>OZ018330.1:153602260-156002260 GCA_963969495.1 Ceratothoa steindachneri
TAGGTCCATGGAAACAGTCGCGGCGCAATGGCACGCAACTTTAAGTTCCCTTCGACCGTCTCCCATCTTCTTTGCCAAGCAGTCCGAAGAGCTGCCCGTATTCCTGCCATGTAGTCAGTGTGAGGAAGAGCGAAACGCTGGTCCGGTCGCAGAGTCCTCGCGGACTCTTTGGCGCCCCCATCTCAGCGCGTTCATTCCCCGCAATTCCTACATGTCCAGGAACCCAGCAGAAGATTATCTCGACATCTGCCCAGCTCGCCAAAACCGTAGCGTCACGGATTTCGCGAACCAGGGGATGCGGAGATTCCAATGCCCCGAGAGCACTCAGGGCACTTTGTGAGTCGCTATAGATCACAATCCGGTCTCCGAACCGGTCACGTCGCGTAATCTCCCGTACCGAGTGGTGTATTGCCACCAGCTCGGCCGTGAAGACAGACGCAGCGCCTGGTAGAGCCCCGCTGACTTCTAACAAAGGGGATACGGCGTGGAAGCCGACCTCCTCTGGGACTTGGAGCCATCCGTATACACTGGTACGGTACCAGCGTGACACGATGTGTGCTCCAATTTTTTTTTTTTTTTTTTTAAGAGCTCATATGGCGACTGCCTACTTGGGCATTAGTCGCCGTATTAAAACTGGCCTAGTTCTAGGCTACTTTAAAATAAAATTAAAGAGAAAAAAAAAACAACACCCCAAAAGGGGAAAAGGAAGCAAGCTGGTGCGTCGGGAAGAGGTCCCCCCGGCGCAGGAGCGTGCAACTAAAGGAAAAAAACAACAAAAAAACAAAAACAAATGCAAAAAAACAAAACAAAAAACAAACCTTGCTTAAATAATAGGGAGAAGGCCGGCCTCCCCCAAGAAGTCAACAAGTCCACAAGTCAATGTGCACGAATCTGTCCCGAGCACAAGGGACAGGCGGTAGCGACCCCGCCCATCCCGGTACTGGGACAGGTATCGTGCGCGAAGATCACCCAGACTGGGACATTCGACAAGAATGTGCCGAACAGTCTGGGGGACGCGTGTGTGCTCCAAAAAGGTCGAACGCAATACTCCCGGCGCAGTACAAGCTTTGGGAGCAGAGGCGTGGCGACAAATAGCCAAATGTGGTACCCTCCAGGGTGGCGTCCTGGGCAGAACCAGGGGCGCCACCGGCCCGAGAGCTATATTAGCTCTAGAAGGAGTTTCCTGGCCCTAAACCCAAAGGGCTTAGGGTATGACTGGCGTCTCTCGGCGGCATAGGCACCATTGAGATCAGCTGCGGATGCAGTGAGAGCTGTTGGCGACTGAGGGAGGCGCCGGGCTCGCGCGTACAGGCGAGTGATGCACTGCACGCGGCGCAGAGCGAGTGGCATCTCCCCAGCATCGACCAACAGGCTCTCAATGGGGAAAGTGCGGAAGGCACCGGTCGCAAGGCGAAGGCCGGTGTGGTGGATCGAATCCACCTTCCGCAATAAACGCTCGGCTGCGGATGCATAAAACTCGCATCCGTAGTCGAGCTTCGAGCGAACAAAGGATCGATAAAAAAGTAAGGCGGTAGCCCTATCAGCGCCCCAAGCGCTGACTATGTTATATGAGGCTATCTTGAGGTGGATGGAGGTATGTTATATGAGGCCATATTGAGGTGGATGGAGTTATGTTATATGAGGCCATCTTGAGGTGGATGGAAGGGTTATAAGAGGCCATCTTGAGGTGGATGAGGTATGTTATATGAGGCTATCTTGAGGTGGATGGGGCAGTCGCCAGATAGCCCCTTAAGAAAAAAAAAATGAGGTGGATGGAGGTATGTTATATGAAGCCATCTTTAGGTGGATGGAAGTATGTATGTTATATGAGGCCTTCTTTAGGCTAATTTGGATGGAGAGGTGTTCTATGTGAGGATCATTGTTAATTAACTGGCGTGTTTGTGAATTAATGAAGGCCCAGGGCGATGGGTTGAGTGGGATAGTTCCTGATGTTTGAGAGGGTGAGAGTTAGGAACAATAAGTGTTTCTTGTATGCGGGCGGTGTGGATGTTTATCTGTAAGATGTTTAGTGTTCATACGCGAGGGTAGTGTGTGAGGTGGCAGGGATAGTTTACACAATGTCATTGTGTCGTGCATTTGCTTGTGTGTCCAGTTTATGCAGGTGTTGCATTGCAGAGAGGAATGGGAGCGTGTGCTGTGTAAAGCTATGTATGAGAGCCGGGGTTGGACACTATGTCCCCAAGTAGTGTGAGTTTAAGCCTAGTGGTTGGGATATTAAGTTCAGAGGTGAAAAAAGTGCAGTGGAAAGCAAGTGGGTAAGTGCAGAGACTACAGGAACGGAAAACCGGACAAAGTCCCATCCAGTATCCGACTCATTGTAACCCATCAAGTTTACAAAAATAAAGACATTAGGAATTAAAAAAGATAATGAAAAAACTGGAATACCTAAAAAACTCCTGATATTTAAATTATCTTATCGAAAATATTAAAAAAAAATAACCAAATAGTAATTCTTTGCTCGAGAAAACTCATGCTGGTTTTGATTATAAGGAAAATCTCAAAAGACAACATTCTCGAACAGAGGTATTAATCACAAAACAATCTGGTACCAAGTAACCCCCAAACCAAAGTGCTACTTACCAATGAAAAAGTAGTTGTAAAGTTCAGGAAGAAACGATGGAAACGATTAAACAATTGAAAATCGACTGAAAGAGGAAATTCCTAGCCATTGTTTGGGCTTAACATTATCAGTGTGATCATTATCATTGCAAGGAAGTAATCTAGGTTCTCGAACGTGGACCTAACATTTAATGTCTAAACCTAGAAGCCTCCAAGTCAACGGGGAAATAGATCTTGCTCTTCGACCCGTCGACAAAAAAAAATCAAGCGAAGAGTGGGAGCAAGGAATGACGTGAAAATTCACATAGACCATTAGGATTTGCTGTAAAATACCCCCAAAACCACACCCAGGAATACAATTATGAAGCACTGTGCAGAAGTATTCAATATTATGCGAAGCTGGTAAGATACAAGAGTCACAAACAGCAGCTCAGGACAGATCCGACACCACAAGGGTGTTGAGTAAATCTGGTTATCTCAAATGTGAAGATACAATCATTATGCAAACGGGATGGACAAAAGAAGGGAAGCCACAAGATCAAGAATAACTCAAACCAAATCCATTACCTGAGAGTAGTTTTCTGATTGCTTGGTAAACATATGCTTGAATCATCATTACCATTAGCCTCTTTGACACAACTTGAGGTTGGTGCACATTAATGTCACAAAGGTACGACAGGACGGGGTCTGCGACAGTCCCACGCATTACAGCCAATGCGCAATGCAGTCGCAGAAACAAAGCTTTCTGGTGCGCGAATTACCAGGACATTGTCAATGGCGATGTGATTGTGAATTATATTGGTATATTGATGGAACAGAAGAAGACTGCAAAAAGGCTATTAATGTTAAGATCACAAGGGCGATCGGTGTTAGTGAATGCTAATGGCATGTAAAAAAAAGGAGTGGGTATCTTTTGTGCTTACTAAAGTTTAAATGGTTAGGATGGGGAGTGCATTTTCGGTGGTAATGATGGGCGGCAAACTGTGTTAAAAAGTGATGATGATGCTTTTCACGGAATGGCTGAGTAAAATGAATAACACTTCCAAAATTTAAAACAAAACCAAGGCAAAACACCGTTAGTACCCTTTGCATTTCATAGTCCAAAGTGAATAGTAACGAGCATGAACTAAAAGGTGTCTGATTAATCCTGACCCCCCCCCCCCGTCTCTAAAGGTTTGACATTTAAGATTGTGTGCCTAGGGTCGTCGGGCCAACAACCCGAGCCACCTGGAAAGAGACAAATGAACATCCTATGAAATTTGTGGCCCTGGTTTAAAATGAACCAAATACACCGGAATGCGAAATCCACAATTAAATTATTGCAAAAGCAACATTGAAAATCAATTGTAATGATGCAGGCAAATTGGAAATTTAATTATATTGCAAGTAACCCTAGTAACTAGTAATAAACGAACTATTTGACGGACAACTGCCAAAATTGTCACTGTTAATTTAATCTGGGGGTTGGACCGAAGTTCCAGGCGGTCCTGGAGCCACTTCCGGTTGAGAACTTCCAGAGGTGCTCTCGAAATCCGGTGTGTCGCCCAGACGAGCGTAGCTGGGGGAGAAGTCCTCACTGATGGAGTTTGAAGTGGAGGACGAGCTGACACTCGGAGAGGGTTTGGGATAAAATGTGTTCACACCTAAACTCTTGGGGCGATCACTCGTCTCCGAGGGAGAGGGGATTCCCGCCCCCATTGGAGCGGCAACGGGCGAACCCGTTAATATGGGTTCTCTCGAACTACTCACGGGTGGGGTAAGTGGGTTCGCAGAGGGTCCGACCTTCACCGCCGGGAGATCCCTTGGGGATTCACTAGTGGCTGGGACTACACCGGCCCCCGCAGCTACTCTTGATGCCTTAGGGCCATCAGCGGATCCACCCTGGAAGACGGGAGGGTTGGCACTCCCTTTGCATGTCCCGGGGCCATCAGGAACAATGGAGAGTTCTCGTGGGTCACCCACCACTTCCCAGGGTTCCCCCGAGTCCGAGGAAGAGGTCTGGGAAGAATTCTTCCTCTCTTCTTTGGAGAGGAGGCGATCCTCTTCACGTTCGTCCAGGGGCAAGGGAATTTGAGATGGGGGTTCCGTTCCCTTGGTTTCCGGGGGTGCCAGGAACTCCTCATTAAAGTGGGGGCTGCATATGGAATGCGTGGCTTCGTTAATCTCATCTTCAAGCATCAGATTCGCAATCGCTTCCTCGCTCAGCATCTCCATGCTGCCAAAGGGAGTAAGTATTCAGTAAATACTTGGGAGGATGATACTTAAATAGTTTGTAATTAACTTCACTCAAAATGAAAAGTGGGAAAGATATGGAGAAAAAGAAACAGTAATAGTAAGATAAAAATGATACTTAACATTCATCAAACATCCTCACCAAAGGACCAAAGGAGTAGTCTCAAAGTTCCCACTTCGACCTTTCCTACTCTCACATTCCCTCTTCGTTATGTCTTACGTTGTTGTTTATATCTCGCAGGGAGCAGATGGCATCTCTGCTCCCTCCGACCGGGGGGCTGTATGCAGGCCCCCCGCCGTCACGACAATTAAGTGGGGCCGCGCCTTCCGTGAGATTGTCCTGAGGGACCGGGTTAGAGTACAGGGAGGCTGTTGCATGGTGTGTGAATTTAATAGCACCCCCACAGGAGCGAGAATTTCATGCAACATCTAGGAAGTGGGACTTCGATTGAATCCAAGTGGCATCACACCCACATGGGAATGACCGACCACTCTATTCTCCCTTGTCCTACACGGTGGCCTACAGGTTAAAAATAAACAGCTTTGCCTCCTGGGCGGGTCGCTACCCACCCCACCCCACACCACGGGGCAATGACCTGACACGACAGTGGGCACGTCCTGTAGAACCAGGGCAAGTGAGGGTTCCAATCCCTGAGCTGAAGGCCACAAACACATACCCTCGCAACCTGTCTGTACACACCTATCATACATAATACCACTCACTCTCTCCTCTCAGTCCTCATCTTTTAGACACACCTAATCAATCTACTTCCTACGGAATCAACCAACCCTGCACATATCAGAGAAGATTCTCAGTTACACTCTCAGTAACATCTTTCTTAATACCACCCTATTCATTCCTCATGTATCTTTCAATCTCACACCCAACTTCCCTCACCAGTTGTCCATTTACAGTATTCTTACTTTCGCTCTCTCCTTCTCCCTCCGTACTATTCTCACTCTCAGACACTCTCAATGGGACTAAGACTTTCATGTAACTTTCTTGTAGTTGCCAAAATTATTCATCCCAAGCTACCATATCAAGGACCGTGCCAGAATTCAAGAAGCAGGGCAAAACCTCCAGCAGGAGGAGTAATTCCGGCAGGGTTTCGAAGCTCGCTAAAAGAGACCGACGAGGGCTGAAAAGCATGTGGTGAAAAATCCGGGGACAACTGCCCCTAAAGTGACTGCAGAGTTGAATCAACATCTCACGAGCCCAGTTTCGACCAAAACTGTTCGCTGTGAGCTCAATAAATCCGGATATCATGGAAGAATCGCCATCAAGAAACCTCTGCTTTCTCATCAAAACATTCAGAAAAGGCTGAACTGGTGTGGAGATCACAAGGGATGGTCAACAGACCAATGGGAGCAAGAAATATTCTCCGACGAGTTCAGTTTTTCTCTTTTCCCCACTGCAGGGCGAGTTTAAGTGCGGAGGCAGCCCGGGAAAGCTTTTAATTTTGCCTGCCTTCTTCCTACAGTGAGTCACGGAGGAAGGTCAGTGATAGTTTGGGCAGCCACATCATAGAATTCTCTTGGTCCAATCGTTGCCGTGCATGGTAGGATCAACAGCAACGAATATCTGAATATTTTGGAAGATCAAGTCCATCTCTTGGTCCAGACATTATTCCCTGATGGTGAGTACTTTGTCCAAGATGACAATACCCCAATGCACACAGCTCATATGGTTAAGAATATGTATGAAGACCATAGGAGTGAGCTACAACACATGGATGGCCCCCACGATCTTTAGATCTTAATATTATTGAGCATTTGTGGTGCGTCTTAGAGCGATACGTTAGAAGTCGTTACCCTCCACCGTTTTGTCTGAAACAGCTGGAGCAGGTATTGCAAGAAGGGCTCAAGATTCCTCTCAATGAAGTCAGGAAGCTGTATGAATCATTCTAAGACGCATCGACGGTGTTCAGAAAGCAAAAGGAGGACCAACTCCGTATTAAATAAATATTCATTGAATTTAACACGTGTTGCAATTATTTTGACCAACCCCTGTATATCAAATAATATATTAAATTAGCACTCACTGAATGAAATTCACAGTAAAACCATTTTAGGGTTTGATAAAATAATGACCAACCACTGTCAACTCAAAGAACTGGGATCAGGGAGGAGGGGTACACTTTCAAACCTAATGGACAAATGGTAGGAAAACATCACGAGGGAATTTGGCGCCAAATCGCTCCTCACTCACGTTGTAGATAAATATCACCATCGACCGCTTTCCCTCGTGGTAGGGTTGGTGCACATCAATGAGCTAAACAACCCAGCCCATCACAACCATTGCACTTGAAAGAACCAAACCTACCCAACTTTCGGGTGGGCAGCTTTTCAGGCCAGCGACCAATATCAGATCTTAGTCGTCTCTTTACAACATGCGCCAGAGTACGGTATGGGTATTCTTCCTGCCCATATAGGGGTGAATGTAGATATAAAAGTCACTAAAAAATGCACCACGTCAACCAACGCGATTTTAAAAGTAGATTAAACTTTAAGCAAACAGACCCGCTTCCCCCTAAGTCAAAAGAGAAACTCACAAAAAAAACACTCAAAACTCACGAAAAAACGAACGGTCTGTTCCGGGGTCGGAGCCAGGTGGGGAGGAAGCCAGTCTCGCTCCAACGCCCGCGCATACAGCCAAAATAAAAAGTAAAATAAAATGGCGGTCCTCCCGATACCGGGGCAGGTAACGTGCGCGAAGATCCCCCAGACTGGGACATTCGACAAGAATGTGCCGAACAGTCTGGGGGAGAGCGCAGTCGTCGTAAGGGAGCGTTCCATCAAAATGCTGGTGCGTCCCGTGAGTGCGCTCGATTCGAAGCACGAGGGAGAAAGCGACCAGAAACCACCAAGGCATTGGGGGCTAGGTCTACGGGAACAGTCGCGGAGCGATGGCGCAAAATTTGTGGGGATCAAAAAGGGTCTTGACTTACCTGGTAAGGCTTTCAGAATCCGACACGATCGATTCCCGATCCTCGATGGAGAGGAGGTTTTGACTGGGGTTTGAGGGGAGGCCGGGAAGAGCAACAAACTGAAACATGGGGAAAAAATGAGAGCTCGGAAATGGATAAAGCAAACTTTGTGGCAAGTTTAGCAAATGCCATCTACTACCTTGAAAATATAAGAATAATCGCAAAGGAAAGATAGTGTTATTCAAAGGTGCCAAACCATTTTCGATTGAGCTTTATGCCTAATATTTCACAACTACTACGCCTACCAGCCATATAAATACTGGCACCTCTCAATATTTTTAATAAAATTCGAATTAACACACAAAATTCTAATCCAAATTGTAACAATTAAATTCAAATCATATTTAAAGAATACAATTCGACTTTGACAGAAAAAGCAAAAGTTTTGAGTTTTGCTTCAATTTTTATATTCATTAGTTTTTTTTCTTTCAGGATGTTATTTATCTTCTGTGAAATAAATGCTAACATTTCTAACTATAATTCTATCGTTAACAGGTGATGGTAATATTTTTTAAAACTAAATTTTATTAACATTTCCTAATCATCAATGTTTGAAAGCCATTTGCTTCAAAATCATCTGATCTTTATGAGTCCTATGTGCTCACAATCGGAGCTCTCGCTATTCTAGAGAATACGGCGTTGGTTTTCTAACGTCAAAGTGTCAGGTTCAATCCGAGCATGAGCGAACACAAAGATCAGCGCACGCAGATATTTGGCCGCCGATTCGAGGAGGCGCTGTGATAAGCCCCGCGGAGGGGGGGGGGGGGGTAGGTAGATTTTACACAGGGCAACGCATACATAGCCAATCACAGCACACAACATGATAAACTCTCCTCTGGACAAAAGAATCCTACCGATGGGGAGTTGTCTCCACATAGCCCTGACGCGGAACGGGTCTCCCTTCCCCCGGGATAACTACTTGGTGTCACAAACACAATTACTCCACCCCCCACCCAACCGGCAAAAAAAATGACCAGCCGTTAGTGCCCTCGGGCTTACCCGCGATTGCCATGCTGATCTTTATGTTGGTTTGATTTTCTGGGCGAGGCGATATCGTCCGCGAGAGAAAGACGAATAGTGCAACATAGTAGTATTTTTTTCTTTAGAGCGCCCATCTGGCGACTGCCACCAAGGACATAAATCGCCGCAATTAAAATGTCAGCTTAGACCTAGGCTAATTTAAAATTCACGAAAACCAAACCAAACAAAGGAAAGTAAAAAACAACAACAAACGAAGATCACTCAGAATGGGACATTCAACGGGAATGTACGGAACAGTCTGGGGAACAACGCAGTCGTCTCAATAAAGTGCAGGAGAGTTCTCCATCAATTGGCGAAGGGTCCCGCGAGTGTGCCCAATTCGAAGACAACAGAAAACGACCTGAAACCATAGCGACATTGGGGGTTAGGTCCATGGGAACACAAGCGGCGCAATGGCACGCAACTAAGTTCCCCTCGGCCGTCTCCGATCGTTTTTGCCAAACAGCCTGGAGGGCTGCCATGACTCCTGCCGATGTAGTCGGTGTGAGGAAGAGCGAAACACTGGTCTGGTCGCCAAGTCCTCGCGGAGCCTTTAGCGCGCTCATTCTCCGAAATTCCCACATGTCCAGAAACCCAGGAGAAGAAAATCTCGACATCCACCCGCGAACCAGGGAGTGTGGAGATTCTAATGACTGTTAAGCACTCTGGGCTCCGAACCGGGCACAACAGGTTATCTTCCATACAGAGAGGTGTATTGCAACCAGCTCGGCCGTGAAGACAGACACAGCGCCTGGCAGAGCCGAGCTGACTTCAAACAGAGGCGATGCGGCATGGAAACCGACCATCTTCTGGGAATTGGAGCCAACCGTATCCGGCGTGGCACGAAGTGTGCTCCTAAAAGGTTGAATGCAATACTCCCGGTGCTGTGAAAGCTTTGAGAACAGAAGCGTTGCGACAAATAGTCAAAGGTGGCCTCCTGGGCAGAACCAGAGGCACCACCGGCCCGAGAACTACACCGAGCTCTCGGAGGTTCCTAGCCATTGACCGAAAAGGCTTAGGATACGACTGGAGTCTCTTGGCGGCATAGGTATAGGCACTGTCGGGATCGGCCGTAAATGAAGGGAGAGCCGTTGGCGACTGAGACAGGCACCGGGCTCGCATGTACAAGAGCATAATGCATTGTGCACGGCGCAGAGCAGGTGGCATCTCTCAAGCATCGACAAGTATTCTCTCAAGTGGGAAGTGCGGAAGGGATCGATCGTCAGGCACCGGTGTGGTGGATCGAGTCTACCTTCTGTAATACACGCTCGGCTGAGGATGCGTAAAACTCGCATCCTTAGTCAAGCTTCGCACGAACAAAGAATCGGTAGAAAAGTAAGGCAGTAACCATATCAGCACCTAGTGCTGAACGTCACGGAACGAACAATGTCCATGGTGTGAGTACAAGAGACTGTAAGGCTGCGAATATGAGCCTCCCAGGTGAGGCATCAGTCGAAAACAAGCTCAAAGAAAGGGTGCGAATTCACCACTTCTAGGCGAACCGCGTTTAGGGAAAAGTCCGGGTCGGAGTGGAGCCGTGGATGGCAGCAGAAGTGCACCATAGTCTTGGCCAAGGAAAACCGAAACTTGTGCGCTTTGGAATAGCGAGAGATGCGATTCAATGCCTGTTCGAGTCGACGTTCCAGAGTAGGCATCCGGGCCGTCAGAAAGAGCTCCCCACCAGTACGCGGAATCGACGATCTTGCACAAACTTAGGAATAAAGATTGGCAGGCGTCCCCTCGCTCTCATCATGTGGAGAGTCTCCATGATTGAATGATGGCAGAGCATCTTGGCTAGAGAATGCGGAGAAAGCGGTTGCGAAGGACTCCGCCATGGACGCGGGGTCCGAGATTGCGGTCCCATTAGCCCGGAGAACTTTCTCCGAATCCCTTTGACTCACTTCCTACCTCTGCAATAGGAGTCTTCCCGTTAAGTGAAGACAGGTATGCCCGCCAGGAAGAGGGGCGGCACTTATAGCGCCGCCTGAAATCAGTCATTTCCTGAAATACGGACCACCGCGTCCGCGCCAGGGCTCTAGAAAATGATATTTGAATGGAAGTGATCACTGCCATGAAGGTCATCGACTACCCCCCACCCAAAATCAAGCTGTGCATCTGGAGAACACACAGATTGATCGAGACGGAAAAAAGAAGTGGTTCTCGGGCAGTGATGCGTAAACCTATCCAGCTCATCAATGAGGTTGACCAGGCCCTGACCCCTGGGATTGATCGATCGAGTAGTCTTCCCAGAGGGGATATCTACCGTTCAAATCCCCGAGTAGAAAGGGCCTCGGCAACCGTGCCACGGTGCAGCTGCCCCCCTACTGCCTGAAAGGAGGCATTTAAAGCAAAAAGAAGAACCGAGACATCATACCGGGTGTAAATGGCGCATCCTCCTGCCCGACCCCCATCCCGCGGTGGTGGGGTCGCGAAAGCCTTATACCCCGGGAGGGTCCGCAGGGGGCACGTGCCCAGCCAGCATGGTCTCTTGCAAAACGATAGCTAACAGGGAACGGGAGGAGACAGCCTACGCAACTCCTCCCAGTTGGCTCGGAGTCCGCGAGAATTCTATTGAAGGAATATGTCCGCCAGGCCTAGCTCGGAGATGTTTGGACACTCTTCAAGAGGACCCTTACGGGAGTAGCCGTACGCTTCCCGGAGGTAGAACTCCGGGCACTTTTGTCCGAACAAGGCTCTGAAAATGCTGTCGCCTTCAAGGACTTATCAGGGAAGGTTGGGCTCGCCATGCAAGTCTTTTCTTCGCCTTCAAGGACCGATCAGGGAAGGTTGGGCTCGCCATGCAAGTCTTTTCCTCCCCCCGCCCACCTAAGCGTGGCGGTCTGGAAGGTGGGGGTCCATCCTTTGAAGGATCCACAGTCTCCAAGCCACCCAGCACAGCCCTAGGTGTGGGAGTAGGAACCAAAACTCCTTTAGTGTTGTCCTTTCGAAGGAAAGCTTAAGGAACACCGGAAGACGGCCTCACAACTACCTTCATGGATGTTGCCTCCTGTGAGTCTACTAACTTGGTAGAGGCGCACGGTCGCTTCGCCTTACGGGAAACGGTCACGCTGGAGGAGGTTGGGGGAAGCCATGGTTTTAGCCGAGACTGGTGGTGAACCATTTGTTCCGTCAGCTCTACCAGGGGAGATGGGTTCCGAAAGGGCGCGGAAACGACCGTGCTCGTAGGCATGGAGCAGAGGGTGCCTTTTATCAAATTGAGTCATAAAACGTCTTGTGTCCCAAGTCTTTAGCCTCGCGAAATGAGAGAAGATCCTTAGCCTGAACGGCCAAGATTTCCTTCCCCAGGAAATACTCACCATATTGCTTCCCACAATTAACACACTTAGCCTTACATGATAGGGACGTATCGTGCGCGACCTTCGGGTAAACTCGACTTTATACGTCTACATGGTCGATTCGTATGGCCGAAACGGTGGCAGTAGTAACACCTCTGTGAAAGTGGCACGAATGCCTTCACGCCATGACTCACGGAGCCTGTCACGGTCAAACGTGACGAAGAGTGTAGGGGTGGGTCTGGAGGCCCCTCCCTGTTTTCTCATCACACGTTGGACCTTAACCTCTCCATAGTCGGCCAGCTCTAAGGTGATGTCACCTAAGGAGTAGTCCATGAGTTCCCTCGCGTAGACCACGGTAGAGTGCGGCGTCATAATCACCGGGATGCCATTAAGTGTTCGAATGGCACTAATCATGGCTGCTTCGTAGGGTCATGATGCATTTGCCAGAAGGCTCCCGCCCGAGAAACAGGTCACCTTCGGCTCTCTACCAACAACACTAGCTAGTGCTCGCCTCTGATGGATCATGTTGTCCTTGTTCAACATACTACCATAAGTGGAGCGAATAACGAGAAAGCGTTTGAAGCCAGCTAGCTCCAAAACGCGAGGTAGTCTCTCAATGAGGGTCCCCCAACGTAATCGAGACTCCGCGCGGTGCATTTGCGACTTTGGTCTTGGTCTGGCCCCCCCCCCCCATGCCGGGAGTGCCACGGTGCTGATCTTGGCCTGGTCGCTTGCCGAAACTGTAGCAGACCCGTCCATCTGAGGAGCCCCCGCTGAGGGAGAGGAACCTATAGTCCTCTTTGTTTTCATCTTCCTTTCTTTTTGGCAGAGGGGATGAGGAAATAACTCGCTTCCCTCCGCTGTCGGAAGGCGTCCCTAGTCTGGCCTAAGCAAAATCCTTAAAGAGGCACCAGCCGGGAAAAGAGGTCCCTCCTCTCGTTATGATTACTCTGGGGGCCAAGCCACGCGAAGCGAAGCTTAGCCAGGGGCGGATTTAGGTTCGGTGTTTGTCACCAACCGCCATTTGCGGCTGGGTCGCCTTTGGCACAATGTCCATTTTAGTGGGGAGGGGGTCCATGTGGCGACCATTCCCCCCCAAGGCATCACGGGTCCCAATCGAGGACCCTGTGTTGTTGTGTTTTGTCGACCCATGCAGGAGGTTAGGGAGGCACGGTCCGACGGGCTCTGCTCTTCCTTGCCCTCCAAAAGAGGCTGGCCATATCGAGGTCAATTTGAGGCCGCATGCTCTCTCTCTTGGCAGTCCCCTGTGATAAGAAACGAGGGACTGCCGTTGGTAAGTATATGGAGTCGCCGAGGGCTTCTCCAAAGAAAGGGTGAGGGAGAAACTACTGTACCCTTAGGCCTAGGAGAGGAGTAAACCTCCTTTCAAGTACAGGGTTAGAAGGGCTTCTGAGAAAGCACAAGGGGGGGCCGCCTCTTTTCAGAGGTGGCCTTGCCCGAGAGTGGCTCCAAGATGGCAAAGGGGTTTCCCTTTTGCCGCATGGCGATGGTGAGAGGGGAGCCTCGATTTTCCTCGTCCTCTCAAAAAACTAGGGAGGGCGAGACCGCGCTGGAGGCGGATCTCCATGTGCTTTTCCACTATTGCCTTCTGTTGTAAGCATGATAAAAAAAAGAAGAAAACAGGCAGATGGAAAGTAGATACTATGATCTCCCAATGACTTGGGAAGTTAAGAGAAAGGTCTCCATAGGATCAGAAATTACACATAATAGGTCCAGGTCCAGCTTGCATGGGCTTTGCCAACCATTTGGGCGAAATTGTCCTAGGACTTAAACTGTAAAGGATAGTGCCAGCTTAGCCAACTTATATGTGTACTAGAGGAAGGTGAGCAGAGTCGACGGCCCAACGCATCCCGTACCTAATACTTGGCATAATCAGCGCTTTCAGCCCTCTCAGTGGGTAGGGACCTCACAGTATACATTGCCACTTGACTAAGTCTCATAAGAGGATGAAAGTGCACTAGGCAACCAGAACCTCTGTGGATAGAAGAGAGGGTTTGTAAAGGGGTAAGAAGGTATGTAATAAAGAGAAGTAGAGATAGACTGGTCCACTAACGAGTAGGGTGGGTGATCACCTATTATTATCATACCCTGGTTCTAGGCGATCCCAGGATGGCATGCAGTCCACCAAGGCACCATGGCTACCAGGTAACCAGACCAAACTTCCCTAACTTGCACTCAGACTGAAGGTAAATTAAAGGGGAAAAGTTTTATAAAAATGTAAAAAATACTAAATTTAAGGAAAGTAAAAATAAATAAACCATATCCAAGTGCATTTGGGCTGCTTTGGACTAGGTGTAATTATCTTGAATCCACCCTGTTCCACAAAGGCAGGTCTTCTTGTGGGGAGAAGTCATTGAGCAGAGTCAATACGATCAAGAAAGAGACTTCCTTCAGATGAATAAAGGACCTTTTATAAGTTCGCCTTCGTAAGGATAAAGGTGTCTGCCAGGAATAGCCTCCTAAGAATACCATTAGGCTAACTATCCATTGAGATATTTTTGCCATTAATTGGACACCAATTTGTTCACCTTGTGGACAATGAAATGCTTAAGCATGCAATGCCCACATCAGATTCTTTTCCCTTTCAGGCAAGGCCGTTTGTCTCGGGAAGTTTACTTTTACTCACCTGCCACCCGGCGAGATACGACGACTGAGCCTCCACACCATCAGCCACCACCATTCCCTCGGCCGCAACTTCGTCCCCTGTCTTGGGTGGCATTGGACAGGAACCTTCTCCAGCGTTGACTTCTGCTGTTGTGGCGTGGAGGGGTTGGGGAAAAGGAAGAATGAAGTCTATGGAAGGGGGGTTAGCCCCGGTCGATGAGTTCGCGCAGGAAGACGACGCTGCTTCCAGTGGCAACGATTTGGTGGACTCGTTAGTGGCACTAGTCGTCGGGGGGTGGAGTGGCGGGGATGTGGCGAGATTCGCAGTAATGGGGGCCGGGACGGGAGAGATCCTCAGATCAGATTGTGGCTTTGGCGTAGTGGTAGTTGAAAGCCCTTTTTCCTTTTGCGCCTGAAAAGTCGGAGGAAGTAGATGAATGAATGTATATATTTTTCTATTTAATTGCCTATCTGACGACTGCCTTCAAGGGCAAAAGTCGCACTAATTAAAATTTCAGCCTAGTGGTAGGCTACTCTAAAATTCCCAAACCAAACTAAAAACAAAACAAGGAAGCACGTTCCGGCATCTGGGTGAGGCCCACCTTCCCCCGGCACAAGAACATGAGACAAACACCTAAGAGAGAGAAATAAAATGGAGGAGGCCAGCCTCCTTGCTCCAAAAAAAGTCAGTCTACAAGCCTGTGTGCACGAATCCGTCCCGAGTACAAGGGACAAGCAGTAGCGACACTAATGGTCCCGGTGCCGGTACCGGGAGAGGTAACGTGCGCGAAGATCCCCCAGATTGGGACATTCAACAAGAATGTGCTGAAAAGTCAGGCTAACATCTCTGTCATGCAGGTAAGCACTCCTGCCAGTGTGCCCAATTCGAAGCCGACAAAAAGCGACCTGAAGCTGTCGCGGCATTTGGGGAGGGGTTGGTTGTTAACTAAGCTAGAAGAGAGTCAGTCCGGAACCTGAATGGCTAGGACCTCCATCTCCAAGGGATACAAGTTTCGAAAAAGCTGGGTGCCGCCCGCTGCAGTTACGCAATACAGATTTATCATGCAATGCCCTTGAGCAGTTTACACAGATTTCAGGCTGACAAGACTTGGCATATCTGCAGCTTCGTTATATGGCCGAAGCAGGAGCAATGGTAACACCTGCACGGCAGTGGCACAAACACTTTGATGTGGTAGCGATACCACCCGACAGGCACCGACTCAGGAAGCCTGTCACGATCGAAAGTGACGAAGAGTGTAGGGATAGTCTCGAGGCCCCTACTTATTTTCTCCTTGTTCAGCCAGCACTTCCCTGGTATCTTCTAAGGAATAGTGAACGAGTTCCCTCGCATGAACCATCCCTTTCACAAAATTCATGGTAGAGTGCAGTGTCACCTGCATAGGAGAGCCATCGAGTGTTAGGAGAGCACCCACCATGGCCCCGCCTGGGTCAGCTGCATTCTCCAGAAGGGTCCCCTCCGACAAACGCGATACCTTCACTTCTCTACCTACAACCCTAGCTAGTGCCTGGCGCTGATGGAGCATTTGTCCGTTTGACAATATACTCCTACTGGTAGATAGAATAATAAGCTTGAAGCCGGCGGGCTCGAAGACGCCGAGTAGCCTCTAGATGAAGGGTCCCGATATCATATCATAGAGGCTCTACTTACCTTATCTACCACTTTTGTCTGGATCTCCCTGGTGAGGGCGCATCGGGGCTGGATGTGCTGATCTTGGACAGGTCGCTGGCCGAAACACCAGCGGACCCATACCTCTCCGGAATCCCCGTGGAGGGAGAGGAACCCCTAGTCCTCTTTGATTTATTCCTATTCTTTTTCCTTTTAGGAGAGGAAGGCCGAGAGTGAACCTGCTTCTCTCTACCCCTAGAAGGGGCCCCAAAAGACGGAAGGACCGGCCTCAGCAAGATCCTTCTCTGAAATGGAGAAGAGCTTGACTGCCAAAGGGTCACCAGTCGAGGCAGGAGGTCCCTCCTCTTCTTGTGAGTCCTCGGGGGCTCAAGCGACCTGAAGGGAAGCTTGCACATGGGAAGACTCAGGTCGGGTATTTGGCACTGAGTCCAGGTTTGCTTATCATGGAAGATCTGGGGCGGAGTCAACTCCGGGACCATATCCAGCTCAGTTGGGGCCTCCAAGTGACCATGTCGACTCAAGGTGTCACAGATTCCAATCGAGGATTCTTCAATCCTGTGGTCTGTAGTCATTTGGGCCAGTGGACCGATCTCCATCGGGGAATAGAGGGGAACCAGGAAATCCAGTCACCAGCAAGCTTAAGATGCATGTCTGCAGGACAGTAAGGGGCACATCCTCCTAATGGGCCCCACCAACCCTTGCCCCGCTAATAAGGCGGTTGGTCTTATGAAGCCACTCCTAATGGGAGCAGTCGATTCTGTGCCACCTGCCTGCTTTCTTGGCTGGTGCAGAGATGGAGTTCTCCAAGGGCTACTTGAAAGAAGGTGAGGGAGAACCCACCCCTCTCATAGAAATAGGAGAGGGGAAGCCCCTTTGCTGCATGGAAATGGTAAGAGAAAAGCCCTTCCAATGGTCGAGGGGTCTTTCGTGTTACCTCATTCTCCCTGACACCTAGAGAGCGAGAGCTACACTTAGAGGCAGATCTCCATGAGCCTGCAGTCACCCACTATTTCCTTCTGTTGTATCCATTGTTTGAGGAAAAAAAACACGAGAGTTGCTTGAAAGCTAGATACTATGATCTCCCAATGCCTTTGGAGATTAAGAGAAAAGTCTCAATAGGATCATAAATTTCCAGAATGTCATATTTACACATACTGGGCTTACATGTTCAAGCTAAAATGGGCCTTGTCCATCCGGCTTGCCATTCAGGTGTATATGTCCTGAAGCTTTGACCATAAAGGATGGTGCCTGTGTAGTCACCTTATATGTGTACTGGAAGGCGGTGAACAGAATCGGCAGCACAGTACACTCGCCTAATACCTCTCTCAACCAGCAGGCTTTTGGCCCTCACAGCAGGTAGAGACCTCATGGTATACAATGCCATTTGGCTAAGTTGTGGTAAGAGGACAAAAGCACGCTGAGCAGCCAGAACCTCTGTGGATAGAAGAGTAAGTTTGGAAGGGGGTAGGCGGGTGTGTAATGAAGAGTAGTAGAGATTGGCAGGTATGTAATAAAGAGAAGTAGAGATTGGCAGGTATGTAATAAAGAGAAGTAGAGATAGGGAGGTCCACTAATGAGTAGGTTGAGAGATCATCTATTATTATTATCATACCCTGGTGATAGGTTATACTGAGATGGGTGCGATCCACCTAGTAACTATGTTTAGTGAACCAAATACAGCACTAAGATGGACTGCACACCCTCCCGAGTTGAGGGGATAGTCAGAGAAAAAAAAAGGAATGCTGAGAGGGAATGAGGAGGAAGCACAATAACTTCACACAATCCCGTCAGAGGGTTCAAGTCAACCCAGTGATGGGGGCTTACATAATTTGCATCCAGGCACCAGGTGTAATAGGCTACACAGGGTAACTCTCTGGGGTGGACAGGTGTTGGTACAGAAATTAGATGTTAGTGAAAGGAGGAGAGGCTAAGTTGGGCCCGGATGGGGTGCTGAGTAACGTCAGCATGATGGCCAGAGAAACATCGCCCTGCCCCTTATGGGGTCAAGTCAATCCGGTGTGCTAGGCTTTCTCGATTGGAACTCAGAAATGCAGTATAAACAGGGTATACCCCTTTTGCTGGGTTAATTTCATGAAATCTATGTACACAACCATTTTCTCACTTCATAATGACACCAGAAACCTGAGAATATCCCTAAATTTTTTGTATCAATGCTGGAAAGTCCCAATGTAAAGTAGAGACAAGGAAACAAAACCTCCCAGAAGAAGCGAGTATAAGTGTCCTCAATGGGTAAAGCAATAACATGGTTGGAGCGAATGAAAGACAATGGACAAAGCAAAATCACCACAGATTGTAAGATGGCCAATCTGTGTGCAGAGCAGGAGGGTGAAGCAAGGGTACCTTTTGGAGGGTAGGATTCATTGATGAAGAAGTTTCCTTAGCGACGCTCTCGTTTCGAGGACATAACGGGGGCCCAGGGGACTCGGCCCCAACCCCAATCCCCCTGGCACTCAGATCTATGGGTGTTTGCCGCGTCTGCAATGGAGGAAACCAAAGCAATGCCCAGGAAAAGCCACAGAAAGGTCACAGGACAAAGCGCAAGGAGAAACTATAAAATGGACATGAAGCAACACCAAAACTCATCAAGAAAAGAGAAAAAAAAACAACAAGAAAATACAGCAAACAAATCCCCACAACCAATCCCTTGACGCCCTTCAGCAATCCCTGAGGGCTGCACAATAAAAAATCATACTCCTGTGTATGAGATGCATAATAGTAGTTCACATCCAAGTTCATTCATTTACGTTGCCTCACATCCTCATATGAGGTTTAATAGTAATGGTGTCAACATAGTACACAAAGCAGTTTCAAATATTGAATATGCTTTTGTTTTACTTGTAGAATTTGATTTAAAGTGTGGTGCAAGTAGGATAAATGATATTAATCTTAAGATGGCCTCATTTCATTGACCATTCAAATGCCTTGGTTTCTAGTCCTTGTCGGAGTTCTAATTAGCCTAGGGGATACTGGCATTGGATTTCTGATGTTGAGGTGTCGGGTTCAATCTCAGTAACTGTGGACACAAAGCTTTGTCCTAACAAGCTGACTGCCTATTGGTGGTGGTGGGGTGGGGGAAGGTTGCTCTTCTTACCCGGGTGGGGATAGATAGCTCCAACACCAACACATCATGATCAGGGTGTCTACTTGTTTGGTGATTTTGAATTCAATTATTCAAAAAATTATTAGTTACATGACCCTTGTGTTTTATTACATTTATGAGACATCTTTTTTTTAATTAAATAATTTCTATCATCAAAAAATATCCATTTCATGAAAATTTAGTACCTACATTTGAAATGCTTCCATTTTCAGGTATAAAAATATATTTGAAAGCATTTATTTTTACTCAGCCACACAATTACCTAAATTATACTTAGCAAAAATATCCATTACTTTCTACTCTTCATAACAAAGAATTTTTTGTTTCAAAATGGCACCCAAACACTGAATCATGAAGCATTTAGGAAAAAATCTGATATATTTCAATTGAAAATTAAATGTATTACAAAACAGAATGAACATTCATGATTCAGAAGTTACCTTTTAATTTTATTTTTTATTTAATCATGCTTGCTAGTTACAATTTCCTTATCAAGAAGACTCATTTTTGCTTCAAAATGCATTTTTAGTCTTTGTTTCTCATCTTCTTTTTCTTTGATCACAGCATCAGTTCGTCTTTTCTTGGCTTCCATGTATGTAAGACTTTTGTCCTGCCTCCTTTTCTTTTCAAGATCTTGGTACAGGTGAGAAGAATTCCTAACTGCGTGCATAAGTGACTTAATCACTTTAAACTCAGTTAAAGGCTTCTCAATTGCAACCAAGGCATCGTGTACAACTCTCTTAGTAATCATAGATTTCTGTTGGAGATTTTCAACTAAGATTTCTTTGTTAATATTTAAACCCCGTTCGAGAGCTGATTGTCTGTGAATGAGGCACAATATCTCATAAATAAAGCTCTTGAAGAGGAAGGTTACCTTGAAATTCGCTACCAGGAATAAGTGCTCAAAATGAGCATCAAGACAAGTTTCTCTGGAGAACTTTTTATTTGATTCACAGACATTATTGTCAGTGATAAATCGCTTTTACTCTGTTTTGATGTCATCAGCAGCTTTTCCAGACAGTTTTTCTATAGACACAAGTTCTCTCAGAAGGATCTTAATCCTGGACTGGTACTTGGATGCATTCAACATTACATTTGGATTCAAACAGCTAAAGCCTTTCACAACCAAATACTTAAGAGGGCTCCTCTCATTGATTTTTTTTACTACACCTATGAAGAAAAGGTAACACCTACTGCCACACAAATCCTCGTAAAGGAATGGCATCATTGGGAAGGCAGTTTGATACCAGACCAGAAACCCTTCCAATTCCGCTGAAATCTTCAGAAAAAAAGCGATCTTAGCAGATATAAGCTTATTGCACAGAGCCTCTTTCATCGTGACATATGATGCACTTTTTGGTTCTTTGTGAGTACTCTTGATTGTTTCAACAAACATCTTGACTTTGGGAAGACTAATCGCCCTTTGTGTTTTCCTGTGTTTTCTACCCATCTTGGTGAGCAAGATTTCATAGGGAAATCAGATTGATGAACTTCATTTACTTGCAAAAACAATTTTTGCCTCATTGGAGAATCTTTGAAAACATAATATAATGTAGACAAAAATTTGCCAACATTCCCCCAAAAACGTTATTATCAGCAAACTTGAAGCTGCCAGAAACTACATGGAAAGAGCATGTGCCACAATTAGGTAGAGAAGGAGAATTGCCCCTTCTTTCAGCATTCAACAGCCTCAGAAACTTATGGTTAATGTTCAGGCTGTCCATTGATACCTGAATAATTTTTGATTGGTCGAGATTCGATACCCCTTCATTAAAAGTTTCTACAAGTCTTCAGCTCTTCCTCTGCTTAGAAAAACTGAAGAATGAAGAGGGGGACTGACAGGACAGCAGAGGGCAAGTGAAATGAAAACAGAAAAAGACCTAGGCTGGGACCTGAGGGCGCCAGTCTTCACTACATACAGTTGACCGGAAAGCCAACTGTACCCCACACAAGTAAAATTATGCAACATAGAATAGCAAAAAAATTAAAAAGTGTAATAAACATTATGTGACATTGATGAAGGTGAGGTATTTAAGGGGAAAATGTGTTATAAGCAAAGCATAACCAAAATCAACTCACCAGTGCAAAAAAACAAGAACAAGGTATCCAAGCGATAGTCACAGAAGGATAGTGAGCATTGAGAGTATGTGAACATCCGTCATAAAATAAAATGCATCCAAAGCATACATATGTTCATTCACATAATGAGTAGATTAACTTAAATATTACTATTTTCTTAATAGACATTAAAAAGTATATAATAGTGAATTTGAAAAATCATTTGAACAATCACTCAATGATTTATTTTTTAAATTCAAGGTCCATCTACCTCTTTCATCAAATTCAAGGACTTTTCAAGGATTTTAAGGGGAAAAAATAAATTCAAGGACTTCAAGGGGAGTAGACACCCTGATGATGCACCAGCTAGTCGGAATGCTATTGTAATTTCCTACCTTTGGACCACAATATATAGAATCTATTCTTTGTTTTGGAACCTTATACATGGGCTATCACCGGTTGGAGAAAAACAAAACTGTAACCTTGCCTCTCAAAGAGTGAACCAGCCCTAAGGGGGCTTTTGACTCACAAGCGATTGTCATTCTGATCTTTATGTGAATATTATTATTTGAGTATCTTGTTCGTAAGTGACTGGATGATGCAACTAGTTGTAAGGATTTTAAGTAAAGACAAACCTGACACTTAAGTTAACTTAATCAGTCTATTCAGCGGCTTAAGCAAGTGAAAAACTTCAAATTATACTGAAGTTAAGCTACATCAGGTGGAATTAGTCACTGGATTGAGTTCCACTTCAGGTTGCCTTCATGGAGGCTTTCATACACTCAAGATACCCATGATCAGATCCCACATCAATCAGTGGGTCCCAATATCACTCAGTTAGGAGGAATCTTAAATGAATGCAGATCAGTGGTAAAACCCCTATTTACTTCCCCCCCCCCACTTTATTCAGATACAAAATAAAAAAAATAAAGGTTAAATTACACCTTTTATCGAGCTCTTGCTTCTTCTTTCTCCCCTGCAAAGATATGGCAGTGACTCATGGCAATACCCATTCTGTGAATTGAGGAAGAAGCTAAAACACTAGAATTTAGTTTGTATCCATTGCTTTTTGCTCTCTCTTGCACCACTTTCTCGCAGGGTGGGGTTGCACCATCCAATGCAAATAGTGTGCATTGCGCTCACAGCAAAAAGGCAATCAATTGGGTACATGCATTTCAAGGCCAAGGCAAACTGCATGTGTTGTGGCTGGGGAGAGGATTTTTTTTTAATACAACCATCTGGCAAAGGCTTTAAGGGCATAAGTCGCCGTATTTTAAAATCAGCCTCGTGCTAAGGTTACTTTAAAGTTAACAAAACCAAACTCAACAAAGAAAAAAGGAAACACCATCCGGCATTGGAGGGAGGCCCATCTCCCCTCAGTGCAATAAAATGGAGGAGGCCAGGCGGAGACTGTTGGACCGTTGGGGTGGATAGTCCTCCTTAGAATGATCAAAGCATCGATTGAAAGGTAAGACATTATTCCAATCAATACCCCAAGTGCTGAGCATTGAGGAATGAAGCATATCCATGTTGTAGGTATAAGAGACCCTAAGGCTGGAAATATGAGCCTCCAAGTTGTGTTGGTCAAAAACAAGACCGAAGAAACTGTGCAAATCAACCACCTCCAAACGAACTCTGTTTAGGAACAAGTCTGGGTCAAGAGGAGCAGTGGATGGTGACAGAAGTGCATCACCTTAGTTTTGACAAAGGAAAACCAAAAGCTGTGCATTTTGGCATAATGAGAGATACAGTTCAATACCTGTTGGAGTCAATGCCCCAGAGTTGGCATCTGTCCCACAGCAAAAGAGATTGAAAGATCATCAACATAATGTAGCAAAAACATCTTCCAGGCAGCACAGAGGCAATACTGTTGATACTCAAGGCAAAGAGTGTGATACTAAGGAAAATTCCCTGCTCCAGTAGGGTGGAGAGGGCTCCCTCCACCTGTATGCAGAATCAACAATGTTGCATAAATTCAGAAATAGGGATTGGGAGACATCCCCTCGCTCCCATCCTGTGGAGAGTCTCCATGATACCATATCGCCATGCAGTATCATAGACCTTCCAGAGATCGAAAAACACTGTGGCATAATGCTGCCTACGAAGGAAGGCCTCACAGATGGCATTTTCCAGTTGGAGCAGAGCATCCAACATGTAGGAGGTTAGAAACCATATGGGGTAGCGTGATCTCTCCCCAGTCCATGAAAAGAAAACACAGTAGCTATTCATGAGTCTGAGAGGATACTCTCTGCTAGGATCCTGTTAAACAAATCTAACAGAAAAGCCATGCCTCGCTCACCTAGGTCTCAAAGCATGGCATATGGGATATCATCAGGACCATGGCTAGTAGCCACGCATAAGTGAGAGTGTAATGCAACTCACTCGATGTAAACCTGTCATTGGATGGTTATCCGCCTCTGGATGTAAAGTCCAGTTGGGGGCCTTCAGCGACATCACAAGGTGAATTGAATGTTTGCGGAGCAGAATCCCAGCTGGAGAAAGCAGTCACGAAGGACTATGCCATGGACACAGGGTTCAAGATTGCAGTATCATTTTTCTGGAGAATGGGAGGGGTCCTGTGAGAACTTGCCCCGAATCCTTTTGACTTGCTTCCACACCTCTGCAAGAAGGGTCTTCCAATTAAGTGAACACACACATGCCCACCAGGAAGATAAGCGGGTGTGCTTCGAAATATTCGAGAACCTAGCTTGACTGAATTCACAAATACTGAAGTCATCCGGGCGGCGCTTATAGTGCAAGTAGGCATAATACATCTGTCTAAAGGCTCTCTCACACTGGGCCAAACACCAAGGAAGCGGACGGCGTGTAAAATGACCAGTTGTTCTCGGAATAGTAGGGGTTGCCGGAGAACTCAATAGTAGGGGTTGCCGGAGAACTCAATGATATCATCCACTGGGCTAAACTCCTCAAGTGGGACGAGAAATTAGTCGTTTCATGAAATGCAGACTGCCATGCACATTCCAAGCACCAATAGTGTTGTTTTTCAGGAGGCAATGGGCCCAGAAAATGAAATTTGAGTGGGAAAGTGATCACTACCAAGCTGGTCATTGAACACCTTCAATCCAAAATCAGGCTGTGCATCCAGAGAGCAGAGATAGATTGAGAGAGAGAAATTAAGCGGTTCTCATAGAGAGATGAGTAAACTCATCCACATTTAGGACACCTATCTCTAGCTCATCAATCAGGTTGTCAAGGACCTGACTGTTGGGATTGATAATGTAGGTCCCCCACAGGGGGGTGGCTATTGTTTAAATCTATAGGCAGTGGAAATGACATCGGTAAATGTGCCCTAAAACAGCGGAAATCCTCTGCCTCTAAGTTGGAATGTATGCAGAAATAACAGCAGACCTCCTATCTAGGTGTAGCTCCATTGCCACTGCCTGATAGGAGGTATTTATATAAGATACAAGAACAGAAACATCATACCGGGTGTAAATCAGCCATCCTAATGCCCAGCCCCCATTCCTGGTGGTGGGGTTACAAAACCTGTATACCCTGATATATATATATATATGAGAACCCTATCCAATCGACAGAGTTCATTGAGACTGCTGCTCTAGGAAGAGGACCCTGCACAATGGTAACATTATCAGAGCTGCTCTCTTACCAGTATTTTAATATTATGGGAAGTGGCAATAAATTGGGAATTTAACTACACCCTGAACCATGCTATTAGCTTGGTAGGGATTTCTCGGTTCTCTGTGAATCAATTTTGATGAAACTTTTTCAAGCTGGTCTGCACAATGTGTTCCTGAGTGTTCCTGATCATTGAAATAAATACAGTGTGAGTGTGATATTGATGTTGAATTATATCTATGCTTTACCTTATCATATAAAAAGAATGATCTATAATAAACATTTTCACCAATATTGGATGATTTATTTCAACATTCTTGCAAAAGTAACATTTCCTCTGAAAGATTTTTCAGAGCTATCACTCACAACCTCTTTCACACAAAGTACGGTCAATGATCATATCAATAAAAGCTACACCCACTCCCATTTATTGCTATCAAACAACAAAATATTTTGTTCATGGCGAATTGGCCCTTCACAATGATAGGATGCTATGTGGTGTTGGTCTTCTAACATAGATATATCAGATTCAATCCCAAGCAAGGGTGGAAGCAAACATCACCGCACATAGAGAGATGGCCACCCATTGGTGGATGGGCTATGCTTACCCCCACACAGGTAGGTCTTACACATTTGGCACACATAGAGAGATAGTCACAGCACTGCCATCTTCAATTAATGAAAGAATGCGTTTGCCAAACAGAACTTTCTTTCAGTGGAGAAACCTACCACCCTCTTCAGGTGTACCAAAAGCTCCAGTGACCCAATCTCATCCGGGAGCCTATTTGTCCATTCATATCTCCTATAACCGTCCAGTGATACCTATTCCCAATTCCATCCACCACTCATCCTAAATCATTCCAGAACCTTTTTTCCTTAGCCACACTTCTATCATTACAGGGTGCATATACTACCACATTATGACAATTTTTTATAAGGCATCCCACACATTATGGGCGAGGTGCAATGGCCTCAATCAGCAGTCATTATAAAAATTACACACACACTTGTACACCATGCCATCTATGCCAGAATAAACAAAGATCACAAGAAAACAAAAGTTCATAAGATGCAGAAGTGGATTAGTAGAGAGGGTGAATCAAACAAATGAAGCAAGGGTAGGACAAGAAAGTGGGTGTGAAACAGACCTTGTGGATTTGATCAGAGATCGTTTCGAGGTTGGTGAGCGCTTGGGCATAATTGGTCTTGGCAGAAACCACAGCTGCTTCTAATTCACGGACGTGTCGCTTCTGCTCTTCTAGATGCTGGTTTACACCAGCCTTCAGCTCAAAGTAGGGCCTACAGTAAAAGAAAAAAAAGGGAGTTGAGGGAAAGAGGAAGCATGATTTAGTGATAAAAGAGCATCCATTAAAATTACTTCATAGTTGCAACTCTACACAGAAAGTTAAAAATAAATCAAGCAGCATTCACGATAATTAAAAAAAAAAAAATCAAATCAAAGCTTTGGTGAATATAAAAAAATAAAAACTCACTAGGCTACTCACAAAAGTTGTAAGTCTTGCATTCGGATAATATTGCTCAATTGCAACAGACTTCGTCGTGCATTCAAGCTTAAAAAAACAAAAAATAAAAATAGTATTCAGCATGCACTGGAAAGTAGTCACTAGAGGGAAGGAGATCGAGATAAAGCTAATACAAGGTTATTTTCAAGAATTAGAAGGGAGTGTAATGCTGGGCTAAATGACAATGTAATTTCCCTAACATTTTCAAGACTACCAACTTAAGAACAACTAAGATATATGAAAAGTAGGGCCATACTTTTAACAGAGGAATGAATGAAGAGTGCCGAAAATAAATGCTGCAAAGCCCAACCGTACTAGCCAGCAGCCAAATTCAAGGACGGGTAATTTGCATGAAAATTCTCAATAAAAATATAGACATCTAGAGAATATACAAAAATATAGCTATGAAATTAAAACCAATAGAATGGAAGTACAGGAATTAAAAACCATCAAAGGGTGTAAAAGGATATCAAAAATAAACTATTGAGAACTCGACAAAGGATAAAAAACATAGACTATAGAGGGATTAACAACAGATACAAGAACAGAGAACATAAAATCATGAAACAATATATTAAATTTTGCCTAAAAGATTAGATTCTTCTTAAAATTAAAGAATTCTATTCACACTAAAAGAGACACGAGTCTCAGACAAGATGCCCCGCAGAACCTGATGGGGGCCATCTGCCCAGTAATGAAAGGGAAGACCCTCCTCTCAAGATTTCTCAAAAGGAGACACTTGGCAAAGATGTAAAGGATGGACAGTGGCACCCACCACAGGATGCACAAAGGTGGGGGCTGCCCATTCATCAAGTGCCCATGAATGAGGCAGCAATGGTCTATCCTCAGTCAGCACAAAATAACCTCCAGTCTACGTGGTCTCATGGTACGTGGCCATGGGAGGACTGAAGGTTTTATGGAATGGAGCTTGGTGGAAGGAAGCTCATCCCACATCTTCTGCCATAAGCCGACTACATATTCGGTGATGAGGGGAAAGACATCACAAAGTGGGACTGGGGCTGATAGGAGTGTCCTCAATGATGCCGCCTCCTTGGCTGCAGCATCCGCCCTTTCATTACTTGGGATGCCCACATGACTGGGCACCCAGCAAAAAAAAATCTTATGAATAGGAGAAAGATAAAAAAGCCACCGCTGGATTTTGGAAACCAGTGGATGGCTAGAACCAAAAGCACCCAGTGCCTCCAGAGAACTAAGGGAGTCAGAGAAAATCCTAAGACAACCAGATGGCATAGGAGCAATAATAAAGAGTGCAACAAGGATGGCAACAAGTTCTGCTGTGAAAACAGAAGATGCACTTGGTAGGTGAACCAATGCTGGCTGAGATGGGAAGACAGCAACTCCAACTCCGTCCGATGACTTGGACCGGTCCGTGAACACAAAGGTGCTAGGCTGATGGTGGGAGGAGTGTTGATCATACATGGTTCTCAAGGCTACAGGCAAGAACTGATCCTTGGGCCTACCAGTAAGCCCCTTGCATACCACTACAGGTGGTATGAGCCATGGGGGAATCTTTGGTAATGAAAATGGAATAACAGAAAATTCCTTAGACGTCCTGTGTGCTCGGCCATGCGCAGAGCAAAGAGGCGAGCCAGGTATGGAAATTTATCATATGAGGCCACTGTTCGCAAATTGAACGTGCACTCATATACTGGCGAACATGGTAATTGCTCAAGTCTAAAAAGATATTTGAGGTTAGACTTGAGCCTGTGAAAAGGAAGAGGAAGAGCCCCGTTCTCTGCATAGAGACTCCAAATAAGGGAGGACTTGAAAGTTCCAGAAGCCAGGCACACAATCTGGTTATGCACAGTATTTAATTTTTCAAGGATGGATGGCGAGGCAGAGGAGTACACCTGTGAACTATAGTCCAGCTTTGACTGGACCAATGCTGAATACAAAAGCCACAGGGAACGTCGATCACTTCACCAAGAAGTGTGTGACAGTAATTTCATTATGTCCATTCTCTTCAGACAAGACCTTTTCAAGGCTTCCAAAAAAGGCTCAAATCAAAGATCACCCCTAGAAATCTGAAATGGGGTTCAAAGGTGACAGGGACACCATAGAGTGACAAATGGGGAGGGTCCCATGTCACTGATTTATGATTGTAAAAGTGGACAGCCTTGGTCTTTACTGCGGAAAAGTGGTATCATATGCTTTCTGAACCCTGATTGAGAGGGAGATATAAGATGGTTTGTCTTCAAAAACCAGATGAGACTTGTATTTATCATCCTCTCAAACAATTTACATGGACAACTAGTAAGGGCAATGGGGTGGTAATGGGTGGGTTCCATCCCATCCTTTCCTGGTTTTTGGAAAGGTAAAACCACAGCCTCCCTCCAGATGAAGTTATAGATGTCAAGCAAATGTGAGAGGAGGGATGGATGCATATTCCTAATCATATCATAGGAAATGCCATCCGATCCGGGTGCAGTGGATCCAGTGCTTCAGTGCATTATGGAGCTCATGGATAGAAAATAGCCGGTTATAAGGCTCATTATCCATGTTAGGCTCCATAAAGTTGATAGGATGCTGCTCCTGTTGGAGCCTAAAGCGCTAGAATTGGATAGAATAGATGTCTGGGCTTGAAGTATTAGCAAACGATCTGGCCAATACATTGGAAATATGGGTCAAGTCTCCCAACAGTTCTCCGGCCTGAACAATGTTGGGAGCTGTAAAGCCATTGGATTTTCCCAATACCTTTTTTACCCTCTTCTAGATTTTGTCTACAGGGGTCTGCCAACATATCAATGCGATGTAACCATCTGAGGTCCTTCGAGATTGTCAAAGGGTGCATCGCTGTGCTGCCCTTGCTTGGTTATGAGCAAGTTTCTTTACCATCGTGGGGCACCGATGGTAACATTGGCAAGCCTGTTTACATTCAGTGATAACTCTCGAGCATTCAGCAGACCACCAGGGCAATTGTGGTCCACGAGCAGTTGAGCTGGATGGAGGAATTAGCTGCATGATTGACATGGGCTAGAAGATCATCAATATCCACTTCAACAATATCTTTATGAGGGAAGGACCCATCATGGCTCGAGAGGTGCCTCAACTTAGGCCAGTTTGCGTTTTTGTATTCCATCTTTTGCTAGATGGTGGAGGAGGACCACCTGTACATGGTGTTATTACAATGGGGAAGTAATCACTGCCTCGCAAGTCAGGATCCACTGCCCAGTCAAAATCAGCTCTGCAGCTTGGTGAACAGAGAGACAAGTCCACACATGTAAATCTGTTCATCTGGATGTGGAATGATGTGTGGCTGCCATCGTTAAGAAAGCAGACATCATTAGTGCCCATAAATCTCTCAATCATATTTCCTCTAGGGTTGTTATCATGGTCTCCCCCCCAAAGGGGCAGTCGAGCATTAAAGTCGCCAATAATAAAAAGGGAAGAGGGAGTTGAGAAATTAAATTAGCTAACTTTCTAGCTAAAACAGATGTATCTCTTTCCTCGCCAGGAGGAAGATACAGCGAACAGACTGAATAATGGCGGCTGGAAAACAGGCGGACAGCAACTGCCTGCAGGTCTGTGTTAAGAGAGAACTGGTTGTGGGGAATCCTGTTGTTAACAAAAACAGCAGAACCATAAATTGGTTCTCCGGGGTTCTTATAATATCCCACAAAACCCGAAATGTTGGGTACTCTGCGAGTACCCAAGCAAGTCTCTTGTAAAGCAATACAATCGGGATTGTAATCTGTAAGCAAGAGCTTGAACTCTTCCCATTTAGGGAAGAAACCTTGGAGGTTCAAATGAATAATTGGAAACATTGTTACCATTTAAGCTTAACGGTAGATTTCTTCCTACCCTTAGGGGTAGGAGATTTTGGATTTGAACTACCAGCGGAAGTAGTTCGTGTCATACTAGCCTTAGGCTTGGAGTATGACAAAGGAGGCATCAGAAGCTTGAGTTTTGCCTTTGGTTTTTCTTTAAGAGGTGGCACATCAGATTTTGATAAGTGGCTGTAAGAGAGAACTGTCTTCACTGGAGAAGCAGAGATGCAAGCAACTTCTGGGGTCAGTTCAGGTGTCGAGGGAACAGACAATGTTGACACAGCTGGTGGTATTGGGTGGGATGGTAGAGGCGATGGTGGTGGCGAGGACATCGACAAAGGTTGTGAATTCGATGCTGATAGAGAAGGATGTGGAGTCAGTTTTTGAGAATCCTCCTCAGATGAGGGGGTAACCTCCACAACAGCTGGCTCCTGGAAAAGAGCAAAGGTTGGTTCATTCTCATTCAGAGATCGAAGGAATTCCAAAGCAGTATGTATCAACAAGGGGGGTGGAGTGATAACTGGCTTTGGAGCTGAAGAAGAGCTTGGTCCTTTAGGGGCAGGGTGAATGTCCAGAGGTGGAATGGATACCACCTGAGGACCAACATGATCAACATCCACATGCTCTGGAGCGGTAGCAAGGTGTTTAACCACCCTTGGGGAACCAGGAAGATGGAAGGTTCCTCTTCTTGTTGGTAACCTTAGAAGCACTGTTAGCTGCTGACCAAGAGTGTTCATCATGAGGAGATGTACGTTTAGGACAGGGAGGACTTTTTACCTGGTCAGGCACAGGAGAACCAGTAAAAGGTCTCTGGCTTCTCCCTTTCTTTGGCCCGGTAGAACGCAGAGCATCAGAAAAGCTCACACCAAGTTGGACATACATCTCCTTTACTCTTCTTCTGGCCTCTTTAAAACTGTCCCTGTTCTTGTTTCTAATGGCAATGACTTCTCCCTCCTAGAGAAAGAAAGTGCATTGCTGTGATGTTGCAGGGTGTTCTCCACCACAGTTAGAGCAGCATGGCTGTTGAGAATAGGGTGTCCCGTGATAATCCGATCCACCATTCACACACAACCTTGCCTGTTTACAAAACTTGCTTACATGGCCAAAGTGTTGGCAATGGAAGGATCGCCGTGGGTTTTCAATGTAAGGCTTGACTGGGATATTAAGATAGCCAGCCTTAACGTACTTGTGTGGTTCCAATCTGTTGAAGATCAGGATTATGGTGGCAGTAGGTAACCTAGCGCCATTCACAAACCTGGAAAAGCGGTGGGCACTTACAACCTTCTGATTGGTAAGTTTTGATACCAGCCTGTCAACATTGTAATCTATTAACTCTCTGGATCGGATAACACCTTTACTGGTATTAAATGTTGGGTGCAAAGCAGAGGACATGTCTACAGAAGCTAAAGACTGTAGGGCCTTAATCCGCTGATGGTGCTCCCTTGATTTTGCCTCAACTATCAATGCGCCATCATTACGTGGCCACATTTCTCAACAAAATCCTTGTAGACGTCAAAGATGTCAGCCTTACTAAAAGGACTATCATTTGCTTTCAAGACTAAAAATCAGTCATAACCCAACTCAGGGTAGACTTCTGACACAAAAGGATCAAAGCATCTACCCATATAAGTATATATTTTATTTTGGGCTGCCCCTGGAGCCAAGGGCATGCACCAAATCGTCATTGTGAGTCCAAAGAGGACCCATACAGCCCAGACGGGGTAACCCGTCCCCGAACTCCCACTGTCGTTTTAAAAACAGTGGAGCCGCATAATGGAGATTTTCTGGACTGCGGTGCTAATACCTCCCAGAAACAAAATGACGACCAGGGCAACCAAACCTCCTCTAAGGCACGGTCCTGCAGATGATGCCCCCCAGTGGGTGCATCCGTTGACCCGTACAGAGGCAAAAGTAAGAAAAGAAGAAGAGGCTAAGCTGTGGCCGGATGGGGCGCTGAGTCCAATCAGCACGGTGGCCAGTAAGGCAAATCGCTGTACCCCTTAGGGGGAGGAGAATTGGTACAGAAGATGAGATAGGGATAAGCGGAAGAAGAAGAATGTCAAGCTGGGGCCGGACAGGGTGTTGAGTCCCATCTGCAAGGCAGCCAGGAGAGCAAATCGCTGTGCAACAACCCTTAATCTAGGTATAATATTAATTGGGCTTATCAACATGCAAAAGAGATAATCTTATCTACCTACAAATTTCAACTTGACCTTGACTAACCACCTATTTTATGTCACCATAAAATTAGCCTTTTACAAACATTATAAAATTTATTCCCAGGAAAAATGGTATGAGGCTATTCAAGTTAGTCCAGATATATGTATAAGCATTCTGCATTCAGGAATCGATGATATTGCTTGATCTATGTAGCAGATCAAAATCTATTTCCATTCTCAAATACTTTATAATAGAAGAAAGGGTTACATGGAAAATAAAGAAATTGCCATTGAAGTGGCAATGATATGTGAATCACTGACTTTGACTCATTGAGTTAAATATGCAACAGGCCTATCCACCTAGCAATCCTTAGGTGTAAAAATACTCAGATCTAGTAAAGCTTTTAAAGCACTGCCATTTTACTATCATCAATGGCTAGAATTCTCTAGCATCTCCTTAAACATGGCCCATAAGACAAAGGCTTAACTTTCAAGTGTTAACAAGTTTCTCCTACTCTGCATCCCTCACAATATAATTTACATATTTACATCTTTTACTCAGTAGACAACGGTATGTGAAATAGTAGAATCAGAGGTCTATTAAACTTTGAGGTAGGGAAAACCCAGGATATTTATTTTTATTCTTGTAAAAAGGGACCCAAAACAAACAGGAGCATCTGTTGAGAAAGATCTTAACCTATTCGCCGCTCAAGGGCTGACTCAGTGCTGTATAATCACTGGATGGCCTTTTGTTGCCTTTGAAATTAGACCTGTGTTAACGCTCGCTTTTTGATGATGATTCTTCGATTTTTTGTTTCAAAGTTTTATTTTAATGATTGATCATTCAATTAAAATACAGAAATGCCTTAGGTCAATCCTTCTTTGTTTGTAAGAGAGATTTATGAATGAGAGAAACATGACACCAGTTTCAACTGATTTTGTTTGATAGCGACCACACCACAAGGTTGATTTATGATTCAGACATTTGTAAACACATTTTTCTCACTACTCTTTCATGTGGAAGGTTCAACACACTTATGTTTGTGGTTTTTCATCCAAATAAAATGCAGAAATATCTAAGGTTAGCATGTTATTCAAAGCACACTAATGAGGAAAGAGAGAGAGAGGAACAAAAATGGAGCATGCAGGGTAAAGAAAAAGAAAATCATGCAATTCCAGTTGTTTTAAATCTAAAAATTGTTTCCCATAAATAGAAGAAACATTTTATAGAAAAAAGTAGTTTGAAGCGGTAACTTAAATTTTCTTAGAAGAAATGTCATAGAAGTTTTACAGGAACAACCAAGAATTATCAATCATAATTCTAAATATGTAGATATTATTAATAATTTTTAAGTTAGATCAATAGATTAATTTTTTTCAATTAAAATGATATACTATTCAATTTATAAAAAGGATTTAAATATTTTAATTTCCCTAACGATGTAGCAAAGCTAGATTCATTCACGGCGATTTAATACAAAATTTGTTTGGTGCTTTAAGGGTTGAAGGGACTTGAAAGTGGGGTTAAAGAGACTTGAAAGTGGTAAGGTTATGTGAAATCAAAGTGTAGATAATTTCAAACTAATGAGAGCTTCTGCACCAAAATAAAATTTCTAGCTTGAGACCCCAAAAGAAAAAGGTTTATTGACCTGACCCATCTCAGGAGCTGTTTTGTATAGGCTATTGATTAGCTTTTTGCAGACTCCTCCTTTTCTTATGTTATCTCATTAAGGCCCAAGGCAATATCAATATCCATATACATCACTATCATACAAGCATCTTACAGTAAACAGGAGTGGTTAGCCTTCTCCATAACTATCATAAGCAATCATACACAATGAGCACAATCAATCAAAAGTAGGAATTGGAGTTGGCTTTAAAGGACTGTATAGTGCAGCTGAAATTTTTTAATAGTCAGGGTTTTACCACTGATTTGCACTCAATTAAGATGCCTTTATTTCTCATTGGGGATCTACTGAGAGTGCCACCCATATGACTGGGCAAACATCCATTTCTCTAAAAAGAGAAAGTTTAAGAAGCTGTTTCTATAAGATATTAACTTTAACAGAAAATGGGAATGCAAATGTTCCTATGGATCTTCACCCATCTAATTATTTGATAATTGGATGTTCAAGTTAATGTGGTTAGGTAGGGGTAATAGTAAAAATGACAATCTAAGAGAACATTCAAATTCCCATTTTCTGTTAAAGTAAATGCTATCTTATACAAAAGGCTTCTTGAAATTTTGCTTTTTAGAGAAATAGATGGTTGCCCAGGCATATAGGTGGTGCTCCTAAAGAGGGTGCAGGAACTCCAAGAGACATTTTTAGCGGATTAAGGAATTCTTACATTTACCCTTACCTAACCACATTGACTTGAACATTATAGTTCAATTATCAAAATCTATCAATTTATCTCTCTCTCTCTCTCTCTATATATATATATATATAAATATGAGGTTGAAAAGGCAATGTTGTAGCTAACTAAGATCTTCATCAAGCCCTCGGAAGGAGCTCTTCTCAGAGCCACAAGATGATATTGCATAAGCCAGACTTTCTAACACAAACCCCCAAATTTGTACATCAATCAGATATTCCTCTAATTTCAAAGAGAATGTAAAATTTAGTTTATCCATTCTAGCTCAGCCTTATAAATTGAGAATTATTTGCAATGGCACAATATAATTATGAGGTTGAAAAGGCAATATTGTAGCTAACTAAGCTTTTCATCGAGCCCTCAGAAGCAGCTCTTCTCATAGTCAAAAAAGGATATGGAATAAGCCACCCTTTCTAATGTAAACCAAAAAATTTGTATATCAATCAGCTATTTTGGGGTTTGTGTTAGAAAAGCTGGCTTATGCAATATCCTCTTGTAACTGTGTGAAGAGCTCCTTCTGAGGGCTTGATGAAGAGCCTTTTCAACCACATAATTATAATTGCACCATTGCAAATAATTCTTCATATATATATGCTGTTGGGTAAGGGGAATACTAAAAACTCCTCAATCCACTAGAAATATCTCCTGGAGTTCCTCATTAGGATGGGCAACCATCCATTTTTCTAAAAAGAGAAACCTTTTGTATAAGATAGCATTTACTTTACAGAAAATGAGAATGTGAATATTCCAGTGGATCTTCCACCCATCAAATTTTTTTATCATTGAACGTTCAAGCCAATGCAGTTAGGTAAAGGTTTAGTAAGAATTACTTAATCAGCAGGAATATTTGAATTCCAAAGTAAACGCTATCTTTTTAGAGAAATGGATGGTTGCCCAGTCATCTGGGCAGTGACCCTGAGGACAGCAGTTAAGGAACTCTATGAGACTTTTCTAGCAGATTAGTGAATTCTTACTATTAGCTTTACCTAATCGCATTGACTTGAAAATTATTGTTCAATTATCAAAATATCTCTCTCTCTCTCTCTCTCTCTCTCTCTCTCTCTCTATATATATATATATATATATATATATATATATATATATATATATATATATACATACATATTAGCCAAGTGGAAACACTGCTTTCAATTTTAGCAAATCTAAGTCACATTGTGTGTGGTTAGTTGTTGGACAGAATACCAATTATGGACACCTTCACACGACACCTGATATAGAATGTAGATACCCATGGTTTTGATCTCACATTAATTAGTTTTTTTGTTGTTTTTTTAGATAGTGCCCATATGGCAACTGCAGCCAAGGGCATGTCGCAGGAATTAAATTTAGCCTATCATTAGGCTAGATTAAAAACAAAAAACAACACAAATACTAGACAAAAACAAAGTAAAAGCAAGAAGAATAAGTAGGCATGTTCTGCCATATAGGAGAATCCCACCTCCCCTCCTAGCAACAGCAATGTGACCAACACCAGAGAGAATAAAATAAAATGGAGGAGGCCAGCCTCATCCATACATTCCTAATGTCCACAAGTTTATGTCGTCTTGTCCTGAGCAGTAGAGACCCAGATAATATGCGTGAATGCGCCCACACTGGAATATTCAGCAAGAATGTGTAGAACAGGTAGGGAGACAATGAAGTTGTCCGAGTAAGATCAAATGGTGGTGCATCCTGCGAGTGCGCCTGAAGCTGATGAGGCATTTTGAGGTTTGGTCCATCCATGGGAAGAGTTGCAAATGCTATGGAATTTTAAGTTCACATTGACTGTCTCCTAGCCCGGAGGGCTGACTTGTTTCCTGCCCTGTAGTCAATATGAGGATGAGCAAAGCACTGGTCTGATCACCCAGAACTCACAGGCTCTTTGGTGCCCTTATTTCCTGCAATCCCTACATGTCCAGGAACCCAGCATGAAGATAATCTCATCATCCACCTGGCTTGTGACAACTGTGGAGTCAGTTAAAAACATTGGGCTCCGACTCCTGTTTTTATCTTATAAAGCTAAATAATTATAGAAGTTGTATTTTTTTTAATTTTCTTATGATCAAGAGTAAAAACAACAATAATATTTCACATTTTTATCTAAATTATATCACTAAATAACTTTTGTAGCGTTGTACACAAATTCCTTACATGTATACACTATGAAAGTCTTCACAGAATCTTCTGAGAAGATTCTTGGAAGAGCTTTCAAAAATATTTATGAAGAATTCACAATCACCACATAACTGGCTTTTGCTTGTAAACAACATGGCTGATTCAATATCAAATGCATGGTTTCCAATAAATTCCCTTGAAAAGAACAATTGAATTGCAACTTTCAATGCTAAAATTACTGATATATATATATATATATATATATGAGTGTGTGTGTGTGTATATGTAGGGATACACATGATCATAAGAAACATTCATTCTTCCTCTTCCAATGACGAATTATATTTTGATAAATATTTAAATCAGATAGAACCAGAAAAGACAAAGTGAATGAAAACCGAGAGGAATAAACCTTTTGATGCAAACTTTGCAAAATCTATAAGGAATTCTATTCAGCTGTTGAAGAGGTACTCAAATATAATCGCTCTTGTAAAATACCATTACATGAGCTTATTCAAACCTACCCTGAAGTTATAAAACCTCAAATATGATAGTAACTGTGTTTCCCCCCTGACTCAAGTCAGTGTTGAAAGATCGTTTTCAGCATTGAAATTTATAAAATCAGATCTTAGAGCTTCAATTAAGCAAGATCTTGCAAAAGCTATATTATTCCTAAAATATAATAATTAAAGAAATTTTTAGTCCTTGCTTTTTGGATTTTTTTTCATAAAAATTTGTATATGATTATTTTTTTATATATATACATAGGTATATATTAGGATATATTTTCTCTTTTAAATTTTCATTTTACCAGATTAAATTTGTATATGATTAATTTTTTTTGTTTTAGTACATATATAATATTTAAAAGAGAAAATATTATTTTCTCTTTTAAATATTTGTTTTAATTATGCACATCAGGAATTTTTTCTTTCAAAATGACCCCAAACTCGGAATTTGGTTTTCTTTTATAAAATATGAGTTGAAAAAATAGATTTCCCTCAATAAAGAGGAAAAGCCATCAGCACAGTTTTCACGCAATAAAGGATTTTTAAGATTATTAGATGAAACACAGAGTTGGAGTCGAATTATTGAAAATCTAAAGAGTCGGAGTTGGGGTTTTAGCCTACTGACTCCACAGTCCTGTGTGGTATTACGGATACCTCAAATATGGGGTGTAGAGATTCCAATACCCCAAGAGCACTTAGAGAGCTTTGTGAGTAACATCCAGTCTCAGAACTGGGCACAATGCATTATATCCCACTCGGGCATGAAGATACAGATGGTAGAGCCCTGCTAATTTCAAACAGGGGGGATACATATGGAATGCGATCCCCTCTTGGGACTTGGAGGCATCTATGTACAGTGGTAAGGATCGAGTAAACAAAGTGTGTTGCAAAATGGTCCAATACAATACTTGCAGTGCTGTAGAATCAGAGGTGTGATGACAAATAATTAAAGGTGGCATCCTGGGTAGAACCCCAGGTGCCACTGGCCTGAAAGCTACACTAAGCTCTCAAAGTTCCCTAGCCCTAAACCAAAATGGCTTATGGTATGACTGGCGCCTCTCGGCGGCATAGGCACCGTCAAAATCGGCCGGGGATACAGTGAGAGCCATCAACAACTGTGTGAGACTCCTGGCATGCACTTACAAGGGCATAAATCAATGTGAATGGCACAGAGCAGGTGGAATATCCCCAGGATCGACAAGCTTAAAAATGGGGGAGGTATGGAAGTCGCAGTCGCCAGAGAGAGACTGCTGTTGTGGATCGAGTCCACCTTCTACAGTACACACAGCTGTGGATGAGTAAGACTCTCATCCATAGACAAGCTTTGAATGAACAAAAAATAGGCAGAAAAGTAAGGCAATAGCCCTATCAGCACCAAACTTCACAGAGTGAAGAATGCCCAAGGCAAGGATACAAGAGATACTAAGGCTGCGAATATCAGCCTCCCAGGTGAGGCATCAGTCGAAAACAAGACCAAGGAAATGGTGTGAATCCACCACTTCTAGGCATAGCCTGTTTAGGAAAAAGTCTGAGTTGGGTTAGAACCTTGGATGGTGGCAGAAATGCACTACCTTAGTCTTGGTGAAGGAAAGCTGAAACCTGTACACTTCAGCATAGCAAGAGATGTAGTTCAATGCTCCAGAGTTGGCATTTGGGCCACACCAAAAGAGCTTGATAGGTCCCTATGTAGAGTGTAGCAGGAACATTTCCCAACAGCACCAGTGATTCATGTGATGTTCAGGGCAAAGTGTGACATGATACTTGCCTGTGGGATGCCCTCTTCATGCAATATTGGGCCGGAGAGGGCTCCCCATACTTGTAGGAATTCAGAAATGAAAATTGGGATGCGTAACCTTGCCCCAATCGTGTGGATGGGCTCCATAATGCTGTATCACCATGCAGTATCATGTGCCTTCTCCAGATCAAAAAACAGCACAGCATCAAGCTGTCTACAAAGAAAGGCCTTGCAGATAGCATTTTCCAGTTGGAGCAGAGCATCCGACCAGACGAGGAATGGTGTCCATACATGGAGAGAGCATAAACCTCTCAATGAAGGGTTCTCCATCTCTAGAGGCAAAATTCAGTTGGCAGCCTTCAGTGACATCATAATGAGCATTAAATGCTGACAAAGCAGCATACCAGATAGAGAATGTGAAGAAGTCTGTTGTGAAAGATTCTGCCATGGAGACAGGGTCTGAGAGAACTTGCCCTGAATAGTCCTTTTGACTCACTGTCACACCTATGCAAGAGGGGTCTTCTCATTAAGTGAAGACACATGACACATGCCCACCAGGAATAGAGGTGGGCATGCTTCAAAACATACCAGAACTTAACCGTAGCTCACTGAAATTCACTGATTGTGAAACCATTTGGGTGCGCACATTAATCAGTAGGCACCCACTGAGAAATTAAGGCATCATAAATAAGTGTAGATAAATGGTAAAACCCCTACTATTTATATATATATATATATATATATATATATATACAAGGTGTCCCAGAAAAAAGTTAACCGTATTTTGAATTAGTATAACTCAAAACCTATTAGAGATTTTTGAGTCCTGCAAAACAAATCAAATTTAACAACTATTTATCTGTCGATTCTGGAAATTTCATTAAATTCCCTTTTATTATTTTGATACACTAATGGGTTTAGTGGAGGCTATCAAAAATATGTTTGCGCAAGGAAGTAAAATAATGAAACTTCGAACTTTAAAATTAATAAATATATTTAAATCCATTTTTAACAAAAACACCTCTTTATATGGGTAATACAAATTCATTTTTTAATTTTCTAAGCAGCGTTTCCTTCCACATGTCCTCCATTTCTTTTCAAGCACAGCTGCGCCTTTGATCGCATTGATTGAACAACTTTTTTGATTAACTTGTGATTTTCCTTAAGTCTATTGATTTCACGTGTGATACTATCTCTTAAATGGTTGATGCTTTGTGGTGAAGTAGAATACAATTTATTCTTTAGATATCCTCATAAGAAATAATCGCACGGTGTTAAGTCAGGGGATCTTGGGGCCATTCAATTGCACGATTTAGTGCAACAGTGCGGTTGTCAAACGTTGCTCTTAGTTTTGTTCTTACAGCAAGCTGTCTATGAGATGGTGCGCCGTCCTGAATCCACCAAAGTCTATTGAATTGATTGCCATAAATCTGGCGGAGTTCCAGGAAGATCCTTTTGTTGATCCTGCTCAGGTAGGCAGCACCATTCAAGTTATTCTCGTAATACAATGGGCCGACAAGATAGCCATTCCTGCATATTCCGATCCACAGAGACACTTTCTACTGACAAATACGTGTGTCCAGGTTGAATGCTCGGGGGTGGTTCAGCGGTGCATATTACCAAATGTTATGGCAATTTACCTTTTCATTCATGAAAAAGGCTGCCTCATCACCAATCACAATGTTTTCCAAGAAATGAGCAGGTTTATGGAAAAGCCATTCGACAAATTATCTACAACAATGAAAATCAGTTTCAAGAAGCTGGTGTCTTGCATGCATCTTATAGGGATGCCATTTTAGGTCATGTTTAATAATGCGGTTAAATGACTTTGACAATTGTAACCCATTCTTTCTGACTGATACATGTGGATTTTGAAGAAGTGTCATCTGAACATTTTCGATATTTTATGTTGTTCTTATAGTTATCATACAACCCAAATGACCTTTATTTATATTTAAGCATATTCTTTCATGGTGGTATTTGCGAACATTTTTCAAAATTGTGGGCTTGCTTGGTGGGTGCCTACCTGGAAAACGTTGTTCAAATGAATCTTGTACTTGTTTAATACTGCCAGTATTAATAAAGTTTGTGACTACAAATACACGTTGATCTTTTGTTAGCTGCATGATTAAAAAGGTTCTATGAAAGGAAACTTTTACGCAGAAATGCTTTTATTTGCTTAGTAAGCAATAATAACTAGACCAAACCACAGCGTGGCTGAAAACCACTGTAAAATGGCCTAGGCTTTGGTTGAAGAATTGCACAGTGACATAGGCTACCTAGGCTCCCTACGCTTCTCTTGAAAGTGCACGGTGGCCTAGCCTTCCTAGACTTCGTTTCATTATTTTACTTCCTTGCGCAAACATATTTTTGATAGCCTTCACTAAACCCATTAGTGTATCAAAATAATAAAAGGGAATTTAATGAAATTTCCAGAATCGACAGGTAAATAGTTGTTAAATAAAACACTTTTGGCAGGACCCAGAAATCTCCAATATTTTTTCAGTTATACTAATTCAAAGTATGGTTAACTTTTTTCTGGGACACCCAGTATATATATATATATATATATATATATATATATATATATATATATATATATATATATATATATATATATATGTAGTCTTTTTAATATGCCTGTCATTTCTTTTCCTTAATAAAATTTACTGTGTTTCTATCTCCTGGTATCTTCTCACCCTACCAAGGCATTAAAACGAGTTAGGTCCCACAACCACAGCAGAATTGTGGAACGTATATTAGATTCCTGCTACATCATACAACCAGCATACATTTGACATCTCTTAGTTGTTTTTTCAGCTAGCTGTCTCAGTGCAAATATTTGATCCCTACCAGCTCTATACCTACCTTAATTATCTTCTATCACTCCCTGTTATTCTTCTTATATAACCAATCAGAATTTTTATCACACCCTACAACAACAGACTTATATACCTTTAGTTCTTGCATGCATCTTTCTCCCCTTTACTCATGCACAATCATAGGATCACAGCACTCATTCTCTTTCAAATGCTTTAAACATAGACTTATTTGATAATACAACTACCACCACTTTTTAGCATTTCAGCCTCTTCCCATTTTATAGACGACCTTTTGCAGCCCTAATAACCTCTTGCCTAGCCTTATATAACTACCCAGTTTACAGCCACAAAGCCAATCATATTCATTACATTTTTCATACCCATATTATACAGTTATTCATAGTGATTTCATTTTCTTAGGATTGTTTGTTTGCCTTTTTTTGAAAAGCCACTATCAATTTAGATGCCAGACGAGGATATCACACAACCTAGGTGCCATTTTCCAAGTTATTCCCTCCTAAAGAGGATATACAGGATGGCCTAAGCTTTGGCTACTTATCAGTTTGTTCCAAACAGAACTCTTCACAATTTGGTTATCACCATTGTATCTTATACAGATACATATATGAGTGAGCCAAAGTTTTATTTTGGATTATCAAAAAGTGATGATGTATTTTCATGTATTTAGTTGATTTATGGAAGATATAATGCAGGCTTAAGTGTCAAATGACACAATAAAGCTTCAAGTTGAAGCAGATTCACATCAGAGCATCAAAGACTTATCCAATGTTCACATAAGAAAAGCAGCACAAGAAAATTCAACAGTTGTATAGAGAGGGGATTTGGATGCCTCAGGAGTTGCTTCTAGAGAATAAAGCTTTGCAACAGTTTGCTAATTAGGAATGAAAAACCCTGCAACCTATCTTTGATCCATTTTGGACACTTTATCAGTGGGGAAAACATTTAGAATTGATGAAGATGTTGAAACTGCAACCAAATGCTTATTTTCTTCTAAACAACCAGATATTTTTGACTGAAGAATCAGAAAACTCTTTTCATGTCATTGCTAATGATGGCAATTATGTTTTAATTAAAAAAATTTAATTGAACCTAAATAGGTACCTCACAGAATATACATTACTTTCCAGTACTTCCAAAATTCAAGAAGAGGATGAATAGTTAAATGTTGTAATTGAACCACCTTTGAAGGAGCATGAAGGTGGTTCAGATTATGACTGATACATCAGATGATGAAGTAACACGCATTTATTTTACCAAATGAAAAAGAAACTGAAAAAAAATAACAGAACAGTCACAACAGCAAAATCTAGAGCAATTATGTTACAAGAAAAAAATGCAAAATTGATTATAATTGGCATACAAATCTGACACAAGTTAGCACTGTGTTAATAGACTTTGATCAAATGATGTCACTGCAGTAAACCCTGAAAAATACCTTGACTTGTATTCAAGTTCAGAATGAAATGAAGATTTATGTAACCAAAGCAAATTATATACACATCAAAAATCTCTATACAGTGATGAGGTTACTACAGCGAACATGAAAATGTTTTTCTTTATTCTATTATTATCAGGATACAAGACTGCCTGATCAGAGACAATATTGGTCTGAATCCTCTGATGTTATGAACCATTTTGCTGACAATATGTGGATGATGCAAGACAAATTTCTCCCTTTGTTTGAACATTTAAACAAAGTAAATATTTTGCTGACAATATGTGGATGATGCAAGACAAATTTCTCCCTTTGTTTGAACATTTAAACAAAGTAAATGCATAATTGGTGGCAAGTTTGTGAGCATTTGTGGATAAGCAATTTATTTGAGGCAAACCAGTTCAATTTGGATACTAAACTTTGGGCTATCTGCACTATTGATGGATTACTTCTTCATTTTGAATCTTACTGTGGTTCTCACTCATGTACCTATTACTGACAGAGAAATGGGTGATGGAGTGAATGTAGTGCTAGAAATGAGCAAACAGTTGAAATTAGGAAATGGGCAGCAGTTATGTTTGACTTCTTTGGAACAATTCCCTCTTCTGAAAGAATTATCTAAGAAAAACATTGCTGCAACATGCACACTGCAAGAGGACAGGCTCCACTTCTTGGGTAGACACAGATTGAAGAGAAAGATCGTGGATATAAGTAAGCAGTCTTCACATATGAGGGTTGCCTAGTAAAGTGGAAAAACAAAAGAAATGTCACCATTTGATAAATAAGTTGGAGAGTGTCCCTATCCAGAAAGCAGAGGGAAAGCAAAGTAATAAAAAAACCCCATTCAAATTGATATGCCAAATTTAATTCATTTCTACAATAAGCAGATGGGAGGAGTGGACTTTTTTATCAATAAGTAGCTGCGTAACAAATTAGAATTTGCTTGAAGGAATAGTTGTGACAACTATTTATGTGGAACATAAATGCTTATGCATTAAATGTATGGAGGTTATACCAAAAACGGACATTACTATACTAAAAATCCATGTAACACAACAGAAAGTCTCTGGTCCAAAATACTTTTCTGCTGGATCCAAATCAGACAGTATTAGGATCAACAGATTTCCTCACTGTCTGATGAAAGGAGAACAATCAAATTTAAGATGCAGGAATTCTGGTCATCACACCATCTATGTGATATGTGTAATCTGCCTATGTACCCTGAATGCATGAACTCTTACCATGTCAAGGAAGAGTAATTCAAATTAGTACAAAATATTGCATGGAATTCTTATCTTTTGTTTTTCTATTAAGAAAGGAAATAAAATTTCGTCCTTCTCAATCATTTTCTGTCTCCGACAATGGAGGAATATATTTCTGATGCCATTTTTTTCACATAAGTGCCATGCAGTAGGAAAATCTACAATCAAAAAAGGAAAAAGGTTTTTTGGGGTATTCATGAAATATCATCACACTATAGTCATCTAAATAAAGTACTTTGTATAAAAGTTTCATTATTTTGTCCACTAAATAATTCTCATCATTAAGAGGTTAAAAAGGTCATCATGACATCCAGTAAGCACTGATTAAAATACAACTGGAGAATTTTTCACCTTTTAGCATATTAAAGAAAGGAAACACTAGAGAAAGAATGAGATGAGAACAAGAGATGAAGGTAATTGGTGACTAAATAGAGACTAGTGAAAAAGGATGAAGATGACAAAATGCAATACCAAGTATGTCTCAATACGTGGTCCAGGGAAGCACAAGTGAGAAGCCCCTAAAAACAAGCATAGATAAAACTTAGGGAATACAAGCTTGCTCCATTTCTATATCATTACAAGCAGTACAGCTAGAAAATGATACTAAAATAATCACAATAAATGCTTTAATAGCCACGGCAAGTCAAATCTTGTGCCTCAAAACTCAGCAATGTGCAAAAATATTTTTTCCATTCTGGTTCAATAGATTCACGCAAAGTGTGCCAAACAATGGTAGACAAATTTATACACAGAATCAAACCCTTGCAGCACCCATCCCTCTCATGGATGAGATCCTCTATGTGTGGATAATGAAATCCACATATCAGAATGACAAGCGCTGATGAACCAAAAGGGTCCAGGGGCAAGTCTCTATGGGAGGGGAAGGTGAGTGGGTGTTTAATTACAACAACCAGCGAGTGTGTGACCCTTCATAACTTGGGAGATAGTGGGGGGGGGGCCCCATTTTACAGAGTTGCAGAAGGGAGGAGAGAGTGGATGGGTTGTGGTGTGAAAACATTAAGGGAAATGTAGCGGTGTTGTGATTAGCTTGTGTAGCTGCTACCTAGCACAATGAGGGTAGGCACAGTGCATTCACCAATAGGGTGAACAGCCAGTGATGATGCTGAAGTTTTGTGTCCATTCATGGCGGAATGAAGATGGTATATAGACATTAGAAATCCAAGTCTTTTTCACTAGGCTCTAACAAGAGCTCCTTCTACATGTAAATATCATCAAAAGAACAAGAAAATACTAGTACTTTTTGTGGTGTCATAAAGAGGACAACTAGGATGACAGAAGTAAAAGTACTGGTGTTCGCACATGATATGGAGAAAGAACGGCGAATTGAGAGAAAACCATTCTCATAACAACAGGAAATGCCACAACACCAAAGGCATCGCTCCCCCCCCCCCACCAGTTTGTGTATGTTGAGTGTTAGATGCCATTGTATGGGGGTGAGGTGGGGGAGAAAGGGACAGTGGATGGAGGTGATGATGGAGGAGGGAGAGGGGTGATATGGGTGATGATGATGGCAGTGGTGGTGGAGGTAGAATGAAGAGAGTGAGTTTGTATAAGAGGAAAAGACAGCTAGGGAAGAAAGTGGAGGTTATGAGGAGCATGTGTTGATTAATTTTTTAGGAGCTAAGTGTTGTACCTGGTGAAGCTGCTCCTGCAAAAGTTGCCTTGAACTAAACACTTTGTTCTTGAGGTTCAGTGTGATATGTTTGGAGTCATTCCTTGGGGTAAAAAAAACGTGTAGTGTTAGCATTGTAGTGAGGGATATTTACTTGCTGGGAAAACTGAAGCCAATCCTGGGGTCGCATGCCCTGTGGAAGTGGGCAAAGCAATTGCCACCAACTAGCTGACCTCAATTGAGAAATTCACCCCATCAAGTTATAATAAAAAGATTACACCCTTTGCCATCTATTCAACCACCAGCACCAAAAAAGCAACAAGGAGAATAAGTTATGCCAACCTCTCTTACCTTGATTTGGCAATAGCCCTCTTCAGTTCCTTCTGCAAGTGCATGACTCGAGTCTCAGATTCGTGGTACTTGCTCGACTTCTCTTTGTGCTCTGCCGTGCTCTCAACCTTCTCTCGTTCCGCATCATTCACCTAAAAAGAGACCAGCCAGAACAGCGATGGGAGAACCAGTGGAACTGTGATGAAAGGGGAAATAAATTGAGAACATGGGAACACACGGGGAAAATATATCAACGGTACAGAGTACTAGGACCCTAAAAGATCATGAATACACCCTCACCAAGTGATAGGGATCTGAAACAAGGGCATCTACAGTGCATGGCAGCCACTGTAAAGTTGACCCAAATTGGAATTATATCCCACATTAAACATGCTTAGCTTTGCACAAATCAGAAGTAGTATTACAACCTAGCTAACCATAGCCCTCCGATACCAGCATGGGGGGCTAATGGCACGTCATGACGAGGTTAAATGCCTAAGCACCCATGGCTATGCCCATCTAGCGACTGCCTACTTGGGCATAAGTCGCCGGAATCACGACAGCCTACTAAGAGGCTACATTAAAATAACTATGTAAACCCCCCCCAAAAAAAATAGCAATAAAATAAAGAAAAAAAAGAGCAACAAGCAGGAAGCACGCTCCGGCGTCGGGGAAGGGGGGGGGGGGGCTCTCCCAACGCAGGAACGTGCAACCTAAAAAAAAACCCAACAAAAATCCAGTTAAATAAAGTGGAGAAGGCCGGCATCCTCAAAAAAGTCATAAAGTACACAAGTCAGTGAGCACGAACTCGTCCCTAGTACAAGGGACAAGCGGTAGCGACCCCGCTCATCTCGGTACTGGGACAGGGAGCGTCCAGACTGGAACATTCAACACGAATGTGCCGAACAGTCTGGGGGACAACACAGTCATCACAATATGGTGCAGGCGAGAGCTCCATCAAATGGCGGTGCGTCCTAAGAGTGTGTCCAATTTGGAGACGACAGAAAGCGACCTGAAGCCGTTGCGGAATAGGGGGGGGGGGAGGTACATGGGAACAGTCGTCGCGGCGCAATGGTACGCAACCTTAAGTTCCCCTCGACCGTCTCCCATCTTCTTTGCCAAGCAGCCAGGAGAGCTGCCCGTATTCCTGCCATGTAATAAGTGTGAGGAAGAGAGAAACGCTGGTCTGGTTGCCCAGTTCTCGTGGACTCTTTGGCTCCCTCATTCCCCGCAATTCTTACTTGTCCAGGAACCCAGCAGAAGATAATCAAGACATCCGCCCGGCTCGCCAAAACCGTGACGTCAGGTATATCGCGAACCAGGGAATGCGGAGATTCCAATGCCCCAATAGCACTCAGAGCGCTTTGTGAGTCGCTATAGATCACAATCCGGTCTCCGAACCGGGCACGTCGCGTAATCTCCCGTACCGAGCGGTGAATTGCAACCAGCTCGGCCGTGAAGACAGACGCAGCGCATGGCAGAGCCCAGCTGACTTCAAACAGAAGGGATACGGCGTGGAAACCGACCCCCTTTTGGGACTTGGAGCCATCCGTATACACTGGCACGGTTCCAGCGCGACACGAAGTGTGGTCCAAAAAGGCAGAACGCAATACTCTTGGCGCTGTACAAGCTTTGGGAGCAGAAGCGTGGCGACAAATGGTCAAAGGTGGTACCCTCTAGGGTGGCGTTTGGGCAGAACCAAGGACGCCACCGGCCCGAGAGCTATACTTAGCTCTCGAAGGAGTTTCCTGGCCCTAAACCCGAAGGGGTTAGGGTATGAATGGCGTCTCTCAGCGGCATAGGCACCGTCGAGATCAGCTACGAATGCAGTGAGAGCTGTTGGCGACTGAGGGAGGTGCCAGGCTCGCGCGTACAGGCGAATAATACACTGTGCACGGCACAGAGCGAGTGACATCTCCCCAGCATCGACCAATAGGCTCTCAATGGGGGAAGTGCGGAAGGCACCGGTCGCAAGGCGAAGGCCGGTGTGGTGGATCGAGTCAATCTTCGGCAATACACGCTCGGCAGCGGATGCATAAAACTCGCATCCATAGTCGAGCTTCGAACGAACAAAGGATACAACGTCACGGAGTACAAGAGACCCTGAGGCTGCTAATATGAGCCTTCCAGGTGAGGCGTCGGTCAAATACAACACCAAGGAAACGGTGCGAGTCCACAACTTCCAGGCGCACCCCATTTAGAAACAAGTCTGAGGCAGGGTAGAACAGTGGATGGCGGCAGAAGTGCACCACCTTAGTCTTGGCCAAGGAAAACCGGTCTGTGCGCTTCGGCGTAGCGAGAGACGCGGTTCAATGCCTGTTGGAGTCGACGCTCCGGAGTTGGCATCTGGGCCGGGCCAAAAGAGATTGAATGGTCGTCCACGTAGAGCGTAGCAAGAACGTCTTTCGGCAGCACCGAGGTGATGCCGTTGATGCTCAGGGCAAAGAGTGCGACACTGAGAACACTTCCCTGCGAGACACCCTCTTCCTGCTCCATTGTGCCGGAGGGCCCCCCCCCCTTTCGCGGAATCGACGATCTCGCAAAAATTCAGATTGGAAGGCGTCCCCTCGTCCCCAACGTGTGGAGAGTCTCCATGATGCTGTATCGCCATGCGGTATCAAAGGCCTGCTCTAGATCGAAAAAACACCGTGATGTACAAAGGAAGGCCTCGCAGACAACATTTTCCAGTCGGAGCAGAGCATCCGACGTGGAGTGGAACTTGCGGAAGCCACACTGTGCATAAGACAGATGGCCTTCGCTGTCCAGACAAAAGGCTAATCTAACATTTACTAATTTCTCAATCAACTTGCACACGTAGGAAGTTAGAGAAATTGGGCGGAAACCGGTCCGAGAGTGATCTCACCCCGGTTTGAGAAAAGTGAGCCCAGTAGCGATTCGCCAGGAACCTGGGAGGATACCCTCTACCCAGATCCTGTTGAACAAATTTAACAGAAAGGCAATGCCTCGCTCACTCAGGTGTCGAAGCATGGCGAACGGCACATCGTCCGGACCAGGGGCGGTTTCCGCGCACGAAGTGAGAGCATTTTTTTTTTTTTTTTTTTTATAGAGCCCATCTGGCAACTACCCACTTGGGCATAAGTCGCCGAAAAACACGACAGCCTAGAATTAGGCTACTTTAAAGTTAAAATATGAAAACTTAACAATCAATATAAATTGGAAAAACTTAACAATCGAAGCAATCTCCGGCAGCGGGGGGAGGTCCCCCTCACCCCGGTGCAGGAGAGTGCAACCTAAAACAAAACAATAACAAAAAAAAGGAACCTTAAATAAAGGGGAGAAGGCCGGCCTCCCCCAAAAAGTCAATAAGTCCACCAGTCATGGTGCACGCACTCGTCCCGAGTACAAGGGACAGGCGGTAGCGACCCCGCCCATCCCGGTAACGAGACAGGTATCGTGCGCGAAGATCACCCAGACTGGGACATTCGACAAGAATATGCCGAACAGTCTGGGGGACGACGCAGTCGTTGCAATAGGGCACATGCGAGCGCTCCACCAAGTAACGATGCGTCACACGAGTGTGTCCGATTCGAAGACGACAGAAAGCAACCTGAAGCCGCCGCGGCATTGGGGGATAGGTCCATGGGAACAGTCGCGGCGCAATGGCACGCAACTTTAAGTTCCCCTCGACCGTCTCCCATCTTCTTTGCCAAGCAGTCCGAAGAGCTGCCCGTATTCCTGCCATGTAGTCAGTGTGAGGAAGAGCGAAACGCTGGTCCGGTCGCAGAGTCCTCGCGGACTCTTTGGCGCCCTCATCGGCGCGCTCATTCCCCGCAATTCCTACATGTCCAGGAACCCAGCAGAAGATAATCTCGACATCTGCCCGGCTCGCCAAAACCGTGGCGTCACGGATTTCGCGAACCAGGGGATGCGGAGATTCCAATGCCCCGAGAGCACTCAGGGCGCTTTGTGAGTCGCTATAAATCACAATCCGGTCTCCGAACCGGGCACGTCGCGTAATCTCCCGTACCGAGTGGTGTATTGCCACCAGCTCGGCCGTGAAGACAGACGCAGCGCCTGGTAGAGCCCCGCTGACTTCAAACAGAGGGGATACGGCGTGGAAGCCGACCCCCTCTTGGGACTTGGAGCCATCCGTATACACTGGCACGGTACCAGCGTGACACGATGTGTGCTCCAAAAAGGTCGAACGCAATACTCCCGGCGCAGTACAAGCTTTGGGAGCAGAGGCGTGGCGACAAATAGCCAAATGTGGTACCCTCCAGGGTGGCGTCCTGGGCAGAACCAGGGGCGCCACCGGCCCGAGAGCTATATCTACCTCTCGAAGGAGTTTCCTGGCCCTAAACCCAAAGGGCTTAGGGTATGACTGGCGTCTCTCGGCGGCATAGGCACCATCGAGATCAGCTGCGGATGCAGTGAGAGCTGTTGGCGACTGAGGGAGGCGCCGGGCTCGCGCGTACAGGCGAGTGATGCACTGCACGCGGCGCAGAGCGAGTGGCATCTCCCCAGCATCGACCAACAGGCTCTCAATGGGGGAAGTGCGGAAGGCACCGGTCGCAAGGCGAAGGCCGGTGTGGTGGATCGAATCCACCTTCCGCAATAAACGCTCGGCTGCGGATGCATAAAACTCGCATCCGTAGTCGAGCTTCGAGCGAACAAAGGATCGATAAAAAAGTAAGGCGGTAGCCCTATCAGCGCCCCAAGCGCTGAACGTCACGGAACGGAGAATGTCCATGGCGCGGGTACAAGAGACCCTAAGGCTGCGAATGTGAGCCTCCCAGGTGAGGCGTCGGTCGAATACAAGACCAAGGAAACGGTGCGACTCAACCACATCCAGGCGCACCCCATTAAGAAACAAATCTGGGTCGGGGTGAAGCCGTGGGTGGCGGCAGAAGTGCACCACCTTAGTCTTGGCCAAAGAAAACCGAAACCTGTGCGCTTCGGCATAGCGAGAGACGCGGTTCAATGCCTGTTGGAGTCGGCGCTCCAGAGTTGGCATCTGGGCCGCGCCAAAAGAGATCGAAAGGTCGTCCACGTAGAGCGTAGCGAGAACATCTTCCGGCAGCACCGAGGTGATGCCGTTGATGCTCAGGGCAAAGAGTGTGACACTGAGGACACTTCCCTGCTCCTTTGGGCCGGAGAGGGCTCCCCCCACCCGTACGCGGAATCGACGATCTCGCAAAAATTCAGATATAAACATTGGGAGGCGTCCCCTCGCCCCCATCGTGTGGAGAGTCTCCATGATACCGTATCGCCATGCGGTATCATAGGCCTTCTCCAGATCAAAAAACACCGTGGCGTAGTGCTGTCTACGAAGGAAAGCCTCGCAGACGGCATTTTCCAGTCGGAGCAGAGCATCCGACGTGGAGTGGAACTTACGGAAGCCGCACTGTGCAGAAGACAGATGGCCTCCGCTGTCCAGGAAATAGGCTAATCTAACATTTACCAATTTCTCCATCAACTTGCACACGCAAGAGGTTAGAGAGATTGGGCGGAAACCGGTCGGAGTAGAGTGATCTCTCCCCGGCTTGCGAAAGGCGAGCACAGTAGCGATTCGCCAGGAGTCTGGGAGAAGACCTTCCACCCAGATCCTGTTGAACAAATCTAACAGAAAGGCCATGCCTCGCTCACCCAGGTGTCGAAGCATGGCGTACGGGACATCGTCCGGACCATGGGCGGTGTCCGCGCACGAAGCGAGAGCGGAGCGCAACTCACTCACAGTAAACTTGTCGTTGAAGGGTTCTCCGCCTCTGGAGGTAAAGTCCAGCCGGCGGCCTTCCGCGACATCACGACGTGCATTGAATGCTGGCGGAGCAGCATCACGGCTAGAGAATGCGGAAAAAGAGGTCGCTAAGGATTCCGCCACGGACGCGGGGTCCGAGATTGCGGTCCCATTCTCCTGGAGAACGGAAGGGGGGTCCTGCGAGAACTTGCCCCGAATCCTTTTGACTCGCTTCCACACCTCAGCTAAAGGGGTCTTCCCGTTAAGTGAAGACACGTATGCCCGCCAAGAAGAGCGGCGGGCGTGCTTCGAAATATACCGGAACCTAGCCCTAGCCCGACGAAATTCAGCGACAGTGAAATCGTTCGGGCGGCGCTTATAGCGCATGTAGGCATAACGCTTCTGTTTCAGGGCCGTCTCACACTCGGCCGACCACCATGGGAGTGGTCGGCGTGCAAAACGGCCAGACGTCCTAGGAATAGTAGTCAGGCCCACGGCGATGAGGTTGCCGGAGAAGAACTCAACGGCATCATCTACCGACCTAAACTCCTCGACTGAGATAGAGAATTCAGTCATTTCCTGAAATGCAGGCCACCGCGCCCGCGCCAAGCACCACCGAGGTGGTCTCTCAGGCGGCAGTTGCCCTGAAAATGATATTTGAATGGGAAAGTGATCACTACCATGGAGGTCATCGACTACCCCCCAATCAAAATCAGGCTGTGCATCCGAAGAGCACAAAGATAGGTCAAGGCAAGAAAATGAAGCGGTTCTCGGACAGTGATGCGTAAACTCATCCACGTTTAGGACACCCATCTCAAGCTCTTCGATCAGATCGGCAAGGACTTGTCCCCTGGGATTTATGGAGTAATCTCCCCAGAGAGGATGCCTGCCGTTCAGATCTCCAAGCAAGAGATAGGGCCTCGGCAACCGTGCAACGACGCGGCGGAAGTCCCCCGCGTCGAAGTCAGCTGACGGTGGAATGTACGCAGAAATGATAGTATACCTCCTATCCAGGTGCAGCTGCACAGCCACTGCCTGAAAGGAGGTATCTAAAGAGAAAGGAAGAACGGAGACATCATGCCGGGTGTAAACTGCGCATCCCCCAGCCCGGCCATCCCGAGGTGGTGGGGTCGCAAGACCCTTATACCCCGGGAGGGCAGGGAGGGGGCACGCACCTAGCATGGTCTCCTGCAAAAAAATAGCTAATGGGGAACGGGACGAGACGAGCCTCCGCAGCTCCTCCCAGTTGGCCCGGAGTCCACGGCAATTCCATTGAAGGAATATGCCCTCCAGGCCTAGCTCGGAGGAGACGCGGGGGCCCTCCTCGAATTGAAGACCCTCACGGGAATGGCCGTACGCTTCCCGGGGGCAGAACCCCGGGCGCTGTTGGCCGGACAAAGCGCTGAAGGCGCTGTCGCCTTCGAGGACTTATTGGGGGAGGTTGGGCTCGCCATGCGAGTCTTTTCCTCCCTCCGCCTCGAAACCTATGGCGGGCGTTGCGGCTTCGGAGGCGGGGGGCCCTCTTTTCGAGGAACCACCGTCTCCGAGCCACTCGCTCCACCTCGGGACGTGGGCGAAGGAGCCGAAGCTCCTTTGTTGCTGTCCTCCTTTCGGGGGACAGCTTTAGGAACCCCGGAAGATGGCCTAGCGACCATCTTCAGGGGTGTTGCCTCCTGTGAGTCTAACGACTCGGTGGAGGCGCGTGGCCGTTTCGCCTTACGGGAAACGGTCACGCTGGGGGAAGAGGGGGGAGCCCAGGTTTTAGCCGGGGCAGGGTATGAGCCCTTTTTGCCGCCAGCTTTACCAGGGGAGCGCCCGGGTTGGGTAGAGCCCGCAGAAGGGCTCCGAATGGGCGCGGAAACAACCGTGCTCGTTGGCCTGGATGGGCCGGGAGCAGAGGGTGCCTTCCTAACTATTGAGGCATATGACGTCCCAGGCAGAGCCGGGCGCGCCAGGACCAAGTCCTTTGCCTCGCGGAATGAGAGTCGATCCTGGGCCTGAACGGCCAGGATTTCTTTCTCAAGGAGATATGCACCACATTGCTTCGAAGAAGCAGGGTGCGGCTCTCCGCAATTGACACACTTGGCCACACACGATTTGGACTTATCGTGTGCGACCTTGGAGCAATTTACACAGACTTCGGGTGACCCCGACTTTGCACGTCTACATGAGCGATTCGTATGGCCGAAGCGGTGACAGTAATAGCACCGCCGCGGCAGTGGCACGAATGCCTTCACGCGGTAGCGGTACCAACCGGCACGCACCGACTCAGGGAGCTTGTCACAGTCGAACGTGACGAAGAGTGTAGGGGTGGGTCTCGAGGCCCCTCCCTGTTTTCTCATCACACGTTCGACCTTGACCGCCCCATGGTCGGCCAGCTCTAAGGTGATGTCTTCAATGGAGTAGTCAACGAGTTCCCTCGCATAAACTACTCCTTTCACAAAGTTCATGGTAGAGTGCGGCGTCACACTCACCGGGGTGCCATGAAGTGTCCAAAGAGCACTAATCCTGGCCGCCTCGGCGGGATTCGCCAGAAGGCTCCCGTCCGAGAAACGGGTTACCTTCGGCTCTCTACCAATTGCACTAGCTAATCCTCTCCGCTGATGGATCATGTTGCCCTTGGACAACATGGTGCCATCAGTGGAGCGAATAACGAGGAAGCGTTTGAAGCCAGCGGGCTCGAAAACGCCAGGTAACCTCTGAATCAGGGGCCCCGATGTCATCGAGGCTCCGCCCTGTGCACTCTTGGTAGTAGTCTTCTTTGTCAGGGGCTCCGCAACCGGGGGGGCAGAGGGGGCGGATGTGCCGATCTTGGCTTGGTCGCTTGCCAGAGTGGCAGCAGACCCATCCGTCCCCGCAGCCCCCGCGGATGGAGAGGAGGCCCGAGTCTTTTTGGTCTTTTTAGTCTTTTTCTTTTTCGGAGAGGAGGGCGGGGAATGAACCCGCTTTTCACCTCCGCCGGCAGAAGTCCCCAGGCAATGGACCAGCCTCAGCCAGGTCCCTCTCCGAAATGGAGAAGGTCCTGGTTGTCGTAGGGGCACCTGTCGGAGGAGATCCCTCCCCTCCTTCTACTGCCTCGGAGCCCTCAGCCATTTGAGGAGGACCTTGCATAGGGGCGGATTCGGGTTCGGTGCTTGGCGCCGAGCCCGAATTCCCCCCCATGGAAGGCCCTACCGTCTGGGGCTGGGTCTCCTCAAGGACCATGTCTATCACAGGAGGGGCCTCCAATTGGCCATCCCCTCCCAGGACATCGCAGGTCCCCTTGGAAGTGTCGCCAGTCTTGTATGGGGAGGCACAGGCCTTGACCCCGGCAAGGTTTAAAATTCTTGCCAGCAGGTCTTTTGAGGGAAGCGACCGAAGGGGCCTGGCTTCCCTCTCCCCCCCAGGGGGTTTGCCCTACCGAGCCGCTTTGATGGGAAGCGGCTGGCTAAGGGCTGCCTGCTGGCTTTCTTGGCAGTCCCCTTGAAAAGAAAAGATGGGACTGCCGCTGGGAAAAGGGAGGTGCCCGAAAGCACCTCCAGAGAAGGGGGTGAGGGGGAGTCCCCTGCACCCGTAGGCGAAGGAGAGGAGTAAGCCTCCTCTCCGGTTAGAGAAATATGGAGGGTCCCCTGTGCAAGCACAGGGGGGGGGGACCTCCATTTTTTCGGTGGAGCTGCCCAAGGGCGGCTCCGTCGATGAGCAAGGGGGAGTTAAAGGGGTTTGGGTTTTTTTTTTTGTTGTTCATCTATGGGCATGGTGACCCTATTTTTGCCACGGGACGCAATAGCTCATCACCCCTCGCAGTAGCCCGCACTGCGAGAGGTGCTTACAAGCCCGGCAGAGCCAGGCGCCGCCATTCGGGACCACCCCTCCCGCCTGGTGGCCTGGCAGTCCATCGGCATGGCGGCTCCACCTTGGACACGGCGTAAAAAATATAGGTTGTGAAGAGGAGAGGAAAAGGGATGTGAGGAAGGTATGGGTGGGGATGAAGCAGGTTGCTAAAAAACCCCCATCCCGAACCGGAGCTCAGGGGTTAGGGGACAATGTCCCCTCCCCCCTCAGCCCCGATCCGGGGTGGTTGGCTTGAGAAGAAGGTCAGCATTCTACCCTTTGAAATTAGAGGCTGACCAGAGAAAGTTGTGGGAGAGGTTAAATGAAAAGCGACAAGGTAGGGGAGAAATCGGGCTATCTGAAGGAAGGAAGAGAGGCTAAGCTGGGGCTGGACGGAGCGCTGGATCCCGTCAGCACGGCGGCCAGGATGGCAAATCGCCGCGCCCCTTACGGGGCGAAGTGAGAGCAGAAGGCAACTCACTTAGAGTAAACCTGTCGTTGAAGTCCATTCAATGGCCTTCCCCGACAACACGGCGCGCATTGAAGCTGGCTGAGAGGCATCCCGGCTAGAGAATGCGGAGAAAGCGGTCGCGAAGGGGTCCGAGATTGCGGTCCCTTGCCCTGAAGAACGGGAGGGGAGATCCTGTGAGAAATTACCCGGAATCCTTTTGCCTCGCTTCCACACCTCTGCTAAAGGGGTCTTCCTGTTAAGTGAAAACACGTATGCCCACCAAGAAGAGCGGCGGGCGTGCTTCGAAATATACCGGAACCTAGCCTGACGAAATTCACCGACACTGAAATCGTCTGGGCGGCGCTTAGAGTGCATGTAAGAATAATGCTTCTGTTCGAAAGCCATCTCACACTCCGCTGACCACCATGGGAGTGGTCGGCGTGCAAAATGGCCGGACGTTCTAGGAATAGTAGCTAGGCCCACGGCGATGAGGTTGCCAGGGAACTCAACGGCCTCATCAACCGACCTAAACTCCTCAAGTGAGATAGAGAAATCAGTCATTTCCTGAAAAGCGGACCACCGCGCCCGCGCCAAGCATCACAGGGGCAGGCTCTCGGGCGGCAGCGACCCAGAAAATCATATTTGAATGGGAAAGTGATCATTACCATGGAGGTCATCGACTACCCCCAACCCAAAATCAGGGTTTGCATCAAGAGAGCACAAAGATAGATCGAGGCAGGAAAATGAAGCGGTTGTCAGGCAGTGATGCGTAAACTCATCCACATTTAGGACACCTATCTCTAACTCGTCGATCAGGCACGCAAGGACTTGGGGCGATTAATCGAGTAGTCTCCCCAGAGGAGGGGGGGGGTCTACCAGTTCAGTTCTCCGAGCAAGAGAAAGGGCCACGACACGGCGAAAGTCCTCCTGCGTCGAAGTCGTCTGACGGTGGAATGTACGCGGAAATAACAGTATACCTCCTACCCAGGTGCAGCTGCACAGCTACTGCCTGAAAAGAGGTATCTAAAGCAAAGAGAAGAACGGAGACATCATGCCAGGTGTAAATCATGCATCCTCCTGCCCGGCCCCCATCTCGTGGTGGTGGAGTCGCAAAACCCTTATACCCCTGGAGGGTGGGCAGGGGGCTCGCGCCCAGCATGGTCTCCTGCAAAAAGATAGCTAACGGGGAACGGGACGAGCCTCCGTAACTCCTGCCAGCTGGCCCGGAGTCTGCAGCAATTCCATTGAAGGAATATGCCCTCTAGGCCTAGCTCGGAGGAGATGTGGGGTCTCTCTTCAAAGAGAAGACCCTCATGGGAATGGCTGTATGCTTCTCAGAGGTAGAACTCCGGGCGCTGTTGGGCGGAGAAAGCGCCGTCGCCTTTGAGGACTTATTGAGAAAGGTTGGGCTCACCATGCGTCTTTTCCTTCCTCCGCCTGGGTGTGGGTGAAGGGGTCCAAGCTCCTTTAGTCCTGTCCTCTTTTTGGGGGGCAGCTTTAGGAACCCCGGAAGATGGCCTCATGACGAACTTCAAGGGTATTGCCTCCTGGGAGTCTAGCGACTCGGTGGGGGAAGGGAGGGGAGCCCTGGTTTTAGTTGGGGCTGGGTGTGAACCCTTTGTGCCGCCAGCTTTACCAGGGGAGCGCCCGGGGTGGGTAGAACCCACAGAAGGGTTCTGAATGGGCACATGAACAACCATGCACATAGGCCTGGAGGGGCCAGGAGCAGATGGTGTATTTCTTAATATTGAGGCAGTGCCGGGTGCGCCAGTACCAAGTCCTTAGCTTCGCGAAATGAGAGACAATCCTGTGCCTGAATGGCCAGGATTTCCTTCTCAAGGAGATATGCACCACATTACTACGAAGAAGAACGGTGCGGATCTCCGCAATTGACACACTTGGCCACACACGATTTTGACTTGTGTGCAGCCTTGGAGCAACTTTTCCACTCTCCTTACAGGGAGTGGAAAATGCCATTATAATAGGCATTTGGAAGGATTAGGCAAATGGTAAATGTATTCTTCACATTTTTTCATCTCCTAGGCTTTTAAATGTACCACACACCCAACCCTAATCAAGAAAATGTTGAAGTTGGAAGAAAAAAAAGAATTTGTGGAGAAGACTACTTGGGAGGCTAGGGAGTGGAAGGGTATGAAACTGTTCTGAACCTGCCCCAGTTGCCCCCCAAAAGAGCACCTTTCCTGGTGTGGCACACATCAGCCAATGCGGAAAAGAGCACAGGGAGACTTCATCGTTCAAGGGTAAATTGTGAGTTACTTTGTTCATTGTGTACATACAATCACTGCAAAAGACCTTGGAACCTGCCTCCCACAAATTACAATTTTCATAAAAAACTGATGGGTTTCAGCAGATGTTTGGGCGAGATTTTTTAAGCTGTAAGGCTGCCGTAAGTGGGTTCTTGGTCAGTTACTTTTGTAATAAGTTGTCTTTAGCCTACCAGGGATATATTTATAGAAGAGAACAACATTCGGTGGGAACCTACATGATGCAGTAATCAGGTGCATAACAAGAATTTTGCCTCAGCGAGAACAAGCACAAATTTCTTTTATGGAAACATTCTCTTGCCTCCAGGCCTTTTCTTCCTTTGAAAGAGAACCAACTATAGTAACACTTTGGTAAAAAATAAATGGGCCTCAAAGATTTACATAATCTTGTACACTAGAGGTTGGAGCAACACTAAAACACCATCCTTCACATTATGTTCACCAAGACACTGAATGGCTCAGCTGCTGCACCAATGTTGCCTAGCAGATACCACCAGCTAGATAAATCTTAACTCATATTGTAAGAAACCTGAAAAAACTTGGAGTGCATTTTTCATGCTAATAGCATGGGTAGGTCCCAAGATTTATTGTGGTGGCTGTAGTTGGGGATCTTAGAGTCAAACAAATAGGGAATTACTAAATTTGTTGTGTACTTAGGGACCTTAAACTAAATAAAATAGGAAATTACTAAATTTGCCTATGCCTTTAATACCCACCCAACCTACCTTGGTGATGGCATGATTAAGCATCTCCTGCCAAGTGAAGTCGAATACACACCCTCGAGCAAGCAGTCCCTCTTCTGCTAGCTGCACCATCTCTCTGGCAGCCGCATGCTGACTCACAGCTCTCTCATACCGAATGGCAGACTTCTGGGCCTCTGTCAACGCCTGCCAGGAGAGGCAATTGAATGAGGTGAGGGTCATTGTCATGGCAAGAAATAGGTTATCACATCAGCCAACATCAGCTCTCATATTTTTTTTTTAACCTTGATGTAACTAATGAAGGCATTAATGCTGTGGAAAAAGAATAGAGGATAAAAATGAAGAAAAACTATAGATAAATAAAGAGATTGGAAGGGTGTATTATATAACCCTCTTGGGTGAAGTTCATAAAAGGAGTACTAAAATAAGCAAGGCTGAACAATTATGGGCAGCTCTGGAGAAGTATCCACCAGTAAAATATCAAAATAAGAACATCTCTAAACATAGATTATGTAGATCAAAAAATGGGCTATCAACAACTGGCATAAAAGCTGTGTTTATAAGTTGATTCAGATGAGACTATATAAAAAGAACCCCCTCCTGGTTTTGGACCTAACAGGTGTCTACTGCTAGTTATTCAGCTAAAATAGGTTCCTGCAGTGAGATGCACCAGTTGTCAGGGGCAAATAAGTGATAAAATACAGAAATGACTCTCACCTAGTAACAATATAAAGAGCCTAAGACGCTAAGTAGAATTTTCACTTGGATTTTATTGCATGAAGAGGTAAACGAAAATTAATGAAATGACAACAAAAGTTCACTAAGTTGTAAAAGGTTACAAAGGAATGAATGACAAACTTGGGTTGCTAATGCTTTTTAAAATAGGTTTAAAAGTTCACATAATTGAGAATATTATCCTGTTCCCTTCTTAAAGGAGATACTTGGTACTCAGTTTATAGACTACAATGTATCATCTTTTCTTTCTCTGTTTAGCCTTTTTCCCCACATTAAGGTAACTCTTCATTAAATCATTTCAGTTCCCCTTTCCTTCTGATTCTTAAAAGAGTAAGAAAATGCACAAAAATACCTCAATACATTAAATTTTCCCAAAGGGTAAGAATGACATATTTTCTAGCTTCAGTTTTGAATAAATGAAAGCAATTAAAGTGCCCACCTGTCTAGATTTCATTCGAGCATCGTAATAGGGCCTTGCCTGTTCAATGCATTTCCCCAGCTTCTTTGTTAAGCTATCAATTTGTTGTGTTGATTTGGACAGGGTCTGACGAAACTTCATTCTGGCTTCCTGAAAAAATAGATGGACTTCATTTGTTCCCCTTACCTAAACTAGATTACAAATAAACTTCTAACTATTAGGTGACTACCGCAATGATATTTCCTTTATAGAAAAGCAAACATTGAGGGGCTCTTTACCAAAAACCTTTCTAAATGAAAACAGTGAAAATGTGAAGATAAATGGCAGAGTAAACTACTTATGAGGCTAGGAATGAAGAGGAATGAGTTGGAAATTTTATAAACCTGTTTTCATTGTTAGGGGAATGCAAATCTCCAAATGAGGACAAGATAAATAGGTGCATTTTCCAGATGATAACAGTATGGGGCACATAAGAAAATATGAAAGGTGTGCTTAGTTAAAACTCAAGGAATATTTCATGGCTGACAAGAACAATGAAGCTTGAGTAGAAATTGCCACGATTGACATAAGATCGACAGCATTCATATTAAGGAGGAGAGGGGTAGTTTTATCTCTACTTTTTTCTGCCATTTCTATGGCAGTGATGCAAGGCCAATATGATTGAGTTGATTATGTTGACATTAGATTTGATATTTTGAAGCATTGGAACCGATTATCATCTTTACTCCTTAGTTAATTAGCTGTGCTTTTGTTGTTTTTTTAATTTAAAAAAACCTTGACTGGTGACTGCCATCAAGGGTATAGCTGCTGAAATTACTAATCTATACTTAGGGTCTCTTAAAATTTATAAAAACGAACTGAGAAGAAAACAACAAACCAATACTCCAACAGATAACCAAACCAGACAAGACTACAATAAAGAAAAAGACACACTGAGGTGCCAGAGGGAAACCTGCCTATTTGGCTAGTCTTGGGGGCCTGTTTGAGTTCTCAGGGCCCTCCTTCCCCAGGGGCACAAACATGCCCCTAACACCCCAAAAATAAATATTAAGGAGGCCTGCTTCCTCCAGAAACTATAATGCCAAAGTTGGGTGTGAATCAACATGTCACAGGTAGAAGGGACAAATTGAAGCAATTGTGCTCATGTCCAGTACTGGAACAAATAATACACACAAAGTTCCCAGACTAACATTCAACAAGAATGTGCCAGACAGTCTGGGGGACTAAGCAGTCATCACACTAAGTTTCAGGGGAGATCTCTATCAAATAGGATTGCATCCTGCGATTGTGTCTAATTCAGGTTCAACAAAAAATTATCTGAAAAGTTGCAGCATAATGGCACACAACTTTCAATTCTCCTTGACCAGAAACCACTTGGTTAATGTGATTCCTATTAAGTAGCCACTGCAAACTGTTTGGCTCCCTCAACAGTGCTCTCATTTATGCAATCCCTATATTTCTAGGAGCCCATCAGAAGACGATCTTTACATCCTGATGACTCATAGCACCACTGATACTGCGAGCCAGTGGGCGTGATAATTCCAACATGGCATTCACTATACTCTTTGAGTCACTATAGATCACAACTATCTCCAAACCAGGCGAGGTATGTAATCTACCATACTGAGCAGTGTATTGCAAGCAGCTCAACCATAAAGTCTAATGCAGCAAATGGAAGAGCTCCATCATCATCAAACTGAGGAAGAAGACATGGAAGTTGACCTTCCTTTCAGATTTGGAGCCATCCATGTAAGATAATGGCATGGCTCCAGAGGGACACAAGAAGATCTCCAAGAAATTCAAATGCAATACTTCCAGTGCTATACAAGCTTTGAGAGCAGAGGCATTGTGACAAACATTTACAGGTGGTACCTACCACCTATTGTGGCACCCTGGGCCCTGAGAGCTATGTAAATGTGACTAAAACTGTTGAAAGGGCTTCTTTGGTCTAAGCCTGAAAGGCTTAGAGCAAGGAAGCCAATCATACCCTATACTCTAAGGCTTAGGGTATAGGGTATGATTGGCATCTCACATAGGGCAAGATACTGCCAAGATCAGCTACATATGAAATTTAAGCCATTGGTGAATGGGATGCTGGACGTGCATGCACAAGCAGAATGCATTGTGTATGCCAGGAAGCTAGTGGCATCTCCTCAGCATCAACAAGGAGGCTCTCTATAGGAAACATGCAGAATACACCCTTTGACAAACAAGAGATAAGGGTGGATCAAGTCCACCTTCTGCAATTCACACAGTTGCATATAATTCACATCCACAGTTTAGGTTAGAAAAAACAAAGAAATGATAAAAGAGTCGAGTAAACCTATCAGTCACCCCCTCCCCCAAGTACTGAATGCCACAGAATAAACAATGTCTATGGTGCAGGTAGAGACACCCTGACCATGTGAAATATAATATGTTAACCTAACATTAACCCATTTCACAATCAACTAACTTCACAGAAGGAATTTAGAGAAATTAGTCAGAAAGGAAGTAGAGTAAAGTGATTTCTCCCTGGTGTGTAAATAGCAACCACAGTAGCCATTTACCAGGAATCAGTGAACAAGACTAACAAAAATCCCACCCGCCCATGCGTTGAAAAATGGTATCCAGGATTGTCCAGACCAGGGGTAGTATCTGTGCATGAAGCAAGGATGGAATGCAGCTCACTTAGCATAAACAGGTCATTAAAGGTGTCCGTGCCTTTGGAGGCCTTCAGCTAGCCTGATGTGCTTTAAATGCTTGTGCAGCAGAATCCCAGCTAAAGAATGTGATAAGTGATGCTGAAAGATGCAATCTGGCATGTGGGGTCTGAGATTCAGTCGTCTTTCTTAAGGCTCTTGAGGATGGGAGGTGGGATCCTGACAAGATCTTGTCCCAAATAATTTTGACATGCTTCTACACCTTCTCAATAAGGGTCTTCTCATTGAGTAAAGAGACATATGCCCACTAAGAAGAACACCACAAAGGTGGCATCTCAGGCAGAAACAGTCTGGCAAAAGAGATTTGGATAGGAAAGTAATTGCTACCATTGCTTTCTTTGTGTGAAAGAAAGTGAGTAAATAGGCATAAGAGAGAATGATAGGCATGTTGTTCTATATATTTTTTTACCATCAGTGTATAATAAAATTGCATTAAAATGTGAAAGCTTAGTTTGTATTTTCAACTTTTAAAGAAATGGCTTAATTGTATTAAAACATGAAAATCCTAATTTTTATTCAAGACTTTTAATTAAATATGGCATTTTTAAAGATATAAATACACAATTCAATCATAATAGGTATAGGCCAAAGATTAGTTAGAAGTTACAAGCATGACTCAGCAAGAGAAACTAAAAACTGAATAAAGGTAGCCACCATTTTTTTATTTAAAAAAAATTAATCAAAGCAACCATACAAAAAAAAAATATTTTCCCCCTTTTTACTCTTGTCAGGATAGTTATGATTTTTGGCTTTTTCAGGTCAAAGAGCATGAGAAAATGTACAAGAACCCATGAAAATAAGAAAGAAAAAGTGGATTTTTGAACAGGGCTATATCACTGATTGTACAAACAAGGGGAAGTGAAGATTGATATGCCTCAAGTCTTGACTTTCAGACTTGAATTACTTCAAGGAAGTGGCCACCAATAACAAGGGATCTAATTTTGCCTGAATGGTGGTTCCCTTCAGGTGAAAGTCCAGTCAGTGCTTTGAAAGCTGATATAGCAACATTCCAAGCATAAAATGTGGAGAAAGAGGGTGTGAAAAATTATACCCAGGGCATGGAGTCTAAGATGACAATCTCATCTTCCTAAATTGAAGAAAAAAATTACTATGGCCTCACAATGCCTTGGGACACACATGAAATATCCCCATAGACATCCAGAATATGATTATTTAAATATGGCTTTGGTCTTGAGCTAGACTGAACCTTGACAACCCACCTCCTTTGGTCTCTATCCTATAAAGGATGGGACCAGCATAACCACCTTATATATACAATAACCCGGCACTGGAGCTGGGCAAGCCTACCTGTCATACAGGTTTCAGTTGTAGAAGGGGCATTACCTCTTCTACACCATGCACCCCCACATGGGTAGAAAGTAATGAGAGATCTGTAGTATAAGAAAGTAGAAGGTAGACATAGACAAAGTGAAAAGAGTGGAAGATACAAAGCAGCAGGTCCTCCTGCAGTCATCAGGGTCCAGAAGGTGTTCCATTGCAGGCAATGGAACCAGGAGAACATGTTGCCCCTTCAGGTACCAGGTGTAAGTCTACACATGGTACCAGGCTGCAGGGCTATTTTTTTAATTGCAGGAGGACTTAGTCAAATTGGAGGGCCCTACCCAAAAGTGGGATCGGGCTTCTGTCTTCTCCTCCACAATACGATGATCTTCAGGAAGGACTCAATATCTTGGAGTGAGGCTGTCATGTTTTCTTTGTTTGGGTCCTTACTCACCTCATGGGTTGCACTCCTTCAGGACATTTTCCACCCATCAAAATATCAGGGACCCCATCTGGGCCTTCCTGGGACAGTTTGGAGGTGGTGGAAGATTTTGGCTGGTATGCCACAATCAATAGTTGGGAGCATCAGGGATGCCAGCACACTGGCAATGAAGGGAAAAGTCTGGGGGAACCAACCCCCCATGAAACTCTCCAACTTATGGTCTAAAGAATGGGGCAGCCTCCAGAGGAATCTGCTACCAAGTGTACATCTCAGGCAGATCCATGATGACTTGATGCTTTCTTTGGGAATGAAGGAACCTCCTCTTCTTCCTTAGAGGTCTTCTAGTTTGAAAAGTTGAGCGGTCTACATCAGTCATGTGAACCTCATCAGTCTCCTTAAAGAGTATGTATTTATTCACAGTTGCTGCCACAACCTCCTTTCCTTCCACTCGAGGGTGGCTCACAGAGAGAAGATGCTAAAAGGAAAACTCCCTTTAATATCTGAAATAGGAGATGAGAGGAAATTGTCATTGGCATAAGGACACAAATTAAATGACAAATGCCCAGCCTGGAGTGGGCACAAAGGGTGGTGGTTGGACAGCCTGTGCACCATTAGGGACCTTTCTCACCTGGAAGCTAAACATTCAAGTGGAACTTGGGTGTAAAAAGATAATAGAAAACAGAGAGAAGCGGGGAGGGGGAATAGATGGGGAAAAGGTGGGAAGAATGCAGGCATGTTACCCACCCACCCCCATTCAAATAGAGCCAAGAGTGAGTGAGTGGGTGGCCTACCTTCCCAGCCACAACCAGGGATGAAAGCTGATTGGCGAGTAGCCTGCCATAAAAAATAGGTGCAAATGGGTTAGTAAGTGAAGAGCAAAAGGAAGATCTCTATTCCTAGACAACCTGGAGCATGGGAGCTGGAAGGCATACCACTCCTCCTGGTAGTGGTTCAATTAGGGGAAACTAAATCTACTTACCTAATCTATTCAATTAAGGAAAACCAAATCTTCTTACCTAATCTATTCAACTAAGGGAAAATAAATCTACTTACATCCAAATCAACTTCCAGTTTATTGATCAAATCAGTGGATGTATTCAGTCTTTCAAGTTCAACCTATTAAGAAAAAATATTCAATGAGATGATTATTTTTACCAACACTATGGGATAATTTGATGTATTATCTCTGCAGTAGTAGACATAAAGTGTCCAAATTATTAAGCCACTTATAAAAAATACATGAACTTGGAATATGATATTCTCATTTAAGATAAAGATTTTTTGTTAACAGTGCATGGATTTGAATATAATTTCAGTAATGAAAGAGATTTTGAATAAAATATGCAGTCAGGTGGTCAAAGGGTCTATAAAAATCAAAGCAAAGTTAATAAAAAAGCTATTATGCGTATGATGATGAGGTACAAACCAAATGCAAAGAAAGCATGCCTTAATATATTGCTGCTTTGATAAGAGCTAAAGGGGTCCAACTAAGTATCAAATGTATGCTAATAAAAAAAAAATATATTATGTGAGAAGCAAAGAATCCTGAAGTAATGGCTACCCATTCTGTGGCAGGGCAATATCAGGTATGAAAATCACTGGAAGAGTGATGCGTTGTCTATGTGAAGATAAGAGGGAGGAATTTTATTTTTTTTTAAGAGCTCATCTGGCGACTGCCTACTTGGGCATTAGTCGCCGTATTAAAACTGGCCTAGTTCTAGGGTACTTTAAAATAAAATTAGAGAGAAAAAAAAACACCCCAAAAAGGATGAAAGGAAGCAAGCTGGTACGTCGGGGAGAGGTCCCCCCGGCGCAGGAGCGTGCAACCAAAGGGAAAAAAAATGCAAAAAAAACAAAAAAACAAAACAAAAAACAAACCTTGCTTAAATAATAGGGAGAAGGCCGGCCTCCCCCAAGAAGTCAACAAGTCCACAAGTCAATGTGCACGAATCTGTCCCGAGTACAAGGGACAGGCGGTAGCGACCCCGCCCATCCCGGTACTGGGACAGGTATCGTGCGCGAAGATCACCCAGACTGGGACATTCGACAAGAATGTGCCGAACAGTCTGGGGGACAATGCAGTCGTTGCAATAGGGAGCAGGCGAGCGCTCCATCAAATAGCGATGCGTCACACGAGTGTGTCCAATTTGGAGACGACAGAAAGCAACGTGAAGCCGCCGCGGCATTGGGGGATAGGTCCATGGAAACAGTCGCGGCGCAATGGCACGCAACTTTAAGTTCCCTTTGACCGTCTCCCATCTTCTTTGCCAAGCAGTCCGAAGAGCTGCCCGTATTCCTGCCATGTAGTCGGTGTGAGGAAGAGCGAAACGCTGGTCCGGTCGCAGAGTCCTCGCGGACTCTTTGGCGCGCTCATTCCCCGCAAATTCCTACATGTCCAGGAACCCAGCAGAAGATAATCTCGACATCTGCCCGGCTCGCCAAAACCGTGGCGTCACGGATATCGCGAACCAGGGGATGCGGAGATTCCAATGCCCCGAGAGCACTCAGGGCGCTTTGTGAGTCGCTATAGATCACAATCCGGTCTCCGAACCGGGCACGTCGCGTAATCTCCCGTACCGAGTGGTGTATTGCCACCAGCTCGGCCGTGAAGACAGACGCAGCGCCTGGTAGAGCCCCGCTGACTTCAAACAGAGGGATACGGCGTGGAAGCCGACCCCCTCTTGGGACTTGGAGCCATCCGTATACACTGGCACGGTTCCAGCGTGACACGATGTGTGCTCCAAAAAGGTCGAACGCAATACTCCCGGCGTAGTACAAGCTTTGGGAGCAGAGGCGTGGCGAAAAATAGCCAAATGTGGTACCCTCCAGGGTGGCGTCCTGGGCAGAACCAGGGGCGCCACCGGCCCGAGAGCTATATCTACCTCTCGAAGGAGTTTCCTGGCCCTAAACCCAAAAGGCTTAGGGTATGACTGGCGTCTCTCGGCGGCATAGGCACCATCGAGATCAGCTGCGGATGCAGTGAGAGCTGTTGGCGACTGAGGGAGACGCTGGGCTCGCGTGTACAGGCGAGTGATGCACTGCACGCGGCGTAGAGCGAGTGGCATCTCCCCAGCATCGACCAACAGGCTCTCAATGGGGGAAGTGCAGAAGGCACCGGTCGCAAGGCGAAGGCCGGTGTGGTGGATCGAATCCACCTTCCGCAATAAACGCTCGGCTGCGGATCCATAAAACTCGCATCCGTAGTCGAGCTTCGAACGAACAAAGGATCGATAAAAAAGTAGGGCAGTAGCCCTATCAGCGCCCCAAGCGCTGAACGTCACGGAACGGAGAATGTCCATGGCGCGGGTACAAGAGACCCTAAGGCTGCGAATATGAGCCTCCCAGGTGAGGCGTCGGTCGAATACAAGACCAAGGAAACGGTGCGACTCAACCACATCCAGGCGCACCCCATTAAGAAACAGATCTGGGTCGGGGTGAAGCCTTGGATGGCGGCAGAAGTGCACCACCTTAGTCTTGGCCAAAGAAAACCGAAACCTGTGCGCTTTGGCATAGCGAGAGACGCGGTTCAATGCCTGTTGGAGTCGACGCTCCAGAGTTGGCATCTGGGCCGCGCCAAAAGAGATCGAAAGGTCGTCCACGTAGAGCGTAGCGAGAACATCTTCTGGCAGCACCGAGGTGATGCCGTTGATGCTCAGGGCAAAAAGTGTGACACTGAGGACACTTTCCTGCGGGACACCCTCTTCCTGCTCCTTTGGGCCGGAGAGGGCTCCCCCACCCGTACGCGGAATCGACGATCTCGCAAAAATTCAGATATAAACATTGGGAGGCGTCCCCTCCCCCCCATCGTGTGGAGAGTCTCCATGATACCGTATCGCCATGCGGTATCATAGGCCTTCTCCAGATCGAAAAAGACCGTGGCGTAGTGCTGTCTACGAAGGAAAGCCTCGCAGATGGCATTTTCCAGTCGGAGCAGAGCATCCGACGTGCAGTGGAACTTGCCGAAGCCGCACTGTGCGGAAGACAGATGGCCTCCGCTGTCCAGGAAAAAGGCTAATCTAACATTTACCAATTTCTCCATCAACTTGCACACGCAAGAGGTTAGAGAGATTGGGCGGAAAGCGGTCGGAGTAGAGTGATCTCTCCCCGGTTTGCGAAAGGCGAGCACAGTAGTGATTCGCCAGGAGTCTGGGAGAAGACCTTCCACCCAGATCCTGTTGAACAAATCTAACAGAAAGGCAATGCCTCGCTCACCCAGGTGTCGAAGCATGGCGTACCGGACATCGTCCGGACCATGGGCGGTGTCCGCGCACGAAGCGAGAGCGGAACGCAACTCACTCACAATAAACTTGTCGTTGAAGGGTTCTCCGCCTCTGGAGGTAAAGTCCAGCCGGCGGCCTTCCGCGACATCACGACGTGCATTAAATGCTGGCGGAGCAGCATCACGGCTAGAGAATGCGGAAAAAGCGGTCGCTAAGGATTCCGCCACGGACGCGGGGTCCAAGATTGCGGTCCCATTCTCCTGGAGAATGGGAGGGGGGTCCTGCGAGAACTTGCCCCGAATCCTTTTGACTCGCTTCCACACCTCAGCTAAAGGGGTCTTCCCGTTAAGTGAAGACACGTATGCCCGCCAAGAAGAGCGGCGGGCGTGCTTCGAAATATACCGGAACCTAGCCCTAGCCCTAGCCCGACGAAATTCAGCGACAGTGAAATCGTTCGGGCAGCACTTATAGCTTATGTAGGCATAACGCTTCTGTTTGAGGGCCGTCTCACACTAGGCCGACCACCATGGGAGTGGTCGGCGTGCAAAACGGCCAGACGTCCTAGGAATAGTAGTCAGGCCCACGGCGATGAGGTTGCCAGAGAAGAACTCAACGGCCTCATCTACCGAGATAGAGATAGAGATAGAGAATTCAGTCATTTCATGAAATGCAGGCCCCCGCGCCCGCGCCAAGCACCACCGAGGTGGTCTCTCAGGCGGCAGTTGCCCTGAAAATGATATTTGAATAGGAAAGTGATCACTACCATGGAGGTCATCAACCACCCCCCAATCAAAATCAGGCTGTGCACCCGAAGAGCACAAAGATAGGTCAAGGCAAGAAAATGAAGCGGTTCTCGGACAGTGATACGTAAACTCATCCACGTTTAGGACACCCATCTCAAGCTCTTCGATCAGATCGGCAAGGACTTGTCCCCTGGGATTTATGGAGTAATCTCCCCAGAGAGGATGCCTGCCGTTCAGATCTCCAAGCAAGATATAGGGCCTCGGCAACCGTGCCACGACGCGGCGGAAGTCCCCCGCGTCGAAGTCAGCTGACAGTGGAATGTACGCAGAAATGATAGTATACCTCCTATCCAGGTGCAGCTGCACAGCCACTGCCTGAAAGGAGATATCTAAAGAGAAAGGAAGAACAGAGACATCATGCCGGGTGTAAACCGCGCATCCCCCAGCCCGACCATCCCACGGTGGTGGGGTCGCAAGACCCTTATACCCCGGGAGGGCGGGCAGGGGGCACGCGCCTAGCATGCTCTCCTGCAAAATGATAGCTAACGGGGAACGGGACGAGACGAGCCTCCGAAGCTCCTCCCAGTTGGCCCGGAGTCCACGGCAATTCCATTGAAGAAATATGCCCTCCAGGCCTAGCTCGGAGGAGACGCGGGGGCCCTCCTCGAACTGAAGACCCTCACGGGAATGGCCGTACAGGATACGCGGGGGCCCTCCTCGAACTGAAGACCCTCATGGGAATGGCCGTACGCTTCCCGGGGGCAGAACCCCGGGCGCTGTTGGCCGGACAAAGCGCTGTCGCCTTCGAGGACTTATTGGGGGAGGTTGGGCTCGCCATGCGAGTCTTTTCCTCCCTCCACCTCGAAACCTTAGGCGGGCGTTGCGGCTTCGGAGGCGGGGGGCCCTCTTTTCAAGGAACCACCGTCTCAGAGCCACTCGCTCCACCTTGGGGCATGGACGATGGAGCCAAAGCTCCTTTGTTGCTGTCCTCCATTCGGGGGACAGCGTTAGGAACCCTGTAAGATGGCCTAGTGACCATCTTCAAGGGTGTTGTCTCCTGTGAGTCTAACCACTCTGTGGAGGCGCGTGGCCGTTTCGCCTTACGGGAAACGGTCATGCTGGGGGAAGAGGGGGGGAGCCCTGGTTTTAGCCGGGGCTGGGTGTGAACCCTTTTTGCCACCAGCTTTACCAGGGGAGCGCCCGGGTGGAGTAGAGCCCGCAGAAGGGCTCCGAATGGGCATGGAAACAACCGTGCTCATTGGCCTAGATGGGCCAGGAGCAGAGGGTGCCTTTCTAACTATTGAGGCATATGACGTCCCAGGCAGAGCCGGGCGTGCCAGGACCAAGTCCTTAGCCTTGCGGAATGAGAGTCGATCCTGGGCCTGAACGGCCAGGATTTCTTTCTCAAGGGGATATGCACCACATAGCTTCGAAGAAGCGGGGGCGGCTCTCCGCAATTGACACACTTGGCCACACACGATTTGGACTTATCGTGTGCGATCTAGGAGCAATTTACACATACTTCGGGTGACCCCGACTTTGCATGTCTACATGAGCAATTCGTATGGCCGAAGCGGTGACAGTAATAGCACCGCCGCAGCAGTGGCACGAATGCCTTCACGCGGTAGCGGTACCAACCGACACGCACCGACTAAGGGAGCTTGTCACAGTCGAATGTGACGAAGAGTGTAGGGGTGGGTCTCGAGGCCCCTCCCTGTTTTCTCATCACATGTTCGACCTTGACCGCCCCATGGTCGGCCAGCTCTAGGGTGATGTCCTCAATGGAGTAGTCAACGAGTTCCCTCGCATAAACTACTCCTTTCACAAAGTTCATGGTAGAGTGCGGCGTCACACTCACCGGGGTGCCATGAAGTGTCCAAAGAGCACTTATCTTGGCCGCCTCGGCGGGATTCGCCGCATTCGCCAGAAGGCTGCCATCCGAGAAACGGGTCACCTTCGGCTCTCTACCAATTGCACTAGCTAATCCTCTCCTCTGATGGATCATGTTGCCCTTGGACAACATGGTGCCATCAGTGGAGCGGCGAATAACGAGGAAGCGCTTGAAGCCAGCGGGCTCGAAAACGCCAGGTAACCTCTGAATGAGGAGCCCCGATGTCATCGAGGCTCCGCCCAGTGCATGCACTCTTGGTCTTAGTCAGGGGCTCGGCACACGGGGGGGGGGGGGGGGGGGTAGAGGAGCCGGATGTGCCGATCTTGGCTTGGTCGCCTACCAAAGTGGCAGCAGACCCATCTGTCCCCGCAGCCCCCGCAGATGGAGAGGAGCCCCGAGTCTTCTTTGTCTTTTTATTCTTCTTTTTAGGAGAGGAGGGCGGGAAATGAACCCGCTTCTCACCTCCGCCGGCAGAAGCCCCCACGCCAGATGGACCGGCCTCAGCAAGGTCCCTCTCCGAAATGGAGAAGGTCCTGGTAGTTGTAGGGGCACCTGTTGGAAGAGATCTCTCCCCTCCTTGTACTGCCTTGGAGCCCTCAGCCGTTTGAGGAGGACCTTGCATAGGGGCGGATTCCCCCCCATGGAAGGCCCTACCGTCTGAGGCTGGGGCTCCTCAAGGACCATGTGTGTCACAGGAGGGGCCTCTAGTTGGCCATCCCCTCCCAAGACATCGCAGGTCCCCTTGGCAGTATTGTCACTAGTCTTTTGTGGGGAGGCACAGGCCTTAACCCCGGCAAGGTTTAATATCCTTGCCAGCAGGTCCTTTGAGGGAAGTGACCGAAGGGGCCTGGCTTCCCTCTCCCCCCTAAGGGGGTTTGCCCTACTGAGCCGCTTCGATGGAGAGCGGCTGGCTAAGGGCTGCCTGCTGGCTTTCTTGGCAGTCCCCTTGGAAAGAAAAGAGGGGACTGCCACTGGAAAAAGGGAGGCGCCCGAAAGCACCTCCAGAGAAGGGGGTGAGGGGGAGTCCCCTGCACCTGTAGGCGAAGGAGATGAGTAAGCCTCCTCTCCGGTTAGAGAAATATGGAGGGTCCCCTGCACAAGCACAGGTGGGGGGGGGACCTCCATTTTTTTGCTGGAGCTGCCCGAGGGCGGCTCCGTCGCTGTTTCAGGGGAAGTTGAGGGTTGGGTTTTTTTTCTTGTACATACATGGGCATGGTGACCCTCTTTTTTATACGGGACGCAATAGCTCATCACCTCTTGCAGTTGCCCACACTGCAAGAGGTGCTTACAGGCCTGGCAGAGCCAGGCGCCGCCATTTGGGACCACCCCTCCCGCCTGGTGGCCTGGCAGTCCATCGGCATGGGGGCTCCACCTTAGACATGGCGTAAAAAAGATAGATTTTGAAGACGAGAGGAAAAGGGATGTGAGGAAGGTATGGGTGGGGATGAAGCAGGTTGTTAAAAACCAACCACCCCAGACCGGAGCTCAGGGGTTAGGGAACATTGTCCCCTCGCCCCGATCCAGGACGGTTGGCCGAGAAGAAGGTCAGCATCTACCCTGTGAAATTAGAGGCTGACCAGAGAAAGTTGTGGGAGAGGTTGTATGAAAAGCGACGAGGTAGAGGAGAAATACAGGCTATCTGAAGGAAGGAAGAGAGGCTAAGCTGGGGCCGGACGGGGCGCTGGATCCCGTCAGCACGGCGGCCAGGATCGCTGCGCCCCTTACAGGCATAAGAGGGAGGAAGAGTGTTGCTGTGATTGGCTGTGTGATGATGATGTATGGTGTTGGAGCTGTCTGCATGTATTCTTAGACTCGATGCATTGCCTGATGAAATTTTTTCATCTACTCTTAACAGGAATTGAACCTGGTACCCAAGTGTGGAAATCCAATGTCTTATCCACTTGGCTAGAGAGAGCACAGCACTTTAATATAATCATATTAATGAATGCAATCAAGAGAAAAATAAAAACAGGGCTAAGAATCTCTCAAGAAATATGAACAAAACCGATGAGTTAGAATTATAAGAAGCTTTGCATTAAATAAGGCAAGATTAAAAAAAAAAAAAAAAAAAAATCTATATACAAATAATGTTCAAATCAAAAAGTTTTGATTTTCAGCCTGAGTAGACTGAAGATGAAAACCTCTTCAAGTTTATTTATATATCTATCTATATACCTATCAATCTCTCTCTAAATCTATATTTATATCATTTAAGAATGAAAATATGCTTTACATTATTTGTCAAATAAATAAAAAGTTAACTAAACAAATGACTAGTAATAATTTTTTAGCCACTATTTCAAAACCTACCTGAATCCTTGGATCAGGAGGCTCATCATTCTCATTAATGGAGCCTTGGGACTGTAGATGAGGTCTCATTGCAAGAGGCGTATCAGCCAAGTCCACTTCTTCCATCATGATGATACAAGGGTTTAAATTTAGCTAATTCAAAAAGTGCTACTCAGTTTAACCATGTAATTACCATGATTAATTTATTAACAAATTTACATTTTTATATATTACCATGATTACCATTTATCTTAGGTAACACTATAATGACAACCATTCATTCTTTAAATCAATAGATTCTGTAAATAAAGTAAAAAAAAATAGAGATTTTTAAAATTGATTAATGGTTAAAACTTATAGTGTAAATCAGGGTTAGAAACAAAATCAGATTTTTTTAATAATAAAAAAGATTTTATTTATTAAAATTGGATTTTTTGGATTAAAATCAGATTCTTTTGATTAAAATCATTAACATTAATTATTATTATATTTATAATAATTCTTAGCAATATTTTCTTTAATTTCTAGGACTTAATTTAGATTTATAAGTTCTAATTTCAGTAGCTGAAAGTTCCTTATTTAACTTGCTTATGACAGTGCCAACAACAGTTATAGGAATTAATAATTTTGTTTTAATCAAGGATTATTTGAGAGATACCAGTGTTAGTAACTGGTAACTTACATATCTTAATCAGATTAGAAGTATCACACTCTTAATCATTCTTTTACTTAGACATGTATCGTGGTTGACAATGATTAAATGAAACGGATTTAATCAGATTATTTAATAATTGATTTTTCTGTAAAAAATCATGATTTTATTTTTTAATCTATTTTTCTTTTATTTTTTTATTTAGAAGTAAATAAACTAAAAGATATATGGTTTGAAGGTTTAGAAAAACTTATGGATGGCATTAGAAGTAATTCATTCATTTTGATTTTAGACATAACTTTCAGCCTGAAATGTAATTTCTGTAAGTAGAAATATTGCATGAAATAAACAATATGTATCCAGTGGCTCATGTTGCTTTTAAGGTATAATACATGTAGAAAAATTACAAAAAAAGATAAAAATATTTAAAAAATCATATAAATAAAAAATAGGAGTCATTTTTTTTATCTATTAGATTTTTTTCAAATCCCCAAAATTGCCAACCTTGCCATATATGCATAATTTCTGTATATTTGAATTAAAAAAAAGAAGATTTTAATCGATGATTTTTTTTGTCTGATTATAATCAGTTAAAATCACTTTATTAAAATCATTTGATTTTAATCATGCCAACCCTGGTGTAAATTGAGTTGAAAGTTAGGATAAAATGTAAATTAATATTTTTTTTTTAATAGATAAGACCTTTGCAGCAAGATCTCATAAGAGGGGCCATTAAGCAACATTAGCGCCTTCTTTTAAGTTTTCAATATTATTACTTTAGACTAATTAAATGCAGCGCTAAAGGGTGTGGAGTATGCTTCCTAGTTACAAAGCCCATCTGAACTAATTGAGACAGCAAGTTGTTATTAATTGCTCTCCTGGAGTAGGCCCTCGATTCCTGACTCCTCAGTGCTAGGTACATAATCACTGAAGGGTCTTTTGTGGCCTTTGAAATTAGACTTGTATGATGATTCCTCCATTTTTTTTGTTTCAAACTCATTAGTGATTGATCATTCAATTAAAATATAGAAATGTCTTAGGTCAGTCCTTCTTTGTTTGTAAACAGAGATTTATGAATGAGAGTAACATGACACCAGTTTCAACAGATTTTGTTTGATGACCACACCACACGGTTGATTTATGATTCAGACATTTGTAAATAGGCATTTTTCTCACTATTTCATTTTTTTTGGTCTAATATACTTATGTTTGTGGTTTCTCATATAATTAAAATGCAGAAATGCCTTAGGTTAGCATGTTATACAAAGCACACTAACGAGGAAAAACGGACAGGAACAAAAATGGAGCATGCAGGGTAAGAAACTTCTTTTTTTTTTAATTTTCATGAAATTCTAAGTATTTTAAATCTAGAAATGTTTCCCCATAAGTAGAAGCAGCTTTCTATAAAATAGAATGAGTTTTAAGTGCTAACTATAATTTTTAAAAATTAATTTTCCTCCAAGGTGGAAAAAAAAATGAGCACCAATGGAGAATAATCCAATCATAATTCTAAATATGTAGATGGTTATTAATATTTTTTATATGAGATCAATAGAAGAATTATTTTCAATTAAAATGATATACTATTTGATTTATAAAAAAGGATTTAAATATTTTCCCTAATAATGTCCCAAGGGTAATTTCACCAATGGCAATTTTGAACAAATTCCTTTGGCATTTTAAGGGTTAAACTCCAGCATCCATTCCTGAGACCAAGTATGCAAGGCATCCAGATCTACTTGAAGTTGTGCACTTACTTTGTTTGACTTGATCTCCCTCCAGATATTTGTATCATCTGTGAAGAGGTAGACACATGACTACACACACTCAGGGAGGTCATTTATATATAGCACAAACAATATTGGCCCCAATACACTCGCTTGAAGAATGCCACTCAGCACATCAGCCCACATTGAGAACACACCGTTTACTCCAATGCTGTAACCCATCTAAGAACATTCCCCTGCATAACATACCCTGACACTTTCTTCAGCAATCTGTTGTGGGGCACTGTGTGAAGCACTTTGCTGAAGTCGAAGTAAATCGCATCTACCTCTCCTCCAACATCAAGAGCCTCTGTCCACTTGTCAAGGGCATGAAGCAGCTGTATCAGAGTGGATCTATTTGGGATAAACCCATACTGCTGCTTGGAGAATTGATTTTGCATCATGTGCGCCATCACTTCATCTTGGATAATTGACTCCAGAACATTACACAGTATACAAGTGAGACTCACAGGATGATAATTGCAGATGACCTTTGATAGGCCCTTGGAGATGACTCCATTAAGACAGCTACTATCCATAAAAACCTCAAAGTTAATGTCTCAACGGACCTCAAATTTCACCAGCATGTTAGAGAGATGGTGAACAAAGCAGGAGGCGTCACCCTCAACCTTATTAGGAGTGCAGTCAACCGCTCACCACAGTTTATGACATCCATCTTGATGAATGATATTGGACCAATTCTTGACTTCGCCTCTCCTCTCTGGAACCTTGGCTACCGAATAGACACAAGATTACTTGAATCTGTACAAAGGAGATGGACAAAAAAGATAACTGGACTTAGTGACAGACCATACCACGAATGACTAGACCAACTTAACCTCCATTCAGTGCAAGGACATCTTCTCAGACATGACCTGATTTACACATATAAGATATCCAATGGTCTATCCCCTATCATACCAACAGATCTCTTCACTCTAACTCTCCATACAGGTACCCGAGGCCATTGTCATAAAATCCTTGTCCAACACAGTAACACTGAGACTCGATGGAGGTTCTTCTCAAACTATTTTGTTATTATTTTAGTGTTTTTCAGCTATCCCACTGACCAATCATAAGCGCTTATTTTTCCCAGCTTTCCTTCATATTTCTAAAGATGGGTAAAAAGTAGGAGGGTTTTGGTATTTTCTTAAGTTGATTATTAATCTCTCCTAAATAATCTATGCCTGACACTATTTATTCTTTTGATGTAGTTTTCCTTTGTTTTTTTATTAAATGAAATAACTTTTTTCTGTTGCCAATGAATTGTGTTCATCGATTGAAGCTGAAAAGGAACTTAAAAAGGCTTTTTAAAATTTTGCTAGCCGCTACTCTTTTTTTTTTGTTGCTCTTTTACAAACTATTTTTTACGGCACTATTTCTCATTATTGTTGCAAAACAATCCATTCCATATAGGATGGTTGATTACAAAAAGTTTGACATAAAACAAACACACTTTCTCCATGTTTTGACTTTTGAAATCAATCATTCTTTTCTGTCCATGTGGGTAGTATAAATACCTGAGGGTACGCCTAGTCATACAGGGTTTTTTTCTTCAAATGGCAAGTGCATGTGACATATGCTCCAACGTCTTCTTTTTTTTTTAACCAACAGCTCTCAATCCTTTTGATTTTCTTTGTTAAACATCAATTAATAAAGACTGAAAGCAAGTGCCTATAAAGTAATTTGAAATTTACAGTTAACAGATTTTTTTTTTCTGTTGTGATAAATTGTTTGTTGCCACATTGGACAAGAACAAACGGTGCTTGAGGTAAGTAAATTATATACCGGGTAGGGCCCTCTCTATCCAGTGTCCAGCCAGTGGTCATGCCATAGGGGGCCCAAACAAGTTAGACACTCCAGTTAGATGAGCAGTTTATAAACACAGATAAAAGTTATAGGTGGCTGATAACACAGGGGAACAATTTTAATCACATTTTCTGATGACTTAGATTTATCTGCCAATTTTAATTCGTTTTTTCATGCTGATTTAAAATATATAATCCATTTTTACCTACATGCTATAGTTATTCTGTAATTTCTATTTTCTCGTTTCCCCGAAAACTGCCCTCCGGACGGACAGAGAGGGTGCTTATAGAAAGCAAATACTTCACAGTACATAGTAGTAAGATAGTAATAAGTGTTATTGTGCAAAGTATTGACATTATTGTTTCTTTTTTCAGGTCTCATGATAGAGTGATGGCTTCGTCAAGAGGAAATTGCGTTAATGATTCAGACACCTTCTGCTACATATGTGGCTGTTACATGCTAGTTCGTCAAAGGCGCAATATATCATACTTTGTGATCCGCACTTATAAAGGATATTTTGATGTTCTTCTTGGCGATCAGGATAAGAAGTGGGCCCCACATGCTGTTTGTGTGGAACATCTTCGTGAGTGGAAGAAAGGAAAGGGGAATGGTCTTCCTTTTGGAATCCCCATGGTATGGCGAGAGCCAAAGGATCATGTATCGGACTGTTATTTCTGTCTGGTGAATACTAAAGTGACTGGCAAGAAAATTTGGCACAAGATCAACTACCCCAACATTCCCTCAGCGATATGGCCAGTACCTCATTCTGAGTCTTTACAAGTTCCGATTTTCACTGGATATGCTTCCTCCGAGGATGAAAATGATGTACCTGATATGGACATCCAAGGAATGGATTCAAAGTCTGCAGATTCATCATCAGATGCTGAACCGTCATTAGCTCCTCACTGTTTCAATCAAGAGGATTTGAATGACTTGATACGTGATTTGGTGCTCTCCAAGAAAGCTGCAGAACTTTTAGCCTCCAGGTTGAGTGAAAGACATATGCTTGACAGGTTGGTACGGGTATCATATTGCCGAACAAGGGAGAGTACATTTGTTAAGTATTTCTCTGAGGACAAACAATTTGTATACTGCCACGATGTTCCTGGTCTGTTTACCGAGTTGGGACTTGGCACCTATAGCCCTGCTGAGTGGAGACTGCTTTTGGATAGATCCAAGCGTAGCCTCAGGTGTGTCCTTTTGCATAATGGCAATGACTTTGGTGCAGTTCCTTTCGGTCACTCTGTCCATCTGCGAGAAACTCACAATGACATAAGAATGGTCATGGATTTACTTAAGTACCATGAACACAATTGGATCATATGTGTAGACCTTAAGATTGTCAACTTCCTCCTTGGCCAGCAGAAGGAATATACAGTTTCCATGCTATATCTGTATGTGGGACAGTCGAGCCCATGATAAACACTGGTCACAAAAAGATTGGCCAGTTTGGGAAACATTGGAAGCAGGAATACCAAACATTGTTAATGAGCCAATCATAAGTCGAGAGAAAATCGTTTTCCCTCCACTTCATCTCAAACTGGGGTTGATGAAGCAGTATGTCAAGGGGTTGAGCACTGACAATGATTGTTTTCAGTATATAGTATCGGAGTTTCCTGCTTTGTCATACAAAAAAATAAAAGCAGGAGTATTTGATGGTCTCCTAATCTGAAGACTTCTTAGTGATTCTAGATCCGTGAACACCATGAATGAAAAAGAGAAGGCAGTCTGGCTCTCATTTTCTACTGTTGTTCGTAACTTCTTGGGAAACAAAAAAGCGCAAAACTACAAGGATCTGGTTACTAATATGCTTTTAGCATATCGTGATCTGGGATGCAATATGAGTGTGAAGCTGCATTTCCTAAATAGTCACCTTGACCGATTCCCAGAGAATCTGGGAGCCATGAGCAACAAACAAGGGGAACACTTCCATCAGGATTTGATGACGATGGAAGAGCACTACCAAGGTCACTGGGATAAACACATGATAGCGGACTACTGCTGGACGATTAGAAGAGATCAGCCAGAGAAGACTTACAAGAGAAAGAGTTACAAATGCAAATCTTTGCCCGATTGAAATCAAGAAGAGGTCCTCCAGCCTGATGTACGGTCATTAATAAATTAGCATCTATTTGATTACAGTATTTGTAATCCTAATGTGTAATTCAAGTTTCTTCTCATATGTAATAAAATGTTTGGGCAAAAAAACCTGCTTTACTATAAATAAGGCAAAAGGATGATTCAAAATTATTTCAGGGCATGATGATAGGCATGATAAAATAAAAATTATTGTATAATATTAGTTATTGATATTACGAAAAATCTGTAGTATTTAAAGAGAATCTGATTTCAGATTTGAATTCAGTATGCTCGAATTAGGTAGGAAAATGTACCTTTGTCAATTCACCAAATACATTGTTCCCCAGTGTAATGTGTGTCTTGAGTAGTTGTAATTACTTTAGGTGGTCAATGTTACTTCTATAAATGCTAGAATAGTTTAGGGTTGAGTCAATGTCATGAGGGGAGGCAGCACAAGTTAATAGCATGCTAGAAAAAAAGATAAGGATAAAATAACTAAATTATAGGAGTAAGTAAATTACTCAAAGTCAAATAGGGTGGCAGTTAGGGTCTCATTGAGTAGCCTTTTGAATGATTGAAAACTGGTGGCTTCAACTACATGGTGAGGGAGGGCATTCCACTGTTGGCGACACGGCAAGAGAAATATCGTACTTGAGCTTCTACTTGGCAGTGATGAATGGAAATTTTATAGATGTGAACTCTGGTGCCGGTGTTAAGAGACATTGTGAAAAGCACCTCAGGTTTGATGGGGGATAAACCATGATAGATTTTATAGCAGTACAGTAAGTCATGTCTAATCAGCTTAACTATAATTGAGAATAAATTAAGGTTGCTGAGCCTATCAGAGTAAGAAAGCTGACTGAGACCATGGATTTGCTTTGTCTATCTGCAGTGAACTGATTCAAGTTGTCTAAGTTCACCTACAAATCCAGTGAACCAAACGGGAGATGCGAAGTCTAGTAAGGGGTGTACATCACTTGTGAATAGGCTGGTCATGAAGTTTTGGGAACAACAAACAGTAAATTTAAGCAGGTTTGATGAAACTCCTCCCGTTTTAGTAATGTCCAGCCAGTCTGATGTGCTGGTGGAATTTAAGGTCAGAGTCAACAGTGATACTTAGATTTTTATGGGAGTGAGAATGATTAATAGGTGCACCACCTAGGGTATATATTGTTCAAAACCTCATTTCTGGAGCGAGAGAACCTCAGGTGTATGCATTTTGATGTGGAGAATTTTAAGTTCTAAGATAGGGAGGTCCTATGGAGTTGAACTAAGGCAAGACTGGGTTCAGATGTCTTGAAGTGTAGACACAACTTGAGGTCATCAGCGAACATTTTGAGATTACAGTTAAGTTGGGAACCGATATAGTTAATAAATATGAGGAAAAGTAGTGGACCAAGAACAGAACCTTGCGGTACTCCACTCAGGACTGGTTTGGCAGAACTCTCGTGACCACTGATGGTAAGAGACATTATGCAATATTCCAGGAAACTCTTGATCCAATTGAAGAGGTTACCAGTGCCCCCAATCTCCCTCAATTTTTGTAGGAAGGCCACATGGTGGATACAGTTGAAGGTCTTGACATAGTCAACGAGGATGAGGTCAAGGTAAACCTGAAGATCCATACCTCACGAGCTTCCCCACTCGTGTTCCCATATTATTTCAGCAATTTTCCAATATTATAGCAACATGAGTGGGGAAGCTCACGGGGTATGGATCTTCAGAATTACCAAGGTCAACTGTATGCCCTTGATCATACCGGTAAGTGACATAGTTGTAAATAAATAATAGGGTAAAGTTGAAGATAAGCTCCTTGGCTGCGCTTGTGCTTTCATCCTTTGGTTACTGGAAGCCAGCTTCAAGCTGGGCTATGAGTTAGTATATGGGGTGCTCTGCTTCCCAATACCCCCTCCACAAACCCTCAGGAACAAGTTGTATGGTGAAAGCTTTTGGAAGCACAATTGTAGCCGAGGAGCTCATCTTCAACTTTACCAATAATAGTTGATCTGTGACTGATGTTGCTTCTAAAGCCAAACTAACCCTCATCAAATAGCAGGTTCTCATCTATGAAGCTGTACAAGGCTTTGGTGATCATTTTCTCCATGATTTTGCAAGGGATAGGGTTTAAGCTGATAGGTCTATAGTTGAGGTCAGTTCTAGGGTGTAGGGGATGCAACTCCCACAATTAAAAGGGGATGGGGATTCTCATCTATGAAGCTGTACAAGGCTTTGGTGATCATTTTCTCCATGGTTTTGCAAGGTTTAAGCTGATGGGTCTATAATCGAGGTCAGTTCTAGGATATGGGGGATGCAACCCTTACAATTAAAAGGGGATGGGGAAGCCTCCATTTCTAAAAAAAGTAGCTTCCATTGAGTCAAAACAATTGAGTGAGTGAGGCAAAAAAGTAGCTAGAAAAATTTGCCCCCAAAATTGGAGAAGAGGAAGCATACCCTTAGCAACAGGGTAGTGAATCCTTTGAATGGCTTTCAGGAGCAAGTGGTGAATGTGGAGTCGGATGTGAGTTTTGAGAGGAAGTTAGATAAATATTGGAGCAAACAAAAAATAAAATATGACCACAAAACTGACATACTACCGAGTAAAAGAGCAACCCAGAACATCCAGCGCACAGAAAATGAAAGCCTTGAACTGGAGCCACAGGTCTGAAAAGGCCTCTTTCAGAAGTCTACTGAGTGTGAGTAAAATCACCCGTCGCTAAAGTTAACAATTATCTATAATACAATATGACCTCAAAACATAAAAATCACTAATTAAAATCGTGCATCACTAATCTTAACAATTACCCAATCTTCTTGTCAGATTATATCTTCGGTAAATATGTAGATTAGCGGCCCGGCTGGAAATTTTGTTTGTGGAAATATTATCGTTCACCTGTGTCGGAATATTCATGCGCGTTGAGTCCTTTTCGAATTATTATTCTATAAACAATTAGGATTATATACTGGGGGCTGTGCCCCCCAGACCCCCCCCCAATTTAATGAAACTCAGGATCATCATAGTGTGGTCCCCCCATTGTGTTTACCCCCACACAAGCCATCAACTTAAATGTACTCCAAAAATGTGAAACATTTGGGAACACGGACGAAATAGTACATCCCATCATTCACGCCGATAATCTACATATTTACCATATCTTCTTTCCACATTCAATGACAAATCTGGCTGGATGATATAATGCTAGTACTTGAGAGTATTAGTACTATTTTTTACTAATTCTATATCTGCTGTAGGGAGGTATTATGTGATTTAATCGTCAATATTTTGTCTGCATAAGAGCAGTAATTCAGATAAAGAGGGTAGTATTAATATTCTAAATCAGTTTTCACCTAAGGGGGTGGACTCCTTAGGGCTTTAAGAGAGGAATAATTATTATTTCTTTTTTTGTACGGGGTGGTAAAAGTGCTTGTAGTCATCGACACTAAGAGAGGAATATTATTATTATTTCTTTTTTTTGTACGGAGTGCTAAAACTAAGAGAGGAAATAGAGCCTTGTTAGACTTAGTTAGCCAAGTGATTAAACATAAAAGGTAAACAAAACATGTATGTGAGAAAAAACAACAACAAGAAAAGCCTTAGCTTCTGATGAGTCTTGTTTATTGCCCTTCTATATGTCAAATACGCAATACCTAGTTAATTTGGGGTTTATGCACACCTTCGAATTTTGTGGGCACTTTGTTAAAAATATCTTTATTTTTAAACAAGGTCTGCTGACCAAAGTCGCGTGCTCTAGTGGAGATCATGGCCCTGGCACTAAAATTGCACCAGCAAAGTTCCTCGCAGAAATAGGGAGAATTGTAACAAATGTCCTGGCGGATATACATATATATTTATTTGTAAACCGGTCAAGGAAGTAAGCGCGAAGCCGATAATTCAGATAGCAGTAAAATTTGGCGACAGTGTAATAAAAACGAACATTTCTAGTCTGGAAATTGAATTAAGCCGAGGCAGTTGCCTGCGTCTCAGGAATGATAAAATTATATCGAGAAAGTGTAAATTTGTAGGCACCATTAATAGATGACCTTCGGAGACCATGGGATAAGGAATATCCCGCCCAGTGAGCGGAGCTGAAAACATTATGATCCCAGAGGCCACGCCTCCTATATTATTAAAAAAAATGGAGAAATCGAGAGAAGGAGATTCATTAACATTTGGGTATATAATTGAGTCAGATAGACGATCGATAATAAAAAACTAATTACGGTTCGTTTAACGTAGCGAATCCCCCGTTGTACCCGCCTAAGTCTTGTTCTCGTAACACTCGCTTTCCTGACTGGTAGTGAAATTTTCCCTGACCATAATCATGTAAACGCAAGCCTCCCTTTTGCTTTGCTTGTTTTGTTTGTTGGAACTAAACGTTTATTTTTATGAGATTCCTCTCAGTCCTTTCTCCATCACAAGCTTTCAGTAAGCCCAGCCAAGCCGGAATATTATTTGAACATCTTTGGAGTCAGATACGAGATTAATAACCACCTTGACAGACCTCTCCAAAATACCCGCGTCATTTTTAACCTTCAAACTGGTGACGTCCATCCTCTCTCATAATTGGGTTTCCTCATTCCCACATATATTGGTAATGGCTACCTTTACCTCCTGCCATACACTCAGTTATTCTGATTTATGACCTTACAACCTTAAAACATTTCAATAATTACCGGACTAACCTTGGAAGAACCTTGGCAATTATAGTATTCGAAAGAGAATATAAAACAACATAAGGATTTCAAATTTCGTTAGAATCAGCAGAATAGTTATGATGTTATTGAAAAATAATTCCCCGACTAACGTTAAAAGGACTTTGGTAACTATGTCATTCGAAAGATAATGTAAAACAAAATAAGGGTTTCAAATTTCGTTAGAATCGGCCGAATACTTACAATGTTATTACCAAAATATACAAAAAGTCAAAACAAGGACCGACCGACCGACCAAAATAGTGAGATATCGAGTCGCATGCGAGTAAAAATATACAAAAGCTATACACTATATAGTACTTTTATTACTTAATGTGGGCAAATTTGTAATTATTATGTTATGACGAAAAATAGATTGACTGCCATCTTGGGAACCATTTTAAAGAGATTTTTTTATGAATGGAAATATGATATGGAAATTTCATATTAATCAATTTTAAAGAAAATATGATTAATTTAAATGGTATTTAGGCGTGAAGCTTATATGTCTGAAGTCAAAGAACGCGGTACAGAAACTAAAGGCCTAACGACGTTTAGCCTTTCGAATTAAGAATATTACGAGTTTTTTTAATTGTTGGGGAAGGGGGGGACGAAATTACCATAGAAGGATATATAATACAATACGTTGCGATTGAAATAGCCTAACAAAACCTCCAATTTATCCATGAAAAAACTTCGTGTACGTTTCAAAATAGTCATTTTAAATATATATATATATATATATATATATATATATATATATATATATATATATATATATATATATATATATATATATATATATGTATATATATATATATATATATATATATATATATATATATATATATATATATATATATATATATATATATATATCCTAGAGCCACCAGAAACTGATGTAACATCTTTTAATTTCTTACTACGTTTCGAAAACTACAAGTTTTCATCTTCAGGCTAAAATAAGCTTACTAAAGTAAATACATTTGAAGAAAACATTGAATTGATTTAAATGTGAGTAATTATAAAATATCAATAAAATATATTATAAGTTAATATTTTAAATCTGACTTGGCAATAGTTAAATTTGCTTTAAAACTGACTCAAAAAGTAGTTAATTGCTTTAAGAGGTGACCAATTATAAAATAACAATAAAATGTACTATAAGGTAAAATTTTTTAATCTGACTTGGCAATAGTTAAATTTGCTTTAAAACTGACTCAAAAATGTAGTTAATAAATTTAAAGTTTATTTCAGAAATTTGTAAAACTTAATTAATTAAAAACTATAGGAGAAATTAACCTGGAAATAGTTAAAGATAATCAACTATAATAATAAATTTAAATTTCTGAAATAAACTTTAAATTTATTAACTACTTTTTTGAGTCAGTTTTAAAGCAAATTAAACTATTGACAAGTCAGATTTGAAATTTCAACTTATAGTACATTTTATTGATATTTTATAATTGGTCATCTTTTAAAGCAATTCAATGTCTTGTAGGCCACTACCTTTTCATGATTTCTTCAAATGTATTAACTTTAGTAAATTTATTCTAGCCTGAAGATGAAAACTTGGACTTTTCGAAACTTAGTAAGAAATAAAAAAATGTTACATCCGTTTCTGGTGGCTCTAGGATTTATCCTCAATATTAAGTGCAGGCTTCACGCCCAAACTCCACATATATATATATATATATATATATATATATATATATATATATATATATGTGTGTGTGTGTGTGTGTGTGTGGTTAAAAGGCTATTTTTGGCAAACACAGTCTTCCCTAAAGCCCTCGGAAGAGGATCTTCTCACATACACGAGAAGGTAACATTTAAAATCAGCGTTCTCTCAGATAGCCAAAAAACTATCTTACGATTGGCCCTTTCATCTGTCACCCCTGCTGGTCGAAAACTGCCAAAAAATAGCCTTTTAACCGCATAATTAATTGTGTTATTGCAATAATTTTTCTTAATTTATAATGCGTGGCGAAAATGGGGAATAATAAATTTTCCATTCTCTTCGATAAGCAGGGGTAAAACTTTAAAGTGCCAATCGAAAGATAGTTTTTTGGCTATCTGAGAGAACGCTTATTTTAAGTGTTACCTTCTTGTATATGTGAGAAGAGTTGCTTCCGAGGGCTTTGAGGAAGACTCTGTTTGCCAAAAATAGCCTTTTAACCGCATAATTAATTGCGTTACTGAAATATTTTTTCTTAATATATATATATATATATATATATATATATATATATATATATATATATATATATATATATATATATATATATATATATATAAAGTTGGAGATATGCAGCTCGGCTGCAAACTACTTGTTCCTGAGGGCGAGCGAGTCGGGTGGTACCTCCTAATATAGTAACTCATAGCCCGGCTCGAAACGGGCTTCAAGTAGTCAAACACATACGAATAACCAAACGCATATACGAATAATCTATAAATATCTTATCTTCAACTTTACATATATATGGCGTGTAAGGTTTTTGAGGACAGATTTATACTTACACAAAAAATGGCATTACTCTGACTATGGAGGCCTCTAGGGATTCTTTAGTGTTACGAGGGTGCTCATTAACCTCTTTCTAAACTACGCTACATACATAGTTTAACTTACCTGGTAGGGCATCCCGATCCAGAGTCCTACCACTCACTAGGTTGTGGAAAGGGGAACCCAAAAGAATTAGTCAGATACGCCATTCAAATGTACTAAGGATAGTACTTAAGGAGATCTATTGGGACTGGTTTACTATTTCCTTCTTTAGCAATTACTGGGAAGATAGCAATTTACCTTTAAAGTTGCATGGATTAGTTGTATAGACTGATATAAGGGATGGTTGACGGTCTCTAGTCCACATATCCATATAGAGTTTCTAGAATGGCAGGATGAAGCTGACGTTTGAATTCTTGTAGGGTTAGTGCTTCAACAACATGTGACGGGAGAGAGTTCCTGAGTGGGGCGATGCGATGTGAGAAGAATCTTCGGCGAACTTCCATTCAAGCATGTTGAATTTACACCTAGTAGCAGTCACCTCTGGTATTGCGGTTGTGTGCCCGGGTGAAGAGATCCTTGGGATGAATTACACATAGGCCATGGAAGATCCGGTAGCAGTATATTAGGTTGTGCCTTAAAAGCCGATCCTTGGTAGATAACAGGTCTAGATTGTAGAGTCTGTCAGTATAGGAGGAGTCTTCTTGTCTAAGGATTTGCTCAGTCCATCTACGTTGCACCTTCTCGAGTTGTCTGAGATCACTAGGGTAGTTGGTGTTCCACACTGGGGAGGCAAAGTCTATAATTGGACGGATGTCACTGATAAGTAGGGTAGTTAATAACAAGGTAGAGCGACATACTGTTGACTTGAGCAGGTTTGTGGCTACTCTTCCAGCTTCGGCTGCTGTTAGTCGGATGTGGTGATTGAACTTCAGATCCGAGTCAACCGTCACTCCAAGATCTTTATGGGAGGATAATCTCTTGGCTGGTCTGCCATCCAAGGAGTAGAGAGGGTCCAGTAGTCTAATGGATTGAGATCTAGGGAGCTAGGAGGCCAAATGTTAGGGGTTATGTGATCATGAAAATTTTCCACCATCCATTCCTGCATTACTTAAGCTTTGTGTGATGGTGCCGAGCCTTGTTGAAACAAATAAAGTCTCCCGTTGCGAACATTCTCGATCCATGGCTTAACCATCTTTCGCCTCTAACTCTTTTCAAACTTTGTAACAAGGATCTAGCGACTTTTTAAAATTGTGCTATTTCTAAATTGCTATGTTCAGCCTTTATAACCACGATAACTGCGCGCCTCTTCATTTCTTGTGTAAGCAGAAGATCTGCCATTGCTAATTCTGAAATATAGGAAATATAAACGTTAGGTCACGCGCTACTCTGCGAGTTTCTCATATCCATAGAAAATAGAAAGTCAAATAATGCACGACTGAGCTTTGGAGGGTTTATTCTGAGCTTTCATACCCAAGCTAGGGTCCTTTTGCAGAGAAGTGAGCAGTGTGGAATCCAACAGCGGAATGGTTTCGGTTAACAATACAAGATACAAATAAAGTTGAGGGATTGCTGTAGTTAGGTTACGGCAAACAACATTATGAGAGAAAGGTTTCAGAAATAACTTAGGAGGGGATAGGATGGGGGAAGATAGGCCGGTAGCTATACACCGGTGCGACGTGTACTCGATCGCATAGGTGTTGAGGTATTGGACTGGCAGAGCTGAAGGGTTGGCAAGGCAGGGAGGGGTCCGGATAATTGGAGAGGTTGCTTGTGCGCAGGCTGCGTGTGGCGTGATTTATGGAAACGTTACTGGATGCTGCTACTTACGTGTATGTGGGTGTAGGGTAGTTGATGGCTGCCTGCTACTTGCATGCCCAAGCAGCGTGTTAGATATTGTGCATTTTGGGTATATATCGGGTCACTCTTGACTTTCCTTAATTTTCGTATTAATCGTGTGAAGTTGTAACTGTGGAATGACATGAATTTATTCGAGTGTACAGAGGAGAGCGACAAGCACGGTTCAGAGCAGAGTTCTAAATACGTGCGCTCCTCTGCCACGTGGGGCTTGCGGCCATTGGTGTCATTGGTGCGAATGTGATTAGTGGTCTCACGAGTGTTATGTATAGTTGTAGCTGCATTTTTTTTTTTGCTGCTGATATAAAATCTCCTTAGCCTGTTGTTTGTGTACTTGGCTATGGATTGCACGTCGTTTTGGTCTGTGTGAAAGGGTAAGTTTGTCAAATGTTGCCCCAAGTATTTTTGTAGGTGGTTTTTATGTGAGTTTTGTGGGAGCGTGGCATTGTGGGTTAGGGGTGTGTTTGTATATTTGTATGTTGTGCATGTAGTTGTTCAACGCACCGTATTGTGTCACCTGTGTCTTCTGAGGATTAGTGGTTATGTGCTACTTATCCTCGTTCTCTGTTTTCCTGTTAAGTATGCGTTGGCCCGGTGCGCGATAGTTTCTGGGTGCGGACCGGAGACGAGGACAGTCTCGTCATCCGCATACGCTAGTATATGTTATAGCAATGCCTCTAGGCATTCATATAATAAAAACCTCCTGGGAAACTTAAATTTACATAATAATTGATGTATATATATATTTAAGTTTCCCAGGAGGTTTTTATTATAGGAATGCCCTGAGGCATTGCTATAACACTCCTGAATGCCTAGAGGCATTGCTTTAATGTGTGCCGTTTTCATCTGGGCGTGGAGTGTCATTGGTGTATAAGATGAAGAGTGTGGGTGCAAACACGCTGCCCTGTGGTACGCCAGCGCGTGGTATGAATGGTCGTGAAATCGTGTTGTTGTATCGTATCTAACACCTGTCTGTAAGGAAGTGCGAAAGGACCCTTCTGGTGCAGAGAAGCAGCCCCGTGTTGTTAGCGAGTTTCCAATGGAGCGCTCTTCATGCCACACTTTATCAAAGGGCTTGATTGTAGGTGGGGGACTGGGACTGTGTGAATATGGTATTTTGATGCATGATTGTTCCGCAAGACCACTGCAGAGGACGAAGTCCAGCCGCGCGGGCAGTGGAACGTCTGAATGGTGTGGCCGACGTGCTCGCTGCGGAACCTCTGCAAGACATCGACCAGATATCTTTCCGCATCATCTGTTGTGATTGAAAATAAACTAAGATGGTGTGCATTTAAGTTCCCTGCAAAAAAAAGACTGGAAGATTGTAATTTAGTAGCGCCCGGAGTGGGACATCTATGTGCAGTTGTAGGGGAGGGGTCTCTGTAATATGTGTGTGGCCACTAGGATTGGGCATGTTTAGTGTTAAATACTAGGTTGGAGACGGTATGGCGAATACCGTGCCAACTGCGTACGTTTAATTGTACTATGGGATATATAGTTATCGATTTATAGCGAGGTAACCGGTTTTATATGAATCGGGAATTATTTGACTCGTAAGATGATTCTTCAAGAGTACTCTTATTGTTGGCTGGGCTTACCGAAGGTTTACGGTAATCGAGGTAAAGAAGGACTTTGAGAAAGGACGTAACCAAATTATACTTTTATTTCAATAAAGGCCTATTGAAGCGGCAAGCGGTAAGCCAAGAAGTACTTTGCAGACGACCAGCTGGTTTTCTTATTCAACGCGAAGGATTGAATTCTGGAACGACAGGACTTAGGCTAAATAAAGGGGATTCCGTAACGCTAAGATGAAAACAAATTGATCTTAATCTTTTAACTGAATAGAACTTCTCCTTTTCCAAATAATAATAATAAAAATCATCTCTCTCTTGCATGACTATATATACGGTTTCATTAACAGGGGTGTGTGGCCTAGACTCGTCTGTGGGACAAGTCTCTGTCGTCGGGCTCATTATTCCACCCCCTGGGCGGAGTTACTGTATAAGGGTATATGTTACCAATTTATAGCGAAGGTAACCAGTTTTTCGCGGTGAGGTACCAATTTCACCAGTTTAAGGTTGGTTGATTACCAGTTTATATAAATGGGGAATTATCCGACAACAAAGGTATTTTTATAGTTGGCTGGTCTTATCGAAGGTTTACGGGTAATCGAGGTAAAGAAGGACTTTGAGAAAGGACGTAGTAAAAATATATTTTATTTCTAATAAGGGCCTATTAAAGCCGAAAGCGGCGCTCCAAGAAGTAATTTTGCGGGCGACAAGCAGGTTTTCTTATTGAACGCGAAGTATAGAATTCTGGAACGACAAGACTTAGGCGAATTAAAGGCGGTCCCTTAACGCTAAGATGATAACGATTTGATCTTAATGTCTTAACAGAATCGAACTTCTCCTTTTCCAAAATAATAATAATAATTTCTCTTGCACGTCTCGTCTGCGGGACAAGCCTCTGTCGTCGGGTTCATTAGTTCCACCTTCTGGACGGAGTTACTGAACAGTTGTTTATTTACAATACAGTTACATATTTAAGATAATTTTATCTCTATTCTATGAACCGATTTTACAGATCTGTGATATAATTTCTTTTGGTTGGAATTTGTGTTTACCCATTTGCTTCGTAGACTCCCATCTTCTCCCAAGACGCGAATTGTTTGTTTATGCGATTTCTTTTTTTGAAACAGCTGTCCAATTTGATAGTTTTCGTGTTCGTATATTTGTGGCTACCCGCGCGCTACTTCCGACGACCGCTTGTCTCATTTTATTCATACAAATTAATATATATTCTCTATTTCTGTGTACAAATTAATGTACACAAATTGACACATGTGTTTTCATCTACTTATTCTCATATTATACATAGTATTCCTGTTATTCACGTGAAAGGCAATTTATTCTTATTTGCTAAGTCCACCGAGCGTCCATTTTGTAGAGTTTCTCGCTGCAATTTTGGTGCTAGGAGCCTACCTATTATATAACACGCTCCCTACAGCTGAACAGCTGTGGATTTACACTATACTTACATATATCAGATAATTTTATCTCTATTCTATGAACCGATTTTACAGATCTGTGTTATAATTTCCTTTGGTTGGAATTTGTGTTTACCCAGCTACTTCGTAGACTCCGTCTTCTGATAACTCTATTCCAAGACGCGAATTGTTTGTTTGTGCTTTTCCTCTTATTAACACAGGTGCCCAATTTGATAGCTTTTGTGTTCGTATATTTGTGTCTACCCGCGCCTACCCCCGCGAGTGCTTGTCTCATTTTATTCATACAAATTAATATATATTCTCCATTTCTGTATACAAATTAATATGTACAAATTGACATATGTGTTTTCATCTACCTATTCTCATAGTATACATAGTATTCCTGTTATTCACATGAAAGGCAATTTATTCGGATTTGCTAAGCCCACCGAGAGTCCATTTTATGGAGTTTCTCGTTGAGCCTGTTAATCCTGCAATTTGGGTGCCAGGAGCCTACCTATTATATAACACGCTCCCTACAGTACTACTACACTCAGGTGTCACATCACGGGCGCGAGCGTAGTAAGCGTGTGGCCTTATGGTCCCCTATCTCCTGGCACTCGGCAGGATAGTGGGGGGGGGGGCGCACCGCTATGACCTTCGCACGGTGTGTGTACAATGAATGGATGTGTATGAGGGTGCGGATGCTCTTTTTGTCAACGTAGTGAGGGTAGATGTGTAGCGACGTCCGAGGCATTGCTATACCATGTAGTAGCAATGAACTAATGCAGAATTAAGTGAAATACTTTTTTATAATGTTAAATCACAATTTGTACATGTATTAAGAAAAACGTGAGTGTAAGAAGGCAAGGAAATAGTTGGAGTTTCTCACGCGAATGCACAAACTTACTAAGGTAGCCCAAAGGTGAGAAAAGATTCCAAACGTTGGCTTTATTTCAGTGAAATAAATAATTACGGAACATAAGTATACAAATAACATAATAGATATAATAAACACATTCTTGCATTAGCGCCCACACAAAGAGGCACACATAATGCAGGCAATGAATGCACTCTCACATAAGCACACACGCAAATATAGGCACATGTGCATTTCACAAAGAATTATTGATGTCAATATGTATAAGAAGAATAATGTTGGTTTTCACAAACCCAGGAGTCCAGTTAGTAGAGGAAATACAAGATCTTCATTTTCATATATGATCGCGTCATATAGCAATAAATTTATTTCATACTTTATTTAATATTTTAACCTAATAAAGAAAGAAACACAAGTTAGTTATGAACTTAACTCAAACTAAATTATAACACATATGTACCTACGCGAGGAAAGAGCTGCGAGCCGAGATGTCTCGATACAAAATAACGAGGCAGCCGGAACGGAGTCAGGTTTGACCAGCTAAAGTTGACGTAAACCTGCGAAACGACATAATCAACTTTGCTATCACCCTGCTATCAAAGCTAGCCCAGATGCGGCCGAATGTGTCTATAGTGAAACACACACACACACACACCCTGTGTCTCTGCTCAGCAGTCTCAAAAAAGGAACAAATGAACATACTTTAACTTGTGAGGCTCCGCCTCGGGCTCTGATTAAAGATAGCTAAGTCACGCCCCCTAATGGAGTTTCATATAAATAAGACAGGCAGAGAATTCCCAAGGAGTAACATTACTATTATTTTAGGATACATTCAACCCTCTTGATTTCGGATTCACATTAATCTTATTATGGTCACGAATCCCTTCCTCATCCTTAAATCCAGTCATCCTTAGCCCCAACTACCTAACGTAGAGGGAAACTTACAACAAAGTTGCGTAAGACTCGACTATCTCGCTTGCCCCATTTCAGGTAGACCTAAGTCAAGAATAAAGACTATAAAACACTATTTTCCTTTCGATTCCTTCCTTTAACCCAGTGATAACCAAGTTACCTTTCGAACCCAGCCTATATACAGATTCCCCGTAAGAACTTTGGGAGTCAGAGCAAACTCGACTCAGACCTTAAACGCCTTCGTCCGATACCCCTTTACGAGTAACCTAGGCTAACTTCCTAGTTATTCCTCCTCTAAACTGTTACTCGCCCGGCATCTCATAAACTAAGCAACCCACTATTAACCTGTAATCCACACGAATATCCTCTATAAAATGGTGCCCCAATTAACTTTTCAAGCCCTATAAACTGGTGACCCTTCGACCGGACAGTGAAGGTAGCATAAGAAGAAATATGGAGGTATTGGGCCATCAACAAGTAGGGGAAGTAGTACATAGATCGCGAACCCCATTGCCATTAAGCCACCCATCTTTAATGAGGCAGCAGTTGTAGGTTGGTTTAAGATTGTTGAAGCCCAGTTTCATATATCAAGAATAAGAAAGGAGGAAACAAAATTCTTTCGAGTCCTGGTTGCACTACCTCCCGAGACTGTCGACCAACCGCGGGCTACGCCGTGTCTACCCCAAATTACTAGATCTTAAGAATCGAGGTAATCGGGCTCTTCGAGAGAACCAAACCGGAGCCCTTCGATAATCTCATTGCTTCCTCCATACTCACTGGTCGACTTTCAACCAACCTGGTGGAACTGCGGAGGACTGCTCTACAGGCAGGAGTTAGGGATGAACTCATGAGGCACAAATTTATTCAATCCCTGTCAGCTAACATTGCGCCCAAAATCGCTACTCAGATGAACCTATCCCTGGCCGAGCTAGGAAAGCTTTCTGACAAACTAATACCATTTTATAGGATACAGTATCTTAATGTTAATAATAACAGTGATACCAGAGAACACAGTGCCACTTCTTTTCCCGATGTGTGTATTACTGATTTAAATAATACAGGTAATAATCATGCAAATACTGTACAATATACGAGAAGTGCGCGATCAGTGCCTATAGGTGTAGAGCTAGTCTCACAGTTGATAAATAGATGCGAGCGTTCTTGTGTTCTCGTGGTAGAGGATACAATGACATTTTTTACTTTAGCCGGGGGAGAACGTGGTAGGCTTCGGAGTAGAGAGGAATTCGCTTGACCAAGGCTTGAGATTAGGTAGGCTGGGTAAGAGGATCGATATGGATTACCGGTAGCAAGAAGGAAATAACAAACGGAGGAATCTCAAACTCTCTTTATTAGGGCGTAGAACTCGGGTTGCCTCGGCTTAGGAAGAATTCGACACGGGCGTGTAGTGTGTTCAAGCGGGCCTATTACTCCATGACGTCTCTCCGACTCCCTGGCTTTTCATGACTCCTGATTGAATGTTTTCTTACTCCTTTCTCAATCGTTCTGTCTCTTTCTCTCTCTAACCCTGAGTGTGTGTGTGCTCGGCCGTATATATTTGTGTCGAGAACAGTGGGCGTAGCCTATTATTATCCAATGATATCGTTGGGTGGAGCCTATTCCACTCCCTGTTAATTCGTGTCAATGGACATAGAGATTTGTTTTTGCCCCAAATACCAAAGATGCGACTTTGCGTTTCGCAGTTTTTTGCTAGTAAATAATGGCCGCTACTATCGTGTTTTCTGTTCTGGAGCTGCTCTCAAGCTTGTTTGAACACCTGACCTTCTATCGCAGCTATGGGAACCACCTTTGCTCCACTTTCCTGTGTACATGAGTGTACATGTTCATATGTTTGCTGCCGCATGAACATTTCGAATTCATTCTTCTCGCTTGGAGCAAAATACATATATTAATATTTACACTTATGTTTTCTTAACACATGTACACATTGTACTATAAGTGTTTCGCTCTATTCTACATGGGTTCATTGCTATTACATGGCATGTTATTTAAGCAGTTAATATATGTGCCCAATTTCAAGATTTCATAGGTCCAACACTGTGCTCATTTGTGAGGTTCCTCGCTAAGCCTACTGTACCTTGCTACATGTCCGTACCCTAATGGAAACCGTTCTAATTTGTACCGCGTAATAACGAATACAGTCCCTATAGTATACCACTAGGACTGCGACTTCTTCCCAGGAACCAAAGACCTGTAGTGTGCCGTCCCTATTTGTATTTTGGTGAAAGTGCGAAATTCTGCAAGCCTTGGTGCAGGTGGCCATAAAGAGGGAAACACGTTCAAATGCAACCATCGTCCAGGCCTTCTTCGCCAGCCTCATCGGAAAACTAGCAAGGCATGCCGTTGCAAGTGCGACCGTTGCTATTCCGTCTGTATTCACCGTCCCAGCAAAAGTAAATAAATTAAACTGCAGATTTTTAATTGATACTTGGGCGAGTGTGTCGATAATCCCGATTAAATTTGTCCGAACGGGTAAACTACGCGAATCTTGTGTGAACATTACGACGGCTAATGGTGGAAAATTGAAAGTGCACGGATAGGTACACACGGATATAGTCACACCTAGTCTTCTCCGGTCATTTAGGTAGTCGTTTGTGGTCGCAGATACCACATCACCGTTATTAGGTATTGACTTTCCCGGACACTTTAATCTTTTGGTGGATTTTGCACCAGGCATCCTTGTCGACGACCAAACTAAGCTCAAATCAGAAGTGAAACAATTCGGAGAGCCTGGGGTAGCACTAATCATTAATGACTTCCAGCACGTACCGCTCGGTTGCAAGGCCGTATTAGAAAGGTATAAAGCTTTGTACAGGCCCGCGCCCACCCATCCCGCCCGCCATCGCCTAACTCCGTGACGCCCGTAATTGAGACCGGCAGTGCACACCGACATTCGCGCGACCAAGACCTCTTTCAATAAAGAAGCTGCAAGGTGTCAAAGCAACGTTCGAAACACTATAGAAGGAGGGTTTCGTGCGCCCTTAAAAATCACCATGTGCTTCGCCGATTCATAATGTCGCGAAAAAGTCGCCCGGTAAGCACAGGGTGGTCGGCGATTTCCGCGCGCTTACTGCGATCACAAAGCCCGACAGATATCCATTGCCGAGAATACAAAGTGTGGCAAACCACTTCCATGGTAAATCAATTTTCTCTCGGTTGGATCTGGTGCGTACTTACCATCAAATCCCGATGAACCCGGCGGACATAGAGAAGACTGCGGTGATAACGACGTTTGGCTTATGAGAATCTATGAGATTACCTTTTGGCCTCCGGAATGCAAGCTGCACATTCCAACGACACATGGATAACCTATTTTGGGGATTAGTGTTCGTTTATGTATACATATATAGACGACATCCTGATATTTTCAGATAATCTGGACGACCATCTGGATCATTTAGATCAAGTTTTCAGAATCCTGGTCGAGATCAGTCTACGGATATTCCTGGAGAAATGCGAACTAGCAAAGGAGGAAATTGGTTTTCTAGGGCATCACATTTCGGTTGCGGGAATTTGCCCGCCGTCTAAGAAAATAAAAGAAATTTGCGACATGCCATTACTCAAAGATTATAAGGAACTACCACGGTCTTGGGCATGTTGGAATACTATCGAAGGATGATTCCAAATTTCGCCGCAATTGCAGCTCTTTGACCAAGCTTGCACGCCTGCAACCCAAGGCTCGTGAGCTCGAATGGAACGATGATGAACGAGAAGCATTCTTCTCGAGCAAACTAAGCCGGACACAGTAAGCCTACTCCAATTACGACAGAGAGCTCCTAGCTGCGTATCTTGCTGTGATCCACTTTAGGCACATGATTAAGGGTCGCCCTATTACCCTATGCACAGACTACAAATCGCTAGTATCGGCTTTCTCGTCACCGTTGTGTGCCAAAAACGGACAGGCAGCAACGCCATTGGACGTCGATTTTGGAATATGTCAGCGATATCACTTACGTGCCTGGTCAAGACAGCGTAGTTGCTGACTGCTTATCGAGGAACGTCAATTCGGTCCAAATGACTCATTCGACCTCCGAGCTTTAGAGGCAGCGCAAGATAATGACGAAGAAACAGGTCACGATTAAAATCTTCCCTTTTCCCGGAAGACCTCAACCCTGGTGTGAAGTAACATCAAGATACCCGCGACCGTTCGTCCCTACACAATGCAGAAGGACTATCTTCAGGCAGTGGCCCAATTTATCGCACTCAGGGATTAAAGCATCCCTCCGTCTAATTAAGTCTGATACTTTTAGTCTAATATGGACAGGGGCATTCGTTCCTGGGCATGGTAGTACATCTCATGTCAATCCTCCAAAATCGATCGCCACACGAAATCGCCAATCCTTCCCATTAATATTCCCTCGTCAAGATTCGAAAGCGTGCACATTGACATCGTCGGACCACTTCCACCGTGCACTTTGCCTGGACAATCCTACCCGTTGCATAACTGATATCTACTATCGTGCATTGACCGAGTTAGAGGATGGATCGAAGCTTTACCGATTCCGGACATAAGTACTAAAACGGTTGCTTTGGCCTTCCTAGACGGATGGATTTCCAGATTTGGAGTCTCATTATATGTGGTCACCGACAGATGAGCCCAATTCGAGTCCGAATTGTTCAAGGAATTATCAGCCCTCGTTGATTTTCATTGTTTCCGCACCACCTTGTATCACCCACCCATGAACGAGATAGCAGAAAGAGCCTACATAACCTTGAAGTACTCCATAATGGCGCTTCGATAAGGTTAGCTGATGGCCCTTCCCATTATTTTCTTGGGCATTTGCTCTTAGCCTAATGACTAGGGATTTTCGCCTTTCACAGCAGTCACAGGAAATACACTACAGTGTCTTAAACCCTTGGTTTCATCCTCGTTGTCGAAAATCAATTAATTAAGGAATTAGCAACAGCTATGGCACAAGTCGACTTCACACATGCTTCCTAAGGACACCTCCACTCGGTGCCAAAGCCAGGGTGGACAAATAAAAAAAAACAGCGGTAAAAAACCCGGGTTTTATTCCCGATTTTTTTGGGGGGCTTTTTCAAGTGAAATTTGAAAAAACTCGGGTTTGGGTTTTTTTTTCAAAGTTTACTTTTTTTTTTAAAGAAATGAATGCTACTTATCATTATTTTATTCAAAATTCATATTTATGTTTATAATTTCAACAAATATTTATCAAATTAAGGTTATTTCTCTGATACTGAGTCAAAATAATTCATCTCTCCTTCTACAGGTTATGGCTATCATGGGTACATATAATTCTCAATCAGTTCTCTGTTCTTACCTTAATATAATTATTAAACTAATTAATTATTATTATAAAAATAGAGAGCTATTCTTTATCTATGCTATTCTACTAATGCTTGTATTATTTGTTTTGTGAAAAAACCTGAGATTTATAAAAACCCAGAATAAAACCCGGTTTTTTTTTTCAAGAAATAAATGCTACTTATCATTATTTTATTCAAAATGCATATTTATGTTTATAATTTCAACAAATATGTATCAAATTAAGGATATTTCTCTGATACTGACTCATAATAATTTATCTCTCCTTTTACACGTTATGGCTATCATGGGTACCCACAATTCTCGATCAGTGATCTGTTCTTACTATAATATAATTATTAAACTAAGTAATTATTAATATTATATAAAAATAGAGATAGCTATTCTTTTTCTATGTTATTATAGTGCTTGTAGCATTTGTTTTGTGAAAAAAACCCAAGATTTGAAAAAAAAACTAGAATAAAACCCGGGTTTTATTGGGCCTTTTCAAATATTTTTTTTTGCCAACCCTGGCCCAATCCTTTCCTGCCCAAATCTCTTCATGAGGAAACGCATGTGTGGGTTCGAATAGATCGTATCCGCAAACCGCTAGAAGCGCAATGTACTGGCCCTTTTCTGGTGGTCGAGCACGACGACAAGGTCTACAAGTTGGAGTTCCTTAGTGGGAAAAGGGGAGACGCTGTCTCGGTAGACAGGTTGGAACGGACGAAGCCTCCTCCCTCGCCTCCCATGATGGCAATGTATTGAGAAATCAGCGCCACCCGAAGACTCACACAATAGAGAGGAAAGCGACCTCTTGCAATTCACGTAAGGGGAAGAAGGTGAAATGGAGGACAATGATGTAGGAGGAAATCGAAGAGTAACTTCTCCGGTCACCGGGGAGAGCAACGATACGCCAGACATTTTCACGCGTTCTGGGAGACGAGTTAGGTTCGCCCCAGATCCGTCATTCTTTTATTTTTAAATACGGTTACGTTCATTTCATTGCCCTGGCATATTGTACTAAAAGAGAAAGAGGCAAATTGTCCGCATGCCAAATAATTTTGTACATGACACTTCGCAGGTGAACCAATTGTATATACCATGTATTGTAATCGTTACATATAGTATTATTGGAGGGACTAGTTAAAGAGGCAGACAGAACCCAAATATTAAAAATATGTATAAGGGTATCGAAGCAATGTAAATGGGTAGCATTATAGATGAAACAAACTGTTTACCCCGAGACGATTTATATTAGTTCTTCATTTATTATACTCCGTGGCTCGAGGGAGATTTTTGTAGCGACGCCCTAATTGCAAAGTGAAATAGGCTCAACGAGGAAACTCACAAATGAACAGCCTGATTGACCTATGGAATCTTGAAATTTGGCACACATTAACTGCTGAAATAATATGCTATGTATTAGCAATGAACTAATGTAGAATAAAGCGAAATACTTATAATATATAATGTTAAATCAAAATTGTACATGTATTAAGAAAAATATGAGTGTAAGAAGGCATGCAAATAGTTGGAGTTTCCCACGCAAATGTAAATGTACAAACATACACACGTGAGGAAACAACTGCAAGCCTATAGGTCTCGATACAAGATAACAAGGCAGCCGGAATGGAGTCGGGTTTGACCAGTTAAAGTTGGTGTAGACCTGTGAAGCGAAAAAATCAACTTTACTATCACCTTGCTATTAATGCCAGCCCAGATGCGGCCGAATATGTCTACATTGAAACACACCCACCCTTTGACTCCGCCCAGCAGTCTCAACAAACGAACATACTTTAACCTGTGAGGCTCCACCTCGGGCTCTGATTAAAGATAGCTATGTCACGCCCTCTTAATGGAGTTTCGTATAAATCAGAAAGGCAGAAAATTCCCGAGGAGTAACATCACTATTACTAGTAGGATACACCATCCTTCTTGATTCCGAATTCACATTAATCTTATTACCGTCACGAATCTATTCCTTGTCCTTAAATCCAGCCCTCCTTAGCCCCAACTATCTATCGTAGAGGGAATCTTACAACAAAGCCGCGTAAGACTCGACTATCTGGCTTTTCCCATTTAAAGTAAACCTAAGCCAAGAATAAAGACTACAAAACACCATTTACCTTTCGAGTCCTTCCTTTAACCCAGTGCTAACCAAGTTACCTTTCGAACCCAGCCTATAAACAGATTACCCGTAAGAACTTTGGGAGTCAGAGCAAATCCGACGGCGAGACCTGAAACGCCTTCGTCCGACAACCCCTTTACGGGTAACCTATGCTCACCCCCAAGTTATTTCTCCTCGAAACTGGTACTCGCCCGGCATCTCATAAACTAAGCGACCCATTATAAACTTAGTGACCGCTATACACTGGTAACCCACACAAATATCCTCTATAAAGTGGTGCTCCTATTTACTCCCCGAGCCTAATAGATGAAGGTGCGGGCCGAACGAAGTATAAGGAGTAGTACGACGACTCCTCCGCATTCGGGATAATATGATATATATATATATATATATATATATATATATATATATATATATATATATATATATATATATATATATATATATATATATATATATATATATATATATATAAGAGTCAGGGAAAACTCCAACCACCCCTCGGCCTATTCCTCGACAAAGTTCTCTCGGAAACATGTTCTTACACTCGGAAATCGGGTTCTCCTGGTGGCGCGTCCAATTTGAGCTCTCGGAATGTCTATGTCGATGTCCAAGTTTGGGAGTATCTCTTATTTGATTTTGTTCCAGGTCTTTCTCCTTAGCCTCTGGAGTTCCATATTCAATGTCTTCAGTCCTGCTCTTGCATGCAGTTCTCTCTGCCGAATATGGTCTATCCTTTGCGCTCCTGCTATGAGCAGGGCTGCTTTATTCTGCACTCTCTGCATTTGCCTGAGAGAGTGAGAACCCGCGGCCTGCATGACCGCTGCCGGGTATATCAATGTTGAGCGTAACAGAGCAGTGAACAGCATTTTGATATTATTTGAGCTGAGGCTTTTGCATCTATATAATTTTCCAAGCTCTCTCTTTGCTAGCGAGATTCTGTCTTTAATGTGCATTTTACACCCGGTTGAGGTGATGCGTAGACCTAGGACTTTACTATCGTTGATGTAAGGGTAAACTTCATCATTCACTATTGACGTCGTCAATTTTCCGGCGCTTTACTGGGAGAATTTGGAACTTTTGGCGGTTGGTTTTAATCTTCCATTTTCTTTCGTATCGATTGATGTTTTCGATTTCGGTAGCTGTCTCCCTTGCTTGAACTCTAGCGTTCTTTTAAGTACTGGAGATGATTTGATTTATGTCATCTGCAAACTGCAGATACATCACATCCTCCCCAACTGGAGCAGCTAGGTCCAATGTGTACACTAGGTACAGCAGTGGATTCAGACAGCTACCTTGTGGAACACCCGCCTCAAGTTCGAATTCTGGCCCTCTGTAGCCCTCCATCGAGATTTGGGATTTCCTTTCCAAGATATAATCGCAGAGGACCCTTTCCAGGATCGAGTTTAGCTAGAGGCATAAGATCTTGTATTTCAGACCTCTCAGCTAAACCTTAGCGAAGGCCTTTTGCACATCACGCAACACCACGTCTTCGCATTTCCCCTCAGCTTTACAGCGGGCGAGTTTTTCGGTGAGAAGAGCGAGGGCAGTATCAGTCCCCCTTCTCATCCGGAACTCGTGTTGCTGAGGATTGCGGGCGTCTAGCTCTGTTAGGCGGTCTTGTAGCCTGTTAGCCAGAAGCTTCTCGTAGACTTTGCCTACCAACTCGAGGAGGGATATTGGCCTGTAATCCACCAGTTAATCGGGGGGCTTCTTCCGTTTGAATATAAAAATGATTTTGACCATTTTTAGACCGTCTGAAAAGTAGCCTGTATTCGGGGAAGCGTTGTAAATGTTCGTTATTCCCTGAATGATCTGCCGGGGGGGCATGCACTAAGTTGTTTTTAGTGATGCCCGTCCAGCCTGGTGCCATTTGTTCAAAGGATTTTATGGTTGCAATGACCTCTTCGGTTGTTATTGGTCGGCCATGGCCTGCCATCTCCCTCCCTTCGTCGACATAGGCCTGTGGGTGCGTTCGATATATTCTTTGATTAAGATCTTCAATCAGCTGGTCTTCGAATTCCTAGTCGACTTCCACATCGTCCTCAGGTGTTATTGAGAAGATTTCCTTCTAGAACTTGCGGAATATCTCTTCCAAAACCGCCGGATCCTCCAAGAAGTCATTGCCCTCCTTAATGCGAGTCTTTTCTTATCTCGGTACTCCTTTTAGTTTCTTTACTGATCGCCATAACTTTTTGGGTCTCACTTCGCTATTTACTTTGGCTATCAAGCTTCTTTCCAGATTTGTACCTGCTCTTCTGATTTATTCATACACAACCCTTTGTTCTCTAGCGATCTCTTTCATCTTCTCCATTCATCTGGGTTGTGGAGGAGTTTTGTACCTCTTCATAGTTACACACTTGCGGTCAGCCTCGATGATGCTGATGGTTATCCTCTCCAGTTCCCCGTCGATCTCTTCTAATATTACCCAGCTCAGGTCCACTGGTACATATTTACCTAGGATTTCCCTATAGCGTTCCCAGTTGGCCAAAGCGTAGCTTTTACGTAGAGGGACCGGAAGCTGGATCGGTGCGAGTGAGATGGTCGTCAAGATCGCTATATGGTCGCTGGGAATTGTTGGTAATTGAATGAAAAGCTGTCACTTGTCATGATTATGTCTGGCTTTGTTGCTGCCCGAGAGGTGATATAGGTCGGAAAGTCCGGCTCTATCCTCTGAATGTTTTTTTGACGCATAATCATGTCCAAGTTATGACCTCTGTTGTTCATGTTACCATAGCCAACCGTTCGGCATCTTGCATTGAGGTCTCCCCCGAAGAATTCTATTCTGCCGTGGCCGAACAAAGTGTAGAAGTTAGTGAGGGGCAGGTACGATCGTCGAGGTGGTTGGTATGCTGCCGCTATCTCGAGATTGCCTACTAGCGTGGGCAACTCCACTGCAACAAAGGACTCCTCCAGTTCTGGTAGGTGTCTGAACGAAAGATTCCTTTTGATGGCAACGGCAGCACCGTCAAACCTTTCCTGAGAATGGTTCTTAGTGACCAATCTGTAGCCCGGTGTCTTCAGTTGACTGGTAGTAGTATCGATACCGTGTTTCATGATTAAAATAATGTCTGGGTCAAAAAAGCGGAATATGTTTCCATATGCTGTGGATTTTCCCTACCATCCATTAACGTTGAGTGTCACGATCTTTAGTCTGTTGTTTGGGATTTCCATTCTGTGCTCTGGCTCTTAGTGTTTCTTTGTTGTGGACTTCCTTTTCCCGTTCCTCTTCTTCTTGAATTCTGATTGGGTGATCTCTACAAATGTTTCCAGATGGAAAGAAACGCTTTGGTTGTAAATGTCCTCCTCAACAGTCTCCTCGTCACATTGAAAATTCCATTTATAATATTTTTTCTTTATTCCTACAAAAGTTTTGTTGGTGTCATGGTCTTTAAGGAAGGGGAATTGTTCGGATGCATAGACTGAGAAGTTAATTCCATCAGCGTCGAGCTTTCTCTTGGCCTGCCTCTTTCCTTTCTTGCGGCAAACATTATTGGTAGCGACCTCTGAGTCCGTGGGATCTGAGGATTCCCTGTCTTCCCTTTTTGCTTTTGTTGCCTCCATTTGTTTGGTCATGTTAGCTGTTTTGGCGGCTACCTTTCTCTCTTTTCTGGCCTCCTCTATCATTGGGTCGGGCCGTCTGGTCTCTTCCCTTGATTTTGGTTCACTCTGTTTGTGCTCTTCTATTTGTTCCGCCATCTTCAATTCGAGCACGTCTCCTGATGGAGGATCATCAGGGAACCACATCTCACTCATGCCGTTTATGGCAAGCATTCGGTTCAATTCCTTTGCGAATGAACCGGGTTGTGTCAGGTTGCTGACGTGTGCATACAAGATGCACGTCAGTATTTTCATCGAATTCTCATTTTATAGTTTGACGTACGTATTTCTTGTTTCCGTCTCAGAATAGGCCGCCTTCGCTACCTGTGCATATGTAGTATTGTTCCACTTGATTTGTTCTTCTTTCTTCCGTTGTGCCTTTTTCCTCTCTTCAGTGTGCAGGCCATAGCCATGGAACGATGGCCTTGTCTGCAGTTCACACATTTCTCACGGGACTTTTAAATCCTTCTAGTGGTGGCCTGGTTCACTGCACTTTGAGCAAATCTCCTGTGGTTCTTTGCATTCCCACGTCGTGCGGGCCTCTATCTTGTAACAGCGGGAACAGAATTGAATGGAAGTAAATTCTTCCCTCTCTATCTGCTGCACACTGATTTTAGCGTTAAATAGGAGGAGACCCCTTTCTTTAGCTTCCTGTGCCATCGAAGTATCTCTGAATATGATCTTAAAAACATGCCTATATTCCACGTTTTCTCTCTTGTTCCAGAATTTGATGACTTCTGTCATCTTAGCCCATGTCTGGTTCTTCATGACTTCTTCTTTGATCTGGTCCTTGGAGGGTTGCCAAATCCAAGGGTCCATCCTCCGGCAGACAACGCTCCCCTGTGTTAAAATCTGGGGGGGAATTGCAGGCTGCAGGCCAATCTCTCGGAGTATTTCAACGGCTTCGTCTTTTGTGATGCTCTTCACGACCTTTTCCTTTTCGCAGATGGCCACGTAGCCTGTGGGGAGCTCAAACAGTCTGACCATGGCGATTTTCAGTCGCCCGAAGACTACTTCGAAGACCTTTTCTCTGCTTGGTTTGCTGCTTCCGCTGATGGTGCGCAGCGGAATCCGGGTGGTCCCATTTTGGTCCATAATTGCCCGGGGGGACCCCTCGGAGCCGGTTCTCTTATCTGTTTGTTCCTTCTCAGTGGTTATTATTTTTCGGCTACCTTTGTCCAATGGTGGGCCCTCTTCTGTTAGGTCCTAATCTTTTCTTGTAAATAGAGCGCTTTGAAAGCAGCACCCTTTTCAATGTAAGCAGGTTTCCATGAACGTGAACTGCCGGATAGGGGTGGATGGATGATGAAGGGTGAAACCTGTGGGGCCATCAGGAGGTTTGATTGTATGGCGGACTTTTTGTTGGTTAGCGCGGAATCAACCATCGCTAACCGGGGTGCCGCCCTTTGAGGGTTTGGGTATCAGAACTGCATCCGGCATACGCAAAGACGGGTATTACTTCCCTCTATGGTCGTCGCTGGGCTCTCGGGGCAGAGAAGGGCCCCCTAACCCCGGAAGTTTCAGTCCTGCCCCTTGTCCGGGTGTCTTTGGCCCCGAGTTCCACAATGGGCTACTCCTCAAACCTGCTTTCCTCGGCGCCACAAATTATGTCTATCTTAGAGAACGACATAGTTGGAACGAGACTAGATGAATGGCAGTCCAGTTCACTTTTGCTCCCTTACACCGAAGAGGGGGCCGCGCGGGGGCGGGGAGGTTAGCTTGGCATAAGTCAACTATTAGAGGCTCTGTGTATTATCTCTCTTTAATTCCCGTAGGGAAAAGTGAATTAAATTTTCTTACTTTACCGGTGATGAACTTCTTCAGAGTAGCGCGATTTTCTAAGTGCGTATGTCCAGTCTGGAATTATTCACAAGTTGCTACACTATATATTCTTTCTACGTGAACATAAGTATTACATAAATTGGCTAATCATGACACGGGATTTTTTTAAGGGCAAATTAAGCGCTACAAGAAACATAAAATTGGAAGGCTCAGGTGGCATTAGAATTTCTGTTCGGAGATCTTAATCTCCTCATTATGAGGCTAATAGACGCCCCAGATGGATACGCTGCCATTTGCTACTCGATGGAGGAAGTGGAGCAGCTAGTATCTGAAAAGGCCAAGAAGGAGCTTCAGAAGATCGGGCTGGAAGCGTCTGTACCCCAGGACATCCTCGTTCGCCGGACCATAATCCTCAAGAGGCTCGACCCGTTTTTCTCGGATAACTCCTGTGAAGATATCAGGGAACAGCTGACGAGGCAGCAGACGTGGGCCAAGCTCACTAAGGTAGAAAAGTTCGGCAAAGGAAACGGAATTGTCAAAATCGTCTTCGAGACCATCGGGATGGCTGACAGGGCCAAGAAGCAAGTCTTCCTACGCTTTTACCTTCGAGTGGCCCAAGAGCAAGTCGAGGCTGAGGAATACGTTCACGTGGACTGCTGCTACAGATGCTACGCCATCGAGAAGCACCCGACGCATGAATGCAAAGAAATAGAAGTCACATGTTCCAACTGTGCCCAATCTGGTCACGAGTGGAGACAATGCGTGGCTGATAAGTTAAAATGTATCAACTGCGGAGGGGAACACAGAACGCTAGCCATGAAGTGTCCCATCCGCAAGGAAGCGATTCGGGCAAAGAGGGAACAGTCCATAATCGAAAAGGAGGCAAAAGCAAAGTCGTTCGCGGAAGCAATGGCTACGCAACATAATCATAGAATCACGGCGTCGAAGCTGGTGATGCCAAGCGAGGGCAGGAACATAATCGCCATGATCATTTTTGCCCACTTGGCAAACCTGGAAAATCCAGGCACTTTTGCGGAGGAATTGAACTGCCTCCTGCTGAAGAACGGGACTAACAAGAAGCTGTGGTACCCGCCTAATCCTGCCTCACATGACGTCCTGAAAATATAGCTTACCGACAGTCTCCACGTGGAAGAAAAAAACCCAAAAGAAGAACAAGCCCAAACGGAAAAAGAAGAGTCTGCAGACGAAGAAACCACCACAGACAATACCCCAAGTTAAACTCGAAGAAGAAAAAGAAACAAAGAGTAAAGAGGAAAAAGAATAACGTACAAGAAGTAGAACATAACGTAAGTTATCCTTGTAAAAACATATTAATAATCAACGGAACAACAATAATATACAATAATCAATTTAATATTATCTAAAAAGTAATTGTAATTTTTTGTAGAGAGTTGACTAGCCCGACCTCCGGGCAAGTGTATAGCTTCTACTGTATTTATCCTTTGACAAATTTCCTTCCTTCCATTTCTCTAGTACCCCAACCCACGAGAGTGAGGGGGAAGGGGGCCTAAGATTTCATCTTTCTAATAATAAAGTTAAAAGTTAAAAAAGTCGCTCCGATCTAGTTCTCTGGCAAAGAAAACAATAACATAACGTAAATTATCGTTGTAAAAACATATTAATAATCAACCGGACAACAATAATATACAATAATTAAAGAGTTGACTAGTCCGACCTCCGGGCAAATGTATACCTTCTACTATATTTAACCTTTAACAAATTTTCATTCCTTCCATTTCAGACTGATTTCGCTGGAACGACTTGACCTGCATTGGTAAAGGAGGAAAAGCTACAAAGAAGTCTTACTACAATTCTCTTTTGTTTTCAACGTTACGAAACGTAGGTGAAGAGGAGACCCGAAATTCCTCATCTACGCTTGGATCCAGCTACTATCGACTGGACTATTTTCACGGATCGTTAATCACGCGCACGTGTGAGCCCAAGAGAGGAATCGAAGACGTAGAACTCGACCAGAAAACTTCTTTTCTTATAGCAGCACAGCCCTAGGTTCAAATAACCTTTCTGCCACTAGAAGGTCTTTAGATCTACCTGTCTCTGGCGTGTCCGAACACCGAAAGGAAGCCCTACAGGGGGCGCGAAGAAGGGTGCCCCGCTCTGGGCCGGAGTAGTCAGGACAGGAAGAACGACCCTGACAGACAAATTATTTAGGTAGGGCAGACAAGGGCCTGCTAGGTACGTGAAAAAGAGTCATCGCGGTTGAAGCCGCCATAGACGACCCTAGCGGCGACAAACGCGTCCTGCTCCGGGTAAAGGAGCATTGCCAAAAGCCAGCGCGAGAGAAGGTCTTTGAAATGGTCTACTCCAAATTGGGAATTGCGCTCTGTAGGCTGAAGGAACATGCATATGGCTACCTGACATTCTGTGATACCAATCAAGATATGGACAACATATTGAGCAGAAAATCCAGAAAAAAACTAAAGGAAATCGGTCTTATCCAGAAACTACCACTGCATGTTGCTTCTAAGAGATCGATCATATGTCGAAGAATCGAACTCAAGCAGGAATGGGCAAAAATAGACGATACACCTAAATTCAAAAACCGCGAAGGTGAAGAAGATACATACGTCTTTAAATTGACCCTTCAGACCACAGAAATGGCTGCGAAAGCAACTGAAAAAGGATTGGTCATGTTAACACTAAAGTGTCTGCTAGTTGTATCGAACGTGAGGTATTCGTCGCACTGCAATTCTGTTTCTCATGATATGCTCTTGAGAAACACCCCACCAAAGAATGTAAATTTGAGGGCAAAGTTTGTTCGGAGTGTGCTGATCTTGTCATACATGGAGGGAGTACACCAACCCTAATAAAAAAAGTCTTAATTGCGGAAATCAGCACCGAACATTATCAATGGCCTGCCCAATAAAAAAAGACACTGATTACTGACAAGAAAAAACACATGATTTGGGAGAGAAACAAAAGGGCCAATACCACGTATGCGCAGGCGGCAGGAAAATCCGATCAGGAAAAGACGATTATTCAAATTAACCATAACATCACACCAGATTTAATAATGTGCATTCTCCATGGCCACTTCGCTAACGTTATAAAGCCGGGCAGCTACGCAACCGAACTCAACAAAATGCTAGCCCACAACGGCCTTAAACCGATGTGGTTCCCGGAAACCCTTCCCTCTGGCGAGTTGTTCCAGGCGCAAATTAAGAAGATGTCTGAAGCCTCTCGAGACCCACGATTAAACAAAAAAACGGCAGAACAAACTGAGTCTCAAATGGACGTAAGTCACACCCCCGCATTCAGCGAGCCTGTATCAGTGCAACCGTCAAAGTCACATACACCAAGCTTCACAACCAAAGAACTATGTATGAAGATATACGGATCTCCATCAACACCAATTTCGAAATTATCTAAAACGGATCATAGCAACGACGGGATAATCAAATGGAAATATAAATGGGATTTTGGCGCTGATATGAAAGAAGAGGAATTAATCCATGCAATTAGACAAGGGCTAGTTGAGATTTGCCAGGAATCATGCCACAACCTAAGTTAAGATCAATTCAAAAAGAAAAGATCGGGAAGGGTGAGATCTACAGCAAGAGAAAAAGGAGAAAAAAGTAAACAACTTAATAAGAACTAAACATGGAGACCGACGTCAGATACATTAAAAACCTGAAAATATTCTCCCCCCTCAACTTTAATAGATGAAGGAACAAAGGCGGTATATACAACGATATTATAGGATCAGTATCCCCAGACATCGTACTAATATCTGACCATGGTTTGGACGGAGAGAGTGAACAGATAAAGATCTATAACTATGTGGTGCTAATGACAAGCCACTCAAGGGAAAGATTTGACGGAGTTGCCATTGCGATTATATAATTATGGCAGTGGGATACCAGCCACCAAGACGTCTATCCTTACCAATCCATAACTTTATCTGGCTGTTTAGAAGAGAGGCATCAACTATTTTAATAGGAGATCTAAACACACGATGCAGAGAAGCTGGATACACCACCGCGTTCAACGGTGCTGGGACTTCGCTAAGCCTATTAATTAGCAGGGATATCGTACAAAGAGAAGGCCCAGATTTTGCTAGATTTAACACAGGAAAGTCTTCAAATACACCTGATATAGTACTGACGAACCCCAACTTCTCTCTCAATCAAGTTACAACTCCAGGTCCATATATTCCGTCTGATCATGTTAGCATGATAAAAACCGTCTCAACATCTCCAATACAGGTAAAAATCCCAAAGCAAATGGTCCGCATACAAGGAGTATCTCACGAACATACAGATATATCAGATGGAAGGAGCCATACCCGAATATATCGAAAGACAGCTGAATCACATAATAACAAAGCTCGTGGAAGCCGATCGCTTAGCTTTTCCCTGGACAGAATACAAAGTATTACCAGCTCCAAGGTGGGAAGCAAATATATTAAACAAAATGCCCCAAATGGAAGCCCTCATCAACCAAATAAATACTTATGATTACACCGCACATCATTACAGAGAGCTAAAAGATACAAGATTTGAAATCAAGCAACTCATCAGGGAGAAATTGAGAGAAAAGTGGAATAACATCATAGCTAAAGTTGATGCAGAATGGACCCCCAAGAAATTTTAGAGTCAATTGAAAAGACTGAGAGGCCCCCCCCCTTAAAATAGAATAACACTCAAAGTTAACGGTAATGAAATCTCAGAGGATGGAGAAATTGAACGCTACTTCAGAGAGTATTGGAAGAACCGTTTTAGAATAAATGAGGAAGAAAATAGGAACTTCGATGTAAGACATGAGGGAACTGTTTTCGAAAGGATTAGCGAACTAGATGAGGAGCTTAACCCGCACTATAGCGTTGATGGTACTCGTCTCGCACAGGAGGAGGGAAGGCCCTTCATCCATAAGGAATATGAGGCTGCCTTTAAGGGCTTTAAACAAAAAGCCTCAGGAATAAACGGCATCACGAAGAAACATCTAATAAACGCTCCCCGAAACATAAACGAGGCCCTATTGGGGATATTTAATGCCTGCCTTAATGTCAGTTATTTCCCAACCCAATTAAAAAATGCCAAAATAATATTCTTTCTTAAACCAGGAAAACCTAAAAAGGATATATGCAGCTATAGGCCTATTTCGCTCTTGGAGTTCTTGGGCAAACTCATGGAAAAACTCCTAAATAACAGACCGAGAAACTACCTGGATGCCACAGATCTATATAATAATCAACAACATTGGTTCAGAAAAAAATTGGCACCGAAACAGCACTCGCATTGATTACTGAACGAATTGCTATCGCCAAGGCCAAAGACCACAGCGTAGACCTGGTGCTTCGCGACGTGTCCTCAGCTTTTGACAAGGTATAGCTTCCGGCACTTAAATTAAAAGTAAAAGATCTTAGAATGGAACAAAATATAGCACTTATACTTTGCAACTACCTGGATGGCCGCCAGGCAATCTTAATAATCAATGATAATGAAAGAGAGCCATTCGAACTGGAAACAGGGGTGCCACAAGGAGGATGCCTCAGTCCTACCATGTATGCAATTTACACGGGCGACCTGCCCCACTCCAATCAAGAATCAGCACAATATATACAACTGGCAGACGACATAACACAGGCCGTCACCAGCAACTATCGCAACCCCAGAGATATAGCAAATAAGACAAGATGAGAGATTGAGAATATCAATAGATACGAGAGAGAGAACAAAATAAAACCAAACATCAACAAGTTTAGAATGATCCCGATGGAACGAGGTAAATCTGCTGATGTTCAAATACAAGGCGAACTCTATCCATACTCCAGAAATGACAAAGTACTCGGCCTCAAATTAACATCATCCGGGTATTTTGCGTACTTTAAATAAAAAAAATAATGCGGCCAAGAGGACGCAAGAATCACTGTTTCGTTTCCGAATGCTATCACCGAGAAACAAAAGGAAACTATATATGTTACTAGAGAGACCATTACTGCTGTATCCCGCTATTCCCCTTCATGTCTCTAGAGAGACAATGATGAGGAAAGCTCAAGCGGTACAAAATAAGGCCACAAGATTTATGACTAACGTTACACTTCAAAGCCGGATCCCATCGACTATACTTCACGAAATTGTAGACATCGAACCAATAAATATGACTCTGCACAAACGCGCAAAAGATATTTAGCAAAATATTAACCAATACCTACCAGAATAAGTGACCAGACAAATAAAACTCGAAGATGAAGAATTACCGAATCTACGTTTTAAACAAACCTTTAAAAGTAGTCAGCTGCAGACGTGGGAGGCAATTTACTCGATTCATAGATAACAATGATACTAATGAGAAAAAAATACATAAGAACAATCATAATAAAGATCCGTAGTGGACAATTAATTAATAAGTATAAAGTTAAAAATAATTATAGTAAAAAGATCCGAAGTGGACAAAAGATTAAAAATAAAAAGATCCGGGGTGAAAAAAAAATTATGCAGCGACTCGCTCATTGAATTCACCAAAGCTAATTTTCATCCAATAAAAAGGTTTGAAAGCTTGACTCAGTTTCTGAGAATCAATGCAGAGACGTAATGAAGAAAAGGGGCAAAAAGACTGAGGTTACCAGACAACCTGATACAAACTCCCCCTTACATTTCTCTAGTACCCCAACCCACGAGAGTGAGGGTGAGGAGGTCCCTAAACTTTCATATTTCTAATAATGGGTTGAGGAATAAGTTCTTGCGTTTTTAGCAAATTTATTCATTACCATTAACAATTTTAGAAAAACTTCATTTTTAATTGATAATAATATGCAATTTAATCAATAATGTATTCTCCGTTGTTATTTACGATTTCTTTCCAACGTTCAACTAGTTTTTCGATGCCTTTGCAATAAAAATCTCTGGATTTTGACTCGAAGAGTTCGTCTAACCAGGTTCTTAATTCCACATCAGTATTGAACGAAACGCCGCGCAAATTGTTGGAGAGCGATCGGAAGAGATGGAAATCCGATGGAGCCAAGTCTGGCGAATATGGAGAATGCGGCAGGATTTCCCAATTAAGCGTTTGGATGGCGTCTTTTGTCATATTGACAATGTGAGGACAAGCATTGTCATGTTGCAGAAGGACTCCATAACGTCGATGAGGTCGCTTTTCACGAATAGCTTCGGCGAGTCGATACATTTGTTGAACGTAGTGTTCTGCATTGACAATGTCTTTGTTCGCAAGGAGCTCATAAAGAATGATGCCTTCACAATCCCATCACACACACAGCATCGTCTATCGTGGATTAAGTCCTTGCTTTAATCGCGGAAGTGGGTTTTATTGGGGCTAAGCCATTGTTTTCGATGGTTCATGTTGACATAAACACACCACTTTTCGTCGCCAGTGATGACGCGGTGAAGAAATCTGTCCTTATATCCACGAGTAGCCTTGTGACGAACAAGCAAACCTGCGACAATCGTGGAGCTTTGAATTTGTTGCTTTCGCTCAAAGAGTGCGGAACCCATGCACCGAGTTTTTGAACTTTCCCCATCGAATGAAGGTGATTCACTACAGTTTTCTGATCACATGCCAATTGTACGGCCAATTATCTAGTAGATTTACGACGATTTCCATGAAGAAGGTCGTTCAATCGATCTTCATCCAACTTAATGGGGCGACCAGAACGTCCTTCGGCATTAAGATTGAAATGACCGTTTTTGAAACGTGAAAAACACCATTGAGTTGTCCTTTCTGATACAGCATTTTCTCCGTACACACCACAAATATCGCGACGGGCTTTGACTGCGTTTGCATTGTTCCCGCCTCGATTGAAAATGAATAACAACAAGTGTCGAAAATGCGCCTTTCCTTCAACTTGACATTCCACTTTGAGGGTACAGAACAAAAATTAAATTAACACAACTTTTAAATAAACTGCAATGACTTATTACTCAACTTTAAGACGTAACCTAAGCAAAAGCTTAATAGTCTACGCTGTTAAGAGACGTAGTCTAACCTTTGCAAATTTTGCTCTCATTATTTATTATTGTTTCTTAATATGTGCACAAATCACGTCAACAAAACTTAAATCAACACAACATTAAAAAAACGCAAGAACTTATTCCTCAACCTAATAATAAAGTTGAAAGTTGAATAAGTCGCTCCGATCTAGTTCTCTGGGAAAGGAGGCGAAGGAAACAAAGGAGGCAAAGGAAAATGAAGTTTGAAAACGTGATTCTTTTAACGGCGGTCAACTCGGAGACGCCGAGAGGTCAGAAGTATGGTTTCCGGCTGAAGTTGCCCGTTAATTGCCAGTTTCTTCATTCGAATAATGATGGCTTCTGCCATCCGCAATCTTCTGCGGTTTTGGCGTCTCAGGATGATGGAGGTGGATGTCCTTATTTAGCTTTTCACAGGATAGGGTAGTGCCATGAGAGTAGGCGTGTTTTTTTAATCGCGACATCTTGAAGGTGAGCTGTCTGTCGCCTTGACAGAGTTGTGGAGGTTACGCTGATGTACTTTGAATTGCGGTGTTCGTAGTCACAGACTTTGCACGAATATTCGTACACAACGTTAGGCTCCTGGAATTCACTCGTCGGAGGGAGGCAGCTGTTCTTCATGATGAAACCACTTATTTTATTGGTCTTGAAGTATATAATCAGATTTATTTCCGTATTAAGGTCGGTTGGGGTCACATTACGATAGAGAATAGCTTTGAGAGCTTTTTCGTCTTCACGATAACCGGTGTTCATATTGGCCTTGTAATAAAGGTCGATATTATTCTTCTTCGGAGTAGACCAGACGCCAGGACCAGCAGCCAAGTTCATTTTCTCTTTTATGGTGGCGTCGATGGATTCTTGTGGATAGCCGTTGTTAACGAGAACTCGGGAAACCCTCTTAAGTTCGAGATCAACGACTGTCCACGAGGATGAATGAGAAATTACCTGTTAACTAAGGCATTGATGACTGATCTCTTGTAGCGTTCAGGACACTCAGAAGAACCGTTTAAGCAGAAGCTTAAGTTCGTGCACTTAACGTATACTTGGGTCACAAATTTGGACTCCTGGGCACTTATGGGGATATCAAAGAAGGGAAGAGATCCTTCATCTTCCGTTTCGTAGGTGAATAAAATCTGAGTCGAATTAACGCCACGGCCACAGTCGAGGCTCCCTTATCACACCTCGACTGAGGCAGGCTGCAAAAAAACTCAAAGAGAACAAGGATATTGTCATCTGTAGAGCCAATAAATCCTCAATCTATGAAATCCTGAGCCAAGAAGAATGCATCAACAAGATGAAAACAATACTGCACGACATACTAAATTCAAGAATATAACGCGGAATCCCACTAACAATCTCAAAACGAAGCTCAACAAACTCATTAGAAAACATACCACCACCACTAACTCTATGAAGATTCCCCTACTTGAAGGCAATGTAAAAAACGCATAAAACTGGAAATCCCCTTCGCCCCATCATAAGTCAAACACCAAGCGTGACTTATCACCTGTCAACTTTTCTCAACTCGATCATCGCGCTCTACACCCCATCAAACTACACGCTGCTCTCCTCTTCAACTCTACTAGTATCCTTCAAACTTCTCAACCAGCAGCCGTACTAGCTTCTATGGACGTAGAATCTCTATTCACAAATGTTCCCGTTGATGACTGTCGTGGTACAACCACTCTATACCATACAGTACTCCTATATTATGTGAGGGGGGGGGGACTTAATCACCTACTCCAACGCGAACCGTTGAAGGACTGTTCGCAGGGATTAACGACCGACTAGGAGGTCACACTTGAGGCGTTGGTTTTCAAATCTTTAATAATCAAACAGAGTGCATAAATAGTTGGCGAGATTTACTTGAATAGGCCGAGAGTATCGTTCAAGGTTAGTTAAAGATGAAACAACAAAAATATAATTTTATTTATAAAGATTAAAATTAGAATAATAATAGACAAAATGGCATTATTTAAATTGAAAGGGTCTCTTAATAATTATTATGAGGAGGGATTCTTAAATGGAATTAGTTGATTAATGTAACTAGGCTCAGATCAAAAGGGGGAACTTGACGATACTTATAATGGAGAGGGTTTCAGTCTTACGGGTCGATGACTTCGAGGAAGGTCCTTCTTACGACGAGGCGAGTGGGGAACGATCCGATGAGGCAAGTGGGGCACGATCCGAATGAGGTAGGTGGGGCACGATCCGAATGAGGCAAGTGGGGCACGATCCGAATTAGGCAGGTGGGGCACGATCCGAACCAACCTTCTGATGAAGCTAGCCAAACTTCAAAGATGACGTTCGACGGGGAATGTGGGAATTCTCGTAATTCCACTGAAAGAGGAATCTTCTTTTCCTCAAAGGTAATCGATGGAGTTTTTCATCGGTTCGATTAAACGAAGGGAGACTGTTGCGCAAATTCAAAGGCTTGCTGTTCACAGAAGCTACCACTTGACTTAGGTAGAATCACGACTGAAGAAGTCTGCTGTCTGACGAACGCTCACGGGACGAGACGATAAGGACGGCCTTGAGGTGCGGGCTTGACTCCTCTATTTACAGAATAATCCGAGTATTTGTATGCCCGAAATGAGTCACAAGCTCCAGAAATCTTAATCTGGAGGCGGAGTCGATACATCATTTAGCAGCAAAGGGCGAGACAGAGCGGCTCTGTCACACCTCGTTACCGAGGGGGGAAGGGGCTTAGGACGAGTTCGCTCAAGATTCGAAAATTCGAGAAGGTTTGAACAGGAATGATGTCGTCCATGGCGGGATACCAAAGGCACATGGTCTCCGATAAATGGTGTGGGTGGGGGATCGTCAGAGGTTGTTGTTTTACAATGACACTATCGAATTGATAACCAATGCCATTTACCATACTGAAGACTCCACACCTCTCACCATTCCCGAAGACATATTGCGTCACTTCCTCCAAGCATGCACAAAAAAAGCCCCGTTCTACTGTCCCGATGGGAAAATGTACGTGCAAATCGATGGCGTCTCGATGGGCTCACCTCTTTGCGTCCTCTTTGCCAATTTTTACATTGGATCAGTTGAGAGCAAGATCTTAAAAATAAATATAGCGACCAAGTCTCCCATATACGCGCGCTAAATCGATGACATAATTTCGAATACGGATAACCTAGAACAAGTGAACAGCCTAGTTGAAACATTCAAAAACAACTCGTGTTTGAATTTCACACATGAAACGGAAGATGAAGGATCCTTTCCCTTCCTTGATATCCTCATAAGTGCCCAGGAGTCCAAATTTATGACCCAAGTATACGTTAAGGCCACGAACTTGGGCTTCTGCTTAAACAGTTCTTCTGAGTGTTCTGAACGCTACAAGGGATCAGTCATCAATGCCTTAGTTAACAGGACAATTTCCCATTCATCCTCATGGACGGTTGTTGATCTCGAACTTACGAGGGTTTCCCGAGTTCTCGTTAACAACGGCTACCCACAAGAATCCATCGACGCCACCATAAAAGAGAAAATCAACTTGGCTGCTGGTCATGGCGTCTGGTCTACTCCGAAGAAGAATAATATCGATCTTTATTACAAGGCCAATATGAACACCGGTTATTGTGAAGGCGTTCAAGCTCTCAAAGCCATTCTCTATCGTAATGTGACCCCAACCGACCCTAATATGGATATAAATCTGATTATGTACTACATACAAGACCAAGAAAATAAGTAGTTGCATCATGAAGAACAGATGTCTCCCTCTGACGAGTGAACTCCAGGCGACAAACGTCGTATACGAATATTCGTGCAAAGTCTGTGACTGCGAACATGGCAATTCAAAGTACATCGGCGTAACCTCCACAACCATGTCAAGGCAACCGACAGCTCACCTTCAAGATGGCGCGATTAAAAAACACGCCCACTCTCATGGTACTACCCTAACCCGTGTAAAGCTGAATAAGGACACCTCCATCATCCTGAGACTCCAAAACTGCAGAAGATTGCGGATGGCCGAAGCCATCATTATTCGAATGAAGAAACTGGCAATTAACGTGTAACTTCAGCCGGAAACCATACTTCCGATATCTCGGCGTCTCCGAGTTGACCACCGTTAAAAACCACGTTTTTACACTTCCACTTTCCTTTGCCTCCTTTGTCAGAGGCAAAGGATGTGGGGACAGATACTTGAAAATAGTCAAGTAGTGAAAAGAGAAAGAAGTGTGGTAGGGTTCAAAGAGATGCTAAGTACCTGGTAATCAGGCCTATCGCTTTTAAATATTTTCTTGTTTTGTGGTTGCTTTGTTGTCTTTGAGATAGTTTATATTATTATGGCGTTCAAGCCATTTGTCTTAAAAAAATTAATGTTCTTGGATATGTTATGCGCATTTGCTGTTGTAGTGATATGCTTAGTGTCTTTGTTTTTTTGTATATCTTGTAGTGAATGTAAATCGTGTCATTTCTTTTTTCTTGAATGTCTTCTTCGGTATATTTGGGTCTTCATCGGTGATGTTTCATAATTAGGTATTCTTTTTCTAGGTCGCTTTTCTAGGTTTGTGTTAAAACATTCTTATTTTCATGCGTAGGACGGCACTTCTGCTCTCCAGTTAAAAGCCCAGCGGAGCTCGGCAATCTGGCCCGATTTATTGCTCTTCTGTTCTGGTTAATCATTTGGACGATATGATCTTCCAATTCTTGATTAACTAGCTCCTACATATTCATTGTCCGTTCTTCTATGGCAACGTTAATGGGACTTAACCCCGCCTCCCGGTGAAGCTCTTTCTGGCGTCTTCTTTCTCGCCTGTATGTACCTGTAATTAGGTACATACATTTATTCTGCACCACTTGTAGTTTCCTCTTTTGTGTCTTCGAGACACACGAGAGGGCGGAAGCGGAGTATAGCAGCGTCAATCTTACAAGTGCATTGTAGATCTTTTTCTTATTGCTTTCACGAAGATTTCTGAACATGCATAGAGTTTTGACTGCAGTAGTGGCCTTGGTGATTCTTTCTTGGACGTGCTTCTTATACCCGGTTGAAGTAATCTTCATTTCGAGTACATTGCACTCCGTGGTGTGGGGATAGCGTATATCTCCCGCCCTGAGATTGTAAAGTAGTCTCCTGCCTATTGGGAATACTTTGAACTTTTCCTGGTTCGTGTAGATCTTCCACCGGGCCTCGTAGGTGTTAAGGTTTTCAATTTCTGCTGCTGTCATCCGAGCTTGCCAAAGCGCATTTCTGCGTTGATTTCTGGGTGAAATCATCGGCGAATTGAATGTTGTTGAGGCAAGTGGAGCTTACATGGGCTGGGCCATCAGCGGTATAAATCAAGTAGAGAGTGGGAGACAGCCTCTTTCCCCCTGTGGGAAGCCCGCAGTGAGCGGAAACTTTCGTGCGTCAATGTATCCTAAACTGATGTACGACGCTCTCTCTATGACATAGTCACAGAGAGCTCTTTCTAAATTTTCACTTAGGCCCAGTCATAAGATCTTGTACTGCATTCCCCGTTGCCACACCTTATCAAACGCAAACTTCTTTCCCGTTTTGCTTGGGCTAGCTTTTCCGTGATGACATTAATCGCCATCTCCGTACTTCGCTTCCTCCTAAACCTGAATTGATGTGGATTGAAGAGGAAGTTCTCCTCCAATTTAGACCCCACTCTTCGGTTGAGTATTTTCTCGAAGAGCTTCCCGCTAAATTCTAGAAGTGAAATTGGCTGGTAGCTCTCCTTCAACGTTGGGTCCTTTCCGTGCTTAGGCAAGAAAATCATCTTAGCTGTTTTATAATTATCTGGAAAGTAATCCCATGTTCAGACAGGCGTTAAATATATTTTTCATCCCTTCGATGACATTGGTTGGTGCCTTTCAAACTTTAACTTTGTAAGCCCCGATTGTCCTGGGGGCTTTTTGTCGGAATGAGCGGAGCGCGCCGAGTAGTTCTTCTTCGGTAATCTCGGCGTCTACGTCGCGCTGTCTATCCACCTGGTGGTGAGGGTTCGTCTTGTGTATTTGTTCGTTAAGCTCGTCTATGATGTTGTTTCAAACTCTAGGTCATAGGCTTCGTTTTTCTCAGCTATACTGAAGAAATTTTCCCAATAACTTCGGAATAGCTCTTCAATTCTTCTTTCTTCCGTTTCGATGTTTTCATCTTCTTTTTGCAGTTCGATTTTCTTGTTCCCAGTCGATCCTTTGAGATTTCCGATCTTTTTCGAAAATTCTTTGGGAGTTGCTTCGTGATCCAGGCTATCGATCGCATCATCCCACATCTCCATTGTTGTTCGAGGATCAACTGGTTGAGTTCTTATTTGACTTCTATACTTCGTTGCGTTGAGTGAACTGATGCATTCCTGATGTTGATCTCATACAATAATTTTAGCTCACGGTATAAATCCTTCATGTATTCGGTCCATCTGTAGGTAAAGATGGTCCTATACTCGGATTTAGGGATACAAGCCCTATCTGCGTTATTGAGATGGTTATTGAGGTCGTCGAGTACCTCGTCAATCTCCTCGAGAGTTGCCGCGTCCAAGTTGAGCGGATCGTAGGCCTTAAGAATGCGCGCGTACTGTGTCCAGTCTGCTCTTCTGTAGTTCTTTCTGACTGCAGCTGAAACTTGTATATGGTTCCTGTTGATATTGAGTAGGATCTCTCTATGGACTGGTTCCATGTAGTAATTGAACGGCAGCTGACGATTCGCCAGACAGATGTCTGGTTTTGTGGCACTTCCTGCTCTGATAAAAGTGGGGAAGTCGGGGCCTATTCGCTGTGCAATATTTATGTCCAGCAATAGGTCCAGGCTTCTTCTCATACCGTTGAAGGTCCTGAAAATCAGATTTCGGTATCTGGCGTTCAGATCCCCCATTAATATACTGCAAGCTCTTCTGCCAAATAAGCTAGTGAGAGTGTGAATTGGTAACACGTCTCTCCTTTGCGGTTGATATCCGGTAGCAATCAACAAATTCCCTAAGTCGAGTTCAACCTCATTCTCGAGGTAGGATTCTTCTAGATTTCTTATTTGCTTGTATTTAATCCCTTTCTTAATTGCAATAGCGGCACCGTCGGCCCGCTCCTGCAAATAATTCGTGATCAACACATCGTAGTTCCAGATTTTCATTTCTGCATTACGCCTGCCGATCCCGTGTTCCGAAATTAAGATGATGTCTGCTCAATTTCTCTGAATACATTTCCGTAAAAAGTCCCTTTCCTCGTCTAGCTGTTGGTATTAATTTCCAGTATTTTCAGTTCGTTTTGGACCTACTCTTCGTATCTCGTGTACGGGTGCAGGGTCCCTCGTCGTTTTCCGAAGAGGAGGATCCCTCCTCATTTTCAGCCTTTTTTTCTTCTTCTTAATCATCCTCTTCGGATTCCTCCGATGAGGGAGCTTCGATGATCTCCTCCAGTCCAGATTTGACAGTGTTGTTTCTTATGACTGATTCCTTGAATACCTTGGAGCATTCAGGGCCTGTAGTCATGATTACTGATGGGAGATTGTTTGCCTTTAGGAGTGCATTGAGAACCTGCTTGTAACATCCAGTCTTTACTGCATTAGTCACATTTGCGTGGGTAATGCAGATCAGAATCTTTACACTCAGATCTCCTGTGATGTTCATCTGTTCAGATGCAGTTTTTACTACCCCATTCTTCTTGGCGGCGTTCGTGTAGGTCATCTCCTTAGCTTTCTTCTCTTTTATTCTTCCTTCCTTTTGATAATATCTCGGCGCTTTGGGCAGTTCAGGGCCATGGTCCTGTGTTTCCCTTTACAGTTTAGACATCTCTTCTTAGTGCTCTCGCAATCGTCGAACCGATTTCCTTCTGTGGTGCATTCACTAAACCACAGTTTGTTCTTGTTTGGACAGGTCGCATTTGTGTGTTCTTCTAATTTGTAGCATGAGAAACATATCTGTCCTCCGTCCGGGACTCGCAGTTATGCAGCACAGTTTATTCTTGTCCGGACAAGTCGCGGTTGTGTGTTCTTTCTAATTTGTATCATGAGAAACACATCTTAATGCTACTGAATTTTTCTTGTTGGATGTTATCGCCTGGTATTCTCATGTTAAATACCAGTATTCCATTCTATGTTGATTTCTTGGTGTGTTCGCAAAATTTTATTATTTCGCGAATTTGTGCCCATGGATTGCTCTTGGTAATCTCCTCTTTGAGCTCCTCGGGCGTATGCTCACCCACTCAACTTTCCACTTTGCGACTGATCACGCTTCGGTTGGCTGCTACTTGTGGAGGGGTTTTACCTTCGAGTCTGGCGTTCCTGAGGCTCCCTGCCCCCTGCTTCCTCTTCCGATAGGAGCTGGTCCACGTCCTTTGTTTCGGCACATAAGGCGATGAACCCAGATGAGACTTCAATCAGTTTCACCAGTGCTACCTTTAATTCAAGGTAGAGGGTTTCGCAGAGATTCCTTTTTTTCGAAGTTCTTCATTCCAGGGTCCTTAGGGAAACCCTCTTATTGAGGGTCTCCATAGTCTCCCACGTTCTTATCCTAAGTCCTCTTGTGATGTCTTCTTTTCTGAAACCAAAGTGTAATTATGGTGTTTGGAGTTATGTTATGTTATGAGGTGATAAAGGAGGTAGCGGTTAGTGAGTGGAAGTTCGTGATGAATGAAAAATGGAGAAAAACGCCCCCGTCCATTTTCCAGTTGGTCCCCCGCTCGGTTGCTGCCAGGATGATGGGTGATGGATGGATGGGATGGATCTCGAATGGGAACCTCAAGATGGGTGAATTATGGTGGACTTGATGCAGTAGCGGTCGAATCAACAGCCGCTAAAGTTTTGCTACCCTCCCTCGGGTACTTGCGCCATAACTGCATCAAACTAGATTGAGAGGGGTGTTACTTCCCTTTATGATGCTGGCCGGGTCCCCCAGGAGCTGAGGATCTCTCCTCCGCCTGGGACTCACAGTTATGCCCCAGTTTCGAGATAATTTCTGACTTATGCTTCCGCTGTGGGCTAGTCCTCGAACCAGTTTTCACATAAGCCCTTAATTATGTCAGTCCAAGTGGCCGACATAGTTAAGACGAAATCAATGAATGGCAGACATCCGAGCAGGTTCCCACGCAGGGCAATGGAGGGGAGCAGTAAGGTGCTTAAGCCCTCATTGACTTATGAATCCTCGGAGAAAAATAGTATTCTCTTTTTGAAGGGTGAAGCGAAATTTACCAAAGGACTTCCAGAATAGGCTCTTTTCTATGTAAGCGGTACTCAAAGTCCGTTACTAAGCAAGTAAAAATGCTTTATCCGTAGGTAGTCAGCACAGCGTATGAATCGAATATTCGGCCATCAAATAGTCAGTTTGTGATTGTGATAATTAAAGAGAGAAAGAAAAATAGATAGAAGTATGTGTAATTAAGAGAGAGAGAGAAATAGGTGCCTAGTCATCTGGCAAACTCAGTAGTTATGTTTCTTTATGATATATTTTGTGTTAAAACGCTTTAGCGTTCAAGCCTTTGTTTTCTTAAATAAAGCAGTTGTTATTTTTGGATAACTTGCTAATGCACTTTTTCTTCTTTGGATTCTTTCTTTATGTTTTAATGCTTTAATAAATTTTAATTAAAGTGTCCAGTTCGGATCCTTTTTATATTAATTTAATTAATTATTTAATTTTATCCACTTCGAATTTTTTATTATATTGTAGTTATCTTATTTTAATCTGTCAATTTCGTGTTTTTTTTGTTTTGTTTTTTTAGTTGTCTCCAATTCGGATCTTTTATTATTTTGTAGTTGTTCTATTTTAATATGTCCACTTCGGATCTTTTTTTTAAGTTATACATGTATTTTTTCTTCTTTGTTTTTTATGCATATATCGGTATAATTTCTCTTTGCGCCTTCAGCTGGCTGCTTTCAAACGCTTGTTTGAAGTATATATGAGGGTAGTCTTCATTCGGTAGTCTCAGTTGATTCATTATTTCTTCCGGCATATTTTGGTAAACTTTTTCCCATATAGCGATTGATCGCTTGTGAAAAGTCACGTTGATTGGATCTATTTCATTTATTGCATGTAACAATGTTGGGGCAAGACGGTCCCAAAGAGTCACGTTTGAGATAAACCTCAGTGCCATGTTTTGTACTCTCTGTGCTTCCCTCAGCGCTGTATTGCTTAAGGTGTGTGTGGAAATGACGGGATACAGCAGCAGTGGTCTCACGATGAGTAAGTATAATTTTCTCTTATTGGACGGTAACAGTAGTCCAAAACGGAATAGAGATCGCTGCGTCTTGGCTACGGCAATCTTCTCTTTGAGGTGTGTTGTATATCCTTTAGTTGTCATATTTAAGCCGAGTACTTTGCCTTGTGTAGAGTAATGGTAATGTTCACGCTCCACCACTACTTCCATTGTTCGAATGCGTCCCATCGGAATTATCTTAAACTTGTCGATGTTTGTCTTTATTATGTTTCTTTTTTCGTAGGTGTTTATATTTGCGATTTCTCCTCCAGTTCGGTTGGCTATATCCCTCGGGTTACGAGAGTCGCTCGTCACGATTTGGGTAATGTCATCAGCCAGTTGTATATATTGAGCAAAATCGTAGTTAGGGTGAGGGAAGTCGCTGGTATATATTACATATAATGTGGGGCTGTGGGGCTCAAACATCTCCCCCGTGGCACCCCTGCTTCCTGGTCGAAGAATTCTCCTTCGATACCGTTGATGCTAATCATGTCCTTTCGATTTTCAAGGTAATTGAATAAAATCCTCGTCATGCAATCCTCCATGCCTAGGTCGTAGATCTTTCTTTTCAGACCTGGTACTCAGACCTTGTCAAATGTCGAGGCCACGTCTCTTAACACTATGTCTACTCTATTGTCTTTGGCCTTAGCAATTGCAATATTCTCAGTTCTGAGGGCCAGTGCGGTTTTCGTGCCGAGTTTCCTAAGAAAACCGTGCTGTTGGTTGTTACATAGGTCCTGAGTTTCCGAGTAGTTCCTAAGTCTGGTGTTGGAGTTTTTCAAAATATTTTCCTATAAACTCCAACAAGGAGACTGGCCTGTAGCTACTGATTTCTTTCTTTGGTTTTCCAGGCTTTATCAAAAATATCATTTTGGCTTTCTTTAATAACTCTGAGAAGTGGCCAACATTTATGCATGCATTGAAGATATTTAAAATAGCTTGATTAAAATTTGGGGGTGCGTTTATAAGATGCTTTTTCATTATTCCTGTAATTCCAGGTGCCTTCTGTTTAAAGCTTTTCAGTGCGGTTTCGTACTCTTCATGAGTGACTGGCCTTCCTTCCTCACGAGCCCGGCGTGTTCTGTTACCCGGATGGTGAGGTGTGAGTTCATCACCCAGTTCCTTTGTTTCTACTTCCTCTTCGTAAGCCCCGTCGAATTCTGCATTTTCGGCTTCGCTTATACGAAATCCATTTATCCAGTAATTTTTGAAATGAAGCTCTACATCTCTATCTCTGGTAATTTCATCTCCGTTGACTAATAATCTTATTTTATCCTTTGGTGGGGTTCCTCTCAATCTCTTAAGTTGATTCCAAAGTTTCTCGGGTCACCCTCTTTGTCCATATTGCCAATTATGTTGTCCAAAGTCTGCTTAGTCTTTTCCATAATGAGAAGCTTGATGGTGTATCTCAATTCGCGCAGTTCTCTATAACGTTGGGCTGTGTTTCCATACAAGTTTATATCGTTGATAAGGACTTCCATGTGGTCCATCCTCTCGGTGGTATCTCTATTCCAACTCGGGGCCGGGAGAGCTTTGAACCTCGTCCATAGAATAACTAGACGGTCAGCCTCTTTAATTTCCTACACTGCCTTGCAAAGATATTGATCGATCTCCTCAAGCGAGGCTCCTTCTATTCAATTTTCTTGTATGGTGCTCGGACGTTTTTTATATGGGTCCCAATCAGCTCTGTTCAAGCACCTTCGTTTGGGTATTTCGACCTGTATCGGCAAGGTTGATAGCGTTGTCACCAGGCTGATATGGTCAGAAGGTATATAAGGGCCCGCTACCGTCACCTGATTAAGTGCAAGATTTGCGTTAGTTAGTATAATCTCAGGCGTGGTCGAGGATCTTTCGGTTAAAAAGGTGACGAAACCTGCTCCCTCTCTCTGTACTATGTTCCTATTAATTAGGAGGCTCAGTGAGTTACCCGCTCCATTAAATGCCATCCAGGTTCCTTATGATTTCGCTGTAAATCCTTTTCTTATTTGTCCAACCGTTAACATTGAGGGAGAAGATTATAAATTTTCTAATATATCTTATTTGATTATCCATGATTAGTTCTTATGCAACTGTTTCGGTTTCGATCCGCCTTCTCTGGCTGGGGATCTTATCCTCCCGCTTCTATTCTTTTTAAATATCTCATGTGCGAGGTTAAAGCAAGAATCCTGAGAGATCTCAATTAAACCTATATTAGAGCCGCTAGCAGGTCAACTTCGTTTATTTCGGCTTCGTAGTCGTATTTGTATTTTCCCTTAATGATTCCTGATATGATGTCAGTTGATTTTGAAATCTTCGGTATTGGTGCAGATGGTAAACCGTAAATCCTCATAACTAGTTCTTCTGTTGTTTTACAGGTTTGGGGGGGAAAAACACTATCCATTGGCTCGGTTCCTTCTTTACTTCCCATTTGCGTGGCTATAGTGGTGACCCCATCTCCAGGAGGGGGGCGTGGTTCTGTTCGGGAGTCACTAGGTATCGACGTTCTTGGTTTATTCAGGCGGAGGTCTCTAGACGTGGAGCTAGATCTTGTCAGAGTTTCCTTCATAGCTTTTATTTGGGCCTGGAACAGCTCCCCCGATGGAGGATTGTCCGGGAACCACATCGGTTTGAGTCCGTTGTGAACTACGAGTAGCATCTTATTCATTTCCGTTGCATACCTTCCTGGTTTAATAATGTTGGCAAAGTGTGCATGAAAGATGCACATCACCAAATCTGATCACATTTCCGGGTCTATGTTGAGCAATGTCTTTTTCTGGTTGCCTGCTTTTGCCGCCTGTGCGTACGTCGTGTTAGCATATTTGTTCCTACCCTCTATTATCTGTTTCTTCTTTTGAGCTATTAAGGTCTTTTTGAGCGGACAGGCCATGGATAGGGTTCGATGCGGGTTGCTGCAATTTATACATTTCTTCTGCGGGTTTTTATACTCTTTCCACGTATAGTCTGTGCCGGCGCATTCAGAGCACACCTTACCTTCGAACGAGCATTCTTTTTTTGGACTGCTTCTCTAGGACATAACAGGTGAAGCACACTTGAAGTGGGATAAACACCTCTCGTTCAACGCAGGACGCTGAAACTTTGGAGTTAAGCATGACCATTCAATTTTTTTCAGCTTTGTTTGCCATTTCAGTTGTTTGAAATGTCACTTTGAATACATTACTGTATTCCTCTCCTTCCCGATTCTTGAATTTATACACTTCGTCTATCTTAGCCAAATTTTGTTTGGATTCTATTTCATGTTGCATTTCTGCGTCAGAATGTGAGCCAACGTAAGGGTCAATGCGTCGACAGACGATTGATCTCTGCGCAGCAAGTTGAGGGGGCACGTTATGAACGAGGCCGATCTTTTCAAATTCATTTTTAGATTTTGTGCTTAAAATACTATCTATATCCTGGCTCGTGTCGCCTATGGCTAGGTAGTCATAAGCTTGTTCCTTTACTCGGTAAAGAGCAATCCCAAGTTTTGAGAAGGTGACTTAGAAAACTTCCTCCCTCGCCGGTTTCTGACAGCACTCTTTCATCCTGAGGAGAATGCGCTTATCGCCATTGGGGTCGTCCATGACGGCCTCAAGGTGGCGGTTCCGGTTACAAACCTAACATGCCATTATCGCGGGGCGTTGACCTATTACTATTCCCGAATTCTCCTTTATTTGGCCTACTTATGATCTTGTCTTACAGGCTCCACCTACCTATCCTGACCACTCCACCCCAGATTGGGGTCCCCTACTTCGCGCCCCATGCAGGGCTTCCTTCTGGGGTTCGGACGTCAGAGAGATAGAGGCGGTTTCTACAGACCTGAAATTGGCAGAAAAGTTATCTGAATTCGGGATGTGCCGCTGTGTTGAAAAAAAAAACAAGAAAGGGTTCCAAAGCTTGTACTGCTTGTCCGGGACTTAGGCTCGCGGACACGCGAAATTTAGATCTTCTTTGGACTTAGTTGTAGGGCTTTGGAGTAAAAAGACTCCTTGATTCACTAACCGTAGTGATAAATCCGCTGGCTAAGAGTAGCGGGGTTTACTATGTAGTTTTCCTCCTTTTCCAACGATGAGAGCAGTCAAATAGTCAGACTATGATTATGATTAAGGTAAAGTGGGTGCATGTAAGGGAGGACGATAGGGTGTGTGGGTGGATAGAGAAAATAGACAAGCGGAGAAAAGAGAAAGAAGTGTGGTAGGGTGCAAAGAGATGCCTAGAGTCTGGTGATCAGACCTATCACTTTTATTATTTTATTGGTTGCGTGTATTCTTTGTTGTTACTGTAGATTTGTAATAATTATAAATAATTATTTAGGGCGTTCAAGCCATTTGTCTTAATAATTTTTAGTTTATTTGGTGTATGTTATGCATTGCTTATTTGTATGTGTTTTTTTAATACATTTAAGTACGTGATTAATGTTTTGGTATTTTTGTGTGCGTGTGTTTTTTAGTTTTCTTGTTTCTTCAAGTTGGTGATTATCGTTGAAATCGGGGGGTTTTCGTAATCTTGATTTGCGGTTGTCTTAATCGGTGATTTTTCGTAGTTGTGGGTTCATTTGTCAAGTTCGGTTTTCTTCTTCTTTGATATTTTTTTAGGTAATACATCTCATTATGTGTAGAACGGCACTTCGTCCCCGCCAGCCACTCGGTTGGCGGAGCTGGGAAATCTGGCGCGACAGTCAGCTCTTCTGTTCTGGTTAATCATCTGGGTGATTTCATCACTCAGTTCCCGATTAACCAGATCCTGCATTTTCCGGGTCCGTTCTTCTATTACTTTGTTAATGGGAATTATCCCCGACTCTCTGTGCAGATCTTCTTGCCGTCTTCTTTCTTGCCTGCGTGTACCCGTGATTAGGTACATGCATTTATTTTGCACTACTTGAAGTCGCCTCTTTTGTGTTTTTGAGACACATGAGAGGGTGGAGGCGGGGTAAAGCAACGTAGATCTTACTAGGGCATTGTAGATCTTCTTCTTGTTGCTTTCACTTAGATTTCTAAATGTATATAGAGTTCTGACAGCGGCCGAGGCTCGAGAAATTCTTTCTTCGACGTACTTCTTGTACCCGGTAGAGGTGATTTTCATACCGAGTACATTGCATTCGTTGGTGTAGGGGTATCGCGTATCCCCCCCCCCGCATGTCTGACCTTAGGGTGCGTCCAATGGGGACCACCTTGAATTTCTCTTGGTTTGTTCTTATCTTCCACTGAGCCTCGTAGTTGTTCAGGTTCGCGATTTCCATCTCTGTTATGCGAGCTTGCCACGGCGCATTCCTCCATGGAGATACGATTATTTGCCTGAAATCATCGGCGTACTGAATATTGAGGGAAGAGGGGTACACAGGGGCTGGGACATCCGCGGTGTATATCGAGTAAAGGGTGGGGGACAGACCCCCCCTGCGGGAGGCCCGCAGTGAGCGGAAACTTTGGTCCGTCCGTGCACCCTAGACTGACATACGCCGCTCTCTCCATGACATAGTCACAGAGAGTTCTTTCTAAGTTTTCACTTAGACCCAGCCGTAAGATCTTATACTGCATGCCCCGCTGCCACACCTTATCAAATGCCTTTGATACATCCCGACAAACGATATCCACATAACTCCTGTCCCGTTTGGCTTGGGAAAGCTTTTCCGTTATGACATTGATTGCCATTTCCGTACTTCGCTTCTTTCTAAACCCGAATTGACATGGGTTGTAGAGGGAGTTTTCTTCCAGGTGAGACACCAGTCTCCCGTTGAGGACAATCTGAGCCTTCCAATTTTATATGTTTCTTGTAACACTTAGTTTCCCTTAAAAATTTCCCGCGCCATGATTGGCCAATTTTTGTAATACTTATGTTCACGGAGAAAGACTATATATAGTGTAGCAATTTGTGAATTCGGCTATACAAGTCACCTACCACAAAAAATCATAGAAACAAAAACTACCTTATCAGCGCTATACAGATTCAGGCAACTTTCAATCAAGAATAAAAAAAACTATACCTAGCCCTAGTTCAACCCAAGCTCCTACACCCAATTGTACCATTAAATACACTAAGTAACTCCCAATTCAGGAAGCTCCAAAGAGTCCAAAATCAAGCCACTAGATTAATAACAAACACAGGAAGACTAGACTACATACCAGCAGAAGAACTGCACCGCAGATCTAATATTGAACCCATAAATATAGTCATAGAAAAAAGAGCTGTGGGAAAAGATTAAAAATACGATTCCACAGAATATAATAAACCAAAGCATCGTACAAGAAGACCAAATCCATCGTACGCATTATAAACAACGCTTCAACGGTAGCCTGAAAAAAACGTTAATAAACGCCACCTCAATCTATAGGTAGTAAAGGACCATTGTCTTTACATAATAGAAAAAAATAAAATAAAATAAAAAATAATAAAAAAATAAAATAAAAACAATAAAATGATACAAACGCTCTATTAAGCAAAAAAAACAAACAAACCCAAAGTCTCCAATGCTAAAATAACAAAGTATCACAAAAATATAATAAAATTAAGAGAAAAACGAAAGAGTTAGCCAGGCAAGCTGCCACAAATCTCTATTATCTTAACACATCTTCCCACACACATTAACACAAACAACAGTTTAATTTCTATCTTTCCTATCTCACTCTCTCTACACATTCTAACTTTATTTATCTTATCTTATCTTATCTTCAAAGACACAGTACAGGTAGAGAGTAGAGTAGGCAGTACAGAGTACAGATCACACCTGCAGTAGAGTTCAGACGAAACGGATCTCTTCTCAAGCTCTCAGAAGAAGCGTATCACCGGCAAAGGCGGGAAAGAAAAGGGAAAGCCACGCCAAAAACGTGAACTTGCCGCACTTTTTCCCCACGGAGACTCCAGAAAACGAAGATAATTTACGGAGCCACACATAGCCGACCCATGTCCGGCTAATCTCCCCTCCGCGGCTCCCTTATCGGGGCAAGGGAGCGGAAATGAACTGAACTGCCATTCATCTAGTCTCGCTCCAACTATGTCATCTACTTTGATAGACATAATTGGAGACGTAAAGGAAAGCAGATTTGAGGATTAGCCCACTGTGAAACTCTACGGAAAAGACCACCTGGTTACGAGGCGATGCTGAAAGCTTTGGGGAAGAGTTCGCTCTAATCTCTAAGGGTAGTTTCCGGCCAAGACCACAGGGGGACATGCAACCATCCCTGTGTAAGTTGGAAGCAGCATCGATAACCAAACCCCAGACGAGGCGGCACCCCAGGGCGGTGGTAGTTGACTCTATCACCACACATCATTAAGTCCACCACTTTTCACCCGTCTGAGGGGCCTCCCCGGGTTCGCCCACCATCATTCACCCATCCTATCCGGCAGTTCATGTTCATGGAAACTTGCTTTCAACCAGGAGGAGGCAGCACTTAAAAACCCTTCCAAAAGAAGAATCAGACCCTACAGCAAGGGAAATACAGCGACAAACACCCAGAACCCACTTGAAGGAAACAACAACCCAACCGCAATGGACGATCGAGAAGGAGCGAAGAGGGTTCCCCTTCGCATCCTCCCCAGCCAGGAGAAACCCTCCCGAGAACATACGCTGAAATGCATATATGCTGATATAGGAGTGGTCCTCCTACGACTTAAAGACAATACAATGGCTACGTGGCGCTATGCGACACGGAGAAAGACCTCGATCACCTTTTGAGCGAGGGCGCGGCCAAGAAACCCTGCAAAATAGGACTAGCTCCCCGGACCCGGCCTGACGTCCAAACAAAGAGGTCAGTAATATGCCGGCGTCTTGACCCATGGGTAGGTAATCATACAGCCCAAGAGATAAAAGAAGAGCTTGAAAGAGAGCAGGAATGGGCAAAAATCGAAGACGTAATAAAATTCAAGGACCAGAATGGAGAGGATCACAGCGACGTCTTTAAAGTGATCTTCCGATCGACAGAGATCGCAAAGAAAGCCACTGAGCAAGGACTCCTAGCATTCTACACGAAGATCTCCCCCGACCAGATAGAAAGTGAAACGTTCGTTTTAGTGCAAATGTGCTTCACATGCTACGCGATAGACAAGCACCCAACCAAGGAGTGTACCTTCAAAGGTAAAGCTTGCTCTGAATGCTCAAGCCAGGAACACAGATGGGATGAGTGCAGAAGCACGGAGAAAAAATACTTGAACTGCGAAAATGGACATAGGACTCTGGCCATGTCATGCCCAGTAAAAAAGCAACTTATTCGGAAGAAGAAGGCCGATATCAACGCAAAGAAAGAAAGGAGAAAAAAATACAACCTACGCTGCAGCAACTGCTAACGGAAACATCTCTGCACCCACCGCACAGACCACAACGGTCAATATCGAAGGCACAATGAGGCCCGACTTAATACTGTGCATTATGCATGCACACATGCACACTTTGTCAACATGGCGAGCCCAGGTTCTTATGCAACTGAACTTAAAACCATGCTTGAGAAAAACAGACTGAAAAAAATGTGGTTCCCGGAGAACCCACCCTCGAATGAGTTATACAGAATGAACATGACTCCAAAAGAAACTACTAGACAAATTGAAGAAGATGAAGACAAAAGTGAAATGGATACAGAATCAGAGGAAGAAAACACAAAAGTAACCTCAGAAAAACAAAAAGCAAAAATGACCACCCAACACTTCAACATCAAAATATACGGATCTCATGCTTACCCCATTCCTAAGCAATACAAGCAGAAAGAAATAGTCGACGGACTTGTCAAGGGTAAATTTAGATGGGAATACGAGGCAGACGCGGACGAAAACGAAGTTCACAACGCACTGAAACAGGGCATGTTATTCATCGCTCCTGAATCATGCAGTAACATCTCATGCGGTGAATTAAAAAAAAAGAGAAATGGACGCACTCGATCCCCAGGCCGACCAGAAAAAGCAAAGTCAGGTAGAGAACACAAGCAATCATCACAATAATGGACACGTTTCAACGTAAGCTTAAAATATTCACTTCGAATGTTAACGGCTGGAAAGAAAAATGTTTAATCTACTCCAACATATGTAGTAAGAAAGGAAGATCCAGACATAATCATCTTAACAGAACATGGCATATCCACAGATACAGAAACAATAAGAATCTCCAACTATAAAATATTAACAACAAACCACTCCCAGTCAAGATACGACGGAGTTGCCCTAGGCATTAAAAAAGGCATACCCTTTACTGAAATAAAAGGGCTAGAGGAATCATTTTTAGCCCTTGAAGATAAAAATGACTACAGGAGACCTGGTCATAGCCGGGGCCTACCAACCACCAAGACGCTCGTACCTACCGATACCTAATTTCATCAAGCTATTCCGCAGACAAGCCTCAACCTTTCTAGCCGGAGACCTTAATGCAAGGTGCAGGGAATCAGGGTACACAACCCATACAAACGGTACGGGGAAAACCCTACATCTTTTGATGCAAAGAGGCCTACTAATCAGAGAAGGACCCGACTTCCCTACGTATTTCACAGCCCGATCCTCGACTACCCCAGATATTATTTTAACTAATCAAAACTTCAATTTAAATCACCACACACAGCCAGGTCCAGTAACTTCCTCCGATCATTTAAGCAGAATTACCACCATCTCAACCTTTCTAGCCGGAGACCTTAATGCAAGGTGCAGGGAATCAGGGTACACAACCCATACAAACGGTACGGGGAAAACCCTACATCTTTTGATGCAAAGAGGCCTACTAAACAGAGAAGGACCCGACTTCCCTACGTATTTCACAGCCCGATCCTCGACTACCCCAGATATTATTTTAACTAATCAAAACTTCAATTTAAATCACCACAAACAGCCAGGTCCAGTAACTTCTTCCGATCATTTAAGCAGAATTACCACCATCTCAACTTCACCCATCCAAATAAAAATATCACGAAGAAAAGCAACCAGCAAAACAAACTGGGATGGATTCAAACAATACTTAAACACAATAGAAACCGGATCCCTTAAGAACCAAAGTGAAGAGGAAATAGATGCCCAACTAGAGTTAATCACCAGTAAAATCAGAGAGGCGGATAATTTACACACCCCAACAATAGAATACAGAACCATACCTGCACCTAGATGGACCCAAGAGATCCAAGATGAAATGGATGCATTTCAAAATGTAATAAATGAAATCAGGGTATCGGGTCATACGATCGAAAGGTACCGAAACATTATCATAATTAGAAGGAGGATAGACATCCTCATCAAGGAGAATTCAGGCAGGCTCTGGGATAACATAATAGGTAAGATGGAGATAGAAAATGATCCAAGGAAATTCTGGAGACAATTCAGGAAACTACGCGGATCACATCAAAAAGATGAAATAAGCCTGAAAATTCAGAACAAGAAAGTAAAGCAAAACGAGGAATTACAAGAGCATTTCCGAACGCACTGGACAAAAATTTTCTCTATTTCACCTGAAGAAAATCAAAATTTTGACCTAACCTATGAGGAAGAAATCATACGTAGCCTGACAACACAACGTGAACTCATTATACCGTTTAGAAACGTCGATGAACAAAGAGACAATCCCTTGGGGGGAGGAAAGCCATTTACTATGAATGAATACCTGACAGCATTAATATCATTTAAACAAAAGGCTCCAGGACAAAGTGGAATATCTAAAGCTCACTTAATTAATGCCCCAGATAATGTGCACGAATCGGTAGTGAAGATCTTCAATGCCTGCCTAAATATGGGATACTTTCCCCAAGCATTTAAAACGGCAATGATGATTTTCCTGCCGAAGCCGGGCAAACCGAAACATCAAGTCGAAAGCTTCCGTCCTATCTCGCTCCTGGAATTTCTAGGCAAAGTCCTAGAAAAGCTCCTTAACGAAAGGTTGATCAACCATCTTAACACAAACAACCTATACAACCCACAACAACACGGGTTCCGGAGCAAGCAAGGGACGGATACCGCGCTAGCAATAATTACCGAAAGAATTGCTACTGCCACTGCGCGAGGCAACAGAGTTGACATTGTGCTCCGTGATGTTGCCAAAGCATTTGACAAAGTGTGGTTGCCCGGCCTAAAGGCCAAAATCTGCGACCTTAACCTGGAAGTAAACCTCTGCAAAATACTCTGCAGCTATCTAGATGAGAGGAAAGCGATATTGCAGATAAACGGCAAAACGGGCGATGCAATCAACCTACAAACGGGGGTCCCACAAGGAGGCTGCCTCTCACCTACGCTGTACACAGTGTATACCAGGGACCTTCTGATGAAAGTTCGTTGTACATACAATTAGCGGACGATATCACTCAGTAAGTGACCAGCGATAGGAAAAAACCCAAGGACATCGCCCTAAGAACAGGTATAGAAATTAAAAACCTAAATGATTACGAGAAAAGGAATAAAATAAGAACTAACAAGGATAAGTTCAAACTAATTCCCATGAACAGAAGGAAAAAAGCTACTGTACGCATAGATGGAGAGGCATATCCCTTCTCAACAGAAGGACATGTCCTCGGACTAAAAATAACAACCAACGGCTATACAAGTCACCTACCACAAAAAAAATCATAGAAGCAAAATCTACCTTATCAGCGCTATACAGATTCAGGTAACTTTCAACCAAAAATAAAAGAAAACTATACCTGGCCCTAGTTAAACCCAAGCTCCTATACCCAATTGTACCATTGAATACACTAAGTAACTCCCAAATCAGGAAGATCAAAAGAGTCCAAAATCAAGCCACTAGATTCATAACAAACACAGGAAGACTAGATTACATACCAGCAGAAGAACTCCACCGCAGATCTAATATTGAACCCATAAACACAGTCATACAAAAAAGAGCAAGAAAGCTGTGAGAAAAGATTAAAAATACGATTCCACAGAATATAATAAACCAAACCATCATGGTACAAGAAGACCAAATCCATCGTACGCAATATAAACAACGCTTCAACGGTAGCTTGAGAAAACGTTAATAAACGTCAACCTAATCTATAGGTAGTAAACCATAACGCAACATCTAGAAAGAACAACCGATTGCGACTACCAAGTATACAACCCAAATGTGAAACCCGATGTAGAACCATTATATTTACATAATAGCATTAATAATAATAAAAAAAAAAATAAATAAATAAATAAAAAACAATAAAATGATACAAACGCTCTATTGAGCAAAAGAAAACAAAGGCTCCAATGCTTAAAATAATAATGTATCACAAAAATATAATAAAATTAAAAGAAAAACGAAAGCGTTAGCCAGGCAACCTGGCACAAATCTCTATCATCTTCACACATCATCCTACACACATTAACACACACACAACACTTTAATTTCTATCTTTCCTATCTCACTCTCTCTACAGATTCTAACTTTATTTATCTTATCTTATCTTATCTTATCTTCAAAGACACGACCCAATGCCTGTGTACGCGTGCGCGTGTGCGATCAAGTTTAAAGAAACTTAAAGTAAGAGAGGGCTCAAAGATATACAAATTTGCTGAACTCGACTAGGTTGAGTTAGTTGTTTTGAGTTCCCGGGAGTCCACCCCATGTTAAGTTGTTCGAAGGGAGGTGTGTAGGAGAATCGTTACTCCCCCGTTCTCCCTCAGTAGAGACACGGGACGGTAACCGCAAAGACATCCGGGCCCGGCACCATAGGGCAAACTCGTAACCACAGCCCCTCGCCACTCGTCCCTATGAAAAGCCGAACGGTTGTAAACTGCAAGATCTCCCCTACGAGAGTATATTCAATTTCACCTCAAGTAAGAAATTGGAGACGCGTTTCTCTCAAACTCGAAGGCCAGCGGGAGCAGAGTTGAGACTTCATGAGAAAAACCGTTGGAGTAACAACCCTCCTGGGGCCCGTCCACAAGCCCACCCCCCTCCTACCCCTACCCCAGTTGGGTGACGAGGTATAAATAACAAAGCACTTGAAATTACTTCAACTTATGACCTAAATCCTTAATTTGTCTAATATTATTTTTTTTTACTCAATTATGTTGCCAAAAGTTTATTTTTGTTCAAATAAGCAAATAAAATGTACTAATTCAGCCACAATTGGAATATAAAGGCTTGAACGCTTCAACTATATAAAATTATAAGGAATTATATGGATGGACATATACATGCATGTATTGTCCTTTAACTGATAATAAACAAATCTTTATTTTTATTTTTATATAGGAATTGGGATGAATGTGATAAAATTAAAAAGAATATGAACAAATATGTATGAAAGCTTAAGGTTAGATTAAATATAAATGTTAAAATTTGTATGAAAGGTTAAAGTTAGATTAAACATAAATGTCAAAATATGTATGCAAGTATAAAAAAACTAGGAAAACTATGTAAAAACTTGTATGAAAGTTTAATGTAAAACCAATTATATGTTAAAAGTTAAACTTAGAGTTAGAACGAGGTAAAATTAGGTATGAAAGTGTAAAAGTTTGATATATTATGTAACATTGGTATGAAAGTTTAAAGCTAGTTCAAATACATGTAAATTTAAAAAAAAAATAATAAAAATAAAATAAAATAAAATAAAAAGAAAAAAGAAAGAAAGAAAAGAAAGAGAATATATATATATATATATATATATATATATATATATATATATATATATATATATATATTCTCTTTCTTTTCTTTCTTTCTTTTTTCTTTTTATTTTATTTTATTTTATTTTTATTATTTTTTTTTTAAATTTACATGTATTTGAACTAGCTTTAAACTTTCATACCAATGTTACATAATATATCAAACTTTTATATATATATATATATATATATATATATATATATATATATATATATATATATATATATATATATATATATATATATATATATATATATATATATAAATATATAAAAAAGCACGAATTGTTAAAATATTAAGATTCAAAAGAGAATAAATAAATAATAATAATAATGCAAGAGATGCCCTATTCACCAGGGCACTATATAAAAGATCTACAACTACTAAAACTTTAAACATCAGAATTCAAAGACCTTGACTGGTCCGAATTCTGGGCAGAAGTACTTCGTAATACGTATCTCCTGAGCTGGTAAAGGAGGAAAAGTTTTGGGAAATTTTGCCTACGCATCCGGAAATCTGGGTTCTAATTTAAGAACCAGATTTTAAAAAAGAGAGTATATATCTGGTGTCTCACTCATCTTCATCATCATTCACTACTAATTCATCTTTCTTTACAGCGACCCCACTTAAGCAGATGACTGCTTAAGTCCCTGGCCTACCCTCCTGCGTGAACCGCCGTCAGATGTGGAGGGGGATTGCCATTCATGTTTCGTCCAACTATGTCAGGCAGTTGCTTGGCCATAATTGGGGGCATTGGAGGAAGCTGGTATGAGGAATAGCCCACGGTGGAGAACAATGTAAGAAACTTTTCCGGATACGGGACGGACTGCTACTCTTGCTGCTCACCAGAGTGGGGGCCCCTTCCAGGACGTGGGGGGGGCCTCTCTTCTCCCCCAAGGAAAAATCTAAACCAAAAGCAAATTTATACACACATACACACTCATAAACCCGAAGCTGTGTAAACACCAAGGAAAAACAGAGCCAAACCAAGAAGATTTGCACCCCTGGAGAGAGGGGCTGCAAAAGCACCAAAATGGCGGCCCACCCAGCCACAAGAGTCCCGTTAAGGACTATAGATGGGCACCCTCAACCGGACTGAAGCACGGTGTTTGCGACGATCTTTGGAAAACTGAGCGTGGGGATCCCGAGGCTGATCGATACCCCAGTTGGCTACTCCGCAATCTGCGAAAAAGAGGCAGATGTGGAGACGCTCACGACCGAGGAGGGACAAAGGGTACTAAATGAAATAGGCCTCCAACCTAGTACCCCTCCTCAGATCCAGGCTCACCGTAGTGTGGTGTGCAGACAGTTAGATCCGTGGATTGGACAGCACACCAAAGAGGTAATAAAAGAAGAAATTAACAAGAACCAGTCGTGGGCTAACGTGGTGGATATCGTGAAATTCCTTAATAAGCGGGATAACATTGAATACCAACACGTGTTCAAAGTCATATTCAGTGACACACAGATGGCCCAGAAAGCAAAAGAAAGGGGTCTACTACTCTTCAACGCTAGGGTCTGTGCAGACCAAATTGAAAGGGAAGAGTTTCCCCCCATACTAATGTGCTTCAGGTGCTACAAGATGGAGCAACACGCAACGAAAGATTGCAAAGATCAGACTGTCACGTGCTCCAGGTGCAGTGGGAAAGGCCATGGTTGGCGCGAATGCAAGGCACCGGCAGAAAGATGCCCAAACTGTGGACTTAACCACGGGGCGATGGCTATGTCCTGCCCCAAAAGAAGGACATTATAAGGAAAAAGAGGACAGAGGAGACAAGGAGGAGCTCCAACTCGTATGCCCAAGCAGCTAGAACGGCACCAATAAAAGTTGCAGAAAAGCAGCCGTCGAAAACTTATCTCAAATTTGAGAATGAGAATTCGACGAAGATACTCACGTGCATATTAGTTGCGCACGTGAATAATCTCACCAATCCAGGATCGTTCGCGAAGACACTGAATCTCATGCTAAAGATCCACCATTGGAAGACGTGCTGCAGCTGCAGTTTCTGGCTAAGGAAGCAACCGAGGCACCGGCGACTCCATTTCCTCAAGAAATTAGAGCAACGGAGCCCACAAAGGAAACAAAACCCACGACTGTTAAAGCTAACACCTCTAGAACAGACCCAAGGCTAGAGGCACATAAACGTCGTGAGAAGAGGGAGAGAAGAGCAGCCAGAAGAATAAAGGAAGCAGAAGGCAACCTGGCCAGCCAATCGTCTTCGGAGTCTGACGGTGAGGAGGTCGAAGACAGAACGACCAAGAGCCCCGTAAGCTAGAGAAGTAGGTCAAAGACATTGAAGCGTACTTACAAGTACGACGGAGAGGAGATTGATCTCAAAATAATAACAAACGGGCTAAACACATACCTACAGAAGCTCTCCCCCAAGGAGATATTTCAGGGTATCCAACATAGAACTTTCAAGTGGACCTACTCAGCATCAGAAAAAGAGTCAGACATTGAGCAAGCAATGCTGGAGGGCGCCATAAGACTACATAAAGAATCCTGCATCACCTTAAGTGATGCAGAATTCAAGAAAGTTAGAAACGGCAAAGAAAACTACACCTAAGACACAACAAAAACCAGAACACAAATACAAGAAAACATGGATAACAGAAACAACGCTCTAAAAATACTCACTCTGAATGTGAATGGATGGAAGGGAAAGTCTATTCTTTGCAGGAACATCTTCCGGAAAGAAGACCCAGACATCATTCTCATATCAGAACACGGAATCAACACAAACACTGACATTATAAAAATACACAACTACACAGTTATACAGAAAAATCACACACAAGAAAGATACGATGGCTGCGCCATCGCTATCAAGAAAAACATTAAATTCAAAACGCTTCCGGACTTAGATGAATCATTCGTGGCTGTCTAAATCCCAACCCTGGTTGGAGGTCTAAAGGTGGCGGCAGCCTACCAGCCGCCCAGGAGACAATACCTGCCGATTAACAACTTTTACACCCTCTTCGGGCACAAAAGGCTAGCGTTGCTAGGCGGGGATCTAAACGCCTGTTTCCGTGCATCTGGCTACAGGCGCGTCGATCCAACGAGACGAAACCTGGAGCTACTATTTTAGAGAAATAAGCTCCAGAGAGTTGGACCAGGCTTTCCAACTTACCTAAGACGGTGTTCGGCGAGTCCAGAATTCCCCTTCAACATAGCCAATGCCCCAGGCCCTGTGGTCCCGAGCGATCATATCCCAATTATCACCACCATTTCGCTTGCGCCTATGCTCAAGCCCGTCGCACTTAGGAAAAGTTACGCGAAAGCTAACTGGGAGCAGTACAGACAAATGCTCAGCACCTACCAACCATCTGACCTGGACGACGCTAATCTTGAGGAAATTGATGAGGAGATCGAAAAGATTACTAATCTCCTCATTCAAGCTGACGAAAGATGCGTCCCCAGAGTCTTGTACAAAATGCCCCCGCAACCTAGGTGGACGGACGAAATGAGGGATATCGCCAGGGAACACAGGAAGATTTATGAGAAAGTCGGCAGGGCAGGCCCCAACAGGGAAAGGGCAGCACGAATGAGACAGCTAAGCGAGGAACTGAAAAACATAATCCTCGAGAAACAGAAAGAAATATGGGACGATATCATAGGCAAACTAGACAGGGAGAAAAATCCTGTAAGTTTTTGGAACAGCGTCCGAAGACTTAGGGGATTGCCTCCCAGGCCAGGAATAAAAATAAAGGAAGGCGACACCTTCACAGAAGATCCGGACACTCTCGAAGAGAAATTCAGGAGACATTGGAAAGAGGTCTTTGCAATTTCACCTGAGGAGAACGACGATTTCGACCAGGACTTCGAAGACCGACTGCTCGACGACCTCGGAACGATGATACATAGGACCCACCCGCAACCGCAAGTATCTAGAGAAAGAGAGATGGTTGACCACGGGCGCCCGATCACGGTTGAAGAGACTATGAACACCATTAGGTCCTTCAAACAAAGGGCGCCCGGCTGGTCTGGGCTCACCAAGAACAACCTGGCGAATGCCCCACAGCAAATTATTCAGGGCATGGTGAACACCATGAATGCATCCCTGAATACAGGCTACTTCCCTGACGGGTATAAGGTGGCTAAAATCATCTTTATCCTGAAAGGGAACAAGCCCGCAGACCAGGTGGCCAACTATCGCCCAATCTCTCTCCTAGAATTTTCCGGCAAGATCTTTGAGAAGATTATAGCCGACAGGTTACAAAATCAACTCGACGAGTTGGGAGCGCACAACCCTCAACAACATGGGTTCAGACCGAAAAGGGGCACGGAAACGGCCCTGGCGCTCCTAACCGAAAAGATCGCGCACTGCCGAGCAAAGGGTCAATATGTTGACATCGTGATGAGGGACGTGCAGAAGGCCTTCGACAAGGTTTGTATGAGTGGACTACAGTACAAGATCCTAGGTCTCCAGCTAAACCCGGTCCTGGAAAGGATCCTTTGTGACTTCATCATGGACAGAAGGGCGCACATCATGATAAAAGAGCACAAAGGATCAGAGTTCGAGCTCAAAGCGGGCGTTCCCCAGGGGAGCTGCCTGAGTCCTTTGCTTTACCTGGTCTTCACCATCGACCTCCCTACTCCTATACACCGGGACACGATGTATCTGCAATACGCAGATGACGTCACGCAGATCGTCCCCAGTAGGGTCAGGAAAGCGAGGGATCAGACAATCAACACAATTGTAGAGATCTCTAACATTAACCAATACGAGAAGAAGTGGAAAATCCGGACAAATAGGGACAAATTTAAAATCCTCCCGTTGAGCCGAGAGTCAACGTGGCCAATTAATATAGATGGGAGGAGATACGGCTACTCCGCCGAAGGCACCATCCTGGGCCTAAAGATCTTCGACCACAGATACTCGAGTCACTACAAGGAGAGGCAGATTATGGCTAGGAGAGAAATCCCCAAGCTATATAGGTTCCGTGATCTTAGCTCGGCGAACATCAGGAAATTATACCTGATGTTCATCCGGGCTAAGCTCATCTACCCTGCAGTAGTGACTCAAACGGCCAACAAGACCACTATGAGGAGGCTCTAGCGAGTGCAGAACTCTGCATCCCTCTGCATCAAAAGACTAAACGAAGAGAGCAACTTCGGCAGAGGGTACTGCACCGCAGACAACGTCTGGAGCCCATTAATGTCGCTACACAGAAACTGGCCAGAAAAGTCTGGTCTACAATGGCCAATGATATCATCCCAGAACTAAGAAGAACTGGCAGCAGGATTAACACCCCTGCCAGATTACGCGGGAAGGTCGCTCGAAATCGGCGTTTCCCAAGTACGAGACACTGCTCCGAGGAGAACATAGCACACTTATACACATGAACACAAAAACCACAAAACACAAAACATACAACTAAGAGACAGACACCAAACCTACAAGCAAATAAGAAATACAAACACAACAGAACAAAAACGCGAAGTATTAAACTATCATTGAGCACTAATAAAGGCTCGCATGCTCAAAATCGCGGCAACACTGGAGTTTAAGACAAAAAGACAAACACAGAAAAGAACACTAAAGAAAAATGAATACAAAGAAAAACAACAAACAACAACAACAACAAAACAAAAATGGAATAATAAATAATTGCAAAAATAAAAACGCCTGCGATGCCCCTCAAACAAGGGCTTCCTACCCCCCCTTTCACCATCTATTATCTTCCACTATCCAAATATTTCCAAAGAGTGAAAATACCATCAAAGACCTTTCATTAAGTTTCGTCGTGGTAAAGGCTGTTTACTTTAGAAAGACATTTTAACAAGAGACCTTTTACTTCACTCGTGGGATCGAAATCTCTCTATTTGTGAGTAGAAGTAGGGTGCCCCAAGGAGGGGGACCCCACTACCCAGTGGGGAAACATGAGGTCGGCCCCCCAGGACTGTAAGAGAGTTCCCATCCGTACTATACGGGGGGAGCTAAACCGTCAAGAACAGCCGTGATTGAGGCTATTTACAAACATATCGATGTAATCCTCATCAGGCTAATTGACACCCCAACTGGATACGCGTCAATCTACCACACCATGGAGGATGTGGAACGGCTGGTCTCGAGCGAGGCCAAGGTTCACCTCCAAAAAATCGGACTAGATGCAAACATCCCACAAGAAATATTAGTGCAACGTAGTTATTCTTCAGCTGGTGGACCCACTCTTCACTGAAAACACCTGTGAAGAAATCAAGGCAGAGCTGTCAGCGAAGCAGACATCGGCCAACATTTTAAAGGTGGAAAAATTCGGCAAAGGAAACAGTTTAGTGAAGATCATCTTCTCGAGCATCGAGATGGCGAGAAGAGCCAAGAAAGATGGGCTGCTTGGGTTTTACCTAAGGGTATCACCTGAGCAAATCGAAACAGAAGAGTACATACCGATCGACTGCTGCTACAAATGATATGCAGTCGAAAAGCATTTAACAAAGGCCTGCACGGTGACGGTAGTTGCATGCTCCAACTGCGCCAAATCCGGGCACGGTTGGAAAGATTGCACGGAAGGGAAACAAAAGTGCGTCAACTGTGGAGGGGACCATAGGGCCTTGGCCATGAGGTGCTCCATCCGCAAAGAAGCCATCAGTACTAAACGGGAAAATATAAAAAGGAAAAGGAGGCAAGAACCAAGACCAACTACGCTCAAGCGGCGGCCCCCAAGAACTTCGTCACAACAAGTGCCCCGAAGCTGAGGATGCCAGAGGCGGGTAAAGATATCATGATAATGATCATCTTTGCTCATATAGCTAACCTGGCTAACCCCAGCTCCTTTTCCGAAGAACTTAACCGTCTTCTGGGGAAGAATGGAGTTACCAAAAAACTCTGGTTCCCCAAAAATCCAGACTCGACGGGAATACTTAATATCCAGTTTACCGACGAATCCCAACGGGAACATCAACCGAATGAGGAGCCGATGCAGTCCCCTACTGAAGAACCAAAAATAACGGAAGAAACTTCGGAAGGAGAGGGAGAAACGAAGAAAGGCGCAAAATAAAAAGGAAAAAAGGGAAAAAGAAGAAGAAAAAACAGAGGAAAAGACAAACGAACAAAATTCGTCAGACGAAGAAGAAGCGCAAAAAGAGGAATACACGGAGGTCCCCCTAACCGACAAGAAGTAAGTCCTCGAGAACGGTTACTTCTTCGACGGCAAGGACGTGGGACTCAAGGTATTTGGCTCTCTCCTGTGCCTGCCCTCAAGAGACGACCCAGAATTTCTCCTACTTGGCATTGCCAAGGGGGAATTCAAGTCGACCTTCGACGGATCTTTTTCACCGGACGAAATTGCAGCATTGATGTTGAAGGCCATGGTGTTCATCCCACCATCGGACGTACACGCTGTGAACATGTCAATAACGTCCTAAATAAAGTGAAAGTGCAAAATACAAGTGTATAAAATATAACGATAAGTTCAAAAGTTAATTAAACAAATAATGATAAAATAATTAATAATAACAATGATTTGGAAAAGTGTACATAGAAAGTGTGTGTTAATTAATTTACGAAATATATCTAGTATCAAATGATCTATTGTGAATTAATCAAATAAGTGATTTAAAATTAGATTAAAAGTTTTTACAACAAACGCGTAGAAATAATGTAAAGTAATTAAAATAATGTGTAGTTAACGTTAGAAATATATAATATTCTGTAAATATATATGTAAATTTTTAGGAATAAATTTTTTATAACTATAAACCATTAACTCTTATGAGTAAATGTGAAATTTGTATTGTATAGAGCTAAAAATTTGATTTCCACGTCTCCGGGTAGCTTTATCTTCTCTGCTAAATTCTATTTTCCACACTGTCTGCTATATATTTACATTTATGTAATCTCTCTTTGTAATTCATTCTTAATAAATCGTGAACTGTGAATAATTCAAAGAAAATAAAGAATTAATAAATAACAAAGTTATAAAGTAAATATAAAAGAGGCAAAAATGCCCATATGAAATTAATAAAAAATAGTTAGCAAAAAACTACTTGAAAGGCTTGAAAGCCACGACGGAGGAACCTACTAAAAGAATAAACAAAATTTATAACACAATGGAAGAACCTGACCGTCATAGACGCTCAGCAATATTATTAACGGAGGAAAAGAATATTTTTTAAACAAACAAGAAAGTATGCTAGTGATGCCCTCAACACCAAGGCAAACTAGTAAACAATTTCACACCTATGAAACCTACCACACATTTCATCACTTTAATTAATTTCAACTTGAACGTGAACTTGATAATCCAACGATCAACGATCGTAAAAGATAGAAGGTGTGTGGATAGAGCGTAGGAAGTAGATAGAAAAGGTGTATTTTTAGTAGTAGGGTATGTGTGCGGGGTTGTCTGGTTACCTCAGTAAATGTTTATTTGTTGTAATACATTTTGCTGTCTTTGGTTATTCAGCATTCAAGCCTTTGTCATAAGGTCTATGATCTTTCGTAATAGGTCTTAGACTTCATGTTACACTTCCGTCTTTGCTGTTTTTCAGTCTTCTTTCTTCTTTTAGATCGGTTGTTATTTTCATATTTACCAGAATTTATTACTTGTTTATCTTTACTCTTATTGTTTACTTTTAATATAAATTTGTCCACTTCGGATCTTTTAGTTAATAGATTGTTTATTTTATTTTGTTAAAGTTGTCCACTTCAGATCTTTTTAGACTTCAGATCTTTTAGTTATTTTACTGTAGATTGTATCCACTTCGGATCTTTTGTTTTAAGCTTGTCTTTTAGTTTTGTTAATTATATATTGTTTAACCTGTTAGGTTTATCCATAAATCGGGCCAATCTCCTCCAATGCCACCAGTTGACTACATTTGAAGGATCGTTTAAAGGTCAAGCTAGGTAGTTCTTCATTATAAGTTTTTTGATAGGGTTTAGTACTTCAGCAGGGATGACTTGATAGATCTCCTGCCATAGGTTTCTTGGTCGTTTGTTTAGGGTGACGTTGATGGGTTCAATATCCACCATTTCATGCAGGATTTCTGAAGGGATGCGGCCCCACAGGGTTACATTGGTTATAAAGCGAATTGCCTTGTTCTGTACCACTTGTGCTTTCCTGAGGACGGACTTGCTCAGAGTATGGAGGGGGATGGCAAGATATAGGAGGTTTGGCCTTATTAACAACATGTACAGTTTCTTCTTGTTCTTTATTGAAAGTCGTTTGAAGCGATAGAGGGCCCATAATTTCTTTCTGGCCTCGGCAGCCTTATCTTCGTAATGGGCGTTGTAACCACTTGAGGTCAATTTCAAGCCAAGTACCCGACCTTCTCTCGAATAATTGTAAGGCTCGTCCTGCACTAACACGTCCGCTGTTTTCTGACGGCCCATAGATATTATCTTAAATTTTTTAACATTACACCTAATCTTGATAAATTTTTCGAAATTGTTGATTATTCCGATCTCCCAGCTTGTTCTGTTCACGATGTCCGCAGAGTTTTTGTACAAGCTGTGTTATTTCATCTGCCAACTGGACGTATTGAGTGAGGTCTTGATCAGGGTAAGGCAGGTCTCCGGTATATACCGCGTACAGAGTATGGCTGAGGCAACCCCCTTGTGGCACTCCTGTATCCAGGTTGAAAGGCTCCCCTTGGATGTCATTAACTCTCACGACTGCCACCGGATCTTCCAGGTAGTCACAGAGTATCTTCGTTTGGGTTTGCTCCATACCCAGTTCGCTTATTTTCTTTTTTAGCCCCGGTAGCCACACCTTGTCGAAGGCTGAAGCCACGTCTCGAAGTACCACGTCGACGTTGCCATTTCTGGCCTTTCCGATAGCTATCTTTTCCGTGATAAGATCTAGAGCCAATTCTGTGCCAAATTTCCTCCGGAAGCCATGTTGTTGGGTATTATATAGGTTGTTGAGTTCCAGAAAAGTACCAAGTCTATTGTTCAGAAGCTTTTCCAGAAATTTGCCCCATGAATTCTAGCAAAGAGATTGGTCTGTAACTGCTGATCTCTTTCTTCGGCTTGCCAAGCTTTAATATAAATACTCACGGTATGCTTCCCAGTTGGTTCTTGCCAGGCATCTGCGTTTTGGGATTTTCACCTGGATCGGGGAGGTGGAGATGTGGGTTATCATACTAACATCTTCTGACGGTGCGAAAGGGCCAGGGAGAGTCACCTGATTTAGAGAGAAGTTTCGGTTCGTCAGCACAATATCCGGGGTGGTTGCCGATCTCTCTGTATGGAAAGTGGCGAAGTTGGGTCCTTCTCTCTGCACTATGTCTCTCTCAATTAGAAGGCTTAGTAAGTTACCGGCTCCGTTTAAAGCTGTTTTATAGCCGGCTTCCCTACATCGGTCATTTAAATGACAATCAGAATTACCGAGTGTTCTCTCGTAAACAGTCGTACAAAATTGGGGATCGTAAGGTATGGGTGCCTGGGAGGTTGATATCCGACTGCGATTACCAGGTCGTCGAACGTCATGGGAATCTTGATTGCCAGGTAAGATTCTTCTAAATCCTGTATCCCTTTGAACTTAATCCCATTCTTGATGGCAATGGCTACTCCATCAAAACTCTCTATCAAGTGGCTTGCCATCAGCATTTCGTAGTTAAATATCTTGATGAACTCGTTTTCTTCATGCAAGCCGTGCTCAGAAATGAGAACGATGTCTGGATTGACGGATTTTATGATTTCGTTATAAGCTCTACTTTTGGATTTCCAACCGTTTACATTTAAGGAAAAGATTTTTAGATTCCTGATGTATCTAACACGAGGTAATTGGTATTAGGTTGTTTGACCTTAGTTCCATTTTCTTTGGCTAGCAATCTTACCCTTCCTGACCTCTTTTTCTAAATTGGTCTTGATTCAAATTTAAGCAGTATTCGGGACAGGTGGTGATCAGGCCTCGTTTGAAGGCTTGTAATTTTTCCTCTTCTCTCTTCTGCGATATCGGCGTCGAATCCTCACTTATACTTGCCATTAATTACTCCTTTAATTAGGTTGGCAACCTTGGACTTTCGTGGTCTCAGTGCGGATGGGAAGCCATAAATCTTTATGCAAAAGTCTACGGTATTTTGGAAAGGGACGGTTGGGGTAGCAGAAACCACTGTTACTGGTCCAATTTCGATGTCCTTGGGCGCAGTCGTTTCATCTGGCAGGTTACTAATTTCCATCTGAGTTTCTTCAGTTACGGTAGGTTTCTGTTTCCATAGGCGAGGATCGCGAGAAGCCGAGCGAGACCTTGGATCCGTCTGCTGCGCGCTTTTTATTTGGGCATGGAGAAGATCCCCTGACGGCAGGTTATCAGGAAATCACATCGGTTTGAGACCATTGTGTACCAACATCTTGTTGATCTCTGTTGCATAGCTTCCTGGCTTTGTTATATTTGTAAAGTGGGCACGCAAGATGCACATCGTAAGGTTGGGCCTCATACTTTGGTCAATTTAAAGCATGCTGCTGTCCAGATCGGATTTCTTAGTCGCCTGGGCGTAAGTAGTGGTAGCCCTTTTGTTTTTTTCATCAATCATAGCTTTCTTCTTATCCGTAATCAAACCTTTTTTATTGGGCAAGCCATTGGCAGGGTGCGGTGGTGGTTGCCGCAATTTAGGCACTTTTGTTCGGATTTGTGCATTCCTTCCAAGTGTGGCCGGACTGAGCACATTCGGAACAGACGTTTCCTTCAAGTTGGCAGTCCCTGGTGGCGTGTTTCTCCATGGCATAGCATGAAAAGCAAATCTGTAGAGGAACGAACACTTCTCGTTCAATAGAGGTGTCGGAGACTTTATAGTTGAACAATACCAACCCTTGCTCGGCAACTTTTGCGGCCATCTCGGTTGTTTCAAACGTAATTTTAAACACATGCGTGTGCTGTTCTCCGTCTCGGTTTTTAAACTTGATTGCTTCATCAATCTTAGCACAGGTTTGTTTGTTCTCAATTTTATTTTTTATTTCCTCAGCAGAGTGAGTGGCAACGTATGGGTCAATACGTTGTCATATTATCGTCCATTTTGCTGAGACATGCGGAAAGACTCTTGGTATTAGGCCGATTTCATCGAGTATTCCTCGTGATTTTTCACTGAGCAGGTTATCTAGGTCTTTGTTAGAGTCACAAAAGGCCATAAAACCGTAAGCTTGATCTTTGAGCCTGCATAGGGTGACTCTCAGTTTTGAAAAGGCTATCTCGAACACTTTCTCACAAGAAATTTTCGGGGAATGCGCCTTGACTCGGAGCGAGACACGTCCCCAATGGGGAAAATCCTTTTGGACTTAACAGGCCCTTATCGCGGGGCGTGTACCTAAATGTACTCTGGTTCACCCTTTCTGCCCTACCTAAGTAGAATGTCTACCGGGATCCTGCAAACCTGCCCTGATCACTCCGCCTCAGAGCGGGTCCCCCTTCTTCTAGAGACCTTAAGTGGTAGAAAGGTTATTAGAACCAGAGATGTGCTGCTGTAATGGAGAGCAGGCAAATGCGCAGGGTCGTTTCCCGAAGCTCTTGATTTCACACGTAAGCGCGCACGCGCGCGCGCTGGTGTTCGTGATTGCTAGATCCGAAAACGGCACTCTTCAAATTATGTAAGTCTTCTTCACCTACAAATCCTGGTGGAGAAATTCGGAGGTGAAAAAAAGTAGGACTTTGCTTTTGAGAGTGCAACGTCAGTCTTCCAGAGAGCGCAGTCGTGAATAATTCCACAAATTGCTACACTATATAGTCTTTCTACGTGAGCATAAGAATTACAAGAATTACAAAAATTGGCCAATCATGGTGGGGGGGGGGAAATTTTAAGGGGAAACTAAAGACTACAAGAAACATAAAATTGGAAGGCTCAGATTGTCTGACTATGGATCCCACCCGGTCTCACACATACTCAATCATCTATTATCTCATCATAATGCACCATTACCACACTCATCCCAACATTCACCAAGGCCAATACCTCTGGGCTCCAAGGCTGCTCAAAAAAGCGTGTGGGGGGGGGGGGGGTCACCCTAGGAAAACATTACTTTCAATACACACACAAAACTCACCGAATTATACACCCCATAACAGAAGTCTGCTTATCCTACGTGCTTGCCTCACAAGGACCACGAGGGGGTTACCCTTAACAACATGGCAATGGATCTGGCCACACGAATACCCCTCAGGATAATCAACGGCCAGGCCAAACCGGAAAGAGGCATAGTTTTTGACACTATCTTCGGAAAACTCAGCATCGCAGTCATTCGCCTTATAGACACCCCAGCCGGTTACTTGGCGATCTGCGCAAGGGAGAAGTACATCAAGACGATCAGCAAGGAAGATGACCTTCTCGCACTCCAGAAAATAAACCTCCAGCCCGCAGTACCACCCCAAATCCAGACCCATCGCAACGTGATTTGCCGTCGACTCGATCCCTAGATGGGTGATCGCACGAAGAATGAATTAACAGAAAAGATAGAAACCAATCAGAGCTGGGCGTAAGCCTCTGAAATAATTAAGTTCAGAAACCGAAGAGAGAACCAAGAATGCACTCATGTATTCAAGGTGATCTTCAAGGAGACGGAGATGGCCCAGAAGGCCAAAGAGAAGGGTATGTTACTCTTCCATGCAAAGATCAGTGGGGACCAGATCGAGCATGAAGAATTCACGCCGGTGCAGATGTGTTTCCGATGCTACAAAATGGATCAACACTCCACAAAATATTGCCAAGAAGCAGTGAAAGGGGTCACAGGTGGAAAACTGCATGAAGACAGAGAAGTGTGTCAACTGCGGGCAGGGCCACATAGCACTAGCCATGGCTTGCCCCATGAAAAGAAATATAGTCAAAAGAAAACAAGCTGCAAAGAAAGAAGAAGAGCAGAGGAGGAGGACAACTTTATATGTGCAAGCAGCAAAATAGTCCCACTCTACATAAACCCCGACAAAAACCTACCTCAAACTGGAGAACGAAGAGTCAACGAAAATTCGTACCTGCATTCTTTATGCGTACGTAAGACATCTCACAAATCCAGGCACGTTCTTAAGTGAGCTCAACCTGATGCTTAAGAAGAACAATCTGAGTGAAATGTGGTTCCCAGAGAAACCCCCCTCAGGAATTGTCTTACAATTATAATTCTCCCTAAAGGTGAATGAACAGGTAGTTGCAGCCTCGTCTCCCAACCCTAATGAAATAACGGACTCACACCACAACGATTAAGGACAAGAAACACAGGAACCCACCAGGAGACCCGACCCCAAAATTGTAGCGAGAAAAGCGAGGGAAGAAAAAGCGAGGAAAGCTGCCACAAAATAACCACAAAGAAAGGAGCAACAAACTACAACTGACGCAGACTCGGACAGCGACAGTACCCTGAGCGAACCCACAAGAGAGGATAACACTAAAGGAACAAAAAGTAAGAACAACAAGCACAGGTACGACGGTACGAACCTAGGTCTGAAGGTTTACGTTTCTGACAAGACCCCCTCTCCTGAACAAATATCCCTCGTGGACATCACCAAAGGCATCAAGAACCAAAAACTAAAATGGACAATAACAGAATCGGAACACGAAACTGATCTTGCGGCAGCACTCTACTCAGGTAAAGTGAAACTCGACAACGCCTCCCAATTTACGATCCAGGCCATTGAATATAAGAAGACGAAGAACAGAAAGGGCCGAAAGCACAAGGAATAAGCAGCACACTCTAGAGGTAGACATAAGACATGGATAACATAAACAACACCTTAAAACTTTTAACACTAAACACGAATGGATGGTTGGGGAAAGCGAATGAATATGGCAACATATTCAGAAGGGCGGACCCCGACATTATCATAATATCTGAACGCGGTGTCAAAACTAATAACACACGGATGAAAATCCCGAACTACCACGTCCTGGCAAAGAACTCCACACAAGATAGATTTGACGGTGCTGCAATCGCCATAAGAAGGAACATCACCTTCAAAAGGCTACTGGAACTTGATGAATCCTTCGTAGCTGTCGAAATCCCTACACTTGTTGGAGGACTCACGATTGCAGCGGCATAACAGCCACCTCGCCGTCCATATTTGCCCATCAATAATCTTCTAACCCTAACTGTCCACCGCAGGAATGTATTCATAGGGAATGACCTCAATGCTAGACGGGGGTCTCGGGCTACACCAGAACAAACGAAAGGGGCAGAAGCCTGCAGCTTGTCATTGACCGGGATCGGCTCGAGAGAGCCGGGCCAGAATTTCCGACCTACATCACTGAAAGATCAGCGACAGCCCCGGACATAATATTGACAAGCACCAACTTTCCTTTCAATCTGGTCAGTATGCCTGGCTCCACGGTTCCAAGCGACCATATCCCCATCATGACCACCATCTCCCTCGCACCTATCATGCTTCCTATCCCACCCAAGAAAAGCTTTACAAAAGCAAACTTGGAGCTGTACAAGCGAATGCTCAACAGCTTTGAACCAGACAACCTAAGTGAAGCTATCCTGGAAGATATTGACGAAGAAATAAACCGCATAACACACCTGATCATGGAAGCGGACGAAAAATGTATTCCATACATCACGCATAAAAGCTCTCCGCAACACAGGTGGACCGTGGAGATACGAGATATTGCCTCATAACATAGAGAGATCTATGAGGAAGTTAGACAATTTGGCCCAAACAGAAATCGCGCCAGAAGACTCCTACAACTCAGAGAGGAACTCAAAGAGCGGATCAACGAACAATAACGGGCCATATGGGACGGAATTATCGAGAGGCTCAACACAGAGCAGAACCTCCATAAATTCTGGAAGGATATAAAAAACTGAGAGGTATGCCCCCAAAGGAGAAAATAAGGCTGGAAGAATATGAGGAAATCATAGAAGATCCAGAGAGATTTGAAAGAAGGTTCAGGAGGTACTGGCGACAAATATTCTCCATCACGCCAGAAGAGAACGAGGATTTCGACCTGGAATTCGAACAACAGGTGATTGACGAACTCAATACCACTGATTCACCGCACGCATCCCCACCCGCACGTTTCTGAGGAGAGGAGAATGGAGGGCCACGGCCGACCGATCACTGCTGAGGAGTTCCTGAGCACGCTCAAATCCTTCAAGCAGAGAGCTCCTGGCTAGGGTTCCTATTAATCATGAGTAAGATCCATATATGATAACTAATGGTAACTGGACTGGTTCCATGTAGTAGTTGAAAGGTAACTGACGATTGGTCAAACAGATGGCTTGTTTTGTGGTATACACTGCTCTAACAGCTGTGAAGATGGTCACAGACCGAAAGCTCAGAAACTTCTGGATCAAGCCCAAGAAAATTTTATAATAATGATAGAAACAAAACTTTCCGAAAGAGAGATGAATTTAGATACGCTTATTTACGACCTTCATTTAACGGAAAAGAAAAATATCCGACAATTTGAAACTGTAGGAAAAATCTGATAAAAGCGTTGTTTGCTCTAGTCTTGAACAAAATGTGCATCAGAGAAAAAACTCTTACATAAGAGCTCACCTGAACAAAAAATTACTCACCTGGAACGGTTGCGTACCTAATAGCGAGCTTGTATTTGCTCAATTAGAGGCCGCCCTAATTTTCACCATTAATTTCATATTTTCCTAATATTGATCCCAATTATACATTTTGGTAATCATAGCTGGTCAGATTTAATTAAATAGATGTATTTTAAAGAACCACAAGGTGGGTAGTATACCCAAAACGTTGTTGTCGATTAAATGAAAACCATTCTTGGCTTCATCCTTAATTAAAAAAATCAGTCCTTAGAAGCGACCCGAGAGAATAAATAGATAAACATATTTATATTATTTATTTATTTATTGTTGAAAGACTACATGGATACTTAGGTTTAGATTTTTTAAGGGGTCTTGTAAATTACTCGTCTTTGCTTTGTAGAGACTTCTTAATAGCCACTGATCGCTGGACGTCGTTGTTGAATGCCTGCTAGAAGCATTAATTTGCAACGCCAGGAATGCAACATAACGCCTGCAATATCTTTTTATAGAGGAGTAAAAAAAAACTGTACAAATAATTTATTGGAACAAAAACAGGAAGTCAAAATTCGCCATTACTATAATTACTCACCACATTTACAAAGAGTGTCGAGCTTCTTTGGATAATAGTGCTTGCATATCAATGGTACAAACAAAATAAAAACCTTAAAAATGTTATGATATAATAAACATATGTAAAATTAACAATCGGTAATCAAATGCGGCAAGATTTCGTAATATAAGTATTTACAAATAACTATATTATAGTATAAAGTAATTTTATTTGCATTATAATTACGAATTAGTGATTTATTTACATTGAGAAAATATTTTTAATTTTAATGGTACAAAATCTTTGAAACAAACCATACATTTTCACACATTCATTACCATTGCGACATTTCTGTATTCACTCCTGGTTATTTTCCAAGATGAGTTTATAAATTCTTATCTTTTGACCTATTTTAATTCATTCTTAAATGCCAACTCAAACTATAATAAACAAAATATTGTAAATCTCGTTCTGCATTTCTGTTATAAAAGAACTATACTACTTTAGTCACGTTGAGACAGTTTGAAATTAAATTTAACTAGTGCTTTATTATGCTTTACTAAAATCATTTAATGGTTGTCTAATTGATGTGACGTTTTAAAATTATATTTCCGTATTTCCATCGAAAACAAATTAATATCTTTATCAAATAATGCCCCTTTTCGCCATTGATTGTATTATGGCATTTCAACTCTCAACAGAACCTTGAGTGATACTTTGACAGTATTGTTTTATATGTATTCCAAGAAATATAATTGATAACACTTTGGTTATCTTCAGGGCAAATTGTTAGGGATTGGGGTAGGCTATTATGCAGTTGACGTGAAAAAAAAGTTTAAGGAAGTTAAGATTTATTTAAGATAATGTGTACACAAATTGTTTTGACCGTTTCCGTTTGTAGGATGAAAACAAGAAGGTAATTCACTATACATCATATTTGCTGTGATATTGTTTATTATTCAATATAAATTTAAGAGTCTGTAGAATGCAAAACGAGGCAAGCTAAATTTTGTGGCCCAAACTTTTATTATTAATTCTAACAAATCTAGGCCTAAGCTGAGGGAAAGGATGAGTAATTATGACCTTATTTTGATCCATTTCGGTTTTGTTAACCATAATATATTCACAAGGATTCATCTAATAGGGGAACAAAAATCTACCTATCTGATTAACTAAAGTCCTTTTTTTCCAATCCGCCCAAGCATAGATAGGTTAAACTTTTTGGATAATTATTACATTTATAATACCATCCTTTGGACTAAAATGAACTTATGATGACGTGAATTGATGGTTTTAAAAACAATAAAAGTTGTTAAAAAGAAAAATTTATCTTTCACGAATTTTTTTTTTATGCAAATGCACTAATTTAATAATTATAAAAAGTCTAATGAACGGGGACGCAAATATTAACACATGGCATGTGGTTTATGAAGTGTCTCGTCATTTAGCTTCTTTGAAGCATAATAGCAAATAAATAAACCTGTTATGGTTTATCTCTCAACCAAGTTCGCCTTTGAATAATAGAAGTTTAATAATTTTGCTTGGGAAATGGCCAAACGCATCATTTATAGGTGGTGTCATAAGTTAAGATTTGTGGTTGTGAAAGTTTCAAACACAAATGGATTAGGTTATAAAATCTTCTAAGTAGAGTTTAGCTTCAGCTGAAAAGAATCAACTATTTATAGGTTCCTTCGCGACGTCTAGGCCAAAGGCTTGGCGAATAGGCTATTAATATCGCATTAGAACATTTAATGGGATCCGTTTTCGTAGATATTTTAACCGACCCAATATTAAAATAATAAACTCAAGACAAATCGGGATATATAGAAAATAAACAAAGGATATTGATAAATAATGAAACTATTTTATAGTTTACTATTTCTTCGCTTATTTTCAATTCTTCATTTATATGCGTGAAACAGCTTGAGGATTTTTTAGCAACTCCATTTGAAATTTTAACTCAATTCTTTCACGTCTAGATGAAACATATGTTGGGTGGATGCAAAGCTGCACATATTCATTGTATATTTGTAGATTTATATGTTTGGGTGAGAAATGGATAGAAAAAGTTTGTTAGGCCCTAGTGACTGTTTTCCACTTTTTTGTCATACTCTTCAAACCACTTTAGAGCTTTCTTTAATGGCGTTAGACCCTTCAGTGGTTTTTGTTATCTTGTGTTTTGCCGCATAAGACTCTTGGGGAAATCCGTTGTTTATTAAAATAGGATATATGAATTGATAATAATGCTTTGGAAATTAAGTATATTTGTAATTATTCTAAATTCCTATTTTGCGAAGATAATAGTACAATAATTAATTTAATTTGAATAGCATTTTTTAATTTCTGCAAAGATCTTTTTATAGCTGAAATGACTTGGTTTTAATTTAATGGAATTCGACGAATGACCTGGGTTATATTACTATTTTGGATTTTTTATTGCCTATGAGTAACCTCCCATCAAGTATAAATATAGAGCTCTGATACCTTTGCGTTTCTCTTAGGATTATGCTATTTAAATAATTTGTATTTCCTCCAAGTAAGTGAATTCTACTTGTCGCTCCTTTGCTAAATAGGTTTTGAATGTTTAAGAAAAATACAAGATATCACGTTTTCACAAATCCCTTATTTTATATGCCCAAGTTTAAGATAATCAGGAATAAATTCACGACAATATTTATTCAAAGCTTTAAAATTCTATCTGCTAAACCCCAAAGCGACCTTTTTCTTTTTCGATATCCATTCAGTTTACTGGAAATTAGTGTTTCGTTGCTATATTGATAGATATATGTAAACAAAAAATCTGTTATAATTTCAACTTTTCACATATCAACATACTTAGGTCCACCGCAACCACGTAAATGTTGAATGTACTTCGGACTGTTTTCGGGGAATAGTTTTTGACACGAGGGGCAAATTAAACAATGTTCAGAACTCGTTTCAATCGCTCTAATCGGTATTACTGAACTCTGAGAGTAAAATGTATGATCATCAAGGGGTTGATTTAGTTGCCCCCTTCCCTTGAGGTTAGAACAACCTTTACTACCACATTCATAACTTAAAATGGCGGATGAAATGTTCTTCGAAGCCATACTCCTCAGGTCTGCTTCAGCATAGGCTTGGGTGTAGTTCGAGTGGTGAGGAATGATACAGATCGTAGGTGAATTGCCATTCCTAAAGTTAGCTTGAGAATGTGATGGTGGAGTTAGGGAAATACTGGGAGATGTCCTTGAACACGATACGTAATTTGGATTTGGGGATATGGAAGCTTGATATCTTGTTTCGTAACTGTTCTCAGTCTTTAAGTAATTCTGACCGTTACATGTTTTATTTCCACATCCGCTCGAACTAAAGTATGAAGTTTCCTCTTGTTTTAAATCCTCTGGTAGAACTGGAGTTAAACTAGTACAAGGAGTCTCATCCGGATGAATTTTGCGGACTGAGTTTAATTTATGGCTCGGAACTGCTCTTGCAGTTCGCCAGGGAGTTCTCGACGGCGGTCGAGTAGAGTGGGTTTCCTTATCCATCAACTGAACCCATGTGGAATTTACAATCTTATCATTAACTTCGCTTTCTAATGTTTCTTTGCAAGTAGACTGATGAGTTTTTAATAGCTGAACTTCTTCTAGTTGTTGGGTATTGGTAGATGAAGAATGGCCTGGAGTATTAGGTTGTGGTTGTGGACTTTTTGAAGACTTAGAGTCAGTACCGAGGGCAAAAAAGATGGCTCCTGGTACTCCCTGTCCATTAGCATTGAGAGCAAATGTTGTCAGAGATATTCCAGGGGATGAGGAGCGAGAAGAAGTTGTGGAAGTTGCTTGCGTATGAGAATACAAAGCTGACGAAGGTCCAGGCATAACTGTTATCGAGGCGTAATTGGTGTTAATTTTATCTCCCTGGTTGTTTGTTACAATGAGGGATTTTGTATTTTGCTTCATTTTTGTCGCAGTTTTTATGTCTAATCCATCCTTCACTAGAGCACTTTCTTCAGAAGTAGATTTTGACTTTTTCACTCCATTACCATTAGTTTTGGATGAACTAGTGCTGTGATTACTCGATCCTGAGTTATGTTGAGTTGTCCCATTTATTTGAATTTTAGAACACTGTCTATATTCGGTTTGGTCATTTGTGTTAAAACTGGCCAGATTTTCCGCGGACCTCCTTGAAGAAGAGTGCTTGCCCTTACGTGAAGCATCTCCTCGAGTAGATGAGAGACAAGATAATGAGCCAGGAGATTTTGTTCGGGTATTTTTAAATTGATTGTTTGCCATAAATTTAGCCCTGTTTTTGGAAGAAGATTTAGAAATCAAATCTACAGATAAATCGGGCTCTGATTTCGCCCCTGATGAGGTGAGAGGTCTATATTTGACAGGCGTCAAAACGGTTGATGTAATTGGTATATATCCCTTCGGTATATTTGCCCCCTTTCCGGATAAAACCGTGATGGGTGAGGACGGTTTACTTGAAGAGGGAGACATAGGTAATGCAGACGCCAAAATGTTTCGAGCTCTGTGCTTAGCTTGTCTCTCCTCTTCGTCATTAGGTTTCTCTACGGTTTTAGGCCTAGCTCCTTTTGCCTCATAGTAGTGAGGAGATTTTTCTATTGGGATGTCTCCTCTTAATTTAATATTTCCTTTGGATTTTCCAGATACCCACCCTGAGTCAGGGGAATTCTGGGTAGCTTTTGTTGACGTTAGTGCCTGCTCCTGTAAAAAGAAGGGTGATTTAAATATACTGCTTTTCAAATTAATTATAGCAAAAGTCGTTAAAAATTTGCTTGTAAATTGATTTGATAATGACTAAAAGAGCCTATACATAGCAATCTACACCTAGGTAGGCTTTTATGCTTATTATCTGTTCATGTTTCATAACTTCATAAATTATCCATGACCCTCACATAAAAGGCAATTTTAAAGGATTGAATATCAAATATTTGAATTAACACTGTTATCTTTTAGTAAAATGCAACAGAATATGCATCCAACGATACTGAAATATCCTCTCAGGCAACAAGTAAGGTAGGCTAAATATTTATAAAACAGTCTACATATGTGATATAGGCCTAAAGATTATATAAAATACATCCGATAAATCAGTACTAGCCTTTTATTAAAATACTTTTATATTAAATTAAATTTTTAAGAGTCATACCAGAATGATTATTAATAGTCTTGAAAAATATAAGGCTTTGAAGAACTACCTGTTGATTTGGAGGAGTGAAAGGAGTACAAGAATGGTTTTCGGGGCCATTTTTCTCTTGAACAGGTTGCGTTTCGCTCGTCTTCGGATTCGGTGATTTGGTAATGTTGAGTCGAACGGACGGCGAGGAAGTTCGGCTCCCTTCCGTGTTGGTATTACAAGGCGCCAATAACCCAAACCCTTTGGTCATGGTGGGTGAAGAACAGGTGGAAAAATCTTTACTGACGCTGCTGCTTCTTGACGTTCCACTACCCACACTAGTTGTAGTACTGAAACTGGGTGATAATCGGGTGGTATTTTCCGTGACTGGGAGACTACTGCCATTTTGGCAATGAAACGGGATGGCTTTTTTATCTGTGTTGTTCAGAGCATCTTCGCAACCACCAAAGCACTTGCATAGCTTTAAGCGTCCCTCTAAGTCAGCAACCTAAGAACAATGGTAATTATTACTTGTCTCTCAAGACTTCCCACAGATCTCCAAGTCACGTTTTAAAAGAGGCTTTAAATTTAGAAATGTATGTGCTGTGAAAAGAAAGCCACTTCTATTAAATACCAATAGCACCGCAGTTTCTAACTTTAGTAGCCTATTAGTTATTTCCAGCTTTGGAAAGCTCCATTGAATCGGGGCATCGGCGCAGACAAATTATGCTCATGGTTTTAGACAGCCTATTAAGGTGATGGTGGAAGAGTGCGGGGTGAACAGATTTAAGGCGATTGCAGTAGCACCATTGAAAATAAGTGCCATGATGGACAGGGTTTGGATAGTGCCTTTAAAGAGTAGAGGTTTTGAATAATGGGTGAGGCAATAAAAAATGGGATAGTGAAGACGGGGCTGTGGATGGCATGTAAATTAATAGAACTCTAGCAAGGGAAAAAAACCTAAAGATAGTTCTATTACAGGTGGGGGGGAGGGATTATAATATTATATTGCGAATCATGTAATGTGTCGAGAGATTAAAAGGTTTATTGATTGGGGTGAAGTTAAATAGTGTTCTAAATATTAATTCATCGTCCGTACTATCAGCCCCCTTAAAATCAAAACCCTTTAAAAAATCGTAATGGGAATTAAAAGGACAAAGTGAAATAAGGAAAAGGTACGAAACACATAATATTGCTCAATCATCGCGTCTGTTCTTCCTCAAAAGCCTACCACTAAGGATGTTTAACGTCATCTTTCACTGTCTGTTGGGTCTATACAGGCACGGAAGAGAAGGAGATTTAAAAGGGGGGAAAAGACGACCCGAGAGAGAGCACTAGTTTCTCTTGGTGCACTGGGGACGGGAGGGCTTGCTCCTCCTGTAGGGTTCATTTGTAGTAGGAGCATTGCCCCTCTTTCATCATCCGCCCCCTTGCGAGTATAAATATGGCACCTTTTTAAAGCCCATTTTTAATCATACGTTCACATAGGAATTTGGATGATAATGGAGAGTTTTTACACTTTAAAAATTTCCTTCTAATTTTATTGGGTTAGTAAATACCTCCCCGTCCCCCCTCCCACGCTTAGGAAACTGCCTGCGGGGAGGGAGTTATTTTAGTCCTTCCCTGCCTTAACTCTCTTGGCCTCGATTGCGAAGCGGAGTTGCTGGAGCCAACAACGAAACATGGACTTCGCCCTCGCAAGAATTGCTATGCGGCGGCTGGAATTTGAGCGGCATTGTTTATTATGAAACGCTAGTCTTTTTAGAGTTTCAGTCCACGTGAGGCCGATTAGAACTTTATAGTTCTGTAATGCTGGTTAGAACTTGTTCTTGTTTAATATACTTCTTTATGCGGGTGGTAAGACTTATCGAAGTTGGTACTACTTTCTTTGTTAGCGTTTTTTTGGTTTCCCTGTCCTGTTTATCATTATTTGTTCTTAAACCGAACTCTCTTTACGTAATGAAAGTTCTTTTGTTGATGTCACTAATTAATTATTGATTAATTTTGAATAAACTTTGCTTTAAGGTAATTCTCCTCAAATGACTCTAACCTCGTGAAATAAAACCCCTGTGTGGTTATGCTTATCTCGAGCTAGAATGAGAGTAAAGCGCTCATTTTTTACCTCCAACAGAGTGTTTAGAAATACAGGATGGACCTTTTAATTCTGACAATTTTAATAGTCTTATTACTTTTTTTTCCACAAAATTAAATTAAATTAAGAAACAACGGGTACATATATAAAATTGTTAACTATCCATTTATTTACTTTTATTAAGGTGCATGACTAGTTATAAACTTTAACTTCAACAAATACAAACTGAGAACAAGACGTAGGCCTATCTGCCTGTCGTAGACCATCTACAAAACAGCCACGATGTTTGGTTAAGCAAAGACTAGGAATTATGCCAAAACTGTGGTTTCTTTTAGAAAGAGTTTGTTTTCGCACTGATCGAATGTTTGCCTCGAAAATTTCTTCAATACTACACATACGAGGGGCGGTCAATAAGTTTTGCGAATCGCTAAAACGAAACAGAGGAAGGGGGATGGCTGTTTGTGGGGGTGTTAGGGCAAGTTATGACAAGTCAGGACCTGCAGCCGTACGCTCCTGCCTTGTCTATTTAAGAAGCAGTAGCTGATCGCAGATCGTCAGTCACAAATCTTTCAACAATGGAGAAGGTTGAGCACCGCGCAGTGATCAAATTTTGACCAAGGAAGGCAAGAATGCAAAAGAGATCCATGAAGGCATGGTTGCAGTGTACACCGACACCGCCCCTTCTTATGCAACCATTGCTCGCTGGAATAGGGAGTTCCGCTATGGCCGTGAGTCCCTTAAAGATAACCCCCGTCCAGGATGCCCGTCAGACGTGACCAACGAGGACAATGTGGCCCGTGTGGAGAGGATGATCCTCGAAAATTGAAGGGTGAAGGTCGAAGATATCGAACGAGAACTTGGAATATCACATGGAAGTGTTATCAACATTATCCACGACCATTTGGCCATGACCAAGGTCACTGCCCGTTGGGTCCCTAGAAACCTCACGAAACATCACGCCCCATGATTGACTTCAACGTCGTCAAAGTCCACAAGGCCAGAGTTGAACAAGCTCCCTTGCGCGATTGCGGATTCGAGGAGCTCAACTATCCTCCCTACAGTCCAGATCTGGCCCCTAGCGACTACTTTTTATTCCGCCAGCTCAAGGCTGCACTGCGTGGACGCCGGTTTGGGGACGATGAAGATGTCCAGCTCGCCGTCCAGGAGTGGATTGAACAGCAGTCAGGAGATTTCTGGTTGTCGGGAATTCGAAGCCTCAGGGACAAGTGGCGCAAGTGCATTGAAGTCGAGGGTATTTATATTGAAAAATAATAAAACACTTTCCCTCATATCTCCTTTCCTTATATCCGAATTGCAGAACTTATTGACCACCCTCGTACTTTAAAAAATAGCGCAAACTTGCTTTTCGTATGAATCTATCGTGTGTCTAGATTTTAATAGATTTCGTTAAAAAAGTAGTAAAACCATTAAAACCATCCGGCTTAAAAGGCTCACACTGTGTTTTTACTAAGGGCATCCTTTGTGATAGTTACGTATATTCCTTGTTACTATCACTCCAGGTTTATCTATTTAGCTTATGCAGCTACAACAAATTTTCACTTCCCTAACTTCACCACTTGCTACAAGAAACTCTTAAAAATCAAATCTTTTCTTCGTAACTGCATGAAATTTATTTTCTGCCTACAGCAACAAGCTGATGCCCCTCCCCCCCTCTCTCACACGCAATTAGACTTGCTTTCGCTCCACAATCACTAGATTTGGGTGACTTCCCAATTGTTAGCCCGTATTTTGCTACTTCAGCTATAATAATAATAATAATAATAATAAAATGATTATTTTCTTGTGTTTCCTCTGACAAATAACGTACCATGGTTGACACCTCTTCCAGCTGCCGTTGCACAACCCTGAGCTGTGTCTCTGTTTGGATGCGGGCGAATTCAGCTGCTTTCTTTTCGCTCCGCTCAGCTTCCCAATCATCTCGATGCGCTCGAACCTGTGGCATTGAAAATCCACACTAGATATTTATTTTTGAGAGACCATCTTGCGACTGCCTACTACGACCAAATTCGTCGCAATCACGTTACAGCCTAATAGTAAGCAAGCTAGATTCAAAACTAACAATAAACATGCAAATAACATATAAAACAAAACAAAAAACAAAATAAAGACAAACAAGCATGCAAAAAACCCCAAAGAACCCCAAAACACAACAGGAAGAAGAAGAAGAGAGAGGAAGCACGCTATGGAGTCGGGAAGAGGCACGCCTCCCTCCGGCGCAGGAACATGCGACTTACAACAAGGGACAGGCAGTATCGATCCCACTCGTTCCGATACCGGGACAGGTAACGTATGCGAATATAACCCAGACTGGGACATTCAACAAAAATGTTCCGAATAGTCTGGAAGACACCGCAGCGTCGCAATGAAGTACAGGCGATTGCTCCATTAAATGACAGTGCGTCTCGCGAGTGCACCCAATTTGAAGATGATAGAAAGTAACCTGAAGCCGTCGGAACATTGGTGGGTAGGTACAAGAGAAGAGTCACAGCACTTTTAAGTTTCCCGGATTACTGCCATGTAATCGGCGTGATGAAGAGTGAAGCAACGGTTTTATCACCCAGTTTTCGCAGACTCTTTGTCGCCCTCAGCACCGCGCTCATTACTCGTAATTCCCACATGTCCAGGAACCCAGTAGAAGATAACCTCGACATCCTCCTGGCTCGCTGCAACCGTGGCGTCATGGATACCACGAACCGGGGAGTGTGGAGATTTCAATGTATCGAGAGCACTCAGGGCGCTTTGTGCGTCACTATAGATCAAAATCCGGTCTTCAAACCGGGCACGACGCATTATCCCCAATACCGAGCAAGGTGATATCCTCTAAGTTTTTGTCCTGGGAAGAACCAGAGGCACCGTCACGCCGAGAGCTACAGCGAGCTCTCGAAGGAGTTTCTTAGCATTAAAACCAAAGGGCTAAAGTTATAACTGGATTCTCTTGGTTGGCAGAAGCACCGTCGAGGTAGGTTGCGGATGCAGTGAGAGACATTGGCGACTGAGGGAAATGCTGGACTCGCGCGTACAGGTGCAAAATGCTTTGTACACGACGCAGAGCGAGTGGCATCTCTATAGCATTGACAAGTGAGCTCTCAATGGCGGAATTACGTTAGGCACCGGTTTCCAGGCAGAGAACGGTGTTGTGTGTCTGGTCCACCTTTCGCAATACCCTCTCAGCTGCGGATGCATAAAACTCGTATCCTTAGTCAAGCTTTGAACGAACAGAGGATCGATCAAAAAGCAAGGCAGTAGCACTATCAGCACGTCAGGTACTGAACGCCACGGAACGAAGAATGTCCATGGCGCGGCTACTAGAGACTCTAAGATTGATAATATGAGCGTCGCAGGTGAGGTGTCGGTCAAAAACAAGACCAAGGAAACGGTGCGAATCCACGTAGAGCGTAACGGGAACATTTTTCGTGAGCACCGAGGTGATACCGGTGATGCTAAAGGCAAAGACTGTGTAACTGATGACACTTCCCTGCGTGACACCCTCTTTCTGCTCCATTGTGCCAGAAAAGGCTCTCCTGCGTCCGTACGTGGAATCGAAGATCTTGCAAAAACTCAGAAATAAAGATTGGGTGGTGTCTCCTTGCGCTCATCATATGGAGAGTCTCCATGATATCTTATCGCCATGTGGTATTTATTATATGTAGGCCTTCTCGAGATCGAAAAAAACTTTTGCTTAGTGCTGTCTACGAAGGAGAGCCTCGCAGACGGCCTTTTGAGTCGGACAAAAGCATCCGGTGTGAAGTGGAACTTGCGGAAGCCGCACTGTGCGGAAGATAGGTGGCCTCCAATGTTCGGATCATACCTGAACCTAGCAAAGCTCGACGAAATTTACCAACAGTGAAATTGTTCGAGTGGTAGTTATAACGCATGTAGGCATAACGCTTCCCTTTGAGGGCCGTCTCACACTCGGCTGACCACCACTGAAACAATTAGCGTGCAAAATGGCCAGACGTCTTATAAAAATAAACTGTTAGGCCCACGGCAAAAGGTTGCTGGAGAAAAAGTCATTGGCCTCATCCACCGACCTAAATTTGTCGAATGGGAAAGATAAATCAGTCATTTCATGAAATGCGGATCACCGTACCAGCTCCAAGCACTACCGGTGGGTTTCTCAGACAGCAGCGGTCCATAAGATATTTGAATGGCTAAATGATCCCTACCGTGGATGTGAACCACATCCCACCTAAAATCAGGGTGCAAAATTCTGAGAACACAGGGATATATCAGGACAGATAAATGAAACGGTTCTCGATCAGTGATGCGTAAACTCATCCACATTTAGGACAACTATCTCCACCTCATCGATCACGTCGGCGAGGATCTGAACCCTGGGATTGATCGAGTAGTTTCCCTAATAGTGGGGTCTACCGTTCAAATCCCCGAGCAGTAGAAAGGGCCTCGGCAACCGTACTGCGATGCGACGGAAGTCCGCGTCGAAAGAAGCTGATGGTAAATTGTACTTAGAAATAAGTGTATACCTCCTATCGAGGTTCAGCCGCCCTGCTACTGCCTGAAAGAAGGCATTTAAATAAAAAAGAAGAACGAAGACATTATGCCAGGTGTAAAGGCAAAACCTCCTGCCCGGCCCTCATCCCGTGGTGTTGGTGTTGCAAAACCCTTATACCCCTAGAGGGTGGGCAGGGGGCACACGCTAAGCATGGTCTAATGAAAAAAAAAGCTAACGAGAAACAGGAGGAGACGAGCATCTGTAGTTTCTCTCAGTTGGCTCGGACTCCGCGGCAATTCCATTGAAGGAATATGCCCCTCAGGCCATGCTCAAAGGAGATGCGGAGGCACTCTTTGAATAGAAGTCCCTCACCGGAATGGCCATACGCTTCTCAAAGGCCGAACTCAGGTCACTGTTGGCCGAACAAGGCGCTGGAGACGCTGTCGCCTTCGAGGACTTATCGTAGAAGGTTTGGTTTGCTATGCGTCTATATCTCCGTCTGTCTCTAAGCTTATTTTGAAGGATTCACCGTCTCCGATAATCCCAGCCCATTTCTGGGTAAGAATGGAGAGCCAAAGCGCCCTTTGTGCTGTCCTCCCTTCAGGCTACAGATTGAGGAACCCTGGAAGACGGCTTACGTGACTCTAACAACTAGGTGGGGGCCCGAAGCCGTTTCACTGCATGGGTAACATTCACACTGGTGGGGAGGGTGGGAGCCCTGCTTTTAGCCGGAGTTGGGTGTGAACCCAATGTTCCGCCAGCTCTACCAGGGAAGACCTGTGAGTGAATAGAACATGAAAAGTGGTTCCGAATGGGCGCGGAAACGACCGTGTTCGTAGGCATATAGGGGCCAGGAGCAGAGGGGTGCCTTTTTAAAATTGATGTGTAAGACGTCCCAGGCAGCGCTGGGAGATACGCAACACATTGCTTCGAATATGTAGGAGGCGACTCTCCGAAATTGACACACTTGGTTACACTTGGAGCTACTTTCTTAGACCTTGTGTAAACACGACTTAGCACGTGTGCCGGAGTGATTCGTATGACCAAAGCGGTTGAAGTAGTTGCAGATTCTTGGCAGTGTCACGAATCGTTTCACGCGGTAGCGATAGCCACCGGCATGCACCGTTTCAGAGAGGCTGTGAATGTCGAAAGTGATGAAGGTTGTATGGCTGGGTCTCGAAGCCCTTCACTGTTTTCTCATCACAGTTTCGACCTTGACCGCTCGCTGGTTGGCTATTTAAGGTGATGTAATTTATAGAGTAGTCCACGAGCTCCCTCGCCTAAACCGCTCCTTTTACGAAGTTCACGTTAGAATGCGGCATCACACTCACCGGCGTGCCATTATGTGTCCGGAGGGCACTAATCATGTTATCCTCATAGAGATCCAACGCATTTGCAAGCGGGCTTCCGTCCAAGAAACGGGACACCTTAAGGCTCTCTACCAATCAAGCTAGCTAATGATTTCCTCTGATGGATCATCTTGATTTTGGCCAACATGCTGCTGGCAGTGGAGTGAATTGCCAGAAAGCGTTTGAAGCTAGCTGGCTCGAAACTCCTGTTACAAGGAAAGTAAGTACTTCAAGAGACCATTTGGTCCATTCAATGGAAGTACCTATAATTTTATCCCTAATTCTAACTATATACAATACTACAGATAAGGAATAGCATGGTAAAGATGAAGTCTCTCTCCATCCAGCTCCTTCATCCGTTTCCGGGTTTGGAAAAGTGAAAATAAATACCTGGCAGTGTTGGAAAATAGACTCATCCAGGAAATTTTAAAAGGAAAGCAGGAACATACTAATATATACAAAACAAAATCTGGCTTATCATAATTATCTTATTTTAGAACATGCTCTTTTTTTTCCTTTTTTATTAACATGCAATTTTTTGTCGCTTATTATCTATTAGATTAATCTACTCGTTCCATTCTTATTTTAAAAAATCTTTATACTGTGTTATTGGACACTGATAGGACCGCTTGTAGATGCAAAGCTTTTTATCAGATATTTTAAAAAATAATTATTCATATATATATATATATATATATATATATATATATATATATATATATATATATATATATCCAGGATTATTTGTATTAGTAAAACAAGACAGAAACGTATTTACATTTTATATAGATACAGAATCAAATTTCAAACCGTAATTTATATTATGTCTTACTCATCTAAACTTAGAACATGCTTTTTTTCATCTTTTTTTATCAACATACAACGTCTTGTTACTTTTTATCTAAGGTTTGACATTATTTTGTCCAGTCTAGTTTAAAAAGTGTTAACTGAACTGCTGTAAACGACTTCTTCAGGCAACTGGTTCCAGAATTTTAGTTAGTCTCTCAATGTGGATCGACGACGTAACTGAGGCTCGGCTCAGCGCGGGCACCTCAGGACCGGACATGCCGAAATTGGTCTCGTTGCCTTCCAAAGCGGCAACGGATCCACCACACACACACACACACACAAAGGAACCTTTGGTCCTCTTAGTCTTCGTATAATTTTTTTTCTCTTTGGGAGAGGAGGGTGGGAAATGAACTCCTTTCCTTCCATCGCCCGAATGAGCACTTAGGCGGGATGGCCCGGCCCCAGCAAGATTGTTCGCCGAGATGGAGAAGGTCTTAGCTGTTCAAGAGGCACCATGCGGGTAGGTGGTCCCTCCTCTCCTTGTGAGTCTTCGGGGAAACGAAGAACCGTCTGATGAGGATCTTGCACAGGGGCGAACTCAGGTTCGGCGTTTATCAACGAGACCAGGTTTGACCCCATAGAAGATCCTGCCGTATGGGGCTAGGTCACCTTCGAGAGACCATTTCGGTCTCAAGGGGCTGCCATGTGGCCATCCCACCAGGGTATCAAGGATCCCATTTGAGGTATCTTCCGTCGGAGTCTCTGGCTGGCGAACCGACCTCCCTTGGGGAAGAGAGGGGAGCAGTCGCGTCGACCCTCTGCATTGTCAAAATAAATGATTGCAGGACTGCAGGGGTCATGGACCAACACGCCCCACTTTCCTTGCCTCCTTAAGGGGGTTAGCTCTATTGAGTCGATCCCACCGCCAGCGGTCGATTTTTAGCCGCCTGCTTATTCTCTTGGCAGTCCCCTGTGATAGTATAGGAGGGGACTGCAATTGATCGAAAGATAGTGTCTTGCATGAGCAACACCACATAAGAGGAGGTTGGGGAGAAACTTCCTCGCCGTAGGCCTAGCAGATGAGGAAACCTCCTCTCCGGTAGAAGAAGGTTCGAAGCGCCTATGAGAAAGCGCATGGTCCACCTAGTTTTCAAAGGTGGAGCGGTCCGAGAGCGGCTCCAAACATAGCAAAGGGGAAACCCCTTTACCGCATGGCGATTGTGATAGGCGAGCTTCTTTACCAGTTGAAGAGGTGTCCTGATTTTCATCATCTTCCCGACAACAAGGGATGGCGAGGCCGCGCTTGGAGACTGATCTCCATGCGCGTTCCCACTTTTGGCTTCTTTTGTCACCATGATGAGATAAAAAGGAAAAAGAGCGTCATGGAAAGTAGATAGTATCACCTCCCTATGAATTGAGGGGGTTAAGAGAAGAGTATCCATATGATCAGGAATTCCAGAATGCGAGTATTTACACAAAATCGGCCCCGGTCCAGCGTTGATGGGCATTGCAAACCCTGCCCGCAATTTAGGCGACATTTTCCCGGAACTTTAACCATAAAAGGATGGTGCCGTCCGAGCCACCATATATGTGTACTGGAAGAAGGTGAGCAGATTCGACGGAACACACACCCTGTAACTTATACTTGGCCTATCCAGGTGGCTTTCTGCCCTCGTAGCAGGTAGGGACCTCACAGTATACACTGCCATTCGACTAAGGCTCATAAGAGGACGAAAGTGCGCTGGGAAACCAGAACCTCGGTGGATAGAAGAGCAAGTCTGGAAAGTGGTAGGAGGGTAGGTAATAAAAAGAAGTAGAGATAGGCTATGGTGCTATGTGATCCGAGAATGATCTTCAGTCTATCACGGCACCATGAACACTGGACTGAACTCTACAGGTGGAAATACTCTTCTGTTACAAAGTGCTGGGAGAAAAGTTTGAGTGATAGCATTAATGATAATAATAAATAATGCTTATAATAAATAATAATAATAACTTATGCTAATAATAATCAATACTAAACATAATAAATACTTCTAATACATAATAATTACTATAATAATTGTAGAGGAATAATAAGAGTTTAGTATATATATATATATATATATATATATATATATATATATATATATATATATATATATATCGAGGCCAAGGAAATAATAACAAAAGACATCTAATTTTAGCTTTGCCCCTCTGATGTTCTCCGGTAACATAGGAGAACGGGCAAAAGGGTAAATATTACGAGACAGATTCCTGACCTCAGCTCAAAAGGCAGGACCTTCGAGGGTGTACTTATAAACAATTCATTCAAAAGTGCAAACTGCCGATCTCGTATTACCCTCTCTCCGAGCTACAAGTCGCTAAGCGCGGGAGACCAAACTGAGGTCTCACCTTGCGAGTCCCCCTTTCACCCCCCGATTACCCCGTGGGAGTAATTTGTGTATATAACAGGTTGACCAGAAGAAACCAGGCTTTTTGTTCGTTCTAACGGAAGAGACAAGTAAGTCACCGGTTGAGAGATTTTTCGAGCTCGAGAAGGAAACAGAAAAATCACCGGTAGAAAGTTTTCTGCAAGTTAAGGAGAACTTGCAGTCTTTGTACAAAAGCAGATTGTACTAAGGAAGCTCGACGCCGTTCGAGCCCCTAAGATATTGAGTATCAAGCTAGCCAGTTTGAGGACTCCAAATCTTACTCTATCTGAGTTGGACAAACCCCAACTAGATAGTAAAAATAAAAAGAAGACAATAATTTCATCTCGCCTGGAAGAAAAGTAGAAAGACTAAGCTTTCGCTTGAGCATCCACCCAACCCAGATCCCTCGTGACAACACCCGTCAACTCGACAGGCAAGTCGACGAACGCCATCTATTGAACAAACAACCAACTCCGATCAAAATCTCCGAGGATAGTCTAACTGGTCGTGAGTATTTAATCTCCATTACCTTATGTGAGTAAAGAATAATTCCTTTGTTTATGTCCCTGTGCATAATAATTAATTTATTAGATGTCTGGCCAAGGACAAAGATATTAACTTAAAATTGTTTGCCCTGTAAAATTCTATCTCCAAGCGAGCTTCGAGAGCTGGCCCAGCAATCCCATTTTCTTTTTTTTTAATTGAATTAAATCTGTATTTTCTTCATGTTATTTAGTGAGAGAGTTTATGTTCATTAAAGTCTATTTCTTTAGTAAAAGCACTGTTTTAATTATCTTCAAACGAGTTAAAGCGGCAATAATTGATAAAGTCAAGAAAGAAACCCCTTTTATTCATTCACTAGAATAAAAATAAAGATTAGCACTCTTAGAGGACGATCCTCAAGCGATCACCGAGGCACGAAACAACGCCTCAAGTTAAAGTTTATTTGGTTTATTGAAAATTAATAAAACAAATATATATATATATATATATATATATATATATATATATATATATATATATATATATATATATATATAATCTTGGCTAACCTATGACAATAATAATAATAATAATAATAAATACAAATAATAAATAATATAAAAATCATACTAAATACTACTACTACTAAATAATTATAATACCAAATGATATTCGTACTGTATAAGGATAGTGTTTACCCGTTGCTCCCCGCTCCTGAATATATTCAGGACCGTGTGTACGGAGAGCTCTCCTCAGGAAAGCGAAACCAGGGTAGGCCTCGCAAGCGTTTCATGGACTGTGGGAAGGAGAACACAGCCCTCGCCGGAATCGCTGCAAAATAACTGGAGGAATGTGCACAGGATCTACTGGCGTGCTCTGAGGAAGAAGACCCATAACCGCTTTGAAGAGGAGCAAGTTCATGTGTCACTGAGGTCTGATAGAGAAGGAAGTCCACAGCAGGCGTACCTGCAGAGCTTGGGTAGTTACCTTACCCTTGATACTCACCCCAACTCTCACCTGTGGCCCCAAGTACTCGTAGTTGTTCGCTTAGAACAACGGCCACATCCCAGTCAATTATCTCCGCTGATGGGCTAAACCAGGTAAGGGGGCACCACAACTCCAAACTGTGCTGTTGAGCAATGCCAAGCTCTACTAAGTAAAATGTGGAGCAGTGTAAATGTGACAGAACGGTGGGTGACACACCTTAGGGCGAGCCAGGCATCAAAAGCGACCATCGGCCAGTCACCTTAGAAGAGAAATGAAGACCTTACTACATATTAATCCTAGTTTAACCATGGGTTTGTCGAGAATTATCGAAGTCCTTGGATGCCGGCGTCTGGAGGATATGGCACAGTGATAAATGATAATAATAATAATAATAATAATAATAATAATAATAATAATAATAATAATAATAAGGGAAAGTGGTGTTGAGTGAGGGCGAGGGGAAAGAGCATCAACACAATTTTCCCAGGCCCCATCAGAGTGTTCAAGTCAACCTAGTGACGGGGCCTCCCTAATTGGCATTCAGGCTGAGAGGACGTACAGCTCCTCCAGGTACCAAGTATAACAGGCTACACAGGGTACCCACCTGCGGGGACCCGCACTAGAGCCCATGACACGTAATCATCTAACTACGCTGGGTTCTTTGATTCTTATCGCGTTTATTTTTAATGAAGCTTAAAATGTGGAAATAAAATGATGAATATAAAGACGTGTAAGTAAAGAACTCTACTAAGGTTTTCCGGTGAATAGAGGCAGATATTCCTCGAATTATGAGGGTTCTACGGCAACAGAAATTAGGTTGATTGATTTAACACTACGCGTAGGCTATGCGGTCATTATACCGCGGAAATTCAATCAATTTATTTAACACTCTGTGTAGTCTATGTGGATTTTATGGCAAGGGAATTCGGTTGCTTAGTTTAACGCTATGCGGTTTCTATGGCAACAGAAATTCGGTTGCTTAGTTTAACGCTATGCGTAGGCTATGTGGTCTCTATGGAAACTGGAATTTGGTTGGTTTTAACTATGCGTAGGCCTTGTGGCATGTATTGCAACGGAAATTATTTTTGGTTTTCTCGAAAATTTTTATTTATCGAATCTATCTTCCGGGACTCATCATGGTTTCTCTCTTGCTAAATCCCGGTGCTATCTTTTTCTAGATTAAAGGATCTTAAACACATTCACAATCTCATGCCAACTCGCATACCAAAACACTGCTCTGCCACTCCTTCAAACTTCACATCATCCCCGCAATCCGCTCTCCCTCTCTCTCCCAGATTTTTAAATTGTCGTACTCTGATGGTGGTGAAAGCAAACTTTATCTGTAACTTATTTAACAAGCCGCCATTTTGGGATTATCATAAACGTGGTTAGATAAGGGAGATACAGTTACTTTTGGTCACCGCGGGGGCATTCTTTCAATCATGGGGGTGGGGGTGGTTTAATTCCTGCATCCAAATCAAATCTCTCATCCTCATCTAAATCGAATCTTATAACATTTTCGAAGCTCTGTTTGCAACCTTGCCTCTCAACATATTCATACATTTACCATAGTCTAACATCCTATAGACAGATTTTCGATGCGAAGTCTTTCCCTCCTCTCGTACATGCGTGCCCATCATACTGAGACTACAATGTGTGAAATAAATCAGTGAAAACATTTTCCCAGAACTGCACATGTAAGACACCTTGACGTGAGTCGTAATGAAAGAGTGTCATATTCAATGCATTCAATAAACTACTTGTCTATTGCCATCTCTCATGCATGCCAAGAATGCACACTGTCTCACCTGCAACTGCAGAAGTTGTATATGTTCATTATGCTCCTTCAGTTGTCGAGAAAAGGCCTCTCTCAGACGCTGTAATTCCACACTGGATCGCCCATTCTCCTGCGGATATAGAGACGCCATTCAAGGCAAGACTAAAGATCTATCGCTCAAGATCGAGTTTATATGGGGGTGGGGGTGGGGGTGGGGGGGAAATGGGAAGCAGTTCCTCGGAAATCATAATTGCGGAGACTCAGTTGAGGAAGTGACTGGCTTACATCATCCATCCGATTAACTTCCACAACTCTTTATTGCAAAAGAGCTGACTAGCAGGGCCAACTCTACCTCCCCCATCCTTTCATTTTAGTTAATATACACGTGCTGAAAAACGAAGGCTTTCCTACATAGTAAAAATCAATATTCATTTCATCTGTTTTAGTTAAGCTAAGATACTTTTGGTAAGAAAGAAATGAAAAATATTTAAGGTCAGATCTCGAACCTGTGGGAGGGTTGCAATAAAATTCAGTAGGAAAATGAACTTTACCCACGATGTCGAAAATAACTGTACTCTTTAGCTTCTCAATGTCCTCGTGCGAACTGCAGAGCAAAGATTCACCACACAATACTTTGTTAATGATACCAACCTGGGCTTTTGCCTTAATGGAGACTCCTGCCACGGCCGGTCCCTAGTCCAGCTGACAAATGAGGATGGTTGGATGAGAGATATAGATACCTCATCCATAAAAAGCAAACACAGATGTAAATAATCATTATTGGTTGCACTGAGTTAAAATAAATAAATAATGGAGACTAAATGTCCTGACGGCTATAAGCGCAACGTGATTACTGCCTATGTCAACAGGGCTTTCTCTTGCTCATCTACATGGCCCGTTGTCCCCGATGAGCTCTTACGGATCTCCGAACTTTTGGTGAACAATGGATACCTTCAGGCAGAGGATATATATATATATATATATATATATATATATATATATATATATATATATATATGTAAAACCAACACGACAAATTGGAACATTAATAGATATCGACAGCACTTAACGGGCTTATTCCTCTGTAAGTTTTACATTCATACTCCCATTTTTCCAATCCTTAGGAAATGATCTACTGCCTATAGCCTGACGATACAATGACTAGATCTATTTTCCTCTAAAATTACCGTATTTTTTAGTATTTTGGCTGTTATGAAATCCACTCTAGCTACATTGACATTTGTTAAACCTTTCCCAACACTTATTTCCTCTTGCTTTCGTATCAGTTTCATACCCTGACACATCGTGTTTGTACCCTCCAAACTAGTCATATTCACATTTGCTTTCATTTCCATACCAAAATTGCACAACTCATTGTTTCCTTTTTCCTAATTCAACCTCTTCTTTAATCTTAGTTACTCAGCCCATTTTATTCTTGATTTTGAGATTTCTCTCCTTCCTTTAGTTTCTCAAATCCCCCCCCCCCCCGGTCGAGAATACCTTGTTATTCCTATTCTCACTGAGTGTGCAAAAGCCATGGTTATTCCAGCTTGAATTATCTCCCATATTAATCCCTTTACATTTCATAGAAGCATCAGCCAATACCTGTTATCAATTCTGCCTACCCCTCGTTCCCAGTCATTTCAGAATCTCTCCTTCTCAGCATCAATTTTGTCTTTGTAGGGACAAAATAAAATCACCACGACAGTTGTACCATGTAACTTCCCACTTAATACAAAAACAACTCCTCTTTAGCCTTACCACTACGATGTACCACTACAGTGTACTCAATCCCACGTAACTCTTCGTTTTCCTTCATGTTCATTTTAGAAACGCAATCATTTGCGAATTCTTTAACTGGATTTACCGGATTAGCTACGTGACAGGCCCAGCCACTGCTCAAATGCAATGATGCGCTCGTAGGAGAATATATACCAGTGCAGTGGTTTCCAAACCAACGATGCGACTCTTGAAACTCAATCATCTCTTAGGACACGCTCTAGAAAGCGGGATAGGAAATGCCCAACAGCACATACAAGCAAAAACTAACGAAAGCATCTCAAACAGAATGTTTTTGAAAAGAGGTTTGATATGAAAGTGAAGTTAACTGAAAATATAAGTGGAACATACATAGCTAGAGTATCCAAGAAAGGTGGATACTTGGTGTCAAAAAGATTGGTAGACCACACAACTCTCCCACCACTCCCTCGTTCTGTAACAAAGGCTCGTCTTTTGCGGGTGAGATATAGCAAATTTCCTCACCCGTGTTATAGAAGATGAAGGCATGTTAATGTCAAAGCTATTACGTTCGTATGTTCAAATGACTGACAGATTTATGTGAACAAAGACTGACAACACTCCTCCACTTCATCTTACTCCCCCCCGTCCATTTTAGCATTAATTTATTTTTTAGGACCCGAAATCCCTGTCATTTTTTTTAATATTCTTCTAATTAGTATTTGCAAATGCATTAAACCATTGGAATGGCAACAGCTCAAATTGCTTTTTGTAAAATGAAAGCTACGTAAATCACATTCACTACCAGATAACCGTCGCAACAATTAGGCTTAAAACATATAAAATATTAAATCCACTTTTTTAGAATGATACTCGCATATATATATATATATATATATATATATATATATATATATATATATATATATATATATATGGATGGATTTATATAAAAAACTTGATGAAAATATAACTTTATTTCGGAATTTGAGGTTCTTATAATAAAGGACTGGAGCTTGGTGAATCCATCCACCCAATTGGAACGGATCACAAGGATGAAGAAGTGTTCTCGATTGTTTCTAAGGCTGATCTGGGTTCCTGAGCAGAATCTCTGTTGTTTTATAGAAGATGAGCGCGAACATGAGAGAGAGAGAGTTTGAGAGAGAGAGAGAGAAAGTAACAACAAGGAGTAACAACAAGGAAAGAAGGTACCCTAGGAGACCTTACGGTCCATTCAAGGAGGGTACCTTTGGACTAGCAATCGAGCGAGCACATGGCTTCTCAATTGTTTTGCGTCCCTAAACGGCCACTTTTCAAGACTTTGTCTAGTCTTGACTTGAACTGGTCAACAGATTCACTGTTGACAACTTCCACTGGAAGTGCGTTCCACATACCGCAGATACTGTAAGTGAAAAAAATTTCCACACAGATTGTGGTTGTAACGCTTCAGTTCAAGTTTGAAGCCGTGATTGCGCGTTCTGTTCTCACTCAGTGTGAAAATATCCCGGTAGTCAACATTGTCGAACCCTCGAAGTATTTTAAAGACTTCGATGAGCTGACCACGCAGTCTACGGGTTTCCAGCGAGAACAGATCTAATTCCCTTAGTCTATCCTCATAACTTTTATGTCGGATAGAGGGAATCAGCTTGGTTGCCCTGGCTTGTACGCGTTCCAATCTCGCGATGTCCTTTCGCAATGAAGGACTCCAAAATTGTACGGCATACTCCAGGTGCGGTCGGACAAGTGAGTTGTACAGGCACAGTACAATCTCCTGGTTCCGATAACCAAACTGGCGCTTAATATAGCCTAGCATCCTTTGGGCCTTTTTCTCCGCCTCAATGCACTGTTTCGAGAACTTGAGGTCACTAGTGATTGTTACACCCAAGTCCTTCTCAGTGTCGGTGGATTCCATAGCAGTGCCCCTAAGTATATACTGAGATTGGGGGTTTCTGTGGCCGATATGCATTACTTTGCATTTCTTCACGTTAAAAGGCATTTGCCACGTGTCCGACCACTCCCCAATCTTCCCAAGATCTTCCTGCAGGCGGGCAGTATTTCCCTCCTTTGCAACGTTCATACCAAGCTTGGTATCGTCGGCAAATTTGGAAATCTTGGCAACCATGTCACCGTCCATGTCGTTGACGTAGATGATGAATAGTAGTGGTCCCAGGACAGAACCTTGAGGCACCCCACTAGTAACGGGCACCCACTCAGAAGCCTGTCCATTCACCACCACCCGTTGCCGTCTGCCACTTAACCAGTTCTCGATCAAGCCGGCTACCTTTCTGTCTATGCCAAGCGCTCGCACTTTCCGGAGAAGGCGGCGGTGTGGTACCTTATCAAAGACTTTCTGGAAGTCTAGGTAGACTACATCCACCGCCTTTTCCCGATCGTGCTCACTGAAAACGAAGTGGAAGAATTCCACAAGGTTCGTCAGGCATGACCGTTGCCTTCGGAAGCCGTGCTGGGAACTCCTCAGTAGCAGGTTTGACTCTAAATACGACGTCACTTTATCCACCATGATGCTTTGCATGAGTTTACCGACTATCGAAGTCAGACTGATAGGTAGGTAGTTCGACGGTTGGTTACGGTCTCCTTTCTTGAAGATAGGAGTCACCTCTGCTTCACACCACTCTCTAGGAACGCATTCGGTCCGGATTGACATGTTGAAGATTGCGCTCAGGTGTCGTGACACTTGATCGCGCACTTCTTTCAACACTTTAGGTAGAAACCCATCTGGGCCAGGTCACTTATTCATCATTAGGTCACTAATCTTCTTTTTTATTTCTTCTTCGGTGAAGTCGAAATCCTTCAGCTTTTTCCCCGAGTAGGAATCCACTGGCTGGGGGATGGGACCACACTCTTCAGTAAACACTGAAGAGAAGTAGTTGTTGAGGAGGTTAGCATTTTCGTCAGCTGAGTGCTTTAATGTCCCCTCCTCATTCCTCAAAGGGCCAATCGTTTGACGGATTGGTTTACGGCTGTTCACATATCTAAAAAACTCCTTGGGATTCTCTTTACAGAGTCTCGCCACTCGGAGTTCTTCAGACCACTTAGCCACCCTTATGCTGGACTTTACTCTCCTGGCTAGCCTCCGGTATTCGTCAAAGTCACGCGAGATCTTCGATTGCCGGTACACATTTCTCTTCTCCCTAAGCAGTTGCCAGATTTCTCGATTAAACCACTTTGGTTGAACAGAGGCCTGACGGGGGCATTTCAGAGGGATAAAACGCGATGGAAGACTCATGAATGTGGTTTTGAAACTGTTCCAAGAGTCTTCAACAGCCTCGCACTCTTCTATCCTCGCGTCAGTCAGTCCCGCGCGTAGACCTGCAAAGTCTGCTCTTCTCAAATCGAGTTTTTTTGATTTACTAGTTGCAGGCTCTGCCTTGGGGACTTTGACTACAAATCTAATTAGTCGGTAGGCACTGCCACCGAGCTCTTCGCCAACAGAGAGGTCCTTAACGATGTCATCCTCATAGGTGAAAACCAAGTCGAGGATATTGTCTCCTCTCGTTGGCTCTCTCACCCATTGAGTGAGAAACTCATTGTTCGTGAACTCCAGGAGTAGTGCGTTCTCGCCACAGGGTTCTCTGGTTTCCCAGTCAACTTGTGTGTTGAAATCACCCATGACGATACACACTCTGTCTTCGACAAGTTCTCCTAGTAGCTGGTACAGATCTCTGTCGTTTTCAACGAGTTGGGCAGGAGGTCTATAAAGCACCAGGGTTCTGTATTTGGCAGGACCTATCTATAGGTCAACACCTAGTAGTTCATGGTCGGATACGATGTTGCAATCCGTCTAGTTGAGAGTATCCTTGACATACAACATCACACCGCCACCCTCTCTGTTTGGCCTATCTTTCAGGAAGAGCTGGTAACCGGGAATCGTGAATTCACCTTCAAAATCTCGGCTTGAGGTTTTAATCCACGTCTCCGTTATGGCCACCATCTCAGGTTCCTCTGTTGCCTCGAGGCCACGGAGCTCAAGAAACTTATTCCTGATTGACCTCGCGTTGAACAGAAGAACTTTTAGGGAGTCCCCCAGTGTAGGACTCCCTACGCTCTTTCGTTTCCCGGCTTCTTTTGTGTGGCAGTACCCCTCTTTGCCACATCTAAGAACGTCGTTCCAGGAGTGACACGGGCATACTGTCTTATGTCAGCTTTCACTCTGGGTCGGACGCTCCTCAGCGTCCGCTCTACGACATCCTGGATTAAGTTACAGAGTACAGCCTTTCCCTTGAATTAAAGGTGCACTCCGTCCCTTTAGCAAAGGTCGTTTCGACCGTAAAAGGTGCGGTAAGGGTCCAGAAAGAAGACCCCTTCCGCCGTACAGAGGTCGGACAGGCGCTGGTTCCGGGTCACGTTCCTAGAGTGAGCTTTCCGGCTAGGACCTCTTCTTGGGAGCATCCCTACAACGACCCGTTTGCGAGTTCTCAATCCACAGTTGTCCACGACTCCCATGACCGTGTTGAGAATTTTCTCGCTGGGGCCTACTTTGCCGCCTCGGAGATAAAGGTCATTCCCACTTACCATCAGGGCAACGACTGAATTCTCGGAGATCTGAGATTTCTCAGCCTCTACCCTGATGTGGTGGTTTCCTCGTCCTGGCTGGCAGCATACCTCCACACTAGTGCGAAGGCGGGCCGCTAGCAGGGGCTGCAAACCTTGTGCTTGGGAATGGCACACAAGGGTAACCCTCGGACATTTCCGTGCAGAGGTTTGAGGCTTTCCTTGCGGAAGCGAACTCTTGGTTCCCTCTTTCTTCTCCATCTTATTTTTCTTGTTCTTCTTTTTCTTATTTATCTCTTCCCCCTTATCTTCCTTTGTTACATACTCTTCTGTTTTTCTCTTTTTTTCCTCTGCTTCAACTTTCTCTTTTTCCGCTTCTACTTTATCTTCTGTTTCAACTTTCACTTCTTCCTGTTTCTTTCCCTTCCTTTTCTTTTTTTTTGAGGGTTTATCCATAGCATGCAGACCTAGCTCTGGGGGTAATACCGCAGATGCAGTGTTTAGTACAGGGCTTGACGTAAGCTCTGCTATTCTGACCTCAAGCCTGCGAATCAGTCCGGCGTGTTCTAATTCGAGGCTGCTTATTTTTTCCTCCAACTTCCTGGATCTTTCCTGGGAAATCCTGCATGTTTCCTTTAGCTCCTTGATTTGGCCGTTTAAAATACAGTCAGTGCAGGAACTGGCCGGGTGGCATTTTGAAAAACACCCCCCTGGAAAGTCCACGCACCACTTATCTATGTGGCATATTGCGCACGTGTATTTTAAAGCTCCTGGTCCTTTCTTGCCGGTCATTCTGAACACTTTCTCTCTTTCAATACTTTGCGACCAATCAATGATAAAAAGGGGGGTTGGTGAGTTCTCCCTACGTGAGTCGCTCCCGCCTATTAATAGGAGTCGTTTCGGAGTCTTCCAGAAGGCACGCTCCATGTGCTGCTGTTCGTCCGACCAAGTCGTCAAGCCTCGGCGTGCCGTGGCTCCCAACCAAGCAGCACAGACGGTCCCCGAAGGGGCCATCGATTTGTCACCAGGTGAACAACAACGAAGCGCGCCCCTTACTAAACTCCTACTAGTTCCCTTCACAACGGCCAGGATCTTGGAGCAGCGTTCAATACATATCCCGCCCCACCAAGAGACTCGACCCAAGGCTTTTTATTGGCCTGGCAACCAACCTGGGAACAAAGGGCCGTCACCTCGGACCCATGGTACCAGAGGCACCCGTCAACGGGCACTGGGAACGGTCAATAATTACGCGCCAGGGAAGGGGTTAACGGGTCACTACGCTCATCCCATTCATCGTGCCCCAACGCCTAGGACACCTCTAGTCCTAGTCTCTCGCAACCAGTAAACGTTGATTATCGTTGTTTATAGAGGTTCCAAAGCCTCTCTTTTGACGCGTGAGGTAGCTGCCAGGTCCTTATATGTAGATAGAGGGAAAAAAGGGAAAGGGTGACATGATAGGAGTAGGCTTTTTTTTTCTTTTTATATAAGTGGGAGAGATAGGATGAAAGTAAAAAAGGAGAATGATAGAGTAGAAAAAGAAAGGAATGACGCACTTACGTCTGGAATCTCGTTTTCGACCAAATCGACAAGGGAAGCCCTACCAGGGGTACCCAGAAGAGGTACCCCGCTGACATAGCTCGAAAAGTCAAAGGTACACACAAGCTCTCTTCCCGCGACAAGGGGGCGTCACCTCTCCCTCTAATTTCTTTATGAGAGAGAAAGAAAGAGAGAGAGAGAGAGAGAGAAAGAGAAAGAGAGAGAGAGAGAGAGAGTGTAACAAGGAGTAACAAGGATAGAAAGTACCCTAGAAGACCTTACGGTCCATTCAAAGAGAGTACCTTTGGACTAGCAGTCGAGCGGGCACATCTCTGCTCAATTGTTTTGCGTCCCTAAACGGCCACTTTTCAAGACTTTGTCTAGTCTTGACTTGAACTGGTCAACAGATTCACTGTTGACAACTTCCACTGGAAGTGCGTTCCACTTACCGCAGATACTGTAGGTGCAAAAATTTCCACACATATTGCGGTTGTAACGCTTCAGTTCAAGTTTGAAGCCGTGATTGCGCGTTCTGTTCTCACTCAGTGTGAAAATATCCCGGTAGTCAACATTGTCGAACCCTCGAAGTATTTTGAAAACTTCGATGAGCTGACCACGCAGTCTACGGGTTTCCAACGAGAACAGATCTAATTCCCTTAATCTATCTTCATAACTATTATGTCGGATAGAGGGAATCAGCTTGGTTGCCCTGGCTTGTACGCGTTCCAATCTCGCGATGTCCTTTCACAATGAAGGCCCTAAAAATTGTACGGCATATTTCAAGTGTGGTCAGACGAGGGAGTTGTACAAACACAGTACAATCTCCTTGTTTCGATATCCAAACTGGCGCTTTATGTAGTCTAGCATCCTTTGGGCCTTTTTATCCACCTCAATGCACTGTTTCGAGAACTTGAGGTCACTAGTGATTGTTACACCCAAGTCCTTCTCAGTGTCGGTGGATTCAAGAGCAGTGCTCTTAAGGATATAGGGTCATCGGGGATTTCGGTGGCCGTTTTCATCACTTTGCATTTGTTTACGTTGAGAGGCATTTGCCACGTATCAGACGACTCCCCAATCTTCTGAAGATCTTCCTGCAGGCGGGCAGTATTTTCATCCTTTGCAACGTTCATACCAAGCTTGGTATCGTCGGAAAATTTGGAAATCTTGTCAACCATATCACCGTCCATGTCGTTGACGTAGATGATGAATAGTAGTGGTCCCAGGACAGAACCTTGATGCAATCCGCTACTAACGGGCAGCACCCAGAAGCCTGTCCATTCACCACCCCATGTTGCCGTCTGCCACTTAGCCAGTTCTCTATCCAGCTGGCTACTTTTTAGTCTATGCCCAGCGCTCGCACTTTCCGGAGAAGGTGGAGGTGTGGTACCTTATCAAAGGCTTTCTGAAAGTCTAAGTACACCACATCCAACGCCTTGTCTCGATCGTGCTCACTGAAGACGAAGTGGAAGAATTCCACAAGGTTCGTCAGGCATGACAGTTGCCTTCGGAAACCGTGTTGGGAACTCCTCAGTAGCAACTTTGACTTTAAATGCGACGTCATTTTTTCCACCATGGTGCTTTCCATGAGTTTACCGACTATCGAGGTCAGACTGATAGGTCGGTAGTTCGACGGTTGGTTACGGTCTCCTTTCTTGAAGATAGGAGTCACCTCTGCTTCACACCACTCTCTAGGAACGCATTCGGTCTGGAGTGACATGTTGAAGATTGCGCTCAGGTGTCGTGACACTTGATCGCGCACTTCTTTCAACACTTTAGGTAGAAACCCATCTGGGCCAGGTCACTTATTCATCATTAGGTCACTAATCTTCTTTTTTATTTCTTCTTCGGTGAAGTCGAAATCCTTCAGCTTTTTCCCCGAGTAGGAATCCACTGGCTGGGGGATGGGACCACACTCTTTAGTAAACACTGAAGAGAAGTAGTCGTTGAGGAGGTTAGCATTTTCGTCAGCTGAGTGCTTTAATGTCCACTCCTCATTCCTCAAAGGGCCAATCGTTTGACGGATTGGTTTACGGCTGTTTACTTATCCAAAGAACTCCTTGGGATTCTCTTTACAGAGTCTCGCCACTCGGAGTTCTTCAGACCACTTAGCCGCCCTTATGCTGGACTTCAGAGAGAGAGAGAGAGAGAGAGAGAGAGAGAGAGAGAGAGAGAGAGAGAGAGAGAGAGAGAAAGAAAGAGAGCGCAAACGAGGTCTTGTTAACCTATCACAAACTCTCGAGGCGAATTGAAAAACAGAATTATTGGCGTTAGATGTCAAGGGACAATAAATTCTGGTTATAGGGCTTGTGTCGACGAAGTTTTAAGAGCAGATGAATGAAGCTAACATAGTCGTTAGGCGATGCCTAAGTGTAAGAAAGAACGTGTATATGAATGCACACATCTTTTGTGTACATGATCACTATATATATATATATATATATATATATATATATATATATATATATATATATATATATATATATACATATATATATATATATATATATATATATATATATATATATATATATATATATATATATATATATATATCACATTTTTAGGTATAAACATTTTCCTTGATAGATAGATGATATTCACTAGCTCTATAATTTAAGAAGGGGATTTTTTTAAGTATTTAAATAATAATTTCATCTTAGTTTGGTTATAACTTATGTTTCTTATTAAAGTTATTTTTAATAATTCTTTTATAATATAAAAAACAAAATGGTGAAGCTCAGAAATAAATATAATTATCGAAATTTTGTGAATTTTTTAAACCCCAAAGAATTACAAATGGTGAAGTTCAGAAAATTTATTTCTATATATCTTCTTCTATAACTATATTTTAGCAACGTGATATTTTGAAAGGGGAGGAAATTTAGTTTAGAATACCTTTTTAAAAGTATTATAATTGACGAAGTTCAGAAAATTTAAAAAAATTTAACCATGGCTGCTTTTTTTTAAATTTTAAATTTTAATCTCAGCAGCGAAGCGAAGCCATTGCCTGGTCTCAATATTATTTGGAAAATATCGATTAGGTCAATTTTGGAAAGGGAGAAGATGGGGTTAAAAGATTGAGAATTGGTGTAGTATTTAGTAACAAAAGGGCCCTACACTATTTCCCCCTACTCGACAACATCATTTCACCTGCATAAGTTTTCCCAAACCACACTCATGTCAGTCTTAACCGTTGTCTCTGTTGGATTACTTTAATGCTTCCTAAATAAAAAAGTACTAACCAACGAGGATATCTTTATTAGAGGGCTTTTGCTAGTGGCAAGGTGATGAAGTTAGATGAATTGAAAATATAATGAAAGTAAATAGATATCCAAACGAAGCGACTAGTCTGCCCGGGACCGTAGGGCACGCACCCATTCAAACATTCTTAACTTCAATAAGCCGCTAGCTTTAGCGCATACATGCTTTAGAGAATCTGACAGTTGCACTTCTACAGGTAGAGTTACGGCTATATATCTTCCACACATCTTCATATCCTCTAAATTCACCTCTTTCTTTACAGATCTCTCCTTAAACATTGGGAGCAGGAGATTCTCAGTTTTTGCTTTAAATAGAACGAGAGAACTGTACCTGACCTTATCCCGTGCAAACTGAGGGAAGCGCAACTCTCCCAAGCTTTTCTAAAGCTGTTCTAATGCCTACTTGCGTTAGAGAGCTGGACTGCTGGAGGTCTTGGAGAGAACTCAATAGCTTCTGTTCGTATCCCTGGCGCTGATCGTGGTAGGTTCGCCATTGCTGATTCACTCTTGATGCCTAGGAAATACTAGGCGTTAAAACATTCCCATTTCAGAATTATACTTATTAAAGGTCATTCAAATGCTCAGAGAAGTCATACAACTGTTTCTACAAACCATTATCTACTTTAAAAGTTATTTAATTGGTTTTAAAAGTCAATTAGTTGCTTTCGGAAGTTATAACAGCACTTGAAAGTCATTTAACTTCTCGTGAAAGTCATATGACTGGACTAAAAAGCCAGTAACTGCTTAAAAGTTTATTTAATTATTTTTGAAAGTCATTTAACTGCTTTCGAAAGTCATTAACCGATGATTCACTCTTGCCTAGGAAATACAAAGGAACGACCGAGTGATAGGACATTTCCAAACTCCATTCAGAATTATATTATTCGTTTTAAATGTGATTTAATTGCTTGTAAAAGTCATGTAACTGTTTTTAAAACCATTAACTGTTTAAAAAGGTATTTAATTGGTGTTCAACGTCCTTTAACTCCTCTTGAAAGTCATATAATTGCACTTAAAAGCCATTAAATGCTTAAAAAGTTATTTAATTGGTTTATAAAGTTATTTAAATACTCTCGAAAGTTATATAACTGCACTTAAAAGACATTAAATGCTTAAAAAGTTATTTAATTGGTTTATAAAGTTATTTAACTACTCTCGAAAGTCATATAACTGCACTTAAAATTCATTTACTGCTGACTCACTCATGATGCCTTGAAAATACATAGGAACGACCTGGTCTTATAACATCCGCAAACTCCATTCGGAATTATATTATTAAAACTTATTTAATTTGTTCTAAAAGTTATTTAATTGGTCAGAAAAGTCATATAAATGTTTTAAAAGCCATTAACTGCTTTAAAAATGATCTAATTGGTTTAAACGGCATTTAATTGCTCGTAAAAGTTATAACTACTTTTGAAAGAAATTAACTAGTTTTAAATTAATTTATTTGCCGTTAAAAGCAATTTCATTTAACTAAAAGTCATATAATTTCTATTAAAAATCATTTAACTGTTCCTAAATTTATTTAATTGTCTTTCAATTGATCGTAAATTCCTTTTTAAATTTTGGCAGGAATAGAACTTCTGCTTAAAGTTATTTAACTGCTTTTAAAAGTCAAATACTGGCTTAAAAGCATTAATTGCTTTTAGAAATTATTATATTGCCTTTAAAATCATTTACCTACTTAAAAAGGGTATTAAATTTCCTTTAAAATTCATCGAGCCGCTCTCAATGGTGATTTAAATGCTCTAAAAGTAAATTATTTTCCAAACTAATTTAATTTATATTAAAAGTCCTTTAACTGCTAATAAAAGTCCTTTAACTGCTTTTCAGATAAACTGGCGGTTTTAAAAGCCTTCTAACTTTGCTGATTTTTTTTAGTCACGTGCGAGTCGGTCCCCATTTTGCTTTTTAAATGGTTTTATAATAACATTGTAACTATTCGGCCGATTATAACCAAATTTGGAACCCTTATATTTTTTATATTCTCTTTCTAATGATATAATTGTCAAAGTCCTCCCAAGGTTAGCCCATGAATTATTTTATTTTGGCAATAACATCATAACTATTCGACCGATTCTAACGAAATTTCAAATTATTATTTTGTTTTAAATTCTCTTTCGAATGATATAACTTTCAAGGTCTTTTAAAGGTTAGTCCTTGAATTATTGTAAGTTTTGAAGGTCGTAAGGTCATATATCAAAATAATTGAGAGCACGTGACTTTTTGGTCAAATAATATTTGTTTGTTTTGAATATAAATTTAATTACTTTTATAAAGTTTGTTTTTATATAAATGTATTACTTTTATAAGTATGCTTTTTTACTTAAATATAATTACTTTTATAAAGTTGGTTGTGTATATAAATTTACTTAGTTTTATGAAGTTTTATTTGCATACAAATTTAAATACTTTTATAATAGTTTGCTTAAGATATAAATTTAATTACCTTTATAAGTTTGTTTTGGATATATATATAATTACTTTCATAAAGTTTGTTTTAGGTATAAATTTAATTACTTTTCTAAAGGTTTGTATAGAAACTTAATTCTATATTTTTATTTATATTTTATTACTTCTATAAAGTTTGTTTTGGATCTATATTTAATTAACTTTATAGTATTTTGTTTTTTGGATATAAATTTAATGAATTGTATAAGTGTAAGAGGTCCTGGATTCACTAAAGTCTTCAAAGTTCGAGTGTTGACTTCTTTGACTATTCTTTTAATCTGAAGTGGTGAGGTTCGACTGAAGTTGAGGTCTCGTTGGAAGGTCGGATTGGGTATAATGCAGACGAGCTGGTGTTAGGCTTTATTGGCTTTCACAACTCTCACAAACTTCTCTTTTCATATGAATAAAAAGCACGCACTCCATTTGGTATGGGGGGCGGTCAATAAGTTTTGGAAATCGGTAGGACAAAACTTTTTATTCCGCCAGCTCAAGGCTGCACTGCGTGGACGCCGGTTTGGTGACGATGAAGATGTCTAACTCGCCGTCCAGGAGTGGATTGAACAGCAGTCACGAGATTTCTGGTTGTCGGGAATTCGAAGCCTCAGGGACAAGTGGCGCAAGTGCATTGAAGTCGAGGGTAATTATATTGAAAAATAATAAAACACTTTTCTTCTTATCTCGTTTCCTTATATCCGAATTGCAAAACTTATTGACCGCCCCTCGTATGTCATTACATTTATCAAATCGGATTATTTTCTCTTTCAACAGGTTATGCGCATATGACAAATAATTTTGATTTTCTGCAAATAGGAATTGCTGAAGGTTTTATTTTTCTCTCTCTTTTTTTTTTTACTAACACGAGTGTTCAGCTATAGAAAGTGCTAGGCATTTTCATTTTATTTAATTTGGAGTTTATATTAGGTGTCTGAATTAACTCTTGGTTATTTCTTTCATCTTAAAACAATTTTAGGTTCTTTGTCTAAAAATAATATTCGAAAATATATATCAAAATAAATGTTTGGCCTTTCGTTTTAGGGCCAAAAATGTATTTTCTTAGATAACTCATTAAGCAATGTTTGTTTTATATTAGAAATATGTTTAGTTTTTTAAAGTTACAAATAAAGGTAAAACCACCGATTTCACAGTGTACAATTCTAAGTATACATATATGAAAAAAATATCACACAGGAAAATGAAAGGCGGATTCTAAGTACTTTCGAACTTGTTCAGGTCATTCTCAAGGAATAACGAAAGATTTTACAAAGCTGGTATATATGAGAAACATCAGAGTAAAGCCCCGCCCATGTACAACGAAAGGACACAAAATAGAAAAATATTATCAAAGAAAGATATGAAGCATAAACCAAATTGATAAAGTCTACTTCAGGAAATTCCAACTGTGAGCAAAGAATGTAGACATTTAGGTCACTAAACTAAATACTTACACACCTAATTGTGAATGCATAAAAATAAACAAGAGAGACATAACTAAATTAATAAATCAATGGGCTAAGATTTTAAATGGAAAATTTCGTTATAAATAAGCCTTTAAATAACAAGAGCCAGTTTAAAGGGACCGGGAGATATATTAAAATTAGGCGAGGAATTAATGAATGAGCATTGGGCAATACTTCTTTTAACATAGTCATCAGATTTGTTTATAAATTTAGCCGAATTCCAATTGATAGAGTGACTGTTTTCCGATAAATGAACAAAGAAAGCCCTGCTGCTGCTTGTCCCCCTCCTAGTATTGTATTTATGTTGCGTCAAGCGTACTCTTAATGATTTACCGGTTTGCCCAAAGTATTGCTTAAGGCAAACTGAACAATCAACAGAATACCCCCTCCCTATACTATTGTTATTATTATGAATCAACACTTTGTACATGGTAGACTGATACTTAAATATGACATAAAAATTTAACTTATTAAAGAGGCGGGGAAGCAAGAAAAAGGACTCAGAAAACGTTAAAACAAGTGAGTTCTTAAAATTGTATGCGGGACGGATTTCAGTTCTGTAAAAGGATTTTTTTTGCCAAATCTAGGCATCCTGCAAGAGACTTTTGAGCGTAGCAAAGATTGTTACCTATTTCAAAGATCTTAGAAATCTCAAGATCCAAGAATTCTGGGCTGGCGACCCGCAACCCCCGGAGAAACATTGAAATATATACAAACCGTTTGACTTTATCATTATGACCTGAGTAAAAATGAATATAATAGCCGGCGTTGGTAGGCTTACGATAGACGGTAAATTTAAATCCAGAGGGAGTCCTATGAATAAGTAAATCTAAAAAAGGGAGGACACCATTTTGTTCGAGTTTAAGGGTAAATTTAATAGAGGGAACCACATAATTAACTTCAGTAAGAAAACCATTAACATCCTTAGAAGAAGGTCACAAACAAATAATATCTTACTGAAGTTAATTATCGAATTAAGAAATGGAGCCTATCGAAAGTTGGGGCCCGTTTTTTTTTGGGGGGGGGGGGTTAAGCTGTATATATTCCTTTTAACCGAAACGATTTATATAATTTATTCAGTTAATGACCTAATTCTTATCGAACGACGCTTGCGTGGTTGAGAATATTGGTGTTCGCCACTTTTCAACTGAGACCTCATATTTATTCTGCTTAACCTGCATTCGATTAAGAACATATTTAATTTTATATTGAAAATAATAGTGAAATTTGCAATATAATAGGTCACGTGGAATGATTATTTGTACAAGAGAAGAACGGCCCTTCAGATAATCGTATAAGTGATCATTTAAAGCAGGGGCATGAATATCTAGGATATTAATTACTTGGAAAGCGAAAATATTAAGGACGGCTACATCGATTGACAATCAATTCACGGGAGTTAAAATTTGGAAACGGGTAAGATTGATTTAAAGTTATTCCAAATGGATTAGAAATTTCAACAAAATCAGAACGGAGTGAGCAGCCTTGTGAAATCCGAAAACGTGATTTTATAAGGAAAACTGAATGATTCTCGACACGTAGAAGTAATTTGAGGAATTCCTGGTTGTGATATCTATAGATCCTTACCTAAGCTAAACTGAAAGGGTTTGTTGTTTTTTATTAAAGAATATTCCCATCAAGGTATTAGTTTATTGGTAACTAGATCAGCGTAGAAAAGGTTATGGACGGAGAATTCTAGAGGATGTAGAATAAGACAAATTCCATCAATTATAGCATGGGGATATTTAGAGTGATGAATGTAAATGGCAGTGAAATGTGTGTAAGTGTGGTAATAGGTGGAAAGAAATAGGTATAGTTCGGATGTTTTAAAATTTTATGCGGCTCTTAGATGCATTTCGATACGGAGTTGGGGGACTGATGTAGATGGTAGTCATCGGATGCAATGAAATGAAAAAAGGTATAATGAGCACATATGGTTCTGGCTCTCGAATGGTCCAGGTACACTCAAGCTAGTGGACGTAATTTGTGTTATTTAGGGAGAAAATGTTTTTTAATAGGGAAATTGATTTCTGCAACCTGTGGGAGATCTCTGAAAACTGAAAATGATAATAGGTTTGGTGTGGTTTCCTGCCGAAAAGCTTGTTCGGCTGCATCTATGATTTTTCTAGAAATGTTTTTAATTTTCATAATTTGCTTCTCTATTATGTTTATTTGATTACTAATTAATCTTGCAATTTTTACACAATGTTTATTTTGATGGGATAAAATTATCAGTTTCCTAAGGTGGTTAAAGTTATCGGTAACTTCCCGCACGAATTTATAGTGATGATTTAAGCTAGTAAATATATATTTAGATTGATCCGTGGTAGATCTGCTTCTGTGGTAACGACAAGCAAAGCTTCTAAAATTATCCCTTCAATTTTTAGGAGTCCACGTTTGTGGCGTTGTGCAATATCTTTTAAAGTTTCTCTCTTGGAGATTTAGAATGTCATCAAGTGTTGCTTGTGTAAGCTGTATACTTTGTTTGATTGTTGCGTGTGCGGTGCCTATGGTAATTACTTCAGTGTGATTTACTATGGTAGAAAAGTCTATTAAAGACAACCCTTTAAATTTGTTGTAATTTCAAAGGCTCAGTACCGTTTGAGTTGCATAAAAGATCAGGGATCAACCCTGCCATATTTATTTATCTCTTAGTATATTGTGTGTGTTTGGACCAAGAACCTTAATTAGAAAAAAATTAGTTAGGAGACATAGCTTCTCCCCAGGTTACTTTAATCCCCGACGGATTAGCAGAGTCCGATCCCTTCTTATCTCACGAAGGCTCCATTTTTTAAACTTGGGGTTAATTGTGCATTAAATCAGTGTGGGTATTTGGGTAGCAAGGCTTCCACGTTTAAACGAGCATATTCCTCCTTGTGTGAGCACTTTGTAACTCAAGTCCCTTCTCTGCCCGTGCCGACGGTCCATTAAATCCTTATTTTGAAAACTTACACCCGTGTTCCGAACAAAATGTCGTCGTTCGAGAGATTCAAACTCCAAGGAGAATCCCTTGGTTTAAGTGGCAAATAACTCGCGAAGAGCGCGAGAGAAATTGCCAACATGAATTGGAGTTAAATCGCGATCGGCTCGAATCCCTTTCAGTCAATTCCCGTGCAGAGGCCCCTCAACGCTTACATTAAATTCCCCACTTTCAATGAAGGAGAGGACTTTGGATCTTTTCTTACTCTCTTTGAGAATTTTTTAAAATTTAATCATTTAGATATCGAGAAAGACAGTGTCGCTAAACTTCTTCCACTTCTTAATTCTCAGCTCCGAACCTTTGTGTTTCCCTTCCCTCGGAAGCCACGGTGGATTACTCCACCCTCAAATCCGAACTTCTCTTGGCGTATAATATGACGCCCGATTTCTACCAAGTCAAATTTTGTTACGCCCGTATTTAACCAAATATGACCTTCCGTCATTTTGGGTATACTCTTTCCCGTCATTTCAATTTATGGCTAGACGCGTCGAAAGTCCCCCCACGATTATGAGTCTCTGGTAGACTTCTTTCTAAGGGATCAGTTGCTGGCGTCGCTACCACCAGAGATCCACTCCTTTGTGAAAGATCGTCGGTGCAACTCCTTCAAACAGTACATTGAAGAGGTCGATATCTATACGTCGAGGCACAACCTATACCCGGAGGAAAATAAAAAGCCTCTCCTATCATCTCCTAAGAATAATATTAATAACTTATGGTTTCCTCCTAAGAACTCCTCCAAATTCGTCAAGGTTACGGGCCCGTTTAAGCCCAGAAGTTTGCCCCATCGGATCCCCGTGATGTTAAGCCCCTCATCTCTAATGCCCTGGCATCATCCTTTCCCCGTAGGCCAATTGTCTGTTTCGCATGCAGTGTCGAAGGTCACACCCTCTCGAACTTCCCCCCAAATTTCCAACTCAGGAGTAATCCTATTCACCAAGTACACCAAGTGAATGCTGCTCCCGCTCCCCCTTCATCTCGACCAGAAACCCCAGCTCCAATCTCGTCTCCCAATGCCCGATGACCCCAAGTTAATTTCCTCTTCGACAAGAGCTCTTCCGGAGGTTCGAAATTTGAGAACGGAATCGTTAATGAGTGCCGAGTCTCCAGCTTCGTCCGCGATACAGGGTGTACCTGTATCGTGGTATCTAATAAAATTCTTCCCCCTGTAGTCCCTGACCACAAAAAGTTTGCGGTAGTCTATGATACCTGGGAGGCGCAAACCACTTCCACATTGTAAACTGTTACCTCAGGTGTCAATACTTTTCAGGATAGGCTGAAGTCTTGTCAACCCCTATCGAATTCTGTTCCGTTTTGGTAGGACAGTGTCCCCAAGTCGCATCTAACCCGGTGACTCAGCCCGTTGTCACGAGAGCTCAGGCAAAGAAGGATTCCCGGACGCCTGTTGCCCTTGAAACCCCCTTAGATTCGGATTTCAGAGCCATGATGAGCGTAGAATTCGCTCAAAGACAGAAGGAGTGTCCAAATCTCCTTCCCCTCTGGAAAAAATCCAGGAGCCTCGAGCAGGATTCTGTCCGTGGTAACAAGATAGTCTCTTATATCGTAAAAGAAGGCCTATTATATCACGCTTGCTCAGATGGCCTTAACCAGAGATTCACCCCCCCCCTATGTTCCCGGTTCTCATGTCCCCCTGGTCCTAAAAATTGCCCATAATAGTGTGTTTTCTGGTCACTTTAGCCACAATTAGACAGCTCAGAGGATTTTTTGGTATTTCTACTGGCCTAGTGCTTCAGTTGACATTCCTGAATACTGCCAATTCTGTGACATCTGCCATAAAACCACGGCAAAAGGGCGTGTTAAACCAGACCCCATTCAAAAGGATCCGATCATATAGGAACCCTTTTCCCGAGTGGCCATATACCTTGTCTGTCACATTCTTCCCCTTTCCAGCGAAGGGCATAGTTATGTCCTTACCCTTGTGGACTGTGTCATGCGTTTTTTCGAAGCTGTACCATTGAAGAGAATCGACAGTTTTACGTGCGCCGAAGCCTTAATTTTCATTTTCTCTAGGGTAGGCATACCAAAAATGCATTGTCTGACGGAGGTAGGCAATTTACATCTTAATTAATGGAATACGTTGGGAAACTATTGATGGTAAAACCACTCTTTACCACTCTCTTTTACCCGAGCGCAAACGAATTTGCGAGAAATTTAATTCGACCTTGAAATTTATATTAAAGAAGCTGTGTGCCGAGCAGCCCCGTGAGTGGCATTGCTTTTTCCCGTGGCACTATTTGCATACAGGGAGATTCCCCACCGTACACACGGATTTGCCCCCTTTGAATTAATCTACGGACGTAACGTGCGAATTCCCATTAGCATCTTCAAGGAGTTATTCTCGAACGCCAAGTTAGGTAGGGAAATTCAATCTTCATACGCGTATGTTTTGGATCTTCGACAAAGATTAGAAAAGTGTGCCGAGATTGCATACCAAAATGCCGACGTTAATTTGGAAAAGTACCCGGTGATGAGGTTCTGTTGCTGCTTCCTACGGAGAGCAACAAACTTCTGAGGCAATGGAAAGGCCCCTTCCAAATTCTTGAAGCGCGAGGACTTGTAGATTATATAATTAAGACCCCCACAGGGGAGAAGCTGTTCCACGTCAACATGTTAAAAAATATCACAACTTTGGAGGCCGACTACACGACAGATGCTATGAACGTTATACAGGCCATGTGCATCGAACAGGATGGGGATTACACCAATAGTTATTATGCGGAAACCGGATAACTCTCACCACATGTCCATAGATTTCCTAAAATTAAATTCTGTGACCGTTTTCGATGCGGAACCGATCCCATTAATCGACCTAACTAGATTCCCCTGAAAAAGAGCGTAAGAAACTACACCGCATTCCCCACCGACAAAGGCCTTATGCAGTTCTGTCGACTTCCTTTTGGGTTAATGACGTCCTGCAGCAATTATAATCGGTTAATGCACAGAATTTGGGACTGATTGGATAATGTCACCTGTGGGGGAATCTCACGTGGAATTTCTTTTCCAGCACGGAAGTTCCATGCGCTGGAGAAGGTTATGTTAGGCTTAAATTGGTAAGCCTACGTGTGATAGAACAAGTTAATTTCAACTCCTATCCCATATTATTAAAAACCACGATGCTGCCCACGTGCATCTTCGATTCGAGGCTTGGAATCTTATCTCAGCTACCGGATGCCAATGTTTAAACAAGGAGGTTATCGTCCCCCCGTTCACCCCCATACGCCGACCTCGCCAGATCGAGTTAGGCTTATGAACAGATAAGGCATTTTTCTCCGGCCCAGCTGTGCGTTCCCTCCAAGCTTTCACTCCATTTTCCCCCACGCCAAGGAGATGTCCTGGCTATTTATATGGAAACTTTACCACTAAGATCAGATTGGAGATCCAGATTTTCGTCGCGAAACATCACCACGACCCTCTCTCCCTTTGTGCGCCAAGGGACCTCGACCTCGAGATTCACCATCACTTGTCCAGAAGGAGGACAATATTCCTTGAGTGCCAAAGGTTCGAGCCTTTCCGACGACAAGTCCCCAAGGCTTCCCCCCCCCTGTTGTTCAAGGAGAACAGCATTAGAACAGCCATTGTTCGTTTTGAGCCCTTCGCCAAGAAACGGTTCTCATCCCCCCCCCTGTTGTTCAAGGAGAACAGCATTAGAACAGCCATTGTTCGTTTTGAGCCCTTCGCCAAGAAACGGTTCTCATCCCCCCCTGTTGTTCAAGGAGAACAGCATTAGAACAGCCATTGTTCGTTTTGAGCCCTTCGCCAAGAAACGGTTCTCATCCCCCCCTGCTGTTCAAGGGAGAACAGCATTAGAACAGCCATTGTTCGTTTTGAGCCCTTCGCCAAGAAACGGTTCTCTTCCCCCCCCTGTTGTTCAAGGGAGAACAGCATTAGAACAGCCATTGTTCGTTTTGAGCCCTTCGCCAAGAAACGGTTCTCTTCCCCCCCTGTTGTTCAAGGGAGAACAGCATTAGAACAGCCATTGTTCGTTTTGAGCCCTTCGCCAAGAAACGGTTCTCATCCCCCCCCCTGTTGTTCAAAGGAGAACAACATTGGAACAGCAATTGTTCTTGAGCCCGTAGACAAGAGACGGTTCTCATTCCCCCCTTTGTTAAGAAGAGAACAAAGTAGAACAGCCATTGTCCTTCAAGCCGTTCGTCGAGCAACGGTTCTCCTTTCCAAGACGCCTCGTCAGGATCCTTTTATCCCCCCCCTTCGGCTGGAACTCGCTAGCGGACCGAATATTCCTTCAAGTACCTTCCACTGCACCCTAATGAAAAGTTACGTAAGCCAAACGTCACCTTTTGAGTATTGATCCCTTTTGTCAATTCTATCCTGTGCTTTAAATTGTTTATCGAACCATCCCATCTCTTTAACTCTATATTTGTTTTACCTTTTTTAATCTTTTAAATCCTTTGATTAGCTCGAGTCTCCACGACCCTTTCCATTCTGTTTATGTCAATATTTTCCGTTTTTGTGTATTGTTTATAGTTATTATTAATAAAACTCTATTTTATTAATAATAGCAATATTATTATCCTTGAGCTCAGTTCCACTTCTTAAGCATATCGAAGATACATAATATCGGCCGCCAGACAGTAACGCACTCTAAAGATAATTAAGGAAGTTCCCTCAACGAATAGTGTAATATATGGTATCGTCGGGAGTCATTCTACGACATATATATATATACTATTTAAATTTGGTGTCAGGTGTGGGGTTTAACGCTGTATCTTTGCAAACACTGGTCTCAGTCGAGTAAAGCATAGTGTTATTCGTTATAATAATAGAATATAGTAGTTCCCTTTTGTTTTAACGATTGCTATCCCCTTTTTTTTTTAAACTTAAGAAGCTGGAGTAGCTCAAGGAACGGTTATAATAATTTGGTTGTGTTTTTTTTGTGATTTTAGTCAGTGGTTATTTAGATTGAGAAACCAAGTACGAATAGGTCAGTGCCCATATTTAGGTAGGCTAATTCTATAGAAGCATAATTCTTGTTGCGAGGAATTTTAGTTGGTTGACTAGTGCGCCCCCAAGTGCAAAGATGACTCAGTTTGAAATCTTTAAAGCGCAAGGAGAGTCCTGTGGACTTTCCGGAAAAGAACTAATTGAGTACATTCAAGAGGAGCAAAGAAAAGAGGAAGAAAGAGAAATACAACGAGAAGAAAGAGTAGTCCAAAGAGAGGAACGGATAAGACAAGCTGAGCTTCAGATTGAATTAGCTCGTGTTGAAGCGGGAATACATTCCGCCAGTTCCCGTTCCGAAGCCCCCCCCCCAATCTCCCACTAAAGCTCCCCAATTTCAAGGATGGAGAGGATTTCGGAGCATTTTTAGCCCACTTCGAAAAGATCCTCGAAATCAATAACATGGATCTGGAGGCTGAAGGTGTAGCCAGATTACTTCCCCTGTTAAATTGCAAATTGCGCGAAATTTTCATATCTTTACCATCTGAGTGTACAATTAACTACAACACCTTAAAAGCTGAGTTATTGGCCGCTCATAATATGACTCCCGATTTCTACCGCCAAGAATTTCGAGGAGGTCGTATTAAACCCGGACAGACGTTCCGTCAATTCGGATACATTCTTCAGAGGAATTTTAAATTTTGGTTAGAATCCTCAAAGGTTGATCCGGACTACGAGTCCTTAACAGACTTCGTGTTGCGAGATCAATTTTTGGCGTCTCTCCCGACGGAGATCCGCGCGTTTGTCAAGGACCGTCGGTGCCAGACCTTTAAAGAATGTACCGAAGAAGCGGATGTCTATGCCGCAAGCCATAATTTATATCCAAAGGAGAATCGAACTTCTCACCAACCCCCAAACCAGGAAAGAAGGAAGGATTCGCGCCCCTTCCCAGGAAAGCTGACAAAGTTTCCGGGCCCCGTAAGACCCCAAAACTTCATTCCCCAAAATCAACAACGGGACTCCAAACCTCCCGTTCAGATTTCTTCTCCTCCTCTCTTCCCGAAGCCACCAATAATATGCTTCACCTGTGGTGTAGAAAACCACATGAGCTGGAATTGCCCCCAAAATTCTAGGCTTAAAAGCGGACCAGCCCACCAAGTTCACCAGATTTATGCAACCCCGGCTCCCCCGGTGGTGCAGACCCAAGCAGCAACTTCTCCCCCTCCGTCAGGCCACCAGGTAAATTTTATTTTTGATAAAAGTTCACCAGGAACTTTGAAATTTGAGGAGGGCAGCGTGAATGGCTGCCGAGTATCGACTCTCGTCAGGGACACAGGATGTACGTTTTTTCATCGTGTCCGACGAACTCCTTCCCCCAGTGGACCCTAACCACGAAAAATTTGCGGTGGTACATGACTACCTTGGGCGGGCGAACAGATTCCCCGTCGTTAGATGTTACCTGCAGTGTCAATATTATGATGGCTGGGCTGAAGTCATTTCAGCACCCATAAAATTCTGCTCTGTACTTATAGGACAGAGCCCCCAAGTAAGTTCCGACCCTGTGTCCCAGGCCGCCCTTACTCGAGGTCGAGCTAAGAAGGAAGCCCAGGAGTCCGTCCCCCTCAGAACCCCGTTACCGTCCGAATTCTCGGAGATCCTTAACCAGGACTTTAGGACGGCACAAAAGGAGTGTGAAGCACTAACACCCTTATGGGATAAGGCCCAAAACCAGGACACGGAGACTGTCCGTGGACCTAAAGTCATCAGGTACCTGGAGGAAGGTGGCTTTCTTTATCGATCCGCCGAGGACAGTAATAACGCTGTTACTACTGTCCTATGCCTTCCACGATCCCATGTCCCTATAGTGCTCAAAGTGGCTCATGACAGCATTTTTTCCGGTCATTTTAGTCACACTAAAACTGGCCAGCGCATTTTTAGATATTTTTATTGGCCGGGTGCTGCAGCTGACATATCAAAGCATTGTCGATCGTGCGATGTGTGCCAGAAGACGTCCGCTAAAGGGCGGGTCAAACCTGCTCCCTTACAAAGGGGACCAGTCATTACTGAACCCTTCTCCAGAGTGGCCATCGACCTGGTTGGCCCTATCCACCCCCCTTCGAGCGAAGGGCACAGCTACATTTTCACCTTAGTAGACTTTGCTACCCGTTTTCCCGAGGCTGTCCCCCTTCGCCGAATCGACAGTATTTCTTGCGCCGAGGCCCTCATTTCCATCTTTTCGAGGGTAGGCGTCCCCAAGGAAATACTCTCGGATAGAGGCCGACAATTCACCTCTGAGTTGATGGAGTACGTGGGGAAGCTGCTCATGGTAAAGCCCCTTTTTACCACCCCCTTCCGGCCACAGACAAACGGGATGTGCGAAAAATTAAATGGAAATTTAAAATCCATTATTAAGAAGATCTGTGCCGAGCAGCCCCGCGAATGGCACCGATATCTCCCGGTCGCCCTATTCGCCTATCGGGAAATTCCCCACCGTACATTAGGCTTCGCCCCGTTCGAGCTCCTTTATGGACGTAATATACGCGGGCCACTCAGTATTTTAAAAGAGTTGTTAATTAAGCCCCAACTGGATCAAGAACTCCAGTCATCTTACGCCTATGTCTTGGACCTACGCCAGAGGCTCGAGAAATGCGCAAACATCGCCTATAAAAATGCCGATGTCAATTTGGAGAAATACAAAACCTATTTTGATGTCCGGTCCGAAGATCGTAAATTTAAGCCCGGTGATGAAGTACTCCTGTTCCTTCCCACAGCCAGTAATAAATTACTGAGCCAATGGAAAGGTCCGTACTCGGTCCGCGAGGCACGAGGACCGGTAGATTACCTCATTGGTACCCCAGCAGGCGATAAGCTCTATCACGTCAACTTATTGAAAAAGTACCACCAGCGCGCCCATGGACATACCTTCGTAGCGCTGGACGAAACATCGGCGCTTGAAGAGGATTACCCCGCGGAGTCCCTTAATGTAATCCAGACAGTGTGCATCCAACCTGATGCCGATTACCCTCTTCCTTCCCTACCAGGCAAGCCGTTTGAACCCTCTGACCTGGATATCGATGCGCAGCTGACACCATATCAAAAGGGTCAGCTACAAGATCTATTACGTCAGTTCGACGACGTTATTTCGGAGAAGCCTGGGTGCGCTTCTAGTTTCAAGCATGATATCAAATTAACAACCTTAGAACCCGTCCGTTCAAAACCCTATCCCATGCCGATTCATTTACGCCAAGCCTTTAACGCCGAAGTTGATAATTTAATTAGTTTAGACATCATAGAACCTTCCACCTCTAGTTATTGTTCCCCAGTCGTCATGGTCAAGAAACCTGATGGCTCTTATCGGATGTGCATCGACTTCCGGAAGTTAAATTCGGTAACTGTGTTCGACGCCGAGCCCATCCCGTTGGTAGACCAAAACCTCCACCTTTTCGAAAACGCCAAGTTCATCTCAGAACTCGATTTGTGCAAGGCGTATTATCAAATCCCCCTCCGGCCTGAGGTGAAAGCATATACCGCCTTTGCAACAGAGAAAGGCCTTATGCAATTCAAGCGCCTTCCTTTTGGCCTCGTCACTGCTTGTAGCAACTATAACCGTCTCATGAGAAGGTTGTTAGATGGACTTCCAAACGTATCCTTTTACTTTGATAATGTCTACGTCGCTACTCGCGAATGGAGTCACCATTTAACCACCCTATTAGCTCTCTTCGAGCGACTGCGCGAAAATGGCCTCACTATTGGCCCCAGCAAATGCCATTTTGCCCACGAAACCATCAAATATTTGGGTTTCAAAATAGGACAAAGCCAGTTGGGTCCCCAAGAGGATAAGATTAAGGCAATCGCCGACATGCCCCTCCCGATTACAAAGAAGCAATTAAGATCGTTCCTAGGATCAGCTTCGTACTATCGGCGATTCGTTCCGAATTTCGCTGCAATTTCGGCGCCCCTCAGCTCCCTTTTAAAAAAGAATTCCCCCGATCGTCTACGTTGGAATGATGTCGCTATTTCCCATTTTAATCAGCTCAAGAGTAAGCTCATAACTGCCCCCATTTTAAAGTTGCCCAACCCCGGAAAATCCTTTGGGATTAAGACAGACGCGTCCAACGAGGGCATTGGAGGTGTACTCCTTTAATACGTGGATGACAGAACGAGTCATCCAGTTGCATATGCTAGTCGTCAATTATTACCAGGCGGAAAGAGATATGCCACTAGAGAAAATATAGCTCTATCAATTATCTGGGTCATAGACAAATTCAAGCTGTACTTGATATGTAAAGATTTTCAAATAGGAACCGACCACCGTCCGTTAGCCTATATTAGGAATTTGAGACACTCAAACGGCCGCATCATGCGCTGGAGTTTACTCTTGCAAGAGTATCAGTTTAAAATAAATTAGATAAAAGGTTCCGATAACCAGGTCGCTGACGCACTCAGTAGGAATGCGTTACCGAATAGCGTAGAATAATTGTATTCATAGGATTAGTATCTCCATGTAGGTATATACCGTCTTGTACGACTTAATTTAAGATTCTTTTGTAATATAATTAATTAATGTATATGTCTGAATTTTGTAACGCTCAATGTCTAATTTTTTTTGTATGTCTATATATTTGTTCTTATTAATTTACGTATAAATTATTTTGTCCCGTATGTACTAAGTTCATATCATTTCATTGTTCCATGCCCTTTTTTTTTTTTTCTCTCTGATTAAGTTGTATTAAAGGTTATTTTCCCCTGTAATCTAAAGATCAAAATGATCATATGTATTGAGGTAATACTAGTTAGGTGCAGGAAGGTACGGTTGGTACAAGAAAACGAGTTCCCCACAACGGAGCTCTATCGTTGTCCCTTCTCTCTTTTTTTTTCGAAGTGACAACTTCCCCTGGAATGGAGGGGTGTGATAGAACGAGTTAATTTCAACTCCTATCCCATATTATTAAAAACCACGATGCTGCCCACGTGCATCTTCGATTCGAGGCTTGGAATCTTATCTCAGCTACCGGATGCCAATGTTTAAACAAGGAGGTTATCGTCCCCCCGTTCACCCCCATACGCCGACCTCGCCAGATCGAGTTAGGCTTATGAACAGATAAGGCATTTTTCTCCGGCCCGGCTGTGCGTTCCCTCCAAGCTTTCACTCCATTTTCCCCCACGCCAAGGAGATGTCCTGGCTATTTATATGGAAACTTTACCACTAAGATCAGATTGGAGATCCAGATTTTCGTCGCGAAACATCACCACGACCCTCTCTCCCTTTGTGCGCCAAGGGACCTCGACCTCGAGATTCACCATCACTTGTCCAGAAGGAGGACAATATTCCTTGAGTGCTAAAGGTTCGAGCCTTTCCGACGACAAGTCCCCAAGGCTTCCCCCCCTGTTGTTCAAGGAGAACAGCATTAGAACAGCCATTGTTCGTTTTGAGCCCTTCGCCAAGAAACGGTTCTCATCCCCCCCCTGTTGTTCAAGGAGAACAGCATTAGAACAGCCATTGTTCGTTTTGAGCCCTTCGCCAAGAAACGGTTCTCATCCCCCCCTGTTGTTCAAGGAGAACAGCATTAGAACAGCCATTGTTCGTTTTGAGCCCTTCGCCAAGAAACGGTTCTCATCCCCCCCTGTTGTTCAAGGGAGAACAGCATTAGAACAGCCATTGTTCGTTTTGAGCCCTTCGCCAAGAAACGGTTCTTTTCCCCCCCCTGTTGTTCAAGGGAGAACAGCATTAGAACAGCCATTGTTCGTTTTGAGCCCTTCGCCAAGAAACGGTTCTCTCCCCCCCCCCCTGTTGTTCAAGGGAGAACAGCATTAGAACAGCCATTGTTCGTTTTGAGCCCTTCGCCAAGAAACGGTTCTCATCCCCCCCCCTGTTGTTCAAAGGAGAACAACATTGGAACAGCCATTGTTCTTGAGCCCGTAGACAAGAAACGGTTCTCATTCCCCCCTTTGTTCAGAAGAGAACAAAGTAGAACAGCCATTGTCCTTCAAGCCATTCGTCGAGCAACGGTTCTCCTTTCCAAGACGCCTCGTCAGGATCCTTTTATCCCCCCCCTTCGGCTGGAACTCGCCAGCGGACCGAATATTCCTTCAAGTACCTTCCACTGCACCCTAATGAAAAGTTACGTAAGCCAAACGTCACCTTTTGAGTATTGATCCCTTTTGTCAATTCTATCCTGTGCTTTAAATTGTTTATCGAACCATCCCATCTCTTTAACTCTATATTTGTTTTACCTTTTTTAATCCCTTAAATCCTTTGATTAGCCCGAGTCTCCACGACCCTTTCCATTCTGTTTATGTCAATATTTTCCGTTTTTGTGTATTGTTTATAGTTATTATTAATAAAACTCTATTTTATTAATAATAGCAATATTATTATCCTTGAGCTCAGTTCCACTTCTTAAGCATATCGAAGATACATAATATCGGCCGCCAGACAGTAACGCACTCTAAAGATAATTAAGGAAGTTCCCTCAACGAATAGTGTAATATATGGTATCGTCGGGAGTCATTCTACGACATATATATATATATACTATTTAAATTTGGTGTCAGGTGTGGGGTTTAACGCTGTATCTTTGCAAACACTGGTCTCAGTCGAGTAAAGCATAGTGTTATTCGTTATAATAATAGAATATAGTAGTTCCCTTTTGTTTTAACGATTGCTATCCCCTTTTTTTTTTTAAACTTAAGAAGCTGGAGTAGCTCAAGGAACGGTTATAATAATTTGGTTGTGTTTTTTTTTTGTGATTTTAGTCAGTGGTTATTTAGATTGAGAAACCAAGTACGAATAGGTCAGTGCCCATATTTAGGTAGGCTAATTCTATAGAAGCATAATTCTTGTTGCGAGGAATTTTAGTTGGTTGACTAGTGCGCCCCCAAGTGCAAAGATGACTCAGTTTGAAATCTTTAAAGCGCAAGGAGAGTCCTGTGGACTTTCCGGAAAAGAACTAATTGATTACATTCAAGAGGAGCAAAGAAAAGAGGAAGAAAGAGAAATACAACGAGAAGAAAGAGTAGTCCAAAGAGAGGAACGGATAAGACAAGCTGAGCTTCAGATTGAATTAGCTCGTGTTGAAGCGGGGATACATTCCGCCAGTTCCCGTTCCGAAGCCCCCCCCCCCCCAATCTCCCACTAAAGCTCCCCAATTTCAAGGATGGAGAGGATTTCGGAGCATTTTTAGCCCACTTCGAAAAGATCCTCGAAATCAATAACATGGATCTGGAGGCTGAAGGTGTAGCCAGATTACTTCCCCTGTTAAAATGCAAATTGCGCGAAATTTTTATATCTTTACCATCTGAGTGTACAATTAACTACAACACCTTAAAAGCTGAGTTATTGGCCGCTCATAATATGACTCCCGATTTCTACCGCCAAGAATTTCGAGGAGGTCGTATTAAACCCGGACAGACGTTCCGTCAATTCGGATACATTCTTCAGAGGAATTTTAAATTTTGGTTAGAATCCTCAAAGGTTGATCCGGACTACGAGTCCTTAACAGACTTCGTGTTGCGAGATCAATTTTTGGCGTCTCTCCCGACGGAGATCCGCGCGTTTGTCAAGGACCGTCGGTGCCAGACCTTTAAAGAATGTATCGAAGAAGCGGATGTCTATGCCGCAAGCCATAATTTATATCCAAAGGAGAATCGAACTTCTCACCAACCCCCAAACCAGGAAAGAAGGAAGGATTCGCGCCCCTTCCCAGGAAAGCTGACAAAGTTTCCGGGCCCCGTAAGACCCCAAAACTTCATTCCCCAAAATCAACAACGGGACTCCAAACCTCCCGTTCAGATTTCTTCTCCTCCTCTCTTCCCGAAGCGTCCAATAATATGCTTCACCTGTGGTGTAGAAAACCACATGAGCTGGAATTGCCCCCAAAATTCTAGGCTTAAAAGCGGACCAGCCCACCAAGTTCACCAGATTTATGCAACCTCGGCTCCCCCGGTGGTGCAGACCCAAGCAGCAACTTCTCCCCCTCCGTCAGGCCACCAGGTAAATTTTATTTTTGATAAAAGTTCACCAGGAACTTTGAAATTTGAGGAGGGCAGCGTGAATGGCTGCCGAGTATCGACTCTCGTCAGGGACACAGGATGTACGTGTTTCATCGTGTCCGACGAACTCCTTCCCCCAGTGGACCCTAACCACGAAAAATTTGCGGTGGTACATGACTACCTTGGGCGGGCGAACAGATTCCCCGTCGTTAGATGTTACCTGCAGTGTCAATATTATGATGGCTGGGCTGAAGTCATTTCAGCACCCATAAAATTCTGCTCTGTACTTATAGGACAGAGCCCCCAAGTAAGTTCCGACCCTGTGTCCCAGGCCGCCCTTACTCGAGGTCGAGCTAAGAAGGAAGCCCAGGAGTCCGTCCCCCTCAGAACCCCGTTACCGTCCGAATTCTCGGAGATCCTTAACCAGGACTTTAGGACGGCACAAAAGGAGTGTGAAGCACTAACACCCTTATGGGATAAGGCCCAAAACCAGGACACGGAGACTGTCCGTGGACCTAAAGTCATCAGGTACCTGGAGGAAGGTGGTTTTCTTTATCGATCCGCCGAGGACAGTAATAACGCTGTTACTACTGTCCTATGCCTTCCACGATCCCATGTCCCTATAGTGCTCAAAGTGGCTCATGACAGCATTTTTTCCGGTCATTTTAGTCACACTAAAACTGGCCAGCGCATTTTTAGATATTTTTATTGGCCGGGTGCTGCAGCTGACATCTCAAAGCATTGTCGATCGTGCGATGTGTGCCAGAAGACGTCCGCTAAAGGGCGGGTCAAACCTGCTCCCTTAATGACGTCCTGCAGCAATTATAATCGGTTAATGCGCAGAATTTGGGACTGATTGTATAATGTCACCTGTGGGGGAATCTCACGTGGAATTTCTTTTCCCGCACGGAAGTTCCATGCGCTGGAGAAGGTTATGTTAGGCTTAAATTGTTAAGCCTACGCCCTCCCCCCTTCCACAAGCGGTAGCCTCAAACCGCGTCCACCACGGTCCACATTTACACGGGTTAGAATCGTCTCGGCAAGAAGATTCGAGGCCATTCGAGAGTAGAGCTGTTCCCACTAGCCCCTTTCCCCGCGGGGAGAGCCTCGGACATATATAATGCTCGTCTCCTATGAGGTAGACACAGAGTTGAGAAGTCTCGCCCGGACCCAAGAACATTCCCTTAGTTCCAAGTCAGGTGCTAACAACGAAGCAAAGTGATGGCTGAACTATTTGTGTGTTGGAATTAGCCCCAGCCAGTGAGGTAGTTCCATTTAACGATCGCTACCGAGTGATTTTTCCGACTTCACTCATCAACTCCTGTCGAAGCCCTCCTCGTTCGCCCCTCGTTTTTGGGTGGCCAAAATACTCTCCCCTGGACCGGACGTTACCGCCCCTCCCCCTTTTTGGAGAACCGTCATCACTTTAAGTTCCCGCTCAGAAGCTCTGAGCGCCCTCGCCTCACGTGCAGAAGACATCCGTCAAGCCTTACACCGACGTCTCACCCGGAATCCTCCGTAAGCCAACTCCTCTTCCCCTTCAGTAATTCATTTGAGTTAATTCCCTCCCCCCTCATTTGAATAGTCTCCTCCTGTAATATCTTAAATTTTAACTTTATAGTCTGATTCATAACTACAATTCCCCCCCCCCCTTCGTTTACTGGTGTAATTTTGCGCATTAATTCATTTGATATAATTTTGCCCATTAATTCTCTGATGTAATTTTGCCCATCAATTCTCTCATTATTTGTATGTAAATAAAATTATATTTTTGCACATGCCTCTTTAAATAACCTTGAGCTTTGCCATTGCCCATATTTTACTTCACCTCGTTGCACTCTTATCTCGCTATTCCGACGGTCTAAAATCATGGTGTTCCGTCCCTTTATCGTTCGCCTTTAAGTTATTAGTCTCTCCCTCATAGATATAATATTGCATTGATATAATATAATGTCATACCACGACATCAACTTTTATTTTGACAACATTTACGTTGTTGCCACTTGTGACTGGGACCAACACTTAGCCTCCCTTCAGGCGCTCTTAAGCCGTTTGCGAGAGCACGGCTTTACAATAGGCCGCAGTAAGTGCCACCTCGCCTACAATTCCATCAAATATCTAGGTTTCCACATTGGAAACGACCAACTTAAGCGTCCAAAAGACAAGCTCCGGGCGATAGTTGATATGCACATCCAGGGTACAAAGAAACAGCCTCGTTCTTTCAAGGGGTCTGCCTCATTTTATAGGAGGGTCGTCCCCAATTTCGCGTCTTTAGCCGCCCCTATGTGTGAACTGCTCATGAAGAAGTCCCCAGTTCGCATCGTCTGGAATTTGAGGGCTACTGCTCATTTCCATTAGCTGAAGGGTAAATTGGTATCTGCCTCCATCCTCAGGTTGCCTGACCCCAGTAGACCCTTCGGGATCTGAACGGATGCGAGCAACTAGGGCATCGATTGTGTCCTTCTTCAGTATATATTGTATATAATAGGGTCGAAGAATTGATCACCGATACCCTTAGCATTAATCCTTTGGGCGACGACCCTTGCTAAATGGTAATTGTAATTGCTCCATAGCCTTTTGTCTATTTTGTATATAATGTAACCGCCAGCTAGATATAAGTTAAATGACAATTATTTCTCTGTGTATGTAGTTATTATTTTTTTTTTGGGGGGGATGCGTACATCTAGGACGCACAGTGCCCTTGTATATATGAAATTATCATTTAGAATTCTGGTTCATCACCACTATATGTGTATATGTACCAACGTAATCTTCCTGTCATTTGTGTATGATGCATCTTTGAACATTCATTTCATTTTTTTCTTTGCTTTGTAAAGCTTCGTGTATAAATATAGTTTTCATATTTTTAATTACATTCGATCTTAATTCTCTTATGGGCGAGGAAACTTGTAATAATTAATGTCCTTCCCGTTCATAAGGACACGCAGTCGGTTATTATTAGCTTGTACACCGGCTTATTGGTGTTAGGGGATGTCACTTTTCTCCCCAACTCCGAAAGTGACATCTTCCAGGATGGGAAAGGTGTAGAAGAATAAGGTCGAAGGACGACCACGTGCCCTTCTGTACCCACGTGGTCTCGAGATCACCGCATGTAGCGTTGGAAGCGAGGCTGATCTACGGCGAGGATGCGGTCCACGCCGTTTTATTCAACTCCATCTGCTTTACTTAGGGACACATTCTTCTCGTCTCGCATGTCCTCACAGCCATCTTCTTGCCCTCCGGCATAGATCAAAGCTCGTCGAACATTCTACGCCATCTTTATCTTGGTTCCCCCGAAGGAGTCGCTGCCTTTCTCCAAGATCGCGCGTGTCGTGGAGGCTATCTCAACCACCACCGAGCGCTTATATAATCTCCCAACTCGGTTTAGTGTGTGGCTTTCCAGGGATTTCCCGCCTATCACCACGTATGAGCGAAGGAAACGCTCACTCGTCGCGACCAGAGATACCGGCGATTTCGATTCGAGGACGAAGGCTAAGTCGATATCCGTGAACTCTGCCATATTTAATTGGCAAGTATCTGACGAAGATTTTCATCTCCGAAGGCCAAACTACGTGTGCTTCCTCATCCGCCCCGTGAGGTAAGCAAGCTTCCCCAATATAATCATCGTATCCCGACCGACGCTTTCTTTCATCGAATACGTAAGCTGTTGCAATCGTTGATGCCTACAGATTATTCTATATTCTGGTCTACCCAAATCATCCCATCCTTTGTGTGCGAGCCCCGTATTAAAATCCCCTTTTTAATCACCGACCTGAAACCGACCACTAATCCCATATTTATCCCTCCTGTGTCTCGTGTCGATAGTTAATTTTCGCATGTATGATCATTCCCTTTAATCCCTGTACCTGTACCTATTTCAACTTTATTTATTTGTTAGTAAAGTTATATTTTTGTTATTGTATTTTTCTTACAACCCTGAACGAGTACCATCTACCTGTGAATCTTTGGCCAACTTGCACTCTGAATTATTTATTTTGAAAGGACCCCGCAATTAAAAAGTACACCATCCCCACTGAATTCTTAACTATTTCCAGTTCACGAACCGGCTAAGGTCGAATCTTAAACCAACTTCGACGCAAATCCCAAAAGGCATATATATATTTATATAGAGTCTGGACAGTCCACGACAACTGTAAAGGTAGGAATGTTGACAAATGTGTAATACGAAAGGGTGTGCAGTTGCTTCCAGAATCAATATAGGTTATATTCTAATTTTTCAGGTGCGGAAAAGTCAAGCATGTTCTTTCAGTAACTTTGATTTTCGAAATTTTCTAACTAATACTCCTGAGGAGATGTAAACAGTAGAATTAATTGCGTATATTACTGTTAATTGTATGCTCAATAGCAAGAGGATTTTCATTACGTTTACTTGTGTCTTAAGTTGTACGGTATGTGATACAACTTTGGTATAGTCCTAAGAGTATTTCGGGAGAGCCTTTTTTTGGCGTGGTATTGAGGGTCTGCACTAAGTTCAGATAGCTAGTCTCACATATGCACCATGATATCCGTACCAAGACGATTCTTGGTGGTTGTTTTATGAAATTTATGAATGAAAACAACGTTTCACATGAAAAAAGATGAAGCAAAAACATTGTTACTATAGCTGAGGCCAACTTGTCCATTGACGCAAAAGAGTTTGATAAAGAGTTCTAGTCTGCAAGTATGAGGTTTTGTAATCTCCTTTATTGCAACTTCAGAATTAGTTCAATAAATTTTGCTTTCCACAGTGCATTTTCCTGGAATTCAACTAATTCCTTTCCAAGTTACTAAGGTCAATCCACTCGAAATTTGATAGCTTTGAAGTTGGGAAGTATTTTTTGTAATAAAGGAAAATACTTCAGCTTGTTTTCTTCCAGATCTCTTGAAAAAATGTCTAGTTATTTTTCGAGAGCTTTAATATGCTCAAACATTAACGGTACTAAACTGTGATTTACATGCAGTTTCAATAATTGCAAAAATCTAACATGTTTTCCAATCATACTTGAAGCACCATTAGTTGTCACAGATACAATATTTCCGAATTTAATGCCAAGTTCAATAACTCCTTATTCAATTCATTCATAATATCTTGAATTAAGTCCTTTTAAAGCATCATCAATTTAATTAGCTCTTCATTATATTTCAGGAAGGAAATCTTGCACTAACTGCTGGACTTGCAAGCGATGTAATTAACATCTCTATTCTTATTCAAACAAATTGAAGCATTCCTGCATTATTTAAATCTAATAAGAGTTAATTGGTTACATCTTTATCCATAACAACTATTTTATCTTTCACCGTATTACTAGGTGCTGGCAACTCATTAAATCGTTAAGAATCTCATCTATACTCTGAAAGTCAAAATAAATTTTTTTAGCAGTTTAAAAAAACTTCTTTTAACTAATTGCCAACAGAAAGTGGCTTTCCGTGTTGAGCAATATTCGATGCTAACTGAAAACTAGCTGCTGAAATATTGGTTTAACATCCTTTTGAAATTATTACATTGCTGTTCCTGTTGCTTTACCTGTCTTCGAATCATTTCATTCCTTTTATCATCTGTCATTGAGCACAAATTTTGATCATTGCTTTTGAAATGACGTTTCATATTATATTAGCAAGCTACAACTTACTCCTTTCAAAGACAGCAAAACGTCTTTTTATTTTATTCAATAACACCGTATTTGATACTCCCACTTTCACTACACTCCGAACTAATTTTCTTTTTCTTTGTATTTATTTTTATTGGTTATAATTTCCGCACACTTAAAGAAATGATCACAACTGAATTCAAAATATTAAAAAATTGGCGACAAGAAAATACTTTTAGAGAAAGAGAATTGACACTGAAAGATTGCTTAAGCTGCGAGGAAAGAGGAATGGAATTCATACACATTTGTCATCAAATCAGTTAAAAGTGGGTAAATTTTTCAAGATTAATGTTATATTATTTTTTAAAATGAAATATGTAATTATTTTAATATCCTCCATTTGAGTACTAATAAAATATTGACTTTAAAAGGCAAAAGATTTATTTAAAAATAGTAAAATTATAAATTAAACGGACTTATTATATATAATCATAACCAAGTTTACGTTGTGGGTTGAACGAAACGTCTTGAGACCCCAAAACTCAAGCTCGTATTTTTGCTTTATTGCTGAAGGATCGAAGCTGATAGATCCTGAGACACTATTTATCATAAAATTAGGGATTAAATCTAAATTTACGGAAAAAGCTTCTTAACCTATAATTTGGTTTGCTTAAAAGGTAACAGGTCTTATGCCCTTATTTAGGCAAATTATTGGGATTTCGAAATTATTGGTGGTTGATAATGACTAAGCTAAAATGATATTTTTAGTTACTCTTTTTATTAGTTATGTGAACCCTACCATTCCGTACAACTTGTCCATTACATATTATCTAAAATGTGGGCTTGGAAAAAAACTTTCTCCAGAGCTCCAACTTATTTCATCTCTAGGATAAACGCAAAAATTAGAATTATTAGGAAATTATACAATCAGTTGCTGCCGTATGGAAAGAGAATTCGAATCATATCCTATGGGCAAATCATCATTAGGAGAGCGCGAATTTGGGGTACATCCATCAGTATTAGAATTAGGAGATTCCGAGGGGGACTGAGAACGTGAATTGTGGATAAATTCATTGTTAGAATCAATAGATTTAGAAGGGGTGTGAGAGCGTCAATTGTGGATGTACCTTACTTGAGCATTCAAGAGGTGAACTTTGTGGTGACACCGAACTGCGTTCCGGCATCAACAAGCATGGTTAAAAGCATGGGTATAATAATGGTCGTGATCTACAATCTTCGGGCTTTCTCCTAAAAATGGGTACGAATTTTCAATGACTGGTTCATAGCAGAGATGTTCATTGGTGTAATGTTCTCTTATGTCTTCCTTAGTTTGGTCAGTGTTATGTTTCGTGTATATTGAAGGATATTGTGCAACATTGGTATCTAGGTATCGTACGTATCAGTCAGTGGGTCGATAGGTAATACCTACGTAAGGGAATTCCAGGTTGTATGAGTATACGAGAAGGGTTATGGTTTGTGTTGGTATTCTCACAAGACTATTTATTTTCTAAATAGGTTTTATAGGCAGGAGATTTTTTAAACCTTACAACGGGCAAAATCTCATTGTGAAAAAGTATGGCCTTGGTTATCACAGTTAAAGGAATGGATTCATGGTTTGGTTGTTTGTTCCAATTAATTGTCGATAGGTAACAGCAGTGGTGCGTTTATGATGACATATTGTTTGGAGTATGTGGAATGTTTGTGGGTGAGATTTATTTCTGTAACACGGACTTTTTGGGGAGGCGTCAGTTCAGAATATTGGGAGTTTACTTTATTTAATGCTCCATTCACGCTTTGGTAAATGTCTAAATGTTCTTGAAATTTATGACCTGGCGCTACAGGAATTGTTTTCAGCAATTAGGCAATTATATTACTGGGGAGTAAATGCAATATTTAATTGGTTTTGACCAGCCCTAAGGGCTTCCTCTAACAACTTATGGGTGTGATTTAAAAAATCATTTAAATCTTTATTCTCATACTTTTTACAACGGGTTTGGAAGAAAGCAGATATCGTTGTGAGGGGCTAACTGTGTGTGGATTATTTATAACTTCCTGACAAATGGACTTTAAATTCTCCTCGCACTAGTTTGTACTATTAATGGTGAATACGTAAGAGTATCGGGAACATTTCTTCCTCTTGTGTGTATAAATCTACGAGCCTCATTTATTTTCATGTCAGCGTGTATGGTTTTCCGTAAGAAAAGGTTTCTGAAGGGATTAGACCAAGGTTGTACACTGGGTTCAGTGAATTTACTATTAATAAGTTCTTTAAATGGGTATACGTTGTTGGGAAGAGCCATGAATCGACTAAGATTAATGTAAGTTGCAGGATTATTAGTAGCCGGAGGTGTGTTGTTTATGAATGAGCTAGAGGTGATAAATGTACCAGTGGGCTGGAGCATTGGTAGTAAAATCAGAAGTGCGATTACTGGTAGAAGTGGTAACATTTTATTAGTATTGACTGGGCCTCATGGATCGGAAAAATAGGGGGAGTTGATGCAAGCGGAGAACCTGATAAAATGTTTTCTCTGCCACTCATATACTATAGTAAAAAAATATGCTTGGAATGGATCACACCTAAATAATCTGACTAAAATTACAAGAAATAAAATTTATCATATAAAAATGCGTAGAAAATATTTGGTTTAAACTATAAAAATCTTTCAAACTTAGATTATTAATGAGGGTATGCCATAGATGTTAATGCATTACAAATTGGATAAATTAATTTCAGCAACCGATTGCCTAATTATTTCCTAGTGTATCATTGGTGCATAATATATGATGTTTCTTTGTGTGCTAAGATAAAATACGGTATAGGTTAGTTGTTTATTTGTGAAGAGACGATGCTGTTATTTCTTGGAGGAGAAATCCAAATAGGAGCAGTGGAGTGTTAAGACAATCTTGAGGAAAGTTGAAGGCGATTTTGAAGGATCTCAGAACCGAAATTCCAACAAAGTGAGGCATTCAAGGCGGGGAACGGTTGTGGATTCTGAGTTTGAATCAATAATTGGTGAGCTTAAAAGGGCGGCTGCACGTTTGAATCCAGTCCGATTATTGAATCAGAATGTTTTATTTTGCGTAATTGCAAGGAGAGTGTCGATCCTGGCCCCGTTTGTGATGGTCAGGCACCGAGGCCTTTCAATGGAAATTGCAGAGATGGAGACCTCAGAAATAATCTTCAATAGCAACTGCGGCGAGGAAGAGACCAATCTTGATAAACAAGATCCTGATCTGATCTTGATTTTGAGGTCACTTTTAATATGATAATCTTGATATTGATCTAAGATCCTTTAATTTCTTGAGATCTTGATATTGATGATCACTTTAGACCTCAAGATCACTCTTAATTTCAGATTCTTAAATATGGTGCTATGCGAATGTCATTTGTTTTTGTCCAAGCGACATCTAGTGGCAAATTTGTTTAACACCGACTGTTTATGTTTTCTGCAATGAGTGTGCACAAGGTTCTTATTTAAACAAGTGATGATGTCACATACCACATACCAGAAGCAGTATATATTTAGATAAAAATTTTGGTAATAAGGATCAATTTGTCTTAGTGAACGGAAAATATTTTTCAATTGACGAAAATACTGGAAAGAACCCTACAATTATGTCTGCTAGTCTCGACCTAACAAGCAATGTTATGAGGTCCCTTGGGGTTAGTACTACTTAGTAACTAAGTGGTAAGTAGCAAAATTAACATAATCGTTCAAGTCATATTTTACGTGACGGGTGCAATACAAGACGATTGCTACATTTACACAGTCGTTCATTTGAATATATTGTGTACTTTATATATCAATAAATTAAAATGCCTTGATCAAGCGAAAATAATTTTAATTATAGATATTTTTTTAGAATCTTGTTACATAAGTATTAATTGCAACTAGAAGTCTGATACTCTCATAGATATTATACAGGGTGTTAAAAAAGTCTCCGAATGATAATAATTTTTTTTGTGCAAAAACTACACTCAGATTTTTAAAGGTGAAAATGAATCGGAAAAGATAAAGATACCAGAAAGCAGATACCAGCGGCAGCAATGCTGTCTCCGCCACAATTGCCAAGCAGTCAAGACTAATCATGTTCTACATTTCCAAGCAAGAACCAGTACCACCAATATGCAAGGATATCCTTGAAAAGAAGATTCTCTCACATATGCCCAATGAACTCTTACCAGTAAGCCTAGTTCAACTACTAGAATTTAAGGATCTTCTTTCCTGTTAGTATTACTCAAATATTTTATTATTTTGTACATGGATACGAGTAATATCCGATTAAAATAGTTATTTATCTTATTTGTATGAACATTAGACTATCGCTAGCATAGCTAAATATTTTGCTATTTTAAATAGCTAATCTTGGATTAAAATAAGTAATAATCTTATTTGTATGAACATTATACTATTGCTAGCCAAGCAAAATATTTTTTATATTTTTTACACTGCTAATCTATTTTATTTGCTATCATATTTAAATATTTTTTCAGACGTTACTCGACTATCCAGGTGACACCCAGACGCACCCTGACTAGATCTCTTTCAATAACAACCAGTACAATTAAGGAAGACATTCAAGCACAACTGACAGAAGTTGACCATGTGTGTTTCATGCGACATATGGTCAACTAATCACTGCAGTTTCATGGAAGTCAATGCGCATTGGTTATGTTATTGATTTAGTGTATTATTTGTATATAATTGATCAATTGACGGTTGGTGATAGAGCGATAATTTGATACTGCATGCCATTTTGCGATCGCTGGTTCTTCGATTTGGGGGGGTATTATTCCAATATTTTTTCTAGTCTTTTTGTTTGCACTTTTCTATATATTCGCACCTTCAATAGCTTTTGGCTTCTTAGCGCATAATATAATTTATGTTATGTTAAATACCACAAAACATAACATCACACACATTAAACTGCTAAAAGAGCCACAAGTAAATCAAATTTGCATATATATATATATATATATATATATATATATATATATAAATAAATATAGATATAAATGAAAATACAAAACAAAGAGAGCAAGGTTCACAAAATGACGATGGTAATGTTTCTACAATGGAACTATCAATCATTACATTTGGACAACAGAAAGAGCCACTGAACACTCTATAATACAAATACTTCATTTATACCATCCTCACCTGCGCAGCATTAACGGGGTACCCAACCACAGCCAAATCTGACAGTAATAAACCACAACCCACACATAACAATGCATTCAGAAAATTCACAGGATGTACACGCAGCCTACTCACCCCACACCCACACTCTGAAACAAAAATACTAACAATCATAACACATAGACATTATGGGAACACAACACTTCAGCAGAGCACTGACCCATCCCCACCCCAACCATCGGTGCTGGTCCAGGCCAATATGACGCCCTGGGTGAACCCCATTCCAGTGTCCCCCACTTTGGAATGAGACCCAACTTCCAAAATATAGAATTACCAGGCAATGTCTTCGTCACTTCCCCCTATGGGGGGAGCTTGCGCTTCGCTACTAAGATTAAAATTTAAAATCTAAAAAAAAACAGCCATGGTTAAATTTTTACAAATTTTCTGAACTTCGCCAATTATAATAATTTTAAAAAGGAACTCTAAACTAAATTTCTACCCCTTTCAAAATATAGTTATAGAAGATATAGAAGAAGATATATAAAAATATATTTTCTGTACTTCACCATTTGGAATTCTTTGGGTTTTAAAAAGTCACAAATTTCGATACTTATATTTATTTCTAAACTTCACCATTTTGTCTTTTGATATTATAAAAGAATTATTACAAATAACTTTGATAAATAATATAAGTCATAATCAAACTAAGATGAAATTATTATTCAAATACTGAAAAAAATCCGCTTCTAAAATTATAGAGTTAGTGAAGTGATGATGATGATGATGATAACTTTATAAATAAACATTTTAACAATTATGTACAAACCAACTTGTTTATTTAGAGTATGGTCTTAACATTCAATACTATACACAAATGCAATTCAGGCGGGGATCCAGGTGAAGGAAGGGAACAAAGGCCTGAAAGACCCGCCCAAATTTCAGACCTGTTTATGCTTATATTTCTTTTCTAAGCCATACTTGTATTCTGCTATTTAAAAAGAGTTGCGTAATAATATATATATATATATATATATATATATATATATATATATATATATATATATATATATATATATATATATATATATATATATATATATATATATATATATATATATATATATATATATATATATATATATATATATATATATATATATATATATATATATGTTTTGCAATTCGAATATAAGGAAACGAGATATGATGAAAAGTGTTTTATTATTTTTCAATATAACTACCCTCGACTTCAATACACTTGCGCCACTTGTCCCTGAGGCTTTGAATTCCCGACAACCAGAAATCTCCCGACTGCTGTTCAATCCACTCGTGGACGGCGAGCTGGACATCTTCATCGTCCCCAAACCGGCGTCCACGCAGTGCAGCCTTGAGCTGGCGGAATAAAGAGTAGTCGCTAGGGGCCAGATCTGGACTGTAGGGATAGTTGAGCTCCTCAAATCCGCACTCGCGCAGGGCAGCTTGTGCAACTCTAGCCTTGTGGACTTTGACGACGTTGAAGTCGGTCATGGGGCGTGAGATTTCTAGGGACCCAACGGGCAGAGACCTTGGTCATGGCCAAATTGTCGTGGATGATGTTCATAACACTTCCATGTGATATTCCAAGTTCTCGCTCGATTTCTTCGACCTTCACCCGTCGATTTTCGAGGATTATCCTCTCTACACGGGCCACATTGTCCTAGTTGGTCACGTCTAACGGGCGTCCTGGATGGGGGTCATCTTCAAGGGACTCACCACCATGGACGAATTCCCCATTCCAGCGAGCAATGGTTGAATAGGAAGGGGCGGTGTCGGTGTACACTGCAACCATGCGTTCATGGATCTCTTTTGCATTCTTGCCTTCCTTGGTCAAAAATTTGATCACTGCGCGGTGCTCAACCTTCTCCATTGGTGAAAGATTTGTGACTGACGATCTGCGATCAGCTACTGCTTCTTAAATAGACAAGGCAGGAGCGTGCGGCTGCAGGTCCTGACTTGTCATAACTTGTCTTAACACCCCCACAAACAGCCATCTTCCTTCCTCTGTTTTGCCCTACCGATTTGCAAATCTTATTGACCGCCCCTCGTATGTTTATATATATATATATATATATATATATATATATATATATATATATATATATATATATATATATATATATATATATATACACACACACATATACATATATAAATTTAAATCGTAGCCATCAAATGTTCCTTCTATGATACATACTCGTACATGTCTAAAATACAGGTAAATCTCCAAAATAATTATTAAAATGATTATTATACCTTAGCTGACGTCCCAAAACTACAATAAACCACAATTCCTATTTTTCAGATGTGTAGAAAAAAATTTGGGTCTGAGTGAGTTAGTTCTCACTCCTTTATGAGATGATGTTATTTATTATCAAAGAAAGTTGTGTAAGATAACCATTATCAGTGCTTAATGTCCTCTTCTCAGTCTACTCATGCATCCGCTACTGATGCAATTGTGTATATATGTGTAATAAATATCTAAATTAAAACAACACTTCCGTAACGAAATAAACATGAATAGAAGAAGTAGGATAAATAAATGAATAAATAGAAAGAGATCAAATAGAGAACAAGATAACTAAATTGCACTACGTAATTTGAGGGGGAGGGGATCTTTTTTTTTGGCTCCGTTTGTCTGTCCTGAAAAATCAACCTCAGGCAAAAATCCACCAAGCGGTTTGGATGTTTCCACGAAACCATTTTTTACGCCGGCATTTTCTCCCCACACGAAATATTCAAAATAAATTTTTGAGTTAATCATGAGAAAGCCCTTTGTAATGGGAGCCCTTTCCTGTAAATATGGTCAATCAATTACACTTGAATAATCACACCACCAGGGAAAAAACAACGTTTGCACATTTACATAAGTTATCATTTGTTAAGAAGACCCATAAATTTCGTGAGCAAGTCTGCATTGAGTTTCCTTTCTCGTGTTAGTCCTTGACAAGAATCTAGCGATAAGTTAAAAATAATTAAGATCCTCTATACTTTTAGCGCACTATTTCTGTTATTGCAACTTTTCTATTTAATTATCTGACTTAAAACTTTTAACGATTATTTTTTATTTCGCCGCCAAGTTTTTAAATCACACGCATTGAATAACGATGAAGTTGATGGTGGAGAAGGAAATGTGATGGGAAATTGCTGAATTCAATTTTTGTCGGAGCAAAAAATAATGCCGAGTGGTGCTTTGCAGTGTCTTTGTCAAGTGTTAGGAATTCATCGGGTTGAGAATAATTCAAAACGCCCCTTTTTGTATCCAGTAGACAAATGGAAAAGCAAAACCTCTGCTGAACAGATTAAGCAGTGGATTCACCAAAGGGTGACTGTCAAAATCAGCTTCCGGGTGGCATATATCTGTTTGCCAACCATTGCTTTGCCACTTGCTATGAATTGTAGGTCACACTCACAACTGAGGTTGCAGAAATGTAAAGATTTCTAGCCGAAGTATGGAAAGATTGACAATATTGAAGATACACAATGAACTGAAAGATTCATATCATATATTGGATTGGCCACTGAGAAGCTTTATAATATGACCGGTGATGACGGTGTTCAAGGAAAATTAGGTTTTGGCTAAGGTTGTTATTTTAGATATTATTATTTCAAATCTTTAAATTATATTTACATGTTACTTTCATTTTGAGTTTGGGAGGTTAATACTAATACAATTTTTCTATATTCACTAAGTTAAATAAAGGAATACACTAAAACTACGATTACCATCTCATTTAGTATAATTTCAACACTCGAAATAAATCGCAATACCTTTGAATCATCAATTAAAAAAAAATGACCCAATGTAACTACTAATAGTGACCCTAAACTCAACTGTTAAGATGAATACTAACCACTTTTTAAAATTACCTCCTTATAACTACAAAATCATGAGCTTAGATTGAAGTGTTATGATGAATTCTTACCTCTTTGAGAGCAGCGCGAAGTTGATTATTTTCTGCCTTGCAACGTTGCAACTCCATTGACAGCAAATTCGGCGAAGACAGACCATTTTCAACGCATGTTTTTAAAGTCGGTTCTTGGCCGTTTTTAATTACTGTCTGAATCCCTTCGATATTGAAAGGGATTGTGTCGATAGGGGAGACAGAGCCGGTTGAAACGGATCCGTTTGTTATCTCAAATGCATCGTGAAAATCCGATTCTTCTCCATCCCGTTCGAGACTTCCATTAGAAGATGAAACATCCCCATGTTGAATTTTGGTGTCGTTCAGCTTCATACTGATGTCTTTTAATCGGTAAATTCACTCGTTTGTAAAGGTAAATAAGATGATCATTCAACATGGGAAGAATGTAACATATTTTCATCCAACATTTTACTATTTTCCAGGGAATCAAAATCTTCAGAAAGGGGTGGAATTATTTTTAACAATAATTAAGCAAGAGTGGTTAGCATTTGTTTCCACGTGAATCCACCTTTTGAGCGGGTAGGGTAACGAATTTTACTTTTTTTTTAGCGTTAAATAAAAATATGGTACCACATCATCCGTTCCACGAAAGGGCCACTAGATGGTGGTGGGTGGGGGGCTAATTATTTAATTATTATTTTCGGTTTTCAAGACTTTGCACGACGTTGACCTGATGTGAACCTGAAAATTGAAAAGCAACACTTATTAGTCACCTTGACGATATTCACTAAATCCTCACTGGCCACCATTGCTAAAATAGAAATCCAAGAAGTATACAGCTATGGTTTTAAGCGTAAATTCGATTATGACCTATTAAGTTGAAACTTGAACCCCTAAAGAACTCGTGATAAAATGGCAGCATAGGAGTCCTTGAACCCATTACGATGGGTATCAAATGGCTTGAGAGAAAATCGCCCTTTTGCGTGAACATGACAAACTTCAAAGGGTTCGAGAGAAAATAAAGACTTTTATTGGGCTCTGCTTATGGCAAGATTTAAAGACAAAAGAAGACCGCATATAGGTAGAATCACAATTGAAAAGTCCAAGAAACGAGTAAAAACAAAATAAAGAGATGGACTTTGAAAAAATATAACAAGGTCTGGAATATAAGTGGACAAGACTCAGGAAAAATCCAAAAGATGTGACAAAGCTCTTGTCTTCAGTTGAAGGCGTATATCTAAAATAATAATTGATACCGATAACAATGGTAATAATGTTATGATATAACCTATGTAGTTAAGTATATAACCACTATTATGGCAGTTTCTGAAGGATGGAAGTAAAATAAAGGTACATATTCGTATTACAATAATTTTTATTCATCAAAGTCTACTCCATTTTTTTAATGACCAATCCTTCTATTCGGCAGCTTCATAATTCCATCTGCGTCGAATTGGGCTGTGTTGGGGGAAAAGAAGTTATTTAAGTGGTGTTTGAGAGCGGGTAAATCAATAAAAGATATTCTGCTCAAGGAATTTTCCAGGAACCTTAACGAAACTCAGATGGTCCAATGTAGGAAGAGTACTCTGGTAAAAGATCCCACATAAGCTAAGCTCATATAACTTTGTTTGGGTAGCCAAAGACATACGAGGATTGGCGTTGTCTTGTTGGAACACACCTCTTTCCTGTTGGCTAGTTCTGGCCACATCTAGAGAATTTAGCCATTCAACTTCTCAGTCTGACAGCAGTACACATCAGAATTAAGGGTATGATTTTGTAGGAGTAGTTCATAAATAATACCTTTCTAATCCTCCTAGACAAAGAAAACATTTTTTGGGGCATGAATATTCCGCTTCGGTAGTTGTTTTGGTGAATTCTCACGCAAATACCAGGATTGTTTTCGCATTGTCATCGTAGACAATTTATTTTTCATCTTCAGTCACGAATCCCTTAAAAAAAGGTTGTTTTATTGCGTTTTAAAAGTATACCGTGGATGGAAGATCGGTCCATGCAGATTTTCTCTGAAAGGATGTGAGGGACCCATACATAATAGTGTGAAATTTGCCCAAGTTTCATTAGGTTTTCTCGAACAGTACCTTTTAGAAGTTTTAACATTTCTGCAAACATGCTAGTTGTTTTTTTAGGGTTGTCTTCAATTTTTACCTACAAAAGTTCGTAGTTCATCTCTGAAGTTCTTCCAGAGCGACTTGCAGTTTCTATGCTGAAATTTCCGCGTTTCAATTTTGCAAGCCATCCCCGAACCTTTGATTCACCAACAACCCCACCATAAACATTGCAAATCATTTTACATGTTTCTGCAGTGTTTCCCTATTTTTTGTAAAGAAGAGCATTCTGTAGCCAGTAGGCTATCTCACTGCAAGTGATGCCAAAATACAACCGTACCAACATTACAGCTGCAATATGAAGAGTTTAAGGACATAACCGTCGAAATCACTGACCTTTCCAGACGAACTGATAATTTTAGTACATATATCCATACTATTCTTATCTTTTACACATTCTTGAACATTTCTATAAGGCAAAATTACAATAAAATTACTGATCATTTCAAAGATAGGTGTGTCGTCTATTTTTGGGGGAGTATCCCATTATAATTTAATAATATAACTCAGGTTGATAGAAGTAGGAAAAGTGTCAAGGAATCGGGTTAATTAAAAAGACAATCTTCAGGTTGTTTGGAGATGTGTTGAGAGCATCTGTAACATCATTGTCTTTGGTTGTTATGAGTATAGCGCTACTTTATCTCAATATTTGACAGTATATACGGTGGCCACTCAAGAGGTCAGTACTAGAGAGTCACAAGGAATAGGAGAACCTAAACCGATATTGCTATCTATAACGAGAAGGTATTATTTAGGTAAAGACGTGACATAAAACTTGAGTAAAAGAAGAATAAAGATGAATGCTCTCCCCATCCTCCTTTAGAGGGAGCAAGAACAGTCTAGATCTGATTACTGCCGCTCAGAATAAACGATCCTGCTGACTGTGCCTTCGAGAGAAGGGAAGGTGCTTACTTATTGTGGGCGTGGTCTAAATTGGCGGCAAGACTTTTAGCATAATCATTTGCAGGTTTGCTACGAACCATTATATCTTACAAACTTGCCACATGCCCACGAATTCAAGCTTCTCGAGTAGCAGATAAATTCTGAACTCGAATATACCAACAGTTACCTCTCACCAGAAATAGTAAAGTTAGAGAAATTACATAGAGTGCCGTCCCAAAATATTAGAACTCTTGTATTCATATTACAATACCTTAAATAACTTTTACCAGACACATGTAAAATACTCAGTGTTGAATGCAAAACGAGAGTTCTTGTTCTTTGGAGTGATCTTTGGCTTAAGTGTGTGGGTGCACGAGCGTTAAGATTGTCTTCCTCCAGCCAATGCGACGCAGTCTGCCTGAAGACATTGATGGCCAAAATCTATCGAAACTCACAAGAAACTGTTGCAGGGGTCTCGAAACGGTCCTTCTTCACAGTTTAGGTAATGGTTCGGTCTTCTCTTTTTGAGGTCTTCGTGGCCTACCAGTTGATTTAACAGCTTTACATAAACCTGTTTTTTATCATAGGTTGACAGAATATTATAGACTACACTTTTGGAGTATATGACAGTCTCTTCGATGGCTCCAATAGAAAGACCATCTTGATGACGTGAGAGATTTCATAGGCATGAAGAGAATGACCTGAGGTAGACGAGATTGACCTGAATTTCGTGGCTATTCAAACAATGGCGGGTCTCTCTACAAGAAACCTAAGCGTACGGATCATTTTGGACAATTCATTTTTTTCTATTAAATTGCTTAGCTGATGATAAATTTCGTTTTATTCATCCAAATTTGGATAAGTTTTAGCTATACGTAGTTTAAACCTGTAAGTTATCTTACACCAATTTTGGAAACCTTGAATTTTCTTTTGGAAAAACTACGGAAGATGTGATAGAAATACAGGCTTGCTGATCTTTTTTGGAAGGTACTGTAGTTTAAAGGGCTAAAAGAATAGATTGTAAAGAGGACTAATTACCCGGAACATTATTGCGCAGAAAAAGAATCCTAGTTCCTAATCCTAAGAGTTGTTAGTTAATTTGTTGGTTGCTGTCATGGGAAGAGAATAAAATTAAAAAATAAAACAAGCCAATTCCGTCCAAACATCAACTCTTAAGCTGTCCTATTGACGTCGGGTTTAGATCTGTTAAAGCACCTATGGATACCAATGGTAGCTAAACTACTTATTAATAAATAGCATTGTATTAATATACCAGAATAAATCCATTTTCAATAAGTAATATTAGTTTAATTAATCTATTTGTAGAAAAATGTCAAATTTAGAAAAAAAAACGATAATAATTCCGCCAAACTATACGAGGGAAGGTCCAAAGGTTCTCGCCTCAAATAGGTTAAGAAAATAAAATGTCAAACCTAATTTTATTACTTTTCATTTTAGTCCCCGAAAAGGTTAATGCACTTATTAGATCTTGAAATAAGCATTTCAATCCCCTTGTTAAAATAGTGTTTGTCTTTGCACTGAAAATGCTCAAAAACAGCTGACGTAACTTCATCCTCACTCAAAATTTTGTTCACCCTCAAGTGGGATTTGAATTTAGAGAACAAATAATAATGACTGGGGGGCATGTCTGGACTGTAGGGAGGGGGGTTCAATTCTGTGAAACCGCAATTAAGAATGGCCCTCTTTGCAATTGCCGCTGTGTGCACTGGAGCATTGTCATGGCGGAGCTTGACTCCTCTACTGTGTTTTTACCAAACACATTTATTTAAAAAAGAGATGAATACTGGACAAGTGATCCACTATCTACAAGATGGCATCAAAAAGATAGTTAAAAAAAGAGAAAGTTGCCAAAGGAAATTAATTAAGGCAAAATACATAATGGTCTTCAATAAAATTTGCATTCAAGAAAGACTGCTACCCAACTACACTAATATATATATATATATATATATATATATATATATATATATATATATATATATATGAGATGTGATACCGAGAAGTTTGGGGGCCATAAGCCACCATGTATGTCAATTCAAGTTGGTAGTTAGGGATCGTCAGCGAAATGAGCCAACACTGTATTTTTTTTCCACACATCGGGAATTAACCTTGCATGTTTTGTTTTAAAATCCAGTACCACACACACGCGCGCGCACACACACACACACACATATATATATATATATATATATATATACATGAATACAATGTCCTGCAGGAAAAAATGAAAAGGTGTTTCCAAGTACTTTCGAACTTTATTAAGTTCCTTGATAAGGAACTTAATAAAGTTCGAAAGTACTTGTAAACACCTTTTCATTTTTTCCTGCGGGACATTGCATTCATTTGCTACCCTCACGTGATACTTTGTAAGTTTTTTTTCATATATATATATACATATAAAGAGAGAGCAAATACAAGTTCTGAGAGTGATAACAACCATCACAGGGCTTTAGCCATATTTATTTTCTGCCTTTCAAAAATACTTTTAAGACAGAAAGAAAGATGCAGAAACCTTGTATTGCAGACTACATAACAAATAGTACAAGAAAAACGAAATTGGGCGCGAAAGAGCAATGGAAAAGAAAAGTTTGAAATTCCTGGCCGGGCCCCGATTACCCGGGACTGCTGATTGCCGGTCAGAGTCCCGGCAAGGAATTTCGAACTTTTTTCCCCTGGCGTTACTTCTGTCTTCTCGGTAAAGGATTGCCTTCGTTGTGCCGCCCTCTGCTCTCTTTGATTCTAGAGTCCTTTTAATGTCCCTTTCTATTACCTCTAAAAAAACTCCTGTTTCATGTCTCATTGCTCATTCGCGTCAAATTTATCTTTCTCTCATATATATATATATATATATATATATATATATATATATATATTATATATATATATATATATATATATATATATATTTATATATACATATATATATATTATATTTGATGGTGGTAGCTAAATTTGGTCTGGGGAAAATTCGCTCTCAGATAATTCGGTGTTGAAATTTAAGGAGTTGATACCCTAAATACTTGAAAAAAAACAACTTATAAATGGAAGAACACTGAAAAAATAATAATTCCTAAAGAATAACACAAAACTAAAGGAATAGGAACATTAAAAACAAAATTATCTCATAAGCTTTTATTAAAAAAAGTACTGGAAAAAATAAGAAAATTTGGTCTTGAAAAGTTCAGTCTGAGAAATTTTTATTTAAGATTATAAAATTTGCTTTTAAAAATGCTAGTTTGTTATCTTTATCGTAAGATTGTACAAATTGTAATAACTTTTCATCTATTTTTTCATACTTCCTTTTCTTTTGTGGATTATCTCCTCTTTGAATATGAATAATTTTCGTTTGCGTGAGTTCTTCTTCCTTTCGAAGAGCATCACTGGGCTTCCAAATATTAGGACGATTGCAGGTAACCGATACTCTCAAAGCCGAGTGGAAGCCTATATTATGAGGATCAAGAAATTACCCGTACAAATGGTAGCGTCTTAAAAGTGAGAGAGCCTATTTAAGTCATTCTCTATCAACTTATAAGTAAGTGAATACCCATTTTAATTATGGGTTAAGCAGCTGTCGTCGCCCGATCGTGGTTGAGTTGGGGAAAGTGAGAGTGAAATAACGGAACTAAAGATTGAATAAAAATGCGGATCATTCATGGTGTTTGTAAGGTTAAGGCTAAATAAGGTAAAATTAGGTCAAGTTAGATCCATTTCCAATATTCCTACATACAAATCCCAATAATGAGGGCTAAATTTGACCCATTCTTATGCATAACCAAAATAGTGCGTATGGGGAGTGGGTGGGGTTTTAGGGGGAGGAGTCTAAGTTAAGTATGCAATGCTACTCTTTCCGCTTGGTAGGTACATATTTTTCATCACTCTTTCTATTATCACTCATCGGTCAATTCACTCTATCCCTCATGAAACAGATTTTAGAAATTAACCAAAATCAATCGCTTAATTATAGCACTCTACTAAATCAATCATTTGAATACATTAATTAGTTCTTTGAATGTTTAGTTCCTTTCTGATACCTTTTTATTTGAGACTCTCCTACCATTTCATCTCTATCTTCTCTTTTTCTTTTCCTTTTTACTTTATCGATTAATCCTCTTTTAAGAGGAGGTCTCAGTTGCTGTTAATGGGTGACAGGAATTGTGGGAGTTTAGCGCGCAAATTGGCTTATTGCGAGATGGGATCATTTGGCGCCAAAACATGACTCGGCTCACAGTTACGCGCGGTATGTGTCATAGACGAATATGTAGCTTTTATGCCGCCCAGGAGGTCGCCGAATTTGCCCCCCCCCCTCCCCCTCCCCTCTAAACAGCACAAATTTTTAATTTTACATGAGGCATCTCAAAATACACTAAAATTATTTTTAAAATTCTGATGAAAATTATATGTAGGTACTTTTGACAAGGTTTCCAACAGTTTCCCTCTTTTTGTCCATAATAATAGAATATTTTCCTGGAAAAGGTAAAAGACAAAAAATACACACTGGTCAATATTTGACTAAAGCGCACTTGGCTTGAATTCATTAACAAAAATATTGCCCCGAAAACGCGCCGCCTGGGGCGGAATGTTCCCTACCCCCTAGTGATGTGGCATCATTGTCCGATGTGAGGAAGTCTCCAGGATTACTACTAATATTTCATGCATTGGTACGGTGAGAACTACTACCTCTTAGTCCCATTGAGTTTTCATAAAGTTCCTCTACCTGCCTTTGAGTTTTCATAAAGTTCCTTTACCTGCCTTTGAGTTTTCATAAAGTTCCTTTACCTGCCTTTAAGTTTTCATAAAGTTCCTTTACCTACCTTTAAGTTTTCATAAAGTTCCTTTACCTGCCTTTGAGTTTTCATAAAGTTCCTTTACCTGCCTTTGAGTTTTCATAAAGTTCCTTTACATGCCTTTGAGTTTTCATAAAGTTCCTTTACCTGCCTTTGAGTTTTCATAAAGTTCCTTTACCTGCCTTAGTTTTCATAAAGTTCCTTTACCTGCTTTTGAGTTTTCATAAAGTTCCTTCACCTACCTTTGAGTTTTCATAAAGTTCCTTTACCTGCCTTTGAGTTTTCATAAAGTTCCTTTACATGCCTTTGAGTTTTCATAAAGTTCCTTTACCTGCCTTTATGGTTTTCATAAAGTTCCTTTACCTGCCTTAGTTTTCATAAAGTTCCTTTACCTGCCTTTGAGTTTTCATAAAGTTCCTTTACCTACCTTTGAGTTTTCATAAAGTTCTTTTACCTGCCTTTGAGTTTTCATGAAGTTCCTTTACCTACCTTTGAGTTTTCATAAAGTTCCTTTATCCTGCCGTGGAGTTTTCATAAAGTTCCTTTACCTCCCTTTGAGTTTTAATAAAGTTCCTTTACCTGCCTTTGAGTTTTAAAAAAGTTCCTTTACCTGCCTTTGAGTTTTCATAAAGTTCCTTTACCTGCCTTAGAGTTTTCATAAAGTTTCTTTACCTACCTTTGAGTTTTCATAAAGTTCCTTTACCTGCCTTTGAGTTTTCATAAAGTTCCTTTACCTACCTTTGAGTTTTCATAAAGTTACTTTACCTGCCTTTGAGTTTTCATAAAGTTCCTTTACCTACCTTTGAGTTTTCATAAAGTTCCTTCACCTGCCTTTAAGTTTTCATGAAGTTCCTTTACCTGCCTTAGTTTTCATAAAGTTCCTTTACCTGCCTTTGAGTTTTCATAAAGTTCCTATTACCTACCTATAAAGTTCCTTTACCTGCCTTTGAGTTTTCATAAAGTTCCTTTACCTACCTTTGAGTTTTCATAAAGTTTCTTTATCCTGCCGTGGAGTTTTCATAAAGTTCCTTTACCTCCCTCTGAGTTTTACTAAAGTTCCTTTACCTGCCTTTGAGTTTTCATAAAGTTCCTTCACCTGCCTTTAAGTTTTCATAAAGTTCCTTTACCTGCCTTTGAGTTTTCATAAAATTCCTTTACCTACCTTTGAGTTTTTATAAAGTTCCTTTACCTGCCTTTGAGTTTTCATAAAGTTTCTTTACCTACCTTTGAGTTTTCATAAAGTTCCTTTATCCTGCCTTTGAGTTTTCATAAAGTTCCTTTACCTCCCTTTGAGTTTTACTAAAGTTTCTTTACCTGCCTTTGAGTTTTCATAAAGTTCCTTTACCTGCCTTTGAGTTTTCATGAAGTTCCTTTACCTACCTTTGAGTTTTCATAAAGTTCCTTTATCCTGCCGTGGAGTTTTCATAAAGTTCCTTTACCCCCCCTTTGAGTTTTAATAAAGTTCCTTTACCTGCCTTTGAGTTTTAATAAAGTTCCTTTACCTGCCTTTGAGTTTTCATAAAGTTCCTTTACCTGCCTTAGAGTTTTCATAAAGTTCCTTTACCTACCTTTGAGTTTTCATAAAGTTCCTTCACCTGCCTTTGAGTTTTCATAAAGTTCCTTTACCTACCTTTGAGTTTTCATAAAGTTACTTTACCTGCCTTTGAGTTTTCATAAAGTTCCTTTACATGACTTTGAGTTTTCATAAAGTTCCTTTACCTGCCTTTAAGTTTTCATAAAGTTCCTTTAACTGCCTTAGTTTTCATAAGTTCCTTTACCTGCCTTTGAGTTTTCATAAAGTTTCTTTACCTACCTATAAAGTTCCTTTACCTGCCTTTGAGTTTTCATAAAGTTCCTTTACCTACCTTTGAGTTTTCATAAAGTTTCTTTATCCTGCCGTGGAGTTTTCATAAAGTTCCTTTACCTCCCTCTGAGTTTTCATAAAGTTCCTTTACCTGCCTTTGAGTTTTCATAAAGTTCCTTCACCTGCCTTTGAGTTTCCATAAAGTTCCTTTACCTGCCTTTGAGTTTTCATAAAATTCTTTTACCTACCTTTGAGTTTTTATAAAGTTCCTTTACCTGCCTTTGAGTTTTCATAAAGTTCCTTTACCTACCTTTGAGTTTTCATAAAGTTCCTTTATCCTGCCTTTGAGTTTTCATAAAGTTCCTTTACCTCCCTTTGAGTTTTCATAAAGTTCCTTTACCTGCCTTTGAGTTTTCATAAAGTTTCTTTACCTGCCTTTGAGTTTTCATAAAGTTCCTTTACCTACCTTTGAGTTTTCATAAAGTTACTTTACCTGCCTTTGAGTTTTCATAAAGTTCCTTTACCTGCCTTTGAGTTTTCATAAAGTTCCTTTACCTGCCTTTGAGTTTTCATAAAGTTCCTTTACCTGCCTTTAAGTTTTCATAAAGTTCCTTTAACTGCCTTAGTTTTCATAAGTTCCTTTACCTGCCTTTGAGTTTTCATAAAGTTCCTTTACCTACCTATAAAGTTCCTTTACCTGCCTTTGAGTTTTCATAAAGTTCCTTTACCTACCTTTGAGTTTTCATAAAGTTTCTTTATCCTGCCGTGGAGTTTTCATAAAGTTCCTTTACCTCCCTCTGAGTTTTCATAAAGTTCCTTTACCTGCCTTTGAGTTTTCATAAAGTTCCTTCACCTGCCTTTGAGTTTCCATAAAGTTCCTTTACCTGCCTTTGAGTTTTCATAAAATTCTTTTACCTACCTTTGAGTTTTTATAAAGTTCCTTTACCTGCCTTTGAGTTTTCATAAAGTTCCTTTACCTACCTTTGAGTTTTCATAAAGTTCCTTTATCCTGCCTTTGAGTTTTCATAAAGTTCCTTTACCTCCCTTTGAGTTTTCATAAAGTTCCTTTACCTGCCTTTGAGTTTTCATAAAGTTTCTTTACCTGCCTTTGAGTTTTCATAAAGTTCCTTTACCTACCTTTGAGTTTTCATAAAGTTACTTTACCTGCCTTTGAGTTTTCATAAAGTTCCTTTACCTGCCTTTGAGTTTTCATAAAGTTCCTTTACCTGCCTTTGAGTTTTCATAAAGTTCCTTTACCTGCCTTTGAGTTTTCATAAAGTTCCTTTACCTACCTTTGAGTTTTCATATAGTTACTTTACCTGCCTTTGAGTTTTCATAAAGTTCCTTTACCTGCCTATGCTTAGGACAGGAAACAAGTGACAAATGAAAAATAAGAATCAAAGATAATCGTGGAAAAAATGGAAAATAAAAAACATGTGGAAGAAAAGGAACCTCTGCGAAGTGACAACGATGTTAGACTCATTGGAACGTGGAGCTCAGGCAAACCCGTCTTTACAATATCATGGCACTTTGAAGAAGAAACGTAGTGATACATGTCACCAGTCAGACCCGAAGCGTGTCAAAATGTTGGACGGAGAAAACAAGCATGGTGGTCACTAACTTGTATTATACACGTAAATGTGGTGTTTCCTTTATATTGTGTAGAAGAAGGAAGATGAGGAAAGTTCCGTTCACTAATTACGCTATGAATATTGGTAGGTAGGAGGTGAGGACAGGAGAGCATTATTGTTATTATTATTAACTTATTGCATATGCATAGGAAAAGGAACAGGTCACAAATAATCGTGGAGAAAAAAAAAATAGATAATAACAAACTTAAGGATGGAAGGGAACCCTGAGAGTTCTGAACTTAGCATACGCCTTTTATAAATGTCGCTAACCTATTTTGATATTCTACGTTTTGAAACTCTTATGAATAGAAAATATTGTTTACTTAAAAACTAAGAAGGCATATCAACAATGACATCTCATAGAATGAAGTTACGTTAAGGCAAGATGACGAAAAGAACACCTTTGCGATAGAGAAAGGTAAACTAGTAGTTTGTAGGTTTTGTTCTACTTTGTCCTGCATTTTTGTAGAAGTTGTCCGTCCTCTGGACGACCATTTGATCGATAAGTGTTCTTACTTCTGGGCTTAATAAGCATTTGACCATACTCACAATTTATTTGCTGAGATGCGTTCCCATCGTGTGTATATAGGATTAAATTAAAGCTTGAATAAGTCAGTCAAATGTAAATGAATAGAAATAGAAATTCGTATATAACAATTTAGATATAGTTTCTATTATCAATAAAAATTGAACTAATATTAATATAGTACTATAGTTAATATTAAAAATATAAAATATTTGCTTGCCGATTCAAGAAAACGTGCTTTTTTTTCTTTCTTCAAACTTTAAACTTATATATTGTGTTATTATACCCCCTATCACAGAGGTGTTAAGTTTAAATGATAAAAGTATAATAAAAGCATGATTTAAATAAAAAAGTTGGAATGGAAATAGAATTTTTCTTGAATTTCCAGATAAAATTTGGTTTGTAGAAGTATTTATAATTTAATTAAAAAGATAAAAACTAGTGTTTTGATAGCTCGAAATAAAGATAATGGCAGCAATGATAAAGTGCTACAACAGAGAATAATATGATCGAAATAGAAGAACTTGGTTTTCTCAAGAGGAAATACCCGAAAATCATCTATTCCAAAGAAAGATCTCCAGTGTATTAGGTATTTCCCGTTCTTCTGTGCAACGGATTTTAAAACGACCAAAATTAAAAGCTTATAAAAGAATGCACATTTTCCGTCATGATATTAATGTCGTCGTCGTGGCATAAGAAGATATGGCCTTTCTGGAACTGCAGAGGGACGACAGACAGTCCTGTTCAATGGGGAGTAAATGGGAAGTATCGATAAACTCCATGCGTCCGCTGTCGCTAAGAAAGCTGACGAAATGAAGAAGGGGCAGATGAGGGAGAGGAAGTAAGAGGCTAAAGTGGAGAAGTTGTTGAAGAAGGTTGTCCCGGAAGACACTTCCGATTCATCCTCTGTTTCTCCTGGATCATCTGTGCTTGGGGCATGATGTCTTGGAGATCTTCTCCTCTGCCTCCACGGTGCATCGGCTGAGGAGAACGAACCAAGAAACTATAGCAAAACGCATTGAAGAAGAAGCCTTCCGTGATCCGACTCCCCTTGTTCTCCCCTGAGATGGCAAACTGATTCAAATGCTGCCACATCTCGGATCTCAGAGGAGAGGATTGCTGCTGTGCTTACTGGGACCAACTTCGAGGATCTTTTTGGAGTACCTATCGCCATTGATGGGACCGGGAGAGAAGCAGCGGCTACTGTCTTTCGGCTGCTGGAAACGTATCAGAATGCTGACAAGATCATCGTTCTCTTCTTTGATACGAATGCGTCCAACAGTGGCATGATTAGCGGAACCTGCACCAAAATTGAGCAGTCCATTGGAAGACCTCTTCTTTGGCTGGCATGCCGGCACCACATTCACGAGGTCGTACTTAAGGACACCAAGAACTCCTCTTCGGCCCTCACCCAGGTCCTGAGATTCTCCTGTTCAAGCGATTCCGAGAAAGATAGGACTTCTTGGACATGACATCCGTCGGTACCCTCAACGACGAAGAACTCATGGATGAGTCGAGCGAATCACAGAGGCTGAAGATGATAGACTTCCTCAGGGGAGTCATCCATGACAGAGCCCACCGAAGGGAGGGCTATCTCGCACTCCTTCAGCTCTCAATTGTCTACCTGGGAGGATGGAGGGGGGATCTGCCTTGATTCAGGGCCCGTGTAGCTTACCATCAGGCAGAATGGATGGCAAAGGCTATTTACATCTTCAAGATTGCTCTGTTTTCGCAACAACTGGAGCTGACGAGGTCGGAAAAATGCGGAGTGCGACGACTGGCTCGTTTCATCAGTCTCATTTACGTCAGATTCTGGCATGAGGCAGCTGTCCGGAACTGTGCACCGAAGAATGATCTGGAGTTCTTGGCGACTCTCCAGGTGTTTGTGGATCGAGAACTCGGGTCAACGGCAGAGAAGGCCCTCCGACGGCACCTCTGGTATTTCTCAGAGCAAGCAGCGGCCCTAGCGTTCTTCGACGAATGAGAGTCTCCCAATGACCGGGCGGCCATGGTCAAATTCCTAAGCCGCCCAGCAACCCCCAAAACACCCAAAAGACTTGAAAAGAAGAACTTCACTCTCCCTGATGGTCTTCCCGAACATTAGAGGCCATTGGGGGTCTTCACTGGGAGGATGATCACTACCCAAAACGTGGAACATGTTCTGCAAAATCCACCAACTTGAGCCACCGCCCGAGGCCTGTATGTCGTCATTGATGCTACAGAGAGAGGAGTGGCACTGATCCAAAGACTCCAAACTGAACCAAAGACGAGCAATAGAAGCAGGTCCTCCGAAAAGTTGTTCATCATAAGAGCAAGACCGTCAAGAAAACAAAAGCTGGAGTTGTTGGTAAGTTCCCTCCTGCTCCTTGAGCCCCATCCTCCAACGACTTGATTGCCCTGCTCTACATACAGAATTGTTCTGCATTTCCGGTGCCCCCTTGGAATTTTTCACAACTTTGTGTGGTAATTTTCAGTTGAATACCATTCGTTGCAAGTTTTTTGTCTTCTCCTCTAATTGATTTTTTCGAAGTTTCACTTGAAATGTGGAATTTTGTCAATCTGTGCTACCAGTAAATATTGAAGATATCAAATCAATTTTGTATAAAGTATTTATGGGTCATAAGAAACAAGGGGCCACCCGTGCTGACAACTTTCAACACATTTTATCTTATTGCACCCGGGAGTGAAACACCCTAATATATATATATATATATATATATATATATATATATATATATATATATATATATATATATATATATATATATATATATATATATATATATATATGGTTAATGTTGGGTTTTCCTACTCTCGATGAGGAATGCTTATAGAAAGCCTAAATTTAATATTTAACAGAAATACCAAGGCGAGGAAAATAGCTAGCGTCATACTTTTTAGCCGTGTGTGACTCTATATCTCACTATGTCGGTGGGGTCGGTTACCGTTTTACTTTTTTATTGTTTTAGCAATAAAATCATAAATATTCGGCCGATTGTAACGAAATTTGAAACCCTTATGTTGTTTTACATTCTCTTTTGATTGGTATAATCGCCAAGATCCTGCCTATATTAGTCCGGGAATTACTTTATTTTGGTAATAATATTGTAATTATTCGGCCAATTCTAACGAAATTGAAAAACCCTATTTGTTTTACATTATCTTTCGGATGATATAATTTCCAAAGTGCTCCAAAGGTTAGCCCGGGAATTATTGAAAGTTTTGAGGTTCGTAAGGTCATAAATTAGAATAAGTGAGAGCACTCGACTTTGGTCAGAAGAACTGTTTTTTTTTAGTGGCGACGTTTCGACGACATTGCGGTCATCTTCTTAGGCCTAAAAAATAAAAACACGAACAAAATATTAAGAAATGTTGAGCACAATTCTATAGGTTCAAATTTGATAGATAGTTATTGCTTTGGGCGAAACTTCAATAAACTTACGCACTGTTTTTCGTAGTAAAAATACTACTAATGGTGTTTTTATGCATTCTAGTCGTCATTTACGGCTTCGGTTAGACGCGGAAAGCAATTATTTTTAAGAAACTAGCAATCTAAGTATGCCTCTATTTGCAGTGATAATTTCTTAAAAATAACTGCTTTCCGCGCGAAAACGAAGCCGTAAATGACGACTAAAAGGCCTAAAAACACCAATAGTACGGTTTTTACGAATTTACTATTTATTTATAGATTATTCGTATATTCGTTTAGTTACTGGAAGCGGTTATCGAGCTGTGCGATGGGTTGCCATTATGGGGGCCCCCACAATGGCAACCCATAGCACAGCTCCCTGCTCGCTGTGCCCCTTGCTCGCTCCGGTCGCGCCTCAGAAACAAACAGTACAACGAAATCTAATCTAAAACACCTAGTATTATTAATAATTCGAAAGTCTAGCATTAGGTTTGTATCCAAAGACAAACCAAACATACTATTTAGTGCTGGGGGCATTATAATCAAGCCTTGCCTCGTTCCAACACCTATCGACAATCAAAAGCATGCATTTTCCCTTGCAGCGATCCAATTTTCCCATTCGTTCAAACTCATCGCGTTTAGGCGAAGCCACGGATGAGCGAGTTACTGGCATAATACAAATATGCATAATAAAAACAAACTCGATATTTTTACACTCTGCCTTAATACCTGATTGAAAACTGCATTTATTAACCACAAAGTGAAATAAATATTTATTAACCATTGTGAATATAGATTCGAATTCCTTTTTTATGATTCATTAAATAACACACGTATGTCTGAAGGCCTTTGTGTATGTTGTGTGCGTAAAATCCTAAACAGTGATCATGAAGCTTAAGTATATCATTATGTCCATGTGATGTATATTTTTCGCATGTATTAATAGATACAGTTTATAAATATACAACCCTGGGAATCATTTATACGTCTTTTATCTCAATCTCTATCGCTTGACGGTTCGACATGCGTATGTCATCCATGTAACCACTATTACTTGAAGTGACCTGTCAAAGCTACACCTCTTGCCTCCAAGATATTCCTCTTAGACGAGTACGATGTGAAGCATAGAGCCTTCAACCAAGTTCAACCTGACAGGTGATTTAATTGTATAATACTTTACTATGATTTAGTATTCAGCCCATCCATAGCCAATGTCAGTTAAATAAAGAAAGAAACTCTCTTTGTTTGAGCGTGGCTTTTGCAAGCAAGGTATGATAAACGGTTGCGTCTATTTTTAAACATGGAAGGTTGAGATGAAGAATTTTATAGGTATGTAATACATGTGTCAGTATTTTCCGTGGACGTGGACGCGGCACTGTACGCATATGTATGTGGAAAAAGGGAAACAACGTTGGTGGAGACAGTCGAGTGTTTTCATTAAACGATATTTCTTAATGTCACTTGTACATTCAGGAAAGCAATAATGGAGTGCCAAAGTAAATTGCGGTTCTGCTCTGTGGCACTCTTTGGAGTGACGTGGCTTATATGGGTTCAGGGAAACGGAGATAAGTCTGTGTTTGGCGTGTAAGCGCAAATTGGTTCTCGTTGCTCGAAACTCCACAGAAAGGTTTAGACCCAACTTTATGGATTCCGACCTGAAATTTTCCCAATTTCACCAACCTTCCCTCCATCTTACACCATGTGATTGAATCAGCCTCGTCAGCATAACTTTTGATCGTTACAAATTGAAAGAAAGAAAATAACTGAAGTACTTTCACTAAGAAAAACTACATAGCCATAGAAATAAAGACCGATAAAAAACATAATTCTTTAGGAAAATAAAAATTGAGCGAAACATTAACAGAGAAAAGAAGATTGAGCAAAACATTAAGAGGAAAAGTAAGATTTAGCGAAAAATTAACAGTGAACTGAAGATTGAGTGAAACATTAAAAGAGAAAGGAAGATTGAGTGAAACATTAAAAGAGAAAGGAAGATTAAGTGAAACATTCATAGAGAAAGGAATATTGAGCGAAACATTAACAGTGAGAAGAAAATTGAAAGAAACATTAACAGTGAGAAGAAAATTGAAAGAAACATTAACAGTGAGAAGAAAATTGAAAGAAACATTAACAGAAAAATGCAGATTGAGCAAAACATTAACAGGAAAAGGAAGATTGAGGGAAACACTAGCAGAGAAAGGCAGCTTGAGCAAAATAGTAACAGAGAAGTGACGATTGAAAAAAATCTCTAAACATTAGCAAAAATTTGCCCAGCTAAATTTAAGTTCTAGTAAACAAAAATAATGAAACTAGTAATGACAGTATATGAATTTTACATGAGGATTTATTCATTAGGGTAAAAGAAAATAGCACATCAGAATTAGCATATATCCATCATAGGTGAGTTAGTCTTGGGGACGTTTCGACAAAATCATTGGCATGATTGGTTAGAATTAAATGTAAATCTTCTACCTAAACCAGGAACTCACTCTTTGATTGTTTCAAAGTGAGGTATGAGATATTTTATTCGCAAAAACTTTTATTTCCACTCAAATATAACTAATAATGTATCGATCAAAATGAAATTAGCTCAAGTGGTATCACTTAAACTAACTTCTCCTAAATTGTCTTCGACCTACCAGTATAGACACAAATTCTACAGAACAAAGAATAAAACACAGTAATTAAACTATGAGAAAAAGATAACATGACCTGATACCGTTGAGATATAAACCAAAATGTGTATTGTAATCTAATGGTTATAAAAGGTAGGTTTAGACTCTACATTATGCACAAGAGGACCCAGAAATCTTGGTAAAAGTCTTGAGCAACTTCTGAGGTTATCCAATTTGGGTCTAAAGATTCATGTAATTTTATATAGTTTAAGGCTACATGGCCATATTTATATGGTTGTGAAATAAACATTCAAACAAATTACCCTCATATTCGTAGAGTTAACAGTAGCAAGTTTGTTCATTTGAGTCTAGTTTTACTCACTCAAACGAGGTATTCACAAATTAGGGAAGAATAAGAAAGATATCTTTTTTCCCCACACCATTAGATGCTTGTAGTACAAAAAGAATGTAATGGAAGGATGTGTAAGCGAAGGTGACCAAATACATTTATACACATCACCCTTCAAGTGGGGAGATTATATAGCACGACCAATTGTTGGCATAACTTTTTCGTTTGCAATCAACATGAATGTTTTATTTAGTTAATTTAAATAAAATATATTATTTTTTTAGAAATACGTTGTATTAAACGTGAAAAGAAATATGGAAAATGGGGTATTGTTCAGTCTAAAAGTAATCGATTGAGTTAACCTCTTCATTTGACCCTCGAAAAATAAATTGGAATTAGTTTTATTTAAGCTATTTAGAAATTTGTTAACTAATAAGTTGGGAATGAAAGAGAAAATTTCCTAGTTTCCAAAGAAGAGTCATTTAAAGTATTCTTTCAGAAAAGTGGGTTCGAAGATGAGTTTGAGGCACAACACTTAAAGTATTCTTTCAGAAAAGTGGGATCGAAGATGATTTTGTCTCGCAACACTTAAAGTATTCTTTCATAAAAGTGGGTTCGAAGATGAGTTTGAGGCGCAACACTTAAAGTATTCTTTCATAAAAGTGGGTTCGAAGATGAGTTTGAGGCGCAACACTTAAAGTATTCTTTCATAAAAGTGGGTTCGAAGATGAGTTTGAGGCGCAACACTTAAAGTATTCTTTCATAAAAGTGGGTTCAAAGATGAGTTTGAGGCGCAACACTTAAAGTATTCTTTCAGAAAAGTGGGTTCGAAGATGATTTTGAGGCGCAACACTTAAAGTATTCTTTCAGAAAAGTGGGCTCGAAGATGAGTTTGAGGCGCAACACTTAAAGTATTCTTTCAGAAAAGTGGGTTCGAAGATGATTTTGAGGCGCAACACTTAAAGTATTCTTTAAGAAAAGTGGGTTTGAAGATGATTTTGAGGCGCAACACTTAAAATATTCTTTCAGAAAAGTGGGTTCGAAGATAAGTTTGAGGCGCAACACTTAAAGTATTCTTTCAGAAAAGTGGGTTCGAAGATGATTTTGAGGCGCAACACTTAAGCTCTTTCTTAAGTTGTTTATCTTTCAGAAGAGGAAATGTCCAAACGACATTCAATTGTAGGAGATTTCATTTATAGAGTGGTAAACTGTGGAAAGATAAGTTGAAGGTGCATAAAACGACATCCAAATCATGGATAATAATATAGAGAGCGGGAAAGCAATATCCAAATGTTGGAGAATAAATTTATAGAGATGATAAACGGCATCCAAAAGTTAAGGAGTCAATTTATAGAGGAGAAAATAAATCAGTACGATGGAGAATCAATTTATAGAGCAAGGAATAACATGCAAAGGTTGGAAAATCAACTTAATGAGTAGAAAACTGACATCTAAATAACAGCAAATCAATTTATAGAGTAGAAAAAACAACATTCAAATGTTAGAGAATAAATAAAAAAAGCCAAAAATCGAGAATCAACTTGTAAAGATGGAAAAGAACATAAACATATCGGAAAATCAATTTATAAGCTAGCAAACGATATAAAATGACAAGCAATCAATTTATTGAGCGGAGAACACACATCCAAATATTTTGGAGAATCAATTTAGAGAGCGGGAAAACGACATCCAAATTTTGGAGAATCAATTTAGAGAGCGGGAAAACGCCATCCAAATTTTGGAGAATAAATTTAGAGAGCGGGAAAACGACATGCATATTTTGGAGAATCAATTTAGAGAGCGGGAAAACGACATCCAAATTTTGGAGAATCAATTTAGAGAGCGGGAAAACGACATCCAAATTTTGGAGAATCAATTTAGAGAGCGGGAAAACGACATGCATATTTTGGAGAATCAATTTAGAGAGCGGGAAAACGCCATCCAAATTTTGGAGAATCAATTTAGAGAGCGGGAAAACGACATGCATATTTTGGAGAATCAATTTAGAGAGCGGGAAAACGACATCCAAATTTTGGAGAATCAATTTAGAGAGCGGGAAAACGACATCCAAATTTTGGAGAATCGATTTAGAGAGCGGGAAAACGACATGCATATTTTGGAGAATCAATTTAGAGAGCGGGAAAACGACATCCAAATTTTGGAGAATCAATTTAGAGAGCGGGAATACGACATCCAAATTCCGGAGAATCAATTTAGAGAGCGGGAAAACGACATCCAAACTTTGGAAAATTAATTTATAGAGTGGAAACCGACATTTAAATATTTAAGAATCAATTCTTAAGGCGGGAAAACGACATCCAATTGCTGAAGAGCAAAATTATAGAGCGTGAAAATGAAATACAAATGTTAGAGAATTAATTACTAGAGCAGAAAACGATATCCATGGTTGAAAATCAATGTGATAACTGAGAAACTGACATCCAAATTTAGAGAATCAATTTATAGAAGGGTAAACCGACGTTAAAATATTCCAGAATCAATTATTAGGGCGGGAAAACGACATCCAATTGCTGAAAATAAAAATATATAGCGTGAAAACGAGATAAAATGATGGAGAATCAAATTCTCTAGCAGAAACCGACATCCAAATGATTGGTAATCAATTTATAGAGAGAGAAAACGATATCCATGGTTGAAAATCAATGCAATGAACGTGAAACTGATATCCAATTTTGGATAATCGATTTATAGAGGAGAAAAACGTCATCCAAATGTTAGAGACTCAATTTAAAGAGTAGGAGACCGACATATAAATATTAGAGAATCAATTTTTTGGAGAGAAAAAATAACATCCGAATGTATGATAATCAATTTATAGAACATTAAAACGACATCCAAATGATGGAGAATACATTCGTAAAGAGAGTAACAGACATCCAAATGTTGGTGAATCAAATTATAGAACGGAAAACGACATGCACATGTTGCAGGATAAATTTAAAATAGCAAAAGTGAAAAGTCAATAGTGGAAATTCAGTTATATAGTGGAAATCGACATCCAAATAGGTGGGAATAGAGTTGAGAGGGGAAAACTGACATACAAATGTTGGAGAATCTATTTATAGAGCTGGATAACGACATAAATCCTTTTCCAAATTAATTTATAGAGTTGAAATTTGACATAAAAATGATAGAGAGAATTAATCTAAAGACCTGAAGCATGACATCCAATTGGTGTAAAATCAATTTATTTCGCGGAGAAACTACATCCCATAGTTGAAGACTCAATTTTTCTAGCGGGAAACTGACATCAAAATTTGGAGAATCAATCTATAAAAAGGGAAATTGATAGCAAAATTTTGAGAATTAATGTATAGAAGGGGATATAGACATCAAAATTTGGTCAATCAATCTATAGGAGGGGAATCGAGATTAAAACTTGTATAATCAATCTATAGAGCGGGAAAACGGCATATATATGTTGGAAAATCAATTTATAGTAAAAAACGACATCCAATTATTTTAGATTTAATTTCTAGAGAATAAAAACCACCGTCCAATTGTTGGTGATACTTATCTAGTGGGAAACAGAATCAATTTATAGTAAAAAAACGACATCTAATTGTTTTAGATTTAATTTCTAGAGAATGAAACCACCGTCCAATTATGGGATAGACTTATCTAGTGGGAAACAGAATCAATTTATAGTAAAAAAAAACGACATCTAATTGTTTTAGATTCAATTTCTAGAGAATGAAACCACCGTCCAATTGTTGGTGATACTTATCTAGTGGGAAACAGAATTAATTTATAGTAAAAAAACGACATCTAATTGTTTTAGATTTAATTTCTAGAGAATGAAACCACCGTCCAATTATGGGATATACTTATCTAGTGGGAAACAGAATCAATTTATAGTAAAAAAAACGGCATCCAATTGTTTTCGATTCAATTTTCCAGAGAATGAAACCACCGTCCAATTGTTAGGGGATATTTATCTAGTGGGAAACAGACATCCAGTTGTTAGAGAATCAATTATAGAGCGAGGTACTCAAATCCTAATGTTGTAAAACTAATTTATACATCGAGAAACCTACATCCAAAGTTGAAGAATCAATTTATATAGGGATAAACCGACATTCAAATGTAGATAGATCAATCTAATGATCGAAAAAGATATCTAACTGTAGAAAAATTAATTTATTGAGCAGGAAAACGAAATGTAAAAGTTAGAAAATTAATTTCTTAGGTGGAAAAACGACATCCAAATGTTGGAAAATCACATTTTATAACGTGAAAACGAGGTACATATGGTAGAAAATCAATCTAAGGAGCGGGGAAATTGATATTCAAATATTAGAGAATCAATTTGTAGAGAGAGGAACTGACATCCAAATGATGAATCAAATTATAGAGCGGAAAACGACATGCAAATGTTGGATGATAAATTTAAAATTGGAAAACTGAAAAGTCATGGTGGAAAATCAATATATATATGTATCGTGGATGGCCGACAAATTAATTTTGAAGAAATCAATATTTAGAGCTAGAAATTGACATCCAAATAGTAGAGAATAAATTCATAGAGCGGGTAACTGACGTCCAAATGTTGGAGAATCTATTTATAGAGCTGGGAAACTACATAACTTTTATAGAAATTAATTTATAGAGCTGATAACAGATATAAAAAAATGATAGAGAATTAATTTCTAGACCTGAAGAACGATTTACATTTGTTGAAGAATCAATCTATAGAACGGGTAAATGACATTCAATTGTTGGAGAATCATTTTATAGTGAAAAAAAGGCCATCCAATTGTTGGAAGATTCAATTTCTAGAGAGGGAAACCGACTTTCAATTGTTGAATGATATTTATCTAGCGGGATAACGATATCCAATCTTTGGAGAATCAATTTATAGAGCAAGAAACCCAAATCTTAATGTTGCAAAATCAATTTATAGAGCGAGAAACTGAGATCTTAATGTTGCAAAATAAATTTATTGAGTGCGAAACCTACATCCAAAAGTTGAGGAATCAATTCCTATAGGGAAAAACCGACATTCAAATGTTGAGAAATCAATCAACTGAGCAGAAATATGATATCAAAATGTAGAAAAAACAATTTATAGAGCAGTAAAACGACATCTAAATGTTTAAAAATATAATTCTAAAGCGTGAAAACATCCAAATGCTAAAAAATACATTTTTATAGCGTTAAAACGACGTAAATATGATATAAAATCAATCTAATGAGCGGGAAATCAGCATTTAAATATTGGAGAATCAATTTATAGAGCGAAAAACCGCTAAACTAATGTTAGAGAACAAATTTGTAGAGTAGGAAATCGATATCCTAGTATTGTAGATTCAATTTTTATAGTAGAAAAACGACATCCAAATGACGGAGACTACATTTATAGAGCGGGAAACCGACATCCCAATTTTAGTGAATTAAATGTTGCAAAATCAATTGAAAATTGGGTAACCGGCAACCAAATGTGTAAAATCAATTTATCGTGTGAAAAACCGAGAATTAATGTTGGAGAAAATTTCTATAGCTGCAAAATGACATCCAAATGTTGAGGAATAAATTGATAGAGCTGACAACCGACGTCCAAATGATGGAGAATAAATCTAGAGAACGGAAAACAGACACCCAAATACTGGAGAAACAATTTTTTGAGCTAAAATACAATTTTAAAATGTTGGGGATCAATGATAGAGCTGGAAACCGACATTAAAATATTGGAAAATTAATTCATAGAGTGAGAAAATGCCCTCCAAATGCTCGAGAAGCAAATTATTTAGCGGAAAAATATAGGAAAATGCCCTCCAAATGATCGAGAAGCAAATTATTTAGCGGAAAAATATGGGAAAATGCCCTCCAAACGATCGAGAAGCAAATTATTTAGCGGAAAAATATGGGAAAATGCCCTCCAAATGATCGAGAAGCAAATTATTTAGCGGAAAAATATGGGAAAATGCCCTCCAAATGCTCGAGAAGCAAATTATTTAGCGGAAAAATATGGGAAAATGCCCTCCAAATGATCGAGAAGCAAATTATTTAGCGGAAAAATATGGGAAAATGCCCTCTAAATGATCGAGAAGCAAATTATTTAGCGGAAAAATATGGGAAAATGCCCTCCAAATGATCGAGAAGCAAATTATTTAGCGGAAAAATATGGGAAAATGCCCTCCAAATGATCGAGAAGCAAATTATTTAGCGGAAAAATATGGGAAAATGCCCTCCAAATGATCGAGAAGCAAATTATTTAGCGGAAAAATATGGGAAAATGCCCTCCAAATGATCGAGAAGCAAATTATTTAGCGGAAAAATATGGGAAAATGCCCTCCAAATGATCGAGAAGCAAATTATTTAGCGGAAAAATATGGGAAAATGCCCTCCAAATGCTCGAGAAGCAAATTATTTAGCGGAAAAATATGGGAAAATGCCCTCCAAATGATCGAGAAGCAAATTATTTAGCAGAAAAAATTTGGAGAATTACTTTATACAGGAGTAAACTGACATGCAGATATCAGTTTTCTCTATAGAACGAAAAACTGACATTCAAATATTGGAGAATCAATATATAGACGGAAAACCGACATCTAAATCTTGCAGAATCAAATTATAGAGCAGGAAACTGACATTCAAATGATGGAGAATTAATTCATACAGCGTCAAAGCGACAACAAAATGTTACATAATCAATTTCTAGAACATGAAATCTACCTCCAAATGATAAAGACGACATCCAAATTGTTGAGAATCAATTTATATGGTGGGAAACCGACATATAATATTAGAGAATCAATCTTTAGAACCTAAATTTAAATGATAGAGAATCAATTTATAGACCTGTAAAATTATATTTAGATATTGGAGATTCAATTTATACAGGGGAAAAACAATAGTTAAATAATAGAAAATAAATTTATAGAGTGGGAAAACGACAGCCAAATATTGGAGAATCAATTTAAAGAGCGGAAATATAACATCCATTTGTTGGAGAATAAACTTATATTGTTGGAAAACGACATCCAAATAAGGGAGAATCAATTTATAGAGAGGAAAACCGGCATTCAAATATTGGGAATCAATTTAAAGAGCGGAAATATAACATCCATTTGTTGGAGAATAAATTTATATTGTTGAAAAACGACATCCAAATAAAGGAGAATCAATTTATAGAGAGGAAAAACAGCATTCAAATATTGGGAATCAATATATAGACGGAAAACCGACATCCAAATATTGAGGAATCAATTTATACAATGGGAAAACGACCTCAAACTGTCCCATCTCTCTGAATACATAATGGCGGTAGAATTACTTTATTGAACATCCACAATGTTGTTGGATCTATCTGATTGAACATCCATCTTGTTGGCGGTTCTCTCTGATTGAACGTCCATAATATGGGCGGATCTCGCTGAATGGACATGTCTAATGTTGTTGCTTCCCCTGATTGAACATCCATAATGTTTGCGTATCTACTCGATTAAACATCCATATTGTGAGTGGATCTACCTGATCCACTCAATGGATGTTCCTGATTGAACATCCATAATGTTGGCGGAGCTCCATGATTCAATATCGATAATGTTGGATGATGTACTTAATTGAAAAGCTTTAATGTTGGCAGATCTCCCTAATTAAACATCTATGCTTTTGGAAGATCTCCTTGATTGAACATTCATAATGTTTGCGGCTCTCCTTTTTGAACATCTATATTGTTGGCAAATCTATCCGATTAGACATCTTTAATGTTTGCGGAATTACCTGATTGGACATCCCTAATGTTGTCGCCCTCCTTGATTAAACATTAATAATGTTGGCAGAGCTCCCTAATTAATCTTCTATAACTTTATCGGATCTAACTGATTGGACATCCACATGTTGGCAGCTCTCCCTGATTGAACATCCTTAATGTTGGCTGATCTGCCTGATTGAACATCCAAAATGTTTGTGGATCTCCTTGAATGACCATCTATAATGTTATCGGATCTTTTTATTGAACTTTCATGATATTTCTGATTGAGCATACATAATGTTGAGCATACATAATGAAAATCCATAATGTTCATATTATGTAAATGTCTTCAAATCACCTTCATTATTTGCCCATTAGATTTATCTACCAGTTTCATATGTTTTGCATGCCAAAGCAATTGGGACTGTCAATGACAAATAGCTGTTTCTGCCATTGAAAATGATGATAAAACTTAAGTGAAGAGGAGTATGATAGGAATCAATGTCTGGAAATGGATCCCAAGTTCGAGATAAATATGGTTACAAATCGAGGCAAATAATTTGAGATTAATTATGTTAGAAAAATCTGTTGAATATTTCGCAAATCTGAAGCGAATGACATTTTACCTGATTTAGGAAAAGTGGAATTCAGCGGTGAAGAAAAAGCTCATCTTCGACTGTAGGACACAATGGAATAGTCTTCATTCTATGAGTGACCTTCTAGAACTAGGGAACTGTATTCCTATGGGTATATGAGTGATGTTAGCTTCAACAGAAAATGTTTTTGAAAAATAAAATGAAATTGAGCCTCGCTGAATCTCTTTGTCCCGTTGACTTTGTTTTGAATATTCTTTGCTTTAAAAAAGCGAAGTCTCTTAAAGGGCAACTGGTAAAGAAAATTAACCTCAAGAAGCTAGACAAAGAATAAAATCGTATTGCTACCATCAGAAAATGCCATATAAAACATTCATCAAGAAAACAGAAAGAAGGCATTGTTGATCTATGTATTTATCAAATCGAGAGGATTTTAAAAATTAATTATCTGATTTATTCTTTTTTATTCAAACAAGTAATACTAAAAATTGTAGAACGTAGTTTCTTAGGATATTTCCTAGTTAATGTCAAACCATCGTGTTAATGCACGAGTGTTTTAAAGGTAGCTTTTATAATTTATTCATTAATGAATACATTAGAAAATATGTCTATATTGATTCCGGAGATAATAATCCTCACAATGAATTTAAACATTTGGAAGACACATTTAAAAAGAGAACATTTAAGTTTTCACATACCTTATCGTTAAACCTAAGAAGCCATTTCTAAATTCGAGATAAAATCTAAATTAAATTATGTATTTTTTCTTACAACCAGAGGCTTTTTTTTGGTTTCTATGCAGTTGTTTATCAACAAAATAGATTTCAATGTTATTTCCAAAATGGAGACGTTTTAATTTCCACGGTTTAATATAGTATATTTTTACCAACGATATATATATATATATATATATATATATATATATATATATTCTTTTCTTTTTAAGTATAAATGTTTATTTTTTAGAAAATATATCAAATAAGATAGTTTGAATAATGCATTATTTCGTCAAAAATATGATGTCAAAGTTCTCATTTAAATGTAGACAAATAAATAAACTATGCTTATTCACAGCTATTTTCAGTACTTTGCAATTGTTTTTTAAAGAAAATTATTATACTTTTCCCTCTCAACCAGTTTAAAGTATTGAAAAAAAAACGTTTAAATGCCCTTGGGGAAGGGATGGGGAGGGATTTTCAAGTTTATTTTTGGGAGTTCTTTTATTTACTTGGGCGAATTTGTTCAAGGGAGGTTTAAAAATACAGGACCCGACCTACAACATCATATCGAGATACATTGTTAGATTTTTGTCAAGAGACTTCTGTTAAGGGACGATATAAGAGACCCCTTTTCAGAGACCACGGGAGAGTCATATTGAGACTTCATGAATACGGGCCTTAATTTGAGCCCCCCTCCCCTGCTAAGGATTTGTGTTGTTAATTTCGATGAGACCTTAAATAAATTCATGGTTAAATGTCACCCTTTGCCATAGCCTGAACCCATGGGAAATCGGGAAATCGGTCTTAAAACCACAATTTGACATTATTTATCGCCATTAAATCTAATTATAAAGTGTATTCATTGTATAACACGGCAACTAACAATGCTAGGAAGAAATGCAATGATTTGTTATTTATGGGGCCAAAATTCACTCATTATACTTTTAAGCCCTGTTGGTCCATGCCAAGGGATTAGGGGATGGCGTTTTCACCAGCAAGTCTTGTTAAAAGGTCAGGTTTTGTCGATAGTACTAAGTAGCTTTGTATGAGTTTAGTGTAAAATAGTTTTAGTATTTTACCTCGTAAGGAAAATTATTTAAGTTTTTCTAAGTGAGTGGAGAGAACCAGTAATCATGGGAAGTGAATAAACGAAATCTGTGAAGTCCGACCACATAAACATCGACTGGAGAAAATCGCGAGCTCATGAATGCAATATAGCCACATCAGTTTGTGAAGTGCGTCGACACACCTCCTTAACTGCGATGACGCCCAAACTCAAGAATTGAGTGTAATTGAATTCATGTGCTAGCAACGATGATACCGTGTGGCCGAAGACGTTCTCATGTTTGAGATATGACATCGCTGTCTTGATTTGGGTGAAAAAATCTCCAAATCTTTGAGGATGAGATTAAACATTGACTTAATTCCTCCCGTATTTATGTTATCGCGATACAAATTGCATCGTAGGAAGACTTCTTTGGGCGCTGAATTTCATGCTGTCACGAATATGTGACTGTTTTCGTTGAGAAGGAAGTTACACTTAATACAAAGGGACATTGTGTGCGTCTGCAAAGCACAAAACTCAGCAGGAAGAATAAATAAGCGATGTCGTCTACAGCGTGATTTTGCTTTCACTTCTACGAATATATCGATTTGGTCGCCATTTTAGAGCTTGGATAATACCTCGATTACAATATTTAAGGCTGTTTATTTTTATTATTTCATAGCTATTATTATGAGCAACAGTTGGAGCCGGCGTCACTCTCCTAAATTATCTAATAGATAAGCGCAGAAATTGGTTGTTTGGCAGAAATACATTTAATAGCAACAATCATTTGAATAGTGCTGTTTGAGTAAAAATTACAACGAGTTATTTGTATATTTAGCTCTAACGGATGTGTACCTTGATAAGATAATTCTTATTGAAACTTGGTTCTTAAACTCTATTCCTCTGCTATTAAAGGATATACATATCTCTTACTACCCTTCCAGAGACAGCAGAGGTTGAGAGGACTCTATTTATGTATTGTACTGGCATAAATCTTCATCAAACGATGAAAAACTAATTTGTTAATAGTATAATTTAACTGTCTTAGGTTAACTATTTGTTAACTTATTAAACCTGAATATGCTGAACGTATGCCGTCTTCCATATAAGTCTCCTATACCTCATTTCAATGACACCTAATGAACTATACCTGCTGTGCAATCCCTCAATTCTAACCATATTTAGTTGGCGAAATAAATATTGACCTAATTAATTTTTGTAATGCGAAACTCTATTTCATTAATATTTGCCACAATTTCTCGTTTCTTCCTCTTGTTACACAGGGTATCCATTTAACTTCCATTACCGTATCTTGCACTCTTTTAAAACATACCTTCTATTTCTCTTTCCTCTAATGCATCTTGTATTGACCATATCTGGTAAAATCAACTTTCAAATACATTCTCGATGCCCATTTTTGCCGTCTTCCTCTATAAAGCAACGCTCTTTCGCTTTAAATTATTTGATGCTTGAAGTCAATCAAACCTCTATAAACTGCCTAATCGTCCTAACCACAAATTTTTCCACTTATATCAATTCACATGGCCCTGTTCGCTATAAATTTTCCTCTACTTCATTCCTGTTCTTTGATTATAAAAAATCGAATTATATGCCTTAATATACACATACACATTTCAAACAGTACCATGACCTTACAAAACATCACTTATTCAGATCTAGCTTGCTTGAGAACTAATCCACATGAGAAACGAAAAAATTACCAAGCAACACATTATTAAACCGATGAATTTCTAATCTTATCAACAATTACCATTTCTATAATCCCCCTAACATCCTTCAAGCTTTTAACCTTTACTTTACCATCATTACCACCAAATTAGTTAATTTCACTCTCTACCCTTTAGCTCCCCGCGGTGTTACATGCCCGAAGGAAACGCTAATTTCTTCTAGGCCTTTCCCTCTATTAACAATGAAGTAATAACTAATATAAATTAAAAAAGATCTTTTCTTTCCTTACCCCCATCGCTGATTCCATTTCAAAATTAATCACTGATATCATTTGTCCAATAATATCAGTTCTCTTCACTAAGACTATTACACGTTTTCCTTTCTTGTATGAAATTTTCTCGCGTTACCTCAATCTTAACACAAATATCGGAACTATTTCCACTCTTCTATATCAAAGATATTCATTAAAGGAACGTACCCCCCCATCTCTTATCCTTAATGGAAGTAAAACTTTTTCTCATCATTACAGATTCCGTCTGGAGCAGTTGGTTAGGCAAACACGCTCACGATTAATATATAGAGCGAGGGTGGCAGCGAACCTTGTGTGTATGATAATTAATTCTCCTCTTCCGTACCTCCAGACTATATAAGCCTCAAACGACGTGAGGTTGCCAGGTGTCGTCGTCATGGAGCTGCCGGTGGTCACGTCCAAGCCTTAGCACAATTGACGCCATTTATGAATTCCATATCAAACTATATGATACTTTTAAATATTCAAACTGACTTATTACCATTTCTTTGATCTTTATAAAGTTTTTGATGTTGTGAATTACAAAATATTTCTCTATAATTAAGATCGAATCTATGTACGTGACAATGCCAATCTCTGGTTCACATCCTGTCTGCGAAACTAATTATTTTATACATATTATCTCACCATTAAGACTTCCTGGGTTTATTCATTCTTTACCAACCTCTTCTCACATAGTCGCCATATGGGCGCGTTAAAAAACTCATAGCTCTCTCTTGGCCGGCGGCAGTTTTCTCAGTCCAGTTGCCGACCAGCTTTCGTCCATTCATCCTATCTTGGCTCCGATTGGTGTCAGGTGTACCATGGGCAACCTTTAACGCGATTTACATATGGTGGATTGCGTGCCCGCACAGCCCAAACGCCCACAGTTTACTCTTCCAGCCTTAAGAATTGAAGGAGCTCTACGCAATACGTCTTTCACACATTTTCACTTCTATCTTCACGACTTTCTTGACATATCTCTCTTCTTGTAAACTTTCTTCGAGACTTCGCTTTAATTTCAAAAGAGTATCCATTTCCTCTCACCTCCACTCTTTCCCTCCTTCCTTGAACTAACCTAGAGTGGATATTAGGGTATTTTTTGGTTCTTAATTCTGTAACAATCAGTGGCCATCACCTTTCTCAATCGGAGTTCCTCAAGTCTCTCTCCTGAGCCCCTTTCTTTCTAATTTACACTGATGACATTTCTTCCAATTTGATGAATTTCATACAGTTAGCTGATGATGCTCAACGTCCATGACACACAGCAGCCTACTTATATTAATCCCTACCCTAAAGACTGAACTATCTAGTATGCTTACAGCAAATAGGCTATCATTAACACCAATAAAACCACCTCTATGTTATTGTCCTTTAATAGACCTACCATTTTGCCTCGCATAATAGACGACCAATCTATCAATCGATAACACTATGATAAATTCCCTACTTTCCTCAATATTCACACTGATGGTATCTTAAGGGACCAGGCCTCAGCTCTTTAAAACGAATTTACAAACTTACGAGGGGTGGTCAATAAGTTTTGCAATTCGGATATAAGGAAACGAGATATGAAGAAAAGTGTTTTATTATTTTTCAATATAACTACCCTCGACTTCGATGTACTTGCGCCACTTGTCCCTGAGGCTTCGAATTCCCGCAACCAGAAATCTCCTGACTGCTGTTCAACCTCCTCCTGGACGGCGAGCTAGACATCTTCATCGTCCCCAAACCGGCGTCCAGGAAGTGCAGCCTTGAGCTGGTGGAATAAAAGTAGTCGCTAGGGGCCAGATCTGGACTGTAGGGGGGATAATTGAGCTCCTCGAATCCGCACTCGCGCAGGGCAGCTTGTGCAACTCTGGCCTTGCGGACTTTGACGACGTTGAAGTCGATCATGGGGCGTGATGTTTCGTGAGGTTTCTAGGGACCCAACGGGCACAAACCTTGGTCATGGCCAAATTGTCGTGGATGATGTTCATAACACTTCCATGTGATATTCAAAGTTGTCGCTCGATTTCTTCTACCTTCACCCGTCGATTTTTGAGGATCATCCTCTCCACACAGGCCACATTGTCCTTGTTGATCACGTCTGATGAGCGTCCTGGACTCGGGTCATCTTCAAGGGACTCACCACCATGGCGGAACTCCCTATTCCAGCGAGCAATGGTTGCATATGAAGGGGCGGTGTCGGTGTACACTGCAACCATGTGTTCATGGATCTCTTTTGCATTCTTGCCCCTCTTGGTCAAAAATTTGATCACTGCGCGGTGCTCAACCTTCTCCATTGTTGAAAAAATTGTGACTGGCGAACTGCGATCAGGTACTGCTTCTTAAATAGACGAGACAGGAGCGTGCGGCTGCAGGTCCTGACTTGTCATAACTTGTCCTAACACCCCCACAAACAGCCATCCTCCTCCCTCTGTTTTGCCCTACCGATTCGCAAAACTTATTGACCGCCCACGTATATATGAAGACTAAACTTCGTCTGCACAACTTATTTTCTCTGAGATCTAACTATGGTATCACTACCAGGAATTCCATTAGCCCTACAAATTCCAAGAAAGTTGTCGTTGGTGAGAGAGCTTGCGTGATCTGCCTGAGTTAAGCTAGCTAAGCTGGGGGACTTTTAGTCCGGTAGGGTCACCCATGCTAGTAAGGTAGCTGTAGTAGGATCCAGACTAATGGTTGTCAAACTTATCTACCACTTCTTTGATGCGTCTCCTTGCATCCCCCTACCAACCTCTTCGATTCTGTTAGTACTAAGTTTCAACAACTCTCTTCAACTGTTAAATAATAAAAACAAAAACCCAATAACAAAAAAAAAAACCTTCATCTCTATTACACATAAGTTGTTTATTAATAAGGGCCTCACCAGCTCCCTTATGCCGCGTGAGAAAAGAGGATTTGGAACCTCTTTAAATAACGCCTTGGAGCACTCATAGGTTACAAGAGACTGAGATTGAAGGGATCTTAGGCGTTTGGGGTACGATTAATGGAGAAATGCTAGGTACCCCTTAGAAGCTTTCTCCTAACGTGTAATTGCCTGACCAGCTCCCTGTGACCGCTACTTGGTGAATAAAGGCTCAACTGATTTTTGGTGAGAGAGCTTTTGTGCCTTACTGGTTGCCAGATCAGCTAAAGATCTCGGATGAAGTCGTGGGCACTTAGCTTTACTATTTGCCTCAAGTCTGGCCATTTTTAGTTGATTAGTAGGGCTTAGTAGGAAGACAGTTACACCTCAAGCACCCCTGTCGAAAAATCAGAGAACCAGTTGGGAGCTGCCGCACGATTGGGGACTTCCGGCCCAGGGGAGACCTTAGGGTTGGTGTGCTTGGCCAAAGGGTTTCTGTTCGCCGAACGACCGAAAACCTCCTGGAAATAGGCGGATGTGATTAGTGCGAGAGAAAATCACAACCAAAAAACCCTTTTTCAATGCGTATGGTCCGAGATTTTTGTAAGATGGCGAAGAAGGATGGTCCTGCGTTTCGAAAGATATCTTGAAAAATATGCAAAGTCTACAGATGGAGTGAAGACCTCCGGGGCAGGAGTTGCAAGGAGCTCACAGATGGCGTCAGTGTCTGCGACTTCTGCGAACTCGAGAAACGCCTGGGCGAGAGCATCGCTCAACTGAAAAAGGAGAACTCCCTCCTTAAAAGGGAAGTTCAACTCTTAAAAACAGAGAGATGCAAATGCTCAGGCGAGAAGGCTCCCAACGTCCAACAGCCGATTTCTTCTGCTAAAGGGCTTCCTCAACGAGCCAAAAAGAAGAAAAGAAAGAAGAAAGAAGAGAAAGTAGAAATAGAAGAAGAGAAAGTAGAAAGAGAAGAAGAGAAAGGAGAAATAGAAGAAAAGAAAGTGGAAACAGAGGACGAGAAAGTAGAAGCAGAAGAAGAGAAACGGGAAACAAAAGAAGAGATAACAAAGGAAGACACGAAGAAGAATAAGAGGAAGAATAAGAAGAAGAAGAAGAAAAATTTAGAGATACAAGAGGAAAGCGGCAAGTCACCTCCGAAAGGAAAGACTAAGTCGTCCGCAGACAAATGTGCAAGAGTCACCCTTATTGGTGATTCTCAAGCACGGAGTCTAAAGCCCCTGCTAGCGGCCCGCCATCGCACAAGCGTTAAGGTAAGCTGCCTCCCAGGCTGTGGGAATAAGCAGGTAAGAGCTGAGGCTAAGAAGTCTCAGATTTCAGAGACTTCAGTCATTGCCCTTATGGTAAGTGGCAACGACCTCTACCTCAGAGGAGGTAGGGTAGGCCCTACAGGTGAGATTATGAGGACAGTTATGGGCGCTGTAGACGACTGTGGATTGAAAACCCGCAGACGCGTCGTGGTGGGGATGCTCCCGAAGTGGGGTCCAAGCCGGACTGCCCACTTGAGGAACATGTCGCTAAACAAGCACCTTGCAGACCTCTGTACTGCAGAGGGTGTCTTTTTTGTCGACCCGTACGCCGTATTCTATAGTAGAAAAGACCTCTACCAAAGGGACGAAGTGCACCTCTCCTTTAAGGGCAAGGCGTTCTTAGCCAACCTCATCCAGGATGTCGTGGAGTGCATCCAAAGGAGTGTCCGGCCCATTGGGAAGGCGGACGTTCGCCAGTACGCCCGAGTCACTCCACAAACAACCTTCTCGGAGGTTGTCAAAAATGGTGCCACCGCGACAAACAAGAAGCCGGGAAACGGAAGAGTATAGGGGGTCCTACATTAAGGGACTCCCTGAAAGTTCTTCTGTTCAATGCGAGGTAAATCAGGAACAAGTTTCCTAAGCTCCGTTTCCTCGTAGCGACGGAAGAACCCGAAATGGTAGCCATAACAGAATCGTGGATAAAAATCTCAAACCGAGACTTTAAAAGTGAATTCACGGTTCCTGGCTTCCAACTCTTCCACAAAGATAGGCCAGACAGAGAGGGTCGGGGTGTAATGTTGTACGTTAAGGATACAATCAAATCCACGAACTCCAACGTTATATCCGACCACGAGCTCCTAGGCGTTGACCTAGAAATCAGTCCTGTCAGATACAGGACCCCCTTCCCAACCCGTTGAGAAGGACAGGGAACTGTACCAGCTGCTAGGTGAGCTGGTTCAAGGCAGAGTGTGCATCGTTATGGGTGATTTCAACAGCCAAGTTGACTGGGAAACCAGAGCAGCCTGTGGCGAGAGCGCGCTACTCTTGGAGTTCGCCAACAACGAGTTCCTCACTCAATGGGTCAGAGAACCGACAAGAGGAGACAATATCCTCGACTTGGTCTTCACCTCTGAGGATGATATCGTTGAGGATCTCTCTGTAGGCTAAGAGCTCGGTGGCAGTGATCACCAGCTAGTTAGATTTAGCGTCAAGATCCCAAAGGTAAGGTCTGTTGCCAGTCAATCAAGGAAACTTGACTTGAGAAGAGCAGACTTTGCAAGCCTTTGTGCTGGACTGACTGACATGAGGCTAGAAGTGTGCTATGCTGTTGAAGACTCGTGGAATAGTTTCAAAACCACATTCATGAGTCTTCAATCGAGTTTCATCCCTCTGAAATGCCCCCGTCTGTCTTCTGTTCAACCTAAGTGATTTAATCGAGAAATCGGCCAACTGCTTAGGGAGAAGAGAACTGTGTACCGGCAATCGAAGATCTCGGGTGACTTTGACGAATACCAGAGGCTAGCCAAGAGAGTGAAGTCCAGCATAAGGGCGGCTAAGCGGTCTGAAGAACTCCGAGTGGCGAGACTCTGTAAAGAGAATCCCAAGGAGTTCTTTGTATATGTAAACAGCCGTAAACCAATCCGTCGAACGATTGGCCCTTTAAGGAATGAGGAGGGGACATTAAAGCATTCAGATGCAGAAAGTGCTAACCTCCTCAACGACTACTTCTCTTCAGTGTTTACTGAAGAATGTGGTCCCATTCCCCAACCGATGGATTCCTACTAGGGGGAAAAGCTGTAGGATATGGACTTCACCGAAGTTGAAATCCAAAAGAAGATCAGTGACCTAATGACGAATAAGTGACCTGGCCCGGATGGGTTTTTACATAAAGTGTTGAAAGAAGTGCGCGATCAAGTGTCACAACATCTGAGCGCAATCTTCCTCATGTCAATCCGGACCAAATGCGTTCCTAGAGACTGGCGTGAGGCGGAGGTGACTCCAATATTCAAGAAAGGAGACCGTAACCAACCGTCGAACTACCAACCTATCATTCTGACTTCGATAGTCGGTAAACTCATGAAAAGCATCATGGTGAACAAAGTGACGTCGTATTTAGAGACAAACCTGCTACTGAGGAGTTCCCAGCACGGCTTTCGAAGGCAACGGTCATGCCTGACGAACCTTGTGGAATTCTTCCACTTCGTTTTCAGTGAGCACGATCGGGACAAGGCGGTGGATGTGGTCTACCTAGACTTTCAGAAAGCCTTTGATAAGGTACCACACCTCCGCCTTCTCCGGAAAGTGCGAGCGCTTGGCATAGACGGAAAGGTAGACGGCTGGATCGAGAACTGGCTAAGTGGAAGACGGCAACGGGTGGTGGTGAATGGACAGTCTTCTGAGTGGGTGCCCGTTACTAGCGGGTTGCCTCAAGGTTCTGTCCTGGGACCACTATTATTTATCATCTACGTCAACGACATGGAAGGTGACATGGTTGCCAAGATTTCCAAATTTGCCGATGATACCAAGCTTGGTATGAACGTTGCAAAGGATGGAAATACTGCCCGCCTGCAGGAAGATCTTGGGAAGATTGGAGAGTGGTCGGACACGTGGCAAATGCCTTTTAACGTGGGGAAATGCAAAGTAATGTATATCGGCCACAGAAACCCCCAATCTCAGTATATCCTTAAGGGCACTGCTCTTGAATCGAGTGGCCCTGAGAAGGACTTGGGTGTAACAATCACTAGTGACCTCAAGTTCTCGAAACAGTGCATTGAGGCGGAGAAAAAGGGCCAAAGGATGCTAGGCTATATTAGGCGCCAGTTTTGTTATCGGAACCAGGAGATTGTACTGTGCCTGTACAACTCACTTGTCCGACCGCACCTGGAGTATGCCGTACAATTTTGGAGTCCTTCATTGCGAAAGGCAATCGCGAGATTGGAACGCGTACAAGCCAGGGCAACCAAGCTGATTCACTCTATCCGACATAAAAGTTATGAGGATAGACTAAGGGAATTAGATCTGTTCTCGCTGGAAACCCGTAGACTGCGTGGTCAGCTCATCAAGGTTTTCAAAACACTTCGAGGGTTCGACAATGTTGACTACCGGGATATTTTCACACTGAGTGGGAACAGAACGCGCAATCACGGCTTCAAACTTAAACTGAAGCGTTACAACCGCAATCTGTGTGGAAATTTTTTCACGTACAGAATCTGCGTTAGTTGGAACGCACTTCCAGTGGAAGTTGTCAACAGTGAATCTGTTGACCAGATTAAGTCAAAGACTAGACAAGGTCTTGAAAAGTGGCCGTTTAGGGACGCAAAACAACTGAGCAGCCATGTGCTCGCTCGATTGCCAGTCTAAAGGTACCCTCCTTGAATGGACCGTAAGGTCTTCTAGGGTACCTTCTTTCCTTTTTGTTTCCTTGTTGTTTAACTTTAATCGACGCCTTTGGAAATTTCTTAGCTTTTACCACCCCTCCACCAAACCAATTACAACCAAATTACTCTCCTTGAACATTCTGGTTATGTATTTTGGCAGGATACAATTCTTTAATTTTAAATAGAGATTCTTACCCATTTCTTAAAAGAGTTTCAGATTCACTGCACTCACTTCCCCATTATTTTTAACCTGCCGATTCTCCTCTGTTCAAAATTTCATTCATTCATTAAATCTACATGTCAAGATTCTTTTGTATATGGGTCTATTCATATTTGGGATTGTCTCCCATCATCTGTTAAGCAACTTTAAACCATGTCATATAACCCATTGATATTACTAATAAATAATAATTTATATTTTCATTGCCCATGTATATTTACGAATTTCACTCATACTGTCTACATCATCAAATTATAACTGCTGATCCTTGCCAGATCAGGGTTCAACTGCCTAATGGCTTGAAAACAGATATGCCAACAATTTCAGCTAAATTGTCATCAAATTGTCAGGGAACATTATTTTGTGACCTTATTTCATTAAATTATTATGATTATCAAAATAATTGTGACATTTGTTGGGTATAATTTTATATCAGAATGTGTGTACAAGAGTTGAAGCTTACGTATATTTACATAGCTATGTAAAAGTGTATAAGAGTACTTATCGACCGAAAGAAGAAATGTACTAGTCTTACAAATTCAACCCCCCAAAATATCCACGGAATTAAGTTAATGAATAAGAAGAGGTTTATAGTAAGGTGTTCGAAACTGACCTGACTCGAAACAACCATCCTACTAAAACTGACTTTACTAAGCTATCTAAAAATCATAAATTTTTGAGTCAAAACTCGGAGGAGGATGTTTTGCTCATTTGAGGTGAATAATAATAATATCAGCGAGTGGTAATTTTCCCGACATATTCTGTACTGACTGGTGTGACAAAGCTTCTTCCATCTATGTCAGGCAGAAAGTTCATGAAGTTTTTATGAGCCAGCCTCTGCTAATTAAGGAGAGCAAGAAGGTATAGTAATCCAACGAGGTAATCTTAACGCCGAGACCGGAGATCAAAATAAAGCTTGATGAAAAAGATTTACACGAAAATGAATGTCATGTCAAACCTCAGAAATTATTAGTGTTGGGAGCGGAAAGGCACATCCAAAGATGCAGGAACAAAGTCGTAGATCCACCTCCGCTATTCACAAGTACAAATCCCCTCCTACTCCCCATTGAATTACGTGCATATGCGTACGCATATGTATCTATCTTGCGGATGTCTGGTTCTAAAGATGAAAACACTTGGAGTCATTTCATTTTCCCGTGGGTCTTTATCATCGATGTAATAATACATCTATCCAGAGATATATGTGAGATAGACCCTGTGTATATAATTATATCTGTATGGTAAGAAAAGTAACTTGACAGTAAGTACCATAGAAAATGGGACTGAAGAAGGCGGGGAGATTATAGCCCAGGGGGGAGGAACCTTTGGCACGCGTGCCAAACGTGGCACGCCAACGACTTCTACCGGCACGCGAAGCCAAATGCTTAACTTAAGAAAACTAAATAAATGTATCACCAATTTATTTTATATAGCAACCGCATTGTGTACAACCTGTTATGAATTATGGTATCAGTGAGGCAGCAGCATAAATCTCATTGATGGTAAATAAATGAAAAGGGCCACAATTTTTCTTTGTCTAGTTTGGATTTGTTGTTTTCTGCTTGAAATGATAAAGATTCAATTCTGTTTAATATAATATGATAATATGTATATTTTTAGGTAAAATGACTATCTTTTCCTTGTCATTTTTATGCATCATAAAGGGTTGGGAATGAATAAAAAGAACATCTTTAATTTTATATCCTTTCATTGTGTTTTAGTCAATTATTGGCACGTGGGAAGACTTTGTAGCAAAGATTTGGCCAATTTTGGCACACCCACTTAAAAAGGTTGCCCACCCCTGTTATAGCTCATCTGAGGCAAACATAGATAACAGTTATGTCTGGATCTAGAGTGGGCAAAAGAGGAGACTACTTGGTGCGGGTTGTTTTTTAGGTGGATGGGTGGGTGTACCTTTAGGATCTATGATAATTGATGCTTCCATTGGATAGGGATTGCCTACAAAGGGGGAGTGCACTAAACTTCAGAGGTACCAGGAGCATTTAGAGCTTTTTGAAGTTGACCACTTGAGTTCTTGTCATCCTCGACCCTTTGTGGCTCCCTCCTTCTCCTGTATTCCCTCAAACTACCCCCTTCTATTACTAACGAACACAATTTCCAGGGGCTTTGACACCCCCTATCGGCTTTGCCGCTCCCATGACATTGGCTCGACTCTGCGGCTTTGGTACTTCCAAAGGGCATTGGCACTCGCATTGGCAAAAGGCTCTGCTTAAGATTTTGGCACCTCTGATGGACATTGGCACCTCAAGGGCGGTTTTGGCATTTAAATGGAATTAGGCAGTCCATGTAAGCTTTGCACCCCTCCCTACGTAGCTCTGGTACTCCCAAGGGGATTGTTTGTCACGATGGGTTTTCACACTTTCCGAAGTTTTACCAATCCCAAATGACGTTGGCACTCACAAAGGGCTTTGGCCCTTTCCTGCCCTTTGGTCTACCCCGATAGCTTTTGTTAATCCCGAGGAACTTTTTCACTTTCCTGCATAAAGCCTTGACACTTGTGATGGGTATTTGCCACCTATAAAGGGCTTTACAATTTCTGGAGGTCTTTAGTATTTTCTAAGTTTTTGGCACTCAAAAGGTCAAGGAGCTTTTGCAACTCCCAATGGCTTTGGCGACCCTAAGGAGTATTTAGAGTTACCCGGAGGGCTTTGGTACCCATTATGTGAGTTCCCACTCGTGAGGGGCTTTTACTTTCCATAATGGCTTTTGTCACTCACGAGGGTCTTTGGCACTTTTGAGGGAATTTGGCACTCTTCGGTAGTGTTTCTGTCTACCCTCCTCTTGGGTTCCCCCCTAAGATGACAAATAAGGGGAGTTGAGGTGAGATGGGTGGTGCATTTTCTTTAACGGTTCAAACCCTGGTATCATCCTAAAAATAAATCCCTACCGTCTAACCGGAGTGGAACATTTGACCTCCCTCATCACCTCAAGATACCAATAACCACCTCATTCATATATTCATAGACTTGCGAATGGAGGCCCAAAACGAGATCTGGTCCCATAGCGACAGCAAAAGGCCTGGATCATTTATGGCTGGGTGGCGTCCCCCCCACCCCAGGGAAACTTGCGAGAACATTATAATCCCTCCCCTCTCTTCCTCTTGTTCTCTCTTTCTCTTTCTTACTTCTGAATGTAGGTGTGTGTGCATGTGTGTGTGCGCGCGTGTGTGTACATGTGCGCGCGCGCGTGTGTGTATGCATGTGTGTATGTGTGTGCATGTGTGTGTGTGTTTGGTGAGCCTCGTTATTGGGAGAAGCGAAGTAACGAGTGGCGGAAGCACAATAACAGAGGCGCTGATTGTGGCCAAGCAGATCGCTTGGTTTCTTGGCACTTGGAGCGCATCACCTCTCGTGTGCATGTTCGCGGGTTATTTTGGCCAGCTTTGCGAGAGAGAGAGAAAGAGAGAGAGAGAGAGAGAAAGAGAGGGGGAGGGGGTCACTTCTTCACCCACCACTCCCGAAAGGGGATTGTCTAATCACCCTCTCTCCGTCAAATCTCCCCCTTCGTTAATACTTTGGACGGAAATGGCTACGATCGTTATAACTATTTCGTCAATTTGTCTCAATTTAAAATCGTCTTCGCCTTTTTAGTGACGAGTGGCCTCTTATGGATGAGGATGAGTCCTAATTACAAGACAGATCAACGGAGAGTAAAAGAAAGGAGAGAAATTATAATACTCTTCACCACAGGGGAGAAGTTCTTCATATTGTTCTCTCTCTGTCTTTCTATATCTCTATTACAAAATTGAGAGAGAGAGATAAAGCGTGTGCGCGGTGGGTAATTTTTTCACCTTTGGCAACTCTGAATTCCGCGAATGCATGTTGTCTGGCGTCGATTCTCTCTTCGTCTTCTCATACTAGACTCAGTTGTGCAATGCTTTTGAAAGAAGCAAAACCATGGCTGAATTGAAGCCTCCCAAAAAAAGGAAAAAGCGAGCTGTGCTGCTTATAATTCACGCTGGGAGTTCCAATACGAATATCTCCGATTGCTTGAGTGTCAATCTGAGGACGGTGTAGAGGATCAGGAAAGAATTGGATGAGTCAGGGTGTGATTAGGAGGGTATGGCAGCTCTAAAACCTCACTCTAAGCGTTCTGATGACCCCTCCCCCCAACCCCAGGCCATCATTGAGAACGCTCCCAGCAAGTCAGGGCTCTCAGCAGGCGGTTATTGCATGAGGTCATCCGCTATTACTTATACAAGATGAGAAAGGTCCAGGTCCTGTCGGGGCGATGGGGAACAAGCGAAAGGAACGCGCTGCAAATCTTGATCACAAACCCAAGCATTTCCTCAAGCCTGGCATGATTTTATTTTTGTCTTACGATAAACATTTCTCCCAAGACCAGGTGGCGAACTCCCTAAACAGCCGTTCGCTTGCTGTGGCCCCCAAAGATGTACCGAGAGTCATGGAGACAAAGTTCCAGAACTGCATCATGGTGTGTTTGTGAAGGTGAGTAGGAAGGGCCACCGTCTATCTTCCTGGAGGGTTACATCAAGCTCCTAGAAGAATTCGTGTTGCCCTGGAGCCAGGAGGTGGCCAATGGAAGGCCGTATATATGGCAGCAAGACTCAGAAAAACTTGCCTCCTAATCCTCACACTAAAAACCCCTGGACTATAATTTATGGGGTGTAGTTGAGAGAAAGAGGACAAAAACAAGTTCTCGTTCACCACCAAGGTGGAGCTTAGGTCCGGCATCATAAGAGTTTTTACTCATTTAAGCAAGGGAATCGCCAAGAGAGCCTTCAGCAAGTAGCGGCGGTGCCTGGAGGCCATGGTTGAGGCCGAAGGCGATATTATTAAATAAAATAAACAGTAACTTTGATAAATATATCTGTATAAATCAACTCTCATTTATTTTGTTTTTATTAAGGTTAGGCGAAAAATAAGCTACCGCACCATACATACACACACACACACACATATATATATATATATATATATATATATATGTGAATTTGGAATTTCAAACTTTTTTCCCCTGGCGTTTTCGGTTAAGGATTGCCTTCGTTGTGCCGCCCTCTGCTCTCATTGATTCTAGAGTTCTTCTAATGTCCCTTTCTCTTACCTCTAAAAAAATTATCTTTCTCTTTTATATATATATATATATATATATATATATATATATATATATATAGAGAGAGAGAGAGAGAGAGAGAGAGAAAGAAAGAGAGAGAGGCTGGGCACGGATCGTATTGTTAGTAGATTTTTGGTCATCAAAACTAAAGTTTTAAAGTTAGTACAAATCCAAAGTGCACAACAGGTGGCTCACATGAAAAATACCTTTATTTTCTACATATGTTTACCAGTTCAGATTTATTGTGTCAATTTTTTCTATTTAAAGTGGTTTGGTCCGGATCGTGACCAGGTATGCCACGCTCCGTACGCCCTTGGTACCATATTTTGTATTTTTTTTATGTCACAACTGAAAGTAAACGATTTATTATTACTGAATGATACACAAATATTATAAAAATACATATAATATATAAAAAATGGTTAGAATCTTTATTTTACAACATTTTTACATAGGTATCAAAAATAATAAATTTCTTAATTTTATAAAATATTTAGAATGGTTAGAATCTTTATTTTACAACATTTTTACATAGGTATCAAAAATAATAAATTTCTTAATTTTATAAAATATTTTTTGAGTAATTAATACACAGCCCTCATTGTTCATCATTCAATAAATATATTAATAACCTCATTAAGAATTTAAAGTCCACATCTTACTGCAATAATGCAACGGAAAAATTAAAATTCACAAAATTGAATACAAAAAAACCTAAAGAATGATAAGTACCAAAAAATAGAGTAAAAATTAGCATACTAGCCTATAATACGATTAATTAAGCGATTACTTAATACACTTAGCCCAGCACTGTATATAGTTAAATCTTGTATCTAACGTAAAATAAGGTTAGATAATAACACAAATAATATCATTTAACACTAATAAAATTGGTCAAATTTGTACTTTGATATCTTGTATTTTTATCCATTTTTTTGGTTGTTTTTCACATCTAAAACACAAAACAATGTGACCTGACCAACATACAATAGCTTCCAAACGAAATCTTCACTTATATAATTTTCATGAAATTCGAAATTCTGTGCGGACCGTGTACTACGCGCCATTTTATGTAAACTGTAAACACAGAAATCCCCACGCTGGTCACCGTTAATAAATCACACTCATTTTCCTTCACAATGATCGTAATCACCACGGAAACCATAACCAGTGGAATCATGCAATATTCAAGAATACTATGGACTATAATTTAACTCGCAAAAATTAGATCAGACATGTTAAATATAAAAAAAAACTACCAGCAAACGATATAACGTCAGATTAGACCCATTTTATATGCCAAAAGTAAACTGAATATATATATATATATATATATATATATATATATATATATATATTAATATTTATGCAATGTTCCGCAGGAAAAATGAAAAGGTGCTTACTGTGGGACATTGCATTCATTGCGAACCTCTTGTGCTACTTTGTGAGTTATTCATTTCATATATATATATATATATATATATATATATATATATATATATATATATATATATATATATATATATCTCTCAAAGTATCACGAGAAAATGATGGAAAATGAATCCATTAAACCACATTGAAAGAGAAAACGGAATAATTTTTCCTTGCAGTAATATTTTTATTACCTTTTTCGAAAAATCCGTGCAGGGAAGCGATTCGAACCAGGAACACTGAGGCAGCGAGTACCGCTTTGATCACAATTAAAAGTATGCCGATAGTACACTACGCTACGCAGAGAACCAAAAAATTATCTGAATAGAATAGCATTTAAGGAACACTTTCACCAGCTCGAACGGAGACTATAAAAGAAATAGAAAATTAATTGGGAATTCAAAGAATAAATGAGGAATAGGTAAACGCGTGGCAGATGCACGGATTTTTCGAAAGAGGTAATAAAAATATTACTGCAAGGAAAAATTATTCCGTTTTCTCTTTCAATGTGATTTAATGGATTCATATATATATATATATATATATATATATATATATATATATATATATATATATATATATATATATATATATATAAACATACATATATAATGGGTTTGTTATTATTTTGAGGAGATCATTTGAATAGTTCTAATTTTCTTATAACTAATTTTTTGCATTTCCTTGACGGTGGGATTCGAACCGTGCACATTGACGCAGCGAACAAACTCTTTGATCTGAATTAAGCCTCCCTTTAGACCACTTCCGCGTAGCCGAGTGGTCTAAAGGGCGGTTTAATTGAGATCAAAGAGTTTTCTCGCTGCCTCAATGTGCACGGTTTGAATCCCACCGTAGCTCGGATTTTTTCGAAGTAAGAAATAACTATTTCCGAAGAAAAATGATTCCGTTTTCTCTTTCCTGCGGTGAAGTTGGATATATACGAGGGGCGGTCATTAAGTTTTGAAATTCGGATATAAGGAAACGAGATATGAGGAAAAGAGTTTTATTATTTTTTAATATAACTACCCTCGACTTGAATGCACTTGCGCCACTTGTCCCTGAGGCTTCGAATTCCCGACAACCAGAAATCTCCCGACTGCTGTTCACTCCACTCCTGGACGGCGAGCTGGACATCTTCATCGTCCCCAAACCGGCGTCCACGCAGTGCAGCCTTGAGCTGGCGAAATAAAATGTAGTCGCTAGGGGCCAGATCTGGACTGTAGGGGAGATGGTTGAGCTCCTCGAATCCGCACTCGCGCAGGGCAGCTTGTGCAACTCTGGCCTTGTGGACTTTGACGACGTTGAAGTCGATCATGGGTCGTCAGGTTTCTAGGGAACCAACGGGTTACTTTTGATGTGAATAATACTTCCATGTGATATTCCAAGTTCTCGCTCGATTTCATCGACCTTCACCCTTCGATTTTCGAGGATCATCCTCTCCACACGACCCACATTGTCCTCGTTGGTCACGTCTGACGGGCGTCCTGGATGGGGATCATCTTCAAGGGACTCACCACCATGGCGGAACTCCCTATTCCAGCGAGCAATAGTTGCATAGGAATGAGCGGTGTTGGTGTACACTGCAACCATGCGTTCATGGATCTCTTTTGCATTCTTGCCTTCCTTGGTCAAAAATTTGATCACTGCGCAGTGCTCAACGTTTTCCATTGTTGAAAAATTCGTGACTGACGATCTGCGATGAGCTACTGCTTCTTAAATAGACGAGGCAGGAGCGTGCGGCTGCAGGTCCTGACTTGTCATAACTAGTCTTAACACCCCCACAAACAGCCATCTTCCTCCCAAGGAGTTTTTTGGATATGTGAACAGCCGTAAACCAATTTGTCGAACGATTGGCCCTTTGAGGAATAAGGAAGGGACATTAAAGCATTCAGATGCAGAAAATGACTACTTCTCTTCAGTGTTTACTGAAGAGTGTGGTCCCATTCCCCAGCCGATGAATTCCTACTCGGGGGAAAAGCTGGAGGTAATGGACTTCACCGAAGGAGAAATTCAGAAAAAGATCGCTGACCTAAAGACGAATGAGTCTCCTGGACCGGACGGGTTTCTACCTAAAGTGTTGAAGGAAGTGTGCGATGAAGTATCACGACATCTGTGCGCTATCTTTAACATGTCAATCCGGACCAAATGCGTTCCTAGAGACTGGCGTGAGGCGGAGGTGACTCCTATCTTCAAGAAAGGAGACCGTAACCAACCGTCGAACTACCGACCTATCAGTCTGACTTCGATAGTCGGTAAACTCATGGAAAGCATCATGGTGGACAAAGTGACGTCGTATTTTGAGTCAAACCTGCTACTGAGGAGTTCCCAGCACGGCTTCCGAAGGCAACGGTCATGCCTGACGAACCTTGTGGAATTCTTCCACTTCGTTTTCAGTGAGCACGATCGGGACAAGGCGGTGGATGTGGTCTACCTAGACTTTCAGAAAGCCTTTGATAAGGTACCACACCGCCGCCTTCTCCGGAAAGTGCAAGCGCTTGGCATAGACGGAAAGGTAGCCGGCTGGATCGAGAACTGGCTAAGTGGAAGACGGCAACGGGTGGTGGTGAATGAACAGTCTTCTGAGTGGGTGCCCGTTACTAGCGGCTTGCCTCAAGGTTCTGTCCTGGGACCACTTCTATTCATCATCTACGTCAACGACATGGACGGTGACATGGTTGCCAAGATTTCCAAATTTGCCGACGATATCAACCTTGGTATGAACGTTACAAAGGATGGAAATACTGCCCACCTGCAGGAAGATCTTGGGAAGATTGGGGAGTGGTCGGACACGTGGCAAATGCCTTTCAACGTGGGGAAATGCAAAGTGATGCATATCGGCCACAGAAACCCCCAATCTCAGTATATCCTTAAGGGCACTGCTCTTGAATCGAGTGGCCCTGAGAAGGACTTGGGTGTAACAATCACTAGTGACCTCAAGTTTTCGAAACAGTGTATTGAGGCGGAGAAAAAGGCCCAAAGGATGCTATGCTATATTAAGCGCCAGTTTGGTTATCGAAACCAGGAGATTGTACTGTGCCTGTACAACTCACTTGTCCGACCGCACCTGGAGTATGCCGTACAATTTTGGAGTCCTTCATTGCGAAAGGCAATCGCGAGATTGGAACGCGTACAAGCCAGGGCAACCAAGCTGATTCCCTCTATCCGACATAAAAGTTATGAGGATAGATTAAGGGAGTTAGATCTGTTCTCGCTGGAAACCCGTAGACTACGTGGTCAGCTCATCGAAGTCTTTAAAATACTTCGAGGGTTCGACAATGTTGACTACCGGGATATTTTCACACTGAGTGAGAACAGAACGCGCAATCACGGCTTCAAACTTGAACTGAAGCGTTACAACCGCAATCTGTGTGGAAATTTTTTCACCTACAGTATCTGCGGTATGTGGAACGCACTTCCAGTGGAAATTGTCGACAGTGAATCTGTTGACCAGTTCAAGTCAAGACTAGACAAAGTCTTGAAAATTGGCCCTTTATGGACGCTAAACAATTGAGCAGCCATGTGCTCGCTCGATTGCTAGTCCAAAGGTACCCTCTTTGAATGGACCGTAAGGTCTCCTTGGGTACTTACTTTCCTTCTTACTCCTTGTTACTTGTTACTCTGTTTTGCCCTACCGATTCGCAAAACCTATTGCCCGCCCCTCATTTATATATATATATATATATATATATATATATATATATATATATATATAGTGTAATAACGGCATACTTTTAACTGTGATCAAAGCGGTGCTCGCTGCCTCAGTGTGCCTGGTTCGAATCGCTTCCCTGCACGGATTTTTTCGAAAAAAGGTAATAAAAATATAACTGCAAGGAAAAATTATTCTGTTTTCTCTTTCAATGTGGTTTAATGGATTCATTTTCATAATTCTCTCGCGCTACTTTGAGATATATATATATATATATATATATATATATATATATATATATATATATATATATATATATATAACGCTGCCATAGCTGTGGCAGCGTTATTAATTTTAACTTGTATTTTCTTAGTATTTCTTACAAGTTTTTTAACGCGGTTTTCGCGGATGTTTTTTTCTCGCCTCCAAAACACGTTAAGAAAATACAAATTCAAATCAATAACGCTGCCACAGCTGTGGACTTTAATAGAACCTGCATACAACATGACCTTTTACCTAATTACACACACACACACACATATATATATATATATATATATATATATATATATATATATATATTGTGTGTGTGTTTGTAAGTTAATTGTCCAGAATAATTGGTGAAATATTGCTTCTTTCGTGCTAAAACTAGGTTGAAGAATAATTAATTGCCCCATTTCAACTGACGCTCTTCGCCATCCCCCAACCTACTCCCTTTTCGATGCTAGGGAATAATTTCTCAGAAAACGCACTCAAACGCGCACACACATACGAATGCACACAACTGAGAACGAAGCGGCTGAAATTTGATTTTCTATCAGACCAACAGAGCCTCCGAAACCCGGCTAATGAAACGTCATAACAGAGAAGACAAAGAGGATCTGAGGTTGTGATCATCACAACCAACTAGATTATCTTAATCATAGAAGACCATAGTTCGTTGATATAGATGCAACTTCGTGTATACGAACTTATTTCCTGAGTCTTCTTAACCTTACCTATTTCCCTTTCGTTCCAGTACTAATCGTCTTCACTCATTGGTGAATTCTCAAACACTTAGTTTGTCATAGTTTTGGGACCTCATATAAACCTTTTCACTACCAAAAGTCTGTGGTACCGTTTTTAGCCAATTGACTATTTCTTATCAATATATTCTTTATTTTAGCTCTTTTATGGTTCTTACAATCTCCTTTTATTTTTTTTCGAGAGAGTTTTACTAGTTTTGAGCCCTTCAAGCTAGTGTCAATTCTTGAATGTCTCCTAATCCACTCTTTCTTTGCAGTCTGATAAAAGGCTTTTTAAAAGGCTTTTCACTAGCCTGTGTTTGAATTTCTCACTCTCCTTTGCCTGCTGTTCACTAAGGGTAGAGTCTGCAGTTAAAAGGCTTCTCACCATTATAGGTTATTAAATGTTTCTCAAGATCCTACTCTTTTGCAGTTTCATAGGAACAGATACTGCAGTTAAAAGGCTTCTTACCAACGTGTGTACTAAAATGTAGCACATTGATAAGTGCAGAGAGTGTACTTCAAAGTTTTCTCACCATTATGACTTATTAAATCTTTCTCAAGATTCCCCTGTCCTGTAGTCTGATAGGAAAAAATACTGTATTTAAAAGTTTCTCACCAGTGTGTGTATTTAAATGTACCACAATATATATCTTCTATGTACCTTGATAAGGGCAGTAAGTTCCTTTCAAAGGCGTCTCACCAGTGTACCTCAAATGTACCACAATTTTTCCCTTCCGCTTCTCACCAGTGTAGAAGGTATGAATGTCTCCTAAAACTCTCTTTGCATGGAGCTCGATAAGGAAAGACTACACTTAAAAGGCTTCTTATCAGTGTGGATTCTTAAATGGATATCAAAAGGGTACTACTCAGACAATGGTAGGGACAAAAATTGTATCTTAAAGGACTCTCACTACGATAGATTAAATAATCGAGTCAGTACCGTTTACATCACGACCCTCGAGGTCCATAAGCCTCTAAGTTAATCTTCAATCTGTAGTCCTACGCTACTCATCCAGTTCAGTAGCGTGAGTTGAGGTTTTCTCTACAAAAATATTTGAATGATTAAATACCGTAGATTTAGGTCATCCGGAAAGTTCGTGGCATTTGGGTAAATATAAAATAAAACTATTTGTAATTAAATTTAATCTATTTTGTTCTAAAAAACTGTCCCCATTTTATTGGTTTGCATAAAAATAAAACAAAATTCCTTGCAAAAAAAAGGAATATTACCATCATCACTGTTTAACAAGTTCTAACCTGCTCATTCCTGTAAAAATTACCTTATGTTCGGTAATACGCTACCCTGGTCCTAGTTAATAACCTAACTAGTCTAACCTAATCCTCACTTCTCCCTCATTGCTAGCTTAAAATATTTTGCATAGCGATTCTTATTTTTCCAAAATAATATTATCTTTTCAACCCCAATTTGGGGGAAAAAAGCCTTGTATGACAAAATGGCAACTCTATATTTGATTAAATTGATTAACCGAAACCATTATCCAAAAGGCGCTTCCAATACGGTAATTACTCCTACTAAGCTCTCTTGGTGACCCAGGAGGCAAGGCTGTCTTTTTTTTAACTCTCGCCACCAAGGAAGGAAACAGAGAGAAATTGAAGAGTGGTCAGCCATTCCCAAGTGGATATGACAAGACCAACCCACCTCGATGCAATCCTGCGGTGAAAACACCCCACTTGGATGTATTCCACGTGAGGTTAAGTAGCAATTGAACTTCCACTTCCTAGCTGTTGCAATTGACTACTAGCACAGGTGGGGTGCAATAAAATTTCCAGAGCATGCAACAGCCCCCATCCACTTTAACCTGCCCCCCCTCAGGACAGCCTTACAGAAAACGCGGTCTCAGATCAAAGGTTTCTCCCTTAATCTCCCAAGCGGCCGAAGATAACAGAGGTGCCATCTGCTTCCAGAGAGCTTTAAACAGCAACGACCTCTCATGTTAAAGTATCTAATGGTTATATTTGATTTATTGGTTTGATAATTTTGGGCAGATAAAAAGGAATTTTCCTTGGCTGAAAACGCAAACTGCGTCAGATACATGAACCTTCTATGGTTAAATAATATATAATAATTGTTTTTTTTTAAAGGGATGTAATGTTATTATTTACTGTTGGTAGGGTAAGTTAGGTTAGATTAGGTTATTTTTCATTTGTTAAAGGGATGTAATGTTATTATTTCCCTGTTGGTATGGCCTGGAGAAGTCCTATGTCTTATAGTGAGTGTTGTAAAAGGACGACTATACCTGGTTAGGGGTACTGGTCTAGGAAGAGCCCCTCCCGAACTCATTATCCTGCAAGTGAAGTAAGAAATGTTAGTAATGGGCGGGTGGTTCACAGACTCCATATACACATAGCGAGTAAATGTCTGAATCGAATTGGTGTGTTGAATGTGAGGGGTGGGGGGTATGCGGTAAGGTAAAGAGGAGGTAGATCTCGAATGTGTTTAAAAGTGGGAGATTACTGCTGCTTTATGTGAGGCAAAAATGAAAGGAAATGAAGATTTGGTGTTGAATAGAGGGAACAGATGGTAATCAGGGATGATTCGCGGTGGTAAGGGTCTCTAGAGAGAGGATGGCTGTGAAATTGTGTGGAAAGTGGCAGGATAAATTGATGTGGTATGAATGAGTAGATGTATGTAGTGCTTGGGACCTTGTTATGATACGAGTAATGCTGTGAAAGACAGGTTCTGGAATGCCTTGAGTAAGCGGTGGGTGGAGTTTGGAAGAGACGAATAAAAACACAAGGAATGAGATGGTATAACATGGGTTTGGGATGCACCTGGCGAGAATAGGAAAGGCAAGTGATTGGATTCTGTGCTGAAAAATTTTTATGTGTAGCAGACTCATTCTTTCAGCCTAAAAGATGCACACAAATAGGCATGAATTGGGAAAAGAAGGGGGAACGGAGGTAAAAGTATGAAGTATGTAATTAAAGTGTATGAAATTGTCGTAGAATGGACTCTCGACGATATACCATATATAACTATTCGTTGTGGGAATGATTCAATTATATTTCGAGTGCGTGGTTATCTGGTTGACCGATGTTATTTATCTTCAATATGCTTAAGAAGTGGAACAGAGCTCAAGGATAATAATAAGGCTATCATTAATAAAATAGAGTTTTATTAAATAAACTATCAACAACACACAAAACGGAAAATGTTTACATAAACAGAGAATGGAAAGGGGCGTGGGAATATCTGGCTAATCCGAAGATTAAGATTTGGGAGAGATTTAAAAGGTAAACAAATAAAAATTAAAGGGATGGAATGGATCGCTAAGCCATTTAAAGCACAGGGTAGGGTTGACGAAAGGTTAAATACTCAAAGGTAATGCTCAACTTACGTAATTACAAGTTGTTGTGCAGAGGAAGGCGACGCGAAGGAATCTTCGGTCCGCTAGCGAGTTCCAGCCAAAGCAGGGGGGAGGGGGGGTTCAATTATCCTGACTTGACGTCTCGGGAATGAGAACCGTTTCTTGACGAACAGACTCAAAGAACAATGGCTGTTCTAACGTTGTTCTCTTTCTGAACAACAGGGGGGAGGGTGAGAACCGTTTCTTGTCAACGGGCTCAAAGAACAATGGCTGTTCTAACGTTGTTCTCTTTATGAACAACGGGGGGGGGGACCTTGTGGACTTGGCGTCTTGAAGGCTCGAACCTTGGCACTCAAGGGATATTGTCCTCTTCTGGACAAAAATAGTGGATCTCGAGGTAGAGTGCCCCTGGTGCACAAGGTGAGACCGGATCGGCGTGATGACTCGCGAAGATAATCTGGATCTGATCTGCTCTAATCAGTAAAGTTTCCATATAAATAGTCGTGCCATCCCCTTGGCGTAGGGGACAATGGAGTGGGGGCTTCGAGGGAATGCCCAGCCGCACCATGAGAACATACCTTATTTGCCCATAAGCCTAACTCAATCTGGCGAGATCGACGCATGGGGCGAAACAGGGGGGGGGGGGGAGAAACCTCCTTGGTCAAATATTGACTCAGGTGGCGATAGGGCGCCCTGCTTCGACGCGAAGATGCACGTGGGTAGCAACGTGTTTCTAAACAACATGTGATAGCGGTTGAAATTAAGCGGCCTCAGACCGTTCTATCACACAAAATAATCCTGATTGAGCCTGCAAGGAGGATAATAGAGGGAATGGTGGGGGTGAGTATGGTTGCTTGGAGTAAATAGTAGGTGTGTGAATAAGGTGTTTGGGCTGAGAAAAACTCGCTGAGCAAGCACGATATAAATGGTGTAAAGTACGTTTGTTGTTTGGCAAGTTTTAAGAATGTATGAATTGGCTGGTATAAGAGAGAACTTTTTAAGTTTAAGTAAGGTGTAGGGATAAAAGGTAAGTGGAATGAGTGGTTTCCTATATGAGGGGGTGTGGGATTACGGCGTGATATCCTTAGGGTTGTTTAGTATGGTAATGGATGGACTTATGAGACCGGAAGGAGGTAATTAACGTACCAAGCGAAGTAGTTCCTACCAGGAAAACAGGGTTGGATAAGTATGGAATTTGCGCCCCTGCACTCCTCTTTCGGGGTGTTACCAGAGACGTTCCTTGCACCGCTGCAAAGGTCCCTTACCCATCTCCCCAGGAAGCCACGGGGGCTAAAGGAGCAGTCAATAGAGCCTTGATTTCCCACAGAGGTGGGGATGAGCCAACGCCGGAACTCGACTCTCCAGACCCAAATAGCCACATTTGTTTCTTCTAAGTAGAGAGGTTAGGTTAGTTCCTACCTTGCTGTAGCCATTTAGCTACAAGAAGTGGCCGAAATGAGTTAGGATTCGGTGTGTTAGCCGCGGCCTTATCTTAGGAGGGGTGATATGGTTAAAAGAGTTTAGGGTTCCTTCGGTCATGTTTTGGTATTTTTTGGCGAAATAATATTTTTAAATACCAATTTTTGGTGGGGGTGGGCTAGATAATTTTCCCTAGCCCATATGGAAGAGGAATTTGCATCTGTATTTATTCGAAAGGTCTTGCTTATATTATTATTCCTTTGGAAGGTCTTAATATTATTATTTACTTGAAAGGTCTTCATATAATTATTTATTTGAACGGTTCTGATATTATTATTTATTTGAAGGTATTCGTATTATTATTATTCAAAGGCGAAATCCTATCGGGCTATGTTCGGGATACGGAAGCTGTAGAGGAAAGTGGTAGAATTAGGGAAAGGAAAAATGTGTTAAATGTATCAAAATTTAAGAAAACAACCTTGGGTTCGAGAGAGCGCGCAATCCCCTTCAACTCATCCCAGTTTGTCAACCAGACAACCACTCACGCTTGGATAGTACACACACATGTATACACATAGGAATGTACAGCGCGAGCGCTGATGGTATTGCACGAAGAGATCAAAATTGAACACCAATGGTGGCGCATCTAGAGCAAGCATTACGTACGGGGTCGTTGATGGGTACTGGGTATGGAGATCAATGGGCAGAATTAAGTAAAGTGATCAATCTTTGACATTATTTAGTTGGATCAATGACCAGCACTAAGTATGAGCATCATGGCGGGTATTAATTAGTTAGGGGATTGATGACCAACATAAAGATGAACAAAGGTAGTTAGTGGGCATAGAGATCATGGTAATAAATAATCAGAATTAAGTACTGGAATTAATGCCTCACCTAAGCATGGATATTAATGATCACGATTAACTACTGGAATCAATTATCGCTAAATCGCTTGGAGACCAATGATCACCAATTGGTTGTCGACCAGCAAACAGAGTCGTTGTAAATGGGATTAACTCAATTTGGGCATCAGTCGCTAGCGGCGTTCCCCATAGATCAATTTTTGGTCCATTATTACGAGCATAAACAAGATACCAATTGAAATTCTTATATTAATCACATATTATTATTTAACTAATGTTACATCACAACACTTCTCGGAGGACATTATTGTTCGTCTTTCCTTGTGGTGCATGGAACTACAGGTTGCGACCGTCTAAACCAAGCTCACGTTCCTCCGTTCAAACAGATTAGGGATTTATGGATAATCCATATTAACGATTTTTTCAGTAATTTATTAAGTAAAATTTAAAAATTTGCGGATAATGAAAAAAAAAGGAAATAAAGAAAAAAGATTACTGCGATCTAGTCAATTTAGAGTGACTTATATAGGGTAGTATAATGGGTCGAATAATGGAAGATATAGCTCATTGATGCACAAACTTAGGACAAAAAACTCCATGGGAAGTTTTATAACATGGGTCATAATCGAAATAAGGTCACGTGGGTAAAAGTTCTGTGTATATCATTTTCAAGCAACCGACACTTTCAAAACAATGTCTCGTACCATCACAAAAAGCAAACCGACGTCTCGGTTACATAGCCGAGTTTTTTATTTAAATCGAAAGATATTTTTCTTTTAATATATAAAGCAGTTGTCAAACCTTAGTTTCTTTTTGAGTCAGATAGCCGAGATGCCACTGTAAATAACCTCTTCAAGCTTATTAACAAAAGATTTATTATTGTGATAATACCTTTTTTCTTTTATAACAGCTAAAATTTTGATTAATTTGCCTTTGAAAACATTGCAGTCAATGAGTTTAAGAATAGAAGCAATAATCGCTTCCATAGGAAAGAATTATCTTTTCTTAGGTATTATATGTTGCCTTAAATAAATCTGAATTAATTTCTGTCGCAAATAAAGCGTTACCGAGAGAGATAGAACTTAACTTAACCAGCTTCTCCTTACCTAACGAACCTCTCCTAACCTCGCCAAGACCTCATAAAATAACCAAACCACGCTAACCTTAAAGTAAGAAAGAAACTAATGAGGGTATCTAAAGTAGTGAAACATACCCTACAATTCATTATCTTAAAAATCAGTTGGTGTCACGGAACCTGAAATCTCGGCCCTGTTCGGCGCCATAGATGTTTCTTTTCGGTTAACTCAATTAAAAGTTCGACACAAAAACACCTTAATTCGTTCTTAAAAATAAACTACTATTCTCGTCCTGTTCAAAATAGTCAAATGCACTATTATAACTAAAAGGTGGCAAATAAAAAAAGTCGCCCTCCCCCCCCCAAAAAAAATTCAGCAGAGTGTAGACTAAACGCCATTTACAACTGCATAATTTAAACGAACGAAATTGTAAGCGACAAATCTGAAGGAATTCAAATGATTATTATAGAGCAGATGAAACGAAACAAAGAAACCAAAAAAATGGCGGCTTTTATTTATGTACTAACAACATTCCTATAGATTTACGAGGAATAACAAACAAAATGCAATTATATATATATATATAAATATATATATATATATATATATATATATATATATGTATATATATATATATATATATATATATATATATATATATATATATATATATATATATATATATATATATATGCCAATCTTTCTCCAAGAGTTTGTGGGTTAAGTTTATTAAAGCTCTTGGCAAGCTGGCTCCAAGACTAACTAGCCGAGCTGATTGCCCACAACCCCCAGCAGCACTGGTTCCGTAAGAGACGAGGTGCCGAAACAGCCCTCGCCCTTCTAATTGACAAACTCGCACAGACAGCTGAACGGAAGTACGTAGACGTGGTACTGCGAGATGTACGGAAGACCTTCGATAAGGTTTGGCTGAGTGGTCTTCCTGGAAAGGATCTTCTGTGATCACATAATGGAGAAGAGGGCCAAATAATGATCGAGGGCTACAGAGGACCCGAATTCGACCTTGAGGTGGGAGTTCCACAGCGTAGTTAAGTCCCTTGCTGTACCTCGTGTACACACTGGACTTGCCTACTTACTCCAGTAGGGGAGGATGTGATGTATCTGCAATTCGCCGACGATATCACAAATTTCATCCACAGTTCCTATAGGAACGCAGGAGTAAAACCAAGGAAGACTAATACTGAAATTGACAACATCAATAGATACGAGAAGTTTTTGAATATAAAAACCATTTGCCAAAAATTCCAGATCCTCCCATTGAAGAGCCGAAAACTCAACGAAGTCATCGTCAACAACGAATATTACCTGTACTCAAACGAGGAAAAATTCCTGGAACATTGCCAAAAGAGAGCTGTGGAAGCTATACAGTTTCCGAAGCATCAACGCACCGAACGAGAAAAAGCTAAACACTACAGTGGTATGATCTACTTTGCTGTACCCGACAGTGGTAACGTAGGCTAGCTGTACCTTTCTCCATATAAGACAGAAAGTACAGAATAAGGCCACTCAGCTAATAACTGGCATAAGAAGGATGGACCATATTAGTCAAACAGTCCTGCACAAATGAGCAGGGCTGAAGTCGCTTATTATGGAAGTTTAAATGATAGAAAAAAACATAGGAGAAAGTAGAAGAAGAAACTCTGCTGACACTGAAAAATAATATGGACATTCCACAGCAGAGGCAACACATAGTAACAAGACGAATTGTTTTTCCAAGCGGAAGAATCTGCACGAAGGAACGAACCGACCCGATTTAAACTTGAAATCTACAACATTAGACAAAAGAACTGCGAAAGAAATCACAAAATAGATAAGTGACTAATGACTCACAAAAAACAAGATAAAGAAATAATAAGGAAAAGTTATAATAATAAAAAAGACAAAGAACTCACAAGACATGCCAAAAAGATACGTAAATTATAATATAATAACAATACAAAAGAAGCAAGGTGCCCTAAAAATTAAAAACAAAACAAATTAAAAGGCAACAAAAGATAAGCTAAAATTTAGCAAAAACAAAACTTGAAAGACTTAAAGGCCACGACGGAGGATAAGGAGAATATATTTATAACAGATTATACACAAAGGAAACAGATGGTCGACCTATTCGGTCATCTAACCACCAGTGGATTCCACTGGTGGTGCTGAAGGTACCATCCCCCTAAGATATAAAAACTAAAATAAAAAATGTAAGTGATGCCCTCTTCAATGGGGCAAACAAATTAAAACTATTTCAATTCTATCATATCTACTACAAATTTATTAATTTTTTCCATCATGATCAAGACTGATCAACTAGTTCAAAAACATCCAACCATTCAGATGGACACGAAAAATGGTGGCATTGTGCGAGGAGATCCGCCGGCGGGCGGCAGAAATTATAATAAGATATTCGGTCCATCACTGGAGGCACACACTCAGGAGACAAGAATGAGAATTAATAATACTAATTTACGAGAAACAGAAAGAGAAAAGAGATCACCCAATCGAGAAAATAGATTAAGCAGCATCCCTAACAGAATTGTGGAAACAAAAAATCAAAGCCAAGGACAGTAAATGATAGATAAAAAAATTAAGCACGTAGAGAACAACATTTTAGAAGACAAAGCAGAAATAAACATTGTTCAGAAGGTACTGAGAAAGTGTGTTCAAAATCGGCAAAGAAGAGAACGACAACTCAGCCATTGAATTGGAAACATCAAATTGTGGACTGATTTAAACGCAAATATCGAGAGAACATACCACTTACACTTTTTCGAGGAAAGAAAAAATAAAAACTATGGAATAGATGCGGTAGTTACAATAGAATAAATAAAAGATAACGATAAAGAGCTTCCTACAAAGAGGCTCTGGCAGATCGGGACTCACCAAGTTCAATTACCTTTAAGCTCCTCGAAAAATACTGAGGGGAGTATGAAACATCTGCGATGTATACTTGAACACAGGATACATTCCCAATTAACTGAAAGTAGCAAGGATGATATTCAGCTCCAAGGCGGGAAACCCCCCAAATTAAGTGGGTAACTTTGACCTCGTCTCACTACTAGCTTTTATGGGAAAAATATTGAAAAAATAATCAACAACAGCCTGTTGAAATACTTCGAAAATAACGGCCTAAGGAACAGCTGCCAATTTGGGCTTAGGAAAAACAGAAGCACAGAGATGGCCCCTAGGAATCATCCTTAAGAATATTGTGAAAGCAAAGAGAGAGAAAATGAGCGTGTACATTGTCGTTCGTGGCGTTTCCAAGGCCTTTGATAAAGTTTGGCAAAGGGGTATGCATTTCAACATACTCAGACTGAGAATGAACAGAAAGATCAAAGTATATTATAAACTAAAAGGGAGACAAATTCAAGCTTGCTGCCGGTTTGCCCCAGGGTGGATGTTGAGCCCGTCTCTTTATTTAATAGACACCGCAGATATACCGCCACCCAGAAATGAGGGCTGCCTGAACATTCAATTCGTCAACGACATCAGCCAGCTGATAGTTTGCCGTTACATGAACGCACCCATGCAAGCCAGAAGAACGGCAGAAGAGATAGGAGTATCAATAAATACGAAAAATGAAAATATAAAACCCACAGGAAAAATTTAAGATTGTACCCATGTACAGAAGGAGCCTCTCAGATGTAAATGTAGAAGCAAAGCGCTGCAGATACGACGAAGAGTCTAAAGTACTTGGGCTAACCATTAAGACATAAAGTTACAAGAGCTGGTTACTGAGAAGATAAACCAGGGAAAAGGTTGACTGGTATTACTGTACAAGTTAATAAATCTCAGCTTGAAGAACAGGACAGAGATTTAAAAGGCCATAATAAAATCCGCGATTATTTATTCAACTATAGTGAGGTACACGCTCTCAGGGAGCAACCTACGAAGACTCAAGAATAAAGCTATGGACATAATAACAAACACTGGAAGAGGAGAACTGAGAAGACAACGAGACCTTAATAAGGAGGTGAAGATAAAGCCACTCAACGGAATAATTTAAAAAAGAGTCAGGGAAGTCATACAAAAGACAGAAGAAAATAGGAATTGATATAACCAACCAAATTGCCCAAAGAGAAGGATGGAGAACACACAATTTATTTTCAGGTTTCCCAAAGATTGACTAAAGAGCAGAAGAAGAGAAAGAAGAATACTACCCCTAGAGAAGGAGAAGAATACTCGACAATCACCAAGATTAATTAGATAACTGTAACATGACCAGAGAATACCCTATAGTGAAATACAACAAGAATAAGAATAGAAAAGAATAGCTTGAGAGATAGAATTCCACACCAGTTTTAGTAAGAATAATTCTTAATGAGTAAATTATCAGAGTTAGTGCGTTTTCTAAGGGGTCCCCTTTCCATGGAACACTGTATTGAGCTTCAAGATACGATAACCTCTGATAGAAACGATGAAACATATCCGAGAAAACAGACTTGTCGTAAATACTAGAGACTTTTGTTTTTCGAATGTCGAGTCCTGCTTGGACAAATGCATATTTCTGGAAATTCCTGCACAGTCTCGGGAATCACTAAATGACGAGATAATTTTGTATGTTCCGCCACTTCAAAAGTTTTGAAACAAAATTCACCAAACTTCATCAAAATTCCTACAAAATACCTTTTAAATACTATAAACTAATGATACTATTAATCATGGTTTAATCACAAGGGCTAGCCAGCGGCAGAAGCTGCAAGCGAAAAGGCAAGCAAAGAAGGTACTTAACAATAAAGTGAAGCCCCACCGGTGTGTGGACACGCCCTGGTGCAGTGCAAGGATACCTCGATCACAAACCAGGATCAGGAGTGCCCATAGGCAAGCACCAACATACCGGTGTCTCGGCATCTCCCTGCAGCCGTGGATGAAGCCTGGTCGTCTCGAGTCTCTACTGCCACCTGGGTCCTTTTTCCCTCGGTCAAAATACGGGTCCGAAGACTGCACACATTCTTACCCGTTTAAACCGCAGGTTGATGCTCTCAAGAGGGCATACGTAATCATCAATATCGATGGTCTTACCAAAGACAAGACTAATAACGGTTTGAACGTCTTAAATAAACGAACACTACACTGATAAAGATACGAATAGACAAAGTACAAAGACAGAAATGCGTGATTCTCACGCTAACTATAACAACTTCAGTTTTCAGCAACTATTCTTTATTATCTATCACATTCACACACAGGACTCAGTAGATACGTGGGACAGGAACCACGATAAACGGCAATGGTCTAGAATAGATACAAGCTTACACATCGTGGTTCGGATTCCACCTCAAGTCTACTTTTTTGTCGCCTACTATAATTTCTCACTCTTCTATCCTTAAACTCTCGTTCCCCACCCCTTTTCTCTCACGCTGTGCCTAGATCCTACTTAGGATCTCAACAGTAAGGCTGCTGGAGACTTCTAATGAGTTACGGGCTTTGCTAACCCCACTCCTTGGCCACTCTTTTGAGGGCCAAGGGGGGAGGGGGTGGTCGATCGAGTTTGCCTAGAAGATAAGCCTTGAAAGGGCTGAATGACGTGTTGGCCACTTGCCAGCATTTTTTTCCTCACCTTACGCTTTCTGAAAAGAGGTTCAAAGGCTGCAGCGCAAGATACCAAGCAGCCGTCACTGTAGACTTCACCAAATCATGTCTTCCACATTGTCTCTTACCACGATATATATATATATATATACATATATATATATATATATATATATATATATATATATATATATATATATATATATATATATCATTAAGACACCGTACATCTCAATATCATGTAAATATCATGGAATAGAATAAGTTGAACATGTTTGTTATTAAAAAGGAAATTGAGAGGCAATTATCTCGCATAAATTAATATCTCTGATTGCATTATATATTTTCAACTTTTTGAACGCTTGTAAATAAACTGGTAGGAATTCGCGTTTGCACCTCGCATGTTCTTCATTTTTGCGTTGTGTCTTCACTAATAGCAACATATTTTGTATAGACGCATGTCTGTCGATTATGGAAGCGCAGAGAATGGTTGGTGTTCTCTACTCATAATTAAGATTAATGGATAGATTTCTGTAGCCTTGCCATTCATCACTATTGATTTAAAATTGATCCGTATATCAGCACTCTTTCGATTAGGGTAAAAGCTTGGTATTTGTGTTCCAGTACTTCACTATAACAAAATGCAAGAATATACTATACACTAAATTAAATAGCCAAATGTGAGTTTCTTGCTCCCTTTGTCGATGGTGCTTTATGGAAACAACAGTATTCTTCAATTTGAACAATGATTTAAGGGATCATCGAGTTTTATAAGAATAAGTTCAAAATGCCTTTTGCACACATCTCCGAAAAAGTTAACACCAAGCCCTCAAATGAGTCTTTAAATTCGAAAAGTTTCCAGCACACGAAATCCATTACACCCAAAATATATGATATGCGACTACTGCGGAAGTTTTACTTTGAAGTTAGTGAAAAATCAATCATTCCTTTTGGACACAGCGTTTGTACTTAATACAAGCTCTCACTTGGCATTTTTGCACATAATTGTCAATAGAGGCATCGCATTTTGTCCATTTCATCGACTTAGAACACTAATCTTCTTTTAATTCACGTCTCTTCCGTGCATTTTGCTCAATTCCATTAATAATTATTAGTAAAGTTTATTCTACAAGTAATGGCGGCACAACGTGTTTACTCGTAAATGCATTTTTGAAGGCTACGGTATGAATAAATATATATTGTCTGGCTTCTTCTACTTACTGTTGTCTAAGGATCTATGTTAAAAATAGTGGATCCTAAAGGTTCAAAATTACTCAAAAAAGTAACATCACGCGCAAAAGCATATACCACTCCCCCCCTCCTTTCCTTCTCATAACCTGACCTCGAGGGATTCTTAGGATTTTTGCCTGTCCGACATTCTGCAATCTTTTAATGATTGAGTATAAGTAGTTGTGGTTACTGGCCATTACTGTGGTTGAGGTTACTGAGATAAATGATCAATATTGAGTATGGAGATCATCTTTGCCTACTAGATATGGAGATCAATGAACACCCATAAGTATAGGAAACAAAGTAGGTCTTAGATGGGAGAGTCAATAGCAATCATTAAATATAAGGATTAGGTGGAGGCCTAAGTTAGAAGAATCATTAGCAAGAATTAAGCATTGGAATAAATGGGAGGTAATCAGGTATGGGGGTCATTGACCAGCTTAAAGTAAAGGGATCGTTCGTAAACATTAGTTAATGATTGGTATGCGATGGTAAGGGGAGGGGGCTCGTATATGTATTTGAGTCATTGTACCTTTTTGCAAGGACTTTGTTTGTAGCTGCATCCTTGGCCTTCTAGAACTAAGCGATTATTTTTAATCATTAGGATAAAAACGAGTGTAATTCAATGGAGGCGACTCTTAGTGAGGGAATAAGGATAACAGACAGGGTTAGATATAATGAACGAGAAGGAAGGATAGGAATAGTGAGTAGACAAAAGGTGCTGTAATAAACCTTCCAGAATCCTAGAGTTTCCACTCATACAGGATGTCGTTATGTCTGTCAATCCCCAGTTCATTCAACAAATGAGCTCATGGACAATCGCAACCAGTTTTCTACGTCTTACTACCTCTTTTTTGCTTCTCTTTCTACTAGCCTCGCTCGAATATATTTTGGATGATGAATGCTTGGCCTGTATAAAGGCCACAGTCCTTTCCAACATTTGAGTTCAACCAAACATTTTCGAGCTTTAACGCGATGAAACGTGTTGTGAACTTGATTCACACCTGTTTTTTGAAAGACCGTAAATGTTTCCTTCATAACATACACCGAAGGATGACCTATTAAGATGGAGTAGTTCGTGTTAAGAGGTAGGTTATTGTTAATTGCCCTCAGGTCACTTGTGTGCCAAGAACTCTCCTATTCGAGCTACTCGAGTTATGTACTTCTAGAGATTTTCACTTTCTCTAAAATCCTCATTTTTTTAACTGTTTTGAATGATAAATAAAACAAAATCCTGAGTTCGTGTCTAATTCAGTGAGCTGTACCATGAGGACTGGTCCTATTTCCTAGCTCTCTTTCTAGTCCCTCCTCATCTCTCCCTCCTTCATATATACAGTTCTAATGTCTTCATTTTTTTCACTTATTCAAGGTCCTATTTTGTAGCCGACTTTAGGATAAGGTCACTCCAAGAGGCAATTAAGGGAATCCAATTTTATTATTTCTGCTTCTTTCGGACTCCCTGTTATGCCATATACAGGATTTCAAAACCTAAAATAGATATATAACCTCCCTTCTCTCCATATTTGATACTTGCTGGGTCTTTGTCTCTATTTTCAACTTCAGAAATCCTGTCATGTGGAACCCCATTTCAGGTGTTGTGGTGGATATGGCTTTGGCGGTTGCCTCAAAGTTTTAGGCGGATCTTCGGCTCTCTCGTTCTTATGAACTTCAAGGCTTGTAATTCGCTTTTGACGGTTCACATTGGCTTGTTCTTAACTTCATATGCTTTTTTTTCAAACGAACCTCGAGGCTTGTACTTTCCATTTAACGGTTGCCTCAAAGCTTTGGTGGTATCCTCTGGTCTCTCGTTCTTACGAACTGCAACGCTTGTAATTCACTTTGACGGTTTTAATTGGCTTGTTCTTATCTTCAAAGCCTTCTTTCAATGGACCTCAAAGATTTTTAACGGTTACCTCAAAGTTTTCGTTGTATCTTCTGGTCTCTTGTTCTTACGAACTTCAACGCCTGTAATTAGCTTTGACGGTTCTAATTCGCTTGTTCTTATCTTCAAAGCATTCTTTTAATGGACCTCAAGGCTTGTAGTTTGCATATAACAGTTGCCTCAAAGTTTTGGTCGTATATTCTGGTCTCTTGTTCTTACGAACTTCAACGCCTGTAATTCGCTTATACGGTTCTAATTCGCTTGTTCATATCTTCAAAGCCTTCTTTCACTGGACCTCAAGGCTTTTTAACTGTTACTTCAAAGTGTTGGTCGTATCTTCTGCTTTCTCGTTCTTACGAACTTCAACGCTTGTAATTCGCCTTTAACGGTCCTCATTGAGTTGTTCTTTTCTTTAAATCCTTCTTTCAATGAACCCCGAGGCTTATAATTTGCTTTTGACAGTTACTTCAAAGGTTTCTTTGAATCATCTGGTATATCGTTCTTACTAACTTCAAGGGGTGGAATGTGCCTATGTCTTTACCTCTGACTTGTTCATGTATTCGAGTACTTATTTCTAACGATCTTCAAGTCTTGTATTTCGCCTTTGATAGTTTTCTCTTTCTTGTTCGTATATTCAGGTCTTGCTTTCTAACAAATTCCAAGGCTTGTTATTTGCTTCTGACGGGTGCTTCAAATGTTTGGTCGCATCTTTTAGTCTCTCATTCTTACGAACTCCAAAGCTTGAAATTCGACTATAACGGTTGCCTCTGGCTGTTCTTATCTTCGAGTTCATATTTATAACGAACTTCAAGGCTTATAACTAACCTTTTATGGTTCCTCTCTCCCTTTTTCTTTCACTGTATCTTTCCCTCTCTCTTCCTCTCCTTCATCATGGATAGCAGACTTATCACGTGACATATTCCTTGTGACTTTCCCCTCCTTTCACTATCTCTTTCCTTTTATTCATCGATTGATTCCATCGCGCTCCTCATTCTTTTTTCCTTTATCACCCACCACAACTTACCTGTACACATTATCCTTCCTACGTTCACCCCAAGGCACCTATTTACGAAAGCCCATCACCCTTTCAACCACACTGATTATTATTGATGATGTGCGAGAGCGTAAAATAAATTGATAAGTCACCCGCCCGTCAAGGCCAGAACTCGCACAGAGATCAATTTGTCTACATTTCCTCCCAGACCAGAAGTGGATGTGTAGATGTGTGCTTATGTGGATCCTCTTATCCGTACGTAGGTCAATATGGTGATGGGAACTAGGCTTATTGCGAAATGAAGCTGCCATTAATGTGTATTCAATTGGTTGAGAAGAGGGTGTGAGGTGGATTACTGGTAAGGAAGTTGTGTAAGCGGCTGAGGTTGCATCCTTCGTTGTGGAAATGAGAACGGTCGTTTTTATTTCAAAATTAAAAGCGCAATAGCAATGAGGCCGCATCACGCGAAAAGGTTGTAAGGGGAGATAGGAAAAGAGTAAAGATGGAGGGGATGATGAAAAGGTGTGGAAGATGATATAGAGTCGCAGATCCTACGGCAGATATGGGGGGCTGGAGGGTGTACAAGATCGGGCCGTAGGGCGGGGGCGGGTTGCATTTGCTCGAGGTTACAGTTGTAGGAGGGGACCTCACCTCAGCTAAACCATCCACTCTTGTTACAGCCGATAGGAAGAGGCATTGCAAGAGTGAGAAAGAGAGTGCGGGAGGTAAAAAGATGTTGGAAGAATGAAAAGGAGTGTAGGGATAAAAGAGGTGCAAAAGACGGTCAGAGAGAGAGAGAGAGATAGAGAGAGAAAGAGAGAGAGAGAGAGAAAAAGAGAGAGAGAGAAAGAGCAGCAGTTTCTCTTGGTGCACTGGGGTCGGGAGGGCGTGCCGCTCCTCCAGGTATCAGTCTACCCCCCCCCCTCTCTCGCGGGAGATAGAGAAAATATGTACAGTAAAAATCATAATAAATGAATTAAAAGGAGGAAAAATCATTGTTAAAAAGGGTTACAAGAGAAATGCCAGCCACACTTTCATCCTGGGGCTGATAGGGCTTCCGCACTCTTCGGAGGGAAAAAGGGTCAGGATCCTTGGTAGTAATCCGAAGAGGTATGATTTTTAAAGGGAAACCGATGGGGGAATGGGACAGACAGATAGTAACAACTATTGCGATAGATCATTGATGACAAGTAGTGTAAGTACCAGGGTGTAAGCAGTAAAGTGTGGAAAAAGTGACCAGTACAAGCGAAGGCAAGGAGTCGTAAGATAGATTGCGCGGGCAGATAAGTTGTTTCACCAACAACTAGTGAATCGGTATCCTCTTGTGGCTCAAGGGAAAGCCACCCATTCCGTTTTAGGACAATGTAGATATGAAACCCCCTGGGAACGTTCTATGAAGGGGGAGTGATGTGTTTTAATCGTGAAGCGAGGATGGATGAAGAGGCAGCGTTGTTGTGATTGACTAGGTATCCGATGAGGTAACGTGGTTGGAGGTGTCTGCGCTCATGTATCAAACTCGATTCGCCGCTTGATTGGTGGCAGCTCCCTAATTTCATCGGAAATCAAAGCCGACACCCAAGGGTTGGGAATCCAGCGCCTTATTGCCTAGAGGAGCGAGACCTCTATCTATTCCGTCTTCCTTAATATCAAGGACAAGAAAGTCAATGTTCTGAACACCCAAGACAAGGACACTTGGATATCCGAAAAAAGAAAAGGCAACTAAGGGGATACCTGAGGCAAGAAAGGTAAACTTTCTGGTAGGAAGGTAAGAAAAGAAGACAGCAGTTGACAGAAAGTACAAGAAAAGGCAACATTGAGGAATCTGAGAAAACGAAAAGGCAATGTCATCTATACTCAAGATAAGAAAGGCTACCCCGAAAAAACACGGGCAAGATATGACTCACGCATTGGACCGATTGAAAAAAAGGCAAAATCTTGGAAAGTAAGAACACGACAAGACAATTAGTAATGTTTGGTCGTGAACATCGAACCAAGAAAAGGCGCACGAAATTGATACCCGGTGTGGGAAACTAAGAACGCGAAAGGGCCATGCCATGTAAACAGCACAATGCTACGTCGTAGACAGACATAGCAAGAAAAGGCTCATGCAAAGGACCCCGTAATAAGAAAAGGATACGTTGTGGACATCTAATTACACAAAAAGGCAACATACTAGAGACTCAGGGAAATAAAGGCAGGCGAAAGGCAAAGCTCTGAGCACCTGGGGTGAAGAAAGGGCAAATGTACTGCTCACCATGAGCAAACAAAGGCAACATCTTGAAAAAGCGCTGATTATTTACAAAGGCGAAATAGGACACGGGCATCGTCGCCAGAACTTTCTTGAAAAGAGGTTTTTAAATAAATTGGTGAGGTTAGGAAAAGTAAAAATTTGAGGAAGGTAAAAGGGCCGAGCAAACTAGGGGGCTAGGGACTGGGAGGAGGACATAACCCTCCCGAATCTCTTCTCTTTCTGTGTTGCTTCAAGTACGCCCTCCTGGGACACGATGGGGTATGTTACCCCCTATTAGTGCCATAATCATAGCCTGGACGCGTGACGGACTTTGGGGGACGGCAGAGTGATTCTGAACACGCCGGAGAGAGATAATTGAGGACCCAGGGGTATAAAAGGCAACGCTTTGGACACCTAAGACAGGAGATAGAAGATATGGGAAAAGGTGTGGGGTGGACACCGAAGCTTCTATTGGGGTTTGAGCTCCTGCATGTTATGCAATCTTGTCACTAGTACTAGGGAATGGCAGGCCAGGGCTCGAATCACCGACATATTCGCCAAAACAATGCTTGTTTAAGCATCTTTGGAACTTGCGATAACCAGGCATGCGGCAATCGCAGTGCCACCCTTCTGAAACCTCGCTGGTCCTCTTCACTGAGGTTGTTTTCTTAAATGGTTCCCCCACCCCGCCATTTTCACGCTAAATGATACTACTACTCTAGGTGTAATTGTGTGCGGCTGGACAATCAACACCCACACATAGTGAGAGAAAGAGAGATAGAGATAGAGAGAGGGAGAGAGCGAGACTTAAAAAACCCAACACCTACCTCTCAATAATTCGGAAGAGATCACGAAAATCAGGGGTCTCTCTCCTGACGAAGCACTTGAGCTATACTGACGTACGGAGCCACCTCGAATTGGCACTCGGTCAACCAGACTTACACCTCCACCGAAGAGGGGTGGGTGGGCATACACTTCCCATACGTCGGGTTCCCCGCATTTGCCTTTTTACCTCGTTGAATAGCCTTTGTAGGGGATAGTGGGGTTGGGGGCATGGGAGACGGGAGATGGGGTACACTTTACTCCCGAGGCAAAGGTGTGTTGCGAGCTCCCAACGCTGAATCATACCTATATGACCGACAGAGCCATCCCTCCCCAGGTAATGATGCTGTAAACTAGAATTCCGACTCTAATATACATATACACACAGATAAAGATATCATCTCTTACACAAACACATTTGTACATAATAGTTATTGGCACTGTGCCAGTAATTAAGAATGAATCATCTTCTTATAAATATTATTTTTTGCCTCTGGGTATCACATAGCTTATGGAGACATTTAGCCAGATTAGCGGCCATAAGACGAGACATTTTAGCTGCAGTGGTTGTCTATAAACATCAATGCCCCAGAGGGGAGGTGCTAATCGTAATATGCCCATCGATGATGCACTAAGAATTGAATCGTACAAGTAGATATGACTTGAGATGTTAAGATGATAAAAATAATTCCACATTAGATAGATTTAGCTCATGCTTCCAATGTTTCATGGCAAAATAGGGAATGTATGTGTTTTGTGTGTATAAAGTGTTTGAATGCGTAGAAAAAAATGAAAGAAAAATACAATGGTGTGAGAACAGCGGGTTGAGAGTAAGGAAAAATAAATTCAAGGTTTGGTTACTTAGTGGGGCGGGGGGGGGGGGCAGAAGTAGGGTGAGAAGAACGTGGCGAATGAAGAAAAGGTGTGGTAGAATTGATTTTAGTTGATTTGGGAGGGAGAAATGCGTACCTCAGTCGCATCTGAGGTCATCGCATTTTGGGTATATCCGGGCTTTAATTTCGGATTGTTTATTTACATAGTCACTAACAGGTGCAGTGGTGTCAAATGAGAAGGGTGTGAAAGAGGGCTGGTCCTAGCGAAGGGGGAACTGTGGCATTGGTTCGGATGATTGCCACTAAATTACCATATTTTCAGGGGTATGGGAAAGTGAATGAATGGGTGTTCTAGCATGTGTGAGTAAAAGTCTGAAGATATGTATATTGTAGCATTGCTTCCATTTATTTCAAAATGAATACAAAAACTACAGGCCATCGACCGATAAGCATAATGGACTGTTTGTTATGTGTGTGAATTATTAACTCAGACACCATCGCAACATACGATTAATAAATTCATGAAATTAATTAAGAGAAATTTAATCAAATTTGGGGCATATTTTTTAAATTTTAGCTATTAAATATTATTTTAATTTTGAGCGCTTAATCTTATTTTGTCTTAGATTAAAAAGAAATGGTCATTTTTACGTTACATAAAAAATGGGTTAGCCAAGTCAAGGTTTTAATGACTGAGGACTTTTCATGTCTTTTAATGATTGGAGCCTGTCGTAGAATAGACTCTCGACGATATACCATATATAACTATTCGTTTAGGGAATTATTCAAATATTTCGAGTGCGTGGTAATCTGATTGACCGAGGTTATTTATCTTTAATATACTTAAGAAGTGGAACTAGGCTAAAGGATAATTATATGGCTATCATTAATAAAATAGAGTTTTATTAATTAAATTATCAACAACACACAAAAGAAAATGTTTACATAAACGGAGAATGGAAAGGGTCGTGGGAAAATTGGACTAATCCGAGGATTAAGATTAGGAGAGATTTAAAAAGGTAAACAAATAAAAATTAAAGGGATGGGATGGTTCGCTAAACCATTTGAAGCACAGGGTAGGGGTGACAAAAGGTTAGATAATTAAAGGTAATGCTCAGCTTACGTAATTACAAAGTTGTTGTGCAGAGGAAGGCGATGCGAAGGAATATTCGGTCCACTGGCGAGTTCCAGCAGAAGGGTTCTTCGGGGGTTTTCCTTAGCGAAGGAGAAGGACTGTCTTCGAAGAGTGAGAGCGAAGTGGGACTCGGAGATACGAGCGATCTTTGTGACAGCAAATCAGGGATGTTCTAGATGAACAATGGAAGTTATCGTTGAAACCAATCGTCCTCTTGAAGAACGTTAAAAAGGGGGAATTAAATTATCCTGACGTGATGTCTTGGCAATGAGAACCGTTTCTTGACGAACGGGCTTAAAGAACAATGGCTGTTCTAAAGTTGTTCTCTTCTGAACAACAGAGGGGCTGAGAACCGTCTCTTGTCAACGGGCTCAAAGAACAATGGCTGTTCTAACGTTGTTCTCTTTCTAAACATCAGGGGAGGGGGGGAGCGTGAGAACCGTTTCTTGTCAATGGTCTCAAAGAACAATGGGTGTTCTAAAGTTGTTCTCTTTCTAAACAACAGGTATGGGGGAAGGGGGAGAACCGTTTCTTGTCCACGGGGTCAAAGAACAATAGCTGTTCTAACGTTGTTATCTTTCTGAACAACAGGAGGGCCTTGTTGACTTGGCGTCTCAAAGGCACGAACCTTGGCACTCAAGGGATATTGTCCTCTTCTGGACAATAAGGTGGTTCTCGAGGTAGAGAGCTCCCAGGGGTGCACAAGGTGAGACCGGATCGGCGTGATGTCTCGCGAAGATAATCTGGATCTGATCTGATCTTATTAGGAAATGCTCTTGTATAAGTACCCGGAGCCATCTCCTTGGCATAGGGGACAATTGAGTGGGAGGCTCGGGGGAATGCTCCGGTCGCGCCTGGGAAAATACCTTATCTGCCCGTAAGCCTAACTCAATCTGGCGAGATCGATGAATGGAGGCGAAACAGGCGGGGGGGGGGGAATAACCTCCTTAGTTAAATATTGACTCAGGTGGCGATATCGCGCCCTGCTTGCTCTCGAAGATGCACGTGGGCAGCAATGTTTCTAACCATGTGATAGTGGCTGAATTTAAGCGGCCTCAGACCGTTCTATCACACCCCTCCATTCCAAGAGAAGTTGTCACTTCGAAAAAAAAGAGAGAAGGGACAACCATAGAGCTCCGTTGTGGAGGACTCGCTTTCTTGCACCCACCGTACCTTCATGCACCTAGCTAGTATTACCTCAATACATATGATTATGTTGATCTTTTGATTATAGGGGAAACTAACCTTTAATACAAACTTAACCATACAAGAGACATGGAACAATGAAATAATATAAAATTAGTACATATGGGACAAAATAATTTATACGTAATTTAATGGGTACAAATATATACACATACGAAAAAAAAAATAGACATTGAGCCACAAAATTCAGACATATACATTAACTAATTATATTACAAGAGAATCTAATTTAAGTCGTACAAGAGAGTATATACATACATGGACATCCTAATCCTACGAATTTCAAATTAATCTACACTATTTGGTAACGCATTCCTACTGAGTGTGTCAGCGACCTGATTATCGGAACCTTTTATATAATTTATCTTAAATTGGTACTCTTGCAAGAGTAGACTCCAGCGCATAATTTGGCCGTTGAAGTGTCGTACATTCTGAATATAGGCCAACGGGCGGGGGTCGGTTCCTATCTGAAATTCTTTTCCTATCAAGTACATTTTAAACTTGTCTATAACCCATATTATTGCTAGAGCTTCCTTCTCTATAGTGGCATATCTCTTTTCGCGTGGTAATAACTGGTGACTAACATATGCAACTGGATGTCTCGTTCCGTCATCCTCATATTGGAGGAGTACAGCTCCAATGCCCTCGTTGCTCGCGTCGGTCTTAATCCTAAAGGATTTTTCCGGGTTGGGCAACTTTAAAATGGGGGCAGAAATGAGATTACTCTTAAGCTGATTAAAATAAGAAACAGCGACATCATTCCAAAGTAGACGATCGGCGGAATTCTTTTTTAAAAGGGTGCTGAGGGGCGCCGAAAATTGCAGCGAAATTCGGGACAAATCGCCGAGAGTAAGAAGCTGATCCTAGGAATGATCTTAATTGCTTCTTAGTATTCGGGAGGGGCATGTCGGCGATTGCCTTAATCTTGTCCTCCTGTGGACCTAACTGGCTTTGTCCTATTTTAAAACCCAAGTATTTTATAGTTTCGTGGGCAAAATGGCATTTGCTGGGGCCAATGGTAAGGCTATTTTCGCGTAGTCACTCGAAGAGAGCCAACAGGGTGGTTAAATGATGACTTCATTCTCGAGTAGCGACGTAGACGTTATCGAAGTAAAAGGAGACATTCGGAAGTCCATCTAACAACCTTCTCATGAGACGGTTATAGTTACTACAAGCGGTCACGAGGCCAAAAGGAAGGCGCTCAAATTGCATTAAGCCTTTCTCAGTTGCAAAGGTGGTATATGCTTTCACATCAGGCCGGAGGGGAATTTGGTAATATGCCTTGCACAAATCAAGTTCTGAGATGAACTTGGAATCTTCAAAAAGGTGGAGGTTTTGGTCTACCAACGGGATGGGCTCGGCGTCGAACACAGTTACCGAATTTAACTTCCGGAAGTCGATGCACATCCGATTAGAGCCATCAGGTTTCTTGACAATGACGATTGGGGAACAATAACTAGAGGTGGAAGGTTCTATTATGTCTAAACTAATCAGATTGTCGACTTCGGCGTTAAAAGCTTGGCGTAAATGAATCGGCATGGGATAGGGTTTTGAACGGACAGGTTCTAAGGTCGTTAATTTAATATCATGCTCGAAACTAGTAGCGCATCCATGCTTCTCTGAAATAACGTCGTCGAACTGACATAATAGTTCTTGTAGCTGACTCTTTTGATGTGGTGTCAGCTGCGCGTCGATATCCAGGTCAGAGGGTTCAAAAGACTCGCCTGGCAGGGAAGGAAGAGGGTAATCAGCATCAGGTTGGATGCACACTGTCTGTATTACATAAAGGGACTCCGCAGGGTAATCCTCTTCAAGCGCCGATGTTTCGTCCAGTGCTACGAACGTATCTCCATGGGCGCGTCGGTGGTACTTTTTTCTTTGGGTCCACGTACAGTCTCCGTGTCCTTGTTTTGGGCCTTATCCCATAAGGGTGTTAGTACTTCACACTCCTTTTGTGCCTACCTAAACTCCTGGTTAAGGATCTCCGAGAATTCGGACGGTATCGGGGTTCTGAGGGGGACGGGCTCCTGGGCTCCTTTCTTAGCTCGGCCTCGAGGAAGGGCGGCCTGGGACACAGGGTCGGAACTTACTTGAGGGCTCTGTCCTATAAGTACGGAACAAAATTGTATGGGTGCTGAAATGACTTCAGCCCAGCCATCATAATACTGACACTGCAGGTAACATCTAAGGACGGGGAATCGGTTCACCCGCCCAAGGTAGTCATGTACCACCGCAAATTTTTCGTGGTTAGGGTCCACTGGGGGAAGGAGCTCGTCGGACACGATGAAACACGTGCACCCTGTGTCCCTGACGAGAGTCGATACACGGCAGTCGTTCACGCTGCCCTCCTCAAATTTCAAAGTTCCCGATGAACTTTTATAAAAAATAAAATTTACCTGGTGGCCTGACGGAGGGGGAGAAGTTGCTGCTTGGGTCTGCACCACCGGGGAAGCGGGGTGGCATTAATCTGGTGAACTTGGTGGACTGGTCCGCTTTTAAGTCTAGAATTTTGGGGGCAATTCCAGCTCATGTGGTTTTCTACACCGCAGGTGAAGCATATGATTGGTCGCTTCGGGAAGAGTGATGGAGGAGAAATCTTAACGGGAGGTTTGGTGTCCCGTTGTTGGTTATGGGGAAAGAAGTTTTGGAGTTTTACGGGGCCCGGAAACTTCGTCGGCTTTCCTGGGGAGGGGAGCGAATCCTTCCTTCTTTCCTTGTAGGGGGATTGGTGAGAAGTTCGATACTCCTTGGGGTATAAATTATGGCTTGCGGCATAGACATCCGCTTCTTCGGTACACTCTTTAAAGGTCTGGCACCGACGATCCTTGACGAACGCGCGGATCTCCGTCGGGAGAGACGCCAAAAATTCATCCCGCAACAGGAAGTCTGTTAAGGACTCGTAGTTAGGATCAACCTTTGAGGATTCTAACCAAAATTAAAATTTCCTCTGAAGAATGTATCCGCATTGACGGAACGTCTGTCCGGGTTTAATATGACCTCCTCGAGATTTTTGTCGGTAGAAATCAAGAGTCATATTATGAGCGGCCAATAACTCAGCTTTTAAGGTGCTGAAGTCAATTGTACATTCAGATGGTAAAGATACGAAAATGTCGCGCAATTTACAATTTAACAGTGGAAGTAATCTTACTACACCTTCAGCCTCCAGATCCAGGTTATTGATCTCGAGGATCTTTCCGAAGTGGGCTGTAAATGCTTCGAAATCCTCTCCATCCCTGAAATTGGGGAGCTCAAGTGGGAGATTGGGCGGGGCTTCTGAATGTGAACTGACTGATTGTATTTCGACCTGTACTTTAGCCATTTCAAGCTGATGGTGAAGCTCAGCTTGTCTTTTCCGTTCATCTCTTACTTTTTCTTTTTGTTGGATTTCTCTTTTTCTTTCTCTTTCTTCTCTTAACTTTTATTTTTTCCGTTCGTTGCTCCTCTTGAACGTACTCAATCAATTCTCTTCCGAAAAGTCCCAAGGGTTCTCCTTGCGCTTTGAAGATTTCGAACTCAGTCATATTTGCACTTAGGGGCGCAATAGTCAACCAACTAAATTCCTTGCAATAAGAATTATGCCTTCTAGAGAATTAGCCTACCTAAAATATGGGCACTAACCTATTCGTAATTGGTTTCTCGACCTAGATAACCAATGACTGAAATAACACAAAAAACACAAACAAATTATTTTAACAGTTCCTTGAGCTACTCCAGCTTCTTAAGTTTCAAAAAAGGGGATAGCAATCGTTAAACAAAAGGGAACTACTATACTCTATTCTTATAACGAATACCACTATGCTTTACTCGACTGAGACTAGTGTTTGCAAAGATATAGCGTTAAACCTTACACACTTGATACCAAATTTAAATAGTATATATATTTATATATATGTCGTAGAATAGACTATCGACGATATACCATATATAACTATTCGTTGATGGAATTATTCAAATATTTCGAGTGCGTGGTAATCTGATTGACCGAGGTTATTTATCTTTAATATGCTTAAGAAGTGGAACTGAGCTAAAGGATAATAATATGGCTATCATTAATAAAATAGAGTTTTATTAATTTAATTATCAACAACACACAAAAGAAAATGTTTACATAAACGGAGAATGGAAAGGGTCGTGGGAAAATTGGACTAATCCGAGGATTAAGATTAGGAGAGATTTAAAAAGGTAAACAAATAAAAATTTAAGGGATGGCATGGTTCGCTAAACCATTTAAAGCACAGGGTAGGGGTGACAAAAGGTTAGATAATTAAAGGTAATTCTCAGCTTACGTAATTACAAAGTTGTTGTGCAGAGGAAGGCGATGCGAATGAATCTTCGGTCCATTGGCGAGTTCCAGCAGAAGGGTTCTTCGGGGGTTTTCCTTAGCGAAGGGAAAGGACTGTCTTCGAAAAGTGAGAGCGAAGTGGGACTCGGAGATACGAGCGATCTTTGTGACAGCAAATCAGGGATGTTCTAGATGAACAATGGAAGTTATCGTTGAAACCAATCGTCCTCTTGAAGAACGTTAAAAAGGGGAAATTAAATTATCCTGACGTGATGTCTCGGCAATGAGAACCGTTTCTTGACGAACGTGCTTAAAGAACAATGGCTGTTCTAAAGTTGTTCTCTTCTGAACAACAGAGGGGCTGAGAACCGTCTCTTGTCAACGGGCTCAAAGAACAATGGCTGTTCTAACGTTGTTCTCTTTCTAAACAACAGGGGAGGTATGGGGAGCGTGAGAACCGTTTCTTGTCAATGGTCTCAAAGAACAATGGGTGTTCTAAAGTTGTTCTCTTTCTGAACAACAGGGGGGGGGAGGGTGAGAACCGTTTCTCGTCCACGGGCTCAAAGAACAATGGCTGTTCTAACGTTGTTATCTTTCTTAACAACAGGGGGGCCTTGTTGACTTGGCGTCTCAAAGGCACGAACCTTGGCACTCAAGGGATATTGTCCTCTTCTGGACAATAAGGTGGTTCTCGAGGTAGAGAGCTCCCAGGGGTGCACAAGGTGAGACCGGATCGGCGTGATGTCTCGCGAAGATAATCTGGATCTGATCTGATCTTATTGGGAAATGCTCTTGTATAAGTACCCGGAGCCATCTCCTTGGCATAGGGGACAATTGAGTGGGAGGCTCGGGGGAATGCTCCGGTCGCGCCTGGGAAAATACCTTATCTGCCCGTAAGCCTAACTCAATCTGGCGAGATCGATGAATGGAGGCGAAACAGGCGGGGGGGGGGGAATAACCTCCTTAGTTAAATATTGACTCAGGTGGCGATAACGCGCCCTGCTTGCTCTCGAAGATGCACGTGGGTAGCAATGTTTCTAACCATTTGATAGCGGCTGAATTTAAGCGGCCTCAGACCGTTCTATCACAGAGCCTTTTTCATGCTTTATAATGATTGCAGCAGTTTTTCACCTCTTTTAATTATTGGGGTATTTTTCATGTCTTTTAATGATAGAGCCATTTTCATGTCCTTTAATGATTGGAGCTGTTTCACGTCTATTACTGATTGAGACATTTTTCATGTCTTTTAATGATTGGAGCCTTATTCATGCTTTATAATGATTGGAGCAGTTTTTCAGCTCTTTTAATTATTAGATATTTCTCGGCTTTCCTATTTGCGCGAGGTCTTTCCGGGAGGATACTGAAGTACGTTTTTCAGGTTAAGTATTAATCTCCATAAATCTCAAGATTCCTTTGTATATTGGTCTATTCGTATTCGGGACGGGCTCCTATCAAGTTATCTGATTCCTCTACATTTATTAAAACGTCTTCGTAAGAAATAAAGTTTACCTAATCAAATGATTATCGAGATATTTTTAGATACAATTAGTTGACCCAATTTCTCTCTTAGCTAAACCCACTAGTTTAGTATTATTATTTAGATTTTTTTAAAAGAAATAAAGTTTTTGGTTGGTAGTTAAAAATGGCTTTTATCGAGTTAAATCCATACCTGATCAGCTTCAAAGCATGCAATAGATAGTGAAGTTAGAAGTGAATTTAGATGATTTTTGAATCCAGAGATTGATGCCAGTAGTTAATAATATTTTCAAAGCTTAATCTTGTCACTGACGCATTTAGGAAATGTGTATATCTTAAAGGAATAAAGAGTTCTAACGAAAGAGATCCGGTGTATTTTGGCGCTTTGGTGCCCATTAATATAACCATTAATAGATATACCCTGAACGCCTAATATTAAGATCCCATTCGTGGAGTTATGATGTACTTATGATGCACACATATCATAGATAATTTGTAGCCGAATAGTGAGTGACCTTTACAGTGAACACAAAGTAATGCATCACAATTAGTGACAAAAGAGCGACTCCTGCAGGAACACCAAGAGACGCATCATAATTGGTGATCACTAAGTGACTCCTGAAGTGAAATATTAGCTTCACATCATAATTGGTGATACTAGAGTGACTTCCTTACTGAACGCAAAGCAATGCATGATTATTGGCGAAAGAGGAGTTACTCCTGCAGCAAACACAAAGTAACGCATAATCATTGGTGACCACTAGGTCACTCCTGCAGTGAAAAACCAAACATCGCCTCATAAATGGTGATCACTACACTAAGTGATTACTGCAGTAAACACCAAGCAATGCACAATAATTAGTGACCATTAAGTTACTCCTTGAATGATCAATGATTGGTCGGAAAATAAAATAAGAGGTGTGATGAGTACTAAAGAGAGGGGAGGGCTATATAGTACGGCAAAGGAAGAAAGTAGTATTAATGAAAGGTGGCTGGTGAGCGGGCCTTTTGCGTTTGTGTTTGTTATCTGATGATGGAAGTGTACACCTCATAATTGGTTACAGAAAAGTTACTCCTGCACTGAACACAAAGCAACGCATCATAACACTTGTGGGCAGAAACTTTTTTTTTTTTAAAGTGCTTTGTGCCAGGATTTCGAAAACGAAATTAATTTTCTTATATCACGTTTAGTTTCGATTATTACAATTGTGCCCAAATGTCATAAGTAATGTGAGATTGGGACGAAAGTAATATCCGATTTTAGGGTATATATTAAAAATTAGATCTTATGACTATGGAAATATTTAATTGTAAACATAACCTTCATTGTTATCTAAAACCTCACTCCATCTGTCAACAAGCACATAAATGTCACGCTTGTAAATTTGATTAAGATTTGATAAAAAATATATCTCCAACTCATTTTCAACCTCTTCTCTAGATGTCAACCTAAGACCATTCAAATGGTTCTGCAATCCCATAAACAAGCGATAATAAGAAGAAGCAATCTCAGGAGAATAAAGAGAATCAAGCAGTATTACCCAACCGGGCTCCTCCAAGAGATTTTTGGTCATTCAAGTTGTGTGAGGACGGGCATTATCGTGATGGAAGATGATACCACTTCTATGCTGACGGAAGAGGGTCGCCTTTGGCCCAAAGTGGCTTTCAAATGACGAAGTTGATTGCCGTAGAGATTAGAGCATTAATTGTTTGATTGTTGTCTAACAGTTCATAATGGACAATACTTTCAATACCCCACGATAACTTCAACATCTTTTATGGATGAAGTCCTCCTATCGGTTGTTGAGAAATTCTTCTTCCTCGATTGATCCACGAACGGCAGTGCTTAAGCTTATGAAAAAGGATCGACTTCTCATCACCAGTAACAAGCCTAACCAAAAATGGCGCATGAAGGTGTCGTGAAAGCAATGAATCGCAGCAAGCAACACGCTGTTGCAGATATTTGCCGAGCACAGTTCGTGCGGCTACTCATTTTCCAATGACTGGAACTTTTCCAATCCCTTTCAGTTAGCGTAGAAAACTCGTATGGGTTACGTTAAATTGTTCTGCGAGTTTCCTAGAAGTTGGAGCATGATTTGCTGTGAAAACAGCTTCCAACTCTTTGGAATCAAGTTCTTTTAGACGACCTTATTTGCTCACTGAAATCACCAATTGGGAAACAAGAAAACCACTTCCTGAAACTTCTTTCATTTACTGCATCATATCCATAAGTACACTTAATGAACTTTGCTGATGTACTTGCATTGAAACCTGAGTAAACCATGTCTAATGTGATCTTTAGATGTGAATACCCAAGAAGAATATGAACAATATTTTTATGTTCTAAAGGAAAAAAGCTATAATTTACTCATTGTAGCATTCTTAAACGATATAAAAGCCACTCATTTAATAAATACGAGTACTATCTAAAACTTGATTAGAAAATCGGAAATTACTTTGGTTACAGCCTGATATAATGGTATGTGACAGTTCAACTCCGATGTATGTGATCTCCATCAATATTGGCGTATATCCTTTGATGGATTTTTAATAATATTGAGGGTGGAATTTCGAAGCAGTACAAGACTAATCATGACTTATTTTGTTGTCTGTGGTTCACTAACCTACAATTCTCAGCAGCGCACCATCATTAACGAACTTAAGAAGATATGTACACTTATTGTACTTTGTGCTCTTGCGGATCAAGACAGAAATGGGCCCTAAATGCGGTGTGTACAGCTTGTTCAAATGGATTACGAGACTGGCCTAAGCTACAGATTGCTCCTTCTGCATGATCAACGTCACTGTATTTTCAGGTAAGAACAAACACAAGATTGTATAACCCTAGTTTAGAATTGGCAATACGAAAGTAGCAAAGATGAAGACAAGTATGGTCTGTGTGACTGTACTGGTATGGGTGAAACAGGTACAGAGGCCCATATTAAACCTAATAGCGGGACAAGCCTAAATATTTCTCCGAATCAGAAATAAATGATTTGGTCCGATGTTTGGTACTACCTAAGGATAAAGTTCAACTGTTGGCATCTCGACTGAAAGAAAAAGGTCAGTTCAAGAAGAACGTTTGAGGCACAAAGTTTAAGAGCAGGAATCAAACCGCTATTTCCTATTTTATCGTTGACGAAGCATTAAGTTTTTAGAACGTCATCGATAGATTTTTCCGTGGCCTATCGCAAGAACATGGTCCTCTTCAGATGCGTTTATTCATCGATTTATCAAAGATAAGCAGAAAGTCGGTTCTGAAGGACACTGACGTCAGGAAACCTTATGAGCATATAAGAGGACATTAATTGAACATCAAAGATTGTTATGAGAACATTTAAAAACTTTTAAATGCCATAAAATATCAGAAGTACAATTTTAAATTATATAGTGACATCTGAAAGGGCATTAATAAGTCGATGAGAATGCGGTCAGGTTTAGCAAAACCCTCTTGTTATCTACACTCTAACGAAAGCAGAGAGACTATTAGACATTACAAGCAATGGAGCTGCCCTTTACGACAGGCATATGAACCAGTAATTTAATAATATCGAGAAAATCTGGTTACTTCACAAAATATTCTGCTCTCTGCGCTTCATATAAAACTGGGTTTGTTAAAGAGATTCGTGAAAATATTAAACAATTAGGAACGCATTATAATTGCTAACTCTGAAGTGACTCTTACAATGAACACCCAGCAACGCATCATAATTGATGACCCCGAATAGACACCTACATTGAACACCAAGCAACCATTATATGTAATTGCTGCCAACGGAGAACCCTTAAACTGAACCCGCAGCAACCCATCATAATTTCTAACCCAGGAAAGATACAGTAAACACACAGATATGCATCATTTGCTCACCCCTGAGAAGCACTTATAGTGAACACACTGTCGTAGAATTGCCCATAGTTGGTCCAATAATTATTCTAGTCCTTGATCTGGACACTTTGCTTTTGTTTTAGTCGGTAGTATTGACCCTATGACTCAATCCTACGATCATATATATATATATATATATATATATATATATATATATATATATATATATATATATATATATATATATGTATATATATATATATATATATATATATATATATATATATATATATATATATATATATATATATATATATATATATATATATATATATATATGTAGGTAGGCTTTAATTCCTACTGAACGTGCGAAAGGTGGTTAGAGGCATGTTCGTGCCGTAGCCAGGATTCTCACTATAAAAGTCCCACTTGTTACTGGGGGGAGGTTTGTGATTGTTGAATTCTAAGAGTGCAAAATACAGGTTGAATAAATTAGCCGAAGGGATGCTTAATTAAAGTCTTGCCAAGGGTACGTCAAAAGGGAGCAGCCACAAATAAACACACGTACTCAAAATAAACTTTACTTTACACAAATATAATAATTAGCAATAGTTAACAGGCAAAATTAAGGATTAAATATTAAACACTGACGTTAAGCGTCTAGATTTATAATGACTCAATGGGAGTATCAATCATGGTTAATTAATTAGGTAATTAAAGAATAGAGGGACATTGGGTTTACAGATTGTCTGGCGGCATGTGAGTATGTACGTTCCATACCCTCACACGCCTACCTATTTCGAGTAACATTATTCTGCTATGAAATAAGGAATAATGTGAAAATTAACTTCACCGGGGGAATTTGTCATTATCTTCCTCAACTCGAACAATTGAGTCGGTAATTTTATCAAAACCGTTAGGAATTTACCTTAGTATCTAATGGCTACAAAATACTACTGCTACGTCAGTTTCTCTAATTTACATATACAATACAAAACAAAACACATACAGAATACAGGCAAGAAATAATTATTTATACAAAGAGATACACACACAAAAAAATAAATAATTGACTATTAATCGCTATCTGAAATTGGGTTTCTCGAAAGGCTATCTGCGAGTACATTGTCAGACCCTTTTAGATACCTGATTTCATAACGGTACTCCGCTACCAATAATGACCAGCGCATTAGCCTGCCGTTTCGGTTTTTACAAGTTTTTAAGTAGGCTAACGGTCTATGATCAGTCTCTATGAGGAATGGACGACCTACTAGATACATTCTAAATTTTGTAATCCCCAAAACAATCGCTAGAGCTTCTAATTCTACCGTAGCGTATGCCCTTTCGCGAGCTGTCAGCCGGTGACTCGCATAGTTTATAGGAGCGGGTTCTTGGTCCTCGTCGTATTGAAAGTAATACGCAGCCAATACCCAGTTGGGAGGCATCTGTCCTTACGCCAAATTTCTTGTGTGGGTTCGGCAATTTTAAGGTTGGGGCGGAGACTAGCTTCTCTTTGAGTTCTTCAAAGTGCGCTTCGGCGTCGGGGTTCCACTGGAGGGGGTCCGGGAGTTTCTTTTTTAGCAGATCGCTTAGGGGAGCTGCTACAAAAGCGAATTGGGGTACGAAGCGGCGGTAAAATGACGAAGCACCAAGGAATGACCGTAATTGCTTCTTCGTGCGCGGTAGGGGCATATTTACAATGGCCTTTACCTTCTCTTTCTGTGGGGCCAGATGACTTTCGCCTATTTTAAATCCAAGTTATTCTATGGATTTAGAAGAAAATGGCATTTTGAGGGCTTAATAGTTAAGCCATGATGCTTTAAGCGTTCTAAAAGCGGGCGGAGGGACAAGATATGGTCGTTCCATGAACGTGTAGCCACATACACGTTATCAAAATAAAAAGAAACGTTTTTTAAACCGTCTATTACACGATGCATTATGCGGTTGTAGCTACTGCAGGCAGTGACTAGGCCAAAAGGAAGACGAGTGAATTCCATTAAACCTTTGTCTGTAGGAAAGGCTGTTAGTTTCCTCGCTGATGCCTTTAGGGGGATCTGATACAAGGCCTTACATAGGTCTATCTCAGTGATGTAGGCGGCTCCTTCGAAGAGATGTAAATTTTGGTCGATTAGGGGCAGAGGCTCGGCGTCGAACACGGTGATGGTGTTTAACTTCCGAAAATCGACCGATCCGTGGGTTTTCTGAGCGGGGTAGGGGCCGTTCCATTGGGAAAGAAGTTTATGGGGATCCGAGGGGAGTAAGAGTAGAACTTCATCTCCGTGCTTCAGTTTTCTGTGTTTGGCCTTTAGATCAAAGTATGTCCGATACTTTTCCATATTAATTTCGGAATTTCTGACTGCTATGTCAGAACACCTTTTTAATCTTGCCCTTAGCTCGAGGACGAAGGAATAAGTGTTCCTTAATTCTGGACACAAACGGGAATTTGTCCATAACTCCTTCAAAATACTGAGGGGCCCCCGCACGTTTCTCCCGTACAGGAGCTCGAAAAGGGAAAATCCGATGGTCCTATGGGGAATTTCGCAGCATGCGAATAACGCAACTGGCAAATATTGATGCCATTCTTGGGGTTGTTCCATGCAAAGCTTCTTGAGGACGCTTTTCAAGGTCGCATTGAACTTTTCGCAGATGCCGTTCACGCTCGAATGGAAGGGGGTGTAAAAATAGGTTTGATTTGGAGCAGGGTGTTCACATGTTCCATGAGCTCAGAAGTAAACTGGCGGCCTCTATCTGACAAGATTTCTTTGGGCAATCATACTCTATAAAAAATGGAAATAAGGGCTTCAGAGCAAGAGATACTCTCGATCCTTTTTAGAGTGACAGCGTCTGGGAATCGGGTAGCGCAGTCTATCAGGGTTAGTACATGCGTATGACCTTCAGTGGAAGGGGGGTGGATTGGTCCGATGAGGTCGATGGCGACTCTCGAGAAGGGCTCCGAAATGACTGGGGTTCTTTGCAGGGAAGCTGGGGCTATTCTACCTTTTGTAGTGTTTTTCTGGCACAAGTCGCACGTTTTGCAGAATTCTGCAATATCTTTGCTGCACCGGGCCAAAGAAAGTATTTAAATACACGCTGAGAAGTCTTGTTATGACCGAAATGACCGGCCATGGGACTTCATGTGCTACTCGCAGGATTTGGTCTACATGTTTGCCCGGAATACACATGACCTTGGAAGGTGGGTCCGACTCATCTCTTGAGGTGCGAAATAGAAGGGAGTCGTTAATGATGTACCTTATGGGTCGGTTCCCTCGAACGATCACCTCTTCGTTCTTTCGAGCCTTTTCCCAAAGGGATTGAAGTGAAGGGCAGCTCTGCTGAGCACTGAGGAATTGTGCATTACTCGTTGGGACCTCTAAAGGGGCCTCTGGGGTGAACAGGAGTGTTGGGGGAGAGGCCTCGCGGTTAGCTTGCGCTCGAGTGACGACAGCTTGAGTCACTTCACTCGGGAAGAGTAGTGTGCTCTGGCCAATGAGTACCGAGCAAAATTTGATGAGGGCTGCCACTAAGTCGACCCACCTAGTGAAATATTTACACTGTTCATGACAGCGGATTACCGGGAATCTATTTTCTCGACCCAAGAAGTCGTGTACAATTGCGTACTTCCTATGTTGGGGGTCGACAGGGGGGAGCAATTTGTCCAACACCACAATGCATGTGCACCCGGTGTCTCTGACGAGGGTAGACACTTTACAGCCATTGATCGAGCCGGTTTCGAAATTTAGTGCTCTGGGGGTACTCTTGTTGAACAGGAAGTTCACTTAAAATTCCTGTGGGGATGGAGACGAGGGGGATGACGTAAGCGCGGCCGGCTGTTCCGGGGGAAGGGTAGCAGTTACTTGGTGGACTTGTTGGCTCTGGGTGAGACGTAGGCTGGAATTCTGTACACATTGGAACTTATAATGGCCGGGGGAACCGCAGGAGTAGCATATAACCTGCTTATTCTGGTGCTGGTTATTGTAGGGAGTATTGAAGACTGGGGGTTTTCTGTCTTCGTGGGCTACAAAAGGCTTATTCTTTAGCCTGAACGGGGATGTGGTCTTTATCAAAGGAGGAGGTTTCCTTTGTTGGGACTTCCATTGACTAAATTTATTTTTCGGGGATGAGGGACTATTCTTCTGGGTATCCTGTGGGTATAGGCGATGATTTGTCGCATGGAGATCAGCTTCCTCGAGGCATTCTTGAAAGGTAGACGCTCGGCGGTCTTGCACGAATGCTCGGATCTCCTGGGGAAGGGTGGACAATAGCTGGTCTTTTAACATAAAGTCAATCAGGGCCTCATACTCCGATTCGACTTTGGAGGATTCTAACCAGAACTGGAGGTTTCGCTTCAGGATATATCCAAAATGTCAGTAAGTTTGACCGGCTTGGATTTTAGCCGATCTAAACTTAGCGCGGTAGAACTGAGGGTTCAAATTGAAGGCGGATAGCAATTCGGCCTTCAAGGTGCTATAGTCTATTGTAGCTTTGTGTGGTAACTAGATGAAAATTTCACTTTAGCGCGGACTGAGCAATGGGAGTAATCTACTGACTCCTTCGGATTCTAGGGCTCATCTGTTTACTTCGAAGATCTTTTGAAAATGTGTTAAGTATGAGCACAAATCTTCTTCGTCCTTATATTGGGGAAATTTCATAGTGGGGGCCTGGGGTTGATGATCACGGAATCCAACAGAACTGACTTCAACTTGGTCTCTGCTTAATTCCCTTTCATGTTTTAGAATCCTTTCTCTTTCTTCAAATTCTTCTTTTCTTACTCCCATTTCTAACACTTCTTTTCTTCTCTTTTCTTCCAATTCTTCTTTTCTTACTCCCATTTCTAACACTTCTTTTCTTCTCTTTTCCTCCAATTCTTCTTTTCTTACTTCCATTTCACGTGCTCTTTCCTCTCGTTGTTCGCTTTGGACGAATTCTTTTAGTTTCTATCCTGTGAGACCGAGAGCTTGTCCTTGCTTGACGAAAACTTCGAACAATTGTGAAGCCATTGCTGCTCTTGCTGACGCAACTGGTGACTCACGAAAGAACTTACCCACCTGGTAAGAGAACTAGAAGCTGCGATTGTTCCTAACGGATACAATCTAATAATTAACCCCCAAAATAATGAATATTTTCCTAGCTTTGTTTTTGCTATCTGGAAAGGGTTATTAATGGTTATTATTTATATTCCTTCGGGGAATAGACTCTAATTATTAAAATTTACGTTAGTTTATTTGAACTTCCTTGGACGTTGGCAAGTTTTAGGCTATATGAGTTCGCTTCCTTTAAAATTTGCCCCCTTAAAGCTGACACCACTTTTATATATGTCGTAGAATTGCTCATAGTCTGGTCCAATAATTATTCTAGTCCTTGATCTGGACACACCGCTTTTGTTTTAGTCGGTAGTATTGACCCTATGACTCAATCCTACGATCATATATATATATATATATATATATATATATATATATATATATATATATATATATATATATATATATATATATATATATATATAGGTAGGCTTTAATTCCTACTGAACGTGCGAAAGCTGGTTAGAGGCGTGTTGTGCCGTAGCCAGGATTCTCACTATAAAAGTCCCACTTGTTACTGGGGCGAGGTTTGTGATTGTTGAATTCTAAAAGTGCATAATACAGGTTGGATAAATTAGCTGAAGGGATGCTTAATTAAAGTCTTGCCAAGGGTACGTCAAAAGGGAGGAGCCAAAAATAAACACACATACTCAAAAAAAACTTTACTTTACACAAATATAATAATTAGCAATAGTTAACAGGCAAAATTAAGGATTAAATATTAAACACTGACGTTAAGCGTCTAGATTTATAATGCCTTAATGGAAGTATCAATCATGGTTAATTAATTAGGTAATTTAAGAATAGAGGGACGTTGGGCTTACAGATTACCATTAATTGATGGATTGGAGACGGGGTGGTTTGGGTGGCGTTAACACAAGTTCTCGGGGAGAGGGGGGATAAGACGACGGGTTTGGGGCTGCTGGCTGGAAACCGGTTAGTTCACTCCTAACTGGATGTGACACTAACAAATAGTAACTTTCAGTAACTATTTGGATGTTCCTTTTCCTACTCAAGTTATGTTGAGCAACAGAGCGTACTCTTCTAGTCACAGACTCTGCGGGGCGGGATTTTTCTTCCAGGAACACTTTGAGACAGCGACCAGGTTGACTCAACGGCGCGTTGGTAGTCGATACGTTTCTGCAACGACTCTCGTTCAACGTGATGATTACGCGAGTAGATTTGGAACACTGCTGTGGAGAGGTAAACGGCGATGTTATTTATATCGCGGATTGTGGGAAATCGAGAGAGATCCCATTCACAACAATTCGCTTATCGCAGCGCCTTCTGGACAATCTCCATGCTGTCATAAAGAAAGCAAATAAGATTTAAGCTTCTTTGTGAGATAGGCGTTCTTTCGTCTGACTTCCTGTCGCCAGTTGGGGGAAGGGTGGGGAGAGAGAGAGAGAGAGAGAGAGAGAGAGAGAGAGAGAGAGAGAGAGGAGACGAAGGGCAACTCAAACGACAAATTTCTTTCGTTCCCACGATTGTCTGGCGGCATGTGAGTATGTACGTCCCATACCCTCACACACACACATTAATGCATTATAATTGCTGACCCCCCAAAATACCCTTACAATGATCCCCGAACAACGCATCATAATTTATTTCCTCGGAGAGTCACTTACACCTAACGCATCATAAATGCCTAGCCCATAGTGACCTTTACAGTGAACACCCAGAAATGCATCAAAATCAGGCGTGATTTTTAAAGTTAACACCTAGCAGTGCATTATACCGCAGAATGACCCTAAGGAAGATCCATTAACGCGTCATGATCGGTGACGCCGGAGTAACTCCTACATTTTTTAATTGAATACAAAGGAGTTAGGATTTAATAAACTAAGTGTTTGTTTGCTTGGAGTTTTGGGTTAGTACGCGCGTTTTGCAATTAGATCCATCACGTTTCCTTTCTTTCTTTCCATTCAGCAATTAAAAAAAAAATAGATTAATCGAGGGAAAACAAATAATGATTTAGAGTGGTTCGTTCGCTCATGACTTCCTAACCCATATTTCATTTGAATTTTAAGAGAGAATGACGGAAGTTTTTCCCAAAGATGGAAAGCAAACATTGGAGGAGGCTTTCCCCTGATGACCCTATAGGGAGCAGATAATCCGACACACAAAGATTTACTAAGCTTAACAAATGGCACTTTAAATGTAGCCTTGGTGAGACTATTCGAGTCAACTAAAGGATACGTAGCTAGGTGCCAACGCGATAAAGAGAGAGAAACAGTGTCTATTCCAGAGGCAGTGAAACTCCTCACTGAAATCGATCTAGAAGACTTTCCACTTCTGATCTTTTAGCAACCTATTTTTCAGATTGAAATAGTCAATTTACCCCACCAAAAGATGTTGGCAGACTTGGGGATATCTACAACCGTAACGATCGGCGATTGATTTTAGATTGAGTAACATACGGTTAAACTCATATAAAACTTGATAAAAAGACATTTTAAAACATATTTCTTTTTATCCAGGCTAAAATACATAACTTCACTTAGAAATTTATAGGTATTCGCATCCGTATTACTTTTACGCATTTACTGATTCTCTGAATCAATAGAGTCGGGTTGATCCTGTCAGGAGAAAGATGTTCAATATGGAATAGAGAAAAATTAGCAATGTGTATTTTTAATCCAACTTTATAGTTTTGAAAGTGAATATTAGAATGTTTTATTTATACCAAGTGACAGCCAAACATGCCCCATTTTATAATACTGTAATTTGTTAATCATTAAAGCTTGAAGATATAAATAAGTATCATTACAAAGAACAAGATTTGAAATTTTATTTGATAGAGTTTGAACTTTCGAAATGAGCACGACCGGACTCTATGTACTTATCAATACGATTAGCAAAATTTCTTATGGCATTCTGCAAAATTTTGACATTGATGGATGCAATGTGTGAGGGGATGCCCTTGAAGGACCAGCGTGAGAGGAAGCCCCATCGGAAATACCCTTCTCTTCTTTTAAGACCACGTGCGCCTAGCGTGAGAATTTTAGAAAGTTCGAGAAAGAATATGTCCCTCGCTGAATCACCCGTAACAGCTGTGTTTGCTTTCAGACGGCACTTACCCCCCACCCTCCCCTGCGATAACACCGTGCGCAGCCCTCCTCTCTCTACCTCATGCTTTCCAGGCATGTATATTCCCCCTCGAGGGCAGCCACATTAAACCCTACCCCCATATCACGAGGCAAGTTTCACCGTCTGGACCAACTCTTTATCATGAAGTGCGTTTGCATATACTGGTGCCGAGAATCCTCTAGGGACCGCCAAGCCCTGAGGCTATCTATCGGACCAGCCACCCAGCTATTTAACACGAAGCTCGTCATTTCTCAACGGGATTGAAAGCCCTCCATTCACTCCGTTCAGACTGCTTGTCTGTTTCCCGTGACGCCCTGTAACCCGTGTTCGAGCCGTACCTCTTCCAATATTTCGCTAGCAGATCTACCTTCATTAAGCTTTGGCCCCTGTTCAGAGGAAAGCTATTGAGCCCCCGTTTCCCGAAGAGGTGTGCGGCTCTCTTATCTTCTACAGCTCTTCAAGATTCCCGTTTTTTTGAGACTGAGAATCCCTGCCTATCTGCAGAATCGTCTCGAGTTAAGATTACGTCTCTCTGGAGCAGATAAAATCTCATTCTTCATCACGAAGTAATCAAAGCCCATCTTCGAGTCCTCCTCGTCAGGACTCCCCGAAGTATGTCCCCGTTGCCTACCACCCCCATCTCCAATTCGCCCGCGCTTGAAGGTAAAACGATCTTGTATTGTCTAATCGTATACCATATATTGATTGAGAATGATGAATTGATTTGATTATGGAGCTATCTCGATTCATTAATTCCATGACAAACCTGCGTTGCTCAATAGTTAATTGCGTCATTTTTGAGAGCCAAAACAGAAGTGTTTAATATATTTATAGATAGGCTATGCTAGGCTAGGATAGACTATTCACCACAACCCTAGGTTAAATAAGGTAGCTAATAATATTTCAAATATTGTTCTTTGTAATGATACTTATTTCTACTTTCAAGGTTTAATGGTTAAAAAATTGCAGCATCATAGAAAAGGGTACATTTTTGGCTGTAAGAACACAATGAAACTTATCAAACGATACATTTTTATATATACTCAGCATCGGTGATGGTAGGGTGAAGTTTTTGAAATTCATCGAGTCCATCGTTGAATGCAAGATAAAAAGTATCAATCGAATATTACATACAATTCATCTGACGAAAACTTCGATGAAATTCGCCTTCAAATTTTAGAAAAGTATTGACTTTATATTCGTTGTACAATGCGTTTTTAAATCGCGTAGGAATGAACTCTTCGTAACTTTTTTAATAAATACTGAAATGTATACTTGGAAATCCACCCAATTATGGTTTCGTCTCCCTTCGCACTTTAGTTGATTTGCACCGTAGTCCTTTACCAGTCATCCTAATGGGGATAATATTCCAGTTTTAATCCGTGCATTGAACATAACACCTGCCAAAACTCATCCTCACTAAGATATAATTAATCGTTAGAACGAGATCTTTTGTAAGTATTTTCAAAGATCACTCTGACATAGCCAGCTTTTTTATAGTAATCTTCAAAAGACTGAATATATTATTTGTATATTCTGGTTATATAATCTGCTTCATCTGGAATCGAAACAGTTTCTTACGCGTGATTATTCGAGTGAAGCTGGGCATACAATGAGACAGATAGCCAGATAACGATAAGGATACTTTGCCACAGTGAGAATATTCACGTATTGTTTCGTTTTAGCATACCAGTGGAGTTGCCACTTCATTCTTTAGAAATTTTTAATTACTCCGTGTAGCTGCCATTTTACATCGATGTAAATGATTATTAATTCAACCACTTCCTTAGTTTTCACTGTAACGACTAAACAGAAATACGGCATGTGTTTGTGCGTACCACTGATTTTGATGCAGAGGAAATTGGTGTATAAGGAATCGTTTCTAACTCTTTCCGACGGTGCGGGTTCTTTATGATGGATTTTGCAAAATTAGAAGATAATAACTATACTCTTACTTCATCCGCAGAGGTGAGTGATGGTCTTTTCCACGCTCTAGTTAAATCATTGAGTAGGTATATAATGTTATACTGTGAAAGCTTTTTTACCATCGAATGTAACCTCCCCATCATTATCCTATCTGTATCCTTGTGTATTTTTTACTGTCTGGTAGATTAGTCTACCTCTATCATGATCACTAGCCTCCCGAGTTCCCATTAATTTATATGTGCAATCGTTTAATGGATTCTTGTCACTCTCATTAGCTTTAAAGGTGGGGGGGATGCACAACACTATCGTATTGTTTCAAATTGGGTCATAACGTCAGCTGATAAAGTAAAATACAGTCTTGTAAAAATTAATTGCAACAACTTCCATTTTTGTGAAAAAATTCCATCAAACCATCATTTTATTTATTATGTGGTGAATGCAATGTCCCGCAAGAAAAATAAAAAAGGTGTTTCCAAGTACTTTCTAACTTTATTCAGTTCCTTCTCAACGACAACTACAAGAGAAAATAATATAATAAGGGTATATATAAGCTAGTAAAAGATAAAGGACCGCCTCTAAGACAAGAAATCATCAATGAAGAATTAGGAGAGGGATGGGTAAATTCACATTAAGCTTTACCTATAACAGGTATCAAGGTCAAACGGAGGGGCGAGAAAGAGTCAAGAACAGAGCCAAAAGGGCTAAAACGACTAACGGATAAAGCAATAGTCTAAAGAGGGAGATTAGGAGAGACACGAGAAGTAAATTGAAACGAAAGGGAGAGGGAAAAGAAGAGAGGAAGAGAAATAAAATAATGTTAATACAAAATCAATGCAATAATTAAATTAACACATCGGGTTCCCATAAAAATGAAAATTGCAAAAAAAAAGAAAAAAATTAGGAATATAAGTCAAAGCTAATTTCTTTAAGAATGTATTCTTAAAGCTAAATGATGCCGTATAAAGTACTAAATCTTAAATATATGGATTTTGTTCCAAATAAATGGTTAACATGTAAGAAAGTGTTTTATTTAACCGGTTTTGCAATTAATTTTCACAAAACTGTACCTCTGTCTGGTACGATTTGCGAATTTGTGGTGTTCACATTGTAACATGGAATATGAGACTGGAAGAGACCTAAAAAATGAGCAGTTTGATGTATTTTATACTATATTATTATAAGTTCACGTCGGACCGAAATAACATGTGACTCAAGGGAGTTCCAATGGATAATAGTGGTCTGAAATAACACTTGTTCCCGAATTTGTAGTACCTCTCATTTGGAAGAGTCCGAATTGACAGTGGTCAAACGCCTATAGACACTGTCAAACACCTTAAAGAAATTAGCTCGTTTTAAAGGATAGGAGCAATTAGCTCTGACACTATGAAAACTGCTCTCTTGGATTTCAACACTCTGTCCGAAAAGTAATTAGCGAATATAATATCAATAAATGCGTCAACAATATAAACTTTATGTCCCCTAACGTGAACGAATAATCAGCATCAATCATATTTTTTCTGGTTGATGACATTTTCGTACACGGTTGTTTATTTTATTCCTAATTAGTTTATTTTTTGTTAACTCACGGGACCTTAGTATCGTTTTTTTAAAAGAAACAAATGACAGGAACACGATATTTTAGATTGAATAATACTGTACAACAATGAAAAAAACGAAAATGAAAGTAACCTTTTCTAGGGTTAATTTTTGCGTATATCACGAATATCACATCCGTCTCTTTCTGCGACCCTCCAGTTTCTAGTAAATTACCATCTTACTTAGGTTAAATACGCTGATGGTTCCGTAGGGCTTAAATGCAAACAGGATTGGGCCGAAACTGACAACTCTAAAAGTTATAAAACGATTTTGATATAATTTTAATGGGGCTATCCTAAGGTATTTGTCAACCTAACCTATGAAATTTATAAAAGTATACTTAATATTCTTTTAGTTAAATAGGTCGAAATCCGTGGTAACTCTTACGTAACGATTTATATTTTTGTAACTTACTATAAATGCTTCCTATTTTTATTTTAATATTTGTTGCTGTTATTATTTATATTATTTTTCACATACATACTACGGTGTTTATTCTTTACAGGAGATAGAGCTAAAATACCTTGAGAATGAAAAAATTCTCCAGATATTTCTGTTATATATGTGGCTCAGTCACACTAAGATAATACAAGAGACAGTTGATGAAACATGCGAAGAAACATTATGAGCTGTACTTTAGATGCAAAGTGGGTGACCAGGACAAACACTGGGCACCTCACATATGTTGTCAGGTGTACAAGTTCCCTTTTTTCCTGGGTAAAAGACAAAGGGCCTGGACTCATGTTTGGCGTACAAATGGTCTGGAGGGAGCCAAAGAACCATTCAACGGATTGCTACTTCTGCTTCACAGATATTAAAGGTGGGTATTCAATGTGTTTTCTTTCCTGGTCTTTAATATATTGTCAAGAGATGTGTAAATTAAAAAGATAAAAATACATACGAGTTGTACTTCCACTATTTCTGCAAGTGACCATAGCCAGTAATAACCATTTTTAGGCTGATTTTATTTTATTTCACTGTAGGTTGCAATATAAAAGGCAATAAATCTATCATGTATCAGGATCTTCAGTCTGCTATTCTCCCAGTTCGACATTCAAGTGCTATTCTTGTACCACAGCCGCCCTCTGAACTGCCAAGTGATGCTACGAGCAACTCAGACGATTCAGAATTTCAAGATACCCCATATGTGGTACAGCTTAAATTCAACCAGAAACAACACCTCATCACCCAACTGGAACTCAATGCTCTAGCTCGTCATCTAATATTTACTAGACAACAGAGTGAACTCATGGCCTCACGTCTGCAACAATGGACAATGGAACCTGTTGGATGAACATGCTCGATTCACAGTATTTAGGAAAGATTCTGCAGATCTACAGCAATTCTGCACTTTTGAAAACAACTTGACTTATTGTAATGATATAAGAGGACTATTCAATCCCCTTGAGCTGACTATGAATAAAATAAGTGGAGGTTATTCATAGATACATCCATTTACAGCATAAAAGCTGTTCTGTTCCACATTGGGAACACCGTACCTCCAGTTAAAGTTGCTCACTCAGTCATTTTAAGAGAGACATATGAGAATATTGATTTTATTCTATACCGCATATGTTACAAGGAGCATGAGTGGCTAATTTGTGCGTACTTGAAAGTAGTAGCCCTAGTTAATGGGCTACAATCTGGATACACCAAGTTTATGTGCTTCCTTTGCAAGTGGAACAGTAGGGCCAGATCAAATTATTATGTACGCTCAGATTGGTCATCTCGGGAAACTATGACGCCTGGATGCCATAATGAAGTTCGTGAGCCACTATTTAAGAAGGAAAAAATAATTTTTCCACCACTGCATATAAAACTAGGCCTAATGAAGCAATTTACAAATTACTGCAACATAACAAGCTATTTACAGTACCTCAAAGCGATCTTCCCTAAAGTAAGTGATGCCAAGATTAAAGAAGGCATATTCATAGGCCCTCAGATTCGATAACTTATCTCTGATTAGGACTTCGAGGGGACAATGGATGAAACTAAGCTAGCGACCTGGCATGTATTCAAAGATCTATGAAAAGGACTTCCGGGAAAGCACCAAGGGGCCCAGCGAGAGCGTATAGTGGAGAGCCTAATCAAGTGCTACTAAAATCTCGGATGTAATATCTCCCTGAAGATACATTTTCTTTATTCTCATCTGTCCTTCCGAGAGAATACAGGAGATGTGAAGGATAAATATGGAGAGAGGTTCCATCAAAATATAGCATCAATGAAAATCAGGTATAAGGGAAAATGGTGCCCTGCTATACTGGCTGACTTCTACTGGAACCCTTGATCGTGTCACACCGAAAACATCTTACAAACGAAGAAGCAAATAATAAAATGTAGGTTAATACATTATATAATGCTAACAAACATGCTTATTCATTATACCATAATGAATTATTTACAATGGAAAATTGAATCTAACAGAAGCTTATGCGTTCTTTCCGCTTGTTGATGAAAGAATCGATCGTGAAGGTTTTTTTTTATCAGAATTAAAATGAGAATTCGATTGCCATGACATTTCAAGTCGTTAAAAAGGCGACAACAGAGCTCTCGACGCTGTTCTCGTATGCAGTCGGTAAGGAGAGGCCTTTCTAACCACCTCAACCTCTTGTCACCCTCTTCTTTGACGGCCTTGGATACGCTGTTCTATAAGAACTTTTAATGAGTTAAACATAACATTAGCAAAGAGAATGATAAATGATTGGCTTACCTTGAAAAAAGGACTAATACTGTATCCAGGGATTTATGATATTTCGTTCTAGAGAATATCGTTGCCATCTGGAGTAGTTTATTCCTCTTGTTAGTACTTTGGGTAAGCTATCATTAACTTTCTCTTGTAACAATGAATTTATTGAAAAAGACGTCTAAAACACCTTTGTTAACAATACGATGAAGTTGTCCTTTTTGAGAAAACTGAGAGAGCAGACGCTTTTTCTTTTGCACCGGAGCCTTTGTCATGAGTCACGCGATATTAAATTTTAGTGAAAAATGTAACACCTGGTTAACATCAAAGGTTAGCCAAGCAAAATTATCCTTCTCTAGAAAATTACTGAATATTTTATCTTTAAATTAATGATCATTGAAATATATAAATTAATGAAAATGACAATGAAATCAAACATAAATTATTATATTTTCCCTCTCAACAGAAGTGCAATGAACCATTGCACGAATGAACATATGTTAAAGGAAGGTAAAGTTGAAAAAAAAAGAATTTAAAGAACACTCCATTATAGCTACTCTCTCAAGGTTTTGCACCATTCGTGCATTCTGTCAACGCATGCTTTCGCAGCTAACCGTTTAGATCGAGTACCTAGTGCATTAACTGGTGGAGTATCATTAACATTTCTTGAATTGTTATCCTTAATATTTATTGTTTTTATTAACCAAATAATTTACTGAACTTTGATTAGATCGACTTGGATTTGAAATATTTAAAGAATCTGTTGCAGAATAATAGGAAGGAACATCACCCTTACTCGTTTCACTATTAACTACTACATCATCTCGAGTAACAAATTTCTCGCAGAATTGATCACCGACACCTAAAGAGTCATTGTGAGCATGTGTCAGTGATAATTCCAGAGGATATAAATGATTTATAGAATGATGAACAATTTGTCCATCTACTCTTTTGACTTTAACAATTCTAACTTTATTGTCACATCCGACAACTAGTTCTATTATTCTACCCAATAACCAGTATGGACGCGGTTTATTAGGCAATTTTATTAAAACTACATCACCAGATTTTATTCTATTAAATTAATTATTTTTATGAAGTTCTCTATAATGCTCTCTAAGGCTTAATAGGTAATTTTTATACCATATATCTTTAAAAAACCCCACTTTATTGCGAAGTTCAAGAGACTCAAGTAGTTCCTCTCTGGTCGGAAGATCTTCATCCCATATACAATTATAATTAGAGTCTCTTAATAATATGAAAGGATTTGTATTTATTTTCAAAAAGGAATTAGTGGTAATGATTTCTAAGTCATTATCAGATGACCTATATGTCACTGGTCTGGAGTTAATAGCAGATTGAATATCTGCAATCACACTCAGAAGCTTAAAATAAGAAAGTCTTGCTCTTCCTATGCTTTTATATAAACAAGTCTTAATAGTACGGATGATACGTTCCCAGGTGAAACCAACCCAAGCTGAGTAAACTGGTATCCTAATATGTTTGATATTAAAGTTACTAAATTGATTATTAAATTCATCTGTGCCCATTGCCTTTTCTAATATATTTCCACCAGATACGAATGACCTAGCATTATCACTATACAGAGTAGATGGGACAGCATACAAATTAACAAACCTAAAAAATGCTAGGATGAAGCTACGTGTAGACATATCTGGGACTACTTCAATGTGAACAGCTCTAACATTTAAACACGTAAAGACTAATAAATACATTTTGATGTTCTTGCCAGTTGAATCATTTACCCAAAGATGACCAGTATAATTTATCCCTGTATGATTAAAGGGTTTAACAAAATTTACTCTATGTTTGGGAAGATTAGTCATCTTAGGATATTTGAAAGACATTGAATTGAATTTATGACAAATCATGCATTGACGCAGTATTTTCTTGACAATCTGTCTCATACGTGGAATCCAAAATCCTCCCATTCGAACAGCATTCAATGTTGATTGTATTCCATGATGTTTACATCTGCGATGGTAAGATTCTACAATTAATGTTGTGAGATGGTGATTCTTGGCCAGCAAAATAGGATTTACAATGTTGTAATTATACATGGCTGTTTTCCCAATTCTACCTTTGGATCTTATAACCCCCTTTTCATCTAAAACAAAATCAAGTCTATTGACTAGTTCAGGCACTTTCATCCTATTTTGATTGACATTTTCCAAATATTCCAATTTCTGGTGAAATTTATATTTCTGCATATATTTAACCCAATAGATCTTTCCTTTTTCCATAGGTTCCAAAATAATTTTTTGGCTCAAGTTGATAAAATGGAAAATATATTTAGTTACACTGAAGAGTTTATTTAGAGAAGAAAACCTATTGATATCCAAAATAGGGTTTTCTATACTATCGTTGACTTTTAATATATTAGTAGTAATAATAAACCTTAACAAGTTGTTTGCTCTCTTCTGATAAGCAACCTAAGGAATTGACTGGCCATGAAATGGGAACAGTAGAGAGCCATGATGGTCCTTTGAACCATATTTCTTCCTAACTTTCAAATTCTTTGGAAGTTAATCTTCTGGTGAGCAAATCTGCAGGATTATTTTCTGAATTAACAAAATTAAAGTTCATATTAACTTGATAATTTTCTATGATAACTTTCTTAAAAACTCTAATATCTTTGAATCTGTTCATAGTAAATACACTTTTTGTTTTCACATTTTCCGTTAGTAACCAAGATAGTACTATCTGTGAATCAACTGATATACATATATCTTTAAACTTTATGGCAGAGAAGGAATCCAAGATTGTAGGAAGACATTTTAAGGCCAAATAAACCGCCATTAGTTCCAAAGTAGGCAGAGTTCTTATTACAGTTCTCGTATGCAGTCGGTAAGGAGAGGCCTTTCTAACCATCTCAACCTCTTGTCGCCCTCTTCTTTGACGGCCTTGGATACCGGGGCAACCGAAATTTTCTTCTTCTTCGCGAGTGCAGTCATTATGAGCTTCATATTAGTTTCGAAGTCCTTGCTCACACCCATACGGTTGGCAACTTGAGCTCTGCCTAAACAAGGTCGAGGTCGATCTTTGATGTCTTCCCCGTTCTTGAACCTCTCCTCGACTAAATAGGCCCTCATCCGGCTGACGTTGAACTGCTTAGTGATGTCTGAATTGTTGTGGCCCGCACACAGGAGGGCAAAGGTTTTAATTCTCTTCACTTGTATCTCGACACACCTCAAACAATGGAAAAGACGGTTTAATGACACGTGCTGAAAAAGTAGAACTTTTAGTTTGTTTAATGAAAGTCTTTCTATCGCAGACGTACACCTCTCGAAAAATAAAAAAACCGAGTGTAACAGAACTTTTTAAAATCTTGGTATCCATAGGGTCTTCAGACTGTTTCCTTATATACATTCCCCCTGCAATATTTGTCCTAGGAATATATTTATATGTGAGATGTTTCTTCTATGCTTAAATAAGACTAGATTGTGATAGTTTAAGATAATATTGCGTATGTAAGGGGTTTTAATAAAACAGATTTGGGGTCACTAGGGATGTGGATATATCCCTTTGGTGAGAGGATACTGTGAAAACTTCTGGTCTCTTTGCATCTATCTTCTCCATTAAGTCATCAAAAATAAGGAGGGTATGACTTTTTACATGCAATGATGACACATCATACACACCCTCGTAAAACATAACTTCACTTTAAAATTCTATATAGTCTTTCGTTCCCAAAGTGTGACACCAAAGTGTAACTTCTTGAGGACTACCTTATCTTTGTTTTAGTTCATCGGAAAAATAATGGATTTTACTACTATGTACTGTAAAACGGAAGCGGGTCTACCAAATAAACCCAACCTCTTCCTCTTTGCCCAACCCCTCATAGACCGAACGTATCGGTGAATTTTCGCTCACAATTAATTATGTTCCTATTAGTGTGACTGATGAATTTAATAAGGAAGATCCTCATCGACAAAGAAGACCTGATTTCCTGAAAATTACCTACGAGTTCATTACAGTGACCTTCGATGATGAAGATATAGAACGTGTAATCGTGGGTGAACGCTCAAACAAAGTAACAACACTATTCTTTTATCGGATGTAGGAGAATTTAACTAAATCGAGTAGAACTTCGTAACCGCATTCGCAAGAGCATCATTTACACCAAAAAGAAAATCATTTTTGTGTAGGAAAAGTACCCTTAAGAAAAAACAGACACGGTGACCTACTCGCTGATTTATGCATGTGATCGTGGATAAAGCAGAAGAAGCTTAGCTTGCTTGGTAGAGTAGTACGTGAACTATCACGCATTATATTGAATATACAATGACCTCAGGAGGGTGATTATCGTGTAAATATAAGTTTTAAAATTAAGGAAGCTACCTGTGATACGATCTCTTTACAAATTCCCTTCATCCAACTGCATGAATAGACACTTTGCGATTGAATCATGGGACGATTCGAGAGAGTGTGGGGAAATAATTGAATTTGGAACCTTTAATCTCATAATTCGCATATTTAGGATTCCTGCAGGACATGCGATAATACCATCTAATGTCCGATTTGATCTCTATAGAATCTATAGAGGACAAATTATGTTTCATCACCTCTCGCGAAACAAATAGAGGAGAATCTTCCTTCAAAAAACTTCTGGCTTCCATAAATAATACAAGAAACGCAGAAGTTGCCAAGAAAGTGTAATCTTTTGTATGATCCTTTCTTCTTATATAAAGAGCATATTTGCCTGACATTAGGAGGCTGTTTGACTAATATTAAGTTCTTATTTGACTGATATACAGATCTAGTTTGCCTGATATAAGGATCTTATTTTAATTGATATAACTATCCTGTTTGCCTGAAATATAAAGACCATGTTTATTTGATATAAAGATACTGCTTGCCTGATAAACAAGTATCATGTTGTTTGGTATAAGGATCCTGTTTTTCTGATATAATAATCATATTTGTTTGATATGAGGATCTTGTTTGCTTATATAAGAATCATGTTCACCTGATATAGGGATCTTGTTTGCCTGATATAAAGTTTTTGTTTGCCTGATATAAGGACCTGGTTTACTTGACATAAGGATCCTGTTTGCTTGATATAGAGATCCTGTTTGGATAATGAAAGGATTCTGCATTCCTGATATACAAATTTTGGTTGTTTGATGTAAAGATTTTGTTTGTTTATATAAAGATACTGTTTGGTTGATATAAGGATCCTTTTAGCTCAAATATAACGACTCTGTTTCCTTGATATGAGGGTAGTGTTTGCCTGAAATACCTTGGTCCTGTTAGTTTGCTAAAATTATCGTGTTTACCCGATATAAGTATCCTTTTTTATATTAGGATCCTGTTTTTTATGATATCAGGTTCCTGTTTCCTCATATAAGAATCCTCCTAATGTCAGCCAAACATGATCTTTACATAAGAAGAAAGGATCATACAAACGATTATACGAACTTTATATAATTCAAACACAATCATTATATTTCAAGAAATCAGTATCCTTGATATAAGGATCCTGTTTTCAAGATGTAAAGATCCTGTTTGTTTAATATGATTATCCTATTTGCTCATATAAGGATTATGTTTGCCGGATATATGGATCCTGTTTCCCTGATATAACGTTCATATTTGCATGATATAAGTATCTTATTTGCGCGATATAATGATCCTCTTTGCTTGATATAATGATACTGTTTGTTCGATATAAAATTCGCGTTGAGTTGATATATAAAAACTGCTTGCTACGAATTTAATGATCCTGTTTGCCTCCTGTAAAGTTCCTGCTTGCTGATATTACGACCTTGTTTGATTGGTATAAGGATCGTGTTTGCCTGATATAAGAATCCTGTTTTCATGACGTAAAAATCCGGTTTGTTTGTCATGAGGATCCTGTTTTCTTACTGTGTACCAGATGCTACACATTAAGTGACATGCGGGCGCAAAAGAGAGGTGAGTTAAGCGAGTAAGATCGGGCGAAATTATATTTCCCGTCGTAAGAGAAAGATTGACCGTATCAATATTCTTATAATTTCATATGAGAAGTATTCACGCTAAACTTTGTTATTAGTAATATTAGTTTCAATACTAATATCAATTTAAAACTGTTTAAATTGAGATCGAACCATCCTGGAACATAACCAGAACGCAAAATATTGACCTTAACAGACTTAGATTTCTATAGAGAAGGGATGTGGATCATCTTAGAGACGCATGGCAATAAATGGTTATGAATCTGAAATTATATTTTCTATATTTAGCTTAATATGAAGTTTAATTTAAGTCTCACAACCCACTTTTGAGAGATCTCCCGATTGAGCTGAGACTAACGGATGTATTCTTACCGCTCGAAGATATGTCAAGGAAACTAATTTAGAATTTTCAAGAGTGCCTAAAAATTAACGTAATTAGTTAAATAATATCATTTATCATCGTGTTTGACGGTATCATCTTGTTTCACAGGGAGCTAGGAGGAAAACCTTTTTAACTACAACCAATATTAATAAGAGAGGATTGAATGGGCCACCGGTATTATTTCAAGGTTCAGACGAAACATAACTTTTTCCTTGACAATATTAACGTCTTATAAACAGTGGATTAAAATAGGTCATTTTCACCGACATGTTATTGATTATAATCCCTGCTCCCTCCCCACTCTTTCCTGCATCTACTTCGTAGTCGCTGGAACTGCTTAGGTGAATGGGCCCTTTCGATCTGTGCCTCTAAGACGTGGAATGAAATGGCAGCCACTCTACGATCTTCTTCCTCTCTTGGTGCCTTCTAGCCACTTGAAGACCCATCTCTGACGTCAAGATTTCTCTTAATGGTAGAAAGCCTCTCTGTGAGATCAGATGGCTTTGAAGAGCAGAATTAAATGCATTATTCTTATTGTAAAACTGGCTGGGGCACTGGTGCTGGCGGGACTCTTTCCTTTAAGGCCCGTTATGTTGATGGTTAATTGTCTAAAGTGTTGGGGGCCTAAACACTGGTTGGCGCAACAGATGTTTTAGAAGACAACTACGGAGAGTCCTACTTCCCAGGGCAATTCTTGTTGACATTGGTGTATCGATATTTGGTCCTCTTCTGTAACGTGACCTGGTTGAATCCGCAACCTTTCTTGATGCACGGAGAGTCACTGCTCTGAATAATGTTCTTAGTACAGAGTGGAAAATAAATCCAAACAAATCGATTTTTTTTTAGTCTTTTAATTAAGTTCTTGACTAAACTTCTAAAATAACTTCATAGACTCGAAAGGTGAGATTATTAGAGTTCAAATTGACAAGGGGCCAGCCTCTGAAAGTTTCCGAGTACTAGCTCATTTTCAGGAAGTAGCTTATATATAGGCGCGCTCTCTCAGCAAACGCTCACGAACAAATTAACTGAACCTCGATTAAGGCAATTTCGCTGCCAGACTCTAGGCTAAGTGTGGTTCATGTATACATCACTGGATCCCACGCCCAACCCTATGGGTTTAACTACCTATTAACTATCTTGGATAGAGATATCAAATGTGTCGAGGTTCTACCCTTGCACGATTTATCTGCTGCATAATATATTCAAGCGATCGCACAATAATAGGTTGCCGGGTAGGGAGTGCCCAAAACGCCCATATCTGACAATAGAACTAACTTTCGATCTCACCTATTTCTTGACTTTCACATCTCTTTGTAATCCAACGAGAAAGAGTGTAGTCGATTCGTTTCAGGATGTGCTCAAACTCTCCTTGCTTTCCGTTTGCTCAGCTAACCAATGATACAATAAATTACCATGGGTGATTCTTGCTCACAACTTTAAAATCAAGGACTTTGGTATATCACCAGAATAAGCACTATACTATTGCTACATTTCTCTTCCGTCTACGCTTTCCAGTCTCTCAGGTGCCTCTATTTCCCTCAGTGAATTTGGGAGGCCCCTAAAAACTAACTAGGAGAATTGTGCTCCACGTCATCGGGCACCCATCTGTTCGTTGGAAATATGAAAATCTCCTAAAAATAATCCTTAACAAATTTAATGTTCTTTTTCTCGATACAATGCGCAGACAACATGCATTGCTGGTTAAAGTTGGCACACCGAATCTTAGGAATGTAGCTGACTGCAATCTAAAACCGTCACGGCTCCCAGCGGAACCTCAAAAGAGCACACAGTCTATTCTGAGGCGTGCCTTGGCACAACTGGAATTGCACTGTGCGACCAAACATCGCGTCAGATTTCTCTTAAATCACATTCTCTCATGACACGCAGACTTTCCCACACAGTAGCCTACCACAGAAATATAATTTCCTTTCCTGACTGGGTTGACATCTTTGATGTCGTGGGGAAATAGTATATTTCGGGACAGCTGTTTCTGTCCCGGTCTATTAAAACCTTGTTCGAGGATATTATATATATATATATATATATATATATATATATATATATATATATATATATATATATATATATATATATATATATATATTAGAGTCTTCTAACTTTTATTTTTGGTTGCAATCAAACGGGATCTACCTTCAATATAGCTGGGTGTTTTGGTACAGCCAGCGACCGCTGGCAACCCCATGATGGCAACATCTCGCAATCTCATGCCATTCGTGGCATATTAATTCTTGCACCCGCAAAAGACACTCTTGTTATTGTCAAAATTCTCTCGCTCGGCTGCTTTCATCACTCTACTGCCAGTACAACCCTTTACATCAATCTCCAAGAAATTTATTCATTCACGCGAGCTACAAAGCCCGAGACTTGAGGCAAAGGAGGAATTCCAATTGTAGACCTTTGAAATAAATACAAATTGTGAGCGCGTTTACATAATCAACGGCTCCAGAAACTTTAATTGGACAAGTTTTCGTTTCATTTTGAGAGCTATTAACTACTCTAGTTTTAATTAATTCTGTTAAGGTCTGTCTACTTCATTTAAAAATGATTACGGGTTTGAGATGTTCAGCTATAGCAGAATTAACACTTGTAAGCATCCATGATTTGAATGGCATGGTATGAGAAAATTAATCAGAGTGGAACTCTCTTCCTTCAATGCCAAATAATCTGATTGTTTGAAGACTAATTTTTTTTTAATGTTTGAAAAGTGTCTGGGAAAGAATGCTCACAAAAATTTGATTTGATATGAAATTATTTTAGTTTCTTCTTTTCTGCGACCTTTGATACAAATTCATAAAAATGGATACCTCCCAATTATTCTTATCATTAGTTTACCCGTTACAAATCGCGTTTGTTTGAGCGTTAGATTTTTTTTCTTTCATCTATTAACAAATTGATTGGTTGCGAGATGTCGTTAATTTTAGAGTTTTGCTCACTTTAGTAGTCGATTACAAATGAATCAGATTTTTCTCTTGAAGATCATTTAACTTTGTTGGGATATTTGTCTGTTTATTGGAGATATAAAATAGCTTTTTGAACATTTACTGAGATACATTAAAGGTCTTAAACTTTTATATGCATTCTTGAGAGGTTGATCTGATCTTAAAATTTTTTGTTATGCTATTTATTTTTGGCAGCGTGGGCTAATTGGGGACATTTTTGGTAGTGTCACTACTAGAGTAGTGATATAAAATTATTATAGCCTTTGTTTATATCTTTATAATAAAGTGAAAAGCAATTAAAATGCCCTCTTAAAAAGCTGTCTGTGAGTTAAAAGACCAATCGATTTATGGGCAATTATTTGTCAACGGATGAGAACACTGATTGCAAAAGATTTGGGGTTAAATTTGGAGTTAGATTACCTTAATTATTTTTTGTTAAAAAATGATTATGCCAAGAATAAGCAACCTAATTTTACCATGTTAAGAATAGTGACCTGCTTAAATTTTCTGTTAAGAATAACAATCCCAAAATAAATATGTAAAGGCAAAATTTAAACATACGTGATTTACACCTTAATAAAAATGAACGGTTACTGATTTATGGTTATTCATTTCTTTACATAATCACTTTATTCTGTATATTATATTACTTACTGTAGCATTTTGTGCGATTTGTCAAAATTTGTTTTTTTGGACGGTCGAAATTCGAAATAAGGCACAAAAAAGTTTGGACCTCATTCCATGGAATTGGATTCAACCTCGATTGTGCCCTATTTATGCTTTCGATCGCCAAAAAAGAAGCGAATTTGACAAATAACTTCCAATTTTACATGAGGAACTTACAACCTAAATTTTAGTTCGTGCAGAGTCTATATCGGCTCAATATTGTTTTGTTTACTTTAATGAAACTTGGAATTATCTAACAGGACAGCATGAACCATTTAAATAAAATATCTAAACACTAACTCCATTTAAACAACCTCCTACGTCTAACCTTCTGTCTAGTAGTTAAATCAACGTTTACCTCAATATGATGCTAATTGATATATCTATATCGAGGATATAGCTATATAACAATGCGCCGTGGTATAGTGGTGTGGCTGAAACTAGAATAATACGAAACAAAAATTCTAAGGCACGATTATGGTCGTAGTGAAACTCTTCCACGGGGTCTAAAAATCTATATTTCGCACCTAACACACGTCACCCCATAAAGCTGACAAATTCAAAGCAGAAAGAAATGGAAGAAAAGGTAACAAAAAATTCTTAGTTGGAAATATATCTCCAATGTGACGTCACTGTAATAATTTTTGCCTCAAATAATTCTCCATAGTTGCGTCATCATAACTACGGCAACGGAAAATATGAAAATTCAAACTGTTACTATAATATTAATAACAGCCACCGTTCAATATATCATATATATATATATATATATATATATATATATATATATATATATATATGTATTTAAAATAAAATGTGCCTGACATAATAAGAATAATTATAATAATAATAATAATAAATTTCTTATAAAGCGCTCTTCAAGGCCAGAGGCCTTCACAGAGCGCACGTTCGGCTATGGGCTAAGATTAAGTGAGTGAGTAGACAATCCTGAACAGATGCGTTTTCAGGAGTCGCTTAAGAGTGGTAAGTGAGGAAGCTGATCTAATTTTGGCTGGAAGAGTATTCCAAAGCTTGGAGGCACAGACTGAGAAGGAGCGGTCGTCCATTGAGCAGAGAGACGAGCGAGGAGCATTCAAGAGAGGAGCATGAGATGATAGAAGGGCCCGAGGGGCGAGACGTTGGGAAAGGGCAGAGGAAAGGTATATTGGGGCCTTTTGATGAAGGACCTTGAAAGTGAAGAGAAGAATCTTGAAATGAGAACGATATCTGACAGGTAACCAGTGCAGTTCCTGAAGCAGGGGCTTAGACGGGAAGAAGCGAGAGCGACTGAGGAGTAGTCGGGCAGTGTAGTTCTGGACTAGCTGAAGGGGACGTAGAGAGGAAGATGGTAGATTTACAAGAAGAGAGTTACAGTAATTAAGGCGGGAGATAATGAAGGCGTGGACAGCAGTCTCAAGACTTTGGCGATGGAAGTGAGAGCGAATGCGGGAGAAGTTACGGAGGAAACAAAGTGAAGATTTACTAATAATATGGATGTGGGGCTTGAAGAAGAGATGCTCATCGAACACAACGCCCAGATTTCAAATAGAGTCAGAGAAAGCGACAGAGTTTCCACTCAGAGGTAGGGAGGGAAAGAAGGATTTAACTTTGTATACTAGAGCGGGGATACTAACAAGAAGAACTTCAGTTTTGGTGTGGTTAAGTTTGAGGAAGTTAGCCGATAGCCAGTCCGAGATAGAAGAATAGGTAGATAGGAGGTCACAGATTGAGTGGGCAATGGTCGAAGGGGAAGAGGAAAAAAAGATTTGAGTGTTATCGGCATAGAGGTGGAAGGATAGACCGAGATTACGTGGGAGGGAGCTAAGAGGGAATAGGTATATACGAAAGAGGAGAGGGCAGAGGACAGAGCCTTGAGGGACACCAAAGCAAATGGGAGTCGGGTCAGAGGAGACATCGTTAATCACTACAGAGTGGGTACGAGACTAAAGGTAAGAGCGGAACCAGTCGAGAGCAGCGCCAGAAATGCCAAGGAAAAAGTGAAGGCGATCAAGCAAGACGGAATGGTCAAAGGCAGCGGAGAGGTCAAGTAGAATGAGGATGGATGCACAACCCCGATCAGCAGATCTACGTAAGCAATCAGTAACATTGAGTAGAGCAGGTTTGGTAGAGTGCCCAGCTTTAAAACCTGATTTGTTAAGTCTCATCAATATTACAGGCAATGATGTGGGAATTAATGCGCGAAACGACTACTCTCTCAACGACCTTAGAGAGGAAGGGAAGTTGCGAGATCGGGCGATAGCTAGCTGGGTCGGAAGAGTTAAGCTTCGGCTTTTTAAGAATCGGACGGATTTGGGCACATTCGAAGGAAGAAGGGACAACACCAGTAGCAAGGGAGGTATTGAACAGGTATTGAAATTTGTTTTAAGTGAGTATGGTTTCCGAACTTTTAACATAATTTATTAAAAAATAAGTTGAATGCCACTTGCTTTGCAGAAATTGGATCTTGTAAAGATGAGGCATCGTAAGGTTTTTCGACGCTGATATAATCTAACCAACTTAATCTCGAATAGGCTAGGTTATTTTAGGGAATATTAGGGTAAAAAAATCTTGGGATGCCTCATCTTTACAAGATCGTAGAAATTAATTAACCTGTTTACTTTATTTCTTTCCATCCACAAAAACTGTTCAAATAGCCGGAAACAATTACGTGTTTGCATCCTCGAGTGTTGCAAATTTTTGCTTTCTCTCTTCTCGAATACGATTAATTCAATGTCTCGTATGAAAGCGCTCTTGCTGACACCTCTTAACATATGATAAGGTTTATGATTCCAATTATGTTATAACCAGTTTGATGTTCGCAATTAAATTATGATGAATTTGATGTGATCTCAATTAAAATATGATCACTTTGAAGATCTCAATTAAATTATGATCAGATTGATGATCTCAATTAAGTTATGATCAGTTTGATAATCTCAATTAAATTATGATTAGATTAGTGATGTCAATTAAGTTATGATCAGTTCCATGATTTCAATTAAGTTATGATCAGTTTGATGATCTCAAGTAAATTATGATCAGATGGATGATATCAATTAAGTTATGATCAGTTTGATAATCTAAATTAAATTATGATTAGATTGATGATGTCAATTTAATTAGGGCCAGTTTAATGATCTAAATTAAATCAGGATCAGTTTCATGATGTGCTTAATCAAGTCGCTATAAGTTAATTATGCCTATTGAATTATGACCAGTTTGATGATCCTAATTAATTTATGATTAGTTTGATGATCTCAATTGAGTTTGAGCTCGGAAAACGCCTTTCTTCGTATCCTACACATGTAGTAGAGATGCTGTGGCAAGCAAGAAATTCAGGTATTCTCATACGATTATATCAGCTTGTTTTGTTGGTTTATTTTACCATTTTTCAATTGCCAGCTACTTATGGATAAATAAAAAACCCATCTGCTTGTAATATCATTAAATACAACCCCGATGAGCCATTTCGGTGAAAACTGGAATATAAACTTAGATATCGAGTGTTTTAATGAGATCGAATAATCATAGTTGGAAATTAACTTGCTGGAAAGACAGAATATTTCATAAAATATCTTTAGTCGTAGCGATTCAATTCTGTGCAACATAATTCATCAAACAATACCGTTTGGATAACACTAATGCATATATACAAACAAAGGTTCATACATAAAGAACCAGAGTCATTCCCGACGAAGCCGCTATTTTACCTTCACGAAGAGTGTCATTTAAACATACTCTACCCCCACCCTATATTCATTATTCCTAATTTAATATAAAATTCAGTCCCCGTCATTACATATTTGGTAAAGTATAGAAGATCTGTATGAGCAGATACATATCCACTCCTTTCCAGGCAGGCTAGGGTTGCAAGCAAAGAGACTAGAGAGAGGCCAGCAGCAGATAAGAATGAAGCAAGGTGAGCCAATACACAATGATATCCACACTGTCTCGAGGGCACTTTTGATTCGTTCAATTTAGTTCTCTCCCGAGAGAATAAAAGGTCACCCATTTTTCTCTCATTGTTTTAAGGTTACATCCACGAAGAACGAACATTAACGGCGACGGCAAACTCATTAGTAATTATCTTTTAACTGTTTTCTTTCGTCATTATCAATTTCTCTTTCCTGACGATGATGATTATTATTACCTAACTTGTATGACGACCCTGATCCATTAGCTTGATTACCTCGCTTGCCCTAGGAACCACGTTTGTCATCATTAACCCGTGTACTTGCCATTACAGGTCCTTCTTCATTACCCCGCTTGCTTAAGTTCCCAGGTTTATCATTATTACCTCTTTTGCCTTAGTACCGCAGACTGTCGATACAGGCTTGTTATCATTACCACGCTTTCTTGAGGACCAAGAGCAGTCATCATTACAGTGCTTTCGAGAAGGCCGAGGTGTGTTATTATTACCTCTCTTGCCTGACGACCTATGTCTGTCATCATTACCTCGCTAGCTTGACGAGTCAAGTCTCTCATCATTACCCCCAATAGCTTGATGAACTAGGTTTGTCATCATTACGCCACTTACAAGACGACCTATGTATTTTATGATTGCATCGCTTTATGGACGACTCGATTCTGTGATCATCACTTCGCTTGCTTGATGACCCAGATCTGTCGTCACCATTCGCTTGCTTGATGACCTCGATCTGTCGTCACCATTCGCTTGCCTGATGACCCAGATCTGTCGTCACCATTCGCTTGCCTGATGATCTAGATCTGTCGTCACCATTCGCTTACCTGATGACCCAGATCTGTCGGTCACCATTCGCTTGCCTGATGACTCAGATCTGTCGTCACCTTTCGCTTGCCTGATGACCTCGATCTGTCGTCACCATTCGCTTGTCTGATGAACCAGATCTGTCGTCACCATTCGCTTGCTTGATGACCTCGATCTGTCGTCACCATTCGCTTGTCTGATGACCTCGATCTGTCGTCACCATTCGCATACCTGATGACCCAGATCTGTCGTCACCATTCGCTTACCTGATGACCCAGATCTGTCGTCACCATTCGCTTGCCTAATGACCTCGAACTGTCGTTACCATTTGCTTGCCTGATGACCTTGATCTGTCGTCACAATCCGCTTGCCTGATGACCTCGATCTGTCGTCACCATTTGCTTGCCTGATGACCTCGATCTGTCGTCACTATTCACTTGCCTGATGACCCAGATCTGTTGTCACTATTCGGTTGCCTGATGACTTAGATCTGTCGTCACCTTTCGCTTGCCTGATGACCTCGATCTGTCGTCACGATTCGCTTGTCTGATAAACCAGATCTGTCGTCGCCATTCGCTTGTCTGATGACCTCGATCTGTCGTCACCATTCGCTTACCTGATGACCCAGATCTGTCGTCACCATTCGCTTGCCTCATGACCTCGATCTGTCGTCACCATTCGCTTGCCTGATGACCTCGATCTGTCGTCACAATTCGCTTGCCTGATGACCTCGATCTGTCGTCACTATTCGCTTGTCTGATGACCCAGATCTGTCGTCACCATTTGCTTTCTTGATGCCCTCGATCTGTCGTCACAATTCGCTTGCCTGATGACCTCGATCTGTCGTCACTATTCGCTTGTCTGATGACCCAGATCTGTCGTCACCATTTGCTTTCTTGATGACCTCGATCTGTCGTCACCATTCGCTTACCTGATGACCCAGATCTGTCGGTCACCATTCGCTTGCCTGATGACTCAGATCTGTCGTCACCTTTCGCTTGCCTGATGACCTCGATCTGTCGTCACCATTCGCTTGTCTGATGAACCAGATCTGTAGTCACCATTCGCTTGCTTGATGACCTCGATCTGTCGTCACCATTCGCTTGCCTGATGACCTCGATCTGTAGTCACCATTCGCTTACCTGATGACCCAGATCTGTTGTCACCATTCGCTTACCTGATGACCCAGATCTGTCGTCACCATTCGCTTGCCTAAAGACCTCGAACTGTCGTTACCATTTGCTTGCCTGATGACCTTGATCTGTCGTCACAATTCGCTTGCCTGATGACCTCGATCTGTCGTCACCATTTGCTTGCCTGATGACCTCGATCTGTCGTCACTATTCACTTGCCTGATGACCCAGATCTGTTGTCACTATTCGGTTGCCTGATGACCCGGATATGTCGTCACCATTCACTTGCCTGATGACCTCGATCAGTCATTACCATTCGCTTTCCTGATGACTTCGAACTGTCGTCCCCATTCGCTTGCCTGATGACCCAGATCTGTCGTCACCTTTCGCTTGCCTGATGACCTCGATTTGTCGTCACGATTCGCTTGTCTGATAAACCAGATCTGTCGTCACCATTCGCTTGTCTGATGACCTCGATCTGTCGTCACCATTCGCTTACCTGATGACCCAGATCTGTCGTCACCATTCGCTTGCCTCATGACCTCGATCTGTCGTCACCATTCGCTTGCCTGATGACCTCGATCTGTCGTCACAATTCGCTTGCCTGATGACCTCGATCTGTCGTCACTATTCGCTTGTCTGATGACCCAGATCTGTCGTCACCATTTGCTTTCTTGATGACCTCGATCTGTCGTCACAATTCGCTTGCCTGATGACCTCGATCTGTCGTCACTATTCGCTTGTCTGATGACCCAGATCTGTCGTCACCATTTGCTTTCTAGATGACCTCGATCTGTCGTCACCATTCGCTTACATGATGACCCAGATCTGTCGGTCACCATTCGCTTGCCTGATGACTCAGATCTGTCGTCACCTTTCGCTTGCCTGATGACCTCGATCTGTCGTCACCATTCGCTTGTCTGATGAACCAGATCTGTCGTCACCATTCGCTTGCCTGATGACCTCGATCTGTCGTCACAATTCGCTTACCTGATGACCCAGATCTGTCGTCACCATTCGCTTACCTGATGACCCAGATCTGTCGTCACCATTCGCTTGCCTAATGACCTCGAACTGTCGTTACCATTTGCTTGCCTGATGACCTTGATCTGTCGTCACAATTCGCTTGCCTGATGACCTCGATCTGTCGTCACCATTTGATTGCCTGATGACCTCGATCTGTCGTCACTATTCACTTGCCTGATGACCCAGATCTGTTGTCACTATTCGGTTGCCTGATGACTCGGATATGTCGTCACCATTCACTTGCCTGATGACCTCGATCAGCCATCACCATTTGCTTTCCTGATGACTTCGAACTGTCGTCCCCATTCGCTTGCCTGATGACCCAGATCTGTCGTCACCATTCGCTTGTCTGATGACCTCGATCTGTCGTCCCCATTCGCTTGCTTGATGACTTAGATCTGTCGTCACCTTTCGCTTGCCTGATGACCTCGATCTGTCGTCACGATTCGCTTGTCTGATAAACCACATCTGTCGTCACCATTCGCTTGTCTGATGACCTCGATCTGTCGTCACCATTCGCTTACCTGATGACCCAAATCTGTCGTCACCATTCGCTTGCCTGATGACCCAGACCTGTTGTCACTATTCGGTTGCCTGATGACCCAGATATGTCGTCACCATTCACTTGCCTGATGACCTCGATCAGTCATTACCATTCGCTTTCCTGATGACTTCAAACTGTCGTCACCATTCGCTTGCCTGATGACCCAGATCTGTCGTCATGATTCGCTTGCCTGATGACCTCGATCTGTCGTCCCCATTCGCTTGCATGATGATTCAGATTTGTCGGCACCTTTCGCTTGCCTGATGACCTCGATCTGTCGTCACCATTCGCTTGCCTGATGACCTCGATCTGTCGTCACCATTCGCTTGCCTGGTGACCTCGATCTGTCGTCACCATTGGCTTAGCTGATGACCCAGATCTGTCGTCACCATCGCTTGTTTGATGACTTCGATCTGTCGTCACCATTTGCTTGCCTGATGACCTCGATCTGTCGTCACCATCGCTTGTTTGATGACTTCGATCTGTCGTCACTATTCGCTTGCCTAATGACCCAGATCTGCTGTCACCATTCGCTTGCCTAATGACCTCGATCTGTCGTCACCATTCGCTTTCCTGATGACCTCGATCTGTCCTCCTTATTCGCTTGCCTGATGACCTCGATCTGTCGTCACTATTCGCTTGCCTGATGACCCAGATCTGTCGTCACCATCCGCTTGCCTGATGAGCTCGATCTGTCGTCACCATTTGCTTGCCTGATGACCTCAATCTGTCGTTACCATTTGCTTGCCTGATGACCTCGATCTGTCGTCACCATTCGCTTGCCTGATGACCCAGATCTGTCCTCACCATTCGCTTGCCTGATCATCTAGATCCGTCATCATTATGTCGTTTTACACACAACGAAGGTATGTCATCACTACCCTATTCATTAGATCCATTTCGATAATCTGTAGATTCTGAAATTTATTAGAGAATTTCGTCGCCAAAGTAGACTCTATTTCCTTCAATTTGAAAGTCTGTGTTTCTTATCCTTAATGGATTTCTTAAATGTATTACTTTAATTTATCCGGGAGAAATTTGAATATATTTTCATGTCCTTCAAGGGAAAATTCTAAAAGTCCAGATTGAATTACTTTATCTGCTTTCTATTTAATCCAGGCGCAATAATAGGCTCAAAGTTTAAAAAAAATTGCAAAAGAAAATCTGCCGTAAATAATGCGATTTTTATACCCATATAATAGGTACTTGATACTCATTTAAATTTTCAAGTAATACTTCTAAATACATATTTAATACTTATGCGAATGCTCATTTCATTAACATTAACTACACATTTAATGTACATTTATTATAGACAGCACTGGTTTGCTTAATTTCTCATGTCCGAGATGTTTTAAATGATTCTATATTAAATTTTCAAGTTAAATTAAAATCTTCAACACGGTTTTACAGAACAGGTCATTTTTTTATACAACCTTTATTTTCATGTATTTTCACCTTTCAATGCAGATTTTTATCTAAATGCTGTAATTACTCTAATTTTAAGAAAGTTTTCTTTCATAACTATAGAGCATTAAATGAAAAGTTAGCAGAAAATAGTGTATTACATGATTAGACATATTCTCTATTTAAAAAAAAATCCCTCAGCATGATTATAAAATATAAAAACTACCTACAATATGTTTTGCTAGGTGTGTGGCAAAGTTGCCCTGCCTCGGCAACAATCAAACATCACAGCATTTGTATAGACCTGATATCCTGCATATTTTGGCATTAATATTGGAAAATAGGATAAAGATTTTGCTCCTCAAATATGCTGCTGAATATGTGTCGAATACTTAGATGATGGAGCACGGGAAGCATGAAGGCATTACCTGTTGTAATACCTATGTTATGAGAGGAAAGAAAGTGCCATGTGAGGGATTGGAACTTCTGCATGACGAACTTACAAGTAGATAATTTCGTGCAACTTTGTGCTAATTTTCTAACGCAGAGTTGGTCATTTTGTGAGCCTTTGAATCTTCTCCAAATTTAAAAGCTATTTGTCGTATATATGTAAGTGAAATAATTTCAAAGCTTATAACTTAATGAATTTATGTTGTAAAAAAGTGCAAATTCTGGTTGTCACTTGATTGCCAAATGAAATGTATGAAGTTCTAGTGATTGATTCTGTATCTAAATGTCCGGAAATTAGAGTTATCTTCCTATTTTTATTTAAACATTGTAAAAACTGCCTTAAATATCTATTTTCGTTATAGGAGTAAACTAGAAGAACAAACGCGCTGTTAAATAGACAGATATGCCCTAAACTACAAAACCCATCCACCATGGACCAGGTATTCTAGTTCCAGACTTACTTGAAACCTTGGATCTAGATAAAATCAGTAATGATGACATAAAAATGACAACTCTAAAACTTTCAATCTAACACTATCTTGTTTCAATGAAACAAAACCATTACTACCAAGAATATCTCAATGACCTAACAAGAGTTTAAGGACTATCAAAAGATTCGTCCCAGCTCTTAGAGAGAGCAGCCGAAAACAACTAATTGCTGGTAAATAAGTAGGGATGAAGAATTCAGGCAGTTCTTTTCTCTTCATGGGAATTCATCTTTGGGCTACTGCTCGAAACTTAAGGGTTTGATCGAAACATTAAGAGTTGTGTATCAATCATCTGAATGGAGACTATCGAATAATCAAGTAGAAGTCTCAAATTGTGCTCTTAATTTACGGTAACAATCTTGCTTCTGTTACAGTTGGTCATTCAATCCAAGTGATTGAGAGTTATGACAAGATGAAAAGTATTCTTGATGACATCAAATACAATGATCAGGAGTGAATTTTTTTACCGCACCCATCTGGCGACTACCATCAAATGCATAACTCCGCCCAAAAACTTTTACTCTTGTACTAAGCTCCTTTAAAATTCACAAAAGAAAACATACAAAGAAAAAACAACAACAAAAAATGCAAAAAAATCACAACAAAAGCCAGAAGAAAATGGAAGCACACACTGGCGTTGCATCCCCGAGAGCAGAATAATGCGACCAAGACCAAAGAGTCAAATAAAATGAACGAGACGAGCCTCTTCTAAAAAGTCAAATAGTTCACAAGTCTATGTGAAAGAACCCGTCCTGAGTACAAGGGGCATGAGAGAGCAACCCCGAGTACGGAGACAGGTAATCTACGCCAAGATTACCCTGAATAGGACATTCAACCAGTATGTGCCAAACAGTCTAAGGGACAACGCAGTCGTCGCACTAAGGTGAAGGAAAGCTCTCCATCAAATAGCGGCGCGTTCTGCATGCAGCTTTAAGTTCGTCTCAGCCGTCTCACATCTTCTTTGCCAGATAGCCTAAAACCCTGATTTCTGCCATGTAATCGGTGTGAGGAAGAGCAAAACACTAGTCTGGTCGAATAGTCCCCATGAACAATTTGGCAACCTGATCGGCGCGCTCATTCCCCGCAAATTCCTCATGTCAAAGAACCCAGCAGAAGATAATCTCGACATAGGAACATATGAAAAGAAGGAGACTGCAAAAGACCATTCATGGCCTACACTTGGCAGCTCCTGTTCCAGTCAACACACAAAAGATTTCTTACCAGAGAAAAGTCATCAACATTGTCACCCTTTACAGGAGTTCATCAGGTCTAATCTACAATGTACATAAAATGCATCCAGAGGATTATGTCCATTTATGCAACCGCAAAATATAATCTCCCCACTCCTTAGAAAAATATATACATATGTACATAAAAAAAGTCAGTCCCATCTAGCAGATTCCTCCATATATTTATCTAATCTATTCTTAAAACTACCCAGAGAGGAGGCTTCTATCACATATCTAGTGAGCCTATTCCATTCATCTACCACACGATTTGTAAACCAATTCCTCCCAATCTCCTTCCTAAACCTATACTTATCAAGCTTAAACCCATTGCTACGTGTCCTGTCATGTTTACTTAGTATAAGAACCTTACCCAGATCCCCTTTATTATATCCTTTTACCCATTTGAAGACTTCAATCAATTCCCCTCTGACTCTTCTCCTTTCCAATGTATGTAGATTTAGTTTTCTGAGCCTTTTCCTATAAGGGCAGTTCCTTAGCCCACCAATCATCTTTGTCATCCTTCTCTGCACAGACTCAAGCAAATCAATATCCTTCCTATAATATGGTGACCAAAATTGTACTGCATAGTCTAGATGAGGCCTAACTAGCGCCAGATACAGTTTTAGAATGACTTCAGCACTCTTATTGCTTACACTCCTCCTAATGAATACCAATATCCTATTCGCTTTATTCTTAGCATTTAGGCATTGCTTTGTAGGACGAAGGTCTGAACTTACCAAAATACCCAAGTCCCTCTCACAATCGGTCCTCCCTAAATTTCTCCCATTTAATTTATAACTATTCAATGGATTATTTCTACCTATACTAAGTACACTACATTTCTCTATGTTAAACTTCATTTGCCATTTCTCGGCCCAATTGGACCGAATGGTCAATTCGTCCTGCATTAAAACAGCATCAGAATCAGCCCTAATAGCCTTACCTAGCTTAGTATCATCAGCAAATTTACTCAGGTCACTACTTATACCTATGCCAAGATCATTAATATAAATTAAGAATAGCAAGGGACCCAAAACAGATCCTTGCGGAACTCCACTGCTAACACACCCCCACTCAGATTTAACTCCATCTATACTAACTCTTTGCTGTCTGTCACCAAACCATGACTGAATCCACCTAAATATACTGCCATCGATCCCGTGTGCTTTAACTTTGCTCAAAAGCCGTAAGTGTGGCACTCGATCAAAAGCCTTACTAAAGTCCAAGTATAAAATATCATAGTTTTCATCATTATTTGCTGCTTCATACACCTTACTATAAAAAGACAGCAAATTAGTCAGACAGGATTTACCCTTACTAAAGCCATGCTGTGATTCTTTTATCAACTTATGCTTATCTTAGTGATCTCTAATATTCCTTGCTATAATAGATTCCATCATTTTCCCTACCACTGATGTCAAACTTACTGGTCTGTAATTAGACATATGCCAAGATCATTAATATAAATTAAGAATAGCAAGGGACCCAAAACAGATCCTTGCGGAACTCCACTGCTAACACACCCCCACTCAGATTTAACTTTATCTATACTAACTCTTTGCTGTCTGTCACCAAACCATGACTGAATCCACCTACCACTGATGTCAAACTTACTGGTCTGTAATTAGACCTATGCCAAGATCATTAATATAAATTAAGAATAGCAAGGGACCCAAAACAGATCCTTGCGGAACTCCACTGCTAACACACCCCCACTCAGATTTAACTCCATCTATACTACCACTGATGTCAAACTTACTGGTCTGTAATTAGACATATTTGTTTTATCCCCTTTCTTAAATATAGGTATCACATTGGCTTTCTTCCATGCCACTGGCACAATGCCACTCTCCAATGATTTTCTAAAGATGCATGCTAGGGGCTCACTTAACACATCCTTACATTCTTTCAAAATTCTAGGAAAGAGCTCATCAGGACCGGGTGCTTTAATACTTTTTATTTTATCAATTTCATTTGTCACTATCTCCTTTGTGATCAAGATGTACTTTAATTTCTCTTTATCATTACCCCGAAAGATCATTGACACCTCGGGTATATTTAGAGTATCCTCCTGTGTAAATACTGAGAGAAAAAAGTCATTTAGCATTCCAGCCATTGAGTCCCTATCACTCACTAATTCTCCTTTGGAATCTATAAGTGGGCCTATTTTATCTCTAACCTTAGTTTTGTATAATTGATAAAAGCTTTTAGGATCTTCCTTTGCCCTATTTGCCACTTTAATTTCATAATTTCTCCTTGCTACTCTAATTAACTTTTTAACATCTCTTGCTAGTTCATTATACCTCTGCCTTAAGTGATTCTCTCCATTTTTTATTTTCCTATAAATGCCCTTTTTAATGCCAATATAATGCTAATTTTATCTGTCATCCATTTTAGGGCATTATTTTTAGTCCTAATCTTCTTATATGGAATGTTAATCATCTGACCTGTAATTAATTGCTCAATTATTCTTTCATACTCCTCTTCAATTGTAATCTCTTCCTCCTTGTGATTATTGTCTCCACTAACTGATATCATTGAATCTATTCCTGATTTGATTTCATTCCTAGGATTCTGTACAACATCCTCCAGCTTGCGGCAACCGTGGCGTCAAGGATCCCTTAATTAGGGTGTGCGACGATTCCAATGCCCCCGAGAGCAGTCGGGACGTTATATAAATCTTTAGGAATCATAATCTCGTTTAGCAACGAGTCTGGTTTGGGTTGTAACCGTGGATGACGGCAGAAGTACACTCCCTTAGTCTTGGCTAAAAAAAACTAAAACCTGTTCGCTTCGGCCAAGAGAGAGATTCGGTTCAATGCTTGGTGGAGTAGATGCCCCAGAGTTGATATATTTGTCGCACCAAAAGATATCGAAAGGTCGTTTACTTAGAGCGCAACGAGAACATCTTCTGCTACTCCTCAGGTGGTACTGTTGATCATCTTGGACACCTTCTTCCTTCACATTTTGGTTTAAGATGGCTTCTCCCACTCGTATGTGCAATCTAGGATCTCACAGAAATTTAGAAATAAAGAATGAGAGGCATTATCTAGCATCTAACACGTGAATGGATGGTATACATGATACCGTATCTCCATGCAGTAAACTATAGAAAGTGTATGGCACAGCTGCATAATTTAGATAAAATTGGGTTTATTTCCCCTACTTTGCGAAAATCTACCTCTAAGATAACCCTCAGTAATGAAATGATGAACTATATTAGCCCTTCCTTAGTAGTATTGCTCAAAAGGAAGGGCTGCATTAGACACGAGGTCTAAAATCTCCCCTCCCCGTATTTTCGTAAAAAAAATCAAAGGTCGCATTATACAAGAAGTTATATACACTATGCATTCTTTGCATACAAATCATCTCCGGTATTTAGATCATTCTTCTATATTTTGAGATTCAACGTTGAGCATTGGAGATTAGTGGAGAAAGCCATAAACTGTCATTGAAACGTAAATGCCCATACAACTATATTTGTTAAAATATGAGATTTATATAAAAAAAATTAATGAGCAAAATATTGAAATGAATAAAATGGCATAGCAGAGGAACCTGCAAGGAATGGGCACTCTTTGATTGATTAAACGACAATAGTAGAATGCATGTTTGATTCGTTCACCAATGGTTCACGGTATCAGGCCGTCCTACCGAGTGATTTCTTAATCCTCTAATTTAAAAGATGCGGAACGTCACCCAAACAAACGTATCAACCTCATTTTCTCGTTCTCGCAAAAAAGGCATCAGCTGTAACATTGGAAACCGTGCTGGACGTGCTTGGGACTGTGTGCGAGGCTCCACCGATAACTGAGAAGACTTTTAATATACATGTTCTTCTATTTCTTCATTTCCAACAGATTTCACCGCTCCCCCCCCCCCATCTACGCTTGCTTTATTCTATAGTCGAAGTCCAAGGACGGAGTTCCCCCCCCCCCCCCATCGGACGCTTTGGTCATCGGGATCAAGAAGTAACCTCAAATGGGACCTGGACGCTCATACCGACAGTCTATGTACCTTTCGAAAAACTAGCTCCTGAGGGAAGGTTTTATGTGTACTTCCCGAAATCTATTCTGGGTCTCCATGGCAGTTTATGTAAATTTGAAAGTAAAGAAAAGACTTAAAAAATGATGAAATGGCTTCCTTTTCACCATGTAGCCTAATAAATTTTAGAAAATATGACATTTTATTAATTACGCACCAGTTAATAAAATGCTAAGTAATTCAAACATATTAACAAAATATTCAAACATATTAGCAAAATACACATTATTATCCTACATATATTTAGAATAATATGATAAATTCTAAAAAAATGTTGCTAGATATATTTAATATATGAATCTTTGAGGGGTGGTTTATACTCTTAGCCAAGGGTGTAAGAGCTTACACAAATGTTAATTGACGTAATTAAATGGAACGACGAATTTTACAATGCAAATTAATGTTTTGAAATGCGGCGTGTAACGTTATGAAAAAAATTATCTTAAATTTAAGTACTTTATCCACGGTACCTAGTTTAACGCTGCAAATAAACAATTAGATTTGGGAGTTAAAATCAATAATAAATAATTTATTATCTATTAGTATGCTGCTCCTTTTCGTATGTAGTTAGCATTGAACCTGAAGAATCGGGATGTTACTGCCTGGACAGTATGTGATGTCATTCATAGATTTCGAAATTGTGGTACGGTGCAGGGCCTGTATCATACGCTGTTTGTATTTTTTTTATATTTTAAGAGCCCATCTGGCGACTGACTACTAGGGAGAGAGTCGGCGTACTGACACTAATGCCTAATACTACGAGAGATTAAAAAAACAAGTAACAACATGTAAATAATAAATAACAAAGGCTAAAACACAAGCTAAAGAAATGACAACAAATAAAGACAAAAAGCCAGATTAGCAAAAAGATAACAAGAAGAAAGTGCGGTTCGGCGCCCTCGGGAGCAGAACATGCCACCTAAATCAAAAAGTCAAATAAAGTGGAGGAGGCCAGACTCCTCAAAAAAGTCATATAGTCCGCAAGTCTGTGTACACGAAGAAGTACCGAGTAGAGGGACAAGCGGTAGCGACCCCGCTCACCCTGGTACCGGGATAGGTAACGTACGCGAAGATCATCCAGAATGGGACATTCAACAAGAATGTGCCGAACAGTTTGGGGGAAAACGCAGTCGTCGCCATAAGGTTCCGGCCGCGTTCCGCAGGTATGTCCAATTCGAAGACGAGAGAAAGCAACCTGAAGCCATCGCAGTATTAAGGAGTAGGTCTATGGGAAAAGTCGCGCCACAATGGCACACAACTTTAAGTTCCCCTTGGGGGTCTCTCATCTTCTTTGCCAAGTAGCTCGGAGGGCCGCCCGTATTCCTGCAATGTAATCAGTGTGAGGAAGAGTTAAACGCTGGTCTGTCTCCTCAGACCTCGCGGACTCATTGGCTCCCTCATTGGCGCGCTCATTCCCCTCAATTCTCATATGTCCAGGAACCCAGCAGAGGATAATTTTGAGATCCGCCTGGCTCACCGAAACTGGGGCGTGACGGATATCGCGAACCAAGGGATGCGGAGATTTCAATGTCCCGAGAGCGCTTAGGGCGTTTATGAGGCGCTACAGATCATAATCCAGTCTCCGAACAGGGCAGGACGCGTTATTCCCCGTACCAAGCGGTGTATTGCAACCAACTCAGCCGTAAAGACAGAGACCGCTGACTTCAGACAGAGGGGATACGGCGTTGAAACCGACAACTCTTGGAACTTGTATCCATCCTGTGACACGGAGTGTGCTCCAAAAAGGCCGAACGCAATACTGTCGGCGCTGTAGAAGCTTTGGGAGCAGAGGCTTGGTGACAAATAGTCTGAGGTAGTAACCTCCTCTGTGGCGTTCTGGGTAAAACCAGTGGTGCCTGGGGCCCGAGAACTACATCGACCTTCCGAAGGAGTTTCATTACCCTAAACCTAAAGGCTTAGGGTATGACTGGCGTCTCTTGGATGCAGTGAGAACTGTTGGCGACTGGGGAATTGACATATCCCAGCATCGACAAGTATAGAACGGATACAAAAGTCCCTAAGGCTGCAAATATAAGCCTCCCATGTGAAGCTTTGGTCAAATACAGGACAAAGGAAACGGCGCGAATCAACCACTTCAAGGCGAACTCCATTTAAAAACAAGTCTAGGTTAGGGTAGAGCCGTGGATGGCAGTAGAAGTGCACAACCTTGGTCTTAGCCAAGGAAACCTGATGCCTGTGAGCTTTAACATATTGAGAGACACGGTTCACTTCCCGTATGTCGACGCACCAGAGTTGGCATCTGGACCGAGCCTAGAGGGATTACATAGTCGCCATGTAGAGCGTATCATTAACATCTTTCCGTAGCTCCGAGGTGATGCCGTTGATACTCAGGACAAAACGTGTGACAGTGAGGACACTTCCATGCGAGACATCCTCTTTGTGCTCTATTGGGCCGGAGAGCCCCCCCCCCTGTACCCGGAATAAACGATCTAACCAAAGCTCCGAGTATGATTAAGAGGCTATTCCCCCCCCCCCATTGTTTTGAGAGTCGCCATGTGGTATCATAGGTCTTGTCCAGATCGAAAAACACCATAACTTACTGCTGTCTACGAAGGAATGCCTCGCAGACGACTTTTCTCATTCGAATCAAAACATCCGACGTGGAGTGGAACTTGCGAAAGCCGCACTGTACGGAAGAATAGTAGCGTCCATTAATCAGAAAAAAGGTTAATCTAAAATTTACCTATTTCTCCATAAACTTTTCGCAGGTTAGATAGATTATGCGGAAACCGGCCTGGGTAGAGTAGTATTTACCCTGTTTGCCTAAAGCGAGAACAGTAGCGATTCGCCGAAAGTCTAGCGGGATACCCTCTACCCAGATCCTATTAAACAAATCTAACAGAAAGGCCATACCTCGCTCACCCAGGTATCGAAGCATGGTATATGGGTCATCGTTCTGACCAGGGACGATGTCCGCTCACGAAGCGAGAGCAGAACTCAACTCACTCAAAGTAAACCTGTCGTTGAATGGTTTTCTGCCTCTGAAGGTTAAGTGCAGTTGGTAGGTATTCAGCCATATCGAAACATGAATTTAATACAGGTGGAGCAGCATCCCAGCTTAAGAAGGCCAAGAAATCGGTCGTGAAGGACTCCGCCACGGGCACGTAGTCCGGGATTGCGATTCCATTCTTCTGGAGAATGGGAGAGGCGTCTTGTGAGAATTATCCATGAATACTTTCGACTTGCCTCCACACCTCTGCTAGAGTTGCCTTCCCAGAATTATCTATGAATACTTTCGACTCGCCTCCACACCTCTGCTATAGTTGTCTTTCCGTTAATTAAACTCACGTAGAGCAGCCGGCGTGCTTTGAAACATACCAAATCTTAGCCCTACCTCTACCAAATTCACCGACTGTGAAATAGTCCGGGCGGCGTTTAAAGCGCATTTAGGTATAACCTTCTGTTTGAGGGCCGTCTTACCCTCAACTTACCATCACGGAAGCGGTCGACGTGCAAAATATCCACACGTTCTAAAAATAATAGTTATACCCACCGCGATAAGATTGCCGGAGAAGAAGTCAACGACCTCATCCACCCCTGGGATTGATCGAGTAGTCTCCCCAGAGGAGCTATTTACTGTTCAAATCCAGGAACAAGTGAAAGAGCCTCGGCAACCGTGCTACGACGCGGCGAAAGTCCCCTATCGTCAAAGTCGGCTGATGATGGAATGAACGAATAAATAACAATATACCTGCTACTGCCTGAAAGGAGTTATTTAAAGCAAAGAGAAGAAAGGAAAAATGATGCTGGCTGTAAATGGCGCATCGTCCTGCCCGGCCCCTCTCCCGTGGTGGTGGGATCACAAACACTTATACCCTGGGAGACTTGCCAGGGGGCACGAGCCCAGCATGGTTTCCTGCAAAAGGATAGCTAAGAAAAAACGGGAGTAGACGAGCCTCTGCAGCTCTTCTCAGTTAGCCCAAATTTTGCGTCAATTCCATTGAAGAAATATGCCCTCCAAGCTTTGTTCGGAGGAGATGCGGGGGTATTCTTCAAAGAAAAGACACTCACGACAATGGCCGTACTCATTCCGGAGGTAGACCTTCTTGCTCTGTTGACCGGATAATGCACTAATGACACTATCTCCTTCGAGGACTTATCGGTAGGAGATTGGGCTCACCATACGAGTATTTTACTCCCTCCGCCTCAAAACCTTAGGCAGGCGGGAGGCTACGGAGGCTGGGGTCCCTCCTTTGGATGATCAACCGTATTCGACTCACCCAGCCTAGCATATACAAAGGATGTAGAAGCCGAAGCTCCTTTAGTGATGTTCTCCTTTTGGAGGAACCCATAAAGATAGCTACACGAACAAATTCAGGGGTGTTGCCTCCTGTGAGTCTAACGACTCGGTGGAGACGCTTGGCCGTTTTGCCGCCTTACGGGAAATGGTCACAATTGGGGAGGGGAGCCAGCCCTGGTTTTAGCCTGGGCCGGGTCTGAACCCTTTGTGCTGCCAACTCTACCAGGGAAGCGCCTGGGGTGGGTAGATCCGCAGAAGGGTTCCGAATGGGCGCGGAAACGACCGTGCTCGTTGGCCTGGGGCGGCCAGGAGAAGGGAATGTCTTTTTTAACATTGAGGCATAAGACTCCCCAGGCAGCACCGGGCGCGACATTACCAAGGCCTTAGCCTCGCGAAATTAAAAACGATCCGTAACCTGCTTTACATTGCTTCAAAGAGGCGAGATTCGACTCTCCGTAATTCACACACTTGGCCATACACGATTTAGACTTATCGTGCGCGGCCTTGGAGCAACTTACACAGACTTTGGTAAACCCTGACTTGCACGTATACAGGAGCGATTCGTATAGCCACCTCCGTGGCAGTGGCACGAATTCCTTCACGTGGTTGTGATACCACCCGACACGCACCGACTCAGGTAGCTTGTCACAGTCGAACGTGATGAAGAGTGTAGGGTCGGTCTCGAAGACCACCCCTGATTTATTATTACACATTCGACCTTGACCGCACCTTGGTCGGCCAGCTTTAAGGTCATGTCATATATAGAGTAGTCCACCACTCCTCTTGCATAAACCACTCCTTTCATGAAACTCAGGGTAGAGTGCGGCGTCACACTAACTGGCGTGCCATCATATGTGCGAAGGGCACTAATCATGGCCGTCTTGGAGAAATCAGACTCATTTGCCAGAAGGCTACCTTCCGAGAAACGGATCGCCTTCGGATCTCTAATAATAAGGCTAGCTAGTGATCTCCTATGATGGATCATGTTGCCCTTGTACAACATGCTAACATCAGTGCAGTGGATAACCAGGAAGTGTTTGAATCCAGTTTGCATCGAAACGCCAGGTAGTCTCTCAATGAGGGGGCTCGACGTAATCAAGGCTGCGTTCCGTCTTGGTCATAAGAACATAAGAAAAGAAGGAGACTGCAAAAGACCATTCATGGCATACACTTGGCCCCTCCACCCGGCGTAGCGTCATGGCTGAACGTGACGATCTTGGCCTGGTCGCTTTCAGAAACCACAGCGAACCCTGTCTTCCTCGGAGCTCCCGCGGAGGGAGAGGAACTCTTAGTCCTCTTAGTCTTTATCTCATTTCTTTTCTTCTCCTGAGAGTACGTGGGGCATGAACCCGCTTTTCTCCACCGCTTATAGGAGCTCTTAGGAAGGATGGACCAGCCTCAGCCAGATCCTTCTCTGAAATAGAGAAGGTCTTGGCTACCAAGGGGGTACCAGCCAGGGGAGGAGGTCCTTCCTTTCCTTTTAAGTCTTCGAGGCCCTAAGCCCTCTGAGGAGGAGCTTGCACAGCGACGGACTCAGATACTGTGCTTTCGTCAAGCCCGGGTTAGACCCCATTATAGATCCCTGTCTTGGCCTGGGTCACCCATGAGACCATGTCCATCTCAGAGTGGGCCTCCATGAGGCCATTCCATTCGAGGTATCTTTTGTCTTGTCTCTGGCCAGTGAGCCGGCATCGATCGGGGAAGAGTGTGCAAACGCTATGTCGTAGAATTGCTCATAGTCTGGTCCAATAATTATTCTAGTCCTTGATCTGGAAACACCGCTTTTGTGTAAGTCGATGGTATTGAGACCCTATGACTCAATCCTACGATCATATATATATATATATATATATATATATATATATATATATATATATATATATATATATATATATAGATATATATTTATATATATATATATATATATATATATATATATATATATATATATATATATATATATATAGGTAGAATTTAATTCCTACTGAACGTGCAAAAGTTGGTTAGAGGCGGATTGTGCCACAGCTAGGATTCTCACTATAAAAGTCCCACTTGTTACTGGGGGGAGGTTTGTGATTGTTGAATTCTAAGAGTGCATAATACAGGTTGAATAAATTAGCCGAAGGGATTCTTAATTAAAGTCTGTCCAAGGGTACGTCAAAAAGGAGGAGCCACAAATAAACCCTCGTACAAAAATAAACTTCACTTTACACCAAAATAATAATTAGCAGCAATAGTTAAACGGGCATTTAGGTAAATAAGGATTAAATATTAAACACGGATTAGTCCGGGTTGACAGCAATTATAAATAATAATATCAGGGAATGACTCACTTGGATCTCTTTAAAAAAGGAGGAGAGGATAACACTGACGTTAAGCGTCTAGATTTATAATGACTCAATGGAAGTATAAATCACTGTTAATTAAATAGGTAATTTAAGAATAGAGGGACAATGGGTTTACAGATTACCATTAATTGTGATGGATTAGAGAGACGACTACTCAGGTCCAGACGAGGTGGTTCGGGTGGCGTTAACACGAGTTCTCGGGGAGAGGGGGGATAAGACGATAGGTTCGGGGCTGCTTACTGCAGTTCAGGTTAGTTCACTCCTAACTGGATGTGACACTGACAAATAGTTACTTCCAGTAACTATTTGGATGTTCCTTTATATTTCTCAAGTTACGTTGAGCAACAGAGCGTATTTTTCTAGTCACAGACTCTGCGGGGCGTGATTTGCCTCAGGAACACTTTGAGACAGGACCAAGTTAACTTAGCGGCGCGTTGGCAGTCGATACGTTACAGCAACGACTCTCGTTCAACGGGAGGGTTACGCGAGTTAGTTTGAAACACTTCTGCCAAGGGATGAACGGCGTTGTTATTTATACCGCGGACTGTGTGAAATCGAGAGAGAGATTCCATATACGACAATTCGCTTATCGCAGCGCATTCTGGGCAATCTCCATGGTATCATAAATAAGGGAAATAGAATTCAGGCTTCTCTGTGAGATAGGCCTTCTTTCGTCAGACTTCCTGTCGCCTGTTGGGAAAGTTTGGCGCGGATAACAACTTCGGTCAAGAGAAGGCGGAGGAGGGCGGTAGAATGTCGGGGGAAGGTGGGGGGAGAGAGAGGAGACGAAGGTAACCTTAAACGACAAATTTCTTTCGTTCCCACGATTGTACGTTCCATACCCTCACACGCTAATTATATAGCGCAGTAGCCAGTTCTAAGAGGGATGAATACGAAGCGAGCAAAGCCAGCCACCGTTATTAGAGGCCAAACCTCCCACTCGATGGCCAGGCAGCCCATTAGCATGGCGGCTCCACTTTAGTCAGGGCGTAAAATTAATACTCAGTGAAGAGAGAGAGAGAGAAAGAGAGAGAGAGAGAGAGAGAGAGAGAGAGAGAGAGAGAGAGAGAGAGAGAGAGAGAGAGAGAGAGAGAGAGGGTATTCGAAGATGGTGATGGTTGGGGTGGGGCAAGTTGTTAAAACCCACTAACCACTCCAAATCATAGCTCAGGGGGGAAGAGCGTTGTCCACCCCACGGCCGATCCGGGATGGCTGGGTGAGAGGAAGCTGGTCGGTGTCTACCATGCGAAATTAGAGGGTGACCAGAAAAAGTTGTGGGAGAGGTTGTAGGGAAAGTGAGGAAGCAGGGTAAGAAGAAAGGTTGTCAGAAAGTAGGAGAAGAGGTTAAGTTGTGGCCGGACGGGAGTTCCGAAGTCGAAAATACCCCTTTTGCCTATGAGAGGTGGAAATTAATCTATTCCCACTTTTCCATTAATCATGTTTAAAATGCCTTAAGTCAGCCATGCATTCCACACTACACCTGTCCAAAACCATCTTTGGTAACCTTGTTTGCAGGCACCCTACGCGAAATTAACATGTATTTGCGATGGAAAGGGGGGGGGGGGCGAGGAAGTTGATGAAATACGTTTGCCAGATTTTGTGTGTGGCAGTGCAGTCACCGTTGCCGTAGAAACGCTGAAGCCCTACATAAATGCGAAGATCGGGGTAATTTTGAGCCATGAGTTCCACCAGCGCTGACATGTTTGCAAGAACAAGTACCCTCGTCCGGGAATGTTTTGGACCTTTGGTGAGAAATGCAAGAGGTATTCTTCCGCGTGAATGTTAAACCCCGAGATGTAGAGTTTGATGTCAAATACAATTCATCAAAGTTAGGGTTGAGAGCTACCATGGACGCGATCTGCAAAATTGGAAGTTATAAGCAGAGGTACATAAATGAATAGACTCCAGAAATGGCTGAAGTTAACATGACACCAAGTGTTTAAACTAGGAAAACATCGAATAAATAAGAGTTTCTCAATATTACATCGAACTTAGAAGAGAGAATGCGTTTAATTCTTAATTTTTAAAATGTTTTAAGAGCTTTTTCATATTTCGTATGTGAATAATTCTCCCTTGAAATTTTTCCATTGCACTCAATTTGTTTGCTCTTCTATCAACATTGTTATAATTCTCTATGCCTGCAAGTGGGCATACCTTCAATTTAGTACAATATCATTATAGTAAAATGCACATTCCTCATTTTACCCTCCCAATAAGCCTTCTATCTTAGCTTACTCTTGCCATACAGAATTTTAACACATTATAACTTTTCCTAATTTAACCATTTTCCTTACAAACCCATTATAATGATCTGCTGGACATATCTTTAGTATTTTTTATATAATTTTTCGATAAAAATATCTTTTATTCCAATTATATTTGTCTATTATTAATTTTATAGAAATTTTCGCTCTTGGTTTAGGCCTTTTTTTCATCTCTCACACAACTATAAAGACAAGTCTCATCTCATGCCATCTTCATTATCTAAAATCTTTCACTTCTTCGCATTTCATCGCATTCTAAGGCAATTTATCAACTTAAACTCTTAATTGCCCTTTATCCCGAGTTAAAAAATCCAGTTGAACCTGAGGATTACTAAGACGTCTCCGGGAATATATTTCTCCTCCCCATCTCGAAAAGCAAAGTTTCCTTATTGTCAAAGTTGGTAACTTAAGGATGATTTAATGGTCTCGTTACCGACCTGTCTTTACCTGCGGGTACGTCTTTACGGGGGTATTTAATCGCCCAGATTTGGCACTGGGATCATCCAACCCATGAGTGTGGCTACTGAGGTAAAGAAGAGACGTAAACAGAGAAGGAACACGAGTAGAAAAAACACCCGATTGGACCCATGTATACGAGTAATAGTAAAATTAAACTGGTGATCAAGACAACGGATCTTGGAGAGTTTAGGGGTATGGCTTCTAAGAAACCTTGTATTTGACCGTGCCTAATAAAGTGAGGGGTAAGTTCACTTACTTGTGCCCTCTCCCTCCCTGGAGAGAAAAGGGTAATAGCTCCATCCTATCTCGGACCCTTTCCAGAAAACTTTGCCCATTGTTCTCCCTCAACTTTGGCGGTAAGACACCTTATGCACTGATTGCCAGGTGCAATACGAGAAGAGACACCAGTCCGGTGTTGCTTCTGCCGAATGCCATTCCGACTCAAGACAAAAGAGGGTTGTGTCAAAAGCGTTTATAATTTGGGGTTTAATTGTGCTGTTTATTGTACTATTTACACCCTGTAGCGAAAATTGTCCTGCAGTTTTTATTTTTTATTTACGGGGCATATTTGGCTATGGATGGATTTCCTGTAGGCTATTCAGTTTTGTTGCATTGAACACATCTCTATATAGCCATGCTACAGGTGTCATCTAGAGGATTGCTTCACTCCTGATCATAATGCCTGTAGGGAGGGACTGCGGTTTTATATCTTCTATACATTTCCACTTCCTCCATCTTCACTCCTTTCTTTACAGATCTCTCCTTATAAAGCTTTTTGCGGGAGATGCTTTCATTGGGTTTTATTTTAAATTTAAATTCAAAAACTGTACTGAAGGAATTCAAAAATTTCTCGGAATTTTGTTTCATTATTTAAACTATTGATTTCAGCTCCATGGCTTCCTATTAATCCTGTTATGTCTAAAACAAGGTCATAATTGACCCACATGCTCTATGTTTACTTGTCCTTAACATATATGTAGATGGTAAAGTTACGACTTATGTGAACTGTAGACCTAGAATTTTTACTAATATTAGAATTTTGTAGGTGGACGGAATTTTAATTCATTTTTTTGTTTTTCCTAAAAAAATAAAGGATCCATCATGTTTGATTGCTCTTATAGATGATATATACAGTTATTTATCATAATCACATCTTAAAATAAAAAAAACGGTTCAAGTCAACTATAATCTCAATTTAGCTAACTGGGAACGTACAAATGTTTCAGCTAGAGAAAGGTTGAACTATCAATAGTCTCATCCCTGAGGCAGAAAACTAATTTAAGTGTGAACCATTATCTGCTGTTCATTAAAAGCATAAAAACATTAAAACCGCTCTACAGTACGATAGAAAGTGCCATCAATTCACAGCTAACTATAATTTTTTTTATTATCGAAAGAGGAAGATAATCCATTGAAAATTGCGAAACGTTTTTCAAAATAATTTCTTGAGAGAGTTTTAAATCATAATTGAGTATCTCTGGAATCATTGAAGCCGAACTAGCGAAACAAGCTTGGAAAACAAGTTACAAAGTGAGTCACTTCCAGGAAGTTTCATCAGTAAGTTTCAAGAAATTACAGGAAGTTCCAAGAAGCTTCACAAAGCTACAATAAGTTTCATGAAGTTTCAGAGTCTCAATAAGTTTCAAGACCTTTCCAAAAAATTTAGAAGGTTTCAAAACGTTCAAAGATATTTCAAGAAGTTTCAGGCAGTTTCCGGAAGTATCAAGAGTCTGATTTAGTCCCCTTCGAATAATTAGGAATAATTCTTCGAATGGCAAAAGAGAGCATTTTGTGTCTTGTGTCTAAATTCTTCCCCCTTTCACTTGTTGTTCCTGGGAGTCTACCAGGGTGTATATATTTTAATTTTGATCAGTGAGAATCAAAAAAATGATAAAACATATTTAAAGTTGATAGAAAACTACCATAGTAGATTTGTATACCCTAGAATTATTGTAAAACCCTAGGGTCTATCCATATAATTTCTCACGGTAGATACACCCAAATCTCCGTCCAAAAGATGAATTTCAAAAAGTGAAAATTTGTGGCTGATTTTGGACACCAAAGTTATTTTTCTTAATTTTTGAGTGAATTTTCGAGTTTTAATAAATACTTTAAATTCAGTAAATAATTAATTTAACTATATTAATTAAGCCTGAAAAATATTTTTGTATCAAGTAAAAAAAAGGTGGACAACTTCAGCGAGAATTGCTACTGAGAATTAAATCGCTCCTAATGCACTGTATTTATTCGCTCCACTTCAAGTACTGTGAAAACTCTAATTATAATATGTGAATCGAGAATTACTCCTTTTTACCGTATGTTAGAGTTTGTAATGCATGAAATTAATTTAATCAGGGAAGTTAATGTAAACGCGACTGTAAAACTTGCCAATCAATGCAGGAGAGTAGGCTTTGATGTGAAGTCACTCGACGATGAACAAAGGGGTGCAGTGGATAGCTGCTAACTTGAAATGCAAAGAAGAACGTTTAGCAACGGATATCAGCAGAGTGTAAGAGGTCTCAGAGTTTGACAGTGTCTTAGAATAGGGTTAAGTTAACCTTATTGCAACTTATTGAATGTAGGCTGGCCACAGTCGATTATCTTGGAGGTTCCCGGATAACAGAAAAACGGGTACAAAAATAACCTTACTAATATGCAAATTAATATTATTTTACAAGATTAAAAGGAGTTTTAAATCGAGTTATACACACATTAGATGTACACGGGTCTCAGTAGCTAAAGGGAGGGGGGGACTTGGTGAGTAAGGTCACGGTACAAACAAACGAACAATATTGGCCAAGGGACGCTCGAATGACCTTGAAAATATACTAAGCCGATGATGAAGGCCTTACACTGGGGGAGGGGACATCGAGAGAGCACTTGCACAGGAGAGTTGCGCGTTGCTGTTACTTCGAAGATTAGGTCCGAGGAAGTAGTCCTTGCCTTGGTACAAAGTTCAAACAATAGTCTCTTAACAATGACTATTGCTTTGGAGTAACACGAATCGAAACTAAGCGTGCTGCGTTTGATGAGCGGGGGAAGGCGAGTCGAGGTAGACTCACGTGAATTAACGAGAATACTGGGAGCTTGAGGGGTCCTGTGAGAATTGTGCAGAGTCCAACGGGACGCGAATATGGGGTACGAACGGGGAATTGCAGACGACGGATACGGACGGGGAAGGGCGGGCGGCGGATACTGACTTCCAACTCTGGCGCCTGAAAATTTATAGAGGGGTCGAATGGGGTTTTCTCCCCTCCGTCCAAAGGGAAGGGTTCTATGGTCAGACGCTTCGGCAGACGAGAATAATTTCGGACTTTTAGCGCAAGCGCGGGAAGGTTCCTAAGTCGCCGAGGTGAACTTTGTCAGATTTTAGATGGGACCTTGTGGGCTCTCAAGCTTGTCGCAACTTCCTGTGATGGCGGCATTTCAGGTCACCGCGGCGTCTCATAATTTGGACCTACAGGTGTCTGTTGTGTCTCTCTCTCTTTCCAATGAAGTGCAAGGTGTGTGTATCTTCCTCACTCTCTCAGATCTTTGACAGGCAGAAGTCTCCTTAGAGAGTGGAAAGAGTGGATGGCTTGACTCGTTGAACTGGTCTGGTGTTTCTCCGCAAACTGCTCTTACTTTTCCATAAATTAGGGAAGTCTGGCTGGTCTCCTATTTGGAGAAGTGATCCGTTCCTAAGTAGGTTTAATTTCGGTGGAAAGAGAAGGGAGATTGTCAGCGCATTTATCTGGCGAACTTGGCTTTAAGTTACTTTTCGTTCCAAGGCAATACTTAGTTACATGGATGCAGTTTGTGTGAGAAATTCAGAGAGGTTAGCGTGGAACACAGTTTCAACATTTCCTAACTCGTAAATCAGTAGGATGGAGTTTTCAATGTCAGAATCTAATTACTTCAAACTTGTTCATTTCACAAAACGACTAGATAGATTCTTAATAAGAATTGGAGAGTCCTCTTATACGAATCTCTATCAAGATAGGAGGTTAGAATTGAATAGATGGAAGCAAACAGAACAAGATCTGGTGACCAAAAAGTCACGTGCCCTCACTTATTCTGATTTATGTCCTTACGACCTTCAAAACTTTCAATAATTCCCGGAGTAACCTTAAGATGACCTTGGCAATACTATCATTCGAAATAGAATGCAAACATCTTAAGGATTTCAAACTTCGTTAGAATCGGCCGAATAGTTATGATGTTATTGCCTAAACAAAATAATTCCCGGGCTAACCTTGGGAGGACTTTGGCAATTATATTATTTGAAAGAGAATGTATAACAATATAAGATTTTCGAATTTCGCTTGAATCAGCTGAATAGTTATGATGTTATTGCCCCCCCCCAAAAAAAAAATAAATCCTGGGTTACTTTTTAATGGAATTTGAAGATGTGGTTGGTATTTTTAATGTCAGTTCATAAATTCAATCCTTTCCATCTTGAACATTAGATATTTGTTCTTCATTTTCTTCACAGAGATCTTCATTTCCATAGAGGATTAAAATTAATTTGAGTTTCGTTTTTGCAATCGGGACAGCCAAATTCACAGCAAAAAACAATTTTACATTTGCGCCTGAGGATATTAACAGGTTGCCTAGTTTTGTAATGAAAGTGTCTTAGGCTTGTAGCTCTCCTCTCCCAGTTCTTTTGGAGCTGTTTAAGATTGTGACTCTTGAATTTACAATGGGGCTAGAAATTAACTGTTCCCTCGTTCCCGCTTTTCAAGCAGTTTAAGGTAAATATCATTTGCAAGATTGGCTGCTGGGTAGTTTCTCACATTTCAGAACGTCAACCAGAGTTTGGAACTGAGATGGCAATGACTCTGCTATTTTCAATTTAGGTGTCAAATATCTGAATGTCGCCAGTCTTGTCCTAATTTTAAAAGCAATTGTAGGTCAAATCTCAATAGTAGAATGGCAGTACTGAAGGCCACGTAATCATCAGCACACTGATGAATATGTTTCAAACGGTGAAATGAGAAAAAAAGTGAAATAGATATAATTAGTAATATAATAATAGTCTTTTAATTTCTCAAGAGGACAAAAATAAGTCAAAGCATTTAATTAGCTAAACAAGTAGAACTAAAATTATATTAAAACCAGTCAATGGATTCGCCACTCCGCCCTACGGGGGAAGCTTGCGCTTCGCTACAAAGATTAAAATTAAAAAAAAAAAAGAGTTAAATTTTTATAAATTTTCTGAACTTCGCCTATTATAACAATTTTAAAAAGGAACTCTGACCTAAATTTACCCCTTTCAAAATATCACGTCGCTAAAATATAGAGTTATAAAAGATATATAAAAATATATTTTCTGAACTTCCCCATTTGTAATTCTTTGGGTTTTCAAAAATTCCCCAAAGTTCGATATTTTTATTTATTTCTGAACTTCACCATTTTGTTTTTTATCACCATCACGAAATCTATAATTTAAGAAGGGGATTTTTTTGAATATTTGAATAATAATTTAATCTTAGTTTGGTTATGACTTATGTTTTTTATCATAGTTATCTATAATAATTCTTTTATATCAAAAAACAAAATCGTGAAGTTCAGAAATAAATATAAGTATCGAAATTTTGTGAATTTTTTAAAACCCAAATAATTACAAATGGTGAAGTTCAGAAAATTTATAAAAATTTAACCATGGCTGCTTTTTTTAGATTTTAAATTTTAATCTTAGTAGCGAAGCCATTGCCTGGTAATCCATATTTTGGGATATTAATAATAAATTTTAGGACTGGAGCCAGGAAATGGAGCAATATTTTTAAAGGTGATGGCTCCTGCTCCGGTTCTAACCAAGTAAAATTGACCGGCTCCATTGACTCCGGCTCAAGCTCCACATCCCTGGTTTGAAGGTCTGCTTATGCTACGCTAAGAAGGAAAGAAGCGGGCACCGCGGTCAACTGCATATCGCGTTGATATCATCATCCTAAGCTCCTGCCCCTCCACAGCAACCCGCGTCTCAGGGAATTTATACGAACTATCGGCTGTCGCCGAGATGCTCGAGGTTTGAATGGCGGAAGAACAGTGAACGAGCCTCACGTCTCCTGGATCGATAAAACCAAGTTCAGTTGGCTTTTGGTGGAAAACGCTCCGACTCTCAGTTAGGCAGGAAGACAATGCGACACCACATACTACCTTGGGCGTCCAGAGTACCAAGTTGGAGGTTTAAGCTTGGTTTGAATTGAACTATTTAGAGATTAGGGAAGGTCGAGTGGACTAAGTATCCCATCACTCCTGCGCTTTTTTCTTTCCGTCTGGCCATTATCCTTTCTGCCTCCTTAAAAAGGGATGTTTTGGTGGATTTAAGGTGATTAGAATTAGGGTCATAGCCACTTTATTCACCGAGTTTTGCTTCTACTAATCATAATTTATTTCCTGAATTCAAATTATCCTTAGAAGAAATATAATTTCATCGACTTAAAAATTCCTGACGTTAAAAGGACTTCAATTACAGGCAGACAAACGTCTGATGTTAAAAGTTGGGTTTTTTTTTCGTTTATTTGAAATGTGTGACATAAAAGTAATTCATTTTAATTTACTTTAAAGTGTCTGGCGTTAAAAAAATTCATTCACTTTAAAATATCTGCTGACGTTAAATAAGTATCGTTTCCCTAAATACTGCCCCTTAACAATGATTAAAGAAATTTGAGTTACACTTGGAAATGTAATTACAACTATAGGTTTTTATATATAATGATTAGAATGTCATTATTAGTAAAGTTAGACAGTTTTTTATTGAAATCTTTTAAATTAGTCTATTCTACAAGTTATCCAAACTTTTGCAATGTCCCACTTATAAATAACATTTTTACCTGAACTTTCTAATAGATTCCTCTGTCTCTTCCTCTTCTCTCCACACATACAACGCATCCATCTTCCATAAGAGATCCTGCAGAATTGATTTGAATTTTAAACTCTGGTTGGATATCATCCCTACATATCATATTTTCATTGCTTGACCCCCCTATATAAACTAACTTTTCTCCCCACAAGATTCCAACATAGATTTCCTCGTTGTTCTTTTTTTCATAAAGATGACCAATCGCTTGATACCATTCTGAAAGCTACTGCAAGCTTCACTTCTTGCGGTTATATTATATTTAAAAATGAAATTTATCTAATTTATTTGTTTTTTAAAAGAAACAACTGAAATAAATTTCCTTTTTAAATTAAATAACTTTCATTTTTAAATTTATTTAATTTTTTTGATTTAAAAAAGAAATTTATTTAATTTAAAAAAGAGATTTATTTGATTTAAGGAAAAAATTGATTTTTGATTTCTTTAAAAATGAAATTTATTTTCCAACTGAAATAAATTTCCTTTTTAAATTAAATAACTTTCATTTTTAAATTTATTTAATTTTTTTGATTCAAAAAAGAAATTTATTTAATTTAAAAAAGAGATTTATTTGATTTAAGGAAAAAATTGATTTTTTAGTTCTTTAAAAATGAAATTTATTTTCCAACGTCAGAATACGAGACTCGCGTATCCAGATTCCCTTTAGTCAATTAAACATTCGAGGAGAAGCTTTCTATCCTTCAAGTAAAAGAGGGGAGATAGGAATTTCCGTTAAATTTCTGTCTCCAGGGACGAGCTGAAGAAGTCAATATAAATATCTGTAGAATCATCGATACTTTAATTACACGAGTGGATATAATCTGGTTGTGCAAATGGAGGTGGAAGCAGGTAATTACCATGGATATAGATAGGTCAACGAACGGAATATGAGGAATTTGAAATTGGTGATTAGGAAGAAGGAGCAAAATTTCGAGTCTATTTCTCATGAAAAGATTAGGATTTGGGGCCTGTTTTAATTGGGGGCAAACCCATATGAAATGATTTCAAAACAAATTTCGAAATGCACTCCAATTGTTAATTCTGAAAACGAAACTTAATAGCGAGACTCTATTCGTATCTTATTATAATGATCCTAGCGTGTGTTTGTGTGTGTCCGTCTGTGCATTTCTTCAAAAATGTGGATTATTTCTTTTTGTATACCAAATTGGAATGTGTTGTGAAATAAAAAAAAATAAACAAAATTTCTCTCGCATTTTTTAATTTTGTGAGCGAAGCGAACAAGCTCTGCAGGCCTAGAATAAAACGCCCGTAAGGCCGATTTCTGCTAGTAATAATAAAAAAGAAAATGAATGCAAGAAATGGACAACAAGGCTATTTACAAGGGAGGAAGGATACAACTTATCTAATTAATCGAAATTATAGAATTACATAACCAGAGAGCGCAATGTTGATTTTGTTGGAGGGAAAGACGTTCACAGATTAAATGTCACAGCGAGACAGAGAATTGATATCGTGACGTAATATAGGCGGTGATGGCGAAAACGAGACGAACCTCATTAGAATCACTCCTCAAGTTTAGAGTACTCTAAGGTTTCAATAAAATGGATGTCAAAAGAGTAAAGGATACCAATAGGTTAAAATTTTTAAACCATTTGCAGAAATTTCAGGGCACATTCTGATTCATTAAAGGTAGTATACCGGGTTTGCAAAAGTCCTGTTACACTCAGTTTTTGATCTTTCGAGAAGTTTGAGTGTATGATAGAAAGAGTTCCATCAAACAAACTTAAAGTTCTACTTTCCTAGCATGTTTCACTAAAACCTCTTTTCCATTGTGTGCAGGTGTGTCGAGATGAGGGTAAAAAGAATCGACATCTCTACTCTACTGAGTCCGGCCCTCAACAAGTCAGGCTCACCGTCAGCTGGATGACCTTTCACAGAGTTGCGGAGAGGCTCAAGAACTGAGAAAACCTCAAAGATCGACCTCTTTCAGGCAGACCACAAGTTGTCAACCTTTGGGCTGGGGAAAAAAGGCTTTGAAAGTGCTCTGAAGCTCAAAATGACTGGTCACTGTCTCCATGGCAATCAAAGAGGATGGCAGAAAGAGCTTGAAGTGCATGGACAGGCCTCTGTTCACCGACTGTATACAAGAAAAACGTCGGGAGCGGTGCTTCAGCCCACAAGGCCAAAACCGTGCTATAATGGTTGTTCGAACAGGAACTTCTTTCTGATCGAAGGACTTTTGCCCGCTGCAGTCACCCAACCTCAATCCCGTCTACTACAATGCTGAGTCCGCCACAGCAACATCGACGAGCTGAAGTCGTCCGTCAACCGCGTGCGGGGCAGTATGAGGAAAGACTTCGTCCTAAATGTGTGCGCAGCCTTCAGATCTTGTCTGGATAGCGTGCTCGCCACCGATGGCTGGCACATGGATTAATATTACAAAATAAACACACACACAACAATATACATGTGTCTAACTGCATAAAAACTATAATTGTGTTGGGAGCGTTGTAATGAGTGTGACAGGACTTTTGCAATACCCGGTATATCAAAACCAAATGTGCCGGGATCATCTTAAGTGATTGGTTCACGAAGTGTTTGGAATTACAAGATTCTACAAGGGAAGTAACCATGTGGCTCATTTCAAAGAAACATGAGACTCTTCGTTGCATAAACTGTGGTGGCGGTCACGTTACTGTTAGTTTGAGATGCCCTTACCTCAAAAAGAAGCGCGCTAACGTCATCACTGAACTGAGGAGGCCTCAACAAACCTCGACAAAAAACACTCACGCCACATCCAACTCTACCAACACCGTTCCACCACCCCTATTCACAAAAACTTACGCCACGGCAGTCAGTGGTCAGGGGAACAAACACACAAAGACACGGAGACCTCTCTCACTAACCCCCTCACACCACACTAATACTACTCCACACCTGGCCACCTTACTTTCCAGCGTGGCAAAAGACATGTCTAGGGATGACCCCCGCACATACGCCATGACACTCTACCAGATTTATGCTGCTAACGGTCTGGGACAAATTGTCTTGCCAGAGACGTTATTCAATTTAGTAGACGCACAAAGAAACACTCAACCATTGCTTCTTCCTACGTCTACAGCACACAAACAACAATCATGTAAGTGCCACAACAGCCGACCATCGCGCCTACCAACTCCTTCATCCCTCTCTGACCCCTCTCCCACCAATCCTATCTTCCATCCTGCGCCAGTCCCTATTCCTATCCCCTCCCCAGTTCCTACTCCTAATCCTTCCCTAGTTCCTACTCCTATTCCTTCCCAAGTTCCTACCCCTATTCCTTCCCCAGTTCTTACCCCTATTCCTTTCCCAGCTCTTCCTCATACTCCCTCCCCAGCTCCTACTCCTACCCTCTCTCCAGTTCCTACTCCCACCCCTTACCTGGTTCCTACCCCAGCTACTACTCCCTTCCAGCACAGCACCCCCTCCCCTACTACACCTCCTCTCATGATCGACGTCCCATACACCGGTCTTGGCTCCTCTTCTATAATTCCCATCCCACTCTATGACACTGACGATACACCATGCACCTACCTCTACCTCACGTTATCTCTGGAGATCGATCTCACTCCCACTTTATTAGTCATTTCTCTCCTTCTCCTTTATCAACCCACTCAGAACACCACCCACAACCATCAACTCTCAATCCCATAGAAACAGCAACACAACACTCAATTCCAACACTGGATCAAGCGGTGGCAGAAGCAAGCCTCTTAGCCGAAACGTGAGGCCCCGAAGAAGAAAACCACCGCTCGCGACTTACGCTCAAACAAAGAATGGCGGTAGTCTGTAACACGTCATATGAAACTAACAAGTTCACCAAACCCGTCCGCAAACAACACGTTCGACACATCTGTCGAGGGGAATACACGCACGTTAACAACAAGCACACACAGCATCACGAAGGCGTGCCCAAGGTACAGGCGCCTCTCCTTTCCATCAAGCCAGCCCTCATTCTGCCCCAGTCACGTGCCCCTTGAGACACATGCATACACGACACCCTGCACCGATGTATAGCCACCTGGATTTTTTACCTCCTCCTATCCTCTCATTAGTTAATTTCCCAACTGCTCCTCTTGGACTAAAAGATCTCCTGCCACACAGGAGTCCCTCTTCTTTTGCTTTCTATACAAAAATTGATTGATTGATTTTCGCGACAAAACCAGTATGTCTAACGTTCTTAATGGAGTCGTGTGATTTTTTGCGTATTTAAATTTTGACCTTTAATAAGAGTTCTCATAATTCCTCGGTAAGTTTAATAGACTTTTGTTGAAGTTATGGCCTCATTTTGAAAGCGAAACGTTGCGACAGGTTTGGAAAAAAGCGCAACTTGATTATAATATCCACAACACTAAATAGTTTGTTTGTTTTGGATTTGAACCTAATGCTACTAGGTCTTTCAAATTGTTAATACTACTAGGTGTGTTGGATTAGGTTTCGTTGTACTACTTCTCCTGAGACGCGAGCGGGGAGGGGTATGGGGGGGGCTTTCCGCCCCTAATGGCAACCCGTAGCACGGCTCTATAATGGCTTCCAGTAACCAAACGCATATACGAATAATCTATAAATAAATAGCAAGTAGGTGAAAACAGTATTAATGGTGTTAAAGGCATTCTAGTTATTATATACGTCTTAGATTTTGCACGGAAAATATTATTTTTAATATAGTATCACTGCAAATAGAGTTGTACTCAGAGTGCTAGTATCTTAAAAATAAGTGCTTTCCGCACCTAACCGAAGCCGTAAATGATGACTAGAATGCCTAAAGATACGATCAGTAGTGTTTCTACTACAAAAAACGGCGTAAGTTTTCTGAAGTTTCAACGCGCACTTGGCCTGAATTCATTAGAAATGTCGCTGCACACAAATCGTACTGCCTGAGGCAGAGCACCCCACCCCTATCCTCCCAAGGTCCGCCAGTGACTGCTAAATTTTGTACAGCAGAAGCGTTTTAAAAACCAAGGAAACGTCACGGAGTTCAAATATTTGTTCGACCACGCATGTCGAAATTTACAGGAGAGTTCAGAAACCGATTTGACAGAGGTACTGAGATCTAAACTCTAGGATTATTGAAGTATATCACTTATCATGATGGGATTATCCTGTAGATTTAAGCTCAAGCTCGTACATTTGGGTGCCTAAGTTCCTGCACAGACGTGTTTCCCTCTGACCGACCCAGTACGCCTTGAAAAAGTAGTTATTGCAGGCCCCGTATTTTTCCTTATTTATATTCAGGTTTCACATTCATTAAATAATTAACGCAATTTTTTCTACTATTTGTCCTTATTTAACTATACAAGCTTGCCAGATAAACCTTGCCAAGGGGAACAATTACCTTCGATGCAAAACGGAGGTTTCTATTCGTCAACGTGAGCAGACATGGGCCCTAGGTCTTTGAGGTGTTTACATGTGCTTATCTCCCACACAATTTCATTTATCCCAACTTCACCAATATGTTCAAAAACAACTCTTAAGAATGTTTCGAGCAAAGTCTCATTCGTTAGCTTCTGATGATATATAATACAGGAGTCATGACTCACGACTCCAGGATTCCACGACTCTGTCCGGGGGAGCTCTTATCTCGGAGACCCATTTCAGGATGTCCCGATAAGAGAGGGAGAAAATTAGTCACACTTCGAACCGAAACTGGGGGAGAATCTCTTAGCCCATTCTCTCCCTCACCCCCTCTCTCTCATCACTCGCCTGCCTCAGCTTACAGTGGCTATCCATCACGTGTGTGTAAAATGAATATTTAGTTAGTGACGTAGTTTGTTTCCACATACAAGAGCACTAAATATCCAACTAAGAGTACTAATAATTAAAATATGAGTTTTGCTTAAATTCTCTACTTCGCAAGATGACGCCAGACGTGACTTGAGCGACAATGCTGCAGCTGTCATTTTCAGGATTGCTTACCCTCTCAGCACCAACGACCGCAGCGATACCTTTTGTCACAAATTGGGTAACATGTAGGTCGTTTTAGCTATGAGATCTTTGAGTACAAATTGGGGTAACTAGAAGCCTATTAGCGGTGAGATCTTTTCTCACAAATCAGTATTTTGCGCATCAATTTCCTCCAGGCAACAGTCATTGAAATTGGAAGATTGTCTATAATGGAGCAGGATAGGTATGGAGATTTTCTGCCCATGTTCAGGAAATTATGTCTGGCAAAATCTGTCTGTATAATAAGAAGAAAGAATATCTATACCGTCTATCGCCGCTCTCCGAAAAAGCTACTAATCCTGCATATGGACCGCTGACCTTGAAGCTGCGTTTCAGAATCCCCCATTTATGTGTTTCACGAAATGGCGTTGATGTACGTTGACTCCATCTTGTAGTCAAGTAGAGGAGGATGTCAAAGCTCATCAAAAATAAAACTTGAGTTATTGTCAACATATGTTCATGCCCCACTCGCATAGTTTTTGTGAACATATCTTTATACCTCGCTCACATATGTAAGTTGAGACAAATTATAAAAAATAAAAATACGAGAAATATGAATAAACAAAGTTTATTATTTAATAACAGCTAAGAGAGATTTTCATTCATTATTGGAAATAATTAAAACCACTTGGACACATTAATGAGGAGGGTAAGTTTCAAATTCAAAGCTCTTTCCCTCCCCTCCCGAGATAATAATTACTTCGGGATGCAATCGGTTAATTTTGTATTCTCGATTTTAGGCTATTTTTGTTCCCCATTCCTTTATTTCAATTATCTCTACTTTGTCTAAAGTTTCCAGTCCGCCTTAAACTCCACTCTAACTAAACTTGCCTCAACCCATCTTTAGTGACCCAACTCGCAGAGCCGCTCTTCGGGATATACATATACTTCACATTGGAAGGCTGCGTTTCCAACGAGTGGACGAAGAACATCTGCCTGACCTCGTTCGTAGCAGTAATATCGCCGTTGCCATAGAAACGCTGGAACCCTATATACATGCGAAGATTCGGGTTATCATGAGCGAAGATATTGATGGTAGTGATGCAACCCTGGGCACAGGGGCTGAAGTGCGTGTGCAAGAACAGATAACCTTCACTCGGGATGGCGAAGACATTTGGTGACATTTCAAGGAGGAATTGTTCTGAGTGGATGTCATGCTCTGGAATGTAGGGTGTGGAGTCGAATACCAACTCTTGCAGTTGGGTGTTGAGAGCCAACATGGATGCCAGCTGCAAAGGGAGGAGAGGGTAAGTAGGGTCGGTTCTAGAACTGAAAAATGGCGTTCTTCAAGACATCATCACACCTAAGAAAATCTCACATAAATGAGCGCTTCTTACTATTACATCCATCTTGAAAGAAAAAATGGCAATTATATCTTAAGGGCTAAAAAATCTAGGGAAACTTTAGATCTAGCCTAATGTAGAGTCGATATTTGAAAGTATTATCCGAGAATATGTCCGTTTATAGCTGTAGTGGAGTCGTATTATGGTCACAATTTTCGACAAATATCCGCCAGTTGAGGTTGGAATTTCCTTCTATGGCCACGAAAATATCGACCAAGTATCGATCTTTTTGCATAGGTCGTCATTAAGTAAAAATGAAACACATGAACATTGTCCTAGGTCTTATTGTCAATGGATTACAAGTCTGATATTTATATCTTTCTAGAAAACAGAATGAACCATACTCATGGCCGCGACGGTGGCCACGGATGTGTTTTACAAGCAAAATCGACTGTTGAACATGGATAATTTAAAGCAGAACGAACGCCACAACTACAACACAACCATTTTTGTCATTAAATCGGATAACGCGCACATATTTTTCATTAAATCGGATAACGCGCACATATCTCGCCCTCAAATTTTATTAGGGTATTCAAGCTCACAACTGAATTATTGTCGACTAAAATTTATCTTTTATTCATTCTTTTATTAAACTTGAATTTGCCCTACTCGTAGGGAAAACCCTTCCTTGCACTAGGCAGGCAAGTTCAAAAGAGTTGAGAAGCCTCCCGTTTTATATTATCGGCCAAGATATAACTTGCAGACATTTTTAACTTTCCTTACCTCACAACCTTCTTGTGGATATACTTTTAGTGATTGTCGCTATTTAAACAAATAAGAAATATAGTATTCGCTAATTATTTAAATTTTCGATATAAATTTTTCTCTCTGTGCAGTCGGGGATTGGTTTATTTTAATTCCAATAAGAGATAGTTAGGATTGTGGGTAGAGAAATAAGACTCGCAAAACGCTTCCCATCGTATGTCGTAAGAGGGGACTAAGATAGGATACTGTCTCTGATTGGGGAAGCCTCACATCTCAATTCTCGCTCAACGAGTGCAATGTTGATGAAGTAGGGGTTTTAACACCGATCTCAACTAAATTAAGATGCCTTTATTCCGTAGTGTGGGCCGAATGATTAACGTGGAATCCGAACCAGAGGTATCTATAGCGTATGACAGCGACGTGAAGTTGATCCGAATCGGGATTCCATCCGGTGACTAACCAAACCTGATAAGAGGATTTTTCTACCGTCCTCGCTCATTTTACAGTGCCTCAAGATACAAAGGATGAGTTCACTTACCTGAGCACCTTTGCCCAAATCAGGGAAAAAGGTCCTGCCTCTGTCTCGGACTCTTTCGAGAGTAACCTTCACATCGTTGCCATTCAACGTCGCCGGTAAGGCACCATTAGCACTGAGTGCCAGGTACAATACGAGGAGAGGCCCCAGTCCGAGATATTTTCCGTCGAGCGCCATCCGGATAGAAGAAGATTGTGTCGGAATTATTTACTTTCTGAGAGTTTTATAGAGGCAAATTGTACTGCTTTATTGCTACACATCCTTCGCTTTAAGGATAATTTTTTTCTGAGGTGAGATGTTTGCTATTGGAAGGAGGGAAGAGGTTTCAAAAAGTTTCCTGGGGGGGTTACTTCTGAGGCAAAGAAAGAAAGAAAAAAGAAACGAACAAACCAAAAGGGACGTAAAGGTAAAGAAATAGACAAAGAGAAAGAGGGAAGCAAGTAAAAGAATAATAACAATAAGAAAGAAGTAAATAAATAAAAAGACAAAAAAGGAAAATGAAGAAAAATGATACAATTAAAAAAAAGAGGAAAGAGGAAAAGAGAGAAAATAAAAAAGGAACGAAGATGGAAAGAAATGAAAGAAAGAAATTAGCGAACGATAGAGTGAATTCAAGAAAAAGGAAGAGGAAAGCAAAGAAGGAAAAAATTGTGAAACGAGCATATTTATACAAACAAGACCAAAAGATAATCCAATAATATGGAAACCGTTACATTCTATTTGAGCTTGTTTTGTTTGCCACCAAGGATTATAAAAGCCCCGTTCAAGAATAAGATGGTTGCTCTTCGTATAAATTGAGCCGCGGTGACCTTACCTAATATAAGTTATAGAAAACCAAGATTACAACACGTCACCCTGATGGAGCCGAGCCCCACTCTGCCTCAGTGTATGTAAATAATATCCAGTGCCGTCTTGGCTCACTGTGAACTGTATGGTCCAAGTAGACTGCTGGCAACAACCGAAAACCAACTAAGCAAGGCCATCCTATCTTGAGGGAGAGGGTGTCAGTATCATGGACTGAACTGTGATAATGAACTGACTCGACTGCAGCCTCAATACGTCCATGTCCTTGTACACCAGCTGACATCTGAAAGACAGTAAATTCCCGGCCACACATTTTCACTTCGTCCCAATTTATCACTTTATTTTAAAGATCTATCATTACTAACCTTATGGCGGAAATATCCTTGTTGATTTTCGCTTCTTAGTATTAAGTAAGAAGTTTTTCTCATCTCACCTTGAAGTTGCGACCCTCGACTGACGACCATTCGCGGAGATTAACGTGTCGTACCTTGCCATGGTTAGGCTACAAGGGAAGCATAGAGAGTACGACAAACAAATCTCGTTAGGAAATTGAAGACGTTGATGTTGATGATCTTCGGACTATCTGGCCCCGCAGCTTCGATACCTTAAGGAAGAATATGGCATGTAAGGGGTCTTCCAACAGAACCTCCAGAAAATATATATCATGTTGTCGGTTGATGTGAAGTGCATTCTTCCATTATTTCTTTGATTGTGTGGGATGCGGTTGTGTTGAATTCTTGACATTCATCTTTGATGCTCTCATTTGACCCAGGCTGGCTGATGTGTGTACTGCAGTCTGGAAATGGCACCACCAATACTGTTGTTTACGCTACAGCCTGGAAATGGTGCCTCCACTAGTGTTATTTGTGCCAGAGCCTGGAAATGGTACCACCACTAGTGTTGTTTGTGCCACAGCCTGGAAATGGTGCCACCACTAGTTTTGTTTGAGCCACAGCCTGGAAATGGTGCTACCACTAGTGTTGTTTGCGCCACAGCCTGTAAATCGTGTAACCACTACTGTTGTTTGCACCATAGCCTGGAAATGGTACCAACAACACTGTGGTCTACACCGCAGTCTAAGAATGGTGTCCTCACTACTGCTTGCTGTCTGCGCCGCAGCCTGGTAATGGTGTAACCACTACTTTTATTTGCACTATTCACCACTATTTAATGTCTCCACCCCAAACTGGCAAGGTGAACTTTATCCTCGCGAGGGAAGAAGCAGAAGGGGCGGTGCATACAAACCGGGTGTTGCCGGTGATCATTTTGTTAATCCAATATTATCCTTGCACTTATTTATTTTTTTCTAATTTATGGGATCCATTGCCCCGTTGATCCTTAATTTAATGTCCACTTTTCCGATAGAGGGACATGCATTTGTTGAGAGGTTTGCCGTTTATTAATGATACAGACTAACAATCTTTGGTTATAGAGGAGACTATGCATCTTCCCGATCTTCCTATAAAACCCCCTAATTTCACCACCTTGCCCTCTTCTTTTTGTCTAAGATTCCTTCGTATTTGTTCTTTTTCTATAAAGAATAAATTATTCTGTCCTCCTGAAAAGATGGTGCAATTGTGTACGTGTTATCATCGAATCCTCCTCGTCCTTCGCCTTACACAGATCGATAGAGTTTTTATCCTGGTATCAAATTAGTGAAGACCAACGAGATAATGCGACCAGATTTTTTAAAAGGTGGTAAAGTGGTGAAGTTAGGGGAGGTACAAATGTATCATAGGTGAAAAGACTCAGTAGGTAAAAGAGAAGAAGACATCCTAGTCCGGGGGGGAGGGGGTACGCAGCTCTCTTGACCGTGGTCACATTCTGTAACGGAGGTACGGAATAACTGAACTACCCGATAGACTGACAAATAGAACAACATCCTGACGAACATGCAGACGAGCAAGAAGACGCTCCTCTCCCCAAAGTGAGGTCTGCGCGCATCTAACCCTGGTCATAACAACCATTGCGTACGTTTCGCAGGAACAAAATATTCGGGGGCAGGGACCAAATCAGGGATTATTCACCTTTTAAGAGAGTTATGGGTGGTGTCTTGCCACACTGCCCACAATAATAATAATAATAATAGCAACAACAATAAAAAAATTTATATTCTTTGTTCCTATTATTATTTTCATATTATTTAATTATTATTATTCTATTATTGTAGTTGTTGTTATTGGGATTAACGTTATTACTATTATTGTTTTACTATAATTATTGTTATTAGTATTATTATTAATTAATTCCCTACCGCGTTCAATGCTGAGAGTTATTTAGGCTTGCCTTGACTCCCCATTTTATTCGGAATTATTCCATCCGCCCCTTTTCTTCGCTTATCTTTCGACTCTCGCCTTCTCTCTTGGATAAAGAGGCTGTTATAACCATTTCAAGAAAAGACTATTCGGTAAAACCCGCGAAGTAGATAACGAAACTTGCCTAATCCTATTTATCTTTCAGGCAAAGGTGATGTCACCGAAGCGGTAAAAAAAATAGCACTCGTATTACGCAAGACGTCCAGCGAGCATCGAATATCCTTGTTTTGCACTCGTTTCACCGCGTGGCGGGAAATGACTTTGGCGGGGATTTTTGCCGTGTGACGTCACTCAGGAAGGAAAATTTTGTCATCGAAGAATTTAAAGCGAAAATCAACGAAGGACAACGGGAAGGTTTTAAGGGGAATGGTAAAACAAAGCGGTAAAGATGAAGGGAATATATATGGAATATTTATTAACAAATCTCCATTCAAGGGGACGGAATACCACGCAGATGTCAGCTGCAGCATGGTTTCCATGCCACACCTCCTTTTGAGACTGAAGAAAGAAAATAATAATAATAATATAATAATAATAGATCTCTGCGACGGTGTAAACTTAGCTCACGTTCTCCTGGTATAAGACGAACAGATTAGAGATTTCTAGATACAGATGATAGATCTCCCTGCTACTGTCCACACCCAGCTCACGCTCCCATGGAAATCCAGACGCAGAGGAAAAAATTAAACACAAGGTTTGCTGACCAAAGTCGCGTGCTCTCACTTATTCTGATTTATGAACTTACTACCTTCAAAACTTTTAATAATTTCAGGACTAACCTTGGGGAGATCTTGACAATTCGAAAAAGAATGTAAAACAACATAAAGTTTTCAAATTTCGTTAATATCGGCCGAATAGCTATGATGTTATTGCCAAATAATTAACCCTCTAACTTAGGGAGGACTTTTGCGATTATATCTTTCGAACGAAAACGAAAAACAACATAAGAGTTTGAAATTTCGTTAGAATCGGCCGAATAGTTATGATTTTATATCTAAAACAAAAAAAAAAGCCAAACGGGGACCGACGGACGGACGTACGGACGTATGGATGGACGGGCCGACTAACATAACATAGTGAGATATTAATTGAGTCGCACGCGACTAAAAATCTCGTTCTTAATATATATATATATATATATATATATATATATATATATATATATATATATATATATATATATATATATATTTATATAAGTAAAATAACTCAATGGTGAGTTATGGTATATGGTATATGCAGTTTCATGCATTAAATTACCTCCTCCACGTGATCAATGAAAGTTTATCTAAAGCAAAATCTACTCATTACTGACCCAAGGATAAAAAAAATTTAGTAATACGAAGTTTCCATCCCTCCCTTTTTCTCCCCTCCTTAAAGGAGTGAACAAAGTTATTTCCCCAGTCCTAACCACATTTAAATAACCCCTTTTCTATCCTTAAATCTTTCTTTTCGACCAAGCCCGTGGATTAGTCAAATGAAACAGGTGTATATTTAATCCAGTGTGGCTCTACAAACTGTCCCTCATTTTACATAGGAGAGACCGGAAGAACCTTAACAAAACGAATTTATGAACATAAAGGTGATGTCAGACGAGGCAGTACCACGTTCAGTATTTTTAATCATATTAGCAATTTCAACGATCAAATTGACTATTCAAAGGCACAAATCATATATAATTGTAAAGCTTTCCGTAAAAGGAAAATAGTGGAATCTATATTAATAGGAGAAATTCCCAATTTTAATTCATAATATAACATAACATAATTTCACAGATGACAAAAGCCACCAGGGCTCATCATAGGTCATCCGAGTCAAACGGCCTCTTTTTTTAAGGCACCCAAACTCCCAGGAAAACTACATCCAGAGGATTGCGTCCAGAAACAAGGGTATCGCCAATCAAGGCTTGTCAAGAAATAAATCATGCAGCTATAGATATATACAAACAATATTAATATATACAAAACTTAGGAACCATCACAACCTTCCCTCCCCATAAACTCATCCAACCTACTCTTAATTACATTTAGACTTGGACTACCTACTACCCTCGGCGGCAATTTGTTCCAGAAATCTACCACTCTATTGGTGAAAAAATATTTTCTTAAATCCAGCCTACACCCTTGCTTTTTAATTTTCAAGTGGTGACCTCTAGTCCGATTTCCACCATCTAACTCAAAAAACTTGCTAACATCCAATTTATCTATCCCGGAAAAAAATTTAAAGAGCTCAATCATATCCCCTCTCACACACCTTCTTTCGAACGAGAACATATTTAATACCCTCAGTCTATCTATATATTCAAGGTGCCTCAGGGAAGGAATAATCTTTGTTGCCCTCCGTTGCACTAACTCGAGAAGGTTAATATTGTGTCTAAAATGTGGGGACCATGCCTGTATACAGTACTCTAGATGCAGCCTAACATAAGAGTTATAGAGTTTAAGAATAACCTCCTTACTTTTGTAACTGACATTTCTCTTAATGAAACCCAGCACTCTATTTGCCCTATTTCTTGCTTCAATACACTGCTTAGAAAACCTTAATGACTTATCTACATATTACTACTCCTAGATCTTACTCATCCTCTACTGAGCTCAGCCAATGCCTATCCATTTCATAGTTAAATTCTCTTTATCTTTTCCCATGTTAATAAATTTGCACTTATCAAGGTTGAAAGTCATTTGCCACTTATGTGCCCAGGATAACAATTTATTTAAATCTCCCTGCACTTTAAAATTATCATCAATATCTTTAACTACAGCTGCTAATTTGGTATCATCCGCAAAAATTGACACTTTATTATTAACTGCCTCCCCAAGATCGTTTATATAGATGATAAATAATAATGGACCATGAACTGATCCCTGAGGAACCCCACTGATAACATCCCTCCACTCTGACTTTACACCATTTAGCACTACCCTTTGCTTCCTGTCTTTCAGCCACTCAGCTATCCAATTTGAAACACCCCCACATATCCCAATCATTTTTAATTTATGAACTAGTCTCCTATGTGGTACCTTATTAAATGCTTTACTAAAATATAAGTAAATTACACCAACATTCTCTCCCTTATCTACTTAATTTGCCCATCTGAATTCGTCAGATGGGCAATTGAATTGTAGCCCTCATTCTCGTAACCTCATCGTAAACAGCTTAGCCAACGACTTTAGACTTACACCCCCTGATTAATAACCTCTTTCCCCCGTTTTGTGTTCCTTTGTGTTTTTTCTTTTTGTTTTTTCTTATATGTACGATTATTTATAAACTTTTTTAACAATTGCATTCTCATTATACGACTGAAGAGAGTATGATAAACTACATACTGATACTAGTTTCGTAAATTAAACTTTTGTCTCCTATACAGTGGTTTCACTATCATATATATATATATATATATATATATATATATATATATATATAAGTTCACGTTTCGTCTTTTTGGGGGTTTTCTCTACCTAATTTGGCATAATAAATACGAAAGTCACATTCTTCTCTGTATACAAACATAGATATGCATAGAATCCTGAAAACACAATATTTATTGCAATACCAACTGCATTATAAAACATCTTATAGTAATAGTACAGTATTATATAACGATTAAGCAAGAAGAATGCAACAAAATTACAATTACTATGGTAGATCAATGAATCTAAAACACCATTAAGCCATGAGGTGAACATTGCAACATCCATCCTACATCATCACTTCATCCCTCTTTCCCTAATATCTGTTTTCGATCAATTGAAACCATTCATCAATGGAACTATTCATCATGATCTTCTGAGACAGCAGCAATATTTAGTTGGAAGTATTCCAAATAGTGCAGCTTAAGTGACATTTTTCATCTCATACTGCTGTACATTCCAAGCACTTTTTGAATAAGAGTCTTGAAATAATTCTCTGCTTTATGGTGGCCCCGTAACCCATTGGTAACGTTCTTCAACGCGTTCCAAGCGCTTTTCTTGACCACTGTCATTTTTATTTTCAATATCAATTTTTCTGGCGAATAACTTTGGAAACATTGATGATATTTTGGCAAAAGCTTCATCATTGCGATCTAATGCGGTGACGACTTGTTTAATAAAGCCTAGTAAATGTGAAGCGATGCTAGTAGGATTTTTTCCATAGGCGCAAGAACATTGTGCTTTGCATTGTGGATACATGGCTGCAGGGTTGATCTTTCTTGCTGAATAAGAATCTCAACATCTTGAACTCGCCAGATACAGCCTACTTCTAGTCATTATATCTGATCATTTCGAGGAAGATTTTTATATTTCTGGAGAGTGAACAAGGGAGATAGATGGGTACTGGTTGCTGTTTTGAAGCAGCATTACTTTCACACTTTTTGTAAATGTGTCAATGGAGAGACACCACATATTGGGTTGGTCTCTTAAACCTATTGCTTTAAATATACCTCTTACATCAGTACATATGCATAATGACTCAGACGATAAGTAGTACTGGGCAAAAGGTTCAAACATTGTTCGCTAGTTCAAAAGTTTCACGTTTACTTCCATTAGGTGCTATTCTTTCCATCTGGATGCCAGAAGATATGCACCAGATTGACTGAGGTTCAGGTCTCATATGAGGTGATCAAACTCTTGCTAGGCTGCGAAGTGGGGTTGTTGACGTGGACATGTTGTTTCCCCTTTTTGTTAATCTTTATCATAATGCGACATGTCGATGTCAACTTCATCTGTGGATTTAAAAGTTAGACGAGGTGAAATCGGCAGTTGTTCTTCATGCGGCACTGGTACAATTGAACATGGGATGTATAGATTTCCTACTTGTGATCTTGTGATCTTTTATGAGTAGAAAAGTCTAATCTACACAAATAGCAGTCGCTTCGAGGATCTTTCCTTTCCCGCCAGATTCTTGGAAGGGAAGATAGCATACATTTCGTACCGCCACGTAACCAGCGCTCTAGTATAGATTTGCAGCTACCATATATTACATGAGGAGGCCATGGCTTGTCCTGGTCTCCAATTGAGTAACAAAGTACTTTTCATATGCAATACAATATTTGGTACTTTGTGAAATAAGATATTTAACTTGTTTTGGTCAAATAAAATGTCTACACATAAGAAAACGAGTTATGTGATACCTTGAAGTGTCTAGAAGATATCGCTATACTATCTGAAAGAATAAAACATGAAAATTGATGCAATATAGTCAAGGAAATAAATGTGACGCAGACAATAATAGAAAAATATTCTAGATACAAATGACAAAATATAGATGGAGTAATCAGGAAAATTAATTTGAGTCAAACTTTTCATCTCTAAATGGATGACTCTACAAATGTCAATAGTTTGGGCATACACCTGTGTTTGTTTGTTGTATTCATAAAACAACCAATGAAAAAGATTTAAAACTGTGCAAACAAGCTATATTTAAAGTAGTTATGTTCGTTACAAACTTGCATTAGCTTTCATTATAGATAGTGATAGGGCTACAGCTATAGTAGGTATATAAATAGGCATTGTATCATGTATAAAAAAAATTCAAGATAGAAATTATTCTTGATACAAATGACAAAATATAGATGGAGTAGTGAGGAAAATTAATTTAAGTAAATTTTTTTATCTCTAAATGGATGATTCCATAGATTTGAATGGATTGGCCATATACCTGTCTTTGTTTACTATATCGATAAAACAACCAATGAAAAAGATTTGATACAGTGAAAACAAACCATATTTAAATTAGTTATTTTCTTTATAAAATTGCATCAGTTTTCTTAGCAGAAATGTTAAATTATAGATACTGATGGGGCTACAGCTATGGTAGGTAAAAATATAGACATTGTACCACATATAAACACAAGAATAAATATATTGAAATGCTCACTGTTTGCTGATCTTGCAACAAAGTATATATCATCTTATTGAAGTCACCGCAGTAATCAATAGTATAATATAACTTGTTAATTTTATATATAAAAAAGTTAATTTAATCATGGAGTTTTCACTTTATTGTGTGAAGGTTTGAAAGCACCCATAAAACTTTATTACTACATTCAGAAGTTCGATGGCTCTCCAGAGGAAAATGTTTATGAGGTTTTGAGAGCTAAATGTGGAAATTTGTTTTTAATGGCCAAAAAGCAATATAAATTGACATACTAATTAAAACATAAATTCTAATGCAAAGATTGGATTCAAATAATTAAAACAAACAAGAAATTTATTAATTAAAATATTTAGAATAGTAAAAGAATAATGGATCGTTAATTGCTACCTTTTTACTATTTTTCAATAATTTTATCATTAAGAATCTGCAATTTTTCCTCCTACTGTTAAGGATCCAATTTAGCTAGAGGTTTGGGTGAACCTGTTGAACTTCCCACTCATACGCTTCCGCTGTAAAAAATAAGTAAACCAATCTTCACGTTTTAGAAAAGTTCTGCTGTGCCAAAAGGTAGAATTTGGTGTTCCTATCTCTACACACTTATTCTTTTTTTTTAGTAACCATTATATTACCCTTGAAAAACAAACTATAGGACTTTAGAATATTTCCGAAGATGGACGATTATTTGAAAATTTTAAAGTTCTAAAACTTTTTACAGTAGTAAATAATAAAAAAAAATGGAAGTGATAAAAACAGACATATGGAGCTAGAGTTACTTCTTTGGGAATTTACTTCAAACCAACTCTGGCTCAATTCTTAAATTAAACTATTATTCAGTTGATATCTTCCTCTGATGCCACTAGGAACCAGGCAGAGTTCAATATATACCAGAGACTCGTAGAACTGAGACAAAATTTATATCAATATTTCGTAGATCTCAGTCCAATCGCGGAGTTTGCTGCGGTTGCTAGCCTACTGGGACGGTTTCTATCTTCGGTCAACCTAAGTAAACCCTTAAAATCTTTCGAATATTCGCAACCTCCAAGTTTAATTCTAGGTTGATAATCACGTTTCTCTGAATTCCCTAGGTACTGGAGCAAATTACGGAAGTATCGGTAGTCCATCTATTATAGTAGGCCTCCTATCTCTATGATTTCATGTTTGTTTTATATGAGAGTGTGACCATCTGCAAGCCTTATTGCGTTCTTCTGTTTCTTAGTCGCCGATGAAGTGACTTTATGATCGTTGTAGAAGGCTTACATTCGGTTTATGTTGACATAATCATGTGCTTTATTTACACCTTCAGAAAGTTTCGAATTTCTGCAATGTTTCGGAAAACCAATTGTCTGTTATGTTGCTTGATTGCCCCTTAAAGTTTACGACATCTTTGTACTTTTTCAGTCAGGTTATTCCATCAATAAGTTCTTGTGTCTAATGGCCTTGGTTTTATTGAGATTTCTTGTGGGCATTTGTAATTTTGTTTGTAGTTCCTCGCCTTTTTATGGACTGAAGATGGTTGTACAGTGAAGTCTTCGTTTGATTGGCTGCGGTTTTCGATGTCTTGGTACAGAAAAAGAGAGATATATTTGACAACACAGGTGTTGATCTTTCCAACATTCTGCTCCTTTTAAAACTAGTCTTGTAGATCTCTTTTAAATTCCGTTTCTTGAAAAAAATAAAATCACTAGAGGAGTGTTTAAATTTTTAATGGAACCATGTTATCTTATACTTGTTTTTGTATTTGAAAGGGAGTCGTTGTAATAAGTAAAACATTTTCGAGACAGAAAGACAAAATACGAAAACCGTTTCTTTCCATGCTTCCGGCACCCTGATTACCATGAAAATCTACACCCTGTTATTCTTGCATTCACCCAACATTCCCCTTAACCAACGATTGTACTGTAGCAATATTCCACTTCTCAAGCATTATTTCACATTCAAATACCTTACAACACAATCGCATGCTCCCTTCTATAACACAATTGCCACCAAGTGTATTCTAGCTGCCTGCCCATTTTTACTTATCTCTCACAGCACCATTGTAATGTTTGATTGGTTCCTTTACCTAATACACTACCCACCTCAGATTTATGTAGCTGTGAGTACTCTCATAGAGAATACTAATACCCCATGGTTGTGTCTAGCGGCACCTTTAGGAGATGTACGCCCTCCCGAACTCGGTGCCTAAGATAATCTGAAAGTATATCAAAACTACCTTACTTTTCTCTTCTAAACATCTCCGTTTCACCCGTTTTTTTTGTCCCTTTCTTTACAAGCTCGATCCTCACCTCTTTTCTTGGCCGACCAAATTTCGTCGACTCATCGATATTCAGGATATGGAGGGATGGTTCAACCCCTCTATTTTTTCTCTGGAGGATGATATTTAACATGCCTTCCCTTTCCCTATATAATACCTCTATCTTTTTTTTATATTACTCTCTACGCAAGGGGAGTTAGGTAAAGTATGACAAACATGATGCAGCTGACATCTGGGAGGATTATTTTTTGTTTTGAATTCACCCTCAAGGGAATTAGAGTTCGTAAACTGAGTAGAGTTCGTAAACTGAGTATCTATGTTCCTTGCACGATCATGTTCGTAAAATGTCTCTGATTTACGGCGTGATACCAAATTTGAGCTATTTTGGGGAAATTTAGAGTCAGGAGGTTGGATTCGAAATAAAAAAAGCCGCTGCGTAGAATTGTGGACATTGTGTCAGATTTAGCCACTAATGAATGATAACCATAGTCATTGGGGGAACATTTTGAGAAACCCAAGATTAATATTTTAGATGATTATTTTAGTTTAAATACCTTTACAAATACCCCGTATCTCTTTAGAGAGGAAGGTTCGGTACAGCACTATTAATCATCCGAGAGTATGGATTGATAAGACCTTACATCACCGTCCTGTTATTCGGTTTTAATTCTGACGACACTGTTTACTTATTTACATTTTGAGGTTATACTTACAAAATATATCCATTTAATGTGTTGGTGGATTTTGTGCATGGAAAGTGAAATAGAACTAGGTTGGAAAAAAATTAGTACCTTTTGGATATTCCATTGGAATTCCACGCCTCATTTTCTGGTTCATTCCCACCGAGAGCGAAATTTTTTCGATGTTCGTAGGGAGCTAGTCGTATAATGCCTGCAGGATAAGTCGGAGGAGTCGGTGCAGACACCTCCATTCACGCTCCTTATCAGTACACATAAGCCAATTGAAACACTTGGACTCGATCATCCATCGCCTAGTTAAAGTGCTAGGAGAGCGTTGTTAATAATAATAAATCCCTTGTTAACTTATTTTATTTTTTTTCTTTTAATATAAAAAAATGGAATAGTTTATGATATCCTTCTATTAAAAGTCCTGATGTGCAACATGCCTGCATGCTATTTACTATGTGATATTAGTTCCATAGTTTGGGAAGGTACTAGTTTCTAGAGATTCGTAATATGTGTTGACACACCTAGTATTTAAGGATAAATGGTTTTATCAAAAGTTTCTTACAGTTTCTTACAGTTTCTTCCTGGTTTGGGTTCGAATTTTATCTTGGTCTGCAACCTGGGTTAGTTGAACCATTTCTAGTAAACTTGTTCATTACACCCGTTTCTAGTATCTTCTTGAAAGGGAGAAAAGTTTATTCATTTGTTTGTTTCCTGGTCAGACTCATTCATATGTGACTTGCAACCACGTAGCTTAACACGAACTCGTATCGTTTCCTTGAGAAGCGAATTTTAAGTCACCTTCTGTGGTCGCTTCCCGACTGGAGAACGAATTTATCGCGTCGCAGCTGTCAATCTCTAGTTAGGGAACTGCTTGACCCAGGCTAAATATGCCCACAGTGATCCAGCTTTGAACGCCCCCTTGGGGGAGATAACCTAACACTTAAGAGATAAAGGTCAGTAGAAGAGAACGATAAAATATCGATTACTTTCTAATTCTCCCATTACACTATAGGAGCCATCGCCATCGACCGCTTATCAACGACTCAATATCAACTCTTTGACATCATGAAGGTTTGTATGAAGAGTACTAAGTTTGTCTGAACAGTACTAGTGCAATCGGTGGCCACACTCGCCTTTATATATTCATGACTCTCCACGTAGAGTTGAAACTCGTAATCGACAGGTTCCTTGTACTTATTTTAAACTCATTATCTCCTCCTAGACTGTAGTTGTCATATTAGCTGCATACCTCCAGCTCAAGCGCACTAAACCAGTAACTCCTGGCTTTGATTAGTCCCACAAGCTTTCGTGTGGACGAGTACTAAAAAAAATAATATAAAGTATTAATATGCCATACCAATGTACCTTGGCTTTCTTGCAAGTCAAACCGTCGATCAAGACGTCCTAGAATAACATGCTTATTGGCACCCAGTTACACACACCCTGTTATTCGAGGTTGAATAATTTTATACTGCTCTTCTAAACCAAATATTTCTCGAGCTAAATAATTGTTATTTCTACATAAATTATTTTTCCCCAAAGTTAAATTTGCCATTAAAATCTCTATCGAAATCTCACCAATGTCTTGTGTATCTTTTGAATTTATTTTATCCTTTGATATTCCTCTAAGTCTACTGAAAACAGAAACGAAATTTGTGTAAGCAAACGTTGCCACATTCAACGGAGCTTAAAAGAGAGGTACAGGATAACAGTGAAGAATAAATGAATGTCAAGGAGTGTGTGTGGGGGCGGGGGAGTTCAAATACCACAAACAGTGTCTGAACATAACTAAAACAGCAAGGTTGGTGTCGGGGAGGTGGAGACAAAATGTGACTCATCGAAGGAAATGCACTAATTAATGAGCTTGGCTTCCGGAAGACGTCATTTGGTTTGCACGAAGTGATGCGCGCCGTTTTTTATGATATTCCTAATGGATAAGGAGGGGAGCTATTCTAATTCTCCCCTATCCAAATTTTATCAACTACTGACCCCTTTTGGGGGCTAGGTCAACATTGCCTTAACCAACTAACAAGTTTTATAAGTTAAAAGTCTTTTCTTCTAAGTATAATAGGTGAAGTTAGGTTAGTTTAATAGCCAGTTAGATACAACGAGGTGGTCAAAGCCATGTGTCTTTTTATTCTATTCCTTGACTTCAAGCACTTGAGTGTATATATCTTGTATTTAGGTTGTATTCTTTTGTGCCTAATGCGTTGAAGGAATTAAGTGATCTCAGCAATGTCAGAGAATAACATATGATCAATAACCACTGCTGACCCTAGACCTTCAATGATTTTATAGGGTTGCTGGGTTTGTGATATTGGGATGTAGTTTCTGATTGGTTTATGACTAGGTAGGGTTTCATTAAAATAGCGTGAAGAGCAGCGCTCTTGAAATCAGAGGATACAATGTCAGAAGACACAAACGCGTTAAATATATCAAGCAGGGAAAAGGAGAGAAAAATGGAGTAACTGATAAGAGAGACTTGGCGACAAGCATCTAAGGAGAGTTTTTAGAGCAGAGAAAAATGGGAACTGGATTAGAATGTTGTCAGAAATGGCCGTCGACGTATCAGTTATGGTGAGGCCATCAATTCAAAAGGAAAAAAGATTGAGTATATTTTAGCAGTAAAGCTCGAATAGGTCCAGAGGTCGGAGATATGTAATAGTATGATGAGGAATTTTAAAGTGACCAAAAAGTAAGTTGAAAGAGAAGGGGTAGAGGCGGTTAGGGATAATGCAATCCGCAAATAAACGCAACTTTGTGAAAAGGTTTTAGAGCTAAGGAGGCAGCAAGAACTTCGAACGTGCTCGGAAAGTTAATCGAAATGAGAAGAGTGACTGATGGGAAACAACGATTCAGTCAACACCACCACCTCCTTAATTTGTATCCCTCGGATTATGGAGGAAAGAGTACCCATCTGGCCAGGCTGCAGCAGAAATAGAGTTAAAGTGATCACGTTAAACATACTAAATTTCTGAGAAAAGATAAAGTCACAAATGAAATCATCCTTATATACTGACAAGGACACCAGTTTAGAAAGCTAGCAGAACTAGGATAAAGGGAAGATGGGCAAGGGACGGTAATTGAGAATGAGACAAGGTCTTTGCTGGAGCCCCTTGGAGAAGAATATATAGTGTAGTTGCGAGGTAGCAGCCTACAGGACTCAAAATAGAGCGTCAAAGTAGGCCGACGGACCTAATTTGTTCGAATGAATTCATTGTGAGTTTCATCTATGATTTACGAGAGGAAAGGCTTAGAGCTTTGAACAACGCTCTAAGCGTTAAACACGTCACTAAGTAGCGTGAACTCATAGATAAAGAACTCATGGGAAGCACCATTTGTTGAACCGAAGTTATGTGTCAAGTAGGACTTGACAGGTTATGGGTGATTGAGAACTGGTACGGGAAACGTAAAGAAGGGAATATTTTTTCATAAGATTTGTCTTTTAATGTTTATTTATTTACTTCATACTCTGACAGCAATCAACCGTAATTTAAGCATATGGCTTTAAAGAGGGTTTATGATCGAACATCTGAGTGTTTTCTGAACAAACTTGTTCTTAAAATATATTTATGGTATTACTTGAAATTCCAGTCGATATTTTAATAAACTCAGAGAGAGAAGCAAAGTTCAATATTAAGGAGTGACACTCATTGTCCAAGTTACTTATTGTCTACCGACGAAAAGAGACACCCATCCACCATATCCTCCTAATCTCTTCAAAAATGCAAGATTGGCTGTAGAAATACATAATAAAACAAAGCTAATTGGTATGTAAACGAAGGCTCCAAAGTATGGCGTTGAGATGTACAGTTAACAAAATTATTCATGCCACAGTTTACGCTGAATTTCGTTCGGGAGGGGCAATTTAATATATTATTATTTAATACGAGATTGAGTGTTTGAAGTATATTTAGTTATAAATAAACTAGATACAACATTTAGCAATAAAATAAATTAAATTTATTAAAAAGTTTTACGTTATTGTGGTATTTCAAGTAGTACTGTCAAATATTTTGACAAAGTTTTGTTTCAAATTAGGATTGTCAAATTTGTCCCCCATTTCTTCTCTTTTCAGCTTAATTTACTTTATGGATTTATTTAACTTTTAATCTTCGATATAGCAAAAATAATCACATCAACTTTTTTTGGTCACTTTTAACCCTATAGTTATTTTTGTTATGAAAATATTATTACTTGGCTTGACTGCAAAACAAAGACTGCCTGTACTCATCCAAAATAATCTATACTTGATACTTGATAGTGCTGAGAGGTGATCTTCACAGCCGTGGTGTTTCACCGCTGTATCCAACCTCGGCGTCCCTCACTGTCTAGAAAAGTTGAAAGTTGAAAGTCTAGATTTTAGGTAAATGAGGCAAGGGAAAAGGGGGGAGGGGTTGGTGGTGAGTGTGAGTGAATGGGTAGGAGTATTATTAATTGCTAGGATACTGGCTATTCTTCTTTATTTAGTTGTATTCTTCTATATTTATATCTTTCTCAATGTTACTTCTAATTAGTTTATTTTAGTTTGTTCTAATTCTTTTTTCTTTTATACTCTGTTTCTGCGTCCGAGGTTGTTTTTTCGTTTGGGTACCTTTGCGGTTAGCGTCTTTTCTAATTAATCTTTGTATTTCTTTTATTTTCTCTTACGTTATTTCTGGCATTCTTGCCTTTGTTTTCTTTGTTTTGCTTGGGTTAAGTTTTCTTTTACTCAAGTGTATATTGGTTGTTCTTCTTGCTTTAGGTGGAGCCTACTGCTCAGGAATGCTTTCTTTATTTGGGTTTGGTTCACTTCCAGTATTCTAAGTTCGCCGTTCATTTCTACCAGCTTTCCATCTATCTTTATCCATATTTTATTTGCTCATTCTTCTAGCGTCTTGTTTATTGGTTGAATTTCGACTGTCTCTAATATGTCACGTATTTTCTTCCTCTCTCTTCTTCTAGTGTTAGTAATAAGATATGCCGCTTTGTTTTGGATTACTGTATTTTTCTCGTATTAGACTTCGATATGACGTGCAGAGGGATCGGTGGATACACCAGGACCGACTCGACGAACGCTCTGTACAGCTTTTTTTTTTGGCTCAGATTCCCTAGGGTGTAAAACAATCTTAAGCCTGATTTCGCCAAGGCGATCCTGGATTTCACGTGTCTACCCTATCCACGACTTCCCAACTGTAGGCCCAGTACTTTCCCCTCATTTGAATATTAGTACTCTGTACATTCTATGTTTAGTTGTGTCTTTTTTAATCTTTGTAAAGGGATTATTTTAAACTTGTTGATATTTGTTTTTATTTTCCAACTGTTTTATAATCGTTTATGTTTTTTATTTCTCGTGCTGTGATACGAGCCTGCCATCTGGGGTTTGTATAGTTTGTCGGAATTATTTGGCTTATATCGTCTGCATATTGTATATTTATACTGTTAGGTGAGATTGGGGCAGGTAGGCCGGCGGTAAAGATGGAATACAAAGTGGGGCTTAGGCATCCCCCTTGAAGGACTCCTGTTTGTAGGTTAAAAGTGGGGCCTTCTTGTCCTTCAATGCTTATTTGTGCCTTTCTATTCGATACATAGTCGACTATGATTCTTTCCATTTTAATGTCGAGATTGAGCTGTATGAGTTTATATTTTAGTCCTTCAACCCATAGATTATTCGATGATATACTCAGTATTTAGTAGAAGTTGAGATAGTGAAAGATATAGTAGGTGAAAATTAAAGAGAGGAGGGGGGATTTTGCCCTAGTAGGGAGGGAATCGCTTTATTTTTACTTTTATTTATGTTTGCCTTTGCTTTTGTTGTTTGTTTATACTTTTTATCCTATGTTTGTGTAATTTCATGAGTTTTAGTTTTCTTATTGTTTGTTCTCTAATGATTAGTTGTACTTATTTTTGTTGGAAACCTTCAGCTTTCAAACTGTTTTTATTTATGTATGTATTGATGCAATTTTCTTATATGTTGTATTGTGTTTTGTCTATGTGTATATTAGTGTAATTACTACTTGTGTGCATAATTTTGTGCTCGGGAACGAATTTGGCGTGAGACTTTCGCCCGTAGCCTTGCAGGTATATTAAGTCTGCAGCCTGTTCCCTGTAGCTCAGGAATGACACCATTCGTTAGAGTGGACCAGATCTTTTTTCCAAGTTTTGGGGTGAAGACATTGATAGGATCTAAAAGTTTCCTCCTGTGCAAATCTCTTTGCCTAATTTGATCACGCCTTCTAACTTTGTTGATAAGCAGAGAGGCAGTATTCTGGACACGTTGGAGCTTTTATATCGATGTTTTATTAGCCGCTTGAGAAACCACTTCGGGGTAGATGAGCTTAGCCCGGACATACATCAGATATATTTTCCTGATGTTAACCGAGCTAAATTCTCTGAACCTGTATAGCTTGGAGATTTCTCTCCTTGCCAGGTTCCGCTTCTTCATGTGATGTCTCGAGTATCGATGGTCGGGGATTTTAAGGCCCAGGACGGTGCCTTCGGCGCAGTAGCTGTATCTCCTCCTATCTATGTTGATGGGCTATGTCAACTCGCGGCTCAGCGGGACGATCTTGAATTTGTCTGTGTTGGTTCTGATCTTCCATCGTCTCTCGTACTGGCTGATGTTGTTTATTTCTGCTGTTATGCGAGCCGCCTGCGCCCTTGCTTTCCTCTCTCTGCATGGGAGAATTGGAGTGACATCATCTGCTAATTGCAGGTAAATCGTGTCCCTGTGCACCGGAGTTGGGAGGTCGATTGTGAAGACCAAGTAAAGCAAAGGACTCAGGCAGCTTCCCTGAGGAACGACCGCCTTTAGTTCGAATTCAGGACCTATGCACCATTTTATCATGAGACAGCCCCTTCTGTCCATGACGAAGTCACAGAGGATCCTTTCCAGGATTGGGTCTAGCTGGAGGCTCACGATCTTGTATTGAAGTCCTTCCAGCCAGACTTTATCGAAGGCCTTTTGCACGTCCCTCAACACAATGTTTACATAGAACCTGTTCACTTGGGAGTATGCTACTTTCTTTGTTAGGAGCGCTAGAGCGGTATATGTGCCACTTTTTTGCGGAACCCATGTTGTTGGGGGTTATGCGCTCCTAACTCGCTCAGTTGAGCTTGTAGCCTATCTGCTAAAATCTTCTCGAAGATTTTTTCCTGTATCTCAAGAAGAGAGATCGGGCGATAGTTAGCCACCTGGTCTAAGGGCTTGTTTTCCTTCAGGGGAAAGATGATTTGGTCCATCTTGTACTCGTCAGGGAAGTAACCTGTATTCAAGGCAGCTTTCATTGTGTTCGCAAAACCCTGAATAATTTGCCTTGGGGAATTTACGAGGTTATTCTTCCTAATCCCAGACCAGCCTGGAGCCCTCTGCTTGAAGTACCTTATGGTGTTCAAGGTCTCTTCAACAGTTATTGGGCATCCGTGGTCAACTCTTGGTCCTCAATGATGTCGTTTCCATCTTTGATTTGGGTTCTGGGTCTGGGAGGAAATCCCCTAATTCTTCGGATGTTGTTTTAAAACTTTACAGGATTGCTCTCCCTGTCCAGCCTCCCAATGATGTCATTCCAGATTATTCTTTGTTTTTTAATGATTATGTTTTTCATTTCTTCTTCTAGATGCCTCATTCTGACATTTCCCTATTGGTTCCTGACCTGCCGATCTCTTCATAGATTTCTCTATGTTCCCGGGCGATTTCTCTCATCTCGTCCGTCCACCTAGGCTGTGAGAGCATTTTAGAGGAGATTCTAGGGACGCATCTCTCGTCAGCTTGTATGAAGAGATTGGTGATCTTGTTTATTTCCTCATCAATCTCTTCGAAATTAGCGTCTCCCAGGTCAGTTGGATGGTGAAGTTCATGTTGGACCCCAACCACTCTTGCACGGTATTGGCTGTGTGGGTCGGGGCATAGTCCTACTTAAAGACGTAGGTCGCCTTCTTCTTAATCTTTCTCACCCACGACAGGAATTTTTTAGCCAAGCCGTCGGTGTAATCGGCCTCGTGAGTCTGTAACGGGTCGCGAACTAAAAGACAGCATCTTCTCGCCATTTAAAAAACCACGAAGCCGGGTGCTTGGTCATCTCGGAGACATCCTGACCGAGGCTTACTTCGCGGTCGTTCTGCTTGTTGATGACCGGATCGATCGTGAAGGGTTTTTCATCAGAAAAAAATGAGACATCGAATCACATGACTCCAGGTCGTTGAGAAGACGACGATAGCGCTCGTGACATTGTTCTTTCATATGGTCGGTGAGCAGAAGCCTTTCCATGCACATCAAATTCTTGCAAAATACGGTACAGTCCAAAAACACTGATAACCGTTATTCTTGAGAAGAGTTTCGGAAGTGACTGCCTTTTATCTCAAGTTTAAAAACAACGATGACAACCGTTTTATGGAGACTAGTTTCGGAACCAACTAGCTTTCATCTATAGTCTCAAAACAGTGATAACAACCGTTATTCTGGAGACTAGTTTCGGAAGTGAGTGGCTTCTTTCTTGAGTTAAAGAACAATGCTAACAACCGTTACTCTGAAAACTAGTTTTGGAAGTGACTGGCTTCAATCTTGAGTTAAAAACAATGAAAACAACTCTTATTCTGGAGACTATTTTGAGAATTGACTGGTTTCCATCTACCCTAAAACAATGATAACATCCGTTATTCTGGAGAGTAGTTTCGGAATTGAATTGCTTAGATTTTGATTGAAAAAAAACAATGCTAACCGTTATTCCGGAAAGTAGTTTCGGAATTGACTGACTTTTATCTCAAGTTTAAACAAATGATAACTGTTATTCTGGAGAGTAGTCTCGGAAGGGACAGGCTTCGAACTACAGCCCCCAAACAATGATAACATCCGTTATTCTTGAGAGTAGTTTGGTAATTGAATTGCTTAGATTTTGAGTGAAAAAAAAAATGTTCGCCGTTATTCCGGAGAGTAGTTTCGGAATTGACTGGCCTTTATCTTAAGTTTTTTTAAAAAAAATGATAATCGTTATTCTGGAGAGTAGCTTCGGAAGGGACTGGCTTCCATCTACAGTCCCAAAACAATGATAACATCCGTTATTCCGGAGACTAGTCTCGGAATTGACTAGCTTTTTTCTCAATTTTAAAAACAGTGATACCAACCATCCTCCTAGAGAAAAGTTTCGTAAGTGACTGGCTTCCATCTACTTTACAAAAATAATGAAAAAAAACTTTATTCTAAAGAGTAGTTCAGAAGTCACTGGCTTCTATTTTGAGTTCAAGAGTAATAATAACATCCATTATTCTGGAAACTATCTTCAGAGTAACTGGCATCTCTCTTTAGTCCAAAAACAATGAAGATGCAAGTCAGACACTTCCGAAACTGGTCTCTAGAATAAATTAGGGTTCATTGAACCGTCTTTTTTGCCAATTATTTATAACGTCACCATATTTTTTACAGCTTTAGATAAACATTTTATGCATAAATCTAAAAAGGTTTTGCCCTAATAAAACCTTTATTAACATCTTCAATGTGTACAAGTTTGATCTAAATCCTTAGAAATTTTTGAAAAGTTATAGGTAATTAAAAATGGCAAGATCGAGATGAGATACATGCATAGGCGCTTGATTCAATGAGTAATGCGAATAAAGGAAAATAATAGGTAAACGAAGTTAAACCACATAAAAATAAGGGAGAATTATACCATTTAGAAATGATTTTTTTTTACCTCGACATTAAAAGCGAAAATGAGGCTATCTGCCATAGAATCTTTGTAAGGAGAGATATGTGAAGATGAAGTGAAAATATGTGGGAGATTGCCTTAGATCCCCCAATCAGGTAAGTGGTCGCGGGATGAAATTCAACAACGGGCGTTGAGGCTGGGAGGGCACACAGTCCTGATGCGAATTGAAACTTGATTTACATGCTACGTACATGACAGCCCTCTGGCGGGGGATAATAATAGGGAAGGGGGAAGGAGAAAAGAAAGAGGGGGGCGGGGTAGGCATGTTAAATGCTCCCTTCCCCTCCACCGGGCTCAAATGGACGGGGATGGAAGGAAGAAAGCTAGGTGTCGTCTAGCCTACTCAATTAGCTACCGCACCAAAGAGGTGCAAGCGTCTCATTAAACAAGTGTCTAAATTGGGGGATTAAAAGGAGATATCTAAAGGAAATAGCCCTGGTAGTTTCAATCTAATTTCGGACTACCAGACAAAGTCCCTTTGGCCTGAATGGCGCGCGGATGCTCGAGGTGCCAGGTGTAACTGATAATCTTGGGCACCAAATTGGGGGATTTAGAAAGGAAGTATGGGGGAGGGGGGACTATGTTTACTTTGATGAATAAAAAAAGGAAACCAAGGATGGAATTTCAGAGTGTTGGAGAATAAAATTATGGGGTACAGCTAGGCGAAAGGAAAATGGTGGATGTAATGGAATAAACGAGTAATAATTAGGTGAAAGATGAAGAAAACTGCCATAACACCCCTGGTCAACCCGAATACCGGTCCTGAGAGGGCGTAATGCAAAACTCCAGGAAGAAGATGGTGCAAAGAGTAGGCCTCGAGCCCGTGTCTATCTTATCCCTCCTCCGCCGTTTATTTTGCAGCAATCTTGGATGGCTTAAATGCCCCGGGGAGGGGGGGGGGCAGTTTCAACCTCAGTATTGCTGGTTCTTTCACACTTTGATTGTTTTTACTTCTCTCTGTTTTTTTATTTACTTTTACCTTATCCTGTTTATTGGACTTTCTTTTATTGTTGAGCGCCAGCGCTGGATTGCCAAATTTCCTTTTCCTTTTCACAATCATATTTATTTCTTTACCATGAAGATAAATAATTATATAAATAATTACCATTGACACAACTTTTCCTTTGAATTACTTTATTTAAATTTATACCAATTACGAAACTTTCCTCATTTTTGTTAATGATGTTAGTTGTCTGTCCATTAATCGATGATGTTGCCAGCTTTATCAGCCCTACGTCAGAATTGTTTATTTGTATTCTGTATATCGGTATTCAATATATATCTAAACCAATTTATTTAATTAGTCATATTTTTGAAGCTCTATATAATTGAATTTTAACGTAATTTTTATTTTCTTTCTTCCAAAAGTTCATCTTTTATTGAGCAGAATAAATTCTTTTTACATCTATGAAGCCCGAAATTGAGCTCAGTTACCGAAACGTTCACTTTCCTTAAAACCCCCGTATTTTCTTATTCTTTTGTTTTACTCAAATGAGTGGAATCGTTATCTTCATCACAACTTCATTTTGTAAATATATTGATTTTAAATGTTGTCACCCAACAGTAATTCTATTTGCCACATAGTTTTGGTCTTATTTAAAACGTATGTTGAGATTGGTGAATATTTTGCGGTGCTTCTGAAATTTCAATTATATCAAATGTCTATTTGCCATTCAATTCCGTTCATTCCCCCAGTTTCTCAGTTTACCTCACATTCATGCTGTCAATCGTATGGAGATAACGTATCTCCATCCGACTCATTTGTTTGCACTCGAATCATTCATGTGACATTATAATAACAACGAATTTGGGATGCGTTCACTGACTCTCTTCTCACGTATTAAATTATTAAGTGCTGTAAATATAAAAGAATGCTTCATGTGCGTCTGCTCGTGTGTATATGATGAAAAAAAATTCAAGATTTTATTTTACTTTGAAGGACATTTAAATCTAATTTATCATTCTTTTTATTTTCATTTTCACTTTACATTGCCGTCGGTGGAAGCATAATTATTCCTTCGTCTTTCTGAGAGTACGTCCGTGCAAAAGTGTGAGAAAGAGGAGGGGAAATTATTTATTTTGGGAAGAAGTAGAGTTTTTTCTTCCACCTTAGCAAAAGTATTGGATAAATGTATATCCTTCTCTCACGATCACACGCAAGGTTGGATTTCCACTTGCTGAGTCTCGAAGCTGACATTGCCGAGGGCCTAAAATAACAGGGAGAGGTCCTAAGATATATTTAATACTTCGAAGTATAAGATAACAGACCCTAAAATTTAAAAAATAAGAAGGTATTTGACATGAAAAATACAAACTTTTTTCAAATGAATGCATTTGTTGTCTAATTTTAAATTTACCTGGCTTGATCTCTCTTATTGGTTAAAATATCCATTAAATTAATTGAATATAAGGATATTTTAAAAGTGTACAAAAATATAGATAAACTTTAAAAGCCCCAAACAAAAAAATCCGGAAACTTTGTGATGCCTTAAGCTGTAGATTATTTAGCTTAGGAATAATCCGGCACTGATCACCTGCTATAATTCCCTGCTCATCCTGTAAACATCCCCTAATTCCTATATCAATGTGTCATCAATATGTATCCTGTCTTTAAGGTCTGTAAGCGGTTATTCTGTGTTAGTTTAAATTGGTATCAGTGGATGTAACTAAGCGAATCGAGCGTAATTTAATCACGAGGTTACCAATTTAGATCTTTACGCTTAGATCATTGGTTTCACAATTCTCATTTCGCTACTACTCTGTTTTTATTTCCTTCGGTGGTTACGATTTCCTTCTTGATTATTGCCTATTATTCTTCGAATAAACGTAATCAGCCTTTCTCCTCCTTCTAATCTCTGCGTGTGAAACCTTTCGGAGTTAGTATACTATTAATCTATTACAGAATGTCCAGGGTAGACGGGGAGCTAGACTACCTTAATATGTGAATCGCGATGGATCCCTAATTTTATAGTTATTCAAATAATTAACGAAATATTGTTTGGTTCTTGAAGGTTCAAATCTACCTGTTTATCTGTATACGAACAAACCCCCAAGAAATCTTGCTTGCATGAACATTAGTAATGTAATATAGAAAAAACGGCGTACAATTGCCCAGTTTATAAAAAAAATAAAGTTAAAGGAAATTTTAAGAGAATTTGTTATTTAAAAATAAAATAAAAATACATTTAAAAAAATAAGCGATTTTTTAAAAGTTAAAGTGAAAAGCACACATTTCTTTGTTACCGATCATGTCTCTAATACGGGTGGGACCAAAGATGGCTATCGAAGGTAATTATTCTCTATATTCTTTTAATTTTCATATCACCAATGCATGTGAGATAAAACGTGACTATCGAAGCTAATTAGTTTATTTAGTCTGTTAATGATAAATAAACTATTAATGTAGGACCAAGCGTCGACATCGAAGCTAATTAGTTTCATTTTTCGGTTACTCATAATGTCTTAATGCTCATGCAAATAAACATACGAATCGCAGTTAATTATCACATTTGTATAATACTGATCACTGGGGAACAAATTTGAAGTTGTTGTTGACAGTTAATTATACGTAATTTGGGTGCACTCAACACGAATCTTTACTCCGTTTTGCTCTATCAGGTCCTAATTTTGTTCAACACACTTCCTCTTTCATCATATTCCTAAAAAGGATATTTTCTCATTACTTGCTAAGTCTTTTTGCAGTTGCATATTATAATTATAATTATCTCTTAGTTCCTATTCAAACTAATGTTTGGTTTTATATTTCAGATTTTTAAAATAAAGAATTGAAATACCTTTATAAATTGACAAAACAATCAAGTAATATGTCCTCAAGCACTAGAAAGCTCATATCCAAAAACTCTCCTGATTCATTTTGCCACATATGTGTAAATTTTACACTTCCACATCAACGAGGAAATATAACGGACTTCGTGAAAAGAGCTTACTTAGCTTATTTTGGCATAAAACTGGGGGATCAAGATAAATTATGGCCTCCATATAAAGCATGCACTGTATGCATCGTCATTGACATTGGACGAAGGGTTCGGAGTCAAAAATACCTTTGAAAGTTCCGTTGGTAAGTTTATGATTTCATAAAACTACGTAATTTAGTCATTTTTTATACTGTAAATTACCTAAGTGTAATTGTAACTTAGGTACATAAACAACTTTTGATAAAATTCGCTTTTGTTAACGCTTCATAATTTTTTTGTCATTTCAAGTGTGGCGAAAGCCTACTAACCATGAGACGGATTGCTACTTCTGATTTGTCAAGACGTTGGGCTTCACTAAGAAAAATAAATATTGTATCGAGAACCCAAATTTCGACACCGCAATACGACCTGTGCTACATTCAAATGAAATTCCTATTCCAAAATTTAAGAGTTCGCTATCTCAAGAATTAGTTGAAGATTCATCTGAAAATATTACTATGCACTCTGAGGAGTCAGACGCCGAGTTCGACCCCAGCGTAGTTGTAAGTGAAAGTGATCAGCAAAGGTTTAACCAGGCCGAGTTGGGATCTAAATTTACAAAAAAGGCTGCAAAAATCTTAGCTTCAAGACTTAAATAAAAACATACCTAGTTGAAACACATACATTTCATTTTACAGAAACAGAGACAAAGAACTTCTTAAGTATTTTAGGACAGATCATAGTTTAGTATATTGCTGCGACATACCAGGTTTGTTCAAGAAGATGGGGGTTCAGTCTTACAATGCAAGTGATTGGTGTTTTTTTTTAGACAGTTCCAAAAGAAGTCCTAACTGTGTGTTGCTGCATAATGGCAATCTATACACCTCTATACCAATTGGGCACTCAACAATATTAAAAGAAAAGTATAAGCATATAGAAACTATTTTAAAACTTATTAAATATAGGGAGCATGAGTGGATCATATGTATTGACTTAAAAATTGTCAATTTTTGAATAGTCATCTTTACCAATTTCCAAGTAATTTAGATGCTGTAAGTGACGAACAAGGGACAAGATTCCACCAAGATATTAAAATAATGGAGGAACGTTATCAAGGACGCTGGGATTGCCACATAATGGCTGATTATTGCTGGTGCTTGAAAAGAGACCTGCCGTCAACAACCAAATACTCTAGAAAGTCCTATAAAAGAAAATATTTACCAGGGTGTAAGCTTCATACGAGGGGCGGTCAATAAGTTTTGCGGATCGGTAGAGCAAAACAGAGGAAGGATGATAGCTGTTTGTGGGGGTGTTAGGACAAGTTATAACAAGTTAGGACCTGCAGCCGCACGAACTTGCCTCGTCTATTTAAGAAGCAGTAGCTGATCGCAGATCGTCTGTCACAAATTTTTCAACAATGGAGAAGGTTGAGCACCACGCACTGATCAAATTTTTGACCAAGGAAGGCAAGAATGCAAAAGAGATCCATGAATGCATGGTTACTGTGTACACCCACACCGCCCCCTTCCTATGCAACCATTGCTCGCTAGAATAGGGAGTTCCGCCATAGTCATGAGTCCCTTGAAGATGACCCCCGCCCAGGACGCCCGTTAGACGTGACCAACGAGGACAATGTCACCAGTGTGGAGAGGATCATCCTCAAAAATCGACGGGTGAAGGTCGAAGAAATCGAGCGATAACTTAGAATATCACATGGAAGTGTTATCAACATCATCCACGACAATTTGGCCATGACCAAGGTCTCTGCCCGTTGGGTCCCTAGAAACCTCACGCCCCATGATCAACTACAGCGTCGTCAAAGTCCACAAGGCCAGAGTTGCACAAGCTGCCCTGCATGAGTGCGGATTTGAGGAGCTCAACCATCCCCCCTACAGTCCAGATTTGGCCCCTAGCGACTACTTTTTATTCCTCCAGCTCAAGGCTGAACTGCGTGGACGCCGGTTTGGGGACGATGAAGATGTCCAGCTTGCCGTCCAGGAGTAGATTGAACAGCATTCGGGAGATTTCTGGTTATCGGGAATTCGAAGCTTCAGGGACAAGTGGCGCAAGTGCATTGAAGTCGAGGGTATTTATATTGAAAAATAATAAGACACTTTTCCTCATATCTCGTTTCCTTATATCCGAATTGCAAAACTTATTGACCACCCCTCGTGTGTGGAAGTTAGAAAGGAAGGTACAGCCGCGACCAAAAGTTTTCTGGCACCTGTAATTTTCTTATTCCTTGGGTATGTCTATGAATAGGTTGGTGTAGTTTGAATGCATGTGCCAAATAGATAATAAAAGCAAAATTATAATACTAGCTTCCTTATAACTTTTTTTAAAAATATCTAAAATGGCGATGCTATTAAAATGTATGAAATTCTGATGCAGTATGTTAGTCAAAATATCTTCATATAACACAATATTTGTAGATTAATATGACAATATATGTCGACAAGATCTAATATGATATGATGATGGAAAACACACGTAACTATATCGTGAAGAAAAGAAGTGTGATACGCACGCTACACGCGGACGGTCTCAGCTATAGACAACTCAGCTGGAGGGTCGATGGATCACATTCCAGTGTTGATAAAGTGTTGAGGAGGATCGCAACAAATGGGAACATCCAAGACCAACCTCGTTCTGGATATGTCAGGGTCAATACCTAACATGGCGGCAGGTCTGCGTCGCATGAGCTTTCGGGATCGTAAGAAACTCGCAGTCAAGCTGCAACAAAGGTACGGCGGGTAGCCAGATTAATACTTCCAACAGAACAGGCCGTCGCAGACTGCCCACCTCAGTCTTTGGATATGAATTTACTGGAAAATTTCTGGCATGACGCGAATGTAGCCATAAAACCTCGTCATTTAGCCTCGAATGAGAATCTGAAGGCATTCATCACCTAGGAATTGGTCAGCAACATACTCCTCAGGTGTCGCATCGTGTTGGAAGGCACACCTTGAAGAATAAGTTTGGTGTTACTGAAATTTCCACAGAGGTTCATCAGCCTCTTTGTTATATTTTAAAAATTCTTTACTCTTTTAATTAATTTTGATTGTTTGGTGCATATATAATTTATTGCTATTTACCTCTCCTTATTTCAGTTATATTCAAATTGATATGAACATAAAAACTTTGCTATCCTGCATTTATCTAATTTACCCCAATTCCTAAAGCATCCCAAAACTTTTTGCTGCGGCTTTACATAAATTATTATTACATACTCACCATGCCAAAACACTATCAGTGGTTGTTAGTGCTAGGAAAGTTCTAAGAAATGGGACTGCTGTTTTGGTTAATGATAGTCACTGAGATGGTAAAATATCGTTGTGATTGCATTATGAAATGGATCTGTTGATTATAATGTATGTTATAAAACATTTGAAAATGGAAGAGTGACTCTATAACGGATGAATGTTTACATCCTCTTTACTCTTATAATGTTTATATCACAGTAGTCTTCCAGTACCCAGGCACTCTTCCACTTTCAAATGACGTACAACTTAACCAACAAGCCCATATCATAATACGATTATTATGTAGTTTCAGCATCTCACCGCCTTCTCTTTTTTAGAGCTCTTTTAGCTCTAACAACCTCTTGCAAGTTAATCACTTAAATAAAAAAAACAGATTTACACCTGCAAAGCCAATAATATCCACATTCACTCCATTTTCCATAACGATATGATGCAACTCGCCAAAGTACTCTCGCCATCTAATTTGGACCTCCTCATTACTCCCAAGTTCCCTTCAACTTTCATTCTAGCTGTTTACACAACTTTTCTTCTCTTGAACTTTCATCTTTGGGATTCCTTCCAGAGAGAGAAACTTCCTGTACCCATCCAGATTCTCATTCAATTTTCGTCTAATTGTTTCATTTGATGGTTTCTTATTATGGTTTAATCACTCGTTTCATCTCTCTCTCCCACTCTTTGTATACATTCTTTATCATCCTTATTGGCTTTTTGATCTGCACTATTAAGCATTTGCAGGTACACCTACGATTTGCTCTTCAATGCAGGTTAAATAGCAATAATGAAAATGAAATGATAAATCATTCCATTATACTTTATCAATAATAATAGCTAAGTTTGTAAGTTCTTAGCTTTTATTTAAAAAATACTCAATTACCGTTAAATTCACTCCATTTCACATATTTGTTCTTTTTTTGGCTCAAATGTCTATCGATTTTTTGTTCCTTTTCAACGATTAAATAAATCACTCCCTCTTTTCTTCAGCTAAAATGCCATTAATACTTAATTACATTTTGTCGGCCTCCAGATAAAGGGGAAGTTCTTAAAGGTCAAAGACAACCAACCCTTTTGGCTGTTTGGTTTTGTTTCCTGAATGCCACAATTTTTTTTTTTTATTAAACAAATTTTTCCACTCTTTAATTTCTATTTACAAAAAAATGAAACATTTACTGAGGTTTGAGAACAACTTTGAGCATTTAAAAGACTTATGCGGAAAAACAAACTGACCTCTTGAGGTAATGAAGTTACGCTTCTATAATAATTCTTCAAAATTTTGAAGGTTAAAGAATTTATTTTCTAAATGAAATTGAGAGATTTTGTTATGTAAGCGGATTTAATTCCTTTTCTAGGGCTTATTTTTATCTCCTCTAATTACCTTCATGATTCTCTCTATCTATTTAAAAGGTACCAAAGAATTTCAATCATTTTTTCTTGAAAATTGTTGTATAATTTCTAATTCGAACTTTGCTTCTGATAGTATCCTTTTACATTTTATAGATTAACAGCTAAAAAGAGTTAGGAGGAGAATAATGTGGATTTAAAGATAAGATGAGTCCAAAATTAGAGAACGATACATATAAATGCACCCCGTAAATAGGGAACAATATAATGATCTCATTAAAAATTGAACAGAAAGGATAATGTGCATTTTCTGACGCAAGACTTCATTAAGTTGTCGCATCTTTCAGGGATTATTTTATTTCATTCTTCCCTAATTTTTTGCCAGAGATATTCAACTTTCGAGGGTTTAAATTAGGGGTCTGTACAGACAAGTTCATCAGGTTAATAATTTCAATATCCAAGAACTGCCTCACCGACTTTGTTGTGCACCACGGAGCAATATCTTGCATGCGAACAGGTTCAAGTCCACCCGGTGTTCGGTGAGAGGGGATCACATGGTTCTAAAGCAGATTTTTGCAGGCCCCAGCGTTTACACTATGTGGTGTAAATGGACGAGCGGACAGTCTCCACTGTTTGAAAACATGTCCCACACAATAAAGCTGTCACCTCCAAATTTAATCATATTTTTCATGCATGTAGGATTCAATCTTTCACCTATACTACGCTCCGCATGCTGCTTCCCATCCAATCCAAAGAAATTAAATTTACATAATCGCTGAAAACACTTTCCAACTTTTCAGCACTCCATGGGACATGTTCAGTAGCGAAGGCCAACTTAACCGCTCTATTATTATTTTTATTTATGAGTGTTTTTTAGCAGTAGAGAATGTTATGAGTCCCATGTCTCTTAAACGACGTGAGATGGATTCTGGTTAATGTTCTCGGCAACGAGACGTGAAATACCGGCTGCTGTGATCTTCTCTCGCAGTAATCTTTCGAGGGCGACTCGTTTTCTTTACTGACTCGAAGGATCGGTAGCTTCAAGAAAATATCGATCTTGGTATTTTGTTGTCTACTTTTCATCGGTTTTGTATATATGTTAACCAAATCTCAGAAACCTTTGCTTTCACGTTCAATCCTGCTCTCTTCTCTTTCTCTTTAAATGATTAAATAATAAAAATGAATATGTCTCCTAAACATCATTTTGCGTTTGGTATCATAACTACTCTCAAAGTGCCTAATACAGGGGGCAGTGGGTAATTTTTCGCCTAACCACAATATAAAAGAAAGTAACACCGATAGTAGTTCATTTAAACAGATATATTAACTAAAGTTACCTGTTAAAGAATTGGAGGATTGTGTTATTCATTTTATTCAAATGAATCGCCATCGGGCTCAAACCATGGCCTCAAGGCGGCCTCGGAACCTGAAGCCGAAGGTCCTAGTCTTTAACTGGGTGAAAACGGTGGTGATCCTGCACCTAAGCTACAGCTTAGTAGTGCACGGGGGACTTGTTGTTTTCTCTCTCCACCACATCATACATATATTGTCCAAGAGGTTGTAGTCTCAGGAGTTAGGAGGCCAATTGTTTGGACTAATGTGGTCAGAGAAATTGTCTGACAGCATCATGCTCTTGAGTCCTGCTGCCACACGCCCGGCTGTATAATGGCCACCTCCTGGAACCATGGCAACACCAGCTCCTTCAGATACTTGATATAACTCTCCAGGAAAAAAAAGTAGGTATAACGTGGCTCTCGCTACTGACCACACCAAACACCATGATTGTGTCCGCGAATTTATCTTCATGACTCTCAGTACATTTTTAGGGGAGTCAGCAAACCAGCGGTAGTTTTGCGAGCCCACCACCTTTGTCCTGGCAGAAATTTCTCTTGTTTGAGCTAAATCATGCCAGGCTTGAGTGGATGCTTCAGTTTGTTCACAAGCTTCGACGCAGCTTACTTCAGCTCCTTCTTCATCCTCTACGAGTGAAGCTGGCCATTTATTATATTTATGAGTAGTAGGGGATGTCCTCACGCACTGACCTCTTAGTGAAAGATTGACACTCCCTTTTCCATGTCCATGGCCTAATTGACATGGAATACGCACTCCATGGGAGTGCGCGGAACTCAAATTTGGCAACGGCGATAATTACCCATCTCACCCTTTATGATAATAAAATTAAAGTAAATAGGATCAAACAAGTTTCGGAAAAATTGGACCATAGTTACCTAGTTATTAGTTTTGTTTTTTCACTATTAGTTAAAATTTATGCGCTTATTAATTTATTTCATTTCTTAAAATCACTATAAAAAAGTTTTCATAATAGTTTAAAAATATATTAATTATATATTTGAAGTACGGCACGATTTTTAAAGAAGCTTTTTTATTTAAATGAAATCTTCTTTCTTTATATTTCTGACGAAGAAGGAAGGGTGACATAAAAACTCCCTGGCTCCATCTTCACAACTGATATAAAACCTTCCACATTTCCCACCTTCATATAATTTTATGAATGTATTTGCTCAAGATTTTGGGGTGATATCACATGCCTTGATATATGAGTTAATCGAGTCTGGGTACCCTCGCCATTTTACTAAATATAGCTGTTTTTTCCATGCCCTTTCGCTTTAACTATCCTATCCACTACATATTTCTTACGGGAGTCAAACTTTACTTTCTGTAGTTCTTCTTCATAAACCCTACCTTTAACATGTTCTCCATTTACATCTTCAATATAATACAGGGCTAATACATTTGAAATTTTATATATCTTGTAGATTTCCTCACTCCAGCCTATCTCGTACCCTCTTTTAAATTTACTGAAAACGCGAGAGATTCGAACATAATCACCGATCTTATATAGAAAAATCTTTTTTTTACATTCAGCTCTCTGCTTCGGTATAGCAACATGGTTTATAACTTTGAACGGTGTGTTTCCAATCATTCTATGTCTAGAATTATTATAAGCCTTTAGGAAATCATCTAATACGTCGATGTATTTCCAGGTATTATTAAAAGTAAAGTATCTGAAAAGTCTTTCTTTTATTGTTCTTTGTACACGCTCTACATGACTAGCTTTGTTTAGAGAGTAAACATGATAAATGCCGATATTAAAGTCGCTTAATAAACGTTTCATCTTATCTCCTTTAAACTTTCCTCCATCATCAGAACATATATAATCTGGAATCCATCCGGATTCTTCCATGAGATTTCTTACAGCATTTGACACTACCTGCTCCGTCTTTTGCTTTAAAGAAATTAACCAGAGATATCTAGAATATACGTCAATTCTAAAGAGTATCTATCGTACACCATAATTAAAACTTTCATATTTGGACATCACAGTTAAATCTAGTTGCCAGATCTCGTTAGAGCCTTGTGCTTTTACGTGTTTGATCTTGAATCTTTTTCGAACTGGTTTGTGTAATGTATAGCTATCCAAACCCGAGAGAAAGCTTTCCACATCAGATCTTTTGGCGATCTTTTTTACAGATTGGTATAGTCGATTTACTCCACCGAAAGATGTTGGTAGACTCGGGGATATATATAAGCGTAACAATCGACGGTTCATTTCTAACTGAATCTCTGACTAGCTTACACTCTTATATAACTATTCAATGAAAAGACATCTTATCTTAAAATCCAACTTTATTTTACATCTAGATCAAAATATATAATTTCAATTAGAATTTCATGGATGTTCGCAACGTTATTACTTTGTACACATTAACTGATTCTCCGAATCAAAAGAGCTGGATTAATCGAATCGGGAAATCGGTATTCGATATGTAACGGGTAAAAATGATTAATGTTTATTTTTAATCCAACCTTATATTTTTTTAAATTAATATCAGAAGTTTATTTTATATGATCCATTACTTGAATGAACATATTTGTTAAAAAATTGTGCTCTTATAAAATATTATTTCTATCTTGGGTAAACTTAAACTTTCTTCTTTCAAGTCTTGATGACGCAGGCTGGTGACACTCCACCCTCTGGACTTTCATGGTGAGACTGGTTGATAAATAGATATTGTATTAAATTTTCTTTACACGTAATAGTGACGTAGTCGTAAAAATGATTAATGTTTATTTTTAATCCAACCTTATATTTGTTTAAATTAATATCAGAAGTTTATTTTATATGATCCATTATTTGAATAAACATATTTGTTAAAAAATTGTGCTCTGATAAAATATTATTTCTATCTCGGGTAAACTTAAACTTTCTTCTTTCAAGTCGTGATGAGGCAGGCTGGTGACACTCCACCCTCTGGCCTTTCATGGTGAGACTGGTTGATAAATAGATATTGTATTAAATTTTCTTTACACGTAATAGTGACGTAGTCGTAAAGATGCCTGAAGACAAATTCTTTCACAAGTTCAATAATGTTCCCCCTCTTGTTGAGAGAACAGTGGAACTCATCAAACGAGATATTTTATATATACTTAACTTCTGTGATGGTGGGTTTAGGTTTTCGCCATACATAATGTCCATCGTTGAATGTAAGATAACAGACATCAACCGCATTCTGTAAGCATTTCATTTGACGAGAACTTTGATGAAACTTGTCTTCAAGTTTTAGAAAAGTGTTGACTTCATACTCATTGTACAACGCATTTTTAAATCACATAGGAATGAACTCTTCATCCCTTTTCCAGTAAATACCGAAATGGATACTTGGAAATAGACTATTAGGGTTAGCCTCCACTACACACTTTAACTGCTTTGCACCGTAGGCCTTCACCAAACGATCAACATAGAGGAAATTTTCCTGTTTTAACCTGTGTATTGTAGCAAACACAAGCCAAAACTCATCCTCACTAAGGAATAGTTTATTGTTATAGCGGGTTCTTCCATAGGTATTTTCAAAGATCACTCTAACATAACCGAATTTTGTTCTAGTAATCTTCAAAAGGCTGAATATATTAATTTTATATTCTTGTTGTATAATTTGCTTCACATGGAATCGAGACAGCTTTTTACGCGCGAGTATTCGTGAATTTGGACAGACAGTGAGACAAAAGCCATTAGGATAGGGTTTCTCTGACGCGGTTTGAATTTTCAAGTTTTTTCTTGTATTAAAATAACAGTGAAGTTGCCACTTAGCCTTTTACAAATATTTGATTGGACCGTCTAGTTGCCATTTCCATCAGTGAAATTGATTAATAATTCAACCAGTTCCCTATTTTGGGTTGTTGGCGATAGTGAGAAATACGAAGTGTGTTGCGCAAACCCTCGAGGTTGAAGTAAAAGAAGTTAATGCATGAATAATATTTTCTAATTCTTTACGGCGTTGTGAATTTTTTATAATAGATTTCAGGAAATTGGAAGATATTAACTTAGCTCTTACTTCTTCCCAGAAGAGGAGTGGTGGTCTTTTCTACGTTCTAGTTAAATCATTAAGGATGTCAATAATGTGAGATTGTGGGAGTCTTTTACCGTCAATTGTAATCACTTCATTATTATCCCAACTGAATCCTTCTGTATTTTGTAATGTCTGATAAATTAATCTACTCCTTTCACGAACATTAGGTTCCAGTGCTCCTAATACTTCATTTGCATATTCGTTTATTTGATCCCTATCATTCTGGTTGAAATTCGCGGGAGGTAAGTTTACAACCTTATCATACTGTTTTAAATAATGTTTCAACGTGTTCTGATGAAGTATAATACGTTTATCTGGTGGTATGTGTGAATTACTGAGTATAGTAGTCAATTCTCTCTCCAAAGATAAAAGTCTTTCTTGAGATGGTATTAAGTTTGAGGGTAGCTCTCTCTTTTTCTGGATAAACAATATTTTTTTCATCTTAGAAGGTTAGAGAGAAGAGGTGTTAGAACAGAGAATAAGATTGGTAGAAACGATCCTCCAGGCTGATTCATTATTTTTTCTTTAGACTGGGAATACCATGAGAGAAATCGAAATAACAAGTGTTTTGTGTCAAATATAGCGATGTTAACTACTTTCTCCCCATCATTTACAATATTAGAATACAATATGCAGAAAAATCTATCCTCCCATGTATGTGACGATCAGATAGACCTCCTGCAAAGAAAAACTGGTCCATAAGCTCGTTTTGAATTTTTCACCGACGATTAAATCTTCTAAATCCATAAACTGCAGATTTTCAATCACTTCTTTTTTCGTTTTTATAGTTGAAAGGTGGTTGGACTGACCCACTATAGAGAAACTCAATCCGATCAATTGGGTGTTCATGAATAAGTTACCGAAGATGAACGAAGAAACCAACCGTAGATGAATAGTCTGGGCTAAATTTATAATCCGATCAACAGACATCTTCAGTTGCAAAATATTTACTAAGTCTAGGTGCGGGACGGTGTGGATGGAGGATCATCTTAGAACGTGTGACACACAAAGAGGTTTAACGACAAATGATTTAAACAGATGGCAACTAGACGGATCAATCAAAGAATTGTAAAAGGTTAAATGGCAACTCCACGGTTATGTTAATACAAGAAAAATCCTGAAAATTCAAAACGCTTTCCAGTGTATGTGTGTGTGTGTGTACACTCTGAATCCTTCGAAAAAGGTCACTAACCAAAGTATTGGGGGAGGGGGGAACCCCTGTATGTCACCAAGGCTGGTAATGACCAATGCTAAGGGGGAGGAGCGGGGGAGAGAAGACTTGACTGCGAGTCCACGTGCGTGTGTACGTATCTGGATATGCACATAGGAGGCCGAGTTTGTGTGCACTCGACCCTTCACCTACAATACTACTAACGTATCCGCCTGTTGCTACTCACTATGGTAAAGGAGCTTAACCTCTGTCTCATTACCTGCTAGCAGGAAGTATTCCACCTTTGACCTGTTCCACCTGCCATAATGCTCTTTAATTATTCACTTACACGGTTACATGTTTTTTGTTTGTTATTATGTTTGTAACCAAATATTGTAATATATAAACACATTTCGTATAATATTTTTCCATTTTGTTTCTGAAAATTATAGGCGATGTATCGCAAGGTTTCAGTGTAAGAAAATATCATGGAAAAGTCCAAAAATCTACTGCTACCTTCGTTAAGATACAAACATTTAGTGTGCAATAACTTGAGGGAGCTTAATCACGAGTTGAATAAAAAAGAGAAGGCGAATATACGACAAAATGATAGGATAGAAAAGAAAATGATCAGCTTATTAAAGGCCAGAACCCCTTTTTTTATTTTTTCGTTATTTTCTATGTAATAAGAACCAAATAAACATGAAAAAAGTTAACATTAAAAAAAATTAAATGAATTAAATAAACGCCTAATTTTGGGGACATTGCCCTACTTTGGATACTTTTTTAAAGGTTACAAAAATTGCATGAATGAAAAAAAAACTATTATTGTGAATAATTGAGGAAAATACAATATGTAAACATATTTTAACAAGTTAATATTTTATTATTTGTTATGGAAGTATGCGAAACAGCGATCATGCTGTGGAGCATTGCAGCAATTACAAACCTTTATTTTCTTTTTCGCCCATGAAGCACAACGTCTTTGTTTTTTTATGAGAATTATAAAATTATTTCCACTATCAAACCTGATGTCTGCAAAAGCTCCTCCACCAAGAATTCTACTTCTTTGTGGCCCAGATCATTTAGGAGTAAAAACAGCGTTTTTAGACATATAGACCCAAACAATGTTTCTCCTCACATCTAGAAGCCTACACTTATCTGAAATTAAATTTTGAATTATTTATAACTGCAATATCAAGCAATTGCATAATTAATGAAAGCCACCATTTCTTTCTACTTATTCAGATCCTATACAATGATATTTGCTTATTGAGTAAGGAAATATCACATTCTCTATGATTTTCTTCCACTTGATCGCTAGAAGAAGATCATAGAAAGAGATGGACTTTATTTTTAAGAATAAATGTTGGTGTTGCTCCATAAAATTATGTTGTTTTCTTTCTGTTTCCTCAGTAACTCAGGACTTTGTGGCCAACCATATAATTAAAATTCTCCATTGCTTATCACGTGGGTAGACTCCTCAATAATATTGCGCGTCGCTTAAGAGCTAAAATATTGCACCATAATTATTTCTACACATGTGACATTTCAGTAGCATCATATTCATCTGATAAAAAGAGAAAAAAAAATAATGTCTTCGATTGCGATTTAATGCTCTTTTAGAGTTGCATCCCCCAAAACGAGCGATGGCAGTTAATGGGTAAATACTAAACCCCTTGTCGCTTTCAATATATATATATATATATATATATATATATATATATATATATATATATATATATATATATATATATAACCTGCCTAGAAAAATGAGGGAAATATTCGAATTATCTTCTGACAGCACCCCCATGAATGAAGGCTACGAGCTACTACTGAGTGGAAGCCATTAGAAACTTGCATTAGAAATGGACAGGCTGTCTGGCAATATTACAACACTGTAGATGGACCAGAAATATTACCGAATAAAGTCCACTTGGTAAAAGACGACGGAAAAGAAGAAAAAAAGCAAGATCTAGAGATGAGCTTCGAAAATATGCCAAAAATTGGAAACAAATTTCACAGGATCTACAAAAATTCAGGAAGTTGAGAAACGGCTTTCCTTAAAATTCAGAGACAACTCACAATGGTAAGAAAAATAAGACACACAGTATTTATACTATGCGCGTTTCCCTATGAGGTCAACATTTTAATGTAATCAGATAAGTCGGGCTTTAGAAAAAGTAATAAAATTGGATCTAGCGAAAATAGTTCTGGGCTAATGTTGAGATTACTCTCCTTTGTGTGGGCGATTAAAAATGATTCCAAGATATTTCTCTTTATAAAATCATTAGTATGGATTATAGTATCAGTTTTTGACCAGTTAATTCCGTGTCCCATCTTGGAATTGTGGACAGCTCAATATTAAGGTAGCCTTTAAATACAATCATACATTAAAAAATCTCTTAATAAAACATAACCCCAATAATGATAATAATGTAATTTACCTAATTCCACGTTTAGATTTTAATTTATTCTATGTAGGCAAAACTTCCAAAAATGTTTCCATAAGGACCGAACAACACAAAAATGCAGTAATTAAGCGATATCTGAATAATGCCTTAGCTGTCCACAATTCCAAGATGGGACACGAGGATTTTCATGAAGAAGGTCGTTCAATCGATCTTCATCCAAGTTAATGGGGCGACCAGAACGTTCTTCGTCATTAAGATTGAAATGACCGCTTTTGAAAAGTGAAAACCACCATTGAGCTGTCCGTTCTGATAAAGTATTTTCTCCGTACACAGCACAAATATCGCGACGAGCTTTGGCTGCGTTTGCATTGTTCCCGTCTCGATTGAAAATGAAAAACAAGTGTCGAAAATGCGCCTTTCTTTCAACTTGACATTCCATTTTGAGGCTACAGAACAAAAATGAAATTAACACAACTTTTAAATGAACCGCAATGACTTATTACTCAACTTCAAGACGCAGCCTAAGCAAAAGCCTAATAGTCTACGCTGTTAAGAGACGTAGCCTTAACTTTTACAAATTTTGCTCTAATTATTTATTATTGTTTCTTAATATGTGCACAAATCACGTCAACAAAACTTAAATCAACACAACATTAAAAAAACCGCAAGAACTTATTTCTCAACCTAATAAAAAGACAATAAATTGTGGGATTTTTGACTTGGGAGATTTATGGCCTCTTGGATTTATGTCTTCTTGGATTTGATTTCTGAGATTTATTAGTTCTGGGATTTAAGACTTCAGGAATTTATGATTTCAGAGATTCATGACAACTGGGATTTATGACTTCAAGGATTTATAACTTCTGAAGTTTCTTCTGGGTAGATTTAAAATTCAGGAGTGAATTCTAAGCAATATCTCCATTAATAAGAACATTTGTTACACTCCTAACCAATCGGGCCTACCTAAGTCTACCACCTGGCGAGATATTTTGGCCTATCATAACCCTAACACGATACCATTTACACATCAAAGGACGTAATTATTCCGGCCCTGTGTTCATCAAGGTCGAGGATTGTTGTACTTTGGTAGCTTCTTCGAGGAGTGTTTTTGAGAGCCACCGGTCCTCGAGTGACGTAAGATCTAAGGAATTTCCTGGCTATGGCCTCATATAAGTAGTGGTGGTGTCAGAGTTCCTTGGGTATTCGTGCCCGATGACGCCTGGCTCTCTTTCATGATGGTGAACGCATAAACCACCGATTAATGCCCATAAAAGTTGCCCTTTGGGGACATCCTGGTAATCTTCTTTGTTTACCGTATGTTCTTGAAGATTTAACCCACCTGTTTTCGTACCCTAGGGGGCTTTTGCCCAGGACTTGCTCAAAGGGGGGAGCGTTGAATTATTCTCTTTCAGCTCCACTATTTCGAGTATCTTGTGACGCAATGAGTATGAAGTGGACACCTTATAAGTTCAGTTTGAACTGAGTCTTTTTAGGCTTAGGTATGGTCGAGTGGATTAAGTCTACCCGTTCTCTGATCGCAGCGATGCCGTGTCAATATTTCAAATTTCGTTTCTGTTTGTATTTCATTTTCCGACGGGCAGTTTTTCTTTCTAAACCAAATTCCTGAGACTTTTATATCTTTGCACCCCTCTCCTCCCTTTATTGCCTTTTCTTCTCGCTCTTCTTCTATTCTTCTCTCCTCTTTCGTAGGGAGTTTCCAGAAACCACGAAGCAAATTAACCCTTGTGGGCTCCAAAGCACCATATAGTGTCCTCTTTGAAGTATTCGGGCTTTGTTCCTCCCACATATTCTTTCGTCCCTAACCCCCCCCCCCTTTCACTACAATACTCTTCGAATAGATTTTGGGTGAGATTTACAGGTAAGATTCTAATTAAAAAAAAATTGGAAATAATAATAGTAAAAAAAAAAAGTTTCTTGTAACACAAAGAGTTTAAAGCGAACGGCTAATAAGCTCAGTTTGAATCGAGTCTTTTAAGGCTCAGGTAGAGTCTGGTGGATTAAGTCTCTAGTCCACAAATAAATGGTAAAATTAGGAAATAGAAGCGTAGAAGAACTGTACATCAAATAATACAGTGCCCAAAAGTGATCCCTGAGGTACGTCACTAGTGACTATAGCATAATCAGGCGATTATCGACCTAACAAAATAGGCTAACTATTAATTATCTGTAACCTCTAAGCTATTCTTGAAACCTCCCACGGGGAAGCGAATCGAACGTCTCTTTAAAATTAAGATAAATATTATCTCCGTGTTTATGACGATGATATTTTCCGTCATGTCGTTAAAAAATATCCCACCCAAATTGTTCTACATGAGTGATGTCATTGAAACCCTTTTGAGTATCTTAAATAAATTTCTATTTTTCCAAGTGATTCACGATTTTGTTTCTTACAATTGGCTAAAGAATTTTACTTACTACCGACCTTCAAGTAATAGATCTAACAGGTTATGGCTTCGCCACTCCCTCCTAGAGGGGGGAAAATTGGGCTTCGCTACTAAGATTAAAATTTAAAATCTGAAAAAAAAAAGCCATGGTTAAATTTTTTTAAATTTTCTGAACTTCGCCAATTATAATAATTTTAAAAAGGAACTCTAAACTAAATTTCTCCCCTTTCAAAATATGTTGCTAAAATATAGTTATAGAAGATATATAAAAATAAATTATCTGAACTTCACCATTTGTAATTCTTTGGATTTTAAAACATTTACAAATTTAGATACTTATATTTATTTCTGAACTTCACCATTTTGTTTTTTGATATTATAAAAGAATTATTAGAAATAACTTTGATAAAATATGTGGAAGCACTAGTCCTCCCCTCTTTTAAAAAATGATTTAACTTTATTTAACTTAGGGTCTTTATGGACAATACCGTCCTTTAAAGATGTGTTTAATTTTTTATTCATTTAAATCATTTACACTGAAAGAAACAGGAAGGTGGCATTGCCTTCCAAAAAGAACGCCTCAGAAAATTTGCAATTTATGATTTGTGCAACAACTCGTGTCGCTGACTCGCTTTCCGTTCTTATTTTTAAAAAGCCAATTATCATCGTGAATCGGTTTTCTATTCCAGTATTTACATACGGATAGAACTTTTGAGATTTTTTTGTACCTGTTTTTGAAAGGTAAAAATCGTTGTTTTTGTTATTTCCCATTTTGTTTACTCGAAACTAATAATGAGCGTTTGTATTGTTATTATTTTTTAAGCAAGTTGTAATAGCGGTTTCTTTCTCTCATAGCAAATTTTACAGTATTATTGAACCATCTCTTGGTGACTTTGGAGAAGGAGTTCGAACTTCACTCACTAGAGTGCATTGGAGGGATAATCCCCTCCGCCGAAGGGCTAACAAGTAGACCCCAGATCCCCAAGACCACATATCCCGAGGGTCCCAATATCCCAGTGCTCCAAGGCGGATTTCAGAACCACAAGTCCCAGGGAGCTAAGTATCGCAGAAAATCATATCGGGTGGAAATCATGAGCTTCTGTATCATTTCCTTTGCCTTCCTTTCTTTTCCCTTTCCTTCGTTTTTCCCATTACTTTTTTTATCCATTGCCATTATTAGTAAAAGTGGTAAATTTAGCTGCAGCTAAGTAACCGGTACTTTAATTTAGTAACCAAAGTTACTAATCTAACCTTACTTAACATCGAAAACTTTAGTTAACTCTATCACTTTTAAGAAAAATTACCGGTTTAATTAAATAATTTGCTAAAGTCTTTCCTCTTAAAAATTATGCTTCTTATTATGCCTAATTGCCTGTAATTATATATAATTTCCAATTTATACCATAAACTTCAGAACATTTAGTATTAGAGAGAAGTTCACAAAATTATATTCGCCTGAGACATAAGATGTTGAGTACCCGCAAGAAAAAGAAGTGCACTGGCGAGGAATAGGTCACCTCCCCAGACAATACGTCTATATATAGATATATGCATTTATTGGTTAGGAGGAAAAAGATAAAAGCCACGAGAATATGTATATATACAATTATATACACATATATCCTCTAATGTACGTACGCGTCCTTCACTACGTACAAGTAAGTTCATTTCCTAAAAGTAATCCGTTGATTACGAGGTATAAGAGTTTGATTTTAATACATGGGCTGATAGCGTTTAATGAGTTTACCAAGTTGCAGATCAAGGATATATTTAGAGAGTGAAAAACAAAAATATAATTTTAATAAGTCACTAGTTAACATATATATACATACGGGAAATATAGGAAATGTAAATAAGGATAATACTGACAGACTATAGAAAATTGGCAATCTGGTAACGTTAGTTACCTGTTAATTAGCTTTTAAATGGGATACTATACATCAGTTATACAGAAGGAATATTTGACAGTCGGAAAGCGGGTCGATTAACGGGAGATGCAATCTTTTTACCTTAAAGGGAGTCCTCGAGGAAGGGTACTCCTTTAGCGAATCGGTGCGGGGGAATGGAGACGGTAAATGGTCATGATTCTCAGCCGAATATCCTGATGGTGACGAGGATGAAGGAGGAGAAGGGGGGGCAGAAAACGAGTTCACGATCCTCCTTGAAGACGCACGCTGGCACCGCTGCTCCAGAGAAGTGCAGCCTCCAAAAATCGAGACTCTGACACTGCTTGGCGCGAAATCTCACACGTGAAACTGGAGATCCTTGAGGGGGGTTCCAAATGTAACGAGAGGAATCTCAGGCAGTCCTTCAAAGACGAAACGATGATTCTAGGCTTGCTCTGAAGAGAGTAAGCCTTCACAAAAGAGATGGATTTGTCTGGTGAGATACAATCTCGATGGTATACGCGAATACCAGGGACTTGGGGAAACAAACACACTATCTGAACCTAAGGCGACGAGATCTCAAACTCAATGTACCCATCTTTGAAAAACCCAGGGTATTTATATGACGGCCATTTTTATGGTGCTCGATCAATGGAAGGCACAGACGTCTGTGAGAAAGTTTCCGGCGCCTATAGGGATTAGCTTTTGTCTCCCGACACAGGTCTTAATCATCTCCAACGATGTGGGTGAGAACTTTCGGCTATCCTCTTCCCGACTACGGATATTAGTATTTCATCGGCGAGGTGAAAGCTTTTAGCGCCCAACTTAAGTAAACCTGTGAGGTGTTGACCGATATTCAAATTCTTTCTTCTTTTATTTTTCTCCTTGAATACAGAGATTACTCCACGTGGAGTTATACTTAGAAGACATAGGGAAAGAAGGAATTCAAGAAACAAATGAAAGGGGTATTCTTCTTGGCGTCGCTTTCCCTTACATGCACGATTACAAGCTTTTCCACATTTAATTTACAAGGCCACGTTGAGGAAATCATGTTAAATAGGTTTTGCATAAAGATGATCTTTTACGAAATGAGGCCTTGTAGATTAAATGTGAGAAAGCTTGGAAATGTGCACTTCTTTTTCCTATGGGTAATTTACATCTTCCGTATCAGACAAAGTTAATGCACATTCTTGTTTCCTGAGGGTAATTTAGATAATGTAACGGGTTTTAAGCTAATGCGCAAGGGGATACTCGTGCCTAAAAATGTCTTTAGTCATCAAAATTGAGTATGATGGGAATTAGAGAACCTTTAAGGCTGTTTAGGATGAGGTCAGACATTGTGGGCAAAGGGAGGAGGATGGAGGGAATAGAGCTTTGCTGAAAAGAGTGATCGGCATTTGGTGTATTTGTTTAAAAATGAGAAAGCAAGAAAGGGAAAGAGAAAGAGAAGGAAACAGAGAAGGGAGGGAAAGAGAGAGAAGAGAAGGATGCTGAGATTTACTGAGAGCTAGAGAGAGAGAGACAGGAAAAGGTTCAAAGATAGATTAAGAGAGTTAATTTTTTGAAGCTCCCGTCTGGCAACTGTCTACTAGGGCATATGTCACTGTAGAGAGAATGATATATATATATATAAATATATATATATATATATATATATATATATATATATATATATATATATATATATATATATGTATATATATATATATATGTAGAAGTCAAAATACCGCGTACATAAGTGTACAGAGAAATACTCCGATACAAGCTACGTGTCCCTCCCATATTTCCAAATGCACCAGCCTTGAATTCTCTATCGCACCTTTTCGCGCCATTGTAAACTCCAACGTGGCTTGAAGGTGTGAAAAACTTATAGTGTCTGCCCACAGAAGAAAAAGGTCTTTCGCGCGGCGATACGGATTTTAGGAGAATTCGGTGCTCTCTCTCGATTTCTGCTCGCGAGGGAAATAAAAGGAAAACTTCTCCCTGGAGTCAGGCAGAAGACCTTGGACCTACGTCGAGTGTGTGGAGCTCTTTCCACATAGGAAACAGTTCTTCCGTTGCAAGAAAGAAACTTCTCGGGGAATTGGTGTGTTGCCGTCACGGTACTTGTAGGTGCCAAACTTCTCGCAGACCACCCTCCTTCAGAGTCAGAGGTTACACAGGACCTCCCTCTGCGGATTACCCTAGACGTAACTAGGTAATCGGTTTTAGCTACCCACCCCAGGAGCCGAATAATCGGACAGTCACTTCGAGGAAAAAGAAGTCTGATTTGAGCCTCAGTTAGCTCGCCTTCGTGATGCGGCATAGGATCAGCATATCACTGGTCTAGGATTACCTTCTCATTCAGTTTCCTTGGACGGCCGAACTAGGTGCGATCATCGTCACCAGAAAAAGATCTTCACCGTCATTCTCAAACTTACTTATGAACTCAAAGGTATCGTTAATTGAATTATCCCCTCCCTTAACTTCACCAGTTCGTTTGTGAACTAGACTTCCCATCCCGAGCCCATAACCTCGAGAATTAGAACTGCTTAATTCAGTGTTAAACTCAATAATAATATTCCCTTCGTTCTGTTGGGTGTCATTAAGAAGCAAGCATCCAAGTAAGTAATCTGCAAGTAATCCCCACGACATTTTTGTAGACTTACTTATTCAGTGCAAGATTAATTCTATATTTATCTATATAAGCTGTTGCTTATTTCAAATTCATGTACATTGAAGATTATTTTTGCATCTGTGTGTTTAACTATTTTGGACAATCCTTTGGCAATTATTAAGCAATCCACTCGGCTTAAATCTCATTATTACACCGATCCACCCATGGTTGGCTTTTACTGAGTGGGGACACACACACTTAGGGGATCATCATCTTAGTTTCAAACAAAAGGTACGCACCGGGGTTATTCTTATTCACCGGAAGTGGCTAAGGTAGGTGTATTGGATACACTTCACCTCAGCTTCACCTTGGTGCGGTAATAAAATATATGTTCAGGAAGTAGGACTAGGATTACCCACTCACTAAACCCCCGACATATATATATATATATATATATATATATATATATATATATATATATATATATATATATATATATATATCCAAAAAAGCACAGTAACGTACATGTAAATGCAGGAAAGAAACCACAGTGATAGGATCAATTTATTCCCGAAACCAGGTTTCGCGAATAAATGGATCCTACCACTGTGGTTTCTTTCCTGCATATATATAACGCCAGGGCCAAAACGTTTGAAATTCCTGGCGTTATTTCTGTCTTTTCGGTAAAGGATTGCCTTCATTGTGCCGCCCTCTGCTCCCTTTGATTCTAGTCTTCTTCTAATGTCTCTTTCTCTTACCTCTAAAAAACTCCTGTTCCTTGTCTCGTTGCTCATTCGCGCCTAATTTTTCTTTCTTGTATTATATTGTTATATAGTCTGCAATGCAAGGCTTCTGCACCTTTGTTTCTGTCTTCAAAACTTGTTTTGAAAGGCAGAAAATAAATATGGCGAAAGCCCTGTGGTGGTTGTTATCACCCGCAGAACTTGCATTTGCTCCTTCTTCTTTATATATATATATATATATATATATATATATATATATATATATATATATATATATATATATATATACAGAAAATCAGGATAATTTTTCTTCGGAAAAAGTTATTTCCTGATTCGAAAAATTCCGCACATGTGTGGGATTCGAACCAAGCACACTGAGGCACACGCAAGGTCGATCGGAACTATGAAGCATCCCTCAAAAGCTTGTTTATTCGGAATTTTTTACTCTTCCGCGTAGCTAAGTGGTCTAAGGGTCGGGTTGATTAAGATCAAAGTGGTTGCTCGCTGCCTCAGTGTGCAATGTCCCACAGGAAAAATGAAAATCTGTTTCTGAGTACTCTCGAACTTTATTCAGTTCATCCTCAAAGATAATTAAAAGTGAAAATAATATAATATAAGATAGTAAAAAATAAAGAACCGCCTCTAAGCTAAGAAATCAGCAATGAGGAAGTAGGTGATGGACAGGTAAATCCACATTAAGATTTAGCTATAACAAGTAGCAATGTCAAACCGAGAGGTAGAAAAGGTCAAAGACAGGGCCAAAGGGGTTAAAAAGATTACAGAGAAGTAGATAGTCTAGAGAGGGAGATTACGAGAGACATGAGAAGCAAACAGATATGCTAGAGGAGGGGGGGGAAGCAAGGGGAGAGGGAGAGAAATAAAATACTGTTAATACAAGAACACCGATCAACCACAGAACAAGGTGCCTGTGTCATAATTTGAAAGTAAATTTTTATATAAAGTTTTAAATTTTCCATTCGGTTTCTTAAGGATTGTCAATATCAATGTTATAGCTTTTGCATTTTATAGAGTTAAAACATATTTTTTTCCAAGTGTAATAAGTGCTATAAATCAAAATAAATGTAGTAACCACTTTTTTCCTCTAATATATCAAAGATTAACACCCTTTTTCGTAAATAAGGAGACTCAAAATCAACTGGATGCTTTTCACAAGAACACATTCGAACTTTTTTAGAAACTTACTACTAAATTTTAATAAATTCAACTTGTATGAATAAATACGATGACCTGTTAACCTTATTTTATTTCTGGATTACCTGTGAGCGGTGATAAATGTTAAAAGTGTACAATTGGCAAGTCTTTTAAGTGTAGCAAGGAACTTCTTAACTAGGTTTTATTCTGAAGGGCAATGGTCGACGTAAGGTAATGTTTCAATGTAAGTTGGAATGAGTATGAAACAAAGACGATGGTTTAAGATTTTTTGCTCCACTTTTGATTAGTGACATTAGTATATAAAGAACTTCTGCACTCCATGTAGTTAACTTCAGCCGTCAATTTTTATTTGACCAAATATTTAATTTGAAAAGCCTTAGATTTGAAACTATAAAAATCAAAATACAGCTTTATTTCCCTTGGAATTCAATAGGGAACAAAAATCAAAATATTTAATATTTTGTAAAGAATAAAAAAAAAAATCCCCCTACTCGTTTCATATTTTGGTGGAGACATTTCTTGTCTTGTTAGTGATGTCAAATTTAAATTTTATTTTTACTAAAAAATCCTGTGAGATAAAATATGGGATTAATTCCTTAGCTTGCCAAATTTTATTTTATTATTTTTTAACACAGTAGAGTGCGTCACAATCTTAAAAACATTGAGGGTGAAGCTTAGATTCTTACTTGTACAGGGTATTCCAAAAGTCTTGATTAATCGCTAATAGTTTTAGAAAGGATTAAAACTTTTTTTCTAGGTCGTGGATTTGTAAATATGGTGCAATTTATGACCGGAGATATTCATAGACCTCAGCCCAATTTCTTGTCGAGAATAGAGGCCATGGGGAATTTTAAATTAATTTTCATATATCGTTACATTTGAGACCCCCTGCAGTCTTTAGTTCAAAACCAAGTTATCCTTAATAATACGCATATATACATTAAAAGTTTTATCATTTGTTAGGCGACTTCATCACTGTTCGGTAAATTTAACATTTTAACATTCTCGGATAAGGAAACGTATTTTAAGGATCTAATGCGGGGTATTAGGGTGCAATAGAGCCCACGTCGAGAGCGACAATAAAGAAATATGTTCTGTTGGTATATTATGAAATGTTTGTGAAGGTCAGGAGTCAGGTAGAGTGAGGGAAGAATGTCTCAGGTAGATTCAAGGGAGTTTTCGAGTAGATTAAACCGCCAATTTTGAGTTCAAACTTCAGATGTTCTCTGCAATTACCACGCCATTATAAGGCAGAAGTTTTAACTTCAGATTTTCTCTACTACGCCCCTCCTCCAGTCCATTACAGGATAAAACTTTGAACTTCACCCGATTTCTACTGGCCTACTCCACACTCATACGCCATCACAGGGCACAAGTTCGAAATTCAGATGTTATATGCAGTCCCCTCTCCTTTACAGGATGTAAGTTCCAACTTCACCTTTTCTCTGCTAGCCTCCATCCATTACAGGGTTCAAACTCAAACTTCAGATTTATCTGCAGCCACCATCCATAACAGACTTTTTATCGGATGCCTCTTTATTTTTCTAGATTTTCAAACGCACTAGCAACGAGGCCGCATCAGAAAGATCTGTAAAGAAAGTGGTGAGGTTAGAGGAAATGAAAAGGTGTATAATATATATATATATATATATATATATATATATATATATATATATATATATATATATATATATATATATATATATATATATATATATATATATATAACTTGAGGTACTTCTGCAGTCATTGGAGTCAACAGGTTGCAAAACTGCTGGCAGTGGGGCCGGGAGAGTTTGCTACTGCTCCAAATTTGAGGGTTAGGGAGGGTGAGGGTATTACCTTTGTCACAGCATTATGTGGGGTCTGCTGTCTCTATTTATTATTCGGTGCAAGTTTGAACTTCAGATGTTCTCAGCTGCCTCCTTCCATTACACAGTATTCAATTGAACCTCAGATATTTTGTGTGAAATGTAAAAGTTCGAACCTTATGTTGCCTATACTTGATTCTATAAACTTGCACCTAAAACATGTACTTACGTTTTTTCTCCCCTTTTCTTCTTTTCTCGGTGGATTACTTGATTTTTTCAGCATTAAAAATGGCATTTAATGTTTTATATCCAATAAACATCCTTCTCCAGACCAGGCCCCTCCCACGGGAAACCCGATAGTTGAAAGTTGGTCATTCTCACTTTCTTAAACATATAAAAAATTAGTTTCATTGAGAGACATTGATTATTATCTAGTCATTCACTGCATTCATTTTTCAGTCACCCATTCTAACTTATTTGTTACTCAGTCATTCAACAATACTCCATTCGCCTGGTAGGAAGTCCTTATCAATAGATGACATTCCCTCCACAATAAAGCAATAAAGCTGAAGTCTCTTATCTTGGCATTGTATTACACATCAACATTTTACTACACATTTACCACTGCATACATATGTATTGGTATACATGTATACTATACTCGATCAGAAGGAATAGAGAAGAGATTTTGTGCCCTGAGTGAGCGCGCGACTTATCCCTATTTGTATCTTACAGCTTGATCAGGATCCCCTTTCATCTTCAATAAGACCCTTCTCTGTTGCATGAGTTTTCCCCGCTTCAGAAATCTGGCGAACAAATCGGATCTTAAAATCTTCGAGCATAAATGACCGAGTAGCTTAAGATCTGAATAAATCCAATCTGTGTTCATAAAATTTTCCCTGGTTGGCTGGCCTTAAACTCTAGTTTAATCCCCAACTACTTACAAAAAATTAGTATATAAGCCCCAAAATTCTTTATAAAAATTACCTGGTGCTCATAAAAATTCTTAGGCTGACTAACCCCTTGTCAATTTGAACACTTAAGATCCCACCTCGTGAGTCTTAGAAATTATTTTGGATTTTCACAAGAACTTAATTGATAGACACCCTCAGTGTCTCCATTTGCTTCATGATAAGTTGCTGAATTGAACAGGTCACGTGATAGAAGAGGATGGAATACCGACTCGCCCGGGCCAACAAGGATTGCCCGGGGAAATAGGACTCTAGTCAGTTGTCTTCAAAAACATCCTTGCATCAAACAGTGTTGAGCCCCCAACACATTAGACAACCAGGAAATGGCTTCGCCACTCCTCCCTCTGGGGGAAGCTTGCGCTTCGCTACTAAGATTAAAATTTAAAATCTAAAAAAAAGCAGCCATGGTTAAATTTTTATAAATTTTATGAACTTCGCCAATTATAATAATTTTTTCAAGAAACTCTAAACAAAATTTCTTCCCCTTTCAAAATATCACGTTGCTAAAATATAGTTATAGAATAGAAGAAAATGTATAAAAATAAATTTTCTGAACTTCACCATTTGTAATTCTTTGGGTTTTAAAAAAATCACAAAAGTTTGATACTTATTTATTTCTAAACTTCACCATTTTGTTTTTTGATATTATAAAAGAATTATTCGAAATAACTTTGCTAAAAATAACAAGTCATAACCAAACTAAGATGAAATTATTATTCAAATACTAAAAAAATTCCCCTTCTTAAATTATAGAGTTAGTTATGATGATGATGATGATGATTAACCATCAACATAACGGGCCTAAGGAAGGAGTCCACCTATCACCGGTGAACCAGCCTGTTTTTCCCTGGTGAGCTTGCCAAGATCGTTTTGATTGGCGTTATTCTCTCTTTCGGTCGTTTCCCTTGCGTGGGGTAGTGATCTTGAAAAACATGGAAGTTATAAAGAAGCAGAAGAAACCACCAGAAGTCTCCTCGACACAATGCAACCTATTTATACAAGTACATTCACTGTCTAAATGTAAAACTTTTCATGTTTAAACAAAAGTGAACTCGTCTTGTATTTTTTCCTTTAGTTTTATAATTCAATGTAATAAGACGCAGAGCGATTAATTGTAATAGAATAGACTTATATATCTGGCTTTGCAAATTTATGTTACACTTAGTTATTTTATCTTCCCAGAGGTTTACATGTGTGATAGAAAAAGTTCTGCCAAACAAACTTATTCTACTTCTCCAGCACGTCTCATTAAAAAGGCTTTTCCATTGTGCGTCGAGATGGAAATCAAAAGAATCGAGATTTCTGCTCTACTGCCTGCGGGTAACGAAGAGTAAGACATCGCCAAGCTAATCAACGTATGCTGTACGACCGTCCACAGAGTCCTGGAGAGTCTCAAGAATGAAGAACACGTCAAAGATCGACCTCAGGCAAACCTCAAGTTGTCGTCCATGCGGCTGTGAGAAAGGCCTTTGAAAGTACTCCGAAGATCAAAATGACTGTGCTCGCGAAGAAGAAGAATATCTTGGTAGCGACGGTATCCAGCAGTCAAGGAGGAGCGTGAGAAGGCCTATGTTCATCAAGCATATGCGAGAATAACATCGGGAGCGCTGTCATCGCTTTTTCAACGACTTGAAGAGTCATGGCTATCGAATTCTCATTTTTTATGATCAAACAACGTTCACCATCAATCTTGTCATCAACAAGCGGAACGAACGTGTAGTAAGCTTCGGGAAGGACGTTTCCGAGGTCCCCAACGTGTTCCCGACCAAGCAACCAGTCTCTGTGATGATACTTGGCGTTGTGGTTTCGAATAGCGAGAATATGCCACCGGTGTGATTCGCGGTCAGTTACAGGCTCACCGAGTCCGATTACAGGTACACTTAGCTAGGAAAATCCTGTCATGGGTGATAACGTTCGAGAAGAAGGCAGACCACGTCTTTCAGCAGGATGGTGTCCCGACCCAGAGGGCCAAGTTTGCGAAAGAGTGGTTGGGGTCGAACATAGACTTCTGGTCGAAGGATTTTGGCCCTGCAGGCACCCGACCTCAATCTCCTCGCTTACAGCGTGTGAGAGTATGTCGAAGGCAAGGCCTTCTAGGTCCACCACAGCAAAGTCGAAGAGCTGAAGTCCTCAGTCAACCGAACATGGGTCAGCATGAGGAAGTAGCTCGTCCTCAACTTGTGCGCAACCTTCTGGTCTCGCCTAGAGAGCGTACTCGTCGATGAGGGCGGCTAAATGATTAATATTACAAATTAAACATATTTATATGTTAACACAACAAAAACATGTCTAGCTGCATCAAAATCATCATTGTGTCTTTTTTTGAGAACGTCGTAAAGACTCTAAAAGGTTTTTATGTACAAGGAGGAACCATCGGGTGACATTCCTCAAAAGAATTTGGTAAAGGTGGAGAGCACAACGCAGGTTTCTACATGATTTTTTTGTTTAACAGGGAAGAACCAAGAGAGTGTTGCTCCAAGGAACTTTAGTTTAAGGATGGAAAGCCAAGAAAGAGCTGCGCCAAAGATTTGTACTTTAAAATAAGAGAGAGAAACGGATGCTGCTCCAGGAAATGTACATATGATAGGGACCGGCGAAAGTGGTGCCCTTCCCAAAGTTTTATTGTTCTCTATATCAATGACGACCGGAGAACCATCTTGTGTTAAGACAGTATAGCCCGAGAGCAATGAGAAGGCTACTATGATTCTTAGTGTAAGCAGAGGTTTGGTTGTTATCGACCACGATGCTTTGCTGTATGATTTAGGATTGACCCCCATTCGTTCATTGTTTATCAATACTGCTGTAGCAAAAATTTTGGTAATTGTTGTTCCGGTACATACGGAAACTGTACAACCACAGGAAAGAGATTGGTCTCTGGAAATCTAGATGCTTATGACTGTTTACTTTTCTATCTGTCTCACTTTCTCATAGTTTTGGGTAAGCTAAGTAATCTTTTTTAGGCGATAAATTTATCCTCCATTTTCTATATTGTTTCTAATTCCATTATATTCCCTTACTTCGAGGAATATTCCCCTCGTATCAGTTTTATGCCTTCTTGAAATTTTATTCGCGTTTTCATTTGTTTTGCTTTTTCGTCGCCTTAGTGTCTCTTTACTTTGAACGATATATGTTCATTCAATTGCTTATACTCAGTTTCACAGTCTTTCCTTTGTTCATATTCATTTATTTGAAAAGTACTACAGGTTTTGCTCGATCTAGATATACATGTATGATTTGAGCTTATCTTTCACTTTGAAGCTGAGTCGTTTTCTATTTTAAAGGAGTTCCTGTGTAATGTCTCCTTCTGTTTCTTCTTACCCGCTATGAGCCCGATTTACATTTGTAAACCAAGAAAATCACCCTTCTTGTCTTATTTTACTACCATTATCCGTGATTATTCGTTTTTGCCGAAACGAAGTGCAAGCTTAGTTTTTATTATTATTATTACCATGAATACAGTTGCTGTTAATTTATTTCACCCCCGTTAATAGCATATTTGTATCTTCCCTTTGAGTTTGTTCATTTGTATTTATTAGTCAGTTCTCCCTTTAATACTTACATTTCATGTATTTATTTTAAAATATTCGTCTATTCTAGTTATAATACGCACTTTTATAAGTATCATTCATTTCTCCTAATCCCCTTCACCTATTCTATATGTGTAAATCCTTTATTCTTCTGTCTATTGCACCCCCCGTTGCTTTGCAACTGTGTCCCAAAATTCATACTTATTCATCAAGTTTTAAATTTTCCTCTTCCATTCCACTCTTATGTTCATTCTATGTACCCATTATACCTACCTTGTTCCATTCAGGTTTCCCAATTACATTACATTGTGCATTTTCATCTTTGCCTCTCCCCCCAAAATTTCTACTCTTTTAAATTCTTTTGTAGCCAAACACATTCTAGCCACGTTATTTTAGATTTTCCTCATTCCTATCTATTCCACCTTTGCTCACCTTGCACACCGTATATACACATAAGAATCCTCACTTCCTTACATAGTTCCCTTACAATTCTATATCCATTTGCCTGCTTTGCCATAAGCTCTGATAAAATTTCAATCATTCTTAGCATCTCGACTCCTCCGTTATTTTATGCTTGTCAATCAAATTTAATCTGTTGCGAATGTTTATGGTTAATTTCTCAAGACCCAAGCATCATTTATATCTTCACCCAAGATCTTTCATTACCTTGCACGTACCCCGAATAAATTTTATCTTCGATTCATTCCTATAATCTGCCGTAACACCCAGCAATTCATGCAAATCATCATTTTCCTTCATTATCGTGGCATCATCTGTGTCGAGGTATGCCTGTGAAGACTCGCTCGGCGCAAGGGTGCATTCACAAGCACAGGCAGATAGCCGACTCTAGGCCGCCTGCGATATGCTTTGGGGCAATTAAAGGAGTGAGGGACCGCCTCCTTGATTTTTATACAGAGTGCCATTTACGGTTGACCGGGATTTATCTAATGGCTTGCCAAGTTGTAGTTCAAAGGATATATTAAGAACAAGTCCACTAAATAAAATTTTAATATATATAATAAATGGGGCAATATATATATATATATATATATATATATATATATATATATATATATATATATATATATATATATATATATGAAAATTAACCCACAGGAAAATGAAAAGATGAATCCAAGCACTTTCGAACTATATTTGCAAGTTCATTTCCAAGGAATAGCATGAAAATGGAGAAGACAACCTTATATAGGGTACAAAGATGCGAAGGGAACGCCTATCACATAGTACAAACCAATGGAAAGACACAATAACAAGACAGAGGAATACCAATAAAAAGATCATTAGGCAACTAATAACAGACATATGCATCCCCAAAATGATATACTTACAACAACGCTATGTATATGAATGGAAATGGTGGGTGAAAAAAACAACATTTTAAAGGATTATCATTAGAACCAAAACATTTAGAGCTAAGAGTTAATCCACGATCATAGTAGTAACACGTGGTGGAGGAGGCAATGCGAATGATATTACACTAATAAAGAGTGACAACAGGCTGCATTATGAAGTTATTTCATTTAGTACAAGTTTTTTTAAAACAGGGTCGAGTTTAAATAAGCCAGGGGAGATATTTATATTAGGCAAGATGCCAATTAATGAACACTCGACAATATTTCTTTTTGTGAAATCAGCGGAATGATAAAGGAATTTTGCAGAGTTCCAGTCAATGGGGTGGTTATTTTCGGATAAATGTAAAAATAAAACGCTGTTTAGTTCACCTCTTCTAATATTATACTTATGTTGGTAAATTCTAGTAGATAAAGATTTTCCAGTTTGCCGGAAGTAAGGTAAATTGACTAATGATCTTTTTATTGGTATTCCTCTGTCTTGTTATTGTGTTTTTCCATTGGTTTGTACTATGTGATGGGCGTTCCCTTCGTATCTTTGTACCCTATATAAAGTTGTCTCCTCCATTTCCATGCTATTCCTTGAAGATGAACTTGCAAATATAGTTCGAAAGTGCTTGGATTGATTTTTTCATTTTCCTGTGGGTTAATTTTCATATTATTGCTTTCCTCACGTGCCACTTTGTGAGTTTTTTATCATATATATATATATATATATATATAGAAAAGGCTCGATAAAGATAGTTAATTGTGACAATTTATAATATGATACAGTTAAGCGGGAGGAGAAAAATTGCCATTAACTCGAACAAGAGATATTAATTACGATTGAGTTGGAAGTCAATATAAAAGTGAATGCGGGTGATGATTGACGGGGTATAATAAGGGAATTACAACACAAGATCGCTTTACCTTGAAGCGTGGTGGTGATCTGAGGGGATGGGGAGAGACCAATGGCACAGGTCTTCGAGAAGATACTTCGGGAAGTCTTAATGAGGAGGACTCGTAGATGGGGGTTTTGAGTACTTCTTGTTGAAGAACGAGATTTTCTCTACTCCAGAGAGATGGACTCTCAAACAAGAGACTGCTCTGTGGTTCAGCAGGGATTCTCAGCCACGAAGGAACGGAAGTCTTGAAGGTGGTCCGAGATGAGGGGGGCCGCACAGTTCTTCGGGAAGAAGGTGGTTCGATAGCTTTCCTCTGAACAGGGGCCAAAGCTTCACGAAGGGAGATCTGCTGGTGAGATCTTCACATCGAAGTACGACTCGAACAGGGGGTGCGGGACTTTGCGGGGGAACAGATAAAACGGTGTAGATGGAGGAACTAGCAGCCTCTCAATCTCCTCGAGGAATGGCTGACTCAGGGTCAAATAGCCAGGTGGCTGGTCCGATAGAGAGCCCCGGGGCATGGCCGTCCCTAGATGATTCTCGACGTCAGTCTATGCAAACTTACATCGAGATAATGAGTCGGATCGGACAGCAAAGTTTTCCTTATGCTATGAGGGTAGGGTTAGTATGGCTGCTCTCGTGGGGGAATAGATATGCCTGGGAAGCATGGGGTGAGAACTCGGCGTTATCGCGGGGGATGGGGGATCGATGAGCGTCCGAAAGCAAATACAGCTGGGAGTTGGGTCGAGTGACTTAGCGCGGGACTGGTTCCTTCTCGAAGGTTCTAAACCTCCCACGCCAGGGGAGCGAAGGGGCTGAAAGAGGTATTCCGAGGGGAGCTTCCTTTCACTCTGGTCCTTCAAAGCCATCCCCTCACAATCTGAAAAATCCTAGATAGTTGATATTTATATCACCTATCTCTTTTGCCTCCTCTTCCTATAGTACGCTTCAATATTTTTATTAGTTCATAATAAATAGTTTAAAATCTCTGGAGACATGGTGCATCCCTGCCTTACTCCGATATCATTTAGTTCATTTCCTACGTCTTTCGAAATCATCTTCAGACTATTTACATTCATAGCGCTTTATTACAAATGCCCTTTCGACTGCAAATAATGAAACTTTATTGCAGCTACCGTTCATTTTTCTCTTGATTCAGCATTTTTGCGACCTTGATGCATTCACCTCGCTCCAAGCTCGTTCGTTTAATAAATCTAAATCGAGCATTCTTTGTTTGATTGGTTTTATTTACTCTTTATTTCAATACCAATTGTTCTTTCAGTTCGAAACACATTTACTCTTTTACTATGATATTCTTCACATTCATTAGAAAACAATTACGAGTTTGTCAATGATCTGCTGTACTTCAAAGCAGATAATTTTATCTCATTATATCCTTCCTTCGTAAGAGTGGAGGCAATTAATTTATTGAAAGCTTTTCTCCTACATTAATAATTACTACATACGAGTATATCTCTCATATGCTGTAAATAAATTAAATATTTTATAAAGCTTAAATTTACTTTATCCGTTGAATTATACTTTAGCAGTCTTCACGACTATATACAACAAGTGATGTCATTTTATACTAAGGTAATGAAAGTTGATATTTAGTCAACACCCATACCTTCTTCCAGACACTAATTCCAAAACGAACCCTCAGTGTGGTCACGGTGTATGCTGCTAAGAACTTAAACTCATAACGGTATTTAGGTTGAATGAGCAATCAATTATAACTTTATGGATTACATATGGACACTACACGGATTGAGCCCTTACACTCATCACCTCCTTATTCCTTTCTTCGATACATTAACCTACGGCATCTAATGATATCCTTCCTTTCCCACTACTTAACTTACGGCAAACTATATCCACCAATTACACCAGCCAGAAGATCCCTTTTTTCTTCTTTTAGCTCAGGATTCCCGATCGATCGTGACTTTTGCCCAATCAGACATACAGCAGTATAAATTTCCACAGTATGACTCCATTAGTAACTTTTTCACCCATAAGAACTATTCCGTTTGCAAAGAAATGAGATTTTTGATAGATTGATAAACTTGCGCCATGCTCTCTAGTGTAAATCTCGAACTTCAAATCTTCATTCCCAATAACTCTAAAGATCGGTCGTAATGCCGGGATATCATTTGATGAACCGACTCCTGGTTCAATAAAATGTCTCTACAATACAACCACTACTGTCTTCCTCTTAATCACCTACCTCCCTTCTCAATGCGAGATCGATACATGCTCTGAATTAATATACAGTGGAACTTTAGTTTATTTAACACTAAATACTCGCCAGTTCTAAAGCAAAGGGGATTCTTGAGGTTCGAGGCGGTAGAGGTGGGAGGAGCGTGACGAAGTGAAGGTTAAATCCCTTTTAGCTTGATGTGCAGCCAGTAGGACCAGGTAGGTAAATTCTAACTTAAACTTGTGGGCGTCTCATGAGATGTTCAATCAAACTTCGGGAAATTGAAGTTGGGGGCATTTTATCCTTAAAAAGCAAACGGAGGGTGCTTTGGAGATGGCTTTTCGGATCCTTAAAATCCGAAGCCGTGGTGAGAATGGTTGAATCGCGCCTAACTATCTCCACGAACAACACTGAGTGACGACTAGCTCTTCCTTGGCTCGTAGACAATCACTCAATCCTTCTCTGGACTAGAATGTAGTCGATTCCCTCTCGACTAATGCAGACGTTACATCTACCGTACTGGACGGCGGCTTCAGACACAATCTGCATGTGAACTCTGAAGCGTCGAATATATACTCCAAAATTATTAAGACAGGGAGAGAGATTCATCGCCAACAGACTTCCTTAATTGCTTTGGGTCGCGATAAGAGCCCATAGCGAGAAGTCGTGATGCCCCCTTAATGGTCTTTTTATTGTGCTAATTTTCGCGGTATATAAGGCAGATGAATTGAAAGCGGTCAAAGGCAAACTGGGGAAGTCAGGGGTGGTGAAGGTAATTCCTTCTCTCTCTACTTATTCTTCCACACATATTAGAGAATTAGGATTTTAGGGCCTACTTCATCTTCTCTTCCACTGTTGCACAATGATGGTAGGTGATTAACCATGACGTTCTGTTCCATTTCCTCGTAAGCTATTTTTCTTTGTTTCTTCTCTGTTTGTTCACTCGTTTAAAATTTGAGATCAATGCCATCAATGGAAATTGGCCGTTCTTCTTCACCCTGCAATACTAAATATTGCCTACCCTCTTCGCATTCAACGATGTTTAATGAATTCTCATGGGCAACATCAAATAAATCATCTAATTTATCGAGGAACTACGCTCGTTTATTCGTTTCCACATCTGATTCTCTACTGAACCTCTTCTATAAATCTCCCCATTCTTTATGCAATGATTTATTTCATCAATTCAATGATTAGTAAAATTTTGTGGATATTTGTGTATTTTCCCCCAAAAGTTGAACTACTTTTACAAAAAGGTCGCTTTTACTTTGATAAATAATTTAATTATCTTAAAATGAATAAAGGAACAATGAATTTTTGCAGATTTGAAGGTAGTTTCTATCCTACAATTTGGTTTGTTATGTTTCTGATAGGACCTAATCTTTCTTAATCTTTCACTAAAAAAATTTGAGATTTCAAGGAAGAGTTTAATGATAATGTTATTGTATCACAACATGATATAAAAACATCTTCATTAATATTACAGTTATAAACTGGCCGCTTCAGTCTCCAGATATGAATCAATTAGAATAACTGACACGGCATGAAATATGCTGTAAAACGTCGTTAGCCAGCCTCGATTGAGGCACTGAAGGTAATCATTACCGAATTGCGGGTCAGCATCATACCTCTCAGGTGCTGCACTGTCGTGGGGAGCATTCCTCGAGAATAAATGCTTTTATCACCTGCCAAGGGACTCTTGATACGTCACTAAGCTTTATGCATCAGTTTGGTGTTGCTGTAATTTTCCTAGAGCTTCATCTGCTTATCTGTTATATGTTGTCGATGTTACATGTGTTGGTGAATTTTATATTTTGTTAATTCTTGTTGATTGTTTCGTGCATAAATAACTTATTGATATTTATTCCTCCTTATTTCACTGTTATATTGCTATGCAAGTACAAATTTTACGACCCTGCCTTTATCCAATTTCCTAAAACTTTGGAGTTGTCTGAAAACTTTTGGCCACAGCGGTAGATAAATAATTCTTTATGACAAAAGACGGAAAATAATTCAAAGAGAATCGAATATATTTTGAATTATTAATGATAGACGAAATTAATATGGGTTTTACCACCGCCCCTGCACTCATTAAGAACACTCCTATTTCCAAGTTTTGGACCGGTTGATTAACGGGAGATTCAAACCACGAGTATTGACAGCATATGACAGCCATATGAAGGTGATCTTAATCGGGACTCTTCCTGGTGGACATATTATGAAAGAAATCTTGGAGTTTTGTTAAGGGTTTATTGACAATTTATATTTCCATTTAACTTTTCTGTAGAAGCTGCAGATTAACGAGCCTATCTAACTTGCACCACCTTTTCCTCTTTTTTCGAAGACATAAAATCAACCTACATAGAGTGGTGGATCATATTAATACTTAGGAAGGCTTCCTACTAACCCAAATAGCCTTTAAGACCACTATTAAAGTGGCAAAGTGGCTAGACGTAAGTGAGTAGGTAATTTTAATGACATACTGCAACAAGTGCAACAACACAGGAAGAGTGAAGCATTTCTGCTCACTACCCTTGATCCTGGTTATAACAACTCCCGTGGCAGGAGATATAATAAAACCAATAGAATAAAAAAGGGGAACTTACAAGTTTGATAAATCACACGTGCCTGGAAAGATAAATGTTGATAAATCTTCCCCATCAAATATAGACACAAGATTTAAGAGAGTCATTTGAACTTTTGGGAAAAGAAATAAAACTGAAGCTACCATACTTTGACCTAAATATAGATGTTGGTTTTCTTTCCACTCTAATGATGTAATAAACACTTTAAAACGGGAGATGGGTGGGAGATGAAATTTCCAAGGTCATTTAATATTTTCTTATTGTTAAAATCCTCCAAAGACAAAAAGTAGGTTCTACTCATTATTCCCCTTTAGCTTTATGGTTCCACAATCAAGGTTCGATCTCTTTTAATCATATTTTGCCCGCGCAATAAAAGGGGCAGTGTGTGACTCGGTAGCCTCAAAATTTGAAATGGCAGATTTAGTCTTTATGTATATTCTTTACAGTGTGGACGACGTAAATGTGTATGTAAAGAAATACACACACAAAAGGGTGTGGCTCAGAGTATTTGATTACACCGCAGTTCAGTACACCAGTGAGCGTATCTGATCGCTCCATCCTGTATGTAAAGATGCAAAACTCAAAACATAAATATTTCAACAGGATTTCTCTTAGATAATTCATTGGTGGAAAGTGAGGAAGAGGATTTCTATTAACCTACACTCTCCATCGCTCCTTGTTGAATTCACCTTATATGTGGAGTGCAGAGAATTGACAAAAATATGGTCATGTCGGTTTTTAGCAACAACAGCTTTCCATCGCTGAAATTCCTGGTTAGAGCTTATTAATTCAAAGGACAACGAATATTGGCGTGTTAAGATGAGGATAAAGGGAACAGGCGTATAAAAGTAGAGAGAAGACTGGGAAGTGGTAAATAGAGGAATTATAAATGACTAATTCTCGCGTTATTTAAAGGATGAAGAAAAAAGTTGAAAACAAAGGGATTTTTTTATCTCAACGGGAAAATGGAGACAATAGTAAAACAGAGGATAAATGAGAAAGTAAAATAAGAGATACATAAGATTTAAAGAAAGAAAGAAAACCTAACGGGACATATGCGCTAGGTAGTTATTAGAAAGGAGAATCTTTGAAAAAACAGTTAGTTTTGGTAAGTGAAAATAGCCCTAGTAAGTGAAAAAGAGTTACTTGAAAGCTAGGATTTCAAAGTCACGTAGTTCTTCTGGACGAAATAATGTAAAGTCTTCTTGTTGCGGTTCTGAGATTTACGAGGGTTATCCCGATTCCTTGTTTCATGTGCACATTCGCGTCCAATTTTCTTCCTTTCTTGTACTATAGATGTATTTATCAACATTAAATGTAAGATTACATTATTCATTTTATTTAATATAATCACTGCCAGTCTCAACCACGGCCTTCAGGTGACATTGAAATCTAACGCTGGCGTTAAGACGGTTCCCTTGTTTAATGGGTGAAAACTTTGTTAAACTTAGACATCATCTTTACCTTAGTACTGCATCGTTAATTGTTCTTCTCTCTTCCACCACGCTCCATACCTAATATTCCAAGAGGTTGCAGAGTAGGGAGTTGGTAGGCCAAATGTTCGGAGTGATGTGGTCAAATGAAATATCTGACTGCAAAAACTGGGTTCTCTTGCTCGTGTGGCATTGTGATGAGTCCTGATCTTACACGTAAGGACATCCAGCAGCCACCTCCAGGATCCAAGAAAACACTGACGCCCCCATACACGTGATATGGTCCTTCTTATTGAGACCAAAGGCCCTTTGGAAGAGAAATAGGGGCATAACGTGGCCATCGTGGTTTCCGATCCGCCTTAGCATCGTAATCACAGCATCACTGATAATCTGCACGCTCCTGAGATTGACAGCCAAGCACTCGGAAATGTTCTCATTGGAGCTCCCGACGGGAATGCCAAGCATCACCGCTTGTTTTTTCAAAGTTGTGGAGGATTTAATTCAAGCGTAATATTGCCTCCTTCCCTAACGATGTAACTTAAGTCTACTATGATAGGCGGATGAGAGAAACGACGTCAGACAACACGCATTCACGGAATTCAAAGTTACAACACGGAAAAATACTCATCGCACCTACAATATATATATATATATATATATAAAATATATATATAATATATATATATATATATATATATATATATATATATATATATATATATATATATATATATATATTATAAAGAGAAAATTATGAAAGGCGGATTCCAAGTACTTTCGAACTTGTTCATATCCATATATGAACAAGATACAGATACAGCGAAATGTAATGAGGGCGCAGTAAACAACATAAAACTGTACTACAGAAATACGATGTCCACGGCCTATAAAATAGCTAAAAAAAACATCAAGGAGATTTTTAACCGTAACATCAAGGTTAAGAATCAAATGGATAAAATTCAACTGATTATTTACTAGAAAACAACAAAAGCCAGCAATCACCTTATGAAAAACAACAGCTGCCAAAACTCCTCGAATCTCAAGTCAACCAACATAGTTTAAGAGTTCATCTGCTCCAATAAAGACTTCTAGCTTTATAATAACTCAGAATATATTAGCATGACAACTACCACACTTTCGAGACGATTAACGATGCATCTGCAAAGCGGAGGACCTCAAAATCATATGGAGAGTGCACATAACATCAATCTAACGAGATATATTCTAGTTGACAACACCGTAATTAAAAGGAAAGAGGGAAATAAAGCTAGGCTGAACATCTTAGAAGCCATTTTAATAAACAAAGAAAAGCCGGCCATCAATAGTCAAGCGTTAAGCTGGAATCGAACATTACACATTGGTAAAGGAGAAATAATATATCAAGACGCTCAGAAGATGAGCGAATAAGATCGAAACCTCAGCAAATTTAGTTTAGTTTTTACAAAACTTATTCATTTAACAGAGAGATGAAAAGGGATAAGTGATCTACCATCTAAAAGATGGAAAAAAACAGTTAGAAGAATAGAAAATTGCCAAAGGAAATACACCATGGTCTTCAACGAAATTTGTATTCAAGAAAGACCGCTACTCATCTACACTAATATATATATATATATATATATATATATATATATATATATATATATATATATATTAGGGTGTTTCATATTTTGTAAAGTGCAATGATTTTATCACCATGAGTTTGCCTTTAAACTTCTCCTATAAAAAATGCTTCAGGCAAAATCTTAGCGTGATCGAACCATGTTAACAGGTCGCACACTTTTATCTTTTCTTTGGTGTCCGGTAAAACGAGGGGGAGTTTCATGGTGAGGGTATTAACTTTCCTTTCGGAATGACAGGACGTTTTTTTCGGATTATGTCTTCCACACGAAGCAAGAACCTTCTCTGGCTCCTGGAGAAGGCACTGAATCCAGATTTCTTGGGAACCCGCCTATCCTCCATCACCATTAGGTGAAAAGGGAAACCCTCTCGGAGGCGGCCAAGAGCACCTCTCTTAAGTTGCACGAAGTGTGGGAGAAAGTGAACCTCACTGTCAAGGCGAAGCACATGATCCGTCATAACATTAGGTACTTTCACAACGAGTATGTGAGCCTCAAGAAGGAAACCAAGCAGGGAGACCTGCTGTGGTGACAAAGAGGGAGGATGGGAAGGGCGACTTACAGGATGTCTTCGATATCGCAAGCGGTAAGATCACAGAGGCCAACTTCCCAGAAGAAGATTTGGCCTTTCTAGAACTGCAGAGGGAGGACAGAGAGTTCTGTTCAATGGGGAGTATCGATAAACCCTATGCGTCCGCTGTCTCCAAGAAGGTTGACAAAATGAAAAAGGGGCAGATGAGAAGGAGGAAGCAAGAGGCTAAAGTGGAGAAGTTGTTGAAGAAGGTTGCCTTGAAAGACGCTTCCGATTCATCCTCTGTTTCTTCTGGATCATCTGTGTCGGATGAGGACTTCCAAGGCTGCCCTTCTCCCGCAAAAAGCCCAGGGAGAAGGCCGTCCAAGAACCCAATGACCCCATCGCTGTTAACGACTTGCAAACGGGACTAACTTTCATGTATTCAAGCTGCTGGGTCCTTCGTTGCTGCAGCCTGGGGCTCGGGTCATGGGTATTAGAGATCTTTTCCTCTGCCTTCATGGTGCATCAGATGAGGAGAAAGAACCGAGGAACTGAAGCAAAGCACAGTGAAGAATAAGCCTTCCATGATCCGCCTTCCCTTGTTATCCACTGGGATGGCAAACTGATTCAAAGTGCTGCCACATATCGGATCTCAGAGGAGAGGATTGCAGTTGTGCTTACTGGGACCAACTTCGAGGATCTTCATGGAGGATCTATCGCCATTGATGGTACCGGGAGAGAAGTAGCGCCTACTGTCCTTCGGCTGTTGGAAACATATCAGATTACTGTAAAGATCATCACTCTCTCCTTTGATACGACTGCATCCAATAGTGGCATGATTAGCGGAGCCTGCACCATACTTGAACAGTCCCTTGGAAAACCTCTTCTTTGGCTGGCACGCCGGCATCACATTTACAAGGTGGTACTGAAGGACACCTACGAACTCCTCTTCGGCCCTCCCCAGGTTCTGAGATTCCCCTGTTCAAGCGATTCCAAGAAAGATGTGACTTTTTTGACAAGACATCCGTCGGTAACATCAACAAAAAAACCCCCTGATTAGTCGAGTGAATCACAGAGGCTTAAGATTATAGACTTCCTCAGGGGAGTCATCCGTGACAGAGCGCACCCAAGGAAGGACTATCTCGAACTCCTTCAGCACTCTTTTGTTTACCTGGGAGGATGGAGCGGGGATCTGCCTCGATTCAGGGCCTCTGGAGCCTACCATCAGGCAAAATTTATTTACATCCTTAAGATTGCCCTGTTTTCGTAAAAACTGGAGCTGACGAGGTCAGAAAAACGCGGAGTCCGACGACAGCCCGTTTCGTCAGTTTCATTTGCGCCAGATTCTGGCATAAGGCAGCCGTCTCAAACTGTGTAACGAATAATGACCTGGTGTTCTTGGAAAATCTCCAGGTGTTTGTGGATAGAGAACTTGGATAAACGGCAGAGGAAGCCCCCGACGTCACCTCTGGTACCTCTCGGAGCAAAGAGCGGCCATAACGTTCTTCGACGAACGAGTGCCTCCTGATGACTGGGCGGCCATAGTCAAGAACCTAAGCCGTCCAGCATCTTCGAAAGCACCCAAGAGTCCCCGAAAAGAAGAACTTAACTCTTCCTAACGGTCTTCCCAAATCGGTGACAAGGAGAACTTTAGAGACCAGTGGGGTCTTCGCTGGGAGGATGGTCACTACCCAGAACGTGAAACATGTTCTGAAAGATCCACGAACTCGAGCCACCTTCCGAGTCCTGCATGTCACCAATGATGCAGTAAAGAGAGATGTGACACTGATCCAAAGACTCCAAGCCGGAACCAAGAACGAGCGACAGAAGCAATTCCTCTTCAAGTTGTTCATCATAACTGCAAAACCGTCAAGAGAACAAAGGCTGGAGTGGTCGCGAAGTTCCATCCTGCTCCTTGAGACCCATCCACCAACGACTTGATTGCCCTGCTCTACTTATAGAATTGTTCTGCATTTCTGGTGCCCCCTTGGATTTTTTCCACAACTTTGTTTAGTTGAATGCGGTTCGTTGCAATTTTTTGTCTTCTTCTCCAATTGATTTTTCACTTGAAATGTGGAATCTTGTCAATCTGTGCGACCAGAAAATATTGACGAATCAAACCAGATTTTTGCATAAAGTATTTCTGGGTCATAAGAAACAAGGAGACACCTGTGATGAAAACTTTGAACACATTTGATTCTTTTACCCCGGGAGTAAATCAATCTAATATATATATATATATATATATATATATATATATATATATATATATATATATATATATATATATATATACACCCAAAGAAGTACCCTAGTGTACATGTAAATGCAGGAAAATACCAGAGAATTTTAGAGCAATATATTGTGAAACCAGGTTGGTTTCATTGGAGACATCCGTCATATTCAGTCGCTGACAAATTAATGGATACAGAAAGATGCTTAACTTAAGGACACACAAATTTACAAGTCAGAATTTAATCAGTGGGCTGGTGCGGGAAGACATTTGTGGGGCAGCAGAGCTGATGCAGGGAACTTGGTGGGAAAAGAATGGCCGACAAAATCAAGAGATGCCCCTGGAAGGTTCAACTATGCTCACACTCCTTTTTTACATCCATAAAACATATTTTTGCCTTCACTACATCTAAAGATCAGTTTAGCTAAAAATTTCATTAAGCTATGGATCAATCTGTTCCTGGGTTTCGATACTTATATCAGAAACTTAGTGGTGTGGTTTCCGAAGCCAAGTTGAAATCAGGTGTCTTGAATCGACCACAAATTCGCATACTATTTCATGATGGCGAATTCACCAAGGCCTTGAATAGACGGGAGAAAGACTCATCTGAATGATTTGTCAATGTGTCAAAGCTTTTTCTTGGAAACTATCGTGCTGACAACTACAAAGAAATCGTTACAACCATGTTGCAGATTTATCATGCATTGGGAGCAAGGATGTCCTTGAAATTGCATTTTTTCCACTCTCATATTGATTTTTTTCCCAGATAACCTTGGAGACATTAGTGATGAACACGGTGAAAGATTTCATCAAGACAGCGCCATAATGGAGAGTAGATATGAGGGACAATTCCGTCCTAAAATGATGGGCGACTATTGCTGGCCGCTGCAATGAGAAGAGATCGAGGTGTACAAATGAAAGGGCAAAGTTCAGAAGCACTTTTAGAACTTCAAATTTTGTCAATTATAAAGGATTTGAACTTATGCTTTCTGGTACATTTTTTTGAGTTATCTGTGACGTATTTATTATCAGTATCTTGGGTGAGTCAATTAATGTCATTATATTTACTATTTTTCTGATTGTTTAAGAAAGTAGATCTGATAGTAGGATAAAATATCTAAATTATACTCAACAATGTGAAATTAGTCATGTAAGCACAGTCACATAAGAGACAAGCTAGTGTGTTTTGGGTTGAATATCTGTTGCACGACACAAATGACGAAATATTGAATATTTGTACCTAGTGATTTTTTAATAAAACCTAGTCTGATAGAAAAAAACAAATATCAGATTCAAATTCAGCAATATGAATTTAGTTGTTTGAGCATAATCTCATATGTAAACCATTTTGGCTGTTGACCAGTGTAATCAGAAAATAAAGATCAGCTGTGATGAGAATAAATAAGGCAAGCAATCCAGTCTGGTCTCGTGGCAACCTTTTTCGAACTAAATGTTTCTTCCACATTAACACATTAGTACATATACAAACATTAGAAACCATTCAATCAGACACCATGAGAACTTTATTAAGAAACAGTGCTGTTTTCATCTGTCGGTTCGAATCTCGTCACCAAACTCTGCCACAGTCTTGACCAACTGTTATAACCCTTTTCTGACGACAGAACGGAAGAAGCAACCTTTAATTTGACCACAAAAAGATAATTTTGTCCTTGACTTATGACCTTTCCACGGCATTAGTTTTTCTTTTTAATCTTTTGCTGTCTGTCTTCACTTTCATCAACGCTTCAAAGTAAAGTTGTGTCTCTTGCCTGACATCTTAACACAAAGTCTCAAACCCGTTAATCTTTATCAACGTAAAGATACAGTATGATTCTGAATCTGTCCTCATCAGTAAGTAGCATCGAATTCATTGCCATTGGCGATAGGATTCACTCATGTTTTTTCAATAGGTATTTACGCATATTGTAATCCAGTTGATTACTCTTTACAAATTATTTTAAGGTACTGTAAGTATGATTATTTGTTATGCCGCCATTTCCCTGCAGAAAATTGTTGTGAATCATTGTGCAAAGATCTAGTAGATTAAAAAATTTGCTTGCTACTTTGAGGAAAGTTGAGACACACTGAATATGATTAGTTGCGGAATGAGTGCATCAATACGGGTGAACTGGTGGAATAGCAATCCGTTCTAACAATCACGCCAGTTTTTCCATCCTCTACCTAACCAATTCCAATTTTCTTCTTTATATGACACAAGCAGAGATACGCTCGCGTTGCTTGGGATAATTTGTTGGGTGAAGTCATTTTCAGGAGAGTTGCGCGATCACCCTATCATATAATATACTAACAATAAGTAAACGTTTCACCGCGTGCCCGGAAGTTTACGCGCTCGCGTGAATGACCGTTTATTAATAAGCGAACAACGTTGTGGCCACAGGAACAGATCGAGCGTCTTATAGATAGGTACATATGCAATGGTTTCTTTTAATAAATACTAATAAATTTATATAAAGTTTTACCCCAAATGGTTGCTAAAGGGTTAATTTATAAAAGCTTGTAACGTATACGATTGACAATCAACAACATACCGGATAACTCTCTCCTGTTCTCTGAAATCTGGCAGGGCTTCAACGGCTTAGTCTTCTGTGGAAAAGATAAGTCACGTCAATTGGCATAAGGTAACAAGGAGTAACAAGGAAAGAAAGTACCCTAGGAGACCTCACGGTCCAATCAATGAGGCTACCTTTGGACTAGCAGTCCAGCGGGCATATCTCTGCTCAAATGCTTTACGTCCTTAAAAGGCCATTTTCCAAGACCCTGTCTAGTCTTAACATGAACTGGTCAACAGATTTACTGTTGACAACTTCCACTGAAAGTGCGTTCTAACTACCGCAGATACTGTACGTGAAAAATTTTCCCCACAGATTGCGGTTGTAACGCTTCAGTTCAAGTTTGAAGCTGTGATTACTTGTTCTGCTCTCAACAAGCGTGAAAATATCCCTGTAGTCAACATTGGCGAAGCCTCGAAGTATTTTGAAAACTTCGATGAGCTGACCACGCAGTCTACGGGTTTCCAACGGGAACAAATCTAATTCTCTTAATCTATCTTCAGAACTTTTATGTCTGATAGAGGGAATCAGTCTGGTTGCCCTGGCTTGTACGCGTTTCAATCTCGCGATGTCCTTTTAAAATGAAGGACTCCAAAATTGTACGGCATACTCCAGGTGTGGTCGGACAAGTGAGTTGTACAAACACAGTACAATCTCCTTGTTCCGATATCAAAACTAACGTTTTATGTAGATTAGCATCCTTTGGGACTTTTTCTCCGCCTCAATGCACTCTTTCGAGAACTTGAGGTCACTAGTGATTGTTACACCCAAGTCCTTCTCAGTGTCGGTGAATTTAATAGAAGTGCCCTTAAGGATATAATGAGATTTGGGATTTCGGTGGCCAATAGGCATCACTTTGCATTTTCTCCCGTTAAAAGGCATTTGCCACGTGTCCGATCACTCCCCAATCTTTACAAGATCTTCCTGCAGGTGGGCAGTTCATACTAAGCTTGGTATCGTCGGAAAATTTGGAAATCTTGGCAACCATGTCACCGTCCATGTCGTTGACGTAGATGATGAATAGTAGTGGCCTTAGGACAGAACCTTCAGGCACTCTGCTGGTAAAGGGCACCCACTCAGAAGCCTGTCCATTCACCACCACTCGTTGCCGTCTGAAACTTAGCCAGTTCTCTATCCAGCCGGCTCCTTTTCCGTCTGTGACCAGCGCTTGCACTTTCCGGAGAAAGCGGCGGTGTGGTACCTTATCAAAGGTTTCTAAAAGTCTAAGTAGACCACATCCACCGCCTTGTCCCGATCGTGCTCACTGAAGACGAGGTAAAAGAATTCCACAAGGTTCGTCAGGCATGACCGTTGCCTTCGGAAGCCGTGCTAGGAACTCTTCAGTAGCAGCTTTGACTCTAAATGCGACGTTATTTTGTCCACCATGATGCTTTCCATGAGTTTACCGACTATCGAAGTCAGACTGATAGGTCGGTAGTTCGACGGTTGCCTACGGTCTCCTTTCTTGAAGATAGGAGTCACCTCCGCTTCACGCCAATCTCTAGAAATTCATTCGGTTAGGATTCACATGTTGAAAATTGCGCTCAGGTGTCATGACACTCGATCGCGCACTTCTTTCAACCCTTTAGGTAGAAACCCATCCGGGTCAGGTGACTTATTCGTCATTAGGTCACTGATCTTCTTTTTTATTTCTTCTTCGGTAAAGTCCATATCCTCCAGCTTTTTCCCCGCATAGGAACTCGTTGGTTGGGGGATGGGATCACACTCTTCAGTAAACACTGAAAAGAAGTAGTCGTTGAGTGCTTTAATGTCCCCTCCTCATTTCTCAAAGGGCCAATCGTTCGAGGGATTGGTTTACGCCTGTTGACATATTTAAAGAACTCCTTGGGATTTTCTTTACAGAGTTTCGCCACTCGGAGTTTCTCAGACCGCTTAGCCGCCCTTACGCTGGACTTCACTCTCCTGACTAGCCTCCAGTATTTGTCAAAGTCACCCGAGATCTTCGATTGCCGGTATACATTTCTCTTCTCCCTAAGAAGTTGGCCGATTTCTCAATTAAACCACTTTGGTTGAACAGAAGACTGACGGGGGCCTTCTAGAGGGATGAAACGCGATTGAAGACTCATGAATGTGGTTTTGAAACTATTCCACGAGTCTTCAACAGCCTCGCACACTTCTAGCCTCACGTCAGTCAGTCTAGCACGTAGAACTGCAAAGTTTGCTCTTCTTAAATCAAGTTTCTTCGATTTACTAGTTGCAGGCTCTGCCTTGCGGACTTTGACTACAAGTCTAATTAGTCGGTGGTCACTGCCATCGAACTCTTCGCCAACAGAGAGGTCCTCAACGTTGTCACCCTCAGAGGTGAAAACCAAGTCGAGGATATTGTCTCGTCTCGTTGGCTCTCTCACCCATTGAGTCAGGAACTCGTTGTTCGCGAACTGCAGGAGTAGTGCGTTCTCGCTACAGGGTTTTCTGGTTTCCCAGTCAACTTGTGTGTTGAAATCCCCCATGACGATACACACTCTGTCTTCGACAAGTTCTCCTAGTAGCTAGTAAAGATCTCTGTCCTTTTCAACAAGTTGGGCAGGAGGTCTATAATGCACCAGGGGCCTGTATTTAGCAGGACCTATCTTTAGGTCAACACCTAATAGTTCATGGTCGGATACGATGTTGCAATCCGTCGAGTTGAGAGTATTCTTGACATACAACATCACACCACCACCCTCTCTGTCTGGATTATCTTTCAAGAAGAGCTGGTAACCGGGAATCGTGAATTTACCTGCAAAATCTCGGCTTGAGGTTTGTATCCACGAATCCGTTATGGCCACCATCTGAGGTTCCTCTGTTGCTACGAGGCCACGAAGTTCAATAAACTGTAGGACTCCCTACGTTCTTCCGTTTCCCGCTTTCTTTCTCTGTGGTGGAGTCACTACCCTCTTTGTGACCTGAGAAAAGGTCGTTCCTGGAGTAACACGGGTGTACTGGCCTAGGTCCTCCTTTACTGGGGGCCTGACACTTCTTTGGGTCCACTCCACAACATCCTGGATCATATTTGTGAGTACAGCTTTCCCTTTAAAGGAAAGATGCACTCCGTCCCTTTTATACAGGTCGTTTCTCCCGTAAAAGGTGCGGTAGGGGTCTACAAAGATGACTCCTTCTGCAGTGCATAGATCCGCCAACCGTCGGTTTACAGCGACGTTTCTCTCGTGAGCGGTTTGAGATGGACCTCTTCTCGGAAGCATTCCAACCACGACACGTTTGCGTTCATTCTACTTACTATGCCTTTTGCTTTGTTTCTCACAAATATCCAACGTTTAATCCTCTCTTCCTTCGTTGACTACATGTTAATCTAAATGGCCTTTACTTTGTTCTCACTCTCCCTCTTACCCCTTCTTTTTCCCTCTCTATCCAAACCTCTCTCTCTATCCACCAAGTGCGAAGCCTGACATTTTGAATATTATCAAACACTTATTAGGTTTACGGTGATGTGGGTTTTCCATCTAAGCCACGGGATTACGCATAGGGTTAATCTCGCTCTCATTTTTTTAATTAGAGCCAAGAGCCGCCTCGAGAGATAACTATTGAAAAATTCATTATTCTAAGTTGAAATGGACTCTTACATGGCTCTATTTTAATTCATAAGGGAATATATGTGAACAAGTTCAACAACTCCATATACGCTTTTGATATCTTGAACATTGATTATTAAGACTAAAGGTAGGATGGAGAACTTGTTTCAGTTAGACCAAGTGAAGAAGCAATGCAATGAAGCTCAGCTCGACAACATACGAGTAAGAATTACAACGAACAATTTTCACATATCAATTGCAATACTTTATTCCAAAGATAAGCTGAAAATCCGCCTGAATTAATATTTCAGAAGGTTTTACATGCTGGACTTTCTCAGCTGATTTCCTAATTTCTTATAAACAACAAATTTCACGATTTTATTAATAAAGATTTTGCATCCAGAACTTTTTGCAGTAGCGATCCGTCAATGAGGTAATCAAATGTTTGATTTTTGGAGGCAACAGCCCAGATTTCCCGCGAAATAAATTAAACTATGGGCATTAGGGTCTCTATCAAGGCAGTATCACGCCCTTGACGGAGGGATCTTTAAAATTTCGCACACTAGCAGTCAAGCTATTGATCAGCCTTAAGAACAGGAAAGCTAGATTATAGTTCGTCGCTATGCACGTTCTATGGACGGAAGAAGAATGGTCCAAAGTACACTTCAGCGATGAATCGATCTACAATTTGTTTGGTTCATATGGCAGGAGGTTTGCCCATCCAAGACCTGGCGCATATTATCCGTGAACGGCGTGAAGAGCAGCGTCAAGTTTGGTGGAGATAGCGTTATGATGTGGGGCATAATTTCAACGGGAAGATACTGTCCCACTTGTCCACTTTCAGGGCAGAGGGAATGCTCAAGTGTATAAAGAACTTCTCAAAGCACATGCTGTGCCCCATATGAGAGCCACCTTGCCCAACCTGCCATTTTTATTCAAGATAATGAATCTTGCACAGGGGAAAGCTGGGATCAGGAGGAGGTAAGTGGCATGGAATGGCCTCCACAGAACTCGGATCTCAATCCGATTGAGAATTTGTGGAAGACGCAAGGGGAGAGAAGTAAAGAGAAAAACCCAAGTACCGTCGAAGAGCTTTGGGAAATATTACAAGAGGAAAAAAAACATAGAGGCAACAACCGAAAATTATTTGTCGAGTAACTTATATCATTGTACCTTCTCATCTACCGTCTGTTGCTTTATTTGGAATAAAAATGCTCTTTTGCACTCAACTTTTAGTTTCATCCATCCTTATATGTACAAAGTACATGTACAACTTATACCCATACTTATTATATTTCATTAATTTATCATACATTACTCACACTTTTTGGTTTGAAGATACGGTAGATTTTGTGATGAAAACCTATGTCCGAATAATTAAATATATATATATATATATATATATATATATATATATATATATATATATATATATATATATATATATATATATATATATATATATATATATATATATATATATATATATATATATATATATATATATATATATATATATATATATATATATATATATCTATATATCTATATATCTATAACTATATTAATATATATATATATATATATATATATATATATATATATATATATATATATATATATATATATATATATGTATATATATATAACAAGGTACATGTGAGCTTAAAATGTTTCGTCGTCCAAGCTAACGGAATTAACAAAAGCCTTTCTCTTGATATGTTATGTGGGTGAGCTCCGATAAGAGAGTGGCTCGTCTTTAACTTGTATTCTATAACAAGGCAGTGAAGTTTTGGGAAAAGTGATCTTTTGATAAATGAGAAAAAGAGAAGTAAATATGAAGAGGGAGGATTACAAAGCCCTCAGGAAACTTAAGTATCTACTTTTATTTTTTGTTTTTCCATCATACACATATTTTACACTTTATATTGACGATACGTATATTAAACTTTTTGTTTAGTATATTTCTTCAGCTTATTGTTTGAACTCGTATGTTTACATTATATTGTTAATATTTTTTATTAAAAGTTATAATTTAATATAACCTTCCTTAAAAAGTTTTTATTAGTGAATACTATGGAGTAGACTTGAGATAACATTCGTGTTGAGATATTTAGATGTTTTTTTTTACATATGAATCCGAATACATATAAACGCCTTTATGCAGGTGCACATACGGAGTTTTATATGCATATGCACACATTAATCCCGAACATAGACAGATATACATTTCTACACTCATACAAAACATGTACATGCGTATATACATACAAAGTAATCTAATAATCTATTTCTCAAGATCTTCAGTTAAAAAACACTCGTATATATACTTAAAAATACATGCAATACCTACACAAATACTCGTGAAATAATGAGTTCACAACGGAGACATACACGCCCGCTATCCGCCAAAAAATCAAAAAAATGGTATATGTCACCTAATGACAGTACCAATCAACAAGCAGTAATGAACATCATTAAACTCTACTACAAGAACATCATGGGCACAGCCTACAAAACAGATGAAAATGTTATAAAGGAAATCATAAAGAGAGGAGTCAAAGCAACACAAAATGAAAATAATGTATCCCTCATAATTTAAAACAACAACAAACGCACCTCCAACCTCAAAATGAGAAAAAACCCAGGACCAAATCTAACACCCAAGCAAAGAAGCCACCTGATATATAGATATACTTGTAAAATGGGAGACTATGAACTCCAATCTCATTCATATATCATGACTAAAACAAAGCTAACACGGAGAATGACCTACCACTTGAGCAAACGTGACCCCAGGAAAAAAAACGTTGGAAAAACACGGAAAACAATTGGACCGGAAATCGCCTGAAGAAAATACTAAAATCTTAGCACACGCTCCAAACCGATGACAATTGCTTATATTAGAAGCCATATACATCAAAGAGAAGCAACCAAAATTAAATATCTAAACAAATTCGCATTTCATCTTACCATCATCCCGTCCGCCAGCCCCTAATAATAATCCCTCCCCATTTTAATCCTGTGACCGTTATAGAGTCTCAACCATTTGCAGATATATCTTGTGTTTAGAGAAATCCTATTTCCTATAAATGTATTCGTATAAATGTTAAAGCAGCTTACTACATATATAGAATTCTGTATCTTATTCCCTAGCCACAACTGTGTAGCCTTTGAAAATGATATGTGTATATATCGAAACCCTTCAGACCAATAGAGAATTTCGTTTTGCTTAGTGAACCAGTTTTCTGCCCTCGTGAGTCACGACTTTCAAATAAATTTTGGTGAACTAATCCATGGGTTAAGCCAAGACCAAAAGCGGAACATATGACAAACCGAGAGACTCGGAAAGAAAATATTAACAATAGGTTAGCAATCGCATTCAATAAAACATGTTACGAAGAAAATTTACTGCCCAACTATACGAATATATATATATATATATATATATATATATATATATATATATATATATATATATATATATATATATATATATATTTGGTCAGAAAGTCTTGACTCATTTACGAAGCGGAAAAAAACAATAACTATCAGCCTCCATACGCTGCTGTTGTTTGTTGCTCCTTCACAGTTTTGGGGGGTTTTTGAGTAAGCCCAAACTAGCACAAATAAGTTTGTCAGAAAGTGAAATTAGAGTTTTCATTCGCTAATGTTACAAGCGAAATTTCTTTACAAGAGAGTTCCTGTGAAGGAAATTTGCAAGACTGAAGGAGAAGGCAGAGTCAGTCAGGCGAAGATCTCGAGGTGGTAAAGACGTTTCAACTCCGGTGGTCATAATCTTGACGATCACCTACGTTCTGGCCGATCATTAACCTTTTACAGCGAGGGTTTAGTGGCAGCATTGGAAGTTGAACCTGCTGCAAGTAGCTATAATCTTGCGAAAGTTGTTGGAGTATAATCCCACCAGACTGTGCTGAACCGATTGCATCAAAACGATTATGTTCACAAGAAGCCCCGATTGGATCCATATGACCTCACCGAAGCATAAGCTGCCCGTAGAGTAGAGATTTGCAGCCAGCCTCTCAATACCTCAATAAACGCCCGATTCTGGAGGCGAATTGTCACATCAGATGAGAAGTAGATGTAGGTACTTGGTTAATCACGATCGGGAAAAGAAATGGGTTTCGCGAGGTGAACAACCGGCATCCGTTCCACCACATAATCGGTTTGACAAGATGGTCCGGATCTCTGTTCGGTGGATTTTTCAAGGATTACTGAATTTCGAGCTTGTTCTACACGGATGCGCCATTAACGCTAAAGTGTATTGCCAGAGGCTAGACCGCGTGTATCACAAACTAAAGAAGGAGTATTCTGCTTTGATCAATCCAGGTCAGGTTTTGTTTCAGCAAGACAATGCGAGGCAACACACTGCCAGTTTGACTATGGAGAAGTTCAAATAGATTAATGGTGTTGAGATCCTTCCACATCTACCATTCAGCCCCGATGCTGCTTCAAGTAAATACGGCTTATTCTACTCAATGTTACACTTCCTCCTCAACCAGAAATTCAACATTTTTGATGGAGTGAAGAAAACGGTCTAATCGCTGGAAGATCGTAGATAATGATGGACTTTATTTTGAAGAATATATGTTGGTGTTGCTCCATAAAATTTTGTTCCTTTCTTTCCGCCTCCTAAGTGAGTTGGGACTTTCTGCCCAACTATATATATATATTTATATAAATATATACATGTAATTATAAAGATAGTAGAGAACTGTTAGTTCTTATTATATTAATTATGGTTTATTCTTTCCTCTACAGATACTTTTAAATATGGCTATTTAATTTAATAGTTCATTGTAGCCAAATAGTTTATTTGTTTCGATTATAATATTAAGTATTAATTTCAACAGTTACATGCAATATATAGATTGGTTTTGTTATTACGGTAATCACACTTTTTAAGTATTTAAAAAAATTATTTTCGTACATACTTTGGTCATTACTACGTACACTATTTTTCAGTGTGTCGGTATATCAGATTAGGTTCCATGTAAGGGAAAGGGACGCTAAGAAGAATACTCCCTTCATTTGTTTCTTGAATTCCTTCCCTCCCTATGTCTCCTAAGTATAACTCCACGTGGAGTAAGCTCTGTATTCAAGGAGAAAAATAATAGAAAGAATTTGAATATCAGTTAAGCTGTCCGCTAAAAGCTTTCACCTCACCGATGAAATGCTAATCTCGGTAGTCAGGGAAAAGGATAGCCGAAAGTTTCCACCCACATCGTTGGAGACGATTAAGACCAGTGTCAGGCGACAAAAGCTAATCCCTCTAGGCGCTGGAAGCTTTCTCATAGACGCCCGTGCCTTCCAGCGATCGAGCAACATAAAAATGGCCGTCATATAAATCCCCTGGGTTTTTCAAAGATGGGCAGATTGAGTTTGAGGTCTCATCGCCTTTGGTTCAAATAGTGTGTCTGTTTCCCCAAGTCACTGGTATTCGCGTTTACCATCGAGATTGGATCTCATCAGGCAGATCCATCTCTTTTTTGAAAGCTTACTCTCTTCAGAGCAAGCTTCGAATCATCGTTTCGTCCACAAAGGACTGTCCGAGATTCCTCTCGTCTCATCTGGAACCCCCACTCAAAGATCTCCATTTTCCTGTGTGAGATTTCGGGCCGAGCCGCGTTAGAGTATCGATTTTTAGAGGTTGCACTTCTCTGGAGCAGAGGTACCAACGTACGTCTTCAAGGAGGATCGTGAACTCGTCTTCTGCCCCCCTCCCCCTTCATCCTCGTCACTATCAGGATATTCGGCCGAGAATCACGACCATTTTTCGCCGACTCGCTAAAGGAGTCCCCTTCTGCGAAGATCCCCTTTAAGGTAAAAAGACCTTCGATTGTATCTCCCGTTAATCAACTCGCTTTTCGACATTTAAATATTCCTTATGTATAACTGATTTATAGTATCCCATTCAAAAGCTAATTAACAAGTAATTAACGTTACCCGATTACCAATTTTCTATAGTCTGTCAGTATTTTCCTTATTTAAATTTCTTATATTCCCCGTATTAATATATATATGTTACCCCCTTCCTCTCTGGGATATTTTCTTCAGGAGTTGTTCCTAGAGAGGCTCTGGCCTTCTCATGGCGAGGGGGGTCAGCTCTGGTCCCCGTAGGGGTCCCATGGTGCTGCCAACAAGACTTTTAACATGCCCCTCTTTCTTTCACCCCTATTACGCGATTCTAATGCCCTTTATTTCCCCCCCCCTTCCTTCACCTATCTAGTGGACTTTATGGATACCCGATCTCTGCTCGTTTAATGGAGTGATTCCAAATTATTGTTTAATGAAGGTGAAAGAGACTGGGCATCTCCACCGCCTTCGTCTACCGAATGGCCAAGGAGAAACCCATCGTTGGCCTTTTTTCTTCGTGCGTAGGATCACTCGGGAAGCCTCTTAGGTTTCTAAAGATGGTGTGCTGGATCCGTATCCATTCTGCAAAAGGACATACCGGACGTAAATGATTGTATAGTTGCAGTAGCGCCGGGCCCTTGTAGCCCTCCATGGTGGAGAGTCCCAAGGGAGAATGCGAAGTTTTTTCTTTTTGCAATGGCTAGCCATAAACCAAAAACCTTCCCCTTCTCGTAAGGGTTCTCGTGGCAAACATTCCTTAGCTCCCCTTTCAGCCTTTCCTCGCTCGTTGGACCCCTATTCCAACCAAGTCGACCCAGATCTAGATTATCCTCGCTTTCTTGTCATGAATTCATCATCCGACACTCCACTTGCAAAAGTTGATGTGTTTGACGTAAATTAATATTTTAAGGCCCGCTGTGGTGAACCCCGCCGGATGTGGTAAAGAGATAGTGGTGATGTCGTCGAGGTGTCATCCCACTCTCAACACAACCTTGTGAGAAATCTATCTCCGATAGGTGAAATTTTAATAACTGTCTTGCCCCATCCGCGTCTGAATTTTGTCAAAGGTGTCGTCCGTTCAGACGAATTAAAGGACAACGAGCCCACCCGCCTTCAGAGTAAGCTTAGTACCCAACGTGTCACACACGTACACAGGATAACTAAAACATTAGGCTCCACTAGAGTCCCAACCGTCACACTGATTTTAACATTTTGACGACAAGAATTGCCGCAGTATATTAAAGCTGGGTACCTTCGTGTCCCGGTAAGTCCCTACATCGAACTACCCAGGCGCTGCTTCAATTGCAATCAATTTGGACATGTTGGCCATGCCTGTCGGCACCCTCGCTCCTGTGTGAATTGTAGCTCTGACTACCATGGCCCTGAATGCACCAAAACACCCCGCCGTGCCAACTGCGGAGGTATCCACAGTGCTGCGTCAAAACTCTGCTCTATATTTTTAGATGAAAAGGAAATGCTCGCTTTGCGCGACTCCCTACGTCTAGATATGAGAGAGGCCCGCCAGCGTGCTCGAGCACAAACCTCACTTCTCAGTCGGCTCTTTTCTGACGTTTTACGTGACGCTGGACGAAACTGACCATCACGCGCGAGTTCCAACCAGCCTGAAGCACTTACTCCTACATCTACATCTACCTACATCCCTTCTACCATTGATCCGATGAAAGCAGTTGATACTCCAACATCACCAATCGCGGCGGTTGGAGCAACCCCTCAGACACCGAAATTAACCTTGCCCCATGAATCCGGATCTACCGGCCGAAAATCCCTTCTCGATCTTCCTTTTCCACCAGGTTGTGAGCCGGAATTACAATCAAAGGCCTCGGTCGGTTCTCGAAAACCCACTAAAAAAGCCCCAGTTACTGCTCCATCTAGGATCTCTCCCTATGCAAAAGCAGTATCCTCAAAATCTTCCCTCCGTCTCCCAAGCTCTTTGGAACGAAGCTCAAATACATTATCGGCCAAAAAAGAGAAAAAGATATCCACAGTGGTATCTAATCGTCCCACATAATATCTTCCATTTTAAAATGGAATTGTCAAGGCGTTCTTCCAAAGTGGGAAGAACTCAAAATTCTTTTGACGACTATCCACCCCGCAGTTATTTGTCTACAGGAGAATAAACTGGGTATAGGCCCTTCCCGCCGGTATCCGCCTTTCTCACTTTCAACTCTATTGCTTCTGCTGGGAGCTCCTCTCATGGGGGGGGGGGTGTTAATCATGGTATCTTCATCTTACTATGTTTCTCCCATCCCCCTACATACACCCTCTAAGCGGTCGCCGTGAGGGTTTTTCTCACTAAGCTTTTCACCGTTTGCTCTATTTACCTACCCCCTTGTTTATCATTGTCAAAACACGACCTTTTAGAACTTATAGACCAGTTGCCCTTCCCATTCTTTTTACTAGGAGATTTTAACGCCCGTCACCCATACTGGGGTACATCACTCGAAATGCCGAATGCAGTGTTTAAGAGTCTCATTTATTATCTAACTTTCTTTGTATTTTAAATACTGGCGATTTTACCTCTTATCATGTCCAGACGGACTCTTTTAGTTGTGTTGACCTGTCTCTTTGGTCCCCGGATTGCTTCACGGAATTTCGATGGTCAATTCTTGACGATCTCCATGGGAGTGACCACTTCCCTATTGTCTTGTCGGCCCTTCAAGTTAGCCCTCATAAAACTATGCCCCTTAAGTGGGACATAGGTCATGCAGATTGGGAAGGTTTTCGAGAGGCGTCCTTCACAAGTGCATCCTTGGGGATCTTCAATGGAGTGGACGCGGCAGTAGAATACTTTACATCGACTATCTACAATGAAGCAACGCAGACCATCCCACGGAGGCGACCTGCAATGAGCCGCTCATCCGTGCCCTATTGGACCTCGACGTGTGCAACAGCTATCAAAATTTACAAGTTAGTCGATTCCAAAAACCCCAACTTTGTGCAATAAGGTCAACCAAAACTGAGCTCGTGCGCTTCGCCAAAGACTCCTGCGTCAGGCTCGCCGAAATTCATGGCGCCGTTACGTTTCATCAATTTCCTCTATGACACCAACTGCTAAGATCTGGAAGAGGATTAATAAGATCAGGGGCCGTTATGCTGATCATCATACCCCGACACTCAACTTAGACGGTTCCTTGGATAATGACGGCCTGGCGGTCAGCAATGCTTTTGCTGACCATTTCCGCGCCGTCAGCAGTGTCAGCCGTTACGATAAGGCTTTTCAATCCTACAAATTAAAGGAAGAATCTCATTCTCTCAACTTCTTCTACAATATCTAACCTTCCATATAACGCTCTTTTTAGCATCCATGAGCTGCATAGCGCTTTGTCCCTTTGCAGGTCTACTTCCCCTGGCCTTGATGAGATCGATTTCAACATGATTCGGCACTTAAATCCACACTCTACTCTTTTGTTACTTGACTTGTACAACCTTATATGGGTGAAGGGTTTTTACCCCTCATTATGGCGCATTGGAATCCTCCATTTCTTTGTCAAACCGGGCAGGAACGGGTTGGATGCAGATCACTACCACCCTATAGCTCTCACCAGCTGTTTGAGTAAGTTGCTGGAAAAAATGGTACTGGAGCGCTTGAACTGGTTCCTAGAAACCAATCACCTCCTCTATCCATTTCAATATGGCTTCCGCAAAGGTCATAGTACCCTTGACCTACTAGTACGTTTCGAGGGATCGGTCCGGAAAGCTTTCTCATTAAAGCATCGAGTCCTGGCTATATTTCTCAAAATTGAGAAAGTCTACGACACAACATTGAGATACGGCATCTTGAAGCAGCTATACGTCTGGGGGATGAGAGGCCTTTTACCGTCACTTATTTAAAGTTTTTTAGCATTTCGATCCTTTAAGGTACGTGTTGGAGACGCATACTCTGACCTGCAACCCCAAGAGGAGGGAGTTCTTCAAGGCAGTGTTTTAAGTGTCTTATGTTTTATAATTGCCATCAATGATATTATTTCGTCTCTCCCAGAGGGTGTATCCGCAACTCTGTTTGTCGATGATTTAGCACTATACTATTGCTCACCTCGCCTTCCTTCAGCAGCGCATCGGCTACAACTGGCGGTCGATGCTGTATCCAAAAGGGCACAACTTAAGGGACTCCGCTTTTCTACGAACAAAACCAAGGCAATGTATTTCCACTGAGGCAGAGGGGTTCTTTTTCCACCATCTATCTCTCTACAAGGCAAAGATATAGAGTTTGTCTCCGAGTTTTGGTTCCTTGGAGTAGCTCTCAATCCAAAGTTATCCTGGTTACCACACCTACGCCGACTTCGAACAGGCTGTCTGCGGGCTCTAGACATTTTGAAAGTCCTCTCACACACTTCGTGGGCCAGCGACCAACATACATTGTGGACATTATACACAGTCCTCATCAAATCCAAATTGGATTATGGCTGTCAAATTTACTCATCCGCTTCCCCTTCAGCCCTTAAAATGCTGAACCCCATTCCAAACCTCTGAGTTCGCCTTTCTAGTGGAGCCTTCCGTGCTTCCCCTGTCAACAGCCTTTGCCCTACCATAGACTTCAAATCTGCATGCGATACCTCTACCGAGTAGAGCAAGCTCCTGTATCAGAAGTCTCAAGGTGCGTGTATGCTGCCGAATCAACGGCGGCATATGATAAGTTGCCATCTTTACCCAGCCCTCTGAACCTTTGCATAGGAGATCATCTCTCTAACCTGGGTGTTCCAAGGGTCCTTATCCTTCCATACTCACTGACCCCTAGTTGGCGTGCTCTTCTCCCCACAGTATGTACCAACATGTGGAGCCTGGAGAATTCCTCCATGGACCCTCGCATCATTAAGAGCCTCTTCTTAGAGCCTTCGACCTCACACAAACAATGCTGCCTATTATACACGAATGGTTCTAAGTCGGCCGGTGGCGTTGGCGCCGTAGCCATCTAACCAGGAGGAGAATTTTTAACTTTATCTTTGCCGCCAGCAGCATCCATTTTTACCGCTGAACTCTCAGAAATCCTTTTAGCCATTAGACTCATCCAAATTTGAGCTTTTAGTGATTTTGTATTTTTTTCTTACTCAAGGAGTGTTTTACAGTCAATTAGATCTTTTAATACGTCTCACCCCTTAGTCACAGAAATTTGCAACTGGCTGATCCAAAATGCGTCCTGATATAGAATTTTTTTTTGCTGGGACCCTGGGCATGTAGGGGTCCTGGGCAACGAGATGGCTGATCGACTGGCCCGTTCAGCACATTCTGTGTCCCCTGAGAACTCGGCTCTGCCTTTTAGGGACTACTTTCCTTCAAAAAGAAAATATATTTTAAAAATGTGGCAGAATGAATGGGATTGCCCTTCATCATCCAAACTATACAAAATTAAAAATTCTCTTTACTCTTGGCCCTTGAACCGTCATAGAATGCAGTCGTTGGAGGTGGCCCTTTGCCGAGTTCGCATTGGCCACACGAGACTTACTTACGGCCATCTTGTTTCGAGTGATGTTCATATGAGCCCTTGCTGTCGTTTTTGCGGTGAGGACCAATCGGTTGCCCACCTTTTATTGGGGTTGTAGCCATTTTACCATTCTCCGGTTGTCCTGTTTCCCGACCTTTTTAACTATTCCTAAACACACCCGTCTTCGATTCATATTGGCGGAGGAATCTTTTAACCCGTCGTTTTTTAAATTTTCGTTACAAAGTGGCCTCCTCCACCTTTTATAGATGATTTGCCTCGTTCCATCCTAGCTGCCATATAGAATCCACTCGGGTTGGGCAGCAACCCACTGGTTCCTTACCTTAAACCTTTTATATGTTAACTAGTGACTTATTAAAATAATATTTTTGGTTTTCACTCTTTAAATATATCATTTAACTGCAACTTGGTAAACTCTTTAAACGCTATCGGCCCCTGTATTAAAATCGCACTCTTATACCTCGTAGTCAACGGACTACTTTTACGAAGTGAACGTACTTGTACGTATAGCGAAGGATGCGTACGTACATTAGAGGATATGAAAAAAAAGCTCACAATGTGCACGCGAGTCAAAGTTATGCAGATACACCCACAAAGAAAAGTGAAAAACGATTCCGAGCGCTTTCGTCTTTATTGTTAAAGATAATTTCACTGAACTGTTCGCTCTTTACTTAAAGGATCCCCTGACCTCATTAGCAAATTTAAATCTTCAAATACTTTCTTTCCCTGCCTTTATGGTGTTATTAAACCCATAAACCTGAAAACCCAATGCGCCCCATCATCAGCTCTGTTGGATGCGTTTCCTAGACCTTATCAAAATGGTTAGCCTCTCTACTAAACCCTTTGGTTGGGACTATTTTCAATTCACATATTATCAATAATATGCACCTCATTAGTAAACTTGATGAGCTCCCATACCCGCTTCTACCCTCATTAAAATTATTGCTCTTTGCATCAACAATTGCAAATTTACCTTTAATGGAAAATTTTATCGCTAAATCTTTGGAATGGCAATAGGGAATTGTTTTTCCCCTGTACTCGCAAACCTATACATGGAATTCTTTGAATCAAGAATACTTCCCCAAGTTAATGTAACCCCTATAGCCTGGATGCGATATGTTGATGACATCCTTTGCCTTTGGTCTAATAATTTAAATATTAATACATTTCTTACTAAAGTTAACACCTTAGTGCCCTCGATTAAATTTATTTTAGAAGTTGTAAAAGATCGCACACTCCCTTTCCTAGATATTCTAATTCATCGGACAAACTATTATTCCAAATATGAAATATATAGAAAACCAACAGCCATAGACTTGTATACATTTTTATTCTAACCACCATAATAACAATAAGCAAAGTGTTTTCTCCCCTATGTTTTTCCGTGCCCTTAGAATTGTCTCACCAGAATATCTAGACAAAGAAGTCGATAGAATATATAAAATACAGATAAATTTGTGCTACCCTCTCTACTTACTCGACAATTGTTATAAGTCCGCTAAGCTTTCCTATTATCAAACTAATGTTAATATCCTCAAGTTTCAGGCCAAAAACCTATTATTTTTACCCTATAGCCATATTTTCATTAAATTACCTCGTTTATTTAGGCCTCTGAACATAAATGTTAGTTGGCAACAACTGCCAAAAATTTTATTATGTACAAGCCGGGAAAGAACTAGATGTCCGGGTTAAGCAACATCAAGCCAATGTACGCAATCACAGTAAACAATCGGCGCTTTTTCTACATATGTACAATCTTAACCATACCATTAACTGGAATAGTGGCAAACCAATCATAAAATGCAGTAATTATATTTCGAGAAATATATTAGAATGTATCTCCATTTACGCGTTCCCAAATTTCAATCTTAGCCCTGGTTTGTTCATGCTAGACCCCATTATCACTACATACATAAAATCTCAAATAAAGTTGTTTCAGGATTTTGTACCACGTAATTAAGGTTCAAAGGTGGGTAGTCTAATCCCCCCTTCCACTATTTAATGCAATGTATGTCCAACCTCTTGTTCATTCCTTGAAAAGGTCTTTAAGAATAAAGACGAAAGCGCTCGGAATCGTTTTTCACTTTTCCTTTGTGGGTGTATCTACATTAAAGGATATATAGATACATACGAGGGGTGGTAAATAAGTTTTGCGAATCGGTAGGGCAAAACAGACGAAGGGGGAGGGCTGTTTATGGGGGTGTTAGGACAAGTTATGACAAGTCAGGACCTGCAGCCGCACGCTCCTGCCTCGTCTATTTAAGAAGCAGTAGCTGATCGCAGATCGTCAGTCACAAATTTTTCAACAGTGGAGAAGGTTGAGCCCCGCGCAGTGATCAAATTTTTCACTAGAGAAGGCAAGAATGCGAAAGAGATCCATGAACGCATGGTTGCAGTGTACACCGACACCGCCCCTTCCTATGAAACCATTGCTCGCCCAAATAGGGAGTTCCGCCATGGTCGTGAGTCCTTTGAAGATGACCCCCGTCCAGGACGCCCGTCAGACGTGACCAACGAGGACAATGTGGCCCTTGTGGAGAGGATCATCCTCGAAAATCGACAGATGAAGGTCGAAGAAATCGAGCGAGAACTTGGAATATCACATGGAAGTTTCATTAACATCATCCACGACAATTTGGCTATGACCAAGGTCTGTGCCCGCTGGGTCCCTAGAAACCTCACGAAACCTCACGCCCCATCATCGACTTCAACGTCGTCAAAGTTCGGAGGAGCTGCTGCTCTTGTACAACCAAGACCCGGCGGGATTCGAGTCACGCATAGTGACAGGTAATGAAACGTGGGTTCATCACTAGGATCCCGAGACTAAGCTCAAAAGCATGGCCTGGAAGCACAGGGGCTCTCCGACCCCCATCAAGTTCCAAACCTAACCCTCAGCCGGGAAGATCATGGCCACCATCTTCTGGGATTTTGAGGGAGTGTTGATGGTGGACTATGCGCCTCGTGGAAGGACCATCACAGGCCAATATTATGCCGAGGAACTGGCTGGGTTGAAGAAGTGCATCCGTCAGAAGCGGCGTGGTAAGTTGACACGCAGGGGCCTGCTCCTCCACGACAATGCACCTGTCCACAAGGCCAGAGTTGCACAAGTTGCCCTGCGCGAGTGCGGATTTGAGGAGCTCAACCATCCCCCCCTACAGTCCAGATTTAGCCCCTAGCGACTACTTTTTATTCCGCCAGCTCAAGGCTACACTGCGTGGAAGCCGGTTTGGGGACGATAAAGATGTCCAACTCGCCGTCCAGGAGTGGATTGAACAGCAGTGGGGAGATTTCTGGTTGTCGGGAATTCGAAGCCTCAGGGACAAGTGGCGCAAGTGAATTGAAGTCGAGGGTAGTTATATTGCAAAATAATAAAACACTTTTCCTGATATCTCGTTTCCTTATATCTAAATTGCGAAACTTATTGACCGCCCGTCGTATTTGTATATATAGACGTATTGTCTTGGGAGGTGACCTATTCCTCACCATTCCAATTCATTGGTTCTTCTTTCCTTGAAAAATAGTTTCTTTGTTCCCACTTCTTCGATGGCTGATATTTAGCCTTTTTAATTCTTCCTGCCTGATTTTGTTGGCAATTCTTTCCCATATTTTCTTGGCCCTTTTTGTACAAAACCATATTGATGAGTGTTACAAACTGGGATCAGGCGACATGCCCAGATTCTTTAAACCAAAATGTTTATAGCCAAGCATAGAAGACGCGTCGACTTTAAACACAACTTTATTTACAAAAGGAATATAATGAAAAAAAAGATCTGTCCTAGGTTGAGTTTCGCCCCTGAACGAAATAGTATTGCTTAAAATAAGGAAACTTACGGACTAAAATGTTAACTTAACTGTTAACCTAAATCTGACGGGCAGCTACGACAATTACCTCTTATGATTCCAAATAGTCGTATATCCCTCCCTCAAACTAACGCATGAATACTTACAGATGTACAGCAAACCCCCAAATGATATCTATATACATACATCACATTAATAGTATTAAAAAGCGCAAGTTTGACTTATTATTTTAAAGCATGAACTAGTTTACTCTCAATCAAATTAATTCAAGAACAGTGATTTAAATCTATCACAGATAAACATTACAAATGTTCAAGACTAGATTATCACAAGAAAAACCTTAAAATTAGTTACAACTTTGATAGATCGAGCTAAAGAATGTCATTTGTAATAGGTAAATAGATTTAGAGTATGGAAGACACAAGAACTCAAATATGTAGACACAAAAATAACGCACATATGATATTCCTATGTATATGAGACCACGGAGAAAGAAGGTTGAGCCACAAAGGAAAGCACTCTCCGGTAACGTGACCACAATGCACCAACGCGCAATGACCGACCATATACATAGATGTGAAGGCTTATACAAAAATAAGGGTCACTCACGAGCACCAATTTCAGGCCTAGTATGGGCCACACAAAATAAGGACACCACACACGGTTGTCCTACCAAAAATGCACGAGAGGTACAACACTCGCGGTAAATCGCACTAAAATACAAAAGGGGTACAACTCTGCCGATTGTCTTACACTAAGTCAATAAATTACAATAGCCTTAAATCACAATAGCCTTAAATCGCAATAGCCTTAAATAACAATACCCTTAAATCAAAATAGCCTTAAACCACAATAGCCTTAAATCACAATGGCCTTCCTAGACGCACGAAACCCACTCTGCTCCTGAACACAACTTTCTTCTCCAAGCACGAAAAAATGGTGTCTTCTGTGAAGAATGAAGGCCTCGACTTCGAATTCCATGGAACAATAACAAATATGGATCGTTCAAACCCTAATGCTACATCAGCATACAATGAAAATTCTTAACTCCAGACATCAAATACTTTCTTTCATGACAAAGTCGCAACAATTCTCAATCCAAACCTTATACTCAATTAAATAACTAGGAGGGAACCGGCCGATCAAAGCGAACGAAAACTCCAGAATGTTTAGGATGACGTATCAGACTCAATCAATCGAACGGAGGTCCCACAATATCCCGTCACAGCCCTCTTCAGAAAAAAATGCAAACTATCAGATATTACGTGTGTGACAATGAGCTTCAACTTTGCTCTTGCCTACAGTTTATTGTGTGTTGAAACCCTACCTATTTATATTTGTGCTAATATAAAATAATTAATATGACTGATCTTTTTCCCTTTCAAATCAGTATAGAAGTTATTTCTATTTTCCTTCATTTTACATAGAGAAGAGAGTTAACTACAGCTGCACCGGAAATATTTTTAGCTCACTTTCACAACAGTTTAACGCAGTGTTGCTGTTCCACTCTCCTGCAATAGTTCGAATTCAAAGTTGTTCTCCTAAAAAAGGAGATCGCACATAATTTTTCTAACTTGGATGGAGTAAAAAGCTGACCCCTTGTTTGGAGATCCTCAAGAGAAAGCAAAATCTGTACTTACTAGGTCTAAAGTTTCTCTTTAGGCAGTGCCTTGGGATGCTCCTGGCGGAGACACAAGCAAGAGACTACCGGTAGTCAATATTAACAGATACGTAGCTTTAGGCAGCTTCTCTACAGCAGGAAAATTAGGATGAAGTTCGTCCTTTAGGTGATTCGATTGATCAAAATATCAATTAAAACTTTGCATGCCTTTGTTTAGAATGACTGAGGGACATCTTCGGCAGTTGAAATTCAACAATTCGTCGAAATGTTGGGCCCTATTTTTCCAATTCTTCTTCCAAATTTTGACAGAAATCTACAACAAACATCGGTTTCCAAGTCATAACATTCTCACCGAGTGTCCTAAAAGTGTTATATCGGGTTTAACTAAGGTCTCTGCGCATGAAAACTCATTACGTCGATATTTTTAACATCCAATTACTGCTTCACCATCGTTGTTTTGTGGCACTGAGCATTGTCATGCATGAAAACAGACTCACGTTCTCATGTTCGGTGAAAGGAGATAACATGTGCTTTAAGCAGCTTTTTGTATACCGCAGCGTTTAGTTTCTGCGTAAATGGACGAATGAAAAGACCTTAGTGCTTGGAAACATACTCCAAACCATAATGCTGCTACCTCCAAATTTAATATTCTTTTTTTATGCCTGTCAGATTTAATCTTACAACTGCACAGCGCATTGCATACACTTTCAATCCGATTCGAACAAATAAAATTAGCTTTCGTCGCTGAAAAACACTTCGCTACTCAGTAGGGAAGGCCAACCTAGCTGCCTCATTATTTCCACTTATGAGTCGTTTCCTAGCAGTGGGGAGGGGGCATGCTATGAATCCTATCTTTCTCAAGCGACATGAGAGAATTTGGAGAGCCACATTCAAATTCAGGTTTTCGGCAACTGGGCGTTAAATACCGACTGCTGCCTAAAAACGGTCCTTAATCGACCTCCGTTACCTTTTGCGATCTTTCTTGTGATTTTTTTTTTCTTGGTTGATCAATTCCTTTGCCTAATATCTTTGTAAGTCGTCTAAATTTTGTCGATTGATTCACGACAATTTTGCATCACTAAAACCGAAACTGACATCCGTTTCCTCCGATGCTGTCAGCTTTTTGTGCCAAATAGATTTAAACAAATTTGATCTTATAACCAAACTGATTATATTTTTGTGATATTTTCGGTTTATTTTATTAATATTTCTCATTCATGTGAGGTTTTTAAGATAACAAACAGTTTTCTAATACAATTTATTAATCAAATGTTAAAAAATTGATTAGTGTACAATGTACATTGAATAGTAGACATTAATAAAGTTAATTACATGTAAATTGAATATTAGGTCATCATTGTTCAGAATTCAAGACATGAACTTCCGTATCTTCGAGCTCCTAGAATGCTCAGCGGTATTGATATCTCTCTTCAGATTCCATGAGTAATTAGCCTTCATGACTGCGTCTCTGATACCAGGTCTTCATCGCTTTATGTCTTGGGATCTCTCCCACTGATAGTCGGCCATTGATCCCAAATTCTCAAGAAACCGATCTATATGTAAGAATACGTGATGCATTTTGATTCTCATGCTGCATCTGAGGTTTTTGAAAGAAATCAGCATGTTGATGACAAGTTCTGTGTAGTTGATAGCCTTCTTGTTGCTAAGAAAGTTCTTCACGACCAGAACAAAAGCCTTCCACGCTTTTAGTTCCATTTCGTTAATGGAGTTTTAAAACTCTTATTCCTTGATGAACTGACGGGTTTAATAACTGTCAAATATTCCACCTTTCAACTTTTCTATGGTTAACCCCAGAAAAACGTGGCAAAAGTAAGTGAAGCATCCACTATCGTTGCCCTGAGCTTTGGTGAACGGTTTGATAGAGCCGAACTTGATGGACAGCGGTTGGAAGAGTATCTTGTCTCTGTTCACCAAAAGGTTATTTATTATATTCCTTGCTCTGCAAGGCACCAATTTATCCCGTACAGGTTAATCCTTTTTCGTGTAATGCTGAGCTCGGTCCCTACTATCCAACATGCAGCGAAAGCATGAGTACATGGTGAACTTAGACTGTCGTCCCACAAAACGTTCACCATCATTAGGTAAACATAAATCATCCACTCATGCTAATCATAACGAATTTTCTTCAGCAGCTACTTAACCATTTCATACTTCTCCTTCAGTGTAGTCGAGTGAGCAAGGAGTACATAGACAAACTGGTTGCCGTTGTGCAGCAGAACACATTTCACTGATCGCTTGCTGCTGTCAATGAACAATCTCCTATTTTAGGGTTGGTACTTTGGCACTCCAAGCTTGTTCAGAAGTTGCACAATATCTGTAGAGTAGACCAACTCTTTCTCTTCAGAGTAAAAACTCATGTACTCTTTATGTCTGTTGCGGTAGAAAGTCATGCGAGTACTGTATGAGAGGAGTTCTTTCCTTCATTTTGGATACCACTAGTTGGACAGAGAAATTTGACAAGGTGAACTAAATCATTTAGCTTATTTGAGGAAGAAAGATTTAAGCATCATCCTTAAAAGATCATCTCTTCTTCTTTTTAATTTTCTTCAACACTGGAGGAAGCTTTGTTACTAATGTCAGGAAGTTCTCTAAAGACAGAGACCGGAATTTCATCACATTAAGCTACAAGACGACGTGTTAATTAAAAGTCAGGATACATAACGCTGCTCCGGTTATTTTTGTTGATCCCAGTCTAATCAATAGCGAAGAAGCAGCATTTATTGTCATGGTTTATCGGCTCCCTCTAAACAATGGGAATTCCAAACTTCGGACAACTTTTCTTGCCTTTGATACAACGATGCAGATAGTCGGTGCATATATTGCATACCATATGTGGCGCCCAAGCTTTATCCTGGTTACCAAGTTTCATATCAAAATAAGTATGGTGAGCACGCTTTATGAAACGTGTGACTGGATTTCTGTTAAGAGTATACATGGCGCTTATTTTTAAAAGATCTTCTCGCCGAAACCATTTCATTACCTACAAAAAAAAATTACAGGTTAGTAAAAAATTGCTACATATAAACTCTTCAGAATTCGTTATCTAAAAAGAATAAGAAAGCTTTTTGCATCATATAAATAGAAAATACTCGTATATATGAAAAACGTACAAAACATCAGGTGAAGATATATCAAAATATTGACCTGATTAAGCTAAACCAATGTGATCTTTGAATTCAGCACATCAAAATTGTCCTTAATGAGCTAAAATACTTAGACAACAAAGTTGGTGTAGGTCAGTGTAATCATTTTTATATTAGAGAAATAATTAAGAAAAGATTATTTTGCTACTCTGAAAAAAAACCTATAACACCAGGAACAATATTGAAATTTGTAAGGCAGCTTTACTTTGCAAAGAAAAGTGATTTCAAACATATTGGCTCAGTAGTGAAGAAATGGTTTGAAGTTTCTAAAATTAATCAATGTTTCCAAATAGATGTCACAAAGCCCAGGCCTAAGCTCCCTACAACATATTTATGCAGGATGGAATAAAAATTTGCCTCCATAAAGAAACCAAATGAGTCAAAACAAGTTGTGAATGCACTTGTGGTAAGCAAGAATGCTAAGCGCACATACATGCACACAAAGATTTTACAATGCGTTCACAAGTGCACACTTTCGTACACAGATTTCTACTTGCCTTTAGAAAAATGGTTTATGGTGTAATTAGACTTCTTTTCCTGCTGAAGCGATTGGCCGAGACCATTCACCCACATATACGACCACGTGGAGTTTCATTTAACGTATGCACATCATTTTAGTAAAATAACTTTCTTAGGATACTCCAATCACTTTTCCACTTTCAGAAAACCACTCTCGTCTAGTACATGGGGAATTCCCGTCAGTCATTTCCTTCAACTAGGGAAATAAATATCTAGTGAAAGCAGAATACGAGGGAAAGTTGAAGTATGGTTGTGCGAGAGTTAATATAGCGAGAGAGAGTCCCGGCAAAAAACTCAGCTCGTGAGTTCACGGATTAGTTCTAGCAGCATTTGGGTAGAGAGATAGTATCACGCTATCTTGCCCGTTTTTTCTTTCTTTACGCAAAAGGTTCACTAATAAAATGCCATGACTTATTCGTCCTTGTCACGTTTGACACACTCTATTACACATTTCTCCACGAGAGAATATGATTCCTCTATTCTCGCCCCCTTTGCCATTCTGTGATCCGGTAAGTACCTCAAATCCTTCCGTTCTGATCCCGGAACGTTATTACGAGGATACGAGATTTTCCTTCAAATTTCCTTGTCTCGGATGTTTACGTTCCTCGAGAAATATAGCCTCGGAACTCTCCATTTCATCGTCTTGTATTTATTATACTGTGACTGTATTTTATTCAATCCGAATTTCATTTATTTCAGAATTGAAATCACAGTGTACAACGTAAATACGTGTGCTTTAAAAATGCGAGTAGAGTGAGTGATTTCTTTCAGATGAAAAATAATAATTCTCAATATAAAATTAATCGAGGTAGAATTCTATTTTGATATCCACTTGGAAAATACCTCAAAACTTCCTCTCTTTCAAACCATTAAGCAAATTGGAATCATTACACAATCCTTCTATTGCATTTCATTCATGTTTATTTAATCCAATGCATATATTGAGGATATATTATTAAAACACAACAGTTCATTGTTTTCTTTTCTTTGACTTAAAAGAGGACACTAAAGTAGCATGCTGTCTTTATTATAGGTCTGTTCATTAATTATGAGATTTCAGTACTGTTACATACTATAAAGGATAAATGCGCAAATTCCCTTGTTGGTTTTCAGTACAGTTACCTACGTATAGATGGATTTAGAAAATTTCCTTGCGGGACTTCTGTACAGCTACATGCTTTTAAGTTGAATGAGGCACATTTCCTTGAGGGATTTCAGTAGAGTTACAGACTGTTAAGATGAATGGAACAAACTACCTTGTGATTAAAGCAAATTTTCTTTGCGATTTCAGTACAGTTACGTACTATAAAGTCTAATGAAGCATTATACAGTTGTATAATGTAAAGTTGAATGAAACAATTTTTCTTTGTGAGTCCAGTACAGTTGTATACTGTAAAAATGGATGTAGCAAGTTTCATTTGGGACTCCAGTAGAATTACATAATTTACAGATGAATAGGGCAAATTTCCTTGTGGGGGTTCAGTACAATTACATACTATAAAGATGAAAGAGCTTTCGCTAGCTGAATGTATACGGCGTTGCTCCGCTAACGTCACGGTACCGAATTCGATCCCAGCATGAGCAGACACAAACATCACCTCACGTAGGGATCTGGCTACAAATTGGTGGACGCGCTATGCTCACCCTTGTATTCGGGTGGGTCGATCTTACGCTTCTCACCACAGACAAAGTCAATTGCAACACTGCTTTCATTCCTTTCCCATCTTTGCGGCACACACACGCACCCTCTCTGCGCCAAGGAATCCTGCCGATGAGTATCTATATCCACATACCGCTGACGTGGAACAGGTACCTCTGCCCCAGGGCGACGAAAGTTCCACCTGAACGCTGTTTGGGGTAAAAACATAATACCTCGTGATACCTCTCCCCCAAAATTACTGGGCCCTAGTGCCCTTGGGATCACCAGCGATTGTCATACTGAACTTTATGTATAGTTCATTATCCGGTCAGGATCTGTCTGGATAAAGGTTGATTGGCGAACCACTACTACTACTACTATCGAGATGAATGGATCAAATTTCGTTCTGGGAATTCAGTACCAATAGAATACCGTAAAGATAAATGTGAGCGTTCATTACAGTTGTCTACTGTAAAGATTAATGTTCAAATTTACTTATAGAACTTCAGTACAGTTAATTAGTGTAGAGATGGATGAAGAAAATTTGTTTAGTGGAGTTTCATACAGTTACATACTCTAAGGACGAATGGAGAGAATATCCTTTTAGGAGATTTGTACAGTTACATACTCTAAGGACAAAAGGAGAAAATATCCTTTTAGGAGTTTTGTACAGTTACATACTCTAAAAAGAAATGGAGCAGATTTCTCTGTAGAAGTTCAGTACAGTTACATATTCTATAGAGGGACGTAGCTAATTTCTTTGTGGGATTTCTGTACAGTTAAATAGTATGAAGATGAATAAAGCAAATTTATACTCATAACAGTTTCAAGTTCTAAAAAAAATATATGACAAACATTTCACAGCTCTAATTGGTAATAAAGGTCAAGCGACCAAATATGCTCTGTGTGGCAAACCTTTGTTGCCTTTGGGTTAAAACTTTTGGCACTCCAATTAATTAGGTAATTATTTGAGGGTCTGAAACTTGAGTTTTTATTATCTTTGTAAAAGATATTCAATATTAACTATATTGTATTTTTAAAGTTCTGCTCCATAATGTAAATAATCGAATTAATATTGCAAAAATTCGGTATTTATTAATAAATCAAAATAAAACACTTTTCCATATTATAGGTTTTTCGCGCATCAACGCCACCCACAACTGCCATGAATTGCAACGGGACCGCAAAAACCCTGCGTTGCCCCCATCGCATATCTCGCTGGCAGAATTTTTTTTAGGTGAACGGATTTTCACGGATTTAAATGATTTTTAAAGAGGTCCATTACTAAGATTATAACCAGCTCCACTATGTGTATACACTCAAACATGCCATTGAAACCAATACGCTTTTGCTGGGTTATTACTAGGAATCTCATAATGCACAACTCTGTTAGTTTAGAACATCGATTTTGCACTGATATTTAATATTTCAATTTGTTAAGTAGGAAACAAAAATTAAATCTGTACTACTATAATTGATATCCAAATTTGCAAAAATCTAATTGTAAATTTACTTCGTTTCTAGTCTTTAATACCAACTTAAACATTCAAGAATATAGCCTATGTGTTGAGAGACCTCGTCTAATAAGTTTTTAGGGTTAAAACAGACAAGAGTGATATTCCAAGCATTAGGTCAACAAATAGTTTAATATCATCCCTTTGTCAATAATCGCTGAGAAGGTATTTTAAGATTTTAGATATATCGTTCGACGCTGAATATTTGGTGTCTTTATCTTCCATACAGCTTCGCATATTATTAAACTTTGAATTTAGATCTGACAAATTAAGCGTTGTTTTTTAATACTTTTTAACATTTCAAATATAAAATTAAATAAGGTCAGAAATTTCACGAGTCTTTCTAAAATTTAACATTTGAGAGTCATTTCATCGTGCAAAAGGAAACATAATGTTTTATAATATTTCTTACACAACTTTATGAATAATTTATAATTCTGTAAAAAGAATTCATTTAAGTTTACCGAATTTATCTTCACATTAAAGAGAGCATGAAATTTTTTACTTAGGTATTTCGCTGCAATGTCTATCATAGAAGGTGCGCTATCCGTTGCAAAAGCTACAAAATTTCTTAGTACAATTTTCCCTTTATTGTAACTATTTAATTATACAAAGCCATAACGAAGGAAGCCGAGCAGTTTATTGAAGGCCAGCCATAATCTCATGATATTTAATGTCCAAGAATTATAATCCACACGGGATTGAACTGAATTATTAAGGTGGTATTATATCGTATTAAGGGGGCTCTTTCTAGTCTAGCGGATATGACGGCGGGTTTCTAACGTCGAGGTAGGAGTTTAATCCCAGCAAACGTGAACAAAAACGTTTAACGGCGTCATGAACTGGTCGCCCATTTGGCGGATATGCTGATACTTACCACCGCTGAGGTAAGTATCCCCCACATACCTCACCATGCGCTTAGCAAATCCAAACACCGCTATAATTTCTCTTCCAGCATCACATTACAACAACAACTTACCCAGTCTCTCCTTGTTATGAAACCATGTAGATTGAATACCCTATTGGATGTACTCATATCCACATCTCAAATAACATCTTACGCTACTTCCTTCAATGAGCTTCTTTTTTGTTGGCAGCATACAAGTAAAATAATTTTTGAGTTCTAACATAGTTGGAGTCTCTAAAGCTTACAAAAACAAACTAAATCTTCTCTAGAATAAAAAAAAACTAGAATTAGTTGCGCTCTCAATGGAATTGTTTATAAATAAGATAAATAAAATTCTCAGAATCTCTCCTCGCAAAGTTAACTAATCGTTTGCTAACGAGTTCACGATAGTTTAAGGACGCATTTGAACCTTTTAATTGAGAAGTATAATTGAAAATAGGTATAAAATGTTTGATTAGAATAAAAAAAATCTTTGCCGTTGTTCAATTAGAAAAATATATATTAACTATTATTCATTTTTAAATAAAAGCTATTTTTTATCAATAATTTAATATTTTTAGACATTTAAGATAATTAAATGTCAATTTACACCAAACCTGTAACTGTAACATTGGTTAGCTCCCTTCATCCTGCATTAGGCATACTTGGATAATTTTAGTCCTAGCTGCATATTTAACCTTCACTTTTGCCATCTTAGTACACAATAATGATTACTTACTTGTTGGTGAAGTCAATTCTTTGGCATAGATGCAATGTAAAAGCTTCATACAACTAAATACATTGCAAAGGAGTTAAACTGACTACTTAAGTATCCCCGAGTTGGAAGGTTCACATCTTCTTAAAAATGATGACTTTTTGAGTGAGCTGATCACTTTTCGAAAAATAAGGAGAATACTGAAGAAATGTTTTTTATGGTCACCAGAAACCTAAAAAAGAGCACTTTGGACTTTGACGAAGTTTTATAATGAGGTAGCTTTATTCTCTAAACTCCAAAGTGAACATCAGGTCACTATTTCATAAGGAAGCTACTGTAAAGTCGATAAAATGCGGAGTCCATCAAGAGACTAATCACACCCAATGTAGATGAACTTTCCTAAGGAAGCGATGGTTTAAGTCAACGAAACTGCAGTCTGACAAACGCTTTGGGTTCTTTTCAAGCTTCACCTACGAAGAGATTGGGGATGTGAAAATACATGAGAACATGGTTGATATCTTGAGAAAAATGATATCACAGGGTATTATTGTAAACAGTATTGAATCTCTCTATAGTGTTGAACGAGAAACATGACTTGGGCAAGCTAGATATTTGCTATTTGTCAGATGAGTGCCAAAACCTGCGCTAAAATTATCTAGAGAAATTTATCAATCACACTTTAAGAATTTTGAACGTCATTTTATTTTTAAAAAATTAATTGAGTTATCTCTGTGCAATTATTAACTTGAATATAAGCTTCAGTCTAAACAAGACAACCCCGTGGTTCTAGTATTCTCTTTTGAAGAAATGTACGAACGGTTTTCTACAGATGTACTTTAGACAGACTTCTTAAAAGACCGAAGTATTTTACAATAACAAATATATATTTACACAAACATTTGTAATAGAAAATACACAGGAAAGGATCAATAAAACCAAGAAAGCTTAGAGTGACATCAAAGCAATTCTTCACCTGCACTTTATGTGAGATCAAAGCTACCTCAATTTGATTGAGAATTAATTTGTATTCTAAAATCTTCATATTTTTCCTTTTTCTCTGTCGAATTATTCGAATAAAGCACTTACGGAGCCCACTTCTCATCAGTGAAAGATCTCAAAGAGTAAAAAAAGTGCTCCTCAAAAGAATTAGATATTTACAGGAAAGGCAATATACACTTCTTATTTTTTCATTTTTTATTACTTTTATCCGTGATTAGTGCCTTGCTATTTCTACAAAATATAACTATGTGCAAGCTCATCATGTATATTTATTCATTGCCTTTCAACCTAACTGTCGAAACTACTTTGGAAATAATGGTAGTCTTAAAATTCAACGAATGATTACTAATGTGATGTCAACAATTGCCAAAAAATACAATTCATAATTATCAATAATATTACAGCTTTATTTAAATGGTAATATATAAATTATATGAGGAGTGAGAAAATTTAATTGTTGGACTTTGTCGTCCGAGACTAGACAGAACTAGAAAATATCTATGGTAGACCTAAAAGTAGTCTTAACATTCTCAATATGATTGTAAATGTCCTTTCAATAATTAAAATAACTACAATTAGTAATTATAAATTATAATAATGTAATTTAAAACGGTGATATAACAAATATATGAGAAAAGACAAAACTTAATGGATAGACGTTGTCGGGCGAGGCTACGCAGAAATAAGAGGAGGTCTCCATATTTTTTAACTATTAAGAATTTCACTGATATACCAGAAAACTGATTCGGAAACAAATGAATTCATTCGTGGCAAATTCGGGTTCACTGAGAACCCAAATGATGTTTACAAATTTTATAGTTTTTTAGAAAGACTACAGTATCATAAGAATTTGTAGTGGTCACATTGCAAGATTAAATGAGACAACCAAAGAAACCTCAAAAAGAGCACTTTGGACTCTTACGAAGTTTTATAATGAGGTAGCTTTATTCCAAAATAACATTCCATATAAAGGGAATACAAATGACAAGTGCTGTAAAGAGAACACTGTTCAACAATCGTAAATACCTCTCTTTTTTCATTATAATATAGATTAAACAGCTTAGTGGTATTTCTTTAAATTATTGCCATTTTCTTAATCACTTCCTTATTTTTACAACTAACTAAAAGTTTTATCTCCGTTATTTAAGGAGGCTTTGGGCGAATTTAAAAGGAGTTATTAAATATCAAATTGGTGTCAAATTCTATAGTTAATAATTTCAATCTTATTCCATCAATATATTTAATATAAATTGTGTAAAATTAACATTACAAATAAGATTACTTGTTTAAGAAAACTTAAATATTAGAAATGGTGACAGTTATTTACCATCAAGGTTTGACTTAAGAAAACAACAAATGTAATTGTTTTGTTTTGTTTCTGTAATATGTAATGTTAATGTAAGTAGAAAGAATAAATTTAATATTATGGGAAATAATTATATGTATGAAAGTTAATTTGAGTGAAATATCAAAATACCGTATGTATGCGAGCCGTGTATGTAAAACGAGAGCTGGACTGTATTTATATATTCACTCACACACACTGATCATCGCAGCATCGCCGAACAGAAGCAACAGGCATCGCAAAGATCACGCTCATACGCCCTGCCGAAGGACTTGCCCACTGCACTAGTTTGAACCAGCTACAACTTTGCTGCCTCGTTTGTCTCGTAAGGGCAGCCACGGTCTGATTGGAGATTCCTCCTGTTTCCGTGGCTCTCAAAAGAGGCAGTAGCAAGCGTGGACGACTTGATTGGAGATATCGCCTGTTCCTGTCCTGCTTGTAAGGAGGGCATCGGTCTTTTTTCCCCTTTTGACTTTGTGGTGCTGATAAGCAAGAAGAGTGACGCCACTATGCAAGGGTCAGCGTCCATAGCCACCCCAGGGCGATCAGCGAAGCGGACGCGGAATGGGTCTGCTTCAGCGTCACCGACAGACACCTCCACACCGAAGAGGACCGCCCGCAACTTGAAGGAGGAATTCTTCGAGAGAGAGAAGCCCGAAGAGGCCCCCAGCGATGAAAGTGGTTGCCTCGTTATCGATGAGAGCCCCCAGAACGAAGAGGCCCAGCAGGAGGACGAGGGGAGCTAGGTAACAATCTCCAATTCCCGACGAGGCCCCGTCCCAAGTTCAAACTGGTTTACCAGGAGAGCACCACCAGTGCCTACCAGACGGTGACAGAGCTAGAGAGAGCACACCCTGGCCTGCGGATAAATATTCGCCCCACTCTCACCAGCGAATACGTCCTCACCCCGAAGGACGATGCCGAGGAGGGGGGTCGAGTGATCCTGCTCAACCCCAGCGTGAGGATGCACAAGGTGGTACTTGAGCGCTATCCCACCACTCTACCACTCCAGGCTGTCGAAGCCCACCACCACGTGCTCTAAGCAACATGGCTCCTCGCACACAGATACAAGGTCCCAACCAGACAGATCCTGGTAGTGTACGAGGGGCCGCCACCACCCAAGTTGAACCTGGACAGCTGGGGCCGCTAAGCCCTGCGCCCCTACCAGGGTGAGCCTGTGAGATGCTATAAATGCCAGCGCTTCGGGCATCTCTAGGCCATTTGCCAACACCCCGTCAGGTGTGGTGTGTGCAGCCAAGCGCACCCGACGACGGAGTGCATCGTTCGCCTCAAGGCCAGCGAGACCACCACGGCTCGGTGCCCCAACTGCACCAAGGGGCACCACGATTGGAACGTGAAGTGACCCGAGAGAATGAGGAGGATGCCACAGGGTCATTGGCAGCAGCAGCAGAGGAAACCACGTGCCCCTCCAACCGAGCAAAGAAGAAACCGTCGCGTAATTGCCGCGCCACCACCAGTTGGGTCGGCGTGGGTTACCCATCCACTCACGACTCCTGGCCTGCCCGGCACACATCTGGGCGGTACACAGGAGGGGGAGCGGCAAGCATCGAGCGGGTAACAGCAGCGGCAGGGGGAACCACGTTGGCGCCCTCAGCAACAAGGCAGTCGACGCCTTGTTCTAGCGCCACCACTAAACAGACCAGCGTGGGCTTCCCACCCACCCCCCACCCCTTAACAGCTCGGCACAAGTCCGGTCGAGATAGGGGAAGAAGATGGGCAGGCAGCAAGAGGGAGGACCAGCATCTGCACAACCAGCAAATCCGCTCACACCTCCACCCAGCCACCCACTTCCTAGGTCCCCAAGCCACAGAGGAGGGGGGGGGGACACAGGCGTCGGGACCACCGCGCCCGCCCCGTCGAGGAGCCGCCCACGGCGCTTCCCAATGCACAACCTCTGACAGAGTCTCCACGTGGACCCTCTAGCTACGGCGATGAACTCAACGAAGAGGGCAGAGCTATTGTAGACGTCATCCTCGTGTGTGTGGTGCGACTTGTGAAAAGGCTGCTCAACCGATGGCAGAGCACTGAAGCTCCCAACGAGCAAGACCTCGCCGCACTCCTCCGCGAAAAGGTACTCATCGCCGTCACAGGGGATGCCATCTAGCCTCCACCATCATCTCTAACGCCGAGGGGGCCCACCCAACACCCTCTCCACCCACTGCACTCTCACAACCAAGATGGAGGCGCACAGTGATAGCCCCGCCCTCCCAGCCCAAGCGCCGGCGCCCACGCTAAAGGTACTGCAGTGGAATGTGCAAGGCCTCCGCACCAAGAAACATCAGGTGCTGCAAACCGTCTTCCAAGAAGACCTGGACCTGGTTCTCCTACAGGAGACGCTCACGCCCGCAGCTTTGAGTAGCGAGTACGGAGGCTACACCCTCCACTCGCTTCCGGATGGTGACGGAAATGGGCGTGGATGTGCAGCCCTCATACGGAGCACTATCCCGTACAAGAGGATCGCTGCACCCGTGTACTGTGGTGACGGCGTGGAAGTCCTGGCACTGGAGCTGCAGCTGGGGCCGCTCACTCTCACGGTATACAATACATAAAGGAGCCAGCGATACCTGTTGAATGCAGGGGAGCTGCTCTCCCTCGCATCCAACTCCAGCCTCCTTGTGGTGGGCGACTTTAACGCCCACCACCCCGTGCTGAACTCTGTGTCACCCACTAACATGACTGGGTGCCATCTGGCCGACCTGCTCTAAAAAGCCCCTGACGTCTGATTACTCAACACCGGGGTTCCCACGCACATCCATGGGGGGCGGCTCGACCTCAGGCTGATGTCGGGCGACATACAGTCTGGCGCCACCTGGCAGGTCAACCCTACCCTCACCAGCGACCACCACGGGACCCTCTCCACCCTCACTGTGGCCCCGCCAGCTCCTCCTCTCCCCCTGCCCCAGTGGAACATCAGGAGGGCGGATTGGGTAAAGTTCCAAGCCGCCCTGGACGAATGGTGGTTCACGCATGTGCCTCCCGCGGACCTGAACCAGCAGGAGAGGGACCTTACGGCGGCCATAGAGAGTGCAGCAAACGCAGCCATGCCCAGGACAGCCTCTAACCGCCGCCTGCGCCCGGACTTGTGGTTTTATAACGAGGAAGTCCGGGAGCACAATCACCGCGTCAACGTCCACAGGAGGCTGTACGAGAAGCGACCGACCGCTACCAACTTGCAGCTCCTGCAGGACGTTGTAGCCCGCGTGCAACAGGTGTCCCTTAGCGCCAGGGAGGCAAAGTGGCTGGAGTGGTGCGCTTTTTTCAGCCAACACACCTCCCTCGGCCAGCTGTGGGGGTGCCTCAGGAAGGCCTCATGCGCTGCCCCGACCCGCCCAGCTGCCCACCCATGCCCAAAGCAAGGGGCAGATCGGCTGGCGAACTTCTTCACAGTGAGGGGTTCTAGCGAGCAGCTCCCTCCCCACACTAGCCACCTCCAGCAGCAGCTACGCCCACAGCGCGACGAGGAGGTCAGGGAGGCGCGGGGCCAGCCGCACGCGACGGACCAGCCTTTCACACTCGAAGAGCTGGCCAGTGCGAAGCGTGGGCGTGACACAGCGGTGGGGGCCAACGGAGTGCGGTACTCCATGCTTGCACACGCTGGGCCCGCCGGGGACGCCGCGTTTCTAGCCCTTCTGAACGCGTCGTGGCTGGCAGGCCCTCTGCCAGCCTACACCAGGGAAAACATCCACCTCACCACCACCATTCTGTGCACCCTGCAGGACCTGGCAGCGCAGGGCAGGCGTATCCAGCTCCACTGGATTCCTAGCCACGTGGACGTGGGCGTGCTCGGCAACGAGGCTGCCGACGAGGCTGCCAAGTTAGCCGCCCACGACCTCACCATCCCCTGAACCGTGCGCCCCAGCCTGCAGCAGTTCAAGGTGCATGCCAAACGCAGGGCCGCCCACAACGCCCAGCAGAAGCACCAAGAATGGGGAGCAATTAAGAGGCAAGCGGCGTGGTAGGCTGCAGCCACAGACTATCGCCCACTGAACGCATCCTTCCAGCAGCAGAGAGCAAACGGCGTGCTGCTGCAGCGTGTGAGGCTGGGTTACTCCAAACCGGAAGAGCTGCACGCCGACTTTGTGACAAGGAGGTGCTAACACTGCGGCGGCCGCTCCCGGCGCCCACTGGTGCACTACCTCCTCTCCTGCCCAGCCACTGCCCCCCTCAGGCCAGAGCCAGCGTCAGCTCCTCACCCTATAAGAGGCGCCCTACTGAGGGCGTGGAGGCAAGAGCCGCCCAGGTGGTCCGCCACACCCCCCAAAACGAGCTCCTGGAGGTGCTGAGAACAGCACCTCTTCCGCGCTGATCGCCGCCCACGCCCAGCCGGGCGACGGAGGATGAGGGCTGCCACCACCCACTTGCAGCATGCAAGACACGCGTGGGACGCTCCGCCGCGTCTTGCTGAACGCCAACACTGGCGGGCTCTCCGCTTTGTGTAATGTGTACGCTTATGTTATATGTATTTATATATTATTATGTCATATATTATTATTTTATTTGTATTAGATCATGTATAAATGTACGCTATTGCACAATAAACCTATACAAACCCCAAAAAAGTTTAAGGGTGATTCCTTTTTAAGAAAAGACATCTGAAGACGATTCAAAAGTTACCACCGAATAAAGAATATTGAATCCAGCTCTAAGATTCCTTTTACCTTTGAGGAAATCTCCGATCACCCTTTACCCACCCTACAATTAAGTAAGAAGAGAGCTTTCTAATCTGTTGGAGTCAGTGCCTTCTGAACACAAAGCATTTACAGTACAAGCAAACAGGCAGCTGCCAAACCGAATTATAAAACCTTTGGCTGCTCAAAGAGTGGTACCAAAACTCGGTAACAAATACCCTTGGTAATCACATCTCTCTCGAAGAGGCTTACCTCAGCCATCAACCTATATATTCCCTCTACATGCACTTGCGTACGACGTACACCAAACCTAAAAGATTTACATACATTCAGTCCTATTTATAGAGTAGGACTATACTGCAGTGCAATGTATTTCTCTGCCGCCTGGTTGTGCATTTTACTGTATTCTAGTCCAATTTATTAAAACTTTTGTATCTGTTCATTCAAATGCCGCGAACTTGTAAGGAAAAGGAAGATAACTTCTGCTATATTTGTGCTTAAGTGACAATTTAACTGCTATGATTAAGAAGGCCTATTTAAGATGTAAACGTGGCTTTCAGAAAATGAAGTTGGACTGTCATATATGCTGCAAAACGTGAGAAAGTAATCCTCGCCAATCGTTAAACACGAACAAGAAATGTATAGTTTTGTCGAGCCAATGACCTGGAGAGAACATTTAAATCTTATCAACAATTTTTAATCATTTCTGATGCTTCCATTGGAAAAGGTTTGAAAAAGAAGAAAATTATATTCACCCAATGTACCATGGAGAAAGACTACTAGTTCCAGATGCACCAGAATTAGTCTCACTTGAGTCAGAGGAAAAATAAGATGAAAGTTCTAGTCCTGGACCATTAGGGCATAAGAACCAAATGGTGTCATTTTACTCTTCCTAACAACAAATCATATCTAAAGGTTGAACTGTAAGACCTTTGTATGGATGTAGAGCTACCCAAGAATGGGTCAGATCTGCTAGACTATAGACTACAGCATTTAAAACTTCTGGCAGTTGATGTTAGGGTTTCCACACACTGCGACTATAAGAAAATTCATAACATCTCATGGATGGTGACTTTGTGCCAGTAACATCTTTGGTGATGTATTGTGACTAGAAGTTGTTCAAGTATTTGTCCGGAAAAAAGTCAAATCCAATAATGATTTTTATCAAGTCCATCCGGAAAATCAGTTCATATAAAGGAAACTTATGATGACATGAAGATGAATTTGATTGGCATAAACTATGACTAACAGGATTGGCAGCTCTGAATTGACTTAAAGGTTGCTGTCTGAGTGATGGGTGTGCAGTTTGGATAAGCAAATTACTGTTGCTTATCTGTGAAAGAGATATTCTTGGAAGAGATTTCACATTATACTAAGAAAGACTGATCATTCCATTTGCCATTGGAGCTCTGGAAGAAAATCATTCAGTATCCATTGCTTATTAATTGAGAAAAGTTCATCATAGTACTCGTACCTTTACACATAAAACTGGGCATGATGTGATGGCCATGGACCAAACAGAAATATCTTTCAAGTAATTCACTTAAAATTCCTTCTATTAAATGAAGTTAAGAAAAAGAAAGGTGTCTTTATCGGTCCTTAGATTCGTGAAACTCTTTGAAAAAGGGAGTTTGACCGTACACTGCATGTCAAGGAGTAAAGGGGCGTGGGCAGCATTCTTGCAGGTGGCAAATAGATTTCTTGGGAAAACTAGAAGAAGTTTGTAGAAAACAGCATCGAGTCATGGGATTGAACTCGTTACTAAAGATGGATTGTTTAGGCTCTAGATTCCTTTCCATCTATCTTCGGAGCAGTATGTGACGATCCCGGAAACTTAATTTACCAAAATATTTCATTGGCGGAAAATGACAAGGGAAATGAAGTCCACCATTGCCTGCAGTACACTGTTCTATAGTGACTAAGTCGCTCCATACATGAGATTTGTTATTGTACTACTATATATATATATATATATATATATATATATATATATATATATATTATATGAAGGATTCATTAAAGTCAACAGCAAGGGTTGCATTGTGCATTGTTCAATATAAATTGCAGCTTCTTTATAGTTTTAACTATAATTTGAATCGATGGCTCTAGCCGAAGAAAATTATCGGAAGAGGCATGACTTTATTTGCCTAGACGTCTTTCGACATGGCAGTGGGTCATAGTCTGGGCAGAGGGATGAATCTGAATCTGAGGGAAGTGGTGAGGTAGGTGTGTGTTAGAGATAGTGGTGCACAAGAATGGTGAAGGGGGTAGGGGGATAATAGTGGTGAAGATGAAAGAAGTAAAAGGTATTCCAATAACTTAGACCAATTTCAAATGTAAGTTAAGTTTAAGCGTCTAAAAGATTTTTTTATTTTTCTTTCAGATTTAACAATTTCAGTCCTTGTCAATTTCAACCATGGAAAGATTAACAATCGAACACCGTGTTAAAGTTATCGAAGCCTATTACGAAAATGGACGTTCAAACAGAAACGCATTTCGGGCACTTCGCGAAATGCGTTTTGGTCAACATAATCGACCAACCGAGAATGCAATTGGGAAAATTGTTCGTAAATTCAAAGAAACGGGGTCGGTAGCAGATATAAAAACGCCATTGCGTGCTCGTTTACGCCGTTCAGCTGAAAATATTGCTGCAGTGCGCAAGAATGTGGCCAAAGATCCAGACACCTCTCTTCGTCATCGCGCGCAGGAATTGAACCTCTCCACAACAACGTTACATCGAATTTTGACAAAAGATTTGTCTCTACACGCTTACAAAATTCAATTGACACAAGAAATGAAGGCTGCTGGCCATTTTAAGCGCCGTACATTTGTCAATTGGGTGCACAAGCAAAGACAAGCCGATGATAACTTTTCACAAAAAATCATCTTTAGTGATGAAACCCCTTTTCATCTTGGTGGATTCGTTGAAAAGCCACTGCATCCACAAAAGGTCACTGTTTGGTGTGCATTTTTTTTCTAGCGGAATCATTGGGCTGTATTTCTTCGAAAATGATGCCAGGAATTTTGTGACGGTGACAGGCGAGCGATACCATGCCATGATAACCAACTTTTTATGGCCTGAATTGAATTCTATGGATGTCGAAGATTTGTGGTTTCAACAGGATGGCGACACATCCCACACAGCTAATGCAACAAGGGCTTTATTGAATAAGAAGTTCCCAGATCGCATCATCTCTCGAAACAGTGAGGTTGATTGGCCACCACTATCGTGTGACTTGACGCCTTAGATTTCTTCCTTTGGGGTCTTGTCAAAAGTAAGGTCTATGCCAACAAGCCAACAACAATTCATTAGCTGAAGGATGAGATAATAAGGCATATTGGTGAGATCGAGGAGCAACTATGCAGAGACATCATCAAAAATTTTGACCATCGAGTGGAGGTGTGCCGCCGAAGCCTTGGCGGACATTTAGGCGATATTATTTTTCACACATAATTGCCATGACTCAAATAACGTGTTCCAATATTGAAATCAATAAATTTTCCCAAATAACACTGTTTTATTTACTGCTAACTTTGATCCATCTTAATGGAACACCCTTTATAAGAGTTGCAGTGATTGAAAAGAGGCGTGGAGATCAAGCTAATCTATTTCTTTGTCTTTAATGTTTTTGTTTCGTTAATGTTGTTTCTGGTATATATATATATATATATATATATATATATATATATATATATATATATATATAGAGAGAGAGAGAGAGAGAGAGAGAGAGAGATAGAGAGATATTTATGTATATACTAATTATTTGGCGTTCAAACCTCTGTATTCATATTCATATTTAGCGTTCTTGTTTCCTTGACGTGTTGTTTGGTTCCTTTGTTACTGTTCCTTTGTGTTTTTATCTCATAACGTGTATACTATTTGTCTATGTTTATCTTAGTTTCTTTGATGGTTGGCTGTATTCGTGTGTGTTTTGTGTTTCGTACTTAGGTTTTGTACTCTTCCTGTTTCTTCTTAGCCATCGTTGGTTTAATTGAGATCTTCACGGGGTTATTGGTCAAGTTTAGTCGGTTGTTCTTCATTATCGGTCTTCTTGGTAGCTCTTTTTTATGCAAAGTACGGGACAACTGCGTTCCCAAGCAAGTTGATGCTGCTTTGGAATCTTGAATGGCATGGACCTCGTTGGTTTTTTTCATGAGTGCTCTAATGTCCTCGGTGCTGCTTAACGTTATTTTTTTCATATCTGACGCTCTTTCCTTTAAGACTGTGCTGAGCGGCCTGATGTTCGTCGGTCTGTGCAGATTCTCTTGCCGTCTTCTATCCCTTCTGCGTGTATTGGTGATAAGAAACATGCACATGTTTGGTACTTTTTGGATCTCCTTCTCAGCGTTTTCTAAAATTGCAAAAAGAGATGGAGAGTGATAGGTCAGGGTGGACCTGACCAGCGCCCGATATAATTTCCTTTTTGTTTCTTTGGTTGAGAGTTCTGAATGTATAGAGGCTTTTGACTGCCGAAGATGCTTTTTGGATACGTTCTTTGACGTGCTTCCTGTACCCGGTTGAAATGATCTTCATCCCGAGTACATTGTGCTCATTCGTGTAGGGATAGCGCGTATCACCCACTCTCACATCTGAAAATTTTATTCTTCCTAATGGGACAATCTTGAATTTGTCGCCATTAGTTCGGATCTTCCATTTTGACTCATATTCATTAAGTTTTATTATTTTGGGGGCGGTCCTTCGAGCTTGCATTGGCGCATTCTTATATCCACAAACGATGAGTTGGCTTATATTATCGGCGAATTGTATGGTTAGGCTAGTGGGGTTGCTTGATTCTGGGATGTCGGCTGTATAGATCGCGTACAGGGGAGAACTGAGTTATCCGCCTTGAGGCAATCCTGCATGTAGTTGAAAAGCGGGACCATCTGTGCGCCCTATACTGACGTAAGCCGCCCTCTCTATGACATAGTCACAGATAATTACGCATATTTCAAGCTTAGCGCTCAAACCCAGCTGGAAGATCTTGTATTGCATCTCCCTTAGCCATACTTTGTCGAACTCCTTTGAAGTGTCACTCCATACGATGTCGATATAGCTCCGATTTTTTTCGCTTGAGCAATCTTCTCCGTGATGACATTAATTGCCATCTCGGTGCTTCTGTTCTTTCTGAAGCCGTATTACCGGTCGTTGTATAGTAAAATTTCCTCCAAGTGAACGACGAGTCTTCTATTCAGGATTTTCTCAAAGAGTTTACCCCCAATTTCCAGAAGGATACTGGGCAATAACTCTTCTTCCTCGTCGGGTTTTTTCCAGGTTTGGCAATGAAGATCATCTTTGCCGTTTTGTATGCCTCGGGAAAATAACCTACATTTAGGCAGGCGTTGATGATGTTAAGTAATCCTTCCTTTACTCACCTCTGTGCTTCGTCAAACCTGACCAGCCTGGTACTTTTTGTTTAAAGGAGTAGGGCGCCCTTTCCAGTTCTTCCAGCGTCACTCTTTCTCTTCTGCTCACTTAGGGGTTTGGGGGCGTCCTTTTAATGACTTCGTTAAGCTCGTCTATAATCTGGTTTTGAAAATCAATGTCAAAGTCTTCATTTTCTTCTTCACTGATTATGAAGATGTTTACCGAGTATTCCCTTAAGATTTCTTCTATTTCGTTTTCCTCTGACTTTATTTCACCGTGGGCGTGTTCTAATTCCATTTTATTTGTCTGGGGTTTACTTTTCATCCTCTTGATCTTCGCTCAGAATTCCCTCGGTCTTGATTCGCTATCTAGTTCATTGATAGCTTCGTTCCATTTTTCTAGTTGTTGTTCATATATTAAATTCTTGATTTCTTACTTTACTTCTCTAGTACGTACATTGTCTCACGGGATGTTCCCATGGTGAAGCTCACTGATATAATTCATTCAGCTCACGGTGTAAACCTTTCATGCGATTGGTCCATTTGTATGCAGAAATTGTTCTGTATGCAGTTTTGTGAATTGCCACTCTGTCAGACTCGATCATCTAGGCCTCAAGCCGTTCCAATTCCTCGTCTATTGCTTCGAGCGTTTCTTCATAGAGGTTCGCTGGGATGTAGTTTCTTAACAATCGCTCGTAATTATCTTAATTAGCTCTGCTGTAATTCTTCCTTGTATGTGCTGGTACCAACATAGGGTTAACCTTGATATCGCGGTTAATTCCTATATGGTCGCTACGAGGTATCACTTCGGGGGCCATGATAATTATATGGTACAAAGAAGTTGGCCAAGCAAATGTCTGGCTTGGTGGCATTCCTTTTCGTGTTGTGTTCGGGAAGTCGGGCTCCAGTCTCTGAACGATCTTCCTGTCCATCAGAGTGTTTAATCGTCTGTCTATACCGTTAGTGCGAGTGTAACCGGACAGGCACATCGTGCGTTCAGGTTCCCTATAAATATTGTAGCGAACCTTCACCCGAATACACTCGTGATGGTTTGGTTAAGAAAATAGTCGCCACTCGGAGGTTCGTATACCGTGGCAACGACCATCTTCCCCAGGCTGATCTCTACCTCGATGGCGAAGTAGGACCCATCTATATTCCTGAGCTGCTTGAATTGTATTCCCTTCTTGACTCCAAAGGCTGCACCGTCGTAACGTTCTTATAATGGTTCACTAGAAGCACGTCGTAGTTCCATATTTTATTATGTCATTATCTGTGCTAACTCCACGTTCCTAAATGAGTATTATATCCGCATCGATGTTTCTGAGAATGTTACCGTACTGGGCACTTTTCGTGATCCATCCGTCGGTGTTAATGCTCAAGATTTTCAAGCTGATAAGTGTTTTAAGAAGTTAGCTACCGCTTTTTTAGTCTGGGGTCCCTGTTGGAAACCTTTTTGGTAGCTGGAGCTGGAGATGGATTCTCAGTATTTTCCTCCTGATTTGGATCCATGTACGGGTTCTTTTTTGGTTTCTGTTTCTTGTGGGGCTGGGAGTATTTGATGTACTCCTCGAGGCCCTCTGGGATCTTGTTCTGGGTTTTTGATCATCTTCTTCTTTCTTTTCTTCTTTTGAGTGCGAGTCGCTTGAGGACTCATCTTGGGTATCATCTTAATTATCCTCAGATGCTACCTGCGGTACTTCTTCTGGAGGGTGAGGTGAGGCCTGCGTGTATAATACAAGTGAGGATTTTCGAGCTGACCTTGCTATTCAAATTCATCGTAGGTTGGTTAATTATAGCTGTTTTATTGTTCTTAGCAGCATCCCCCACGTAGCTCTGGGCGCTACGGGTCCGAGTTTCTTCCTTTTTTCGTTTTATTATCTCCTTCCTCTTTGGGAAATTGACCGCGAGAGTCCTGTGTCCTCCTCCGCAGTTCAGGCATTTCTTTGTTGTTGTATTACATTCTTTAAATCGGTGACCCTCTTTACCGCACTTAAGACATAGTTTCTTGTCCTTGTTGGGGCAGGTGTAACTTGTGTTGTTTTCAAGTTTATAACAAGAAAATCACAACCGCACATTCTGGATTTTTTCTTGTTCGAATTGTATGCGTTTTCTAAATTTTAATTTAAAACCCAGTGTGATAGGTCCGCCACCTTTTACTAGGTCATAAATGGGTACAAATTCTACTACTCTTCATTAGATATTAGATTCTTCAAAGGTTTCGGATTCCTTATGTTGCCAAATGTTGGCAAACAAATCTAGTGAAATCCGGCAATTAACTGCAATTAAGCCAAGACAATGGCGAGGTTTTCTCTCCTCCAGAATTTTGAATCTTCTGTCATTGGTTTTCCATTCATTCTCCTTCGACGAGAAGGGAAAAGCTTAAAAAGAGATTGAATAGTTCTGAAAACAAATGAACCACTTTAAAAAGTGGCGTGAGTTATGGAGTCGTAAAAGAGCAGGAAAAATAGCTAAAACTCCTATAGTAAGGTCTAAAACTAGAGACAAAATATCAAACTCTAGATTTTTTTGAAAATACTAGTTTTACTTTTTTTGAAAAGTGCAAAGTATATCTTAGAAATTTTCATCTGATACTGTCCAAAATTGATTTAATAGTGCAACGGATAAAATAAATTATAAAAAAGGTAAAATGTATTCGAAGAAAGGATGTGCCCAAAACTAGAAAACGTTATCTTATAAATTTTAGTTTTCATATAAATATTTGTAAATTATGTATCTCAATACTACCCCACCTGTATTATAGACTGCTTCTGATGAGACTCTCATATATTAGGATGCGAGACGAGTTGTCTATAAATCCTTCAGAAAACGGGCTGTCCAATGGATAAGTGAATGAATGATAATCTCTGTTATTCGGCTGCATTATAATTCGTCAAAAAAGTGATTTGAAGCATAATAAATCCCAATGAGGATAACAGATCCTACGAGTAGACGAAGTTAACGGGTCAACCTCAAATTTTCGAGAATCGGAACCTGAAAGTGGTGGTTAGATGTCTCACCTCGCTCGATGGAGGTGGGACTCATGGCACACTCCTCTACCAAGAAACCACTCATCAGTATAAAGAAACAAGCGACTAGGTTGGGTTCGCTACTCAGCATGTACTGTAGATTGATGAAAAGTGTAAAAGTTTTTTTCAGCGACAAAAGCAAATTTAATTTATTTGAATTGGATGGAAAGCAAGATGCAAGGCTTTATACAGGTGTGAGGTTGAATTCCACATATAGGACCAAAACGGTTAATTTGGTGGTGGCAGCACTATAGTATGGGGCACGTATTCCAGCAATGGAGTCCCTCCGCTAATCCCTTCATACGGCAAAGTAAACGCTGCGATATACGAGAGGCCCCTTCAAGAACGTGATGCGCTTTCACCCAACATCATGAGAAGGTGGGTCTGTTTTTTATGCAAGACAACAAAGGCAGCGAAATCGTACTTGGATAATGAAAATATCGAGGCAAATGAGTAACATGCGCAGAACCATGGATTAAAGCAGAAAGATCACCTATAAAATTTACTCGTTAAGACGGTTATGCAGTGGAAATCGAGGTATGTTATAAACCTCTGGAAGAAGAATGGCAAAAAATCGCGCTCGAATAATGCGACAAATTGTTGAAGATCTGCGGCGGCACATGTGCTTAGTCATTCTAAACAACGGCCAGTAATCTCCTTATAAAAATTTGTGTTTAATTGTGTATGAGATATTTAAGTTGTTTTATAGTTATGCCGTGTTTTCTTATCGTTCTCTAGTTTGGGACATATCTTTTCTCCATATATGCATTAATTGCCTTATACTTTTTTTTATCCATTGTTCAAAGAAAAGAAACGTGGACACAATGAAAGGCAAACTTCCAAAAATATTTGGGGTAATTTTTACGGAAAATAAACAGGTATTTTGCAGAAAATGTAGATTTTGGCATTGTTTTCTCTTCTCCAAAGGTGTTTCAAATTGAATTCATGCCTTTTGCATGCCAACAACGGTATGAAAATGAAGATGATGATGCAATGGATAATTGCATCCCTTTTGCAATCGTTTGTAATCATAAAATGGCATCATTAACGATAGATGGAGGAGCAATTTCTCAAACGTCGACACATAAGTCTACTTAAGAGCCATACAAGGGTACAAACAATTGATTCACGTAAATCCTCATAGGAACCCCTAATAAATATACAAAGGAGAGTCAGTGTCGAAGATAATACGCTACGCACTACCTTTAGAGATTTATAATATCTCTAATGTAAATTATCTAATCTAGATTTAGACATATTTTAATTACTTTTTAATCTCTAACTAAATTTTCGTCGTATTTTTTCAATTTCTATAATTATTTTGTAAGCTATATCTTCCCCTCTCATTTTGGTGTATAATTTTCTATGATCAGAAGAACATCATCTCTAAATTAAAACACGGAGGCGGCAGGATTATGGTGGGTTTTTTTCGTATAATGAATGTGTCTAGTGGTTTTCATTCAATTTATAAAGTAATGGCTGGAGCCAATTATCGGCAAATTGACCGATAACATAATGTCAGATGTAGCGAAGTTGGAGACGCAGGATGATCGCATTTTCCATCAAGAGAATGAATGATTAAAAGCACACAGTGAAAGCAACATGTGAATGGTTTTCTCAGCACAATATTAATGTTATACTGTGGCCTAGTCAATTCGCTGACTCAAATCCGATTGAAAATTTGAGGCCAATATTGGAGGAACTAGTGTACAAGTGGAAACCTGGAAACTTAAACCAATTGAAAGGTATATTTAAAGTGAAGTGAGCAGATATTTTAACATAATGTTGCCAGGACTTGGTCAAGTTATAAAAGAAACCTGTCAGCGGTTACAGGAAAGAATAGTGGTGCAAATAAATATTAGGCTCTCTCTATTTATTGCCTAGGTAGTTATTTCTACTCTTATATTTGATTTGTTTGTTTAATGTGAAATACGGTCAAAGAATGTCACTATAAATGCTCTTGAATATAATAAACAGCTTGTAATAATATTAGTGTATGATACAAAAAAATTAGAGTGAATAAATTTTGAAATAAACGTTTTTGAGCGTCCATATATTTGATTCAATTCACAGTAACTCTACATAACATACAAAACTAAGTCTATTAAAGAAATTTATTAATATGCGAATAAAATTCCCACATATATCTACATAAAAGGTCACAAAATTCCATATAAGTAGCTTGCATACCATGTCCACATAAGAAAACCCTCCAAGGCTATTAAATCGCCCAGTTCAGCGAAAAAATATAAACAAACAAACATACTTGCAAGTGTTCAGTCAACAGCAAGAAATAAACACTGTAGTATCGAAAAATACTACGACACAAACGTCTCAGATTTATTCAGATAGCCCATTAAATCCAGGGAATACGCACGAAAACAACCACAGTTACTTTGCGAGTTATATATATATATATATATATATATATATATATATATATATATATCTATTGGTCTAGGTAACCGGCATTGACAAGGATAAAAAAAGTCCAGTTGCAAATAAATACAGATGCATATTGTCTGAAATTATTATATTGTGTCCCAAAACTATTTTTACTATGTGATTATTATTATTATTTATGGAGTGAAGGGAGATTCATGAGAAATGCGACGTCTCCCTATAATAAAATATTATATGTTATCATAAAATATATTTACAATGAGTAAACGTTTCACCACACGCGCTTGGCAAATTACGCGCACTGGGGAGCAAACAACTTCGACATTTATAATAATTTTAAAAAGGAACTCTAAACTAAATTTCCCCCCTTTCAAAATGTCATGTTGCTCAAATATAAAGTTATGGAAAAAAATATATAAAAATAAATTTTCTGAATCTTACCATTTGTAATTCTTTGGGCTTTTAAAAATTCACAAAATTTCCATACTTATATTTATTTCTGAACCTAACCAATTTTTTTTTTTATTATAAAAGAAATATTAGAAATAACTTTGATAAAAAAACATAAGTCATAACCAAACTAAGAAGAAATTATTATTCAAATGCTCCAAAAAATCCACTTCTTTAAATATAGAGTTAGTGATGATGATGATTATATCTATTTCACTTTTTTTTTCTTATTTTACCGTTTGAAACACATTCAACAGTGTCCTGAAGATTACGCGGCCTTCAGTATTACCATCCTACTAGTGTGATTCGACCTACAATTGCTTTTAAAATTAGGACAAGACTGGCGACATTCACACATTTGAACACCTAAAATGAAAATAGCAGAGTTGTTGCCATCTCAATTCCAAACTCTGGTAACGTTCTGAAATGTGTATGTGAGAAACTACCCAACAGCCAATCTTGCAAAGGATATTTACCCTAAAGTGCTTGAAAAGTGGGAACGAGGGAACAGTTCTTTTCTAGACCCCGTTGTAAATTCAAGAGTCCCAATATTAAACAGCTTCAAAAGAACTGGGAGAGGAGAGCTACAGGCCTAAGACACTTTCATTACCAAATTAGACAACCTGTTGATATCCTCAGGCGCAAGTGTAAAATTGTTTTTTGCTGTGAATTTGGCTACCTTGGTCGCAAAAACGAAGTTCAAATTAATTTAAATCCCCTGTGGAGATGAACATCTCAGCGAAGGAACTTGCTTTCATTAAAGGTCAGAGAGAAATGATTACTTCTTCTGGACCAGAGATTAACTTGAGTAAAATAGATAATTTAATGAGTAATTCGACAAGAAGGTGAACGAAGAAGAGTTGTTAACTATAAGTAGGCCAATATTTCAATGCCATCAAGTGAAATAATTTTCTCTCCTAAAGAAAAGGAAGAACAAATAGCTGATGTTCAAGATGGAAAGGGTTAAACTAGCCTACTTATATCCTGGATCTGAATCGCATTGGAGACACTCAGAGAGAAGTTTAAAGCGAGTAATTCGAAACAAGATTACTGTGCAAAAGTGTAAACAGTTGGTTCGTTCTTGTGGCAGGACATGTAAACAAATCATAGAGAATAAAGGCTTCCACACTAAATACACATTATTTATAACTTACAGAACTTTTTTTTACTCATAATATAATCATTATATTCAAATATAAATTTCTTTCCGCTTTCGTTCGAATCATTTTTTAAACTTCAACTTTAGTAGTAAATTGCATTGCATATCTGCCGATAAAGTTGATTTTATTGATCTAAATTTGTATTACCATTACAAATATGTAGCTCATAACTGTTAGTTATCGTATAACAATCATAGATATCTTGGATTTTCTCTACCAAAGTTTCTAGAAGATCTTGTGATCTAAATACAGAAGTTCTGAGCTTCTTCAGATGTCTGTGTATACATTAATTTTTATAATAGCGTAATATTTATTACCAATTCTTGTTTCTTTGAGAAGTTTACAATACCATCTTTTTGTGTATGCTGAGAATAGACAAAGACATCCGTATATAAATACCAAAAATAGGGTAATGTGAGGTTACGCGAGAATAAATAAAGACGAAAATGGAAGAAAGCGAGAATTTCTCAAAAGAAAGTAATGCGAATTGTATATACCTGTTTGAAGGAATAAGCAAGCTTTATTCTCTCAACTTAACAATCTCTAAAACCCTTTAACCCCCCTCCCCATATTTCCTTTCGAAAAAATAACCAAAGAGAGAACTAATAAAGAAGGCGGATATTTTAATCATTGAAAATCTACACGTGGTACCAATCGTTATTCATTGGAGAAACTGCGAGATCACTAGAACAAAGGGTATAAAGTTATCTCATACGAGTCACTACTGTGTATATTGACGATTTATTATCTAAAAAAAAAGTTAAACCATGTAATATATTATTACACTCAATCTCAGATAATCTACCAGTAATGTTTATCATAAACGAAAAAATGCCAAATCTACAATTAATTCGAGAAGTCCTCAATTTCAAATTATGTGTGTCTATTTCTAGTCGCGTGCGACTCTATATCTCACTAGGTTGGTCGGTCGGTCAGTACTCTTTGTCTTTTTGTTGTTTTTGTAATAAAATTGTAACTAATCGTCCGATTCCAACGAAATTTGAACGCCTTATGTTGTATTACATTTTCTTTCGAATGTTATAATTGCGAAAACTTTCACAAGGTTACACAGGTAATTATTTTGTTTTGGCAATTACATCCTAATTATTCGTCCGATTCTAACGAAATTAGGAACCCTTATGTTGTTTTACATTATCTTTCGGATAATAGAATTGACAAGGTCCTCCCTAGGCTAGTCCGAGAAATATTGAAAGTTTTGAAGGTCGTAAGGTCATAAATCATAAGAGAAGCAGCTTCGCCATTTCCCCTTACAGGAGGAGCTTGCGCTCCATAGCAAGCCTACGGCGTATCTGTTTTTGGCGACGGCCTATTGGTCTAACAAAATCTAAAATATTTTTTGTACATATTTCTCAATAATTTACTCTTAGTCTGGGTACTTTTAAAATAGATGATTATTTTCTAGGTCTAAAGGCTGGAAAAAAGTTTTATTCTAAATCTTTTTTAAATGCAGAAAAAACAATCCTAACCATTCCTTTTTTTTCTCTCCATTCAAATTTGCTCTTTCCTACTGATAAAGATTAAACTTGAAAATCAATTTTAATTCTAACCTTGATAAAAATTTCAAATATATGAAAAAATAAAATATAAAAACACTATGCCTAAATTTTCATAAATTTTCTGAACTTCACCATTTGTAATTCTTTTTGTTTTAAAAAATTCCCAAACATTGGATAATCATATTTATTTTTTCTGAACTTCACTTTGTTTTTTCTAACTCTAATGTGACTCTTAGAATGGACTTGGATAAAAACTTAAATTATGCTTAGGTCACAACCGAACTAAGAGAAAAAAATATCTATTCCAAGAGTTGTGGCTTCGGTCTGTGGCCAACGTCTTAGAAGGCATTGGGAACGCTTATTAGTCTCAACATTTTCTAAAATGGTTTCCAGTACTTATCCTCCATAACTATATTTTTATAACAGGATTTTTGGGAAAGAAATAAAAAAAATCGGGTTTTGGAGGGGGTTTTGCTTAGTTAATGAATGACCTCTATGTGTTTTCACTTTTCTAAAAGCAAAATATTATTTTTATAATTGGTGAAGTTTAAAATTTTTTATCCAAATTATTTCTAAAATAGATTTTCAATTTTAATCTTTATCAGGAGGAAATATATACTGGCACCTAAAAACGAGTAGAGCTAACTGAGGAGTGGAGAAGCCGCTCCTTTTGTCCCTAACGATATATTGTAAAAATAGGAGAAGAAGAAAAATAAGAGTAGGATAATAAGAAGAGAAGGAATGTGAGGATGAGAACTGAAGGAAGAATGAGGCAAGAAGAAGGAGAAGAGAAGAAAGAAGTGAAAAAAAAGAAGAGGAGGATTACAAGGAGAGGTTTAAGATAAGGATGAGGATAAGAAGAAGAAGAATAGGAAGAGTATGATAAGAAGGAAAGATGGAAGAAGAAGAAGATAATTAAGGAGGGGGAAGAAGAAGTAGAGGGGGGAAGCATAGAATGAATAGGAAGAAGAGAAGAAAAGATTGAAGAGGAGGAGAAGAAAACAAAAAAGAAGGATGAGAATAATAAAGAGGAGGAGTTGAGAAAGAAAGGCATAGGAGGAAATATGAGGCATAGGAGATGGATAAAGAAAGAAGAAGAGAAATAAGGACAGGATAAAGAGGAGAAAAAGAAAAGGGAGACAACAAAAATAGCGAAATGGAAGAGACGTAATAGAATAAATTGGAGTAGGACGAGAAGAGGAAGAGAAGGAGGACGAAAAGAAGAGATCGAAAAGGAGAAGAGAAGAAGATGGAAAGAAAGAGAATAAAATAATAATAATAATAAAAATAAGATGTAAAGGAAAATGGAAGAATTTCCTGCTGTTAAAAGAAAGAAGCAGTTTGAAGTAAGAAATTCGGAATGAATTAATTTTTGCAGGTTGTGGGTTAATAATTAACAAATTGGGTTAATAATTAACAAATAAAGTATTTATTATATATATTCTTTTGTTTCCCTTTACTTTAAAAGGGATTCGATTGGCGTCTAAACAAAGATTTTTAAAAAAGCGCAATGAAATAGGGTTGAAAAAAGCGGTTTCAAACGACAAATATGCCGGAGCCAACTGACCGAAGGGCTGTTAGTAAGCGCAAGCTCCCTTCCGTAAGGGAAGAGTGGCGAAGCCATGGCTGATGATCATTATCATCATCACCATCACTAACTCTATAATTGTATAACTGTTTTTTTGAAGTTGCGTGAAAAATTAATAAATGTTTATTTTTTCCTTAGTGGACAAATAAATGGCTTACGTTTGTGTGTTTTTTTGAAAAAATAATTAAAAATGTTCTAAAATGTAGGGATGGATGTTTTTTATTTTTTAGTATATAAAAAAACCGGTAGGTATATTTAAAATTTTATCAAAGTTATTTCTAATAATTCTTTTGTAATATAAAAACAAAACAAAATGGTGAAGTTTAGTAAAAATATAAGTATCGAAGTTTTGTGAATTTGTTAAAACCCAAAGAATTACAAATGGTGAAGTTCAGAAAATTTATTTTTATATATCTTCTTCTATAACTATTTTAGCAACGTGATATTTTAAAAGGTGGGAAATTTAGTATAGTTTTCCTTTTTAAAATTATTATAATTGGCGAAGTTCAGGAAATTTAGATTTTAAATTTTTATCTTAGTAGCGAAGCGTAAGTGGCGAAGCCATGGCAGGTCTAATAATAATTTACTCTTGGTCTATTTATTATAAAAATGGATGATTATTTTCAAGGCCTACAGGCCTAAAAACGTTTTATTGGAAGTCTTTTTAAATATGGACAAAGTCATCCTCAGGATTCTTTTTCTTCTCCAATTAAATTTTCTCGAATAATTTAATTATTCTGTATTTGTTTTTTAGGGGCTAGTAACTCTTTCCTCCAAATAAAGATTAAAATTGAAAATCTATTTTAGCAATAACTTTGAAAAAAACTTTCGAATATACGAAAAAATAGCAGCCATTCCTAAATTTTAATACATTTTCTGAAATTCACGATGTTATCCTTTTTTTCTAATTTTAAGCATTCGATACACATATTTATTTCTGAAATTCACCATTTTGTTTTAGGAAGTTTAAAGAAACTCTTACAATGAACTTCACTAAAAATTAAAATAAACCTAGGTCACAACCGAACTAAGAATAGCAAGGTCTGCTGACCAAAAGTCGCAGGCTCTCACTTATACTGATTTATGAACTTACAACCTTCAAAACCTTGAATAATTCACGGACTAACCAGGAGAGGGCCTTAAAAGATATATCTTCCGAAAGGAAATGTAAAGCAACCTAAGGGTGTCAAATTTTGGTAGTATCTGCTGAACAGTTATGACGTTATTGCTAAAACAAAATAATTCCCGGGATAATCTTGGGTGGTGGGGGTGGGGGTGTAGTTCGTGTAGGTGGTTTAGGTGGTGGTGTAGGTGGTGTAGGTGGTGTAGGTAGTGGTGGTGTATATGGCGGTGGTGATGGTGCTAGTGTAGGCTCTGGTGGTGTAATTGATGGTAGTGTAAGTGATGGTGGTATAAGTGGTGGTGTAATTGATGGTAGTGTAAGTGGTGGTGGTGTAAGTGGTGCTCGTGTAGGTGTTGCTGGCGTAGGTGGTGTAGATGGTGGTTTAAGTGATGGTGATGTAGGTGTAGGTGGCGGTAGTGTTGGTGGTTTAATTGGGGTGTAGGTGGTGGTCATGTAGGTGGTGGTCATGTAGGTGGTGGTCATGTAGGTGGTGGTCATGTAGGTCATGGTGGTGTAGGTGGCGTAGGTGATGGTGGTGGTGTAACTGATGGTTGTGTAATTGATGGCAGTATAAGTGGTGATGGTGTAAGTGGTGATGTTGTTTATCTAGTTGTTATAGATGGTGGTGTAAGTGGTGGCGGTGTAGGTGTAGGTGGTGTATATGGCGGTGGTGTATGTGAAGGTTGTGTATGTGGCGGTAGTGTATGTGGCGTAGGTAGTGGTGGTGGTGGTGTAGGTGATGTAACTGATGGTGGTGTGAGTGATGGTGGTATAAGTGGTGGTGGTGTAGGTGTTCTTGGTGTATGTGGTGTATTAGGTTGAAGAATAAGTTCTTGCGTTTTTTCAATGTTGTGTTGATTTAAGTTTTGTTGACGTGATTTGTGCACATATTAAGAAACAATAATGAATAATTAGAGCAAAATTTGTAAAAGTTAAGGCTACGTCTCTTAACAGCGTAGACTATTAGGCTTTTGCTTAGGCTGCGTCTTGAAGTTGAGTAATAAGTCATTGCGGTTCATTTAAAAGTTGTGTTAATTTCATTTTTGTTCTGTATCCTCAAAATGGAATGTCAAGTTGAAAGAAAGACGCATTTTCGACACTTGTTGTTATTCATTTTCAATCGAGATGGGAACAATGCAAACGCAGCCAAAGCTCGTCGCGATATTTGTGCTGTGTACGGAGAAAATGGTTTATCAGAAAAGACAGCTCAATGGTGGTTTTCACGTTTCAAAAAGGCTCATTTCAATCTTAATGACACAGAACGTTCTGGTCGCCCCATTAAGTTGGATGAAGATCGATTGAACGACCTTCTTCATGAATATCCTCATCAATCGACTAGAGAATTGACTGTACAATTGGCGTGTGATCAGAAAACTGCAGTGAAACACCTTCATTCGATGGGGAAAGTTAAAAAACTCAGAGCATGGGTTCCGCACGCTCCATGATTGCCGCAGGTTTGCTTGCTCGTCACAAGGCTACTCATGAATATACGGACAGATTTCTTCACCGCATCATCACTGGCGACGAAAAGTGGTGTGTTTGTCAACATGAACCATCGAAAACAATGGCTAAGCCTCAACAAAAACAACTTCTTCGATTAAAGCAAGGACTTCATCCACGAAAGACGATGCTTTGTGTGTAGTGGGATAGTAAAGGCATCATTCTTTATGAGCTCCTTGCGAACAACGAGATTGTCAATGCAGAACTCTAGGTTCAACAAATGTATCGACTCGCCTAAGCTATTCGTGAAAAGCGACCTCATCGACGTTATGGAGTGCTTCTGCAGCCCGACAATGCTCGTCCTCACATTGCCAATATGACAAAAGACTCCATCCAAACGCTTAATTGGGAAATGCTGCCGCATTCTCCATATTGGCCAGACTTGGCTTCATCGGATTTCCCTATGTTCCGATCGCTCTCCAACAATTTGCGCGGTGTTTCGTTCAATACTGATTTGGAATTAAGAACCTGTTAGACGAATTCTTCGAGTCAAAATCCAGAGATTTTTATTTCAGAGACATCGAAAAACTAGTTGAACGTTGGGAAGAAGTCATAAATAACAACGGAGAATACATTATTGATAAAATTGCATATTGTTATCAATTAAAAATGAAGTTTTTCTAAAAGTTTTAATGGTAATGAATAAATTTGATAAAATCGCAAGAACTTATTCCTCAACCCATTAGATGGTGGTGTAAGTATTGGTGGTTTAAGTGGTAGTGATGTAAGTATGCTTGGTATAGGTGGTGTAGATGGCGTAGGTGGTGGTTGTGTAGGTGTTGCTGGTATAGGTGGTGGTGGTAGTGTTGCTGTAGGTGATGTAGGTGGTGGTGGTGTAGGTGTAGGTAGAGCTGATGAAGGTGGTGGTAGTTTAGATGGTGTAGTTTAAATTGGTGTAGGTGAAGCTGTTGTAGGAAGTGGTAGTGTAGGGGGTGTTGTTGTAGGTTGAGTTGTGTAGGTGGTGGTGGTGGTGTAGGTTGAGTTGTATAGGTAGTGGCGGTGGTCTAGGTGATTGTGGTGGTGATGCACGTAGCGTAAATGGGAGTGGTGGTGTAGCTGGTGGCGGTGAAGGTGCTGCTGGTGTAGGTGTGCAGGTGATGATGGTGTAGGTTATCTAGGTGATGGTGGGGGTGTAGGTGATAGTGGCGGCGTAGGTGGCGGTGGTGTAGGTAGCGGTGGTGTAGGTGGTGGTGGTGTAGGTGATGGTGGTGTAGCTGGTTGTGGTTGTGTGGGTTGCGCAGGTGGGGTGGGGTGTAGATTGTGGTGTAGGTGATGGTGGTGTAGCTGGTTGTGGTTGTGTGGGTTGCGCAGGTGGGGTGGGGTGTAGATTGTGGTGTAGGTGATGGTGGTGTAGCTGGTTGTGGTTGTGTGGGTTGCGCAGGTGGGGTGGGGTGTAGATTGTGGTGGTATAGGTGTTGGTGTTGTAAGTGGTGGTGATGTAGGTGGTCGTGGATAGGTGTTGTAGATGGCGTAATTGGTGTATGTGGTGGTGGCGTAGGTGGTGGTGGTGATGGTATAGCTGGTGGTGGTATAGGGGGTGGTGGTTTATCTGGTAGTGAGGTGCGTGGTAGTGCTATAGGTGTAGATGTCGATGGTGTAAGTGGTGTAGCTGGTGATGGTGTATGTGCTGGTGGTGTAGGTAGTAGTGGTGTAGGTGGTGGTGGCATAGCTGGTGGTGGTATAGGAGGTGGTGGTTTATCTGGTAGTGAGGTGTAGGGGGTGGTTTTATAGGGGGTGGTGGTATAGGGGGTGGTGGTTTATCTGGTATTGAGGTGTAGGGGGTGGTGGTGCATGTGGTAGTGGTGGTGTAGGTTGTGGTGGTGTAGGTGGTGTAAGTGATGGTGGTGTAAGTGGTGGCGCTGTAGGTGGTGGTGGTTTAGGTGGTGTAGGTGGTCGGTGGTGGTGCTGTAGTTTGTCTAGGGGATGATTCGAAAGAGAATATAAAACAACATAAGGGTTTCACATTTCGCTAGAATCGGCCGAATACTTACAATATCATTACAAAAACAAAACATTGCAAAACGGGGACCGACCGACTGATCGATATACTGAGATGTAGAGTCGCCTGTAACTAAAAATCTATTATTATAATTATTCAACCCTTCCAAGAAATCCCGTTCTTAAAATATAATTTTTAGGAATAACTTAATTTTTAATTTTCCAAATAAAGTATGTTTTTTTTTTAAATAAATACATATGTTTTTTAATTCTTTATAATTTAAACAAGCCTTTCTAAAATATAAAATATAACTGGCGAGGAGTCAGTGTCGATGAGTCGGCATCGATGGGTCGGCTTCGATTACCTGGTGGCGATGAATCGTACATAAACTTTTAATAATTGTCATATGTACGTGTGCGCCTATGCTCCCTGCAGTGGTAATTTAATACGACTTAACACTAGTTGTACGCCCTCGACTAATTTTCACAAGTTTAAAAAAAAAAGAATTTCTTCTCACAGATCTAGTTATAGTAGGTTTTAAAAATTAATTGATTCCTTTGCAGCTCCAGCATTTAGGGTTAATGATAAATACGGTAGCCAAATTGTTAGCACCCCCCAACCTAATTTTACAGCAGTGTCAATGGATTACTTCCGTTTTCCATTTTGTGCTATCAACTTGTAATTACCAATGGGCAAACATGGTTCCCTTGGAATAAACCACATTCCTATTTCCTTTAATTAAATATATAGCCCATGCCAAAATATTCATGACTGCAACTTTATTTTAAATACATTCTATATATTAATTGCTCGTTCTCGCCTTTCTCGAAATTTACGTGCCTAACTTCTCGTTCCCGCCTTCCTCAAATAGCTATAGGCCTAATTTTCTCGCACCCAACTCTCTCTAAATCAATATGTGCCTAATCTGCTCTTTCTCACCATTTTCTCTAAATCACTACGGGCCTAATCTGCTCGTTTGATCCTAGGTCTAAATTACTACCTGACTAATGTTCTCGTTACTTCCTTTCTCTAAATAACTAACTGACTAATCTGTTCGTTCGAGCCCTTATTTAAATACCTAAATGACTATTCTGTTCGTTCCCGCCTTTCTCTAAATAACTAAGAGTAACTGACTAATTTGTCCTTCCCAGCCCTTCTTTAAATACCTACCTGACTAATCTCTTCGTCCCAGTGTTTCTTTAAATTACTAACAAATATGTTAATTCCAGCCTTTTGGACTAATCTCTTCGTTTCTATCTCTCTATAAATAACTATCTGATTAATTTGTTGGTTCAAGCCTTTTTTTAAATAATTAACTGACTAATCTAATCTGTTTTTTCCAGACTTTTTTATATACATAAACTGACTAATATGTTCGTTCCCGCCTTTCTATAAATAACTAAGTAACTAATCTGTTTTTTCCAGCCTTTGTTCATGTATCTAACTGTCTAATCTGCTCTTTCCCGCTGTTTTCTAAATAATTAACTGCCTAATTTGCTCGCTCTCGCCTTTCTCTAAGTCACTACGTGCATAATCTTCTCGTTCTCTCCTTTCTCTAAATAACTAGCTGACTAATATGTTCGTTGCCGCCTTTCTCTAAATAACTGACATATCTGTCCGTTCCAGCCCTTCTTTAAATACTGACCTGACTAATCTGTTCTTCCGTCTTTTTTTAAATACCTGACTAATCTGTTTATTCCAGCCTTTCTTTAAATTACTGACTGACTAATCTGTTCATCACAGCCTTTTTTTAAATACCTAACTGACTAATTTGTTCGTTCCCACCTTTTTCTACCTCACTACCTGCCTAATCTGATCGCTTCCGCCTTTTTTTACCTCACTACTTGCCTAATCTGGTCGCTTCCGCCTTTTCCTATATTACTATCTAATTAATCTGCAAGCTCCTGTTATTTTCTAAATCACTACCTGCTTATCCACTTCTATTATACTGATTCCACCAACCATACACGCTATAACTTTGCTGTTCTACATCATGCACTTACATATAACGCAATATGTCTATTTTTGTTGTGTTTAATACGTTCGTTTCTACCGAAAGCATATTTATGTCATGCAGTATTCAGGAAAATACAACAGACATGCTGTAAAAGAACAACCTCTGACCTCCTCCCGTTATTTGGAGACCACGTGCGATTGTATCCCGCCATGGAAAACGTCACTTCCTGTTCGGGAACATTCGAGAAGTTTCGATTCCTGCGCGCATTAGTGAAATATCCCCCAATCTTGCGAAATTGTCCTAAGTTCCCCCCCCCCCCCTCCGGCGATGAGGCGAGAAAGAGCCGCTGTGTTTTGCGCCTTGTTGTTAAATGATGAATCGACTCCGCCTCTGGATTAAGATATCTGGAGCTTGTGACTCTTTTCTCCAAATTCCCCCATCCCCTTCAGAATCGCCCAAACAAATACTCGGTTTTGACTGAAGATTGAGGAGTCCCACACGCACCTGAAGGTCGTCCTCATCTTCTCGAGTTGAAGTCCCGTGAGCGTTCATCAGACAGCAAGTCTTTTTCCGCCGTGATTATGTGTCGTGGTACATTCCATTTACTGCTCAACCAAGGCGTAAAATGCAATGCAATTTAGTGCTAGAAAATACTTCAGACCCTGTCGCAATTTCATTACGTGGTGTAAGTATAAAAGCATGAAAAATAAATAAATAAAATGAATAGTACGAATATAAAATGATAAATTGCAAAGACTGCTAGAGCAAATTTGGTAAATTTTATATATGGTGTCGGGAATACGTACTAGGAGCCTCTATGACCGAGTTCCTAAAACAAGCACAAACACCCAAAATTACGAACTGATAAATCCCTTACGCAACTGCTAAGGCACTTGAAAGCGGGAATAAGAGACAAACAATCCACATGACATAAAAGGTAAAAAAAACCGGGTTGGACATGATTGATGTTGACAGAAAACAATCTATCAATCCTTTCTCCTTCTTGATTTGGAGGTATTCTAGAAAAAGGAACGAATGCAAAAAGCACACCACAGGTTGCGTTGCTATTGAAATATTATGCACCCTACACACTTGATTGAGTATGCATTGGGGTGCTCCTTATCCACCTAAAGCATATGGCTATATTCAATAGATCCATCTAATAGAACCCCAACAAAACTATTTCCTAAGAGCTGTTAGATTGTTGTATTGTATACAACCACTTGTTTTGGAGAGAGTGAAGACCATCCAGGTGTGACCTACAGAGTGGCGAGAAGTAAAATCATTGCTATAGTATCCTCATTGCATAGCTGCGTATAATGAAGTTTAATTTAATAAACAAAGGTCATTGGAAGACTTGCATAGGCACCCAAGCTGAATTGTATTACCCGAAGCGAAATTAATTCCCTATTGATAGGCCAAACACAAGTCTAGTTCAAGAGTTAACGCTACAATCGTATGTGCATCTGCTTATGAATGTATGCATGCACGCACACAAAAGTGAATGTGGAGAGTGGAGAAAGAGAGAATTAAATGCAAACAGACTCTCTCAAATCCCCTCAACTTTTTCAGCTATTTCGGATCTGGACACACCCACCCCATTGATATCATATATGAAACCATACCCATATGTTCTCTTGCTCAAAATGCAAATTAAACTATTTTTATCATTTTTTTCACAGGTCTTGAAATATAACCTACAAGTAACTAAAGGTGGATCGATATGAACTGGTGTTGAGTTTAGAAGCCATCGAAGTAAGACTACTCAGACAAGGAGTGGAAGGGAATAAACTCTGAATAATAGTGAATAAATGAGGCAGTGCAACAAAGCTTGGTGATGGCGCGGAAGTTATATTGACATAAGAGGATAAGTGTCACCTTTAAAGGCTTCTGAAGTTTTTATGAGTCCAGCACAATGACTGAGAAATTCCAATTTAAACTCCTTTGTTCTTATGATGTGATTAGGAAGTTCTTACACATCCATTTAAATCATATATATATATATATATATATATATATATATATATATATATATATATATATATATATATATATATATATATATCAGTTGTGACTCCGGCACTTGAGCTGTTCTGGCTTAGCCTGAGTATAAACTTAGTAAAGTGAACGTGCATTTACAAGCTGATTAAACTTCGGCGAACACTGATTTCAAGTAAGTAAATTTAGCCAATAACTCGGGTTCCTTTTATTGATCCTGGTCGCAGTTCATACATTTTGGTACAGCGCCTGGCGGTCGTCTTAGTGGTGCCCTGTATCAAAAATATATCATACGTAGCAGCCGTTCTCTAGACATCGTTCACACGCGCTATGTCTCGGGCTCAGAAGTTAGTGCTCGAGTTGTTATCTATAATCCTAAAAATGAAAAGTAATTAAAATTCAATGTTTTCTTGAAACAATAGATTTCCATAGTGATTAGGATTTAAATTGTAATCTATCAAAGGTTTCCGTTCTAGAATATTCTTAAAGGAACGAAAAATTATCCAGCAAATCGAGCTAATACGAACGAGCCTGCGAGGCGTAAAAGAATAACTTGCATCTCTAGTCAAGAGTACACCGCTGTCGTTATTTGATTGCTGTTATTCTGTGCGTATGTGTGTAAAAATCAGTTGTGTTTGGCAGGGTTGCTTTATTTTACCCTTAACGTAGAAATGGAGAAATACATAATGCTAGATATAAAAAATAAGCCATATGGGGCTAGAAATATTGCGGAAAAACGTGAAACACCATCAAACCAAAATCACTGGAGTTCATATATAAATGAAGTGAGTAATTTTATATTAAAACTATATTTCTGTCTAGCTAAATTTATCAGTGCACACATAAGTCTGCTGTGTGCATTACGTCTCTTACTTTCTTTTATACATGTGTCTTATGCGAAATCTGTGATTAGCCCGAGTGGCGCTGATGACCTGTAGTCGCTTCTGATATATATATATATATATATATATATATATATATATATATATATATAAGCCATGGCTTCACCACTCCCCCGACGGGTGGAGCTTGCGCTTCGCTACGCTCGCTATCAGGCCTTTGGGCTGTTCGCCTAGGGCCTCTTTGATCATTAAAAAACAATTGGGATCATCTCTTGTTTACTCATCTCCATTTTTCCCTACCTTCTCATCTCCCTCTTCCTCTACTCCTCCCCTACCCCATCCCTCTCCTCACCTTTCTCACCATATCTCTCTAATATTCAGTGTCGAGAGAGAGAGAGAAAGAGAGAGAGCGGGAGATATATATATATATATATATATATATATATATTCAAGCAGACAAAGAGGCCTAAGGGGGTAGCTCACGCATGAACGAATCTTCAACCGGCATCTTTCGGTAAACTTCCGGAGCACTAACCAAGCAAGAGGAGTCTAGCTGGAGCCCGGAACCAAAATTAGCGAGAGGGCGCTAAGCCTTTACTCGCCGCGCCTTGAATCGGAGAGAGACCCACTTCCTATGGCAAGCCAGCATAATACAAGCAGTAATTATGTGAATTCTTTGGAACCAGCCTAAGGACACACGCGCTCCTTCATGCGCGACTTGCTGTTACTCTAAGGACTCACAGGCAAAAACCAGTTATTCAGAACTCCGGCAGTCAAGGACGTAAGGACTCATTCTGGAATACGCATTTCACTCCATGCCCTGCAAGGATACTCCCTCGAACAACTACTCAAGCCCCCCCTTCCCCTTCTTGGACAATCGTAAGCATATTACCGTTTCCTCGATCACCGTCGAAAAGGAGTGGCGCTTTCCGACTACGAAGCTTCTTCCCCTAATCTCCTTCCGTTTTCGCTCGAGTAAATATTGTGCTACTCATAGCTCGTGCCGAAGTATTTCATTGTAAATTTATTCCTTTGCTGAACGATTAGTTTTCCCATAGTGTATAAATTATTGTTACATTCTGTTATTTGCTGTATACTAGTAAAGTTTTTTTTCTCTTGTTTAAATCCCCAAACCACATAAAAAGCCATTTATCTATTTTCTATGTCGGCCAACGGAATACACGCAATCGAATAACCTCCAATCTTAAAAGGGACTTCTTTCCCGCGTCTAGGGCGGGCGAGTGAAGGTGTCAGGTTTTTAAGTGTCGTTAAAAGGTTTATTTAAAGGCTTTTAAGATTCTGGTTCTGGATATCAAGGAAACAATAATTTTCTTGCTAAACTATTTGCAAAATTAGATACACGATCCCGGTGAATATTTGAAATTAATTACTTTGTGATTATTTTGACTGTGCATCACTATTTTTCACAAGCAGGATATTATATAAGAAAGATTCAGAGAAATTTTATTTGTTCGATTTGTTTAACGCACCTAGTAGTAAGCGTCAAGGCTTCTTCGCCTCAATGACAGAATTCACACCGTGCAAATTAAGCGATTTATTTTTGCCTGTGTATTTTTGTGTGTTTACTATGGGTCACGTAAAACCCATTGGCATCCGTCAGTGCTCATAAGTTCGTAAAGGAAAACGCGGTTTAATTCGGGTTCAACAAACACGCTGCATCCTCTTACTGTGTGTGCATTGATCTTTTTTTTTAATTGCGAATAGTTAAGACATCGTTTCCCTTCGAAATTTTTAAGGCACAAAGATGAATCTCTGGATCTAACTGAAAAGGACCTAATGTCATATATCCAGGAAGAAGAGAGAGCAGCAATAAAGGAAAGAAGAGAAAGACTTTGCTTCGTATTTAGCCCACTTCGAGAAGATCTTCGAAGTAAATCATATGATATAGAATCAGACGGCGCAGCTAAATTGTGGCCTCTATTGAACACCCACCTGAGGGATATTTTCTTTTCCCTACCCTCAGAGTCAACACTTGATTATTCATCATTGAAGGCCGAGTTACTTGCCGCCTGTAATGTGAACACCAATTTTTACCGTGTGAAGTTTAGTTAGTGCAGAATTCAGCCCAAACAAACCTTCAGACAGCTCGGGTACACGTTACAACGGCACCTTAATCTCTGTATTGACGCATCAAAAGTGATCCATGACTGTGATGCGATGATCGATTTTATTCTTAAGAACCAACTTTTGGTATCACTTCCATCAGAAATCAGATCTTTCTTCAAGGACAGAAGTTCCAGTCATTTCAAAGAGTGCATAAAAGAGGCTGACGTCTATGCAGCAAACCACAATTTCTACCTCAAAAAAGCAAAGAAAGTGGAACCATCTTCTCCCCAATCGAAGGAAAATAAGCATAAATTCGTTCCTTACAGCAAGGGAGATTTTTTCAAGATGACAGGCCATTCCAAGCAGAAGCCTGTTTGAACACCCGTGAAACGAGCAGTGCAGTCTTTTCCCTTTAATCCCCCTTGGTCAGCGTTCCCCACGATAGATATTGTGAGTTATTCCTGCGAGTTAATCGAGGGTCATGTGAGATTAAATTCTCCTCAAAACTCTCACTTGAGGAATAACTATTTCCACCAGGTGCACCAGGTGAGTGCCACCTCTTCTCAGACACTGTCTCAACTGGAAACTCCTCTTTCTTTGAACGAACCAGGTCTTGCTGGCCACTAGGTGAACTTTTTGTCCAACAAAAGCACCCCTGGGGGGGCATTCAATTCGAGACTGGTACGGTGAATGGCTGTCGTATCTCCACCCTAGACCGAGATAGCGGTTGCATGTGTATCGTGGTCTCGGATAAGCTACTCCCACCTGTAGCTCCGTATCACAATCAGTTCAACATCGTGCATAATTACCTTGGACGCGCTAATCGGTTCCCCATCTTTGAGTGTCATATAGACTGCGCCTATTTCACTGGATGGACAGAAGTAGTGTCAACCCCCATCAAGTTTTTTGCTGCTCTGATTGTGCAGTGCCCCAAAGTTTCTTCAACCCGGCTGGCTCAACTCCTGACCACCCGCTCAAAATCATAACCGGATTTGGAAGCACCTGCACCTCTGGGAAGCCCCGATGCTTCAGAATATAGCAATGTCATAAATAAGGATTTTGGTAAGGAACAGAAGGAGTGTGAGTCCCTTCGTCCTCTGTGAACTAAGGCGCAAAATAAGACACAAAAGTCCATTAGACGTGGCAAATTAATTTCCTTTATCGTTAAAGATAACCTCCTAAACTGCATATGCTCCGAGAGAGATCCCGCCGAGTCTCGAGCATTATGTGTTCCCTGTTCACATGTGCGACTTATTTTACAAACCGCACATGACAAACTTTTCTCGGGTCACTTCATTCACAAAAAGACTGCACAACGAATTTTTAAGTACGTTTATTGGCCCGGGGCATCGGAAGTTATTCTTCGCTATTGTCGATCATGCGACATATACCAGAAAACTGCCATTAAGGTGCGAGCTAATCCCGCCCCCTTGCAGAAGAGCCCCATAATCTCAGAACCCTTCTCCCTAGTGGCAATCAACTTGGTTGGACCAATCCACCCACCATCTATTGAGGGCCATAGTTATGTCATCACTCTGGTCTATTTTGCCACTAGGTTCCCTGAGGCTGTCCCCCTCAACAAGATCGACAGTATTTCGTATACCGAAGCTCTTATCTCCATATTTTTCTCCGTCGGATTATCGAGTTAAATATTGTCTGACCAAGGCCGTCAATTCACCTCCCATTTGATGGAGCAGGTAGGAAAATTACTTATGGTAAAGCCCATATTTACCACCACATTTCACCCCGCCGGGAATGGTATGTACTAGAGGCTAAATGGGAATCTCAAGGCCATTCTGCTAAAGATTTGAGCGGAGCAACCAAGAGAAGGGCATTGTTATCTGTCAGTGGCTCTTTTTGCGTATAGAGAGATACCACACAGCACTTTGGGGTTTGCGCCATTTGAGTTAATTTACGGTAGGATCGTTCGAAGTCCCTTAAGCATTCTCAAAGAACTTTTCACTAACCAAAAATTAGATCGGGAGGTAAAATCATCATACACGTACCTAATCGAAATCCGTCAGATGTTGGAAGAATGCGCCGAAATTGCCTCCTAAAATGCCGAATTTAATCTGAATAAATATAAGGCTTACTTCGACTGTAAGTCCGAAGATCGAAGATTTAAGCCCGGTGAGGATTCTGTTATTACTCCCGACCGACAATGACAAACTTCTAAGCCAATGGAAAGACCCCTACCAAATAATAGAGAAACGCGGTCTCGTCGATTATTTGGTTGAAACACCCAAGGGGAGGAAGCTTTTCCATATAAACCTCCTTAAAATATATCATCGGTGCGTAGGAATTCGCCATATATTGGCTAGAGACGAAGATCCGGCCAGTGAATCAGATTACCCTTTGGCCTCTTTAAATGAGTACAAATTGCATTCGTAGAGCATGATAGCGAATCGCCCTTACTCGTACCAATTGTGATGAAATTATCGTTTACCGAGCTCAAGATAAGCGACCAGTTATTGTGCGATCAAATAAACTAGCTCAAATCTCTCCTAAGTCAATTCGGTGACGTCATCTCAGATATTCCAGGTTGTGTTACTCAGTTTGAGCAGGATATTCAATTGACCACCCAAGAAGCTATTAGGTCCAAACCGTACCCGTTACCCAAGCATTTGAGAGAAGCTTTTAATAGTCTGAAGTTGAGAGTTTATTAAAATTAAAGATAATCGAACCGTCAGTATCCGATTAAAAACTTAAGGGTAAACTAGCGTCCGCCCCGATATTACGATTGCTAAATCTAGCTGAACTATTTGGCATCCAGATGAACGCTTGCAACGACGGCATCGGGTGTGTTTTAGTTCAATGCGGAATAAATGACGAGAGTTTTCTTATCGCTTATGCCAGTCGAAAGTTATTGCCACGCGAAAAGAACTACGCAGTGATTGAGCGAGAGGCTCTCGCTATCATATGGGGAATTAAGAAATTTGACAGGTATTTGATAGGAAAAGAATTCGTAATCGAAACTGATCACAAACCCTTGTCGTACCTCCGAAATATTAGAAACAACAATGGTAGATTTATGCGATGGAGTCTGTTCATCCAGGAATTCCGGTTTAAGATACGTTATGTAAAAGGCTGCGAAAATGTTATGGCTGATAGCTTAAGCAGAAATCCGGTATATTCTCTGTCAATCTTGAGCCTACTATTCTTGTAGAATTTGTGTATATATATATATATATATATATATATATATATATATATATATATATATATGTCTACATAAATTTAGGTCATAAACACGTACTCTTTTGTATGTAAATAAACTTTACAATTATTTTTGAAACATAGTCAGATGTGTCTTCTCCTTAAAATTCGGTGTTTATAAACAAGATTGTTGTATATTAATTTTCTTTTGAATAATGATCGATCTATGTACTTTTTTTTTAGTCTCTTTTAGTATTTAATTTGTGTATTTATTTTGTAGTCCCTGTTTGCTTTTGTGTGTGATTTTGTATAATGCATTCCTTTGCTATTTTCCTTTTTTTTGTGATACGAATTTATCTATATTTGTATTCTTTTGAATTTGTACAATGCGTTCTTTTATTTCGTGGAGCGAAGGTATTGCCCTTTATTTTAAATTCTCGAGATGCCCCTTCCTTCGGAAGTCCCATCTTTAGAGGGTATGAGTTGTCAGAGAGAGAGAGAGAGAGATTAGGAAGGGGGGGAGGAGCGAGAGATTCACGCAGACTAAGACTGGCATCTTTCGGTAAACTTTTGGAGCGATAACGAAGCGAGATGAGTCTAGCTGGGGCCCGGAACTCAAATCAGCAAAAGGGCGTTAAGCCTTTACTCACCGCGTCTTGAATCCGAGTAGGACCCACTTTCGACGGCAAAAAAATCGCTTCCGGCGAAGCCTTATATATTTCCCAGGAGGCACGCGGTATCCAACCAATAATCACGAGGATTCATTGGAGCTAGCCTAAAGACACTTCCTGTTACTCTAAGGACTGGCAGGCAAGAAACAGGTTGTATAAAACTACGGCAATTAAGGACTTATTCTGGAATACGCGTTTCGCTCCGTGCCCTGTAAGGATACTCCATCGAACAACCCCTAGAGGCTTGCCTCCCGCTTCTTGGAAAATCGTAAGCATATTACCCTTTCCTCGATCACCGTCGAAGAGGAGTGACGCATTCTGACTACGAAGCCTCACTTTCTAATCTCCTCCCATTTTCACTCGAATAAATATTGGGCTACTCATAGCTCGTGCCGAAACATTTCGTGGTAAATTAATTCCTTTGCTGAACGATTAGTTTTCCCATAGTGTATAAATTATTGTTAAATTCTGTTATTTGTTTGTATAATAGTAAAGATTATTTTCGTTTCGCTTGTTTAAATCGCAGAACCACATATAAAGCCATTGATCTAGGTCGGGCAATGGAATAAACGCACTCGAAAATCTACCATTCTTAAAAGGAACCTTCTCCCCGCTACTAGGGAGGGCAAGCGAAGGTTAGAGAAATCTACCTGACACTATATAAGAATTTCAAACAATGGTCATCTTGATTTAATTACCAAATGATTTTTGATCCCGGGCAATGCCCTGGATAAAATGTGTTACTTTATTTCCGAACGCATATTTTTTCTTCGGGGAAATTACAGGTATCTCTGATACTATATATATATATATATATATATATATATATATATATATATATATATATATATTGTAGGAATATCACAACGTATAGGTTAGAATGTGAGGGGTAAGTAAAAACCTGGAAAGTACACTGAAGCTCGTGCCGAAGCATTTCGTTGGCTTCTGAAGAAGCCAAAAAGCGAAATGTCAATAAAGAACTTCAGTGTACTTTCCAGGTTTTTACTTCCCCCTCCCATTTTCATATATATATATATATATATAATGGAGGATAGGGGGAGGGGAAGAGGGAGATAGGGTGAGTTGTGAGTGTGGGAAAGGCGGAGATTGGGGGGAGGGAGGAGGGAAGAGGGAGTGGGGAGAAGTAGGAGGGAGAAGGAGGGCAGGAGAGGGAGGATCTCTAATCTTTTTCCATTCTTAATTCACCTAATCACAAAAAATCACGTTTAAAAAAAAAATATATATATATATATATATATATATATATATATAGTGATGAGGATTGCTTCTCGAGAGCCTGAATTTATATTTTAACCGAAATCCCCAAGGCCATGAAAATTACTGCTGACATTTTTTTTATTTATTTAGTGGGGACGTTTCGACCGTAGTGCGGTCATCTTCTTAGGCCGATAAAATATATACTGAAGTACAAATATAACATTGATAGTTTTAGCTTTGAATAGGAAAAATTAGAGTTTAAACAATTTATAAAATTAAAGTTTAGATTTATAGTAAAAAAAATATTTATTTTTTATGTTATTTTGTTTGTTTTTTAATTTAAATTAATTAGTAACTTCAAAAATGACTTAAATTTCCTAAGTAGGATTATGAGTTTAATATTTATATTAAACTATTTAAAAAAAATATATTATTAAACGATATACTAAGGACTATTGACTTTTTAATTTAGTTAAGTAAGAGAAGAACCGACGACAAATCACTATTTAAGTCTTGGTTGAGCTGTTTTATATATAAGATTCGAAATGTAATTGGGCATTTATGTAAATTTAAAATTTCAAAATCTTCTATAGAGATATCACTCTTAAATTGTATTGCGTGATCTCTGATTGCCGAATTTTCTTTAGTTTGAAGTATTTTGAAGTATAATTGTATTGCGTGATCTCTGATTGCCGAATTTTCTTTAGTTTGAAGTATTTTGAAGTATAATTGTATTGCGTGATCTCTGATTGCCGAATTTTCTTTAGTTTGAAGTATTTTGAAGTATAATTGTATTGCGTGATCTCTGATTGCCGAATTTTCTTTAGTTTGAAGTATTTTGAAGTATAATTGTATTGCGTGATCTCTGATTGCCGAATTTTCTTTAGTTTGAAGTATTTTGAAGTATAATTGTATTGCGTGATCTCTGATTGCCGAATTTTCTTTAGTTTGAAGTATTTTGAAGTATAATTGTATTGCGTGATCTCTGATTGCCGAATTTTCTTTAGTTTGAAGTATTTTGAAGTATAATTGTATTGCGTGATCTCTGATTGCCGAATTTTCTTTAGTTTGAAGTATTTTGAAGTATAATTGTATTGCGTGAACTCTGATTGCCGAATTTTCTCTAGTTTGAAGTATTTTGAAGTATAATTGTATTGCGTGATCTCTGATTGCCGAATTTTCTTTAGTTTGAAGTATTTTGAAGTATAATTGTATTGCGTGATCTCTGATTGCCGAATTTTCTTTAGTTGGAAGTATTTTGAAGTATAATTGTATTGCGTGATCTCTGATTGCCGAATTTTCTTTAGTTTGAAGTATTTTGAAGTATAATTGTATTGCGTGAACTCTGATTGCCGAATTTTCTCTAGTTTGAAGTATTTTGAAGTATAATTGTATTGCGTGATCTCTGATTGCCGAATTTTCTTTAGTTTGAAGTATTTTGCCTGTTCGATTACATATCCCCATCTGAGATAAGAATCTTGCCTTCAGAGTTCACACGGAGCTTCCAATGTATTTGCCATGTGAACACCAAAGACATTTAAATATGTATATTATTTAACTACTAAGACTCTTTGGAACCTGATCCTTTATTTTGAATAAATATTTTATATTTATTTTGTTTATAAAGCCAATTTAAAATTTTATTTGACATAAATATTTATTTAACAATGTGCATAATTTTCAGCTAAGGACTATATTATAAATACCTAGCTCTTCATAATCAAGTAACGTCTGTCTTTTGCCACCTTTATGTACGCGTGACAAGGTTGGTAAATTCCACTTAAAAGTGTGCCTTTGATTTTCAAAAATACTTAAAGCAAAACCCTTGTCTAAAACGAAGGATTTGAGGTTTTGGAATTCTTCACCTATAATAATATAAGATTAACAAAGATTGTATGCAAAGTGAATAAGGATTTTAATGGACGAGATTTTATATTTCAAATCTAAGCTACTAAAAAGGTTTAATTCTAACATCGTATTAGTTGATTCCTGTATACTGATGTTTCTCTACTATTTTGCTTTTTCCTTATTAAAATATCTAAAAAGGGGATGCTATTATCACTTTCAGTTTCCATTGTATATTTGATATCAAGGTGGATGGTGTTTAAATAATAAATAAATTCTAAAGCTTGATCACGTTGTTTAAATACCGCTATGGAGCCATCCTCAAAACGTCTATAAAAGGTTGGTCTACATGAATTAAGGACTTCAAAAAAAACTTTCTTTCTAAATGAGCCATAAAAATATTTGCTACCAAAGGGCCGATTGGGGACTCCATACCGTCTCCATCAATTTGTTGATAAATCTGACCATCAAAGGTAAGCACCGAACCCCCAACAACTAGATCCAACAAGGAACGAAATTGTAATTTACTGAAACTATGGAAATTTGGGGAGTTCTTAAAGATTTTGTCTAAAATAATTGTCTTTGTTTCATTAACAGGTATGTAGGTAAATAGAGACTAAATATCGTAACTTAATAAAAACTACCAGAATTTGTTTTATATGCCATCAATTCCTCTTGAAAATTGTATGATTTTATAATTTTATATTCATTCTTTGCTAATGGGGTTAGGAATTCCACAACATATTTTGCTAATTTGTATACTGGAAACTAAAAGAGGCCAAAATCTGGCGTAATCGGATTCCAGCTTTGTGTATTTTAGGTAAACAATATAGTTTTGCTAAGCCAGAACCAGTGGAATTTAATTTGAGTAAAGTTCATTGCCGATAATTGTAAGAGATTTGAAGATATTAAGAAGTCGATTGACTTTGTCTCCAATTGAGTTATAATTTGTTCTTCAGATATTTTAATCTTTTTAAATTTAGACGACTCTGCCAATATAATTTGTATTTTGTTTATATAATCTTCACGATTTAATATGACTACTCAATTTCCTTTGTCTGGTTTTCTAACTATAAGTTTCCTGTTTTTCCCCAAGTTACGAGGAATTTTTACGTCAGATTTACAAAAAATAATTTAACTGGATTTATATAGCCTGAATTTTTGGTATAGTTGATTGGGAATATTGGAAAGTTCAATTAGAAATCTATTTAAAGAGACATAGCAAGGCACATTATTTAAGTCTTTAGCCAGCTTCTCAAAAGGAACCATAAAGGTAGGTTTGGAAAAAGAAAAATTGGAAAGTTTACATTCTAACCCAAGTGAGAGAAAATATCTTTCTCGATCTGAAATATGTAAGGTTTATAACTACTTTTTCAGGGTCCAAAAATTTTGGAGAACTTATACTAAGAGATTTTAACTTGCGATTATGTGTTTGGATGATGTCATTTTTAAATTTCATTTTTTTTTTTCTCTCTCTCTCTCTCTCTCTCTCTCTCTCTCTCTCTCTCTCTCTCTCTCTCTCTATATATATATATATATATATATATATAATATATATATATACATATATATCAAGTTTTTCAGAAGTTCTGCTACAGTCGGAGTTTTTTTATCTTTCGAGAGGTTTACTTGTGTGAGAGAAAAAGTTCCGTCGCACAAACTTAAATTCTTACTTTTCCAGCATGTGTCATTAAAACGTCTTTTCCATTATGTGTAGTTGTTTCGAGATGGAAGTGAAAAGATAAAAGATCTGCAATCTCTGCTCTGCTGTGCGAAGCTACAAGTTCGACATTGCCAAATGGCTTAAAGTCAGTCAGATGACCGACCACAGAGTCACGGAGAGGTTCAAGAACGGGAAAGACCACAAAGATTCACATCGTTTAGACAGCCCTAAAGTTGCCAATCACTTGGATTTAAGAACAGCCTTCAAAATTGGTACAAGGCTCAAAATGATTGCCCTTGCAAAGAAGAAGGAAGAAGATCTTGGTAGCCACGGTGTCCAAGCCCGTCAAGGAGGAGGGTGGCAAGAGTTTGAGGTGCGGGGAAAGGTCTCTGCTCAACGACCTGATGTGAGAACTAAGTTGGGAGTACTGTGGTCGCATTCTCAACGACTTGTAAGTTCGTGACAATCAAAATTTCATTATTTATGATGGTCAATCTCGTCATCAACAAGAAGAACGACCGCGTGGCATGCTTTAGCTACGAAGTCTCTGAGGTCCCTTATGTTTCTCCGACCAAGCCCCGGCTTCTGTGATGATGCTCGGCGTTTCAGCTTTGAATGGCGAGATTCTGCCGCTTGTGTGGTTTGCGGTCAGTCACAGACTCACGTCGTCTGATTGCACGGATATCTTGGCCAAGTTATGCTCTCTCTGAGGAAGGTCATGAAGAAGGTGGATTACGTCCTTCCACACTTCTGTGCCCCGGCCCACAGACACAAGACCGTGTAAGAGTGTTTGAGATCGAACATGTACTTCTGTTCGCAGCATTTTTTCCAGCCGCAGACGCTTGACCTTAATCCTTTTGACAACAGCGTGTAGGCGCATGACGAAGAGAAGGCCTTCTAGGTCCAGCACAGCAATGTCGATGCACTGAAGTCTTCCGCACACCGCTTGTGTAGCAGAAAGAGGAAGGACTTCGTCTGCAACCTGTTTACAGCCTTCGGTCTAGCCTTAAGTGCGTGCTCGCCGCCGATGTTAGCCACATTGTTTAATATTACAATTTAAGCACATATTTTATGGTAAAACAATAAAAACGTGTCTGACTACATCAAAACTATCTATGTGTCCTTTGTTGAGAACGTCGTAACGAAATGGGTTTGTTTAGTTTGATATTGATGGTATTTTACAAAATATTTAATGTTAAATATTATTTCAAAGGGAGAATTTCTTCATTCACGGTTCAACGGTTGCAATAAATATTTCAAAGAAAAGACAAACGCGTGCAAGATTAAAGAAGAGAGACAACTATGCCCCTATTGTAAAGCAGTCGTTTGTCAACCAGAATAAATGTACTGTAATTTTAAATCCTTTGGGATTAAATAAAAAAAGAATGATGACCCTCGTTTTTATTACTTAATTAATATTAAACTTATCTTTTGTATTCATAAAATTTTGTTTAACTTATTTCGTGTAAATTTTCTTCTCGAATTACACCTTTGTTTTATTCTAGACCCCATAAAATATATTGACCATCGCTAGTTTGCGCGGATTTAAAAGATTTTACCTTTCTAAATGGATTGCCAACTAGCTACACTAAGCACATATGTTTATTATGAAGTGTGAGAGACGACTAAATCAAAACATTACACCCGATCAGAATGGTCATCAAGATATTTTATTAAGGAACCGTAGTTGTTCAAAGCGATGTATCAGAATAAACCAGCATTACTTTCCCTCAATTTTGCAAGCTCCGTTTTGACAATGATGTCGGACTAATGATGGATGAAAGAGACTTAGCAGCTTAGTTTGTATTTAATGGCGCGAGTCCTATTCTCCTGGGAAAGCACAGGAATGGCCAGAATTCTGTTTTTGAGGGTGAACTTATTAAAAGCTACCAATGTTTGAGTATAACGTCACTCAAACTACTTTTTTAACATTTGTTGATTTCTTTTTCCTCATAACAAGACGGCTGTCAATGATGAAAAGAAAGAGAGGTCCCACCATGACATAAAATATGGAGGATAGGTATAAATAGAAATGGACTCCAGCCATTTTAACCGATTTCTGCTGGAATCTGATGCCAGACCAACCAGAGATATCATTCAAATGAAAAAGAAAATAGAAATAAGCACATAGATTGACTCCAAATTGATTATTCAGTGCTTTTGAGATTTTCAATTTTATTGACAGATACCTAAAGAAAAAGAATGAATTTCGTTTCTTATCAATATTTTTCATTATGTTATGGCATGAAGGTTTAAGAAATTAATTTCGGCAAGCTGAGAAGTGCTAGAAATATATATTTTCCAGATTCAGAATCAGCACCTTTGAATTGACAAAAAAAATATGAACTGGAATGGGGTTTTTCTTTAACTCGAATTTTGTTAATTGGTGTGACTAAAATTAAAAAGGGTTTATTTCAATGTTTATGATTTTTAATTTGTTTACTGTTATATATATACTTTTCTATAAATCTGTATGTCCATCTCCTTTTGCACTGAGTGAAAATACGTTGTTTATAATATTTCTTGTTTTTATAATAAAATATACCTGACTTTTTTCTCCCTTCAATCTCGGCTCAATATTTCTCTTCCATTTATTCAACTCTCCTTTAATATCCGTAGCAAGGGCATTAAGTAATTGCAAAAAACATATGTATGGTTGATCGCTGCATATTAAAGAGCGTCTTCAGTTGATTGACTGGTATATGTTCCCTCAAAACTGATTACTTTTTAATTCCTGGCTGGCTATTCACTCAAACTTCCTTTTTGTAATATATTTTTGAGCGAGTTAGAAAATGCTTATCGCAAGTGCATTTAATCGAAACCCAAGCTCGTTTCATAAATGAAAACGTTCTGGTTTCATTTTTTTTCGTTGAACGAAACGATACGACAATTTTTTCCTAAACTTTCATATCATCGGACGAGTTGAAAAGTCCACGGAATGTGCGTTTCAGATTTCAATTCAAATCCTCCAACTTTTTTTGAGGGTCTTAACATGTTATTCCGTGATTGGATTTATCGAAGCGTGGGAAAAATGAAAGGGGAGGCAAACATCAAAAAATGAAAATAAAGAGTTTATAAATATATAATAGATCAAAGGGAATACGAGAGCATTATTAACCATAAAAGCTGTAGAGGGGACACTGCAATCATGCTTCCCCCAACACGTTTGTCCCCAGAAGAGAAATTTAAAATTGGTTTTTCTGCCATAAACCGGAAGCAAATCAATGCAATGACGTTCAAACAGCCGTGTGCTGAAATTTTGATTCCTCCAGAAGCCCCATAATCTTTGAACCGATAAAGATGCCTACATTCAGCTCTACCTAAGATCTTTATAAATATGTTTACGACATACTCAAATCTTTTTGAGTTTCTCTTTCTCAATATTTTCACGATTTGCTTCACCAAACCCGGCTAGATATGAAACAAGGTGAGCAAATCATTTTGTGAAACGAACATGGATTTATTCTCGATGTTTAAATTTCCTGGCTCATAAGTGTAGCGCAAAGGCAAACTCAACTACATGTAATGTGTATTAGTAGCTCGGCTGTTGCCAAAGCGAAGAAGACAGCAGTGTTTTGCGAAATCTTACTGCATTCTCATCAATATACCAATGCGTTTCAGGTTACTACATATTTTTAAATTGTATTTATGGTATTTTGTGGCATCTAGAAGTGCCTCGATGTTTTCGTGCCTCTCTTTCAGTGCACTGCAATTCCTCCTCGATGAATGTTTAAACGACACAAAGTAGGACCCTGCTATTGGGCAGGCCGCGTAATAATCTATTGATGTCGTTACAATAACATGATAGTTATTCAACTTTATAATAGGAAGTAAGTGTTTGATTCCTCTTCCTAAACTGTCACCCAAAGGTTCTCCTTGATGAGACCTTTTTCTTTCAACGAAATGACAGCAGTTTAACTTGTTCCATAGGTAGAACCAAACATCGGACTAAATTATCTATTTCTGATTGAGATTCATGTTTAGGTTCACATCCTTTATCAGGTACAATATCTACCTCAGTACTTGTTTCAACCGTACCATACTTGTCATCTTCACTTTTTTAAATGCCATCTTCTAGTTTTGGCAAAATAGAAATATCATCATTGTGCAGCACTTGCGTATCGCAGATTCCAAACCAATGTTAGACATTCTTGTGTTTGTTGCTAGATAAAAATCCCGTCTCACCTTACCTAAGCAGCAATAGCAATCAGTCCTATTGATTTTGTGTTCCTCCTTACCATGGGAAGGGCAAACACCATTGCCCTTTTACTCTATTAATCTAGCCTTGTTAGCCAAGGCAAGAGGACATTCAAAGTACTATTAGTAGTTTATCTTGTCTTCATTAGTTATGATGCGCTACTGAGACTTGAGAGCGAGCGAAAAACGGACATTCGAAAATAACTGATTTCTATTGGAATTCTAACCGAAATCTTATCAAAAACCCATAAACAAAATTCATTAATATTAATGGAGATCACCGATATAAGGGTGTAACTGTTACATGCATTTATATTACCTGATGCATTCAGACACAGTTGTCATCATGGAAACGAGACGTGATCTAAGAAAATGGATTTTATTCTCGAAATTCGCTCAAAAGATTATATCGAATGAAGTATTGGTTAAGCATGATGAAGTTGGGGGCGATTTGAGTGAATATCTCAGGAAGCTGCATGAAACTATATCGCTGCCAACAGTGGTGGATGGGAGTGAGACTATATATTCAAAGAGAAGAACGATGATATTTATGGTGTGAATGTGGTTGCCACTGAGACCCATATGAAGTGGAATGAGCATGCAAGTTCAACTGGTAGAAAATAACTCGTAAAGAGACTATATGAGATAGAGTGTCATGGTGTGAGACGGATTGCAAGATCACGTCAAAGGTTGGTTGATTGTATGATTGAGAGTTTGAAAGAGAATGAGATAACTAAGTAACAAGTGGATGATATTGGACATGATAAGTGTGCATGGGTAGGGTAGGGGTGAGGTGGTGAGCTATAGGTGTTCTGCCCATGCTGAATTATAAAGAATGAGATGCTACACCACACAACACCCATTTGCTATGAAGCACCACTCTTCTTCAGGTCTGAGTCGTAAAAATGACCACGCGCATGTGTTAAACGGAAATGCTGAGTTTTAAAGTAACGCTTTTTCGTAATAATCCCAGAGAGAGTTGAAATGACCTTTGTAGGCACAAATTCACTTACTATCTAAAGGCAAAAAATAAGCGTAACGATATGGACCCAAGGAGTAAAGAATGAGGGAGAGGGCAGACATAATAAAAAAACAAAGTATAACTTCCAGAGGCGGGGATTTTGCCAGCTACATTCACTTGTCCCTAATTCAAGGCCATGTTTTTTTGGTTCTGACTTTTCCGACATCATATTATTTCAAACTAATTTCAGGGATCTCACAACCAGCCATAATTCTTGGGTCAGTCTTCATCAAGACCAATGTTCCTAGTGGGTCAAAAGAGAACTAATTTCCCCTGTATCGAATGCCTCTAGATTTTTTTCCGAGCCAGAGGGGAAGGGCCATAAAATTAAGTAAATTATGCAATTACTTTATTATCGATTATTCTTTTATTTGCATAGATCATTTTCTTCTCTTAGCCCCTCTCCCACTCCCCTACTCTTTAGTGTTGCGGTGAGAGTGCTGTTTTTCTTGTTTGACGCACCCTTCACTCCCACCACCTCAAAACCTCAAGGAGAGATTCGGGTGACGGAAGTTTCTGTTTATTGTTTGTCTTTTATATCTTCTTATTCGAATACCATTTTTGCCTTCTATTTACCATGTTTACTTACTATCTAATTTTTCTTACTACTTCCTCACCTTGTATTTACTGTAATTGCTCTCTCTCTCTACTTTTATATCCATTGTTTGCCTGCTGTTTACCATTTTCACTTCTTGTGCGCTTCTCTCTATCCTTTTGCGGTCTACTTATTTCTACCCTTCCTTCGCCTTCTTTTTAGCGTCTTAACTTTCTCTTGCCCTTTAGTCGTCTTCCTTTTACGGTATTTTACTTATCCACTACTATTTCCATCTTTATCATCTTCTGATTACCATATTTACTTCCTCTCTACTTCTCTCTTTCCCCTTGTCGACATCCATTAACAAGCTTTACTCCCTTTGATTTATCTTCTTACCTCTTTCTTCCTTTTTATCCGGGTTACTTTCTTTCTCTTGCTTTCTAGCGATGGGTCACTTCAATTTACTTTTTTAAACTATTTATGTCATTTTATGGTATCAAATTTACTTCTTGTCTACTTCTATCTCTCCAATTATAGTTTCATTTTTTTGTGTTTACTTCTTCCTTAATTTTTCTGCCCATATATTGCATTTTTCTTCTATCTGCCTTCTCATTTTCCAATCGTGAACCTCCTTCATCCTTCGATAAATCTTTATGAGACTAAGCAATTTATTCATCAAAATAAACGTTTCCTGGATAAAGAGTCTCATTAAAGATGATAAAGAGAGTTATGCCGAGAGTTAAAAGACTATAATGATATAATTAAAAGTTTAATCGCTTCTTTCAATATTCCCAAACTGCTAAACTTACAGAAAAAACAAATTGTTATAAGACTTACAATAATTTAGCACATGTGTGACTATATACATATATAAATTGTCACTCTCCTGTCTTTATTTCTCTCGAAAGGTTCTTTCATCGTTTTAAAATAATCTTACAAACAAAATATATTAAAGAGGATAATTAAATGCAGATTCCTCGCGAAATCAATGGTTAATCTTAATTCGAATATGAATAGAAAAATAGAGTTTTCTTATAAAAAATCTTAATAGATAGTAAATGTTACCATATATCGGTAAGCAGATAAAAAATCGAATTTTAAATGGTTTTTGCTCATTAAACTTTGAATTTGAATAAAAAAAGGAACTATATTCATTAGAGGAATTCTAAACTTTATGTTTTATTATATTTTTAAAGTCTTCTTGCTTACATTTAATATACGATGGGAATACAAATAATTTGCAGAAAATACGAATTAATAAAATTAACTAAGGATGGATTTCATTTCTTGTCCCCGCATAAAATTAATTAATATGACCATTTAATGATGTGTATAAAAGGGAAGTGATTTGCTGGATTAGTGAGGAGAAAGCAGCAATTTGAAAACATTCTTCATTTAAGCAACATAAACTATGTTAAGAAAAGCAAGGACAAACATATAATTCTTGGTTGAGGTATATTAGAAGATGAGTAAAGACATCGCTGATTAAAGAAACATTTACCAAGAGGATGCAACAAAGCATTATTGATTACACTCACCACAACCTGACCATGAATCGATGTTTGACGTTTCTTTCTTTTTAACTGCGGCTCTGTTGCACAAATGGGGATTCTTTTTAAGGACTTGTTTATTCTCATCTAATACAATAAATAACGTCTTGTTTGTATACATCAAAACATGGTCGTCGCCCCGAACCCTAACACAACGAAAACTAAAGTTCAACGGTTAGTTTTTTTTTTTGATTCGCCTTTCCCGTTAATACTTATGTATTTGCCTCGTATGCAGTGGAATATACACTTTTAACAAGATGGCGCATCCTTACTCCTTCTTTGGCAGTTGGCAATCCCTCCCCCTTCCCTGAAAGAAGGGACAGATGGAGAACTGTCTGGCCAAGACGCATTCATTAATACATAAAAGCTGCATCATGGCTATACAAATTGATGTGTGAAAGCATACCATCTTGCTCGGCTACCAAAACAAAACATGCCATCTTACTAAAAGTGTGAATTGAATGTATGTATGAATTAAATGTGTGTGAGAAAGTGAACTTCATAAAAAAGATGATGTTCAATAACACATTAGAATTACCTCTCATGAATGCAGTTAATTTCATAAAAATGTTAATAAATTAAAGCCATTTGAAATGAGACACATTTTTCTTGATCACCCTGTATATTATGATGCCCTTATATAATAAATACTCATATTGGAAATGCAGAAAATAATTAAAATTCACTCGTAACCCATAGAATTACTGAGATATCCTTCACAAGGTAACCTGCACGTCTCCTTAGCACCTACCATGTAGTGTCATATAGTTGCTTAGTCTATATACTTTCGACAAACTTCTACTTCGCTCAATTCCACAACTTTCTTTAGGTTTCTCCTATTAACCATCAAACCAATCTGGTACCACGCCTACTACTATTAATAAAAAAAAACAATAATTCATTTTTATGGTGCTCTTCACAGCCGTTGACACCCGAAGAGCACCTATCGAGCGCCTAGAGAAAAGGCCTGGTATCAGAGATGGATTTAAGGCACTCTAGAAGTCACCGAGAGGGGAAAGAGCGAGCCGTGGCCAGTAGTTCCTGCCACATCTTAGAAGCGTGGTCCACTATGCAGTACAAACAATAACAAGGCATTTTCACGTAAGGCTCTCTATGGATAATATGGTATAGTGGAAAAAGTTAGTATTATTGGGCATTTGTATATAAAATCCTGCCACTTCCATCTATCTCCAAAGAATAGTGAAACCCCTTAAGTCAGCAAAGGTCATCTCTAGCTTTGTCGAACCGAACAATTCAGGGCGAACACACCCTCCCTCCGTTTAAAATCCCCAATGCTGTGTAACTATGAACCTTCAAAACCTTTGCACTCCTTTTAACTTCCTCTCTTTCAGCAATATTTATCATAAAAAACTGGGTAGAAATATCATTATTTATTTTTTAAATGAATAAGAAGAATTATCATTGATTAATATTGTTTCCTTTCTTTTATCAATGATTTGTTTCGAATACGTTCGACGAAAAGACGAAAGTAATTCCAGAAGTTAGAAATAGATCCTATGAAATTAAACAAAGAGATCTTATCATTGATTATATTGTTTCCTTTCTTTTATCAAGGATTTGCTTAGAATACTTTCTAGGAAAGGACCAAAGTAATTCCAGAAGTTAGAAATAGATCCTATGAAATTAAACAAAGGGATCCTAATTTACCTTCACTCGAGAATCTTCGTTTGCGAGGTCAATTTATCGGTCTTTGATCCCCTTAATTCACTTTGTCCAATATTTGACAAATAATAAATTGGATTTTATACTCCCCTTTAATAATTTTTCACCATGTATCTCACTCTTTCCTATGGGATGGCTAATAAAAGTTTATATATTAGCAATCATTTTGATATTTTTCCCTATACAGCAACACCACAGGATTTTATGAGGAAAGTGCCGTGAATCCTAGTATAAAACGGAAATATCATACGCAATAAATAGAGTGTACTTGCATAGTGTCCAATATATTGGACTCGAAATATGGAGTTTTCAGGAACTAACTTTGAATTTCGTTAATAAATTCATAACAACGCTGAGGTAGAGATTTTTTCTCTTATAAAATTAATCGAATATGGAATGATTTGCCTCCAAAGACATTTAAGAACCTCATAATATAATATCCAATAGATCAATCTAAGAACCCTAGAAAAAACTGTATCAATTGTTATACTAACCACAGGCCATAACTGCGTCCAGTGCTGTTTACATTACTATTGTAAAATATAACTTGCCCCCATAGGTGAGTGAAAAAGACCCAGTGTACTGCAACCCCAAAAGCAAAGGTTAACATACCCAATTGATAGTTATTCTTAGAGCGTCTCCCAGGCGTACCCGATGCACTGTGAAGATGGCTAATCATTGCTACACTAACCACTTAGTATACATTGAATTATATATTGATAGATAAAAATTATTTATCGTCAAGTTTAGTTTTACTGTAAAAAAATTATGTTTTTGTCTATTCCCTGGGCCCACTCAGGTATATTTTATGTTATTCCGTTCCCTGGTGCAGATGGAAGACGCAGGCCGGGACAGCCTTACTCTGTACTATGATTTTTCTCTTAAACTGAATATTAGATCTTTCGATAAATAATACATCATGGGTATGGGTAGCAATGTCTTTTAAGGGGTTCCTATTGCTAGTGAATGGATGCTCATCCATTCACCCTTCTGTTCGCTCTAGTCTTCTCTCCTCACTCCTATTCCTTTCGAGGTGTTACAGATTTCGTTATTAATTTTCAGGTCAATAGCAGAATCCGAATATGATTCTGGTCGTGTGGTCAACGCCCAGTGAATGAACGTTGGAGCTATAAATAATGAATTCTGATTCCTGGTCCGATGAATTTCCTGGAAAGCCTTAGATGATCGTAAGGGCGTAGCATTTTTAATTATCTCTACAGGTTTCATTCATTTATCAGCCGGAACTGACAATCTCTTGTAGGGGAGGGGGGGGGGTATTCAAGGTAGTTTTAAAAAGAAAGTTTTGAGGAGCGAGGCTGGTAAGAGTGGGGAAGGAATGAGTTAAACTCGTAGTGAAGGGGTGGAAGCTCATGATCATGGTGTATTCATGATTAATTTTAGCTTAAAGAATCCGTCTTCAGAGTTTATCCATGGGGCCTGAGTATTTTTTTTTAATTCTCCGAGTTAACTCTTGTACAATTTAACATTTCTAAAGTTTTAACTTTAAAATGCCCTTGTTGGTTACCGTTTCATCACTATCAATGGTGCCTTCAGAGGTATAATCCTTTTAATTTATATGTAACATCTTGAAATACTTATTGGGAATTCTTGAAACGACCTCCAAAGTTGGTGTTAACAAACTCCGCGGGGAGATGATTCTATTAGCCGACGACCTTGATGGAAATAGGTCTTCAAATTCGTTTTAAATTTGGGGTTGTAGAGTTTAAGTCCATTGATTATCCTCTTCTGATTATTCTCCCTACAAAAAAATAATTTAGGTATCTTAGTACCAATCTTCACTCGCCTTGAGCCCTTGATTTCTCAGTGGGGATCTACTGATTAATGTGGATTCCGAAACACGAGTATCTCAGTGTATTGCAGCCGCCGTAAAATCACCACGAATCGGGAATCCATTTGGTGACAAACCACACCCAATGTAGCTTCCACTTTAATAGAGTCAGATCCTTTTAAATTTATATAACTTAAATCGCTTTTTATTTACAGCCTTCATCTTTCTAGTTGTCTCAAGTTTAACTACTTCGATTTACTTGATACGATATGCATCTTAAAATTTGTTTCTCCAAGTCTGGGGTCAAGGATCGGATTGCCTACTCCAGATGATCGGGATCCAAGACTTTGAATTTCTCTCCTTTCCATTTTTATGATCGCTCGAGGAAGCAGAACACTCAATGGGGAATATAAATTCTTTCGTTTGAGCTTTGGGCAAAATATCTGGTACATACTTTTGAGTTCCTCTGCTCTCTTTTACTAGCAAGTTGCTAGAATTTGGGATCTTTTTCACTCCCACGAAAACATACTGATGGAAGGTATTGTTTTTTTTGTTCTTTTTGCCTTAGCGTCCAATATTCAACAAGCCAACTGAACTTGCAACAGGATGTGTTGGTTAAAATAAAATTAATTGTAATTTTGTATGGCGCTCTTTGAGACCAGAGGACTTTAAAGAGCGCCATTAAAGAAGTAAATTATTTAGAGAAGAGATGGGTATTCAAAAGCGCGAAGGGATTGAGTGTATGGTGAAGGAAGATCCTTCTACATCCCAAGAGCCTATGTCGAGGCAGAACGGTCACTACTGCATCTAAGATATGGAGGTACAAGTTTTAAAAGATAAGAGCCTAAGCATAGGGATCTCAGGGGCAGGCTTATGAGTATGCTAAGGGTAAGAAGATAAATATTAAGAAGGACAAGGGCCAATTGAGGGAAAGATATATAAAACCAAACCCAGTAAAGGGGGCTCCAGATACCACCAGGAATTCATGAAGACGATATCAAAGACTATTAAAGGCTGTCGAGATATAAAAAAGTACCAAAATAGGAAGGCCACCTTGAACCGATCGACAAAATTAGACACTTACATATAGAAGAGGACATTTATGCTGAAATCACCCTTCTAGCCAGATTGCAGGATCTCTTCAAAGTTGGAGGAGGTCATCTAATCAATATCTCGGACCGACAAAGAAACGATAATTGAGAGATTGAGCGCTAGTTTGCTGGGTCATTTGGGATGATGTTTAGGTTGCTTTAGAAATCGGTGAAGAGCAGCGTTTTTGAAATCTGAACTCATGAATACAGATGAGAGGAATGGGTCAAAAATACTGATCAAGGAAAGGAGGGCGGGGGGGAGGAATTAACGATGAAGACTTGGAAAGAACGATTCAAGTAGCGAAAATGACTTTAGTGAAGAGTTAGAATGAGGAGAAAGTACCATATGACAAAGTTTAGAGATAGAGGGAATACCGGATCGGTATTAGCAATCTTATCAGAGAATAACCTAGAGAAGGTGACAGAGGAATTTGAAACTCATAAGAACCTTGAAAAATGTGTTTGGCTGTTTTTGTTTCATTAAAGGATACGGAGGTGTGCCTGCAATGGAAGATTGCACAAAAGTGCACTAGCAGTGAGTGGCAAGGATCTAAGCGAGGGATGCAACAGCTGTCTAGATACCAATAGTAATCCTAAGAAGCCTTTTGCAGATTCGCCTGTACCACTTAGCTTTCCGAATACTTTCAGAGAGCGATGGCATACGCCGACGTCAAGAGGGAATGGAAAGAAGAAATCAAGGCGTGAGTGGAGGAACTGCGAAAGAGAACAAATGGAGAAATTGAGAGTGTCTAATGTTGGAAGAAGGGAGACATGTTCCCTCTTTATTTGTTCTTGTGTGATGGTAGAAATCCGTTTATGAAGAGACGAAGTGGCAGGAGATAAGTGAAAGTTGCGTGCAGGGTGAAGGGAGAAACTAAATTGGAAATGGAAGTAGAGGTAACAGTTATAATGAGGCTATAAATTGATAATGAAAAGATAGCGATCTTAATTATATTTCGATGTATGTATGTGGGTGGATAAAGAGACAAATTGTGAGGGGAAGTAAAGTCCAAATGTGTTCAGAAGTGGGAAATGTGATGGAGTATAATGAGAGATGGTGAATTCATCCCGGATAAACCAACTTCGGTACAAGAGGCAGAAGAAGCCCAGTATAAAATTTCAGCCGTTATCAAATTCACCCATTTGATGGGTGCTAGTTGAGGAGGAAGTTTCACTTACCCTAACTACACCAATTTATTTATGAATCTCTTCATTAGTGGATATACTTGTTTTTCATTATTTTCATTAAGGACAAAAAGCATAGGGAAAATAAAAGCATAAGTTGAAAAGGACAGCGCAAAAAAGGGACATAAGGCAAAAAATGGAAATAGGGTGAAAATTGGACATAGGGCGAAAAAGGTAGCATAGGGCGAAAAGAGGGGATAGGACTGATAATGGACATAGTGCAAAGGGGTTTAAATCGGGCATAAGGTTGGCAATAACGGTTCTATCGATCTAAATCTGTTTCTCCCATCTATATACAATCGAATGCCTGAGCGTCCGCCGCAAATCCCTTTATCAGTTGCCCTGGTATTCTACTAATGAGCCATCCCGTGTCGCCTCTTCTTGATTAGGTCTCCTCTTACGAGTCATACTCCTTCTTACTAATTGTAAAACGTCCTTGTCGGATTAAACCAGGTGTGTGTGTTGCAATACAAGGCGTGCAACAACTACCTGAGTGCTAATAAACACAATTATTTTTGCCCACACTATAGTCACTTAAAATGAGGTGACGTGGAAACCTCCTTTTGTGTTGGCAGGAAGGGAAGATCGATAAGTACACACCCCTCAAAGAGGTCTCCTCTTCCGGCAAATATGATCACTTACTTTACACCTTATTTCCCTGGTCCTGTTTGACCTCTTTCTTTATGAGCTTCTTCTGTAGTAGAGGTACTCCCAGTTGCGTATCTCCCCTAATAACTTAAAATAAGAGATTTTAAGCATAATGATGCTGAAAAGCAACCTAATTTCACTAACACTAGAGACTTATGAGGGCAGTGGGGAACGGGGATCAAAAACTCCAAGATGAATTTTGCACATGAGAACATAAACTCCTTTTACGAGCCGAGGTGAGCTTTAAAGTGTCGTAAATAAAAAAGATAAGGCAGGAGACCAAGACGCAAATTCAAGTAAAATGTGAAAGGTGAAATTTAAACTTGACGAATCTTAATTAATTTTCTTCTTGGGCATGGATCTAAGGAAATATCAACCCACAACCAGGGCGTCTACCATAACAAAAAACCACGTCAGGACCAAGTGAAACTACTCGATGCAAAAGAAAGGGGAGGTAGAGTTATGCTAAGTTAGGCTAGATTATGTTGAGTTAGATTGTCTAATTTTATAATTAGCGATAAAGGAAATTAAATTTGCGCTATTTAGCAGAAGAAACAGATATGCAGACAGAGGAAAATAATACTATGAGAACGGCCATAGTCAAAGAAATGTGTACAAAAGATAAACACCGTCACCTCTGGGTCCCGGATTAAGAACGGGGAATATTTCAAAGTACGAAGCCTCTGTAAACTCTGCACTTGAATGCCATTGTGACGTGAAAATACAAAAGGTAAGGTATAATACTTAACCTTATCAATATTATACAAACCTAACCTAACCTAATCTTATATAAAATAACATAATCAGACCTTTCCTATTTTTTTTAAATAAGCTACACTGATGTAGTTACTTACGACACCAATCTCTCACCGAATTGATTCAGTATCAGGCACACCGGGTGACGCTCCTCCTCCTTAAGTGGCTGTATACCACGCCTAACATGACATAACCAAAACTATCTTACCCTAACCTGATTCAACCTATTTTGACCTAACCATATTGTCCGTAGGTCAGGTTAGATCTTCTCACCTCCGCTTGCTTGCACGAAGGGCAACTCTGCAGTTGAACTTTGCCTCAAATAATGCAATTGAACTTTGACTTCCAATAAATCTCTAAGAGTGACTAAATATACTTGGCAGAATTAATTCAAGTATCTATAAGGTTCTGTATATCAAACTGGGTGAAACATAATAAACTATACTACTGTATAAACACAAATAAAATACTGGAAATTAAAGATAAATAAAAAATAAAATAATGGACATGTAAGATAAATCAAGGTATACACACTCAGCCGCACAAGACCCACAACAATTCTGGGGTATCTGCCACCCAAAGATTCGGCTGCTTGAGAGGAGCACGAAGAGGCGGGGGTGAGCACTGAGCTCGAGTACTTTCCAACAGCACGGGTTGGGTTTGCACGTAAGACCGATTCTTACTCGGCCTGTACCTGCATTCCAGTAACCACAGTCAGCCTCGAAAGTAGGGATCGAGGGAACATTTGCAGGGGAGGAAACTGAGCTCGAGAGATCTTTCCTTGTTTGTTTCTTTTTCTTCTCTTGGGGTATGGAAGACCTAGAGAAAGAATCTTTAAAGGGAGACAAAATAGAAAAATAGACACTCGTAAGTATAATGCAAGCGATCAGGGCGTTGTGACGTATTACAAAAATTATGGCCGGGTCTAGTTTAAGTACGAAATTATTCAGAGGGCAATAAATGAATTAGTTCATGTTTAACAATTATCACAATTTAATTCCCGCCTTCTCTCGGCCAGCAATCAGAGCCTACAGGCCTTACCTTATGCGACGTCTCCTCTTAGCAGAATACTAATTTACTCAGGCCAATGCTTTACTATATATACAGAGCCCTGGTATTGAAAGTTACAGAGGCGCCGGAAGGGGGATTTTGCTTAATATAAAAAAGGGACGCCTGAAGCGAATTTAAAACGTCACGCGATCTCGCTGAACCCCTCGTTGTTACGAGTATGCTCGTTATAGGCCGTGTTATCGAACGGAGGTGGCCTTAAAGGAAGCCGATCGCGGGTTCTTCCCGTCCTACGCGTCTCTTTCTCTGACACATATGTAAAATAATTTAACTCAATCTAATTAAGCCTAATCTGATTTAATTAATCTTGATCCAATCCATCTTAACCTAGTAAAACATAACCTAATTTAATCTATCTTTAGTTGGACTAACCTATTTAAATTTAACCCCTCAAATATATCGAAATCTTGCCTAACTTTATCTCTAACTATAATAACCTAACCTAACCTAACCCGTAATCGACCCAATGGATTAAAAAAAATGCAGAGAATTCCATCACACAATTTCGCTTTTTGCTCTTTGGGAAGGGGCTGTTCATTGGGGAAGGAAGGGAGGGGACCCAGTGGTATAAATCTTGCCAAAAAGTGAGAGGCACTTAGGTGAGTCAGGATAGGGGGGTGAGGGGCTACCCGAGATAGGGGCAACGTGGTAGGTGGCAGCCCATAAATTCTTTCTAATTAAAATAGGCGATTCAACATTTCCCCCCAGAAAGGTATAATTAACGGCAGGTCGTTTGTCTATTTGTTATTTGTAACTGACACTCCATCAATAATATGATAATAAATATTTTTACCTATTATCACCCATCTGGCGCCTACAAACAAACAAACGTGCGAAATTAACCAGAAATAAAAAACAAAACAAAATGAACAAACTAAAAGAAAGTCAATAAGACAACAAAAAGAGAAAGCAAGCTAGAGAATCAGGTACATGCGACCAACATCAAAGACAGTCGAATAAAATGGAGGAGGCCAGCCTCGTTCATCAAGTCAGGTAGTCTGTCCAAGAGTCGGTGTGCACGAACACGTCCCGATTACAAGAGACAAAAGGTAGCGACCCCGCTCGTCCGGGTAGCGGGATAAATAACGTGGGCGAAGATCACCCATAAAATAATAATAATTCCTATTATAATATTACACAAAAATACACATATAGGCTACTGAATGGCGATGACTCCTTTGGGAGTAGCCTCCATTAACAAGGGCAGCTCACTCACATTGAGATCTTAATGACTTTTTTAAATTTTTTTTCTTCGCTATTCACGTTCACTAGATTTCTCTCTCTACACATTCGTGCACATATAACATTTATACATATATTATACATTTTAATTTAACTAATGGCGGTGTGAGGCAAACCTTCTTATAGATTCCGCCTTAATCGTGATGTTGAAAATAATAAAGCGCAGGAAATGTTCAATGATCTTGTTGACATATTTTGTAGTCGTGTGGTCGATGTGCTCTGCGTCACAAAATAAAGGAATGTTATTATGTAAATAAATTATTTTTTGTGAAAAGGTCGATAACCAACGATGGCATTTAAGGTTGCTGAGAAGTCTTATAAAGATGTTAGCGAAGTGAAAATGGGTTTGATCCGTAAGCCAAGTAACCTAAAATGACTCTGAGTATTAAAGGCTCGGTGAGCACGTACCTCTCCTTGACCTATTCCTATTGGCAACGAATATAGCTCTTAACCCTCCCCTCTCTCAAAGGTAGGGAAAAGTATGTGATCATTTGATGTCTTCAAAATATTCTTCAATGGTTTAAATAAAAGTAAAATATAAAAATTTAAACATATTTTCAGTATTAAGGATTATAATTAAATTTACGCAAAATTTGAAATAGCCAAGGCTAAAAAGTGAAATAACCAAGGGGGTTTTATAACCCAAAATAATGTGGGGTACGTTGTCCTTCTGATTTTCCGATACGACCTGCATTCTCTTACAAAAGCCTTCCTCTGCGACCAAAGCCAACTTCCGGTTCCCGTTGTAGCGAGTGAGAGAAACGAGACCTTCTCCCTGATTTGCCAGATAAGAACCTCATACAAGTATCTCCTCTCTTTCCGATACAAGTATACTTGCCTGAGAATCGACCTCTTTCCTAAATATGGGATATGCCAGAGTCTCCCAAACTTAGGTGGGTTCTACACGATACCAGTTTAGTAACTTTTCAAAAACCTTGTTTATAAAAAGCGGAGCGGATCTTTCAATGCTTTTCAAACTTGTTCTCTTGTAGATTCCCTAGGAGTTGCACTTTCTTTACTGTGAACCTAGCAGGACTATTTATTTCAGGTAAATTTCCTGACACCCTGTATAACTGGTAAAGCTAGTCTGCTTTTCAAGATGAAACGTTGCAGCTAATCGCTTCATTCTTCGATTCATTATCAATTGATTTTCCTCGCCACATCACCGCCTACATGTTAATTTGCCTGCAAGTTCTAAATTCGCGTGCCCACCAATTTCAACCGCGCTTAAAGACCATATTGTTCTCTTTTCATTTTCGCAAACTTTAAAATTGAGTGAAAAATATAAATAGCAATTCGCATATAATTACACTGTTTTCAAAGCGGTTAAAGTGAAGCTATTTAAATCTCAAAAGAATTTTTTTCCTGATGTAATGTCCATCTTTTATGTGTTATTTATTATGCATAGTTAGTTAATATAGTTAAATTAATTATATTTTGTAATAAAACAAACGTAAATCTATTTCCTTTTAATTTTTTCCGCCTAAAGTATACTTTAAGCATCTTAAAAATTTCCCTCCAAGCCGGAGGTGACTCAAGGCAAAAAATAGTTTAGTGCCAGTGGTGAATACAAATTTAATGTCCTTTAAGGCTCATTTACTCTACGGAATCGGCCATAATGTGATTAAATTGTAAAGATTTTAGAGGCACAGAAAATGTTTTCATTTTTAGGAAAACAAAGTGGGTAAGGAGTGACCGAAGGAGAACAATAAATCATAAGAAAAGGTAGTAGTTTGAGGTGTCTAGAAAAGGTTAGTGTTGTTTTAAAAACCTGTGTGGATGAAGTGTAGCGTGAGAAGAAAAGTAAATAATTCATACGTTTTGGAACTGGGAAAATGAATTTTAACACGAGAATCTCTTTCTAATGCGCTACAGAATGTTTTTTGGTCCATGTATTCGTGATTTATCTAACCATCTAACACTTATAGAGTGGATTTAATTCATTAAAACAGTTCAAATTACCGTGATTAATCCTTTCCTATCGTCATGTCTGAGGAGAATCTTCAAATAGGCAATTTTCAGTTAGAAAACCTCTGCTGTAGATATGGATTGACAGCTGCTCATATTCGAACAGTTTAATCTATTTAAGAATTACAGTAAAAAGAATATAAACAGCGCCCTATTATTTCGGGAACCCCATAGTACTTAAAAATGAATATTGAGATATTTAGTTCTGTTTTTACCATCTATCCTCCCATCTGAAACATAAGTAGAGAGCTACAATTTAACATATATATCCGAATTGAGTATAACTAGGCCTAATGTCGCTTTAGTTGGTTCATTATGTGAGATACGATGAAAACACGCCTTGAGAGTTCGTCGAAAGATTAACCAATTTATAATTAGCGTTAGGTTTCTAATAAATATATTATTTATTATTTGATATGGATTAAATTAATAATTATTTTTAATCAAAATACAAAGCAAACGAAACATTTCCGCTTTACCATCCTTAAAAAGACTTCGTTAAATGAGTGGTAAGGTTAGGAGAGGTGATAATATTTCAGCGAAGATTGGGCGAGTAACAAAAAAATTAGGCACTTGAGAGAGGAAGTTTCAGGATAACTCCCTCTACCTATTTACTTCCTGTATGTTACTTAGTGGTAAATTCGTAAATATAATTGGCTAAGAAGATAAGGCTAATGGGGTAACTAGTTCACAAATACGGAATATGTTGTAGAACACATTATGAACGTAATAGAAATGATAGTTAAATAAAAAATATATACAGTAGATATAATAAAACTAAATAAAAAATGAAATATTTTAGCATGTAATTGCAAAGGTTATAGAGTCCCCAAGCCACTTGGCTCCGTATATAAATTTGTTGTCAAATTTAATGTTTTTAAATTCTATAAATAATCAACTTGCATTATATGCAGCATTAGTCATTAGCTATTTCCTTAGAAGAATTTATAAACAGCGATCAGTTTCTTTTTCTTTATTAATTTTGTCTTGTCGATCTATAAATCAAATTCTGTCTTACAATACTTGCTTCGAATGAATTGTATCTGATAATGTTACACCTAAAATAGCACAGATTGATGGCAGTCACATTAAAAGGTAATTCTATTTTCTAAACCATTTATAATATATTATTTTTAACTATTTCTTTTAAAAATATATATTAATTGCTCTGCATAAAATTTCATCACGTTTCTAAGAGTTGTGTGTGTATGTGAGTTGTATGTGTATACAATATACATACCAATATTCTTGATTCCCATTCTCCAGCCTGCACACATGTGCTTACCTGAATTCACATGATGATTGCATCTAATGAAGGATAAAGAACCAAAATATTTAAATAATAATATTAATTGTGAATTCGCTGATAATATCTAGAAATTCAACAAAAATGACCATCATAATATACGAAGCTATAATTAAGCCGCTGAAATTTTTAATATAAAATGTAGTTTACTTTTAAATTATATTTAGCAAAGAAAATAGCAAAGAGTGGAAACGAAATTAAAACAACGCATATCCCAAATTTATAATTACATCTAAATGTGGGCGAATACAAACGGAATGGTGCCAATGTTGTAGAAACTCGTGGCACAAATTTCGTGTTTAACTTTAGATTAATTTTTAGAGAGGCATTGAACGTGCGAAAGACGTTAAGCCCGTTCAAATTATATAACCTTTCTGCGAAAAGGGCAGTAAAGAAATTAGTGTAATTCAACGAGTTTAGGTCCACTTAACGAGTTGAGAAAGCGAACAAAAAACGAAATAAAAAAGAGCGGACACTTGAGAAGATCAAAAATGAAAGGGATTGCAAAAAGAGGGACTATCTTGAAATAATAGATGAATAGCTCAAATCTAGCAGTATTTGGTTTTCCTTAAAACCCCGAATAATGATGAAGAAGATTAGCCAATATATACAGGATGCGCCCGTAAAACGAGCCCCAGCTTTCGATAGGCCTCATTTCTTAATTTTCTGCAAGGATTGAATGAAGCTTTGGTGATAACTAGTTTATTGTATTTATAAAACATCATATCAAAACATTAGAGTTTTCGGACTTTTCCTCTTGATTCTAGAGCACGTGATCGAAATGACCTCCATTTAGCTCTGTGCATTTCTTGAGGTGCAGCACAAAGTTTTCCATGACGTCCTTACAAACCGACCGACTAATGGCTCTGATCTCCTGCCTGATGGCTTTCTTGAGTTCTGTGATGGTCTGGTGTCTCCCTGCGTACAGTTTGTTTTTAAGGTAGCCCTAGAGAAAGAAATCTGGCTGTGAGGTGCCCACTCAAAATCAGTCATGAGACTGATCACATGGCAACCAAACTTCTCTTTCAGCCAATTTCAGGGCAGGTTTGAGGTGTGAGAGCTTGCTCCATCTTGCTGGAACCAGAACTTTCCTATATGAGACAGAAACATGGTCTGAAGCTCCCTCTTAAAGGTTTTGAGGACCTAACATACCGCTCCTTGGTGAATGTCACTGTCGCGCCAGATTCCTCGAAAAAGAATGCTCCGATGATGCCTCTGGCTGAGATTACAGTCCGTACCGTGCACTTAGGGAAATGTAGGGGCTTGGTGGCTAGGCCATTTGGTTTGGAGGTCCCCCAGAAGACATTTGTCTTCGAGTTTACCATTCTTTCAAGATGGAAGTGAGCTTTATGTGAGTTCCAAAGGAGGTTAAGGAAAGTTTGGGCCTCCTAAATCTTGTCTAGTATCTTGACTGCCATAGCCTTTCTCTTCTAGTCTGTTTTCTGTATGGCTAGGCCTTTACATCCATTACTAGCACTATCCGGAATATACCGAAGGACTGACTTCGCTTGCGCAAAAAGCGTTTTGGACTCTGCTGAACTGACTCTCTCACGCTCTCGACTAGCTCAGCTGTACGCTTTCTGGGCGTCCTGAATGGCTTGGATGGTTTTTACTGGCTGCATTGAGGTTCTCCACTGTCCCATAGTTCTCGAAGTGGTCCAACCAGTCCTGAATCCTGCTCTTGGAAGGGGCTTTTTCACATTCCAACTGATTCCCGAAAGTGCCCTGCACTTTCTTGAACGAGACTGTCTTGTATTAATGTTTGACGCAGTATATTCTTTGCTGAAACTCCCATTGAGATCTAATTGTGTTCACAGGCGTTGCTTCTGTCGTGGTCTTCAATATAAGGGTGATTAGTGAATGAATGAATGAAGGATATATCATAAAAAGTGTGTGCAGGCCCGTTTTTGTGGGGTCACCCATTTAATACTGGATCTGAATTTAATTGTATAAACTCATTCGTTTGACAAAACAACTTGTACTAAGAATTCTCACCCATTCTCCTAGATGAAACAGTATAAAATTAAGAAATAACTGCTATGAATGGCTATCTTCATATATTTTGATATAATTTTAGAAGCCAATCTTTCTTTCAGCAAGTTTTATAATAAGGCATTGTAAACCATCACGTATCAATCGCTCGTGGGAAAGTTGCAGGGCACTTGTGCCTTTTGGTAAGCTTACATACATCAAGGAGGCTCTGAAATATTAAAAATCCTACCTCTGAATCGTAGTAAGTTTTTAAATAAAATATAAACAACAACAAAAAAAACAGCTATCCATCCAACGAACGAATATTAAAAACAAAACGCTAATTTGGATTTGCAATCTCACAATGACATCTGAACCTTAATTTAAAATATTATACCTTCCAATTAACTAATTACTCGAGGCATAAATACAAATTTTAAGAGTCTAATATTAGCTTTATTTTATGTTTTCTACAGTTTTCTTACTATACAAATTAAAATCGATAGAAGATTTTATTTATCCTTCTTTGCTTCCATTTTACATCGGCAAATTGAGGAATCCTTTTTTTTTAGACATCTTTGATGAGCTCTGTACCGCAAGGAAAGCATGAACAATAGAGCTTGATAATTAATAAGCGTTCCTCCATTGTATTGAGGGAATTAGATGGAATAGAGAGGATGTCTTTATTATGACATTCTTTGAAATATGACAAATCTCTGTACGCTAAGAGGCAAAGGATAGTTCGTAGGGAAAATATTGCAATGTTAGTAAGAGGGGTAATATTTATACTCTCCTAGTATAGCTTTCTTCGTAATAATTTATTCTTGGATATTCGAGTACCTTTACTGTTTAAATTTGTTCATAGTGGCTTAAAACTCACCCTCTGACTCCCAGAAGCTTGGGTTAATGCGATTTTATTGATTAATCTTTATCCTCCCAGATTTTCATGCTATTATTGTTTTGTTTTGTTTATCTGTTTTCCCATTCTTTTTCATGACTGGATAGACACGAGAACGATTGAAAGGGGGCTTCAATCAACTAAAAATAGCCCCTGGTCTCAGCATTTTGAGATGTCATTTGCAATAGCAGACGTTTTAATCATTCATATTTTTTCCAATCTGCCTACAAAATAATGGAAACATGTTGTTTCAACTCTTCTATTTTAATCAGAGGAGATTCACAAATAAAAAAATCCAATGGTCACCGAATTGTGCTTATATCCATTGCAGACGTCTCATAACTGATGTAATTAAATACTAGTTTCACTCATTTTAGGGTTAGATAGGCTAAAAATGATTCACCCTACAGATTTTCAAGAGTGCAAATTATTAGAGTGCGGATGGCTGGTGTCCGGTCACAAAAACTGAAGAGTTGGACCATGTTTCAAGGGAAACACATAAAGTGATTACGGCCAACACAATATCAAGGAAAAACTAACTCTTGTAAGCGTAACTCGGAACAGATAGTGAAACCTATTGCTTGAGACTGCAGAGAATTAAAATGTGTTGTGTCTAAAGAGCATAAAACAAGAAGAACAAAGGTGCTGCAGAGCTAAAACAAAACCTTAACAACTCTGTGGAGACCACAAGATTTCTCCGAAAGATTCATTTAGCTGAATAAGGAAAAGTGCCTTAATCGGGGCAATGATCATCTTCTTGATCTTAATCTTGATAAAAAAGGGGAGAAATGAGCAAGAGATTTAATGGAGGTGAAAAAATTAATGGTAAGTTTTGCCCTAGAGAGGAGGAAATCTCTTACTTTTTTATTTGATTTGATTTTATTCAATGCCTTCAGCCATGCTCTTTCGTGCAGTTCTTTCTGCCGACTATGGTCCATCCTGCGCGCGCCAGCTATCAGCAGGGAGTCATTGTTCTGGGGCACACTGCATTAGCCTAGAGCTTGCTGCCTGCGTTAAAACTGCAAGGTACACCAATGTTGAGCCTACCATGCAGTGTATAGTATCTTGATGATATTGGCGCTGAAGTTTTTGAAACTGTAAAGCTTCCTAAGCTCTCTCTCTCTTAGCTAGGAAGATTCTGTTGTTTATGTGGATCTCATAACATATTGCGGTAACACGTAGTCCACGGACTTTAGTCTCGTAGGTATATGGGTAAATTTTGTCATTGACAATGATTTCCTCAAGTTTCCGGAGGGTCTTTATTTTCCACTAGTTTTCGTAACTGCTGATGTTATTTATCTCAGTAGCTGTCTCTCTTTCTTGTACTCCCACATTCCATTAGTCCATCTTGGTTGCGGGGGAATTTTATTATCTGTTTTGGGTAAACTCGCGGCCTGGCTCTTTCGTTGTATTCGTGAGCAGATACCTTCGTTGCAGAGAATGTAGCCTTCTTACGTTGCAGGCGGCCAGATGGATAGACCAACTGCACACAACTAATAAGAGGTAAGTGCGTGAGTAAATTAATAGTTGTTCAAAGGGAAGATTTAAATACAAGTTTTCATTGAAGGTTATTGAAAGATTTAAAACAAAATAAACTTTAATTACACTAATAATGCTAATTATGTAAATGTCTACAAAGGCAAATGAATGGGAGAATAATGTCGCTCCCAATGAAATAATAAATCAAATACTAATCAATTTAACGGGGATAAAATTATGTGACTCAGTTAGACGGAAAAAATGTTGCTAAACACTAGGAAGTCCGATTAAAGGGTCGGGAGGAAGATATCAAGTGGCGAGGACAAAAGGGGTAAAAGGGTTTTACCTTGACGGCTTGACTCTTGGTAAGAGGAGCGATTCTTACGAGGTGAGCTAGTCTTCGGGCTCGAGGGGCGTGGTATTTGTGACGGAGGGGTCGGATTTACCTGGAGCACAGGTAAGGTAATTTTTAGGCTGAGTGAGACATTCTCGAATTGGGATGAGTAATCTCAGACGAGGGGCGAGGTTTCCTTGACCGGATGAAAAGAGTGGTTCGCGCAATTCTCCAAAGAAAAACTCGTTTCAGGCATTTGCCGATTGACTGTGGCCAAACTCACGACAATCTGTCTATACGACGAGACCTAACTCTGATGACCAACTTGAGATGAGGGCCTGTATCTTCGAGAAAGGGCGGGTGGTACTCTTTGACGAGTAACGGGTGACCTTAGGTTAAATAACCTGCTGGATTCCTCGCTAGAAAGCATCCAAACATTGCAGTCCTTTGGGAATAACCATTGGCGCCAGTCTCTTTAGTCCCATACAAGATAAAACGACCTAGGAAGCTTCTTCTCGGGACGGAAAAATGCGTCTCAGTGGGACAGAGACTAACTGATCAAACAAAGGTGTTACCAGCAGCTTTGAAGTTTTCCCACGCGAGAATAGTTCTCTCTCCTTGGGTTTAGAGATCTAGCTTAGGCCCACGTGGTATGTGCTTGAAGGGGGTGGGGGGCTTAAGATGGACCTTAGGGTTCGTTCCCTCACAGGAGCTATGATGAAGCTAGTTATTCTCTCCATCTCGTCGTTAATCTCTTTCAATGTTGCCTTGTTCAGGTCAGCTGGTTCGTGTCTAATGAGATGTTCCCTGTAGCGATACCAGTTGGCCGAGGCATAGCATTTGCAAAGAATGACTGGAAAGTTGATTGGTGTGAGCAAGATTGTTGTTAAGTTTGGTATGTGGTAACTGGGTACTGTTAGGTCCAGTTCACTATGGTAATTAAATGGGACGCCGTTGCTTGTCATGATTATGTCAGGTTTTGTTGCAAACCTGAAGGCTTATTTTATGGAGGTAGTTATTATCTCGATCTTCTCGTCAAAATTTTCCAATGTTGCCTCGTTTAGGTCAGCCGGTTTGTATTTAGTGATAAGTTACATGTAACGTTTCCAGTTGGCCGAGGTGTAGCTTTAGCGGAGGTTGACCAGAAGGTTGATCGGTGGGAGCAAGATTATTGTTAAGATTTTTTTATGTGATCGCTGGTTGCTGTTATGTCTGGTTCACTATGGTAATTGAATGGGAGGGCGTTGCTTGTCATGATTATATCAGGTTTTGTTGCAAACTTGTAGGTGATATAGGTCGAGAGGTCTGGCCCTAACCTTTGGATATTTTTTTTCTTTCATAATCATTCCCACGTTCCGATCTCTTTTGTTCGAGTTATAGTCTGCCGTTCGGCATCTCGGATTGAGGCCACCTACTAAGAAAACCATTTGGCGGTGGCCGAAATAGGTGTAAAAGTTGTTGTTGAGCAGCTACGCTCGTCGAGATGGTTGGTACGCTGCCACTAACTCAAGGAAACTCAATAATATGGGTATTTCCACGGCCACAAAAGACCCATCCACCTCCGGTAGGTTCATGAATGAGATATTCCTTTTGATAACCATATCAGCACTGTTAAACCTTTCCTAAGAGTGGTTCTTTATTATCACTTTGTAGTCCGTTATCTTCAATTGACCAGACCTCGTGTCAATACCGTTGCCTTTATTAGTATGATATTGGTGTCGAGGTCTCTGAATGTGTTACCATATGCCATAGCTTTCCTATTCCATCAATTAACATTGAGTTTCGTTGATGTTTTCCATTTTGAATTACTGGTTTTCTTTTTCTTCTTAAGTGTTTCTTGGTTGTGAATTTCCTCTTCCAACTCTTTGTCTTCTTGAATTCGGAGGAGGGTAGTTGTTCATATGTATCCCCATAGAAGGTCACATTGTTATTAAGAAACTCCTCCTTGACTTTCTCTTCGTAAAACTGTGTGTCCTACTCCCAGTTGAATATTTTCTTTTCGATCCCCATGACAATCTTGTTAGTATATATGTCTTTTGGGAAGAAGATCTGGTCGCATGTGAATATTGTGAGATTAATCTCATCCGCATCGAGCGGTCCTTTTGGTTTCCCGCTTCCTCCTCAGTGTACCATACATACTTGGTGATGATCTCTCAGTCCGATGAGTCCGAGGAATTTGTGGAGTGTTAGAAGCCCGTCGTCTCTATCTTTTTATTTGGTATCTTCTATTGTTTCAGGTCTTTTGCTTTTGGGGCTGCGGCCTCCCTTTCTGTTCTTGCCTCAATCCTAGAGTCAGGTTTATTACCCTCCTCTTTCTGTTTTGCCTCTTCCTTTCGGAACTCAGGAATTTCTTCTGCTCTCTGTGAATTTATCTGGTGGTTAGGAACCATTTGTAGTTGCAGAACATCTCATGATGAAGGATTGTCCTGGAACCACATTTCTTGCATACCATTTTGTACTAAAATTTGGTTTAGCTCTGAGGTGAACATCCTGGTTGTGTTAGGTTCCTAACGTGTGCGTACCAAAATGCACCTAAGGATTTTTGTTGAGCTCTCGTTTTGAATCTTTAGTTATATCTTCTACAATTATTCCTCGAGGTAGGCCACCTTTGCAACTTGTGCGTAGGTGGTGTTATTCTTTCTTGCCACCTTATTTTTGCTTAGCTAGTTCATCTTCTTAATAAACACTTTTTTATTGGCCATTGTTCGATGACCTCACCCGCAGTTTGCGCACTTCTCGTAGATGCTCTTGAAATCTTTCCAATGATGCACGGATTAGAGGCAATTGGATCATACCTCATAGGGATATTTGCAGTCTGTTGTGGCGTGCTGCTCAATATTATAACAGTGGAAGCAGAATTGGATGGGGCTACATGCTTCCTCTCAATCTGCTTCTCACTAATCTTTGCGTTGAACAGCAGCAGTCTGCATTGTTTGGCCTTCATAGCCATCTTGCTATCCGTCACTAAAACGTTAAATACGTTAGAATAGTCGCAGTTGTCACGTTTATTCATAAGCTTTATGACTCCTGCTGCCTTTGCCCACTTCTAGTTCTTCATAATATCTTCTCAGATTTCGTAATTGGTGTGTTGGCCTCACCGTGGGTAAATATTCTATAGACCACGCTCCTATGAGTCAGAATCTGAAGGGGATTAGCAAGTTGTAGGTTGACCCCAAGAAGTGTCCTTCATTGCCTCCACCTCCTTTTCCTTTCTGTAAATCGCGACGTAACCTGAGACAATATCTGATAGCCTGAATATGACAATTTTGAATCATCCGTAGACGACCTCAAACATTTTGTCCGTGGTCGGCCTACTATATCCGCTAATGGTGCGCAACGGGATTAATTTTGTGCCATTTCCACGTGAGGGTGGCCCCTTGGTGCTGTTTTTTTCTTTTTACGAGTTTTTTATTCGTGGGTTTTGTTCTACAACACACTGATGTTTATTTTAGTTGATCCGATTTATGTGGGTGTTCAAACCTTTGTTATTACTTGGAGTTACTTGTATGTATTTCTCCCTCTGTTGTAAATTGATGGATAAATAATGAGGGGCAACCCCGGGGGAAGTGGTTTCTTGAGGTATAAAATGCAACAGACTTTTTGTTGGTTAGCGCCGAATGAAGCACCGCTAACTGCGGGTCCCCTCCCCCCATAGCTTGGGCATCTAAACTGTTTCCGGCTTGCACATAGACGGGTGTTAGTTCTCTCTATGGTCTTCACGGTAGAGACGAGTCGGCCTCTCCCTCTCCAGAGGTTGCAGTTCTCCCCCTTGTAGGGTGCCTCTGATGTCGCGTTCCACACTGGTCTAGTCCTCAAATCTGCTTTCCCCGGCGCCTCTGATTATGACATAGTTGAAACGAACCGAAATGTTTGTCAGTCCTGTTTACTTGAGCGTCATCACTTCGGTGAGGAGGTTATGGGGGAATGGGGCTTAAGCTGACCTAAAGTGGCCTATGCGCGGCTCTAAAATATTTTTCATTTATAAATTCTGGTATAAAGTTTCTTCAAAGTTCAAGCAGAAGTCCAATGATCATCAATCCTGAAGATTGGAGCGACTGGAGAATGTCATTTACTCTGAAAAATCATCAGTTTGCATTGTTTACGTGAACAGGGCGTGTTTACGTATGGAAGTAGTCGAAGAAACTTTTAATCCCGACTACTTTGCCCTCAACGTACAGCATAAAGGGCAGGTCTAAGGTGATTTAAGCAGCCATATCATGTAATTCTCTCGGTCCTACCTTCACAATCGTCGGATCTTACTATTACAGTACATCTTTCGTCAGCATTAAAACACCATATGAAGAGCCCGATTATTGCCTTCACCAACGCATCTGGAAGAAAATGAACAGATTTTTTTTCCAGAATGGCTCCTGATTTCTCTAACCACATCCAACGAATAATAACACACGGGAGGTACACACCGAAAACGGATTCTCACCTTAAATCCCTTACAAAACCAGGGTGCACATTAATATTCAAATATTCCCCTGAATTAATATGATTATCCAATAAAACCCAGTAGTTTATTCAAATCAACTCCATGCATGCCCGAAACCAAGAAGGATCTTAATTATCGTTCCTATATAAAAGGAATGGAAACTCTCGTCGAAACTGACGAGGTTATTTTGCTATACCGCGGATAGTTTTACGATAATTATATTTCCCTCATAATCTTGCTGCTTAGAACAATTCAGACCTGGATACTGGTCCCAAATAATTACTTACGGAAAAAGTCACCCAAATTAATAAAAAAAACAGAATTGGATTCTCCCCACACAGTTTTTTGATTTACCACTTGACTCGGAGGAAATACAGTGCGCTTTCTTAGGTCGTTGACAATATTCAAGTGTATATTAGTTCATTTGTGTGCTTGTGAATACTAAAGCTTGAGAAAATGATCCAACCGAGTAATTACATGTTCCATGGGTGCCAGCTGCATGTATCCAAATGTTGATGAATATTCTATCGTACCTGCAGTGTTATAGTAATTTTAGTTTATGTCCTCTTTTCAGTGAAGAGTCATGAATCTTGAATAAGTGCGGACTTTGAGATAGAGAGTGCTGGCAGGGATTGGACTTGGAAAGTTTTATGTAAAATCCTATGACGCGTAGAGAGTGGGCAAATGAGAGTCGTAGCGAAACGCGCGATTGCGATGCCTGCTATAGCGTGATGTGAAGATTTGAAGTTAAGTCAATTTTTATCGTTCCAATTTTGACAAACTTCAATATAAAAAAATAACAGATAAATCATTTATTAAAATATATTTACGTACGAAAGTTACTATTATTTTTATTCAATGAAATAGCCGTCGGTCTCAACCACAGCCTCCTGGCGCCATCGGAAGCTGCCTCAGGCCTTATCGATGGTCATCCACTTGAATTAAGTGAAATCTTTGGTAATTCTGGACATAATCTCACCTTGGTGGTGCGCGGAGACTTGTTGGTCTCCTCTCTTTTAACCATGCCTCCCACAAAATAGTCCAAAATGTTGCACTATGGGGAGTTTGTAGGCCAGATGCGGTCAAAAGAATTGTTTTACCTTCAAGAATGAGTCCTCTTGCTTGTACGGCCATCTCCTGAATCCATGGTTACACCAAATCCTTAAGCCATTTATGAGGCTCTGAGTAAAGATAGACGGGAGCGTAACGTGAACTTTGCTAATGAAAACCCCAAACAACATGATGTTAACCGTGAATTTAGTCTTCATGACTCTAGGTACATTTTGGAGGGAGATAGTGAGCCAGCGGTAGTTTTAAGACTCCACGTCCTGGTCCTGGATGGGAAATTCTTCTCATCTGAGAGAAACAAATCATACCGGGCTTAAGGGGATGTTTCAGTTTGTTCACAAGCTTTGTATTATGTTCTTTCTGCTTGTACTTATCTTCTGCAACAGAAGCTGGCACTTTCTCTTCTTGTATGAGTAGTAGGGGATGTCCACATGCTCTAAGAGCCTGATGAGAAATACTGGCATTCTCTTGTCCCTGGCAATGGACCTCATTGACATGCTAGAACCGTTGTCAATAATGGATTGGATCTCAGCGACAAATTCGGTGGCTTCTTTTCTTATCAGAAGGCTTAGAGTGAGGTTTTTGAGCAACCACACTTTCACATTCACAACCTGACTCATCTAACTCTTTCCTGTTCCTCTGCTCCGTCCTCATATTGACACCCAAGCATTCACTCGGATACATTCGCATTGGAGATCCCGGCGTGAATACCAAAGAGCACAGGTTGCCTTTTGTATTTATTTCGAGGATTGAATTTAGCCATAGTATTGTTTACTTCACAAATTATGCTCAACTGAGTCTACTATGATAGAAGGTGGCGGTTAGCGACGTCAGACAACACGATACGCGGAATTCAGGGTTGTCAACAGCAACAAATTCCCCACCACACTCTGTAAAGGAAAGATTGTTTTTTATAGAGCGTTGATCGTAGGTGTACTAAACATCTCATAGGTGGTTCTCCGTTTCTCCGGCGGTTCATAAGAGAGATTGACCGCATCTATGAATTCGGGCGGAAGTTGAGCGAATGCCAACGAAACTTCTTCTTAGACGACGCGACATTCAGTGCTTCTACGAAGAGGACGTACCAAAATTAAGTCTTTCATGTATCTATTTGAGTACATGAGTGGTCTTTTGAGATGAAAACCTCATCTATAGACGGATGTATCCTGATTTTGCCACGGCTCAGTCATGTCGCTCTATTTTTAGACGCTTTCACAGAGAGTCGCCTGAAGTTTTGTGAAACCCTCAAATATTTTCAAGAACACCGAGTTTTTATTGTCTTAAACCAAGGCAATATTAGGCGCTATTGTCTTCAGTAATTGAAACACACGGCGTTCTTTATAACATTTATTAGATAATAATAATAATAGTGCTGAAATTACAATGAACGAGCTTGTGTGATACGCATGAGCAAAGGTAAATCCAGAAAGGGATAGAGAGATAGAGAGCGGGAGAGTGAGAGAGAAAGAAAGAGAGAGACTGCCCTTCATTCTGCATGAAAGCTGAGGGAGTGGTAATGGCTGGCGCCAGGGAGCGCGTATATATATACCAATAAATTGGTGAGTTTGATGGTCTTAAAAGTCACGAGTTCTCATCACTATGAATGATTCGCATTAGTATAAACCACACGCATAAGACCAGGATTTATCAATCTGTGATTAACCTAACCTATATTACTTCCCTCCTCGCATATATTTGCTTCTCTTATAATTGTATTTTTTTTTAATAGTTATATCCTTATAGTCTATTCAATCTTTTTCAACACTTTTACTCGTTTGTAAGGGTTTTCCCCTGTCTCAAGAACAAATTTTCGGCAAATCTCGTTTTGAAAAACATGACGTAAAATTAACCGAATAATTTGTCAAATCACATCTCTATTGACAAGGAATTGGTGAATTTTTTCTTACCGATATCTACTTCAGAGTTGGTGGAACAAACCCTATGGTAGTACTTCCAGGAAGATAGAATGACTGTTCTTGCCTATAAAGGCACAAGTTTTCTCCATCAACACGCGTTCTATTACAGACGACCTTCCAGAATGAACGTCACGTTGTCACGCTGACGTTCTTTGCCCGAACTCTACTATCATCGAGCTTCCCTACGCTTTCTCTCCAAGACCCTTTCACTATAGATTCCCACCAAATATACGTTTCAATCAATCAGTCATAGTTTAGAAGTAGATCAGACGTCCATTCGGCTAGTCGATTTTCATCCGGATTTGACCTTACTTTTACAATTGCACATCCCAACAGATTACTCATGCATGCCGATGCAATCAAATATTTAACGAGAGTATGTACTCAATCAATTAGATGAAAGGACTCTTCTCTCCATCAGACAGGCAGCTCAAGCAGGTTTTCAAGGGACGTGACGCTTGCACTCATTTCAACTTTGATGTTCCTAGAACCTTACTACTCATCCGAAAAGATTGTTCATTCTTCACGTTCATGCAGCCAACTAAATTGGGCAACTTCCCCGGCGAGGTTGCAACAATTGTACTTACGTAAGGATGCCTTCATCATTAGGCCGCGAATTATCAGATGACAGTAATCAGAAGTACACACAGACAACAAACCCCAATTGCAGTCTCCAAGCCGTTAACATCCTGCCCCTCTAAAATCATCAAGAACTACCCTTGCATTCTATGTTATTTTAAACTCTTAATCATCCCGTTCTTCACAAGTATGTTCAGAAATAGTGTACATTATTGCTAACATAGTGATCGTGAAAAAACTTTCATGTGTACTATATTTTATATCAACTTTAATCTTTTTTCAACTCCCCCCCTTCTTTCTCTCTGCCTTTATTTGCATCTCTCCCTATCTCTGTCTGCCTGCCTATCTGTCTGTTTCTGTCTGTCTCTCTCTCTCTCCGTCCCGGTCTGCCTGTTTGTCTCTCTCTCTTTGACTCCGTTTCTATCTACCTGCCTCTCTCTCTGTCTCCTTATCTGTCTCATAGGCTGCATATATATCTGTCTTTGTCTCTCTCTTTCTCTATCAGGCCTTATGTGCCTCTCTTTGCCTCTCTCTTCCCTTTTCTCTGTCTCTCTATACCCATCTCGCTGTATCTCTCTGTCGCTCTTTGTTTCTCGCTCTGTCTCTTTATACCTCCCTATGCCTCTTTCGCTTCCTCTCTCTGTTTCTCTATCCCTCTTTGGCTTCCTCTCTCTGCCTCTCTCTATGCCCCTCTTTACCTCTCTTTGCACCTATCTTTAGCTCGCTCTCAATCTCTCTCTTTTTCCCAGCCTCTCTTTCTGTCTTCTTTGTACAATGTTCCGTATTCTGGGTAGGAATTATTATCATCTGCGGACCAAGAAGCTTCCATTTTTCAGTTCCCCCAAAGCACTACGAATACTAATATCGAGGCATTTCATAGGAAATCTTCAAATTTTGGAATAACCCGAGCCTTTCAGACAGAATTATAAAATAATAGGTTCCTTTAGGACAAAATTGTGGAATTACCGGGATCTTTCAGAGGAAACATTAGAATAACGCAGTTTTTTGGAATAACAAGGTGCTACAGACGGAATTTTGGAAAATAAACGGGAGTTTCAGGTGGAACTTTGTAATAATTGGTTCTTTCAGACGGAATTTTGGAATAGCGGGGTCTTTCAGAGGGAAATTTAGAATAACCAGGATTTTTAAAGAGAATTTTAGTATAATCGGGGTCTTTCAAAGGAAAATTTGGAATAATGTGGTCTTTTAGGCGGTATTTTGAATAACAGGCTCTTTTAGACGGTATTTTGAATAACAGGGTTCTTCAGACGGAATTTTGCAAAAACCGTGCCTTTCAGATAGAACTTTGAACTAAAAAGGTCTTTTAAACGATACTTTGTAAACGAAGGGTCTTTCAGCCTGAATTTTGGTAAACTCTGGATTTTTAAAATGGAGATTTGGAATAACGCGGTTTTTAGTCCCAGGCGACTCTATATATCACTATGTCAGTCGTCGGTCCCTGCTTTGCTTCTTTTTTTTGTTATGGTAATAAGATCAAAACTATTCTGCCGATTCTAACGAAATTTAAAACCCTTATGTTGTTTTACATTCTATTTCGAATCATATAATTGCTAAGGTTCTCCCAAGATTAGCCCGGGAATTATTTTGTTTTGGCACTAACATCATAACTATTCGGCCGATTCTAACAAAATTTGAAACCCTTATGTTGTTTTACATCTTCTTTCGGATGATATAATAGACAAAGGCCTCCCAAGGTTAGTCCCCAAATTATTGAAAGTTTTGGAGGTCGTAAGGTCATAAATCAAAATAAGTGAGAGCACTCGACTTTGGTCAGCAGGCCTTGTACGGTACTTTGGAATATCGGACTCTTTCAGTCGAAATTTTAGAACAACGTAGTCTTTTTGACGGTGGGCATCCAGTCACACTGAGCATTTTCCCATCGCACCATGATTGATATTTGCAAAAGAAGATATTTTCTGTCCCTGTTTTGCATCAGTTTTGGCGACGTATTTTGAATAAGGAGAAAAGTGGTTCAAGAAATTTAAGAAATGTGATCGAAATCGTACAATTAATTTTCGAAATTTGATAAGAGTGGAACATTTGCCTAGTGAAATGTGTTAAAAGTGGTGGAATTTATTTTGGAAATGACATAAAAGTGGTGCATTATGTGGAGGTACACCACTCTATACCATACACCACTTCTATATTATTTGGGGGAAGGGGGAACCTAATTACTTACTGCAACGCGAACCGTTTAAGGACTGTTTGCATGGATTAACGACCTACTAGGAGAGAGAACCTGAGGCTTTGGGTTTTAAATCCTTAATAATCAAGGAAAGTGCATAAATGGTTTGCGAGATTTAATTAAATAGGCCCAAAGTATCGTTCAAGGTTATTTAAAGATGACAACAACAAAAATACAATTTTTTTTAAAAATATCCAAATTAAAAATAGGCCAAGGGAATTATTTAAATAAAATAGTCTCTTAGGATTATTAATTATGATAATGATGAATTCTAGAAAAAACTTAATTGAATAGCATTACTATGCTCGGTCAAAAGTGGGGACTTGAAAATATTAATGATTGAGTGGGGTTTCAATCTTACGGGTCGATGACTCCGAGGAAGATCCTGCTCAGGATGAGGCAAGTGGGGCAAGATCCGATACAACCTTCCGAGAAATAGCGATGACGATAACCAATCTTTAAGGATGACGCTCGACGGAGAATTAGGGGGGACTCGTAATCCAATAGAAAAGGAAACTTCTTTTCTTCAAAGGTAATCAATGGAGATTTTCTTCGAATCGATTAAACGAAGGGAGACTGTCACGCAACACCAAGGATTGCCGTTCACAGAAGCTACCAATTGACTGGGATAGAATCACGGCGTGGAAGGGTCTTGCTGTCGTCCTTACGGTGCGGGCGGGACTCAGAGATCTCCAGTCAAACCCGGGTATTTGTACTAGTGGGCCTGAAGGGGGGAAGGGGGAATTGGAGAAGGGAGCGAAAAAGCTCCAGACATCTTAATCCTTAATGCGGACGTAAAAGTCAGTTTTTAGCGGCAAGAGGCAAGAAACAAAGCGGCTCGTTTTTTCCTTGTCGCCGAAGGGAAGGCTCTAGACAAATTCGCACGATTGGGGGATATTTCCCCAATACGCTCAGAAGTCGAAACTTCTCGAATGTTCTCGAAAAGGGCGTGACGTTTCAATGGCGGAATGAAAAAAAATACAATCTCACGTGGTCTCCAAATAACCTGCGGAAGAATTACGTCAAAGGTTATTCTTCTACACAATTGATCAAGGAAATATTATAAAAGGGATACAATTAATTAGACAAATGGTATAAAAGTAATACGGTTACTCAGGAAAATGTGAGGAAAGTGGACAATTATTTTGGAAGTGTGGTAAAAGTGGTACAGTAGTTTAAGAAATGTGATAAATAAGTCAATTGATTAGGAAAATATGAAAAAAGTTGTACAATGAATTTGTTAAGAGTGATAAAAGAGTACTAATAATTTAGAATATGTGCTAAAGTAGTATATTTAATTTGGGAAATGTGACTAAAGTGGTACATTATTTTAAAAAAAAAATTGATACAATTAAATTTGGAAATGTCATAAAGTGCTACATTTAAGTTCGGAAGTAATTTTTGAAATGTGATAGAACTACTCAATTAATTTGGAAATTAAAATAAAGAAGGATAAAATTGGTACAATTATTTGAAAAATGGGATATATTGGCACAATTAATTGGAGAAGAAGGATAAAATTGGTACAATTATTTAATAAATGGGATATATTGTCACAATTAATTTGAAAAGAAGGATAAAATTGGTACAATTATTTAATAAATGGGATATATTGGCACAATTAATTTGAGAAGAAGGATAAAATTGGTACAATTATTTAATAAATGGAATATATTGGCACAATTAATTTGAGAAGAAGGATAAAATTGGTACAATTATTTAATAAATGGGATATATTGTCACAATTAATTTGAGAAGAAGGATAAAATTGGTACAATTATTTAATAAATGGGATATATTGGCACAATTAATTTGAAAAATGTAATAAAAGTGCTACAATTATTTTTTTAAATGTGATAAAAGTGGTACAATGCTGTACAATTATTTGTGAAATGTGATAAAAGTGTTGCAATTAATTTTGGAAATCTGATAAAAGTGCTACAATAAATTTGGGAAGTGTAATTAAAGTGGAATGATGAAAGTGGTACAATCATTTGGGGAAATATGTAAAAAGTGTTACAATTAATTTGTCCATTGTTGTAAATGTGGCACAATGAATTTGAAAAATATGATAAAAGTGGTAAAATTGTTTGGAAATGGGATAAAAGTGGTACATTTATTTGAGACATATGATCAAGTTGTACAATTTATTTTGGAAATGTGATTTTAGTGTCACAACTAATTTTGGAAGTGTGATTTTAATGGGGCAATTTTGGAGGAGATGTGAGAAATGTGGTACAATTTATTTGGTAAATGTGATTAAAGTGACACAATTCTTTTGAAAATGTGATAAAAAATGGAACATTTTATTTGGGAAATATAATAAAAGTTGTACATTATTTAGAGAAGTGATAGAGGTGGTACAATTATTTGGTAAATGTGATAAAAGTGGTACAATTAACTAGGAAAGAATTTTGGCTAAAAAGAAAACCAAAAATTGCGAAAGAGATTAGAGATTGATCCTAATTTCTCTGTAAAAATTTTCGAATGAACATTTAGTACATATAAAGTGATTCGAAATAGTGCAGCCTATTTTGCACCTCATTTCGTTTATACCTCGCTAATAAAATCCCATTCTAATCCATCTCAGATGCAAAATATTACACCCTAATTTATACTTCATTTCATCTGTCTCATTAATAAAGTACCGTTTCATTCCCTCTCATATATTATGGCAAGTGACATAATTAAAAATAATCTAACCTCGAGAAAAAAAAGTGCAAATTTCCATTTGTGCCATTTCAAATTGTAGGATATAGCAAAACATCACGATTCTGGTTGTTTTTGTGGTCTTTGATTACATAAATTCGGTTTTGGATTATTAGGTCGATATTCTGTTGGTTTAATTTGTGTATCGTCTGCAGCTGAATTACCAATAAGCAAACGTTTCACACTCAATTAAAGAGTTTTAAGGCTTTACATGTGTACGTTTCTCTTATATAGGAATGAGTTGAATGTAACAGGTATTTTTCGCGTAATATTCGAGCTGTGTAATTATAGAAATTTTCTTTGCATAGTAATTACGAGTATATTGAATGAAATAAAAGGGGACAAATATGATGGTGATTTCAGAGTTAATGTGACTATTCAAATGAATTGTGTTAATCACTTGCTCGGATTTTCAAGAGGCGTGCATAAGGGACAAAATTGATATGCAGGGGAGGATTTAGATTTAATTTATATTACTGATTTATGGGGGAAAATAGTGGAGAAATTAAATTAGGCAGAATTTAGGAAAAGATTACTATATTTAGGGTAAAACAATAGTGAAGCCAATTTTGAGAACTACACGTTTTTTAAGAGTTGATTTAAATTAATTTACTAGAGCTAGGAATTTAAGAGTAGAAGTGAATTAGCTACGAGGTGTGACAAGGAGCTTAAAATACATTTTTTTTTATAAATGCAAGATTTTTATTTTACTAACTTTAACTTTTTGTTAAAAAAAATAATTTCAATGTTAATTATGGATAGGTATGTATATAAATTGAAAATAAATTCATATAATTTTACTTTTGCTAAAATTAAAGCCCTCAGTCATAAAAGATTAATGCGGATAATAGTTGTTAATAGTTAATAAGACGATAAGAAAAATGTTAATCTTCAAATATTGAAACAAATACATAAAGTGTGTTTCATTACCACTGGTATCCAAAATTATTTGCCATTATCTTAATTTTTGAAACCGAATTATTAAACGAGTTCATACAACTATCAAAACTCAAACGATATTCAACTAACATCTTGAATACTCTATTAAACTAATTATTTTTTCGTTAATACAATAAATGAAATTTTCTCAGCAAAGAAAATCATAAAACGCACTCTCAATGAATTCCTCCAATAGTAACTTGATTTTCGCCTCTTGAAAATTTCTCTGATGGCGATCATCTAAGACAAAAAAAATGTATTTATCTCAATGGTTTATCGAATGGTGATCTGTAGAAAATGTAGGTATGTGCCTGTGTGTGGGCGTGGGAGAGAGGGGGACGTAAACGTGATTAGGAGATAGTTTTGCTCTAGAGGGCTTCGTGTAAAACAAGGCATTGAAGCGGTCGATCTTAGGAAAACTTAGATACACCCTCACCTTAGGCACCGCTTCATGCTATGGTGGCCTTGGTCTTTGTATTCAATTTGGGATGAATTACAGGAATGCCACCGATCTTTCCAAATTGATAGTCAATGCAATCTATGCCCATAGAATGAGGCGCGAGCTAATGCCCGTGGGGGAAAAAGAGTACCACAGTCTCAAGACTGCCTGCGTTTCAAAACCTTTTTCAAAGGTCATAGGTTTGCCAACTAATTTAGAATTATTTTTTCATGCTGAATTTAAGAATATAATTAGTTTTCTTTAGTCAGGTCTGGTTTCTAAGATATGCTCGATTTATATTAGAACGTATATTCCAAAATAGCGCTATAATCAAACCGTTTATTACTTCTGTTTTGTCACATCTAGTAATGAGTAACCATACATAGCCTATTTTATTAATTTTTCAGGTCTAGATTTGCATTACAATGGATCGTAAGTGTAAGAATCATCCGAATAGGTTTTGTTACCACTGTGGGCATGTCACTCTTCCAGATTGTCAAGCAAAAATCACGGATTTTGTAAAAGGCCGTGGAGAGGCAGGGACCATTCAGTCCTCATATTTGCTGTAAAAAATGTGTGAAAAATTTAAGAGATTGTAGTGATAAGAAAAGGAATAGTATGGTGTTGAGGTAAGGCAAAGATTACATCACCGACTACTACTTCTGCATGAAAAACTTAAAAGGCATCAATCGCAAAACAAGCACAATGTTCAATACACCAATGCTCCTTCCGATATAAAACCAGTCCCACATAGCTCCGATCTTCCTAGCTCTGATTCCGAGGCTAGTGTCATTACTGATACAGCTGACTTCGATGCATGCAAGCCAAAATAGGGTGACCAACTGATGTGATTTACGAAAGCTGAATTCAATGACCTTAAACGAGATCTGAACCTTTCCAGAGAATTTGCTCAGCTTTTGAGTTCACATCTTTGAGAGAAATATATACTAACACTAGGGATAACATTCTATTTGTATTGGAACCGCAAGAACGAATTTAGAAAATTTTTCATGTTTTATGAAGCTTCTTTACTGGTCTGCTGTAACAATATTGTCGTGGTGTGACATTATATTACATCAATACCATATTATATCTATGGGGAGGGATCAATAACTTAGAGGCGAACCGAAAAGGGACGGAACACCACTAGTTTAGACGGGTTGAGTAGCGAGAAAGAGTGCAACGAGGTCAAGTAAATTATGAGCAATGGCAAAGCTCAAGGTTATTTAAAGAGGCATGTACAAAAATATAATTTTATTTACATAAAAATAATGAGAGAATTGACGGGCAAAATTACATCAGATGAACGAGTGGGGTGATTGTAGTTATGAATTAGACTATGAAGTTAAAATTAATGTGTTACGGGAGGAGACTATTAAAATGGGGGGAATTAACCTATATGGGTTACTAAAGGGGTAGAGGGGTTGGCTTACAGAGGGTTCCGGGTGAGACGTCAGGGTAAGGCTTCACAGATGTCTTCTGCACGTGAGGCGAGGCCGCTCGAAGCTTCTGAATGGGATGTTAAAGTGATGAAGGTTCTCCCAAAAAAGGGGGGTGGTAACGTCCGGTCCAGGGAAGAGTATTTCGGCCACCTGAAAACGAGGGGCGAACGAGGAGGGCTTCGACAGGAGTTGACGAGAGAAGTCGGAAAAATCACTCGGTAGCGATCGTTAAATGGAATTACCTCACTGGCTGGGGCTAATTCCAATACACAAAAATAGTTCAGCTGTCACTTTGCTTTTTATTAGCACCTGACTTGGAACTAGGGGAATTTTCTTGGGGTACGGGCGAGACTTCTTAACTTTGTGTCTCCTTATGGGAGTCGAGCACTATTTATGTCCGAGGCTCTCCCCGCGAGAGGGGTTAGCAGGAAACAGCTCTACTTTCGAATGGCCTCGAATCTTCCTACAGAGGCTATTCTAGCCCGTGTAAAAGTAAATCGTGGTGGACGCGGTTCGAGGCTACCACTTGTGAAAGGGGTGGGGGTGTTAGGCTTACAAATTTAAGCTTAACATAGCCTTCTACAGCGCATGGAAGTTTCGTTCTGAACAAGAGATTCCATGGTGAATTCCCTCACAAATATTGCTGACCTGCTCAACTTAATGGGCCTGAAGTATGATGCTATGGAATGGAAACTTTTCATTGACTCATATAACAGAAGTCTCAGGGCAGTTCTTTTTAATAACGGTAACAAATTTTCCTCGATCCCTGTTAAACACTCAACAACAATGAAAGAAACCAGCAACAACATGGACCGTCTGTTTTCTGCTCTCAACTACTAGGAACACAAATGGTTGATCTGTGGAGATCTTAAAATTATTGTACTCATCCTAGGGCCTTCAAGGTTGGTACACAAAATATCCATGCTTTATGTGCTTGTGCACAGTTGGGCTGACGACCAGCATTATGTGAGGCAAGACTGGCCGTCAAGACAAGGATTAGAACTCGGTTCACACAACGCTCATTCCCACCCTCTGGTTTAACCGAGCAAGATATTGCTTCCACCCCTGCTGCACATCAAACTCGGTTTGATGAAGAACATTGTCGGGGCAATGGTCAAGAAAGATAGGGGATTTGCTTTCGTCCGTCAGAAGTTTCCACGAGCCAACATGGAATAACTGAAGGCAGGTGGATTTCATGGTCCTCAAATAAGGGAGCACATCGAGGACACCAGTCTTGATGAAGCACTGAATCCTGCTGAACTCTCTGCCTGGTTGTCCCTTAAGTGAGTCGTTGCAAAATTACTTGGCAACCACAGAAGTCCTCAGTATGAGAAGGCTGTTGATGAGTTAATGGGGAATTTCCGAAAACTTGGTGCGTTCATGTCAGTGAAAATGCACTTCCTTCAGTCCCACATGAAATAATTTTCCCAGAAATTGTGGAGACCTCAATGAAGAACAGGGTGAGCACTTTTACTACGATATCTATGTGATAGAGGAACGCTATCAAAAGTCTTGGGATGTCAAATTTCTGGCTGACTACTGCTGGTGCCTGAAAAGGGATTTGTTGTCTACTAGGCACAATCGCGGAAGTCGCTGAAGAGATCATTCATCCCTGAGTAGTTTTTCTGTATGCTGTACTCTTCTTGGTATCAATTAGAACATTCTGTAAACCTTATGTGTATAAATATGTTAAAAATTTACTATTGTGTGTACGTACATTTACTAACAGATATATCTCAATATAGGAATTTCTGGCATGTGCATATATCTCAAAAACTTGATCTGCTTTGATAAAATGAGCATGATTTTCGGATTCATAGCGGAAAACTGGACTAAAATCAGATATTATGTGTTCGACCTTGAAAACAGCGCAGACCTGTGTATTGATGAAATTTCGATACTTTGAAACACTTACTTTTATGCCATACTTTGATGTTGTCGAAATTATAATACTCTGGGAAATTGATATCACACCTTTGTTAATTTAAAATTATAGGAATTATAAGGGACATTTTAGAAACCACGATATTTCTACGGGAAATTCATATAATGAAATCATTATTTCTTACTAATAAAGCTAAAACTTTACTTAATAATTCGTACCCTAACTGCTGAAAGTTTACTGGTTTTCCTAAATGTGAAAAAGTCTAGAGCTAATAATACGCGCAAACTCAACAAGGTTTAGCTTATAAATCCCAACACACTCATTATTAGAATCTGGAATTACGTATCATATCATTGTGTTGCAAATGGAGAAAGAACCTGTTTGAGATCTCTTACGAATAGGCATCGTTTTATTTAAGTCTGCCTTATTATTAAATGGTAAAAACTGGGGTTTCTCTGCTTCCTATATTTTGTTGGACTCCGTTTGGTCGCATGCTTCTAGGCCTTGGGTTGCCAGGCCTCACCCAACGGGAGCCTGCTTCCTTCCTCTTTTTGCTTTAGTTTTGTTTCTTGTTTTTTTCTTGACCTTGGTTTTGATTTTGTTTGTTTTGGGGGTTTACTGTTTTTATTGGTTTTGTTTTTAATCTCGCCTAATATTAGACTGCAAAGTGTTTGGGGAGATTATATTTTGGGGTTGCATGAATGGACATAATCCTCTGGATGCATTTTATGTATATTGTAGATTAGATCTGACGAACTCCTTATAGGGTGACAATGTTGATGACTTTTCTCTGGTAATAAATCTTTTGTGTGTTGAATGGAACAGGAGCTGCCAAGTGTAGGCCATGAATGGTCTTTTGCAGTCTCCTTCTTTTCTTATGTTCTTATGTTCTTATGTTTCCGGCGATTTGCGCCTTTGGAGGCAGTCACCAGATGAGCACTATAAAAATAAAAGCATTTGTTTTTTTATAAATCGGATCAATTGTAAAAAAGGGTATTTATTTCCATTAAGTTTGATAATTTTAATGCTTCTATAGTAAGTATAACTAATTGGATAGATTTAATTTTATTTTTGTAGAAAATATGATTAATCTCTATTTAGGAAAACATGATGGTTACTCTCCCCATTTTGCTAAAATGATTAATTTATTTGTTTTTTAATGTTTTGTTTAATAGATTATTTGAATAAAATACATTGGATTGCACGTATATTTGTCTCGAGTTATTATAAAAAATCAGAGATATTTTATTTAGCGAAATAAAATAACTAATAGGGAGTTATATTATAAAAGCAATTTTTCGTATAAAGAATTTTATATTGGGAATTTCCTCCATGGGTAATATTTCAACATTGGCAATTTTTCCACTGACAAATTTTCCATTATCCATTTCTTTTGCAAAGATTTTATGGCGCAATATTTCTTATTGGACACAAAATTAGGCGTAAAGCAACACGAATGCTTTATTTCTTTGATGGCAGCTGAAGGCTGTTCACGGTAGACACTTTTATAATGAGAGATAGAGAGAGATACAAAGAGAGTTTGAGAGAGAGAGATAGAGAGGAGAAGATAGAGGGTAGGATATATGAGGAAGGAGGGGAGAGGAAGAGAAATATGGGGAGACATAGGGGGAGAGAGGAGAAGAGGGATAAATTGGGAGAGATAGGGTGGGAAAAGAGAGTGGAAGAGGGAGAGGGAAAGAAAAGGGATATATGTTGTGAAGAGGAGGAAAGTGAGAGATGTTGGGGATAGGAGGCGAAAGCGAGAAGGGGTAAAGAGGGAGATATGGGAGAGATGGGAGAGATGAGGAAAGAGGTGAAGAGGAGGAAAAGATGGGAAAAATGTGGGGAGAGGGGAGAAAGATGGGAATGTGAAGAAGAAGAAATGGTTTGAGAGAGAGGGGGAAGAGAGAGTGAGATAGGAAGGGGTACGAAGAGAGATGGAATGAGAGCGGAGAGAGAGAATGGGCAGAGAGAAGGGATAGCAAGGGAATAGAGAGAAGAAGAGAAGAAGAGAGGACGTGTGATTGGAAGAGTGGCAGAAAGTGGTATTCCAAGGAAGAGAGGGTGGAGAAAGTGGAAGGGAGAAAATGAAAGAGATGTGGAGAAAGATAGAGAGAGAATAGGAAAAAGAGGGAGCAAGAGGGATAGATATGGAAAGAGATAGAGAGACTGAGAAGGAAAGGGAGAAATGGGGAGACGAAGAGGGGAGAGTTAGTGAGGGGGAGAGTGATGAGAGAGAGTGGGGAGCTGAGAGAGAGAGGTGGAGTGAGTAAAGAGAAGGGAGATGGAGAGTGATGAGAGTTACAAGGAGTTACAAGGAAAGAAAGTACCCTAGGAGACCTCACGGTCCATTCAAAGAGGGTACCTTTGGACTAGCAATCGAGCGGGCACAAGGCTGCTCAATTGTTTTGCGTCCCTAAACGGCCACTTTTCAAGACCTTGTCTAGTCTTGACTTGAACTGGTCAACAGATTCACTGTTGACAACTTCCACTGGAAGTGCGTTCCACTTACCGCAGATTGTGTAGGTGAAAAAATTTACACAGAGATTGCGGTTGTAACGCTTCAGTTCAAGTTTGAAGCCATGATTGCGCGTTCTGTTCTCACTCAGTGTGAAAATATCCTGGTAGTCAACATTGTCAAACCCTCGAAGTATTTTAAAAACTTCGAAAGAGCTGACCACGCAGTCTACGGGTTTCCAGCGAGAACAGATCTAATTCCCTTAGTCTATCCTCATAACTTTTATGTCGGATAGAGGGAATCAGCTTGGTTGCTCTGGTTTGTACGCGTTCCAATCTCGCGATGTTCTTTCGCAATGAAGGACTCCAAAATTGTACGGCATACTCCAGGTGCGGTCGTACAAGTAAGTTGTACAGGCACAGTACAATCTATTGGTTCCGATAACCAAACTGGCGCTTAATATAGCCAAGCATCCTTTGGGCCTTTTTCTCTGCCTCAATGCACTGTTTCGAGAGCTTGAGGTCACTAGTGATTGTTACACCCAAGTCCTTCTCAGTGTCACTCGATTCAAGAGCAGTGCCCTTAAGGATATACTAAGATTGGGGGTTTCTGTGGCCGATATGCATCACTTTGCATTTGTTCACGTTAAAAGGCATTTACCACGTGTCCGACCACTCCCCAATCTTCCCAAGATATTCCTGCAGACGGGCAGTATTTCGATCCTTTGCAACGTTCATACCAAGCTTGGTATCGTCGGCAAATTTCGAAATCTTGGCAACCATGTCACCGTCCATGTCGTTGACGTAGATGATGAATAGTAGTGGTCCCAGGACAGAACCTTGAGGCACCCCGCTAGTAACGGGCACCCACTCAGAAGACTGTCCATTCACCACCACCCGTTGCCGTCTGCTACTTAGCCAGTTCTCGATTCAGCCGGTTACCTTTCCGTCTATGCCCAGCGCTCGCACTTTCCGGAGAAGGCGGCGGTGGGGTACTTTACCAAAGGCTTTCTGAAAGTCTAGGTAGACCACATCCACCGCCTTGTCCCAATCATGCTCACTGAAAACAAAGTGGAAGAATTCCACAAGGTTCGTCAGGCATGACCGTTGCCTTCGGAAGCCGTGCTGGGAACTCCTCAGTAGTAGGGTTTGACTCTAAATACGACGTCACTTTGTCCACCATGATGCTTTTCATGAGTTTACCGACTATCGAGGTCAGACTGATAGGTCGGTAGTTCGACCGTTGGCTTCGGTCTTCTTTCTTGAAAATAAGAGTCACCTCCGCCTCACGCCAGTCTCTAGGAACGCATTTGGTCCGGATTGATATGTTGAAGATTGCGCTTAGGTGTCGTGACACTTGATCGCGCACTTCTTTCAACACTTTAGGTAGAAACCCATACGGGCCAGGTGACTTATTCGTCATTAGGTCAGTGATCTTCTTTTTGATTTCTCCTTCGGTGAAGTCCATATCCTCCAGCTTTTCCCCCGAGTAGGAATCCGTCGGCTGAGGGATGGGACTACACTCTTCAGTAAACACTGAAGAGAAGTAGTCGTTGAGGAGGTTAGCATTTTCTGCATCTGAATGCTTCAATGCTCCCTCCTCATTCCTCAAAGGGCCCATCGTTCGACGGATTGGTTTACGGCTGTTTACATATCCAAAGAACTCCTTGGGATTCTCTTAGAGTGGGGAGCTGAGAGAGAGAGGTGGAGTGAGTAAAGAGAAGGCAGAGGGAGATATGGCGCAGATAGGATAAGGGAAGGAGGGGAAGAGAATCGGAGAGATAAATAGAGAGAGGGGAGGTTGGAGGTGGATTGACAGAGAAGGATAGAGAAAGGGAGGGGGGCGGGGGAGACCGAGAAAGAGAGAGAGGCTGGGATATAGAAATGAGAGAGGAACAGAGCGTCGGTGAGACGGGGGGGGGAAATGTTGTTAGAGAGTGAGATATGGCGCAGAGAGGATAAGGCAAGGAGGGGAAAAGAATCGGGGAGATGGAGAGAGAGAGAGGGGGTTGGAGGTGGATTGACGGAGAAGGATAGAGAAAGGGGAGGGGGCGTGAGAGACCGAGAAAGAGAGAGATCGGGATATAGAAGGGAGAGAGGAACAGAGCGTCGGTGAGACGGGGGGGGGGCAATTGTTGTTAGAGAGGTATAGAGAGAGTCGTAGAGTGACGGAGAGCGAGAGGGGGAGAGAGATTGGTAGAGAGAATGCGGGCAAGAGGGGCAGATAGAAGGAGAGAGAGATTTTCTTTTGTCAAAGAAAGTTCGTGGGAAATGTTAGGCAATATTTAATGAATACAAGTATTGTTATGAGCACATAAACAATTTAGGTATTAAAAAAAATGAAGTATCTAAAATGATCCGAACTCTTAGAACCGACATCGTTTCCATAACAACTAGAAAGAGAAAGCGAAAGAGAAAGAGAAAGAAAAAGAAAAAGAGAAAGAGAAAGAGAAAGAGAAAGAGAAAGAGAAAGAGAAAGAGAAAGAGAAAGAGAAAGAGAAAGAGAAAGAGAAAGAGAAAGAGAAAGAGAAAGAGAAAGAGAAAGATCAGTTCAATTTCGTGTACGTCATGCTCTCATCCAGTTAACATGCCTGAAAAAATCTGACACGACTCTCGATTCCAAAGCTCATCGTAAAGCTTTGCTACCAAGATTCTCTTTTAAGTGGAGCTATTGCAGACAATAGTTCCAAAACAGGTTCATGTAAAGCTGATTAACAATCGGTAAGCTGAGGAAGACTAAAAAGGAGAAGACCAAGTCATTACCCAATTTTTGAAAGAAGGGCCGTTTCAAGCCTGCTGCAGCAGTTTTTCGAGATATTATTGAAAGTTTGAACATAAATATCTCGAGGCAGAGTGTTTCACATCAGCTACAGGAAAACAATCTTCACGCTGTCATACCCGGGGTCAAGCCATTGATCAGTCAGAAGAACAAAAAGGCTCATTTTTCATTTGCTACTGAGCACGATAAGTGGAAAAAACTAGTTTCAATTTGTTTGGATCCGATGGCAGGAGATTCGTTCGTCGCAGAGTATGCGAAAGATTATCTGTCAATTTCACCAAAAAGTGTAAAGATAGCAAGTAAATATCATCGTCTGGGTTATGATGTCAGGACAATACCCTAAACCACTCGTGCAATTACAAAGTACGGTGGGTGCAAAAGTGTACAAGGAATTGCTGCGGAAACATGCGAGGAATCCAAAATCAGTTCAACAAATCTAGGAATTTCTGCAATATAAATGGAGCAAGATCACTTCGCAAGAAGGGGGGGGGGAATTGTTATCTCGTTCTTGTAGCAGAAGATGCTAAAGCGGCATCAAAAATAAATGTCTAGCATTAAATACTAATTAGTTATATTCCAAAAAAATTTGCTTCCGCGGTCGTTCGGAACATTTTGGACACCTCAATTTCTCTAGTAAATTGCTTAAATACTGATAACTTTCATTCTATTCATCCAAATTTGCATATCCTTTAACCATAACTAGAATATAGCTTTCGGTTATCGTGTACCAATTTTTGAAACCTTGGATTTTCTATGACAAATGTTTTGGAAGATGTTTTGATAGAAATGCAGGCAATGTAAATAAACAACAAAGCATTGTTTCTTCTCCCATCTACAGTGCATTTTAGGTAAATTGATAGAAAGCTGAAAGTGTGCCTAATGGCTAATGATCGCACCATTGTAGGTTATTTGACCTTGGATAGGCTGAGTAAGAGTTTTGCTTTCATAAGGGTAACAGCATCCGCAAGTTCTTCTGAGAATGCCAGCGGAAATCGATAAAGGTACGCCATACTCGCATCCTTCCACGCCGGGAGAAACGTTAAGGAGATTGGGATTTATTTAAGTATCTAAGGAACCTCGTTTACAAAGTGAAACGGAAGTATAACGAGGCTGAGAATAAGTCTAAAGAGGCACTAGTTTCTCACGTAGGCTACCAAGGAAAGCCGTAGAGTGAAGAGACCATAGGAGTTGCCTATGGTCATGTAGGGTAAATATCCCACTTATTTGATGCTTCTGAGCGTCATCAGTAGCAAAGGCCACGTTATTCCTCCTCACATCTTCCCTCTAGACTTAATGTCAATGCAGACGTTTACATTGATTGACCAAGTAGCTGGAGGAAGGCCTTACGTTTTATATCAGCACTCTTCTCCCGCACATACGGCAGTGAAGACACAGGCTTGATTGTTAAACAACGCCCTGCATCACTTGTGCCCGCCCAGCTCCCCCGACTGCAAACCCCTAGATTATTTCGTGTCATGCGTTGTTGAGGATGATGTCAACAAGGTTGCTCACGGTACTTTAGAATTGAGGAAATCTGAGGGCCGCCATTGTGGAGGTAATGTCATACATTGATAAGTACTCCCTACCCAGGAAATTCGACTATTTCAGGTTCCGTATGAACAAGGTTGTGGATACAAATTGTGGCTACTTCAAATAATTTGTGTGTAAATTATCGTGAGAATATGTTGTATTGTTGGGTACACAACTTGTTTTCTTTTCTCGTTTGCATTTGTATCAATTTTCCTAAACCGCCTGTATCCATAAAACCTGGTGAGTCCCCTTACATTGTTCATTTCATGAAGGGACCCTATTATACCCTTTTATTTCTCAGGCAAAATTATATGACTAAACTAAAGTACTCTGCTAATTTCCTTTTAGTCGGGTGCGAGTCTAGTCGCGGGCGACTCTATATCTCACTATGTCGGTCGGTCCCCGTTTTGATTTTTTATACTTTTTGTAGTAACATTGTAACTATTCGGCCGATTCTAACGAAATTTGAAACCCTTATGTTTTTTTGCATTCTATTTCGAAAGATATAATTACTAAGGTCCTCCCAAGGTTAACCCGGGAATTATTTTCTTTTGGCAATAACATCATAATTCTTCGGTCGATTCTAATGAAATATGAAACCTTTATGTTGTTTTACATTCTATTTCGAAAGATATAATTACCAAGGTCCTCTCAAGGTTAGCCCAGGATTTATTTTCTTTTGGCAATAACATCATAACTATTTGGGCGATTCTAACGAAATACGAAACCTTTATGTTGTTTTACATTATCTTTAGAAATTTATGATTGTTAAGGTCCTACCAAGGTTAGCCCTGGAATTATTTCGTTTTGGCAATAACATCATAACTATTCAACCGATTCTAACGAAATTTGAATCTCTTATGTTGTTTTATATTCTCTTTCGAATTATATAATTGTCAACATCGTACCAAGGTTATCCCGGGAATTATTTGGCAATAACATCATACCTATTTGGCCGATGCTAACGAAATTTGAAACCCTTATGTTGTTTTACATTCCCTTTCGAATGGTATAATTGCCAAGGTCCTCTCGAGGTTAGTCCTGGAATTATTAAAAGTTTTAGAAGGTTGTAAAGTCATGAATCAGAATAAGTGAGATCACACGAACTTTGGTCAGCAGACCTTCTTTCTCTTACAATCTTGGTTGTTAAAGTCATGTATTTTGCTACCTTAGCCCCAGATCTTTCTCCTCCCATACTCTTTGAAGTAAGTATATGGGCAAGCTCTAAAAAATCCAAAACTTATAGATCTGCTGCGTAGAACTTTAATATTAACTACTTTGTATTTCTTGTATTTCTTGGTGTATACTTTCCTTACCTCCTATATCTGGAAATTTCAGCTCTAACGCACCTTTTTTGCAGTTTTCAAAAATGTATATATTTTACTAGAGAAAATATTATTTTTTTGGTTAGGTTAGCTTAGATAATTATTAATTTCAGATAAATTAAATTTTATTTTAGTTCTTTGTTAAATTAATAATAATACTCTTATTTTTCATAATTGCGTTTATAAATGATACGTTGTGGACTATCGAGAAGTTGTGGTTTCATTTGTAAATGGAACCACAGGTATTTGTTAGGTATTCGACACCATACCAAAGTTATGCTTATGCTACAAAGGCGTCTGCAAAAGTGGATTTCTATCAGGGAAAGAACGTCGTTTGAGGGTGGATTGCTTTCGTCATGCTCGGTATCTGTGTTAACCTAAGCGTGGATCAAAGAGATGACTACGATTAAATTAGGTAAGGAAGAGCTGTAGATCAATAAATTTACGGTAGTGGACAGCAATAATTACATGCGGGAATTGTGCGTGAATGATATCCCGAGGAAGCCTTCTCAAATTGGCAGCCTCGGAAAAAATTTGAAGTTAGTAAAGTTGATGAAACCGTGTAATTGCGAAGAAAATATACCATGGGTAGAGTTCTTTCACATCAGTGGGTATTTGGTGATGTCTGCTAAGAAACTCGGGAGGTTTTAACTTACACTCTTCCATCATGAAATTGCCAAAACTTTTAGAAGGATGCATTAATGTTTGACTTTCACCTGGGGCTGAAATGATAGGCGATATATGGAGGTCTTACAACTATATACCAGATATTCCTGGATAAAACATCAAAACTAAGAACGTTATTCATGGTGTCCAGTTTGTATCAGGAGGGGATCACGTTCAGAAAATTGAGAGTCCCTGGGATTTCCTAAAATGTCCAAACAAACGCATTTGCCCGACGCTCCGTTCTGTCACAAATTTGTAGTTGTGTGAATTTGTATAGCGTAAAAAAATACGAAAATAGAGACCTATTATAGAAGATTTTGTGCTGAATTTTGAAGGTTAAACCTTAAACTAATAGATTAACTTAAAATCTTTAAAAGTTATTGTGAAAGAAATTTTGAAAATGGAGAAAAACATATTGGGAATCAGCATAATAAACTGCATTAGTGATAAAAATTACAAAAAATCGGAGAATTTGCACCAGACTATATATAAATAAATATATATATATATATATATATATATATATATATGAGGAATTAAACCACATTCTCCGAAGACAATTTAATTTAGAACAGTTTCGGTGTATCTCACATCCTTTTTCAACTGACACTGGATAGAAAATATAAGAAAAGTGCTTACAAACATAACACACGGTCAGGTGGTGAAAGATCCCCTCTTTTTTCTCCCAATCCCCTACTTGTGGCTAATCACGGGGGGGGGGGGGTAGGCCTAAACATATTGAAGGGCTGACATTTTACTATTTTGTTTATTTGCTTTCGTATTACAGGATTAAGAGAAAATTGACCCTTAGATAGATTTAAATTAGGAACTGACGATATCAAGCTCGATTCTATGATTCTTCTCTTAACATAGTTAGCCGACTCAAATACCATTTTACTTCTATTGAAATCGATCGAATGATTCAAGTCTCTAACATGGCAAAATATTCCACTGCTTTCGCTGCCCACTCTAATATCTCTTTTGTGTTCATACAATCTCTTGTCTAGATTTCTTCCCGTTTTCCCTATATAAACTTTATGGCAATCGTTGCTTGGTTTGCATATACTCCTATGTTATGATGTTCTTTGGGTTTCCTGGCAATCATCAATTGGTTTAAGGAATTATTATATTTAAGGGCTAGATTAATACCCGCTTTTCCAAATATGTCCTTTAAACTATTTAATTTATTATTAAATGGCGATTTTATACATTTGTTGAAGTCATTAGTGCGGGAAGGCTTATTACCATAGAATGTTTTCCTGGCTGAAAAATGGGCAGACGATATGAACCAATCGGGGTAATACAAATTAGAAAAAATGGTCCTGATAATGACAATTTCTTCATCTAAATAGGAAGGATGACATATTTTGCATGCTCTAAGGAAAAGGTTAGAAATTACCGATTTTTTAACAGTATTATCGTGAAACAAAAAATAATGTATATAGGCATTCGAGTGGGTTGGTTTCCTATAAACGTCAAGTTTTAATTCATGGTGATCTTTATTAATGAGGACATCTAAAATGTGTAATCTATTATCATATTCCCATTCATATTTAAATTTGATGGAGACATGCAAATTATTCAAATTGTTAAAAAGGGTATCAAAATCATGGCCATTAGGCCATACAGAAAATACATCGTCAATGTACCTTAACCATATAAAGTTAGGGGGAGAAATTGTGGGAAGGAATTCAGTCTCAAAATATTCCATGAAGAGACATGCCAATATCGGAGATAAACTATTTCCCATGCTAAGGCCAAATATTTGTCTATAAAACTCATTATTTACTTGAAACACATTGTCAGAGAGACATAATTCAACTAAATCGATAAATTTACTCGTAGAAATGGGAAGATCCAAATTAAGTCTAGGCATGATTTCCCGCAGAAGGCCCATGGTTCGGTCAACCGGAACTTTGGAAAATAAAGAATTTACATCAAAGCTCACAAGTTTTCCATCCGGTAATTGCAAGTGGTTGAGGCGGTCAACGAAATCTTGAGTGTTCATAATGTGTGCAGATGAGATTTTTCCAACTGTTGGAGATAAATGCTTGGCGAGCCATTTGGAGAGCTTATAAGTGGGAGAATTAATATTGGAAATGATTGGGCGTAAGGGACATCCCTCTTTGTGTTTTTTTTGGGAGCCCATACATATAGGAAAGTGAAGGGTTCATACTCCTGAATTGTTTAATTAAATCTGTGCTTTTCAATATTCTCTTAAATTTGTTGTTGAAATTCCTTGTTTTGTTATTGAGCGGGTCACTTTGTAGCTTTTCATATGTGTTCACATCGTAAAGAAGTTCATTTAGTTTATAATTATAACTATGTTTGTCCAAAATGACTAACTGATTCGTTTTATCGGATTTGGTTATAACAATGTTGTTATTAAATTTAAGTTTATTTAACGCAGTCTGAAATCTTTTGGGAAAACCAATTTAGTCAGATTTTTCAGAATTTAGGGCACTAAGCATACAACCACTAAGAAATTCACCACTTATTTGCTCATGTGAGGATTTGGCTATGGATACTAAATGGTCTAGTGAGAACTCATCGCATGACTTAATTGAAAAGCTTAAACCGTATCCTAACGCAAATTTTTCATCATCAGTCAGTACATGGGATGATAAATTCAAAATATTTTTATTGGGGTTTGAACCTTTAATCCAAAGACTGTTCATAAAAATTCGGTTAAGTTTCCACTTCAAATAATTGCTATGATGAAGGATTTTATCCTGAACACTTGATTCAATCACAGAAACTACATGATGCCCAAAAAGTTTATCGCACTTATCAAACAGATTTCTTCTTGACCGTCTCACTTTGAATAGGAAAGTGTTCACTTCTCGCTTGGCGTTTTCTACAAGTTCTTTTAATATACAGCTGTGTATAATGTTAAACGGAACATCACTGGACTTTCTTAAAGATGTTGTAAGTAGGGATGTCGGAATGATTTTTTCTTGCAAGCAGTTATTTAAAAAATCCCATTGAAGTTTAGTCTTCTTAGTACGCAGTAAGGTTCTCTCATATTCTCTAAACAGAGGAATATTCTCAGGATGGAGATGGAAAAGATTCCTGAGTTGGTTGTGTCTTCCCGTGGTTTTTATGATGAAAATTAATGCAATATTGCAAGAAAAGATGAGGAATTGAACCACATTCTCCGAAGACAATTTAATTCAGAACAGTTTCGGTGTATCTCACACCCTTTTTTAACTGACACTGGATAGAAAATATAAGAAAAGTGCTTACAAACATAACACACGGTCAGGTGGTGAAAGATCCCCTCTTTTTTCCCCCTATTTCCTACTTGTGGCTAATCAGGGACGGGGGTTAGGCCTAAACATATTGAAGGGCTGACATTTTACTATTTTGTTTATTTGCTTTCGTATTACTGGATTAAAAGAAAATTGACCCTCAGATAGATTTAAATTAGGAACTGACGATATCAAGCTCGATTCTACGATTCTTCTTTTAACATAGTTAGCCGATTTAAATACCATTTTACTTCCATTGAAATCGATCGAATGATTCAAGTCTCTAACATGGCAAAATATTTCACTGCTTTCGCTGCCCACTCTGATATCTCTTTTTTGTTCATACAATCTCTTGTCTAGATTTCTCCCCGTTTCCCCTATATAAACTTTATGGCAATCGTTGCTTGGTATTGCATATACTCCTATGTTATGATGTTCTTTGGGTTTCCTGGCAATCATCAATTGGTTTAAGGAATTATTATATTTAAGGGCTAGATTAATACCCGCTTTTCCAAATATGTCCTTTAAACTATTTAATTTATTATTAAATGGCAATGTTATACATTTGTTGAAGTTATTAGTGCGGGTTCAAAATTCACAAAATTTCGATACTTATATTTATTCCTGGACTTCACCATTTTGTTTTTTGATATTAATAAAGAATTATTAGAAATAACTTTGATAAAAAAACATTAGTCATAACCAAACTCAAGATGAAATTATTATTCAAATACTCGAAATTCAGATTTTGTTAAAGAGCATAGTATATTTCGCCTTGATTAATTTTCTTGGGAAACCTTCTATGTTTCTCATTGTCTTCTTTTGTCCATCTTGTAAATGGTACATAACTCCACAAACATTCATTTCACTTTTTAAAGTAAGTGCTTTTGGTAAAAACCAAACTTTAATAGCTGAGCTTTCGATCTCTCTTATCATCTTCAGTGTCTTTAGGTATTCTTCTCCTCCTTTACCGATGAAGTGTGGTGGAATCAGAATCGAATCAAAAAATGAACTTTTATTTATTTATTCATGTAGAAAACTGGTGAAAAAAATGAAGGGCCCCTTTCATGCCTCCATGGAATGGTGAACAAGGAAAGAGAGGAAAAGGGATGAAATTGAAATACAGGAGGAGGTAGAAAGTTTGCACGTGGATCGGGTCATCTCAGTTTTTACATTAACAATTTCCACCTGTCTATAGATTAACATTTTGGAGCTAAACGAAAAAATAATTATGATATTTACATACAAAAATAATTTTGTGACACAAAAGTAAAAATTATATGCAAATAGAATAGAAGAATACATTCAGTTTAATGTCAATAATAAAGGAGCAGAGTAATTATATTACAATTTAGTAAAGCCTGTATTCAGAATTTTTTTTAAATAACGTAAATTCGGTTAGATTTTGTTTCACAATTATGATGTTACACTTAGCGATATTAGAGAAATCACTCTCTACTCCTGATGTGAATTGGATGTAGGGTCACCTGTAGATGGCCGGTGTGGCCACCGTTTTGGCTGGAGCCAAATATGACTTGTATCTTTTCCCCTGGTCCTGTAGCCTGACCAAGTCGTTTAAAGTACCTGATGGGAGTGTAACCTCGAGGCTCTCCCAGATTGCGGTACTGCGTGAATGTAGAGAGGTGTTCATCGTCTCCAACCCGGTTGTACGATGAAGCTCCCTAGACGTGACGAAATCTTCCCATTTCACGTTAAATATGAAGCGTAGGGCCCAATTTTGTACCCTTTGCATTTAAACCATCCTGGTCCTTAAAGCTGTGTTGAGTGGGACTGCCACGTTCAGCAGCTTTGTTCTCACTAGGGATGTATATAAGTTATTTTTGTTTCTTATACTAAGGTTGCGAAATCGGTGGAGTTTGCTGAGTTCAAGTTTCGCAACTTGAACTTTCGAGTTCATATGGCTTCCTATGCCTAGCTTGGAGATCCTGAAGCCTAGGATACTCGCACTAGGGAAATAGTCTATTGTTGAGTTCTCCAGTCGGATGGGATCAGTCTTCCGTCTGCAAATCGCGACTGCAGGAAATTTGGTCTGCTTCGTATGGATCTTTCACTTCTCTTCGGACCTGGAGATTTCCTGGGCCTCGGCTGCAGTCGCCCTCCACATGACTCTTCCAGATCTGGTTTATCGAGTCACAATCTGGGTGATGTCGTCCACGTAATGTACGTTGAGGGTTCGGGGAAGTAGTAGTTTCAGAATTTCCTTTGTGTAGATACTAAAGTTGGTGGGATTCAGACACCCTCCTTAGGCGAGTCCAGATAGCAGGTCAAATGGGGCTCTGATGTGGTTCCCGACTCCTATCATGGCGCTCCTAGTGGTCAGGTAACTATGGAGGACTTTTCCAAAATGGGGGGATAACCCGAGCCTCGAGATCTTGTATTTGAGTCCATCAAACCATACCTTGTCGAATGTTTTTTTCACATCTCGGCAGACCACCTCCACCATACAGCCAGAGGCTAGCCACTTGGCTGCATGTCGGTATGTTAAGGTCACTGCTGTTTCCGTGCTCCTTTTCTTGCGTAAGCCATGCTGTTCGTCGTTCCGCAGTCAGTGTGACGACAGATAGGAGACCAGCATGTTGTTTAGGATCTTTTCGAATACTTTCCGAATTATCTCGAGAAGGGAGATTGGTCTGTAATTCATCACTTGATCTTTAGGCTTCTCTTGGTTACGAATAAAGATCATTTTGGATATCTTCAGGCTGTCCGGGAGGTATCCTGCTGTTAATGGTGCGTTGAAAAGATTCAACAGTCTGGTTTTTGTCCTCACTGGGGCCTCTTTTAGGTCCCTTGCTTAAAGCCGGAGATTTCAGAGTCCGCGTCTTCTTGTGTGATTTCCATGCCTTCTAGGGCGCACTCCCGCAGCCTGTTGAGGTTTGCGGTTCTGTGCGGATTAAATCACCTGTAGTGCCTTTCCATGTGTTCCAACACTACCCTCGAACTCCAGATCTAAGTTTTCCTCTTCTTAGGGGATGCAGAAAACGCTGCTCCAGAATTCTCTAAAAAGTTTGGCTCTTTCTTGTGGAGTCCTGGCGCACTTGTCTAGGTTCACTATTGGGGAGTCAACCTTCGAATTTGGTCTACCTCTTAATTTACTGATGGCGTTCCAAAATTGATTGGGGTTGTCCTCGATGTCTAGTTTATGGATTAAAAGGGCCCATTTCTCCCTAATCTCATGCAGCAGCGTATCATTCACTTGTTGTTTAAGCTGTTGGATTAGCGTAAAGTCCATTAGGCTGGTGTATCGAGCAGCCCAGACGCCGTTGTAGATCAACTGGGGTCGCTGCTGCAGGAATACGTTATCCATGATGGCCAAACCATCAAGGATGCTGGAAAACTCCTCGTCGATTTGTTTTTGTGTGGCACCATACATCTCGGTAACTACCTCAGGGAATGACCTTCTGTAGGCTTCCCACTCTGCAGCCGAAAAGTTTTGCCTTAGTAGCGAGGGTATGAGTATGGGAGTGATGGCTGCCGTGATAACTATAGGGATATAATCAATGGGTGAAAGGAGACCAGGCTGCACATGGTGATGAAAGGGGAAGTGGGGCTCGTAAGTACGAAGTGCAGCTTGGTCGATGACCCTGGGTACATAAACGTCGGGAAGTCCTGCTCCATCCGCCCCACTGCGCTTCCATGCAGAAGTAATTCGAGGTTCCTACCTCGACCGTCCGCTCGAGTGTATCTAACGATTTTTGATCTGGCGTTGAGGTAGCCGCAAGGATAATGGGGTGGGCCTTCCCAAACAGTGTGAACAGATCGTGGATCGGAAGATACCCTCTTTTTGGATGCTGGTAACCTCAGCCTACTTCAATGTTCCCCTTGTATGTTTTGAGAGTGAAGGAACAGGAAAGACTCCTCCATTTCTCCCCCCTTCATAAACTGTAGTCCAGATCGCACCGCTATTGCTGCCACATCTAATCTTTCGTAGTCAGGTTCTTTTAAATGACGTCATAACCGTAGATCTTAAAGCCGTCTTCGTCTTTTATTACAGTTTCGGAAAAAAGTATGAGATCTGAGTAAATTTCTCTATATATGTTGTACAGCTGGTGTTTGTGGTTGGCCCATCCTTACACATTGTGTGCAAGAATGACCAGTATGTTTATTGCAGCCATGGTTACTTCCTTGGTTTCGTCAGGGACTTCTTGAACTTAGGAGGGCCGTAAGGCTTTGCCAAGCGGAGTTTTTGGACAAACTCGGCTTGTAGAATTTGAGCGTCGAGTCGTTCAACTTTACACGTTTTACCCACAGAACTGTCTTAACCTCGTGTTCCTCAGTTGAGAATTCGTAAAACTACTTGAAGTATCATCTGCGGATACACGTGGTGATGTCATCAATGGTGAAGTTTCTAGATTGCGTGGTACTTTTGTTCAATACGATGACAAGGTTGATCTGGTTAGCATCGAAAGAGTAAGATTTTGAGGTTTGTTTGGAATCGCCTTTTGGTGCAGGTTTATCCTCTTCTGTTGTCATCGGGAAAGTCTTTTGTCGAGTCAGCTCCATGGAGGTGCCAACAGCGTCCATATCTTCCTCCACCACCGTAGCTTCTTTGTGCTCTGGATCTACTTCTCCAGCTTGATTGAGTGTAGCGGCAGTTGAGGTGGGAGTTACGCTAAGTAGTGCCAGAACTTTGTCGGAGGGAGGATTAGTGGGGAACTTTAGGGATTCCATGCCTTTTGCTTCCAACATTTCGTTGAGCTCCGTGTTGAATAAGCCAGGGGCTGAATAATGTAGTACGTGTGCGTATAGAATGCACGCCGGAAGTTTGGTGGCGGTTGAATCTGATAACTGTAGGTCTATTTGTGGCTGAGGTTGGGGTTGGTCGGCTGGTGGGAGAGGCGTAGTCTTTGCTGCACTGGAGTATGTCATACTCGAAGATACTCTGTTGGCTGTCTTTTTGCATTTTAGGCGTTCTCTGAGCACAGCCGATTACATGATCATGGTTTTGTGAGACCTTGAACAATTTAGGCACTTCTTAGTCTGCGAGGCACAACGCATCTATGAGTGTCCTTCCTGTTCGCATTCCAAGCAGAGCGTCTTCTCTTTTTCGAGGCAGTTACGAGTTGTGTGGGCCTTTACTTCATATCAGGAGAACCAGGTCAGCAAGTGGAAGTGCTTATCTCTCAAAATTTGCGTAGAACCGATGACCATGCGGAAGTGTCGCAGCCCAGTCATTTGCGCCTTTTCCACCATCTTTGTTTCCTCGAAGACCACTTTAAAAATAAGTGTTAAATCACGTAACTTTATGACTTCTGTGACTTTGGCGGGATTTCTCTCGATTTCAGTCCTGATTTCTTCTTCAGTTCTAACCCCTACCTAGAAGTCTCTCTGCCTACATATCAACGCATTTCTTGCGGTGACTGAAGGTGCTGGTTTGGCTTGAGTCCGATTTGGGCCAGCAGCTCTGATACCTTCTTGAAGCCAAGTTTATTTCTAAATCCGATTGATTATGGCATATGGCTTCGTATACGTTTCCGAATTCAATGTGTTTATTTCAGTCTATCGCTTCGCTACTGAGTACTGGAAAGGGATGCATTGATACCCTCCTTTAAAGCAGTGCAAGCACAGGAGTAATCTCCAATCAACCCACCTATGCTTGCTACTGCCACTGTTGGGAGCAACCGAAACAGGAGTAATCTCCAATCACTCGGCTGCGGCCCTTCAGAAACAAACGGTTTGGTATCAGGGCGTAGAAGTGCACATGCAGGTTGTGGTGGGGTAAGCCTTTCCCAGGTATTCATTTGGTGAAATTGTGTAGTTTTGTAAGGAATTGCGTCTCGCCCAAAATTGCCTCCTGCGAGGGGGCTACATAGGAATAGCTAAGGGACTAATGTCGTAAGGCCAGATGTCCAAGTCTATCCCGAAAATATGCAACGGTCATGGATTTGGATGCCTCTTCTTATCCTTGGCCTTGCCTCCTTCACTGGGTTTGAGATTCCAAAGCGCAGATTAATCGATTAGCCAAATTTCTTCGATATCCTTTTCCATCCTGATCTCGATTATCTTATCATGAAATAAAAACGGTTTTTAAGGGGTATTTAAATCGTCCTTGCCTGAACGTACTGTCAAGCGAAACGGGCCAATTCGGCGAGTGAAATTTTTAAAACAATTTTAATGTTCGATTCCAACTCGTAGACTGAATTTTGATGGTTGACCTTTATTCGTTTTGATTAAGATGGCTTCTAAGATGTTCAGCCTAGATTGATTTCCCTCTTTTCTTTTAACTGTGGAATTTTCAACTGATATATCCTCTGTTAGATTTGTTTAATGTACGCTCTCCATATGATTTTTGGGCGATCCGTTTTGAATGTGCATGGTTGAAGGCCTCGAAAGGGTGGTGGTTGTCATGCCAACATACTTAGAGTTATTATGAAGCTTACAGTCTTCATGCAAGCAGTTAAACTCCTAAACTATGTTAGTAGACTTCAATTTAGAGGAGTCTTGGCAGATTTTATTTTTCCTGAGAAGATTGTTAACTTTTGTAGTTCAATAATAGATAATAAGCTGAATCTTGTCCGTTTGGCTCTTGACATTGATGTTACGGATAAAAATCTCCTTGATGTTTATTTCATCTATTTTGTAGCCGATAATATTTGAATTCAATAAAACAGTTTTTTGTTATTTTTTGTCGGCGAGCCGACAAAAGGACCGAACACCACGAGTTTCGACGGGCGGAGGGCGAGATAAGAGTGCAACGAGGTCAGGTATAATATGGGCAATGGCAACGCTCAACGTCACTTAAAGAGGCATGTACAAAAATATAATTTTATTTACATGAAAATAATGAGAAATTGAAGGGCAAAATTACATCAGAGAAACGGAGGGAGGGGGGGGGGTCGTAGTTATAAAACGGACTATGAAGTTAAAATTTAGGGTATTACAGGAGGAGACTATTCAAAGGGGCGAGAATTCACTCAAAATGGGTTACTGAAGGGGGAGAGGGGTTCGCTTACGGAGGGTTCCGGGTGAAACGTCAGGGTAAGGCTTCACGGATGTCTTCTGCACGTGAGGCGAGACCGCTTGAAGCTTCTGAGCCGGATGTTAAAGTGATGATGGTTCTACAAACAAGGGAGGGGGGGCGGTAACGTCCGGACCAGGGGAGAGTATTTCGGCTACTTGAAAACGAGGGGGAAACGAGGAGGGCTTCGACAGGAGTTGATGAATGAAGTCGAAAAAAACGCTCGGTAGCGATAGTTAAATGGAATTACCTCACTGGCTGGGGATAATTCCAATAGACAAATAGTTCAACCGTCACTTTGCTTTGTTGTTAGCACCTGACTTGGAACCAGGGAATTTTCTTACGTCCGGGCGAAACTTCTCAACTCTGGCCTTGTCTCAGGAGAAACGAGAAATATATATGTATGAGGCTCTCCCCGCGAGTGGGGTTTTAGTGGGAAACAGCTCTACTCTCGAGTGGCCTCGAATCTTCTTACCAAGGCTATTCTAACCCGAGTAAAGGTGAATCGTGGTGGACGCGGTTTGAGGCTACCGCTTGTGAAAGGGGGAGGGGGGTACGCTTACCTATTTAAGCTTAACAGATCCGTACTAGACAAGAAATTCCACGTGAAATTCCCTCACACATCTCCCAACCGAAAGATGATGCTTTACAGAGCAGTTGGGTAGGAAAGGATCATCCCACCCGTCAAACTAGAATTATTAAGGGTCTAGGGAAATTCTCACCTGCTACGACATGTGTACACAAAAAAACGTAAGTCTGAGCTCAGCGGGGAATTTACGGACATAAGCTAGAAACAGGTAAATTCTAGATAATTTAACTAGTAAAATTTAAACAAAAAAATCACAGGAGAACATTGGCAATATTTCAGTGGAACCCCCAAAAGGATACAATTAAATGGAGGCATAAATATGGGACTAAAGACTAAACAATTTAGTGGACTAAAAAAAAATAATCATAATTAAGAACATTAATGAGATAATATATATACAGTTCATGTGGAAAACGTTCGCTCCCGCCGGAGTATGGATCAGGTAATCCACGGGTCCTCTAGCCTCAAAGACGAGGTAGGGTCTCTTTCACTGGCTAAAGAGTTTGTTGCTTCCCGTGGGAAGTAGCGCCAGCACCTTCGCGCCAGGCTTGAATTTTCGTTCTTGTGACTTAAGGTCCAATTAGGTCTCATACCTCTCAATACATCCTTCTTCACGGGATAAGACCCTCATTTGTTACCTCGGATGGACTCATGCTCAAGGGCTTTAGTTTTCTCCCAAAGGGAGGGAAGAGTTGCGCACTCCTTCTGGGCACGGGCAAACTTCTCGCTCCGGAGGGCTTGGAACTCCGGGTCGATAGGGGTTTTCAGGGAAACAGGTGCGCGGGATTCTAGGGCTGCCTGTGTAGGGGTAATCAGGGGCTGGGCCACGGGATGGTCGTGAATTACGGGGTTCTGACCGAATAAAACGGAGCAGAACTGGATTGGGGCCACTACCACTTCGGTCCAACCGAACATATACTCACACTCGATGTGACAACGAATTACTGGGAAACGACCTGCCCGGCCAAGGTAGTCGTGTACCACTGCAAATTTCTTGTGGTCGGGCCCAACAGGGGGGAGTAGGTCCTTAGACACTATGATACACGTGCACCCGGTGTCACGGACGAGGGTGGATAGTGGGCGACCGTTCACCATTCCGTTCTCGAACTTCAATCTACCAGGGTTGTTCTCATTAAAGAGAAAGTTTACCTGATGGACCGGCTCTTTGGCGGGCGAGGGAGGATCGCGAGTCTCCTGAGGCGACGGAAGAGGATCAGGGGCGGCCCAGAATTAGTGCACTTGGTGGGACTGAGAGTTTGCGAATCGGGAGTTTTGAGGACAGTTCGTGCGGTAATGGCCGGGAACTCTGCAGGTGTAGCGGACGTTTGGGTTCTTTTGGTCCTGCACAACCGGGGGAGAAGAAACTAGGGGCTTAACGTCTCGGTGTTTTAATTGGATGGAATTTTCTTGGCTTCGGGGGACTAGGAACTTTAGTAAATCTTGGAACCAATTTAGGGGGGTCTTAGGGCCATAAAATTTAGTTTTGGAGGGTGATTGGTGAGCCTTTTTAACATTCTTAAGGTATAAATCGTGACTACCCGTGTAGACATCGGCCTCTTCCAAGCACTCCTTGAAAGTGGCGCAACGTTTATCCTTAATGAAGGCGCCAATTTAGGGAGCTACGGCAGCTAAAAGCTGATCCCTAAGGAAGAAGTCCAGAAAGGATTCGTAGACCCGGGGAATCTTGCACGCATCCAGCCAACACTGAAGGTGTCTTTGGAGGATGAACCCGTGTTGTCGAAATGTTTGGCCAGGGCGGATTCTTTCCTGGCGGATTCGGGAGCGGTAGAATTTGCTATTCATATGAACAGCGGCTAGCAATTGGGACTTTAACGTGGAATAGTCCACAGTTGCTTCCGGGAAAAGGGATACGAAGATATCCCTTAACTTGGCATTTAGGAGGGGAAGTAAGCGAGCGACGCCATCCTTTTCGAGATCCCATTTATTGATCTGAAAGATTCTCTCAAAATGGGTTAAAAATGACCCAAAGTCCTCTCCATCATTAAAAGCGGGAAGGTTGACTGAAGGAGTTTGGGGAATTTCAGCCCGGGAACCGATGGACTGAGAATCCATTTGATTTCGGCTTATTTCCAGCTCATGCTGCCTAATTTGTTTCCAATCTTCCATCACCATTTTGTTTTTCTCCATCTCCATTTACCTTCGCTTTGCCCGTTCGTGCCTCTTTTCTTCCTTTACGTAATTTAGCAGGTCTTTCCGGAAAGACCTAACATTTAACCCTGACTCTTAAATTTTTCGAAGGATGACATTGTTACGCCGTTAACTGAGGGAACATTGACACGCGAACGATCTAGGACACGACCCACGCAAAACGAATACTGGAATATTCGTGAAGGCCTTGTTCACAAAAAAATACGATACAGCTACCTACCTCTGCTGTTTTAAGCGGAAAAAAATAAAATGGTCCTACCGGAATTAGGACACCAAAGACCTTAATTCTTTTGGATTAATAATCAGGAGAGTCTCCAAAATTCAAACACAGTAAAAAAAATTAATGACCTGGGGTCTAACACAAAATCTAAATAGATTAACGTTCCACTGCACTTCAATTAACTTGAACTTGCCTTCTGCTAGTACAATACAAAAATTAAAATAAAGGGATATATGTGAATAACAAGGGAACTTCCAATGTCGAAATTAAAATGATACGGGTTCGTAACAACCCCAAACACACTTGACGCAAAAATTATATAACATGTATATTAATAAATATATATGTCGTGGTATGACATTATATTAAATCAATACCATATTATATCCATGGGGAAGGGACTAATAACTTAACGGCGAGCCGAAAAAAGGACGGAACACCACGAGTTTCGACGGGCAGAGGGCGAGATAAGAGTGCAACGAGGTCAGGTATAATATGGACAATGGCAACGCTCAACGTACAAAAATATAATTTTATTTACATAAAAATAATGAGAAGTTAAAATTTAAGGTATAACAGGAGGAGACTATTCAAATGGGTGGAATTCACTCAAATGGGTTACTGAAGGGCGAGAGGGGTTGGCTTACGGAGGGTTCCGGGTGAAACGTCAGGGTAAGGCTTCACGGATGTCTTCTGCACGTGATGCGAGACCGCTCGAAGCTTCTGAGCCGGATGTTAAAGTGATGATGGTTCTACAAAAAAGGAGAGGGGGTGGTAACGTCCGGACTAGGGAAGAGTATTTGGCTACCCGAAAACGAGGAGCGAACGAGGAGGTCTTCGACAGGAGTTGATGAGTGAAGTCGAAAAAATCGCTTGGTAGCGATAGTTAAATGGAATTACCTCACTGGCTGGGGCTAATTCCAATACACAAATAGTCCCGCCGTCACTTTGCTTTGTTGTTAGCACCTGACTTGGAAATAGGGAATCTTCTTGGGTCCGGGCGAAACTTCTCAACTCTGTCCTTGTCTCAGGGGAAACGAGCAATATATATGTCTGAGGCTCTCCCCGAGAGGGAAGGGGGGTCCGAATTAGAGGGGAACAGCTCTACTCTCGAATGACCTCGAATCTTCTTGCCGAGGATATTCTAACCCCTGTAAAGGTGAATCGTGGTGGACGCGGTTCGAGGCTACCGTTTGTGGAAGGGGGTGGTTAGGCTTACCGATTTAAGCCTAGCAGAACCTTCTACCGCGCAAGGAAGTTCCGTGCTGGACAAGAAATTCCACGTGGAATTCCCTCACAATAAGTCAAAACTAATTTCTTTAAGATTAAGTTTTTTCATAACAACATCAATTTAAAAAAAGTCCAGCGGAAATGTTAAAGTTATTAAATTGGCTTATATATGAACATTCAACAAGGTTTCTTTCAATTGAGTCATTTGAGCGAAAAGTAAATTTTGCTGAATTCCAATTAATTAAGTCGTTATTTACGGACATATACACAAAAAACGCACTATTATTTACAGCTCTCCTAATATTGTATTTATGCTAATTAATATGGACAGACAATTGCTTTCCTGTCTGTCCACCCATTATCGGTAATAGCCACAACCAACCAGCTTCAGACCTGTCAATATTCTTCCGCCAACAAATTACCCATAATCGTGTCTGGCTTTGATAAATTCCTTAGTCATTCTCTTGACTCGCTGACAGAAGTATGAATTTGTTCCTCATCTTTCCTTTGAGCTTATCTGTATATGTACTTGTAATTATTAATACTTTTAATTTTATAGGTTCACTATCTTAATTATCTGCTTATGATTTGTATTTAGGTTTAAGTTAATATTTGTTCTCCTCAGAGATTGTTGTTTATCCCTTTAGCCTGATGATGGATTAGGTAATCCGAAACGTTGCTTGGAATAAATAAGAATGTCACTGATGGTTGTATCCTTCCTAATGTATTATATATATATATATATATATATATATATATATATATATATATATATATATATATATATATATATATATATATATATATATATATATATATATGCGGTTAAGGTAATGGCAAAATTAGACAACTGCTCTGCTTCAGGTCCAGCAGGTGATCCTATCCTCCTTGAACTGGAAGACAACACTTAGGGATGACCCATCCATCATCACTAAGTGTTGTCTTCCAGTTCAAGGAGGATAGGATCACCTGCTGGACCTGAAGCAGAGCAGTTGTCTAATTTTGCCATTACCTTAACCGCACCAATTTGTCTTGGATATTTTTCCATATATATATATATATATATATATATATATATATATATATATATATATATATATATATATATATATATGAAGACACTGTTTTCCCCAATAGCGAGTAAATTATTGTACAATTAAACCACTTTTTGAGCACAAAGTTTATTAAACCGGAACTAGTTTCGATATGAAGTTTTCCATACCATCTTCAGCCGTTAACAAAGAAATTGACAAAGAAAACAGAAATACTAAAATATACAGAAACCAGCAACTGACATTAATCAGGAGGCATTATTATTAGGTGATTAACAATAATTTTAGAATGAGGTCTGATCCATAGCGGCTACATTTGTGTTGACCTTCTGACATATTAAAGTTTGGGATTTTTTTGATTAATATAGATTCGATAATTTTTCTTTTATCAAAATCCTTACATTGGTAAATTATTTGTCACTAGGGAAATCAATTATGTGGTTGTTGTTTTTCACATGGGTGAAAATACTAGAAACATCGCTTGCTCTACGAATATCCCTTATGTTCATAAATACATTTATTTAATGACCTCCCGGTCTCTCCCACATAGAAGGAGGGGCAATTTGGAGTTTTACAGGGGATCAGGTAAATGCATGTCATTAGGCGATTCAGGTTTAGTGGACCAAAATTATATTTTAATAGTTGAGGGATATTTGAAGATGGTTAAGTTGGGAGATACTATGGGGTTTAATCCTTTGAGCAAGGGGGACTATGGAAGAGCTAAGCAATTATTTTTACATATAGGATTTTTATTTTTAGAAAGGTAGAATTTTGCCCTAGCTTTAGATAAGCTTTCACATATATGGTAGAGGGGATATTTTAATTCAATGAACAAGAATGTAATAAAGGTGATCTCATCTTGTAAGAAAGAGGAGTCACAAATTCGGAGAGCTCTTAAGATCATGGCATGAAAAAAAGATGTATACAGGAATTAGAATTGGTGGATTTGCGATATACAGTAAAAGACAATTTATTATTAATTCTTAGGACTTTAACGTCGAGGAAAGGAAGATAATTGTCCTTTTCCCATTTAACCTTAAATTTTAGGGTGGGGTGGAGGTTATTCAACTTTGTCAAAAAATTATAAAAGGAGTCTAGTTCAGATAATGGCAATGTGGAAATCACGTCATCTACGTATCTATACAATACTAAGTTTGGGAGTTTGATAGTAGTGAGGGTGGAGGTTTCGAAGTGTTCAATAAACAAGTTGCAAAGAATGGGGGTAACGGGTTTTGTCAGAAAAAAATATTTTGCTGTTGAATACATTGTCGGTAACACAGTTTAGCAAGTTATATAATTTTTATTTTGGGTGATGGGAGGTTTAATTTGGGGTTATCTAATACCTTCGCTAACACTGGAAGAGCTTCATCAATCGGGACATTGGTAAAACGGCTATCGACATCAAAATTGACAAGGCGGCTATTTCTTATATAGATTTTGCTAAATTTTCCGATAAAATCAGAAGAATTAAGTATATGAGAAGGGGGCGTTAACCCAACCGCGTCAGAGAGGATGGGCGCGAACCATTTGGAGAGTTTGTAGGCGTGTGAGCCAATGATAGATATAATAGGGCAATCCATATATGCGAGGGAGGGATGGGTCAATTGGTTGAAATCGATGAAGGAGAAGAGGATTTGTTCCTTTTAGAATAAGTGATAAAGATTTGTTAAAACAACTCTTTTTTCACTTAACGGGTTTGAAGTTAATTTTTCATATGTGTTTGAGTCACTAAGTAAACGAGTTAACTTTTCTGAATACGATATTTTAGTATTTCTGTTTCCTTTGTCAATTTCTCTCAGTTAATGGCTAAAGATGGTATGAAAAACTTCATATCGAAACTAGTTCCGGTTCAATAAACTTTGTGCTAAAAGGTGGTTTCATTATATATATATATATATATATATATATATAAATTACTATCAAAAAACTTAAAATGAATAAATAAATTAATTAGCATGAGCAAATTGTCTAACCAGGTAGGGATCTCTGTATTGAGGATGTTCCGGAGAAGACTGGTAGTGTGGGTAGAAATTAAACTTAAATAACTAATGGTAACATGTTGATTAGTTGTTTAGGGAATAATTAGTTGGCTATAGATTTTAAACAATTAATAAGGGGGTTGAAGAGTGTTGGTAGTTAAGTTTAGGGGTGAGTTTTGAGATATTTGCAAAATATGCAGGTCACCACCACGGGGACAGGAATCCAAAGTAGAGAATTCATTGTCTGAAATGTGTCTGTTACAAGACACGAAATAGTTTCTTATTAATCCGAATTCAGGCGTCGTCAGTGGTCTATCGATATTGTGGGAGAAACAGCGATGCTTTCTTATTCCCAATTGCAGTTGAAGGATGGTCTTACCGCGGTAGCGGTTATGGCAGCCTGCACAGAATAATTGGAAAATCAATGAGGACCTAAACATTTTAGAAAGTTTTCTTGAGTGTTGAGAATGGTTTTAATAGTTAGAGTGTTGATGAGAATAAAATGAAACTGACGTTGAGGGCATCCCTTAACTACTACCCACGAGTTAATTTATCCATTTGTTAGTAATGGTGCCAATGTAGGTAGTTATAAATAGAGCCATTTTATCAGATTCGATTTTAACAATTGAGCTTTTCTAAAATTTACCTAAACAACATTTGGGAAGTTTTTCAATAACTTAGAAAGGAAACAAATTAAATTTACATTTTTTAAAAAAAAGTGAGTTCTTGGTGGAACAAAGCCCAATTTGAGAATATTCTGTAGAGAAGAAAAAGTCTACAAGATATGGAAAAATACTTAAATTTCAGGAAAGTAATACAGAAAAATTTATTTCCAAGTAGTGTGGTTGTAAGCTTGTGGTACACAGACGTAGAAAGGTGATTAAGTATTAATAGGGGACATATATACGTCTAAAAATGACAATTCTCCATTGGACTCATGTTCAACAGTGAAATGTTCGGTGTTGATTGTTTTAATAATTATTAAACTGTCCGACATGCTCTTAATTTCTGAAGATAACAAAGCAATTGTCAATATACCGTTTATAAAATACGGGTTTAAATGATTCTGGGAAGTTTTTCCATCCAAGCTTTGGCAAATGTAAGACCTAAAGGAAACCCATTAACCATGGCAGCTGTTTAGTTATACAAAGTACCAAGCAATGGCTTCGCTACTAAGATTAAAATCTAAAATCTAAAAAAAAGCAGCCTTACTTAAATTTTAATAAATTTTCTGAACTTCACCACTTGTAATTCATTTTCTTTTAAAACATTATAAAGAATTAGATAATCACATTTATTTTTTTCTAAACTAAACTATTTTGTTTTTTCAAACTCTAAAGAAATTCTTAGAAATTACCTTGATAAAAATTTAAAATATACATAAGTCATAACCAAACTCAGTTGAAATTATTAATCAAATACTCCAAAATATCCCGTTCTTAAATTATAGAGTTAGTGATGATTAGTGATGATGATTATTATTATTATTATTAAAAGGAAAATGGTTTCTTCTACCGCAAGTTTAACTAAGTCAAGAAATTGAGTTCTGTCTAACTTTTCACGGTTGTTATTTATGAATGGAAAATAAACCCTTAGAAATAAGATAACATGTTTCAATAACTGGTATATTGGTAAATAATGATTCAATTAGTCTATTGGAGAGTTATAATTTTTAGATGTAGACATTGAGCGTATTAATAATCATTTATCCACATGTGTGTACCGCAAACTACCACCATATTACTAGGTAGGTGTTTCGTATCATTAAGATGTTTTCTATCATGTGTCTCATATCTTTATTATGCATCCCCTCGGGCGTCTTGTACCTTTATAATACATTCAATCGGTGTTTCTTACCTTTATGATGCGTTCCTTCAGGTATCTCTCATCATTATGACAAGATCAGTGGATGTCTTGTATCTTTATGAATCGTTCCATCTTCTGTCTCATATCTTTACGACTCTTTTCCTCGGCTGTCTCGTATCTTTATGATGTGTTGCTAATATATCTCGTATTTTTATGATAATGACTGGTGTCTCGTATATTTATGATGTGTTCCTTCAAGATACTAGCATCTTTATGATCGGTTACCTCAGGTGCCTTGTACCTTTATGGTGCTGTCCTTCCCGTTTTTGTATGTTTATGATTTTATTAATTGATGTGTAACCTGTATCCTGTATTTCTCATATGTGTATGATGCGTTCTCTGAGATGTCTCGTATGTTAATGAGGCGTTGCCTCATGTGCCCTCTATCTTTATGATTCATTCTCTCTGGTCTCCTATCTTTATGATGCTTTAACTCAAGTGCCTCTTATCTTAAAACTGCGTTCATTCAGTTGATTCGTATCTTAATGATGCGTCTTTTGAGAATCTCGTATCTTTAAGATTCGTTCGCTCAGGTGTCGCGTATATTTAAGTTTCGTTCAGTCTCTTGATTCCTATCTTTATGATGCGTTTCCTCAAGTGTGTCGTATATTTAAGATGCGTGGCTCTAGTGTTATATATTTATATAATGCGTTCTTTCAAGTATCTCTTTGTTTCTGATGTGTTCCATCAAGTGTCTCATATATATACATATATGATGCATTTCTTGAGGTGTATCTTATCTTTATGGTGCGTTCACTAAGGTGGCTTGTATCTTTATGATGCGTTCCTCAGGTGTTTCGTACATTTGATGCGTTCGCTTAAGTGTCGCGTATCTATAAAATGCATACCATCAGGTGTCTCTTATCTTAAGACTCATTTCACTCAGGTGTCTCAGATCTTTATAATGAGTTCCTTTAAATGTCACCTATCTTTATGTTGCTTTCCCTCATGTGTCTCATATATTTAAGATGCGTTCCTTCAGGTGTCTCCTCTATTTAAGATGTTTTTGGTCAAATGTAGCGTATCTTTATGATGCATTCTCTCAAGTGTCTCGTATCTTTATGATTCAATTCCTTTAAGAGTCGCCTTTGATTATGATGCGGTCCATTAATGTATTGTATATTTATGATATGTTCTTTCAAGTGTCTCGTATCCTTATGATGCGTTACCCCGGTATTTTCGTATAGTTATGATGCTTTTCCTCAAATATGTCATATATTTTTAATGTGTCCTCAGGTGTCTTTTATTCTAATTATGCATTCAATCAGGTATTTACCTTTATGGTGTTCACTCATGTGCCTCGTATCCTTATGATGCTCTCAGTCAGGTTTATCTTATCTCTATGCGATCCCCATGTGTTTCGTATCTTTATGTTGCGTTCCCTCAGATGTCTCATATTTATGACGCATCTCGTATCTTTTAGATGAGTTCTATCAAGTCTCTCTTATCTTTATGATGTGTTCATTCAACTGTCTCGTATCTTAATGATGCGTTCCTTTAAGTGCTTCATTTTTTTAGGATGCATTCGCTCAGGTGACTCGTATCTTTGTGAGGCCTTTCCTTAGGTGTCCCGATTTTTTATTGTGCGTTTCATAAAGTTTCTTATATATTTTTAATACATCCCCTTTGGTTTCTCGTATTTTATCATGTGTTCCAACAGGTATATCTTATCTTTAAGATACGTTCCATCAGGTATATTTTATCTTCATGATGCGTTCCTTCATGTGTCTCGTATATTTCTAATGCGTTTACCTGGCTGTTCCATATTTTATCTTTGTCCAATCAATTGTCTCGTATCTTAATGATGACTTCCTTTAGGTGAATCCTATCGTTTTGATACTTTTCATCGGGTGTCTCATAGCTTTATGATGCCGTTATTCATGTGACTCGCATCTGTATGCTGTTTTCCTTCAGATGTTACTTATCTTCATGATGCTTTCCATCAAGTTTATGTATCATTATGATGCTTTTCCTCAGCAGTCTCGTATCATTATTGTTCGTTTTCTCAAGTCTATGGTATCTATATTATGCGTTCGCACAAGGGTCTCGTATATTTAAGATACGTTCATTCAGATAAATCCTATCATTTTAATAGGTTTGAAAAGATGTTGCGTTCTGTCAAATGTCTCGTAACTTTGAGATGCATTCCCTTTAAGGGTCTTGTATTATTATGGTGCCTTCCCATCGGTGTATCATATATTTACGATGGATTTACTCAGGTATCTCATATTTCTATGATTCATTAACTTAGTTGTCTCTTATATTTATGATGTGTTCACTTAGATGTCTCCAATCTTTATGAGTGGATACATCTGAGGGAACACATCCTAAATATAAGAGACAACTGAGATAATCAATCATAAAGATGCTTTCCCTCCGGTGTCTTATATTTATGATAGCTTTCTTCAGATTTTTCGCATCTTGATGATGCATTTCGCCTGGTGTCTCGTATATTTAGCATGACTTCCTTAAGCTGTCTCGTATCTTTATGATGCATTTAGGTAAGAAGATTCTCAAATATTTATGTCATTTCATCAGGTGTCTCGAATCTTTATGTTGCTTTAATTCGCGTTTCTTTTCTTTAAGGGTCTTTTCATCAGGGGTGCCATATTTTTTTTAGTATTCATGATGAGTTCGCTCAGATGTATCGTATCTTGAGGATGTCGACCATCAGATGTCTCGGTCTTTATGATGCGTTCTCTTAGGTGTCGCTTATCTTTACGATACGCTCCGTCAAGTGTTTCGTATATTTATGATTAATTAACCCAAGTGTCTGCTATCTTTATAGTTCTTTCTTTCAGATGTCTCGTATCTTTATGATACGTTAACGTCGGGTATCTCATATCTGCATGATGTTTTTTCTCAAATGTATCGTGTATTTTAGTGCCTTCTCTCAGTTCTCTAGTGTTTATAATGCTTGTCTGCAAGTCACTACTCTCTTTATGATGACTTAATCAGGTGTCTCTTATCTTTATGGTGGTTTCATTGAGGTGCTCTTATTTTTATGATGCATTATCTCAGATCCTCTTATCTTTCTGATGCGTTCTCTCAAGAGCATCGTATCTTTATATGCGTTAACTCAAGTGTCTCCTAATTTTAGGGGCGTTTCCTCAGGTGTTTTGTATCTCTATAATATGTTCCCTCAGGTAAATCACATCTTTTCTGTGCGTTCACTCAGGTAAATCGCATCTTTTCTGTGCGTTCCCTCAGGTAAATCGCATCTTTTCTGTGCGTTCCCTCAGGTAAATCGCATCTTTTCTGTGCGTTCCCTCAGGTAAATCGCATCTTTTATGTGCGTTCCCTCAGGTAAATTGCATCTTTTCTGTGCGTTCCCTCAGGTAAATCGCATCTTTTCTGTGCGTTCCCTCAGGTAAATCGCATCTTTTCTGTGCGTTCCCTCAGGTCTACCTTATCTATGATGATTTCCCTCGTGTCTCGTTTCTTGATGATGCGTTCATCAGGTGTCTCTTATCTTCATGATGTCTTCCCTCAGGTGTAAGTTCTCTTTTTAGTGCTTTCTCCCAGATATCTTGTATCTTTTTATGCATTCACTAAGGTGTCTTTTATCTTTATAATGCCTACCTCAAGTGTTTCATATCTTTATGATGGTTTACCTCAGGTTTGCTCAGATGTCGCGTATCTTTATGATGTCTTCCTTCAAGTATGTTATTTCTTTCTGATATTTTCTCTCATGTTTCTCATATCTACATGATGCCTTCCCACAGGTCTCTCCTATATATATATATATATATATATATATATATATATGAAGCGTTCATTCAGGTGTCTCGTATTTTTATGATGCATTAACTCGGGTGTCTCTCACTCAGGTGTCTCGTTCATTTATGATGTGTTCCCTCAAGTATTTCGTATATTTAAAATGCTTTTTTTTCCATGTGTTTCATGTCTCTATGATGAGTTCCATCATGTGATTCAATTCTTTGTGATGCCTTCCCTCACCTGTAGCTTATGCCTATGATGGGTTGCCTCAAGAATTTCCTATCATTTTGATGCATGTTTCTAGTGTATATTATCTTTCTGATTCGTTCTATCAGTTATCTCGTATCTTTATGATGCATTCTTTCAGGTGTATCCTATCTTTATGATGTGTTCCGTCAGATGCCTTTATCCTTATCCCTGCGTTCTTTCAAGTGTCTTGCATCTTTATAATGCGTCTTATTAACTCTCGTTCGTATCTTTATGGTGATTTCATCTTGCGCAGTTGCGATTTTCAGGCTCTTAAATCCATACAAAATTTAATTCTTACATACTTGTGAGACTTCATCCTCATTTACTGCGGTTGCCATCAGGTAAAGATGGCAAGATCTTTTCTGTTTCTGATTTTGTTTTCTTGTTTATCTTTTACTGATATCATTTGCCTTTTTTAACTATTAGTTATTGTTTCGACTGCTTTTAGTGATGTTATTTTTAATAGTTTATTCACTAAGCTTGTATTATATGTATTATCTTCTACCATGAGTGGATATTTAATAACTTTTTTCGTTCTGTATATTCGATTGTTCTTTTAATTTTTATGTTTCGTTTATTTTTTTTGTCTTTGTTCTAGAATTGCTTTTGTATCATTACATATTTTTCCTTCCGGTGAAATTATCTCATTGTTATTTACGATATAGTTGAACATTATTAAATAGTTTTATTGTTGTGTATTTATATTAATGATTTTTCTTTTAATTATTTTTAGCAGTAAACTTGTTTGCTGGTATAATTTGGAAATTATTTATCTATACGAGTCAAGTGTTCTGGTCTCATCTTCAGGAAATTGCCTCTCTTTTTATTTTGAGACTATTCTGATCTTGTTCCGAGTACTCTGTGTTGGAGGAGCTAATGAATAATCGATATGACTTTAGTGAAATATTACTTCATGAAATATATGTAAAGGGTCTCATTTGTATTTCATTTGGTCCCATTTATATCCCTCTTCGTCTTTGTTTATTTTGGAAGGAGTTCATAAGGTTTTCTCCCTCTTCAAATCTATTCTGCCGTTCATTTCCATCGCTGGGGGTAATTTTCCTATCGACCGTCTCTCTCGTTTGTGTTGTTAACCAATCTTTCACTTAAATTTCCCCCAAATAATCTTCAACTGATGGTTTTAATATGGATGTGCATTCAAAAGTCTCATAGGCAACAACATTAAAGAAAAATACCAAAAATCTATATTTTATTGAAAATCTCGTTTAACTTCTATAAAAATATATAGAATATTCTTTGAAGTTTGCACTCAAACAAAATACACCCATTCTAATCATTGAAAGATGATTTTCTTTGGATACAATCTTAAGAATATGATGTTACTCATCTTTAATTAAAAGGAACAAGCCGTTCGTTTAATATACCTATTTGCTGCCTATTTGAAAACTTTAGTCAGATTTTAATCGCCGAAAATTTAATAATTTTAGCTAGATTTCTACAAAATTATTGACCAAAGGGGCCACGTTTACCTTAGGGTTTTTACTGCTCAGTGTGTTAGTGGGTAACTTGAAATTTGAGCTCACGATATACATTTGAACATTAATTACGTTCATTGTTTTAATTAGTAGTTATGCTTTACCAATTCTTTATCAATGGGACCACGATTACCTTACGGTTTTCGTTACCAGGTTTACTAGGAGAAGAGGTGGGAGAGAGTAAAAGGTAGAGCGTCCGAGCCCTTGCCCCGAAAGGAGCATGGGCAGGGGGAGGGGATAGAGCCAAGACTCCCCCAATTCACTATCTCCGCCCGCACTGTACCCAGGACCATAGGGGGGAGGTTAAAGGCGAGAGGAAGAGGAGAATGTAGAGATAGGATAGGGTTAAAATAGGAGGAGATATGATAAAGGACCCAGTCAGTCTTTGCCCTAAATCTAAACGTAGTGCAAATACCACGTTGTGTATCATCTATCCTACGTTTGAATGTAGCCCCTTTTTAAGTGATGGTATAAAGGTGTTTGGGAGTAATGGAAGGAAATTAGAGACTCGTGGAGTGTCGCAAGCTTGCATGGAGATCAAGCTAATTTCTTCCCGTGGTCATTCTTTTTTCAGTTTTTGTTTTTCGGTGTTTAGTTCATGATAGATGCTTTCTAGATTTCCTATTCTTCTTTCTTTATCTTCTATTCCTATTTGCTGGCTTTTGAAAACTGGGAGTTTTTTCTAAATGTCTGTGGGCTGGAAAAAAGCGTCCTCTATGGTGTCTTCGTCGTGCTCCGACGAGTAACTTCGCTTGAAGATACTGCTGACGATTCCGTCAAAGATTGTATCTAGGTCCCAATTATCGGGGAATGGGTTGTGTCTTGTGGTGTAGATTCTGCATTTGATACTTTCTGCTGTTATTGCCTTGGTGTTTTTGCTCGGCGCTTGTTTGTGGGTTGTTTCATATGTAGGGTTGTTTCTAATCTGATTTGGTTGGGCGCATGGCGGATTTTTGGTTTTTTGAAAAGAGTCTTTTGCTGGGAGTACTTTTTTGATTTTTTGTGGGGTTGTGTGATCTTCTCCTTTTTCTTCACTATCATCGGTTTCTTCAGTGTCTTACTGTGTGTTGCCACCCAGATATTTAATTATTCCCTCCTTTATTGGGTTATAGATGGTGTTAATAGTGCCTTTGGTTGTTGAGTATCCACGTTTTTAGGTTGCTCAGTGTTTTTTTTTGTTATTCCAACGTTTTTTAGTTTTGCCGTCGTTTTTTCTTCCGCCTTTTTTTCCTTTTAATTTTTATTATTTGTTTTATTGTGGGCTTCCCATTGCTCGCGCTGAGTGAGGTCCGCCGCAGTTTTTGTACTTTTTTGGCTCCTTAGGGCATTCGAACCTTAGGCAGGTGGTTTTGCTGCTGTAATAACAGTGTTTACGGTCAGCTGGGCACTGTACATTAGTTCTGGGGTTACTGATATATTAAAGGCTAAGAGGCCGAGTTGTAAGGCTTTATTAGCCATAGTTGCCTCAGCAAATATGACCTTTACTATTCTAGTGGTTGTCCAAATTTGATCATCGCGCGTTGAATTTCGGGTGTATTTGCCTACAAACAACAGCTTTTGGGGTCATTACAGTTGGTAACAAACAACTGTAATGTTACAATGAAGGTCCACTGCTCTTACTAGTAGTAAGGTGTTACAAGAAAGTTCATAAGACCTTTTAAAAGAAGAGCAATAGAAGTTCACATTCCCTGGACAGCCAAAATACACCCTTTTACGAGTGCACGGAAATATTATCTTACTAAATCACCTTAAAGTGAGGGAAAATAGTTTATCAGGTACTTATGTTGTATCTCTTCGTTTTGTTGTGCTGAATTTCATTAAAGTTTGTCCCAGCTCTTTTAAGATGTCATCGTCCGCCCCTGATCCAAGCGTTACATTGTAAGTGGAGAGGTCATCTTTGTGCAGGATGATTGCAAGTTGTTTCGGATATTCCAGACAGATGCTGCTGTATAGGTTACAGCAGACCAACATGATTGACTCAACACGCTTTGGTCTTGTGCATCTGTATTGCTTTATAGATACCCTGAAAACTATTTGACCTTAAGGCGATCGCCTTATCTAACACTCACCTAGCTCTGAATGATGATTAGTAGTTAGAAATGCTGTCTTCCTCCTTGGTCACGTTGTGAACTCAGTATGGTTTCATGAGCCACAATTTCATTTGGAATGTAGCGTGTCATGAGTGTCACATTATGGGAAAGTGGCTTAGGGGGTAGTACTCCTGTTGTGTTACTCATAAGTCAGACTTGAGATCACTGTCAGCAGCTCCCCTCCTTCCCACCAATCTCAGCCACCGTCATCGGTACCAACACCGCAGTAGATGAACTTGTCTGCATCGAAAATTACACGGAATGGAAGTTGTGGTGTTGTAGCATAAACCTTAAGGTAGTGGATGTGTTTTTATAGACGCCTTCTCTCCTCAATGGCGCCAAGGTCTTGAGTAATATCCTATCTTCGAGCAAATTGAAGGATCACATCTGTCCACTCAAGTGTTTGTGGAAATCGCATAACTTCTAGTTGATTCTCTGTAATGGTGGCCTCGCTAGTCTCAAGCACTAAACGGTAGAGGTAGTAGTGAGAGACTGTGATATTGTAGTAGTAACTTGACAGATATTAGAGTGTGATGGCTCAATCAAGTGCTGGTGCCAGGTCTCTCCACCAGATTGTGTGGTGCTTCTGTACCCTAAGCCCAACCCTGGGCACTAACTCGTTGACTTGTTGACACCAGTATCTCGACTATGGATGAATGGATGAAAGCTGGACCGCGATTGCCTTGCGTAATTAACTGCAGGCCAAGAGAGTAGGGGCAGGCGTGGATCCAGGGGCGAGGGGCTAGGGGGCTAAAGCCCCCCCCCCCCCTAAGATTTTCAGACCCGTTTATTTTATTTTTTTAAGCCATGCTTGTATTCTGCTATTTAAAAAGTTATGTAATAATATATAACATATATAAAAACAGTTTATTTAAACTGTTGTGATCGAATGTACCTTATATGATACATGTCTAAAATAAAACTCTCGAAAATAATGAGTAATCTCAGTAATTATACCTTTGCTGATATCCAAAAACTACAATTCTTAATTTTCTGATGTGTGGAAAAAAATTCGGATCTGAAAGAGTAAGTTCTCACTCCTTTATGAGACGCTGTTATTTATTATCAATGCTGTGGAATATAACCATTATTAAGGATAACTATTGTGTAAAATAACCATCATTAATGATCAATGCCCTGTTCTCAGATTACTCAGAGGGAAGCATTCAGGTTAGCTCCACCCCCAAATTTTCATCCTGGATCCGCCACTGAGTAAGAGAGAAGAGGCTTATAAAGTAAGTTGCGAAAACGAGATAAAGAGGAGACTGCTACCAGCACTTGGGGAAAAGAGGGAGTGGCGTCCCTCTCAGGCCACCCCCTTTGCGGATACAGAGAGATATGGGTAAAGGAAAGCAACTACATTGGAGATTAATGAAGTCATAAGAACACTAACCACCTTCATCAAGCCCATTTTAACATCTTTGTATATTTCTTTCATCTATTGCGCCACGAATTAAAGTTTATATTTACATACATTTTCTCAAATGTACATACCTACTTTTAAATAGAAATCTAATTTAACAAGGTAGATAATTTATATAAAACATCTCTTTAAATTAGTTTGCCTTACATTTACCATTTTCTATGAAATGTAATAAAATACAGTTAAGCGTGTAAACCCTTCATAAGCGGCTTGATTAAAAGAAAATACGAATTCGGAGATATTTCTTCCCTTTAAAAGATATGATTTTAAATATTTTATTCATTTTATTATTACGTAAAAAGATTTTAATAAATTAAGTAGCCAAAGAATGATTTTATATTTCCTCCAAATACCTTCAAGTTTGAATATAAAGAGTAACGATTTAATACCTATGATGACAAGAGTGAAACAGCATCTACATTATTTTCAAAGTGTGGCAAACATAAATATTTAATAATGAAAATATATTTGAATTTGTTTGTTTCTTTATTAACTTTTGTAAAATCGACGGTAATTGATAAGACTTTCTTGAGTTTTATTTAACTGCGAAGAAGTAAAATTGGCGTTGTCTTATTACCGAGGATTTCCAATAAGCACGTATCATTTTTGAACCATGAAAAGTTATTTCCTTTAAGTTATGTTGCGAACTAACTACATTTAATTATTAGTTAATCCATTCTAAAATAACCCAACCTAACCTAGGTTAAGTGTTATTATTTAGGTTGGATAGTAAATAATTAACTCAGTAATTCGTTCGGGACCTAAGGGTACAAAAATGATTCCCGCTGATTAAAACATCGGTAATAAGGGGTGAAAAACAACAGTGAGTTGTTTTCATCGAAGAAAAACCCATCTCGCCCGAAGCTAAGCTAACAAAAATCTTAAAAAAAACTCATTATCTTAAAAAAAATTCGAAGCTATTTTTCGGGTGGTTAAAGACGCGGTGGCGTGTTTTTTCGTTTTCTGCCGTTCTTTCGGTTCTCTCTCACAGGTATCACACCAAATTCTTCTAATATTCTAACCCCGTATTCAGGAATCCTACAAATTTTAGAATTATTGACCAAGGGTCGAATAGGCTGTCCAATAGTCTGGTATTATTTTAGTGCTTGGTAAAACCCAATCTTTAAACAAGGCAAGGGAAAAGTAGACGCCAAGAAGAATACTCCCTTCTTTTGCTTCTTGAATTCTTTCCCTCCCTACCTCTTCTAATTATAACTCCACGTGGAGTAAAAAAAAAGGAAAAGGTCTGTATCCAAGGAGAAAAATAAAAGAAGAAAGAATTGGAATATCAGTTGAGAGCGCCACTAAAAGCTTTCACCTCACCGATGATATGCTAATCTCCGTAGTCGGGAAAAGGATAGCCGAAAGTTCCCGCCCACATCGTTGGGGACGATTAAGACCAGTGATGGGTGACAAAAAGCTAATCCCTCTCGGCGCCGGGAGCTTTATCACAGATGTCTGTGCTTTCAAACAAAAAAGCACCATAAAATGGACGTCATATAAATCCCCTGAGTTTTTCAAAGATCAGCAGATTGAGTTTAAGATCTCGCCGCCTTCGGTTCAGATCGTGTGTCTGTTTTCCCAAGTCCCTGGTATTCGCGTATACCATCGACGTTGGATCTCACCAGGCAGATCCATCTCTTTTGTGAAGGCTTACTCTGTTCAGAGCAAAGCCTCGAATCGTTTGGTCCACGAAGAACTGGCTGGGATTCTTCTTGTCTCATCAGAAACCCTCCTCAACGGAACTCCAGTTTCCCGTGAGAGATTTCGCGCCGAGCCGTGCCAGAGTCTCGATTTTTGGAAGTTGCACTTCTCTGGAGCAGCGGTGCCTTCGTCCGTCTTCAAAGAAGATCGTGAACTCGTCTTCTGCCCCCCCTCCCTTCATCCTCGTCACCATCAGGATATTCGGCCCAAAATCGCGATCATTTCCCCCCTCTATTTTCCCGCCCCGACTCGCTAAAGAAGTCTCCTTCTTTAAGGACTCCCTTTAAGGTAAAACGATTGCATCTCCCGTTAATCGACCCGATTTCCGACTTTTAAATATTCTTTCTGTATAACTGATTTATAGTATCCCATTTAAAAGCTAATAACAAGTAATTAACGTTACTCGATTGCCATTTTTTATATTCTGTCACAATTATCCTCATTTACATTTCCCGTATGTATATAAATGTTAACTAGTGACTTATTAAAAATTATATATTTTTCGGTTTTCCTCCTTTAAATATATCCTTGAACTGCAACTTGGTAAACTCATTAAACGATATCGGCCCCTGTATTAAAATTGCACTCTTATACCTCGTAATCAACGGATTACTTTTAAGAAGTAAAAGTACTTGTACGTAGCGAGGGACGCGTACGTACATTAGAGGAAATATGTAATGGTAACTGTATATATACATATTCTCGTGGCTTTTATTTCTTTCCTCCCAACCAATAGATTCATATATACATATTTAGACGTATTGTCTGGGGAGTGACCTATTTCTCGACAAACAACGACTGTATCTTTGGCTCTGTCTTGAATTCTGACGAGCAAAAGATTTTTTGTCTCTTTCACTGACCCGCTCCAGCATCCAAACCTCTTCCACGATTAGGCCTCGAGCATATTTGCGTTTCCAAACTCCCTCCCGACGTTCTCGGCTGTGGGGCTGCATTGCTTAAGCAGGCAGCGTGTCCAGCAAGCAACACCCTGTTTTTGAAACTGTAACATCTCTGTAAGGAAAGAGAAAAAAGTTCTAGAGTGGTCAATTATTCCCAAGTCGATATGAGACAACCTGGATGCAATCCTGGAGTGGAACCACCCACCTTGAATGTATGCATTAAGTTGCAATCTAACTTCCACTTTCTAGCTCTCGCATGGGCTGCTACCCCAAGAGGGTACTATAAAACTCCCCCTAGCATGCAACGGACCCCCTCTACTCTAACTTGGTCTCCTCAGGACATCTTCCCCTAAGGTGTGGCTCCACTTAATTGTGGTAACATTGACTCGATCTACAACACAGATTGTGTGATCAAATGCTTCTTCCTTAAGCGATCAAGCGGTCGGGGGGGAGGGGGGGTCATCTACTCTTGGGGACCGATGCAGAACAACGACAACTTAGCTTCGTCGAGTTCTTGAATGTTGGCGCATACTCTTAATCCTCAGGGATATAGTACAGGGGGCTACTTCCCTGCCGACTGCCGAAGCTACACCAATCTAGTACAGTTGAATGGGACATAAATGTTTAGTAATTTCTTCTTGCATAACTCTATTCATTACGACCAATCCACAAATTCTAAAACTGCCTCTGGTTTCAACCTTGCGGTTTTTTTTGTGTTTTTTTTTTGTTTTATAACACCCAAAACAAACATTTTTTTAAAATTCTGAGTTCATTAGCACAGACAGAACAATGCATAATAGTTTTAATTAGGCTAAGTTTAGCTCTAAAATCAATAATTTAGTTATGTTACGTACAATAGGATGTAAATGGGTTAATTTTCCTGTATAACCAGCACACATTCTTTTGAGGAAATTGGGTTTTCAGTGATTATCTGCAACTTAACGATTCTCAATTACGCAATTCCCATTAAGTTGGAGAAATTGCCATCCGATAGTTGTTAACAATTTCGCCATTAAGATTTGTGCAATGCGCCTTTAATATTTAGAGTTTTTAAGAATTTAAAGTGTATTTTATTTAATTAGTTCTGAATTATGTAGAGAAAAAGTGGTATAAGGTGATTAAACCTTAAACTTTTAATGCAATGTGCGCTCAATATGGAAATTTTTTTATTATTGACTAAAGAACTTTAAATGTTTTTCACTTGAAAAAAATCTAGACAAACCAACCAAATTAATCTCCCGGTGAAATTGATTTTTATTTTAAGAAGAGGATGTCTGAAATTCACTTAATCCATACTTTTTAGTATTACCAAGTCGATAATAATATTACTATTAATAATACTTCATACGTAAATATGGCTACCATTTTTAACGGACCTGGCAGGATCCCAAGGTCCCATTGGAGGCCACCATAAGAAAGGAAAAGGGAGGATAATTTATCTGAATAAACGGAAGAAAGAGAAAAATGTATTTATATCTAGAGTTAGTTGTACACACTTTTGTTCTTTTGTATAATATTAACTTGAAGTTAAATTAATATTTATTAATTATCTTTATAAACATATTGATTGAGGAACTTTCAATTAGCAAACATCTATTACAATTCAGAGGATTGGACATACTTCGGTATATCCGATCATATCTTTTCCTTATTCTCTTTTGGGACTAGTACGATGGGGTCTCGGTAAGAAAAAGAGCCAATGACAGTTATTGTGAAGTACCTTTGGTTGTGGAAACAAGTCACGATCTAAATATTTTACTAACAGAACGTGATGGGGAAATTGCACGGCGTTTGAGGTATATGTTGGAGATGTTGTCCAGGTCAGTCGCTTTGGGGATTTTGAAGGATTTAATGGCTTGGAATACATTATCTATGTTGAATGGGGCTGGCTGTTTATTTGGTGGTGTATGCTTTTTTATTCTCCTATAGATTTGTCTGCTTTATCCGTGTATGAGGATGAATCTAATAATGGAATAGTGTTTAATGACGATTGTCAGAAAGAAAAGGTTACCCCTCCCCCTAGAACCCAACGTCTATCTGTGGCACCTGAAAGATGCATCTGCACGGCCAGACAGCCCCCCAAGGGAACAGCGAGAAACTTCGCACGACTGCGTGATCCGTTTGGGTTCTATTTCCTCCCCGTCTTACCGTCTGATTGGCGCCAAACCTAGGGCGCCAAGGACCTTTGCGCAAGGCTGTGAGCCGCTGAGACTACCCCACCCCCTACAATCACGTATGCCCTGCTTTGCCTCCCAACGGCTTCCAGCTACGAACGTGACGCGTCACCTCTACCCGGCCTTGCTCGCACCTAAGGCCGGGTAATTAAGTCAGACCGGCAAATATCGGCCCTGTACTCAGGCAGGTATGCAGCGAAGGGAAGCCAATGGCCTCTCAAAGTAAGAGTGCGACTTAATTACAGGTTGGCTATTCGAAAGGGGAACTCGTTTGCCAGATTCAACTTAGGAATTATTTAAGGAAACACCTCTGCAAAAATAAGCTTTAATACAAGGTAAATGATTAAATATAGACACATAAATAATAATGGAAATTAGCACAAAGGTTAGCTTGACAATGAAATTTATAGAGGGTAGGAATTAATGGAAGCTGGACCCGGGAATTATTAATTAATTCAATGGTTTAAATAAGGGGAGTAAGATTACTAAATCTTTTCGTTATGCGATTATTGGGTCTTCTTAGTACTTGAGAGAATGAGGTGATTTACGAGGGTAGGATTCTGGATTACCTCAGATGATTGACGAGAGCAGAAGACCAGTGGCCATGTCTTCGTAGAACGAACTCGGAGTATGAGCGTTCGGGAATTCCAACGGGTTTGCGATTACTCCGACTTCCGGGGAGAGGGCGACCACAGTAGATGCTCGTCAACGGACGGCCTAGAATCTCCACGAAGACGGATGAGAAGAGGCGAGCCCAGGACAGTCTTCTGGGACGTAATAAAGTAGTGGTAATCTTCCTCTGAACAGAGCAGATTACAGAGAGGATCTGCTAAAGAGATCACGACGACGAAGCTCGGTTCGACTGAGGTACAGATGCACTTGATCTGAGCGACAAGACTTCCTAACTCGCACTCTCTGATGAGAACTATGCACTTCGTCTTAAATAGGGTATTTTGTCTGGAGGCAATGGGGGGGGGGCGAGACGAGCGAAGTCCCAAGGGATAGCATGGCGTCAGACAATGCAAACAAGGGAGTTCGATAAGCGCCGTTTTGACGAGGGAGACGCCAGCGGCCAGACAGGCGGTCAACGCTATCAGAGTGGGGGACGGTGGTCATAAATGAAAACAAACATAGCTGGCGCCAGTCTAGGCCTGCTCACGGCGCGTCCGAATTTATACTTCCACAGTGAGTCTCCCCATCATTTGCACTCCCCCCCTTTTCTCTGAAAGGAATCACCGTACATTCTCTCTTGGACTCTCGTACCCGTCGATTCATTTGTCATTTGTATCCCTTTCCCCGTTTGGTCTCCCGGGTCTCATTTTATTTATTATCATTTATTTACTTGTGCTATTAATATTTTCTTTGTATATAGTAATGTGTATTTTTCCACCATCAGTTTCTCTAATCACAGAACCTCTAAGAATTGATTATTTAAGTCCAAACGTACTCGATTTTGTTTATTTAACCCTCGTGTGAGAGGATGCCCCTCGAAAGATCACAACCCTAACCTCCACCCCTACCCCTTACCACCAAAATGGAGCTTCAATTGCATTGGTGGCAAATATGATATAGCTGACCTCTAAAGCATTACGTACTCTACAGGTACTAAAGCAGACAGGTTCTTTGCCTTAAATATAAAGGTTACATATGTCCTGGAGAGTTGCGTGCCCATTATACTTCCAATTAGAGTAAGTTTTGTCTTTACGAGTTACACCCACTCTACACATTTACACTTCCCCTATCTTTATCTTTCTTTTCGATCGTCTCCTCCTACGTTTCGAAGCAAGTTTACCCAGTTTTCTTGGTAGTTTTTTTAAGGCCTTGAAATTTTTATCGTCCATTTGCTTTCATTTCATTTGTTATATGTCTGTTTCTTACCTATCTAAATTACACTCTATAATATGTATGCCCTCGTTGATCCAAGGACTAATAATTGTTGCTACTGGAAGAGGCTAGAGTCGCTTTGTGTTAATAACTGAGTGTGAATTACATGACCCTCAGCCATTCAATAAAGGCTTAGCTCCTTCGAAGCCCTAGGTGATATCCGCATTTTATTCGTCTTGTTTGCTTTTCATTTTTTATGTTTACATATTGGCGTATGTAAACATATGCATGTTTGTATCTGTCTTTATACATTGGAGGTGAATGACCCTCCTCGATGGATAGAATCAAGACGATTTTGAAATATAAATTTCTTTTTAGAATTATTACTTTCTTTCCCTTGGGATTAACTGGTCAGAAAATCTAAGACGTCAGCTCTTTCGTTGTGTACTCCATCCTCCTTATGATACGCAAAGATCAACTAAAGAAGAAACCAAGAATCGCGACACCTCTTTAGAAATTAAGACCATCCAGGTTAGCCTTGACTCGTAGAACCCTCTTGTCCTTAGCCCTTGGGATATTTAATGTTTATGATGAACCCATGCAGCCTTGATAGCCCGAGGTGAATGTGACACCCTTTTATTTCTTAAGATTTAGATTCAAGAGGGAGATCATTATATCTGATACTCAGTCATTTTAGCTTCTGAAAACTAATGGAGAATTAAAAATGGATGACCAACAAAGAAATATATTTACCGAAAAAAGTACCACGATTTAAGGAAATAACGATGAATTATTAAGAAAGTTTAAGGTTTCAGCGAAATATAAATCGTCTTGTTGGGCCCCGTAGAAGAGAATTCTGTCTATACTGCTACACCGCATAACTAAAAGAACAGGCAAGTGTCAAAAGAAAGGCCCTAGTTCAAATGGTTGAATTGAACTCTTTTGACAGAGACTGAGGAAGCTGGAGCATTCTTCCTGTCCATATATGCACCCTTTTTGTACGATACCCCCTCATCAATTCCCCAATCTAGGTTTAAGGACCTAACCAGCTACCTCGTTTCGTGTTAGAAAAGAGGCTCTGGAACCTCTTAAAATCTCCATTTAACGCCCAAAAGTTGTATGAAACCAAGAAATGAGGGTTCTTGGGTGTTGAGCTACGAATAGTGGGAAGTGCGTTCCCTCCCTCCTCCAAACCACTTTACTGTGCTTCATTGGCTCCCTACTCCACCTTTCTCCTTGCAGTCATTCTCAGATGAATAAGGCTCTACTACTTATGACGTGCGAACTTTACTGGGTTGTTGGCTGCCCTGCTTTGGGTCAGATTGTGGCCGTCTTGTCGACGACAGTACGATAGAGTAAGAAATTCCACTAGAGCCAGGCATAGAGGGCATTTTCCTTTAATTGAGTTGCCGTGAACTCCGGCGAAATGGGAGGAGCTGCGAAGGTTCGTGGCTTTCCGCTATCGTAAACTGTTGGATTCAATGGGTCATGTTGGTTCCGTGCCCCTTGTCAACCTTTTCGGGGTATAAGGGATTTTTAACCACACCACCACGGGATGATATCTCCCTTCTCTCTTTGCATTAAATACCTTCTTGAGGCAGGGGAAGTGCAGCAACATATGGATAGGAGGGATATTATTATTTCAGCCTATATTTCCATGTCAGCTTAACTATATGATGCAGTCTTTCGCCTTGTCGTGCCAAGGATTCCGAGACCCTTTCTACCACTAGGTTAGGAAAACTTGCCTCTCCTTTCTCCTCCCCGATGAGAAATGGTAGACATCCCCTTGGAGAGGACTATAAAAACACTCAGAGGGGGTAGTTCCTTGCCGAACTGATCAGAAAGCTGGATATTGGTCTCGTAAATTTGGATGAATTCAGGCATTATGGGTTCGAGAACCGCTTCATTTTCTTCTCTATAACTATTCTCGTGCTATCCTGTCGCACAGCCGGATTTGAGATTGGACAGTGTCGATGACCTTCATGTTAAGGATCGCTTTTTCATTCAAATATCTTTTTCTATACCGCTTCCTTTGAGGAAAGCACATCGATGGTACCTGGAGTGGGTGCAGTGACCTGCAATACAAGAAATGGCGAATTAATCTATCTCATTCGAGGTGTTTAGTTAAGTTAGTGAAGCAGTTGAGTTTTTCTCCGGTATCTTCATCACCGTGATGAATAATATTTTTAGAACTTCTGAACTTTGTTTCACGCTGCCCGCGTCAATGGTGGTTGTTCTAATGTGAAAAAATTATTAGAGAGCAGCAATATTGCTATATGCGTACAACTAAAGCCCAAATGATTTCACGGGGGGGGTAATTTTGTCAAGCAAAGTTTAGGTTCTTATTTGATTCGGATCATGCCTTCCTTTCTTCTTGACGAGCATACGTGTCTTAGCTTGAGGAGAAGAACACTCTTGTAAAGATGCGGGTTTGATTAAAATGATTCGGGGTAAGATTTCGCAGGACTAACCACTCTTATTCCAATCCTTCAAGAGTTCTAAGCCGCAATCTCGGACGCCACCTCAGTGGAGGACTCATTCGTGACTGCTTTTTCCAATTTCTCTAGGCGAGATGCTGCTCCATCAGCATTTAGAGCACTTCTTCGGATAGATAAGGCCTGCAGACTGGTCTTCACTTTCAGAGGCTGGGAAGCCTCCAATGACTTGTTTACAATGAGTTGTGCGTCACTTTCTCTCTCCATATGGGATACTGCAGAAGTTCCGTCGATAGCCCATAAGCTCGCTTTGTTACTTCGATGAGTAAGACATGGCCGAACTGCTAGCTTTGTTCAACATAATCCTCGCAGAGGAACTCCCTCACATTTTTGGTTAATGGCTACTGCGCTTACTTTGTTTTCAGGTGGGGAGAGTTCAATCTAATCCGGCTGGCTTCCGCCCAATTTATCCAACTTTTTCTGTATTTAAGTTGATAGAGAAATTCGTTATTGTTAGATTAGCTTATTTCCTGGACAGCTGGGATACATTTTTCTGCCACAGTGTGGCTATTGCAAGTTCCACTCCACGTTAGATTCTCTGCTCCCCCTGGAAAATGATATCTCAGAGGCTTCCCTTTGAGGGTAGTATTTAGGTGCGGTATTCTTTGAACTGGACAAGGCTTACAATACCTAATGGCACTACGATATCATAAAACCCTCCATAATATGGAAGCGAGAAAAAACATCGCAATTTTTTAGCCAATTCCATCAAGATCCGCAAATTCGCGTAAGGATAGAGGGAGCTCTATTCGACCTAAAGGGACTAGAGGCCGGCCTCTCGTAGGGTAGTGACTCTAGTTACAATCTCTTTGTCCTGAGATACAACTGTATCAGTTATCTTCTCCCGGGAGCTGTTGTTGCTAGGCAAAACGTAGAATACTTAATATATCTTATGCTGCGTTCAAGATACCTACTCTTGAGCGTCGCCTACAATTGGCTCTCAGCCGCAACTTAGCTATCCTTTAGCATAGGCTTTCGGTATTTTTTTGGCTAAGACTAAGGTTGTGCATTTCTCTCGCCATCGACAGATTTCACCCGAACAGGACTTGTTCTTAAATGGGACTCGCTCGAAAGTGGTATGATTGCACCGTCTACTTGTCTTGATTTTGACCGGCACCTGACCTAGGAGTCCCATATTTTCAGCCTTAGGGTCTCTTGTACTCCTACGATGACATTTCTTTCGTTCCGTTAAGTTCATCCCTTTGGCTGTTGATAAGGTTATTTCTTTATTATTTAGCTTTCCTTTGTTTATCCTAAGATGTAATAATTTTATGGAATTATAAAAATCTAGTCATATTATTTTATTTATAGATCAATATAAATATAACAATGGCAAAGGAGAAATAAATAGCAATGAGTTATATTTGCCCAATAAAATCAACAGTAATTAGAAAAAAGGCCAAATATGTAACATCAGCAATATATAAGAGATACGCAGATGATGATCTGTGAAAATTATAACAGCACCTAACTCATACAGGAACTCAGTAGCGCTTAGAGAGTAACTTAGAAGGTGATGAGAGAATTTATTCTTTGAGGCATCTCTCCTCGAGGGGGCGACACCTGAAGGGTGTGATGCTGGCCCACTTTTCGGTAATAACTACCTTCGGTTTCTCATTAGAGGCTGGCTGACAACGTTTTACTGCCTCTTTCATGTTCTTTCATATTTTTTCGAGTGGATTTATATCAGGAAACTGAGTTTGCCACTCCATCACCATGCTATTTTTGTGTCGTCATCACTGTCTAGTGGACAAAGACTTGTGGCATGGAGAAATGTCCTGCTGGAAAATCGTATTATCGGTATTTGAGGAGAGATATCGTGCTGTGGGCAGCATGTAATCTTTCAGTACAACTTAATATTTTTCTGACCTCATATTGCCATCACAAACGGAGAGATGACCCATCACTCAACTTTACATGCAGCCCCATACCACTGCAGAATGGCTTCCTACTTGGGGCCCTAAACTTAGCTATTTATTCCTAAAAACATATTGAAAATCTATTAAGATGCGTTGGTAAATTTAGGAGGCAAAGGTGAAGGGAAAGTTACTTTTTGGAAATGAAATTCAACAGAAAATCATGGCTGTCGTGGTATGACATTACATTATATCAACACCATATTATATCTATGGGGGAAGGACCAATAACTTAAAGGCGAACCGGCAAGGGACGGAACGCCACTAGTTTCGACGCGCGGAACAGCGAGAAAAGAGTGCAACGAGGTCAGGTAAAATTTGGGTAATGGCAAAGCTCAAGGTTATTTAAAGAGGCATGTACAAAAATATAATTTTATTTACATAAAATAAGAGAATAAATGGGCAAAATTAAATTGGTAAACGAGGGGGAAATTTCAGAGTTATGCATCAGACTCTGAAGTTAGAAATTAATGTGTTACAGAAGGAGACTATTCAAATGAGGAGGGTTAACTCAAATGGGTTGCTAAAGGGGAAGAGGGGTTTGCTTACGGAGGATTCCGGGTGAGACGTCAGGGTAAGGCTTCATGGATGTCTTCTGCAGGCAATAAACGTGAGGGCGAGGGCGCTCGGAGCTTCTGAGCAGGAAGTTGACGTGATGACAGTTCTCCAAAGGGGGAGGAGGGCGGTAACGTCCGCTCCAGTGGAGAGAATTTCGGCCACATGAAAACGAGGAGGGAACGAGGAGGGCTTCGACAGGAGTTGTACGAGTGGAGTGAGAAAAATCCCTCTGTGGCGATCGTCAAATGGAATTACCTCACCGGCTGGGCTAATTCCAGCACACGAAATGTTCAGCCGTCACTTTGCTTTGTTGTTAGCACCTGACTTGGAACTAGGGGAATGCTTCTTGGTCTTGGCGGGACTCCTCAACTCTTTGTCTCCCACCTGGAAGACGAGCCCTATGTATCCGAGGCTTCCCCCGCAGGGGTGGGGGAAACAGCGATACTCTCGAATGGCCTCGAATCTTCACGCTGAGGCAATTCTAACCCGCGTAAAGGTGGTCCGTGGTGGACGCGGTTCGAGGCTACCGCTTATGGATGGGGGGCGGAGGGGAAGGCTTACCATTTTAAGCCTAACCAAATTCTAGAACCTTCTCCAGCGCATGGACGTCACTTCCGTGCTGGAAAAGAAATTCTACGTTTAATTCCCCCACAATGGCCATTCGAGTCATCGGAGGTCGGAGGGTGCTGTTTCAGGCATCATTTAGATGCTGATTGTAGGCTAATTGTGAAATATGGTAACTGCGTCGGTTATTCGTAGTCTGGGTGAAATGCTTTTACATCGAGAGTTGTTAATGTAGACGTAATTCCATTGGGTTCCCACGAATCCCCCTGCGACACCTATGCTCATATTTTTCATCTTTATATCTACTTTAATGAATGCAAACCTTTATCCAAGGAAGATTATCTTCACAACTCAATTTTCTCCAATATGACACGAAAATAGGCCGTCAATTCATGCTCGTGATTTCCAGAGAATTTTGTACCAAGTTGTTTCCCCAAGCTTGCAATGTCTCCCCATCTAGCCTCTCTCATTTGGAACTGAAGTTTCTAAATGTAATTCCTTCCATCCCAAATACTTTTTAATTTAGTTTTATATATTTACTCTCGCTTTTTATTAATTCTCTGCCTGTTTTCGCCACCGACTAAACGTAAATAAACCCAACTTCGCGTGAAAAGGTCGCTAAAACTCCGGGACAACAAAGTTTGTTTGGATAATATCAGACATAAAATTTAATGGGAAATTTGATTACATCATTTATCTTAATCTTGTTTATTATTCGTGCAGTCATGAAAATGTTTTAAATGAACTTCCATACTTTACTACTGTCGAAAATAGGGTTCTCCTTTAAAAGCCTGTCGCTCTACTGCAATGAGGATGCTGAGTGTCCTCTTAATTTGATGGAGGCTTCGGCTGTTTCTTCAAGTCTTCGTGAGACAATGAGCTAAAAAGAGGTGTTTCTATGCGCACGCAATAACCAGATTTGTTCTCCTCGGAAGAGGGTGGAAATGTTTATATTTTTTTTCTCGCGAAAACAATGGACAGATTAGTATTTTGGGATTTGTGGAAGTAATCGAACGATTGTGTTTTTATCTGCGGAATCAATAGACATATCGTTATTTTTTCTATGTTTTGCGCAATAGATTGTATTAGTGTTACCACTTGTATTCTGCTTCGAATGATCAGAGGATCATTGGGCTTATTACATGGAAAAATTATATTTGGCTTTGTGTTGAATAGGGCAGTGGGGCAAGTGGGTATTTTTATTGGAGCCTACTCCACTTCGTGGTAAATGTTAGATCAGTGTTTCCCAACCTCTTTCCCTACCAGCTCCCAATATAGCCCTCTAAAACACCGTACGTAATCTTAATTATTGACCACAAAAGAATCTAACTAACATATTTATTGACAATGGAAAAATAAGTGAATCACATTAGTTAAGTGGGAACCTTGTGTTTGCAAGTAAAAGAAAAATTACAATGTCAGTCACAACTTACCACAGATGCGAAGCAATTTGAAGCAACTGAGATAAATCAGATAATGAAGCAGTTTTTATCTCACTTGATATAATTGCTGGTTACCAAATTTCCATTAAAGAAACTATATAAAATAAAGGATAAATGCTCATTGTAAAATATATTTTGGGTTCCCATGCCCACGCTTCAACGGACTTTTCCCATTTTATTTAAGTGCTCATCTGGCGACTTCCTACTTGGGTATAAGTCGCCATACTCAAATAAATAAGGAAGAAGGCAAGAGGCAAGAAGCAAGCTCCAGCGTTAGGGGGATGTTCGCCTCCCCCCGGCGCAGGAACTTGCGACCTACAAATATATAAAAAGAATAAAAATAAAACGACTATTTAAATAAAGGGGAGAAGGCGGGCATCCCCCCAAAAGTAGATAAGTCCACCAATCAATATGCACGAACTCGTTCCGAGTACAAGGGAGAGGCGGTGGCGACCCCGCCCACCCTGGTACCGGGACAGATAACGTGCGCCAAGATCGCCCAGACTGAGACATTCAACAAGAATATGCCGAATAGTCTGGGGGACAACGCAGGCGAGCGCTACATCAAATGGCGGTGCTTCCCGCGAGTGTGTCCAATTCGGAGACGACAGAAAGCAACCTGAAGCCTCAAGGCATTCGGTGGTAGGTCCATGGGAACAGTTGCGGCACAATGGCACGCAACTTTAAGTTCCCTTCGACCGTCTCTCATCTGCTTTGCCAAGAAACCCGGAGAGCTGCCCGTATTCCTTTGATGTAGTCGGTGTGAAGAAGAGAGAAATGCTGGTCCGGTCACCCAAGGCTCACGGACTCTTTGGCGCCCTTCTCGGCGCGCTCATTCCCTGCAATTCCTACATGTCCAGGAACCTATCAGAAGATAATCTCGACATCCGCCCGGCTTGCCAAAACCGTGGAGTAATGGATATCGCGAACCAGGGAATGTGGAGATTCCAATGCCCCGAGAGCACTCATAGCGCTTTGTGAGTTGCTATAAATCACAATCCGGTCTCCGAACTGGGCATGTCGCGTAATCCCCCGTACCAAGTGGTGTATTGTATTGCCACCAACTCGGCCGTGAAGACAGACACAGCGCCTGGCAAGCCCCGCTGACTTCAAACAGAGGAAAGACGGCGTGGAAGCCAACCTCTTCTTGGGACTTGGAGCCATCCGTATACACTTGCGCGGTTCCAGTGTGACACAAGTTGTGCTCCAAAAAGGTCGAGCGCAATACTCCCGGCGCTGTAGAAGCCTCTAGGGTGGCGTCCTGGGCAGAACCAGTGGCGCCACCGGTCAAAGAGCTATGCCTAGCTCTCGAAGGAGTTTCCTAGTCCCAAACCCAAAGGGCTTAGGGTATGACTGGCGTCTCTCGGCGGCATAGGCAGCGTCAAAATTAGCTGCAGATGAAGTGAGAGCTGTTTGTGTCTGAGGGAAGCGCCGGGCTCGTGCGAACAGGAAAATAATGCACTATGCATGGCGTAGAGCGAGTGGCATCACGCCAGCATCGACAAGTAGGTTCTCAATGGGGAAAGTGCGAAAGGCACCGGTCGTCAGGCGAAGGCCAGTGTGGTGGATCTAGTCCACCTTCCGCAATAAACGCTCGGCTGCGGATGCATAAAACTTGCATCCGTAGTCGAGTTCTGAACGAACAAACGATCTATAAAAAAGTAAGGCAGTAGCCCTATCAGAGCTTCAGGCGCTAAACGTCACAGAATGATGAATATCCATGTCGCGGGTACAAGAGACCCTAAGGCTGCGAATACGAGCCTCCTAGGTAAGGCGTCAGTCAATTACAAGACCAAGCAAACGGTACGATTCAACCACTCCCAGGTTTACCCCATTGAGTAATTTGTCTGGGCCAGGGTGGGCCGTGGATGGCGGCAGAAGTACACCACCTTAGTCTAGGCCAAGGAAAACCGAAACGGCTCTACCGGTGGGGCGTAGGCCCCACGTTGGTAATCACTGTGTTAGAGTAAAGGCTAAAAGGTTTGCCATAGTCATTGATATTTTCATTAAAAGAACAGAGAAGTAGCTACTTTGCCTTAGGGGAATAGTATCATAGTCATTAAGGGATCAAAGAAGGCTGGATAGACAAAAAAGTATGAGGACAAAAACAAAGGCATTTTTACTGTTTTTTGATATGTTGCGTCGTTGCTTTTAGTTAATAACACTACGTAACGATATTTTGTAACAGTTTAGTTTATTATGATTTATCTACTGTTTATTGATAATTTTTCTACGCTGATTTCAAAAATATTATTTTATCCGCATCATGACCCTTTGCAAAAATACCAGTACATTAATTTTTATATTTAAAAAAACACTTTATGATAATTTATAATTTCTAGCATGTATTTTTTCTATTTCAGATTTTCTCCTAGGTTCTAATTTTAGTTTTCTTGAGTATGAAAACTAGAAGATGCCAAAATTCTCCCAATATATTTTATTATGTGTGTGGATATCATATTGGGACAAATCAAATATCATATAAAATCCACTCTAGAAGGATGGTTAAGAGGTACAAGATCCGAACAACCCCTATGATGACTGTTATTTTTGCATGATACAGTAGATGTTACAAAGTACAGAAAAGTTAAAGGAAGGTAAGCTCTCCTGTATCCCGACCCACCCTGATCTCTACCACTTCTTCATTATGATAATTTACATGTACCATATCCACAGAAAATCTAATTAGGAAAACTTTCCATAATAGATTTTCATCAGAGTCAGCAAGTATCGGTAGCAAAGAAATGGATGAAGAATTAGCACTAAGAATGAGTATGTATCTCCACTTTCCAAATCAAACTAAACTGGGTGATTTGATCACGGACTTACGTCTCAATAAGCAAGGAGCTGAACTTTAATATCCAGGCTAAGGGAATAAAACTTACTAGAGAAAGACTGTAGGACATCTGCGAACCGAAAAAGAGATGATGAGTTTGAAAGTTCCTTTGATGTTAGTGGAGAGTTGTGTTGCGACTAAGATGCAAATGGTTTGTTAACTGCTGTAGATTGAAGCGTGATCTTGCGGAATGGCGGCTGTCCATAGATAGATCAACGCGAAGTCTCAAAGCTGTGTTACTGCACACTCCGTACAAATGAAAGAAGACTGATAATGTTAAAAAGCTTCTTGAAAAAATCAAACACGCTAAATTTAAATGGGACATTTGTGGGAACGCAAGTAAACGCAATGTTGAAGTTTGAGAAACTTGAAAGAGCGATGCCGAAAGTTGAAAGAAAAGCATGGTATGCATTTTGTGGGGTAGTTCATGGATTATTGCGAAATCAAAAGGATATTAACTACAGGCAGCTGGTAGCAAAGGCAATTGAGAGCTTCATGGAATTGGGCTTGCAAAATGCATTTTTTACATTCGCATCAAGTTTTCTTTCATGAAAACTTGGCTGATGTCATTGAAAACCATCGTGAAAGATTATATCTTGTCATCACAACAGCGCAAGAAAACACATTCTTCAAAGCACTTTTAATGTAATTATATTTCATTATTTTTTGCTCTTATTTTCTTTAAAATTCCTAAATACGTTGTAATACATTAAAATATACTGGTTACAGTCTCAATATACTTACAAACAGGAAGAGATTGAACTAGATATATCGCACTAGAACAGGAATTCTCGAATTTTTTTGTATCATTACCCTCGGCAGTGCTGTGATAAATCCTCATTTCTCATACCCTATTCCTCTTCAGTTATGTGAAGTTAAAGTGAAGACAAATATTGGAATGCTTAATTTTTATTGAAATTTATATGTAAGAAATTAATTTTACCCTCGAAATAAAGAATTCAGAGTTTAGACATTATTCCTTTGACAAAGAAATAAAATTAAAGCATTGTTCCTATTATTACAAATTGGAATTAAAGCATTATTTATTTGGTAATTAATATAGAATAAAGACAATATAGCTGCATTATTAATGTGAGACATGATATTGTTTGTCCTTTACTAAAATAGCAATGCGAGGCTCTGCAGAGAACAGGGCACATCGCATATCAGCATCTGCATCTTTCAGCTGTGTCCTTCCTGACTTTGGTTTTAATAGAAACTAAAGCAGAGAAACCAGCTTCGTAATGATAAGTCGCAATAAATGGGATGAGCACATTAATAACATTATGTGAGAGAATAGGTTATTATTTCTCAAGCTTAGCACAAACGTAGTCAACTCTTCAGTCTTAAAATCCACTTACAGGGTTTTATCCTCTCTTAATACAAGAAATTAGAGCTGCGCTGATCTTACTCTCCACGATCACCTCTGCATCAACAGTAAATGGTTTAGTTACTGAAGCTTTCTTACATCGCCTATCAAGATCAGGAAATGGACAGCTGATTGTTTCAGTCATAATACTAATATGTTCTTCAATAAGATCAACAACTGAACATTCTTCTTCGATACTGGTGAGTAGTATTGTCAGTTCTGAAAGGACTTGTGTCCACAGTCTAAACCAGACTGATAAACCTGAATTTCTTTCTGAAGAACAACAACTTTATTTGACATGCTTTAAACGTTTCCATCTCCAAATAAATCTGCAAGGTTGGCAACTTTCTACACGAACTCTTCGCTCTTCATTTTCTCAAATAAATTACCTTCTTTGGCAGTTTTTTTTCCTCTTAAGGAATGTATTTATTTCCTTTTATAACTCAAAAAGGCAATGAAAACCCATACCTGAGATAACAATCTCACTTCAGTGTGAAATAAGAGCAGTGTTGCTTGCTCCTATCTCTGACAAATTTGTGAATATTCTCGAGTTCACAGCACTTCCTTTCATATGGTTAACCATATTCACTTAATCTGACAAACATCAGCAAGGTCATTAGGAAGAGGTTTCTTAGCTAATGAATAGCGGTGAATCAGACAGTAGGTAATCTGAACATGCGGAGCGATATTTCTTACACGTTATTGAAACCCTGAAGTGACTCCTGTCATTGAAGGTGCTCTGCGTATACAAATCTTACCTAGCTTTGGACAATCATTACCTTTACCTTTAAAAAGTCAGCTATTTGAAACACACTCTTGCTCCGTGTGTTTGAAGCAAGAGCTTACAAGAAGTATTAATCTTTACCTTAATGTTGTTTCATGTGGCGTCCATATGCAAGTAATGGGGAACATGAAGACATATCAGTAGATCCGTCGAGTCGAATAACAAAGGATGTGATGCTCAAAAGTTCCGTTGTTACCTGCTCAAGAATGATGTAAATAAAGATGTCTTAGATAAGTTAGACACCTTATTGTACTCACTAAGCGAATAGATCTATACCTTAAAGCTATGAATATCAGCGTTACATGGCTGGAAATGAACAAGTGTAATCACTACAATCAAATTAACATGTGTACAAATACTTACACCTTATGAATATTATGTACAAAGGAATAGGACAAGAGAACGATTTCGAGTGAAAGCACAAAGTCCTTACAGCGAGAGTGATAATTACATTGCCCTACACGGGTTGAATTCAAAGCGAACATTAAGAAAGCTAGGAAGAATTTCCCCCGAAAGCTAAACAAATTTGATTGGTCAACCGTACAGAAGAAAGGACGATAGAGAATTACTATCCGCAATTAACAAAGTTGAAAAATAAACCACTAATTCATAATAAAGCTTATTATTAAGTCATGCGAATTTATATTATAATCTGTATGTCGGAAGTATATTTTCTGAGATACTGGGAAGCGGAGACAACAATAACGTTTAAAGAAGAATGATTCTCCGTACATAAAGGGCGTAACATAACCAAAAGGTATGCATCAAGTGGTGAATTGGACTTTAAATTAGCTCAATATTTCTCCTATTCCTTTCGAGCTCAATAACCTGGTAGACATCTTGCTCGAAAACCCCACAAAGCTAACCCACAGATGGATCAGAACTAGAGACCATGCTTGCTGGAAGTTGATCCGCAGGTGGGTCCGAAGTCGAGACAATGCCTGGCGGGATTTGACCTGCAGGTGGGTTCGAAGCGAGACCATGCCTGGCAAGAGTTGACCTGCAGGTGGGTCTGATAGTGAGCCTTAAAGCCTTCCCGTCATCTCTCGTGAGCAAATTGGTAATTCTTCCCAATTGCCACTTTGACCTGTGAGTTTCATTGTGGCCAAGCACCAGGTCGCCGAAAGCAGGATTCCCCCGCCACTTGCTGTGATGTGCGTGTTTTGTGTCTCAAAGCCACTAGATACTCCTAGCTCTTTGGCGCATTCTCTCGATTTCCTTCTGACTTCTGGTTAAAAGAAAGGCCGTCCCATAACCTGGATGATTACCATCCCGAAAAGTGAGATGCAGAGGAATCCTCTTAAAACTACATATAAAGAAGATCAGATTGAATTAAACGGGTCCAGTCGTTACCATCGTCTGTAACATACATGAGAAGCCTATGGTTGAGGAAATTTTCTATCTCTGCTAAGAGATGGGGAATTTCATCCCATGCCACTATCTTATTACAATCCTTGGTTAAGCAAACTATCCTTTCCCGGACCCCCGTATGCCACAGCCAATTGTTAGGGTTGAACATCCACCTGATACCCTTAAGCTCTTCTTCATCATGCGCTGTATTTAGGTATATAACCTCTGCACGAAATGTAGCGGCATTATCGCTATACACTTTCTTAAAGGAAAGATGATCGAGCCAAAATCGACCAAAGGATAGAATAACGGTTTGAAAACTACAGTCAGCTAATAACTCCAGATGGCTGGCGCGAGTATTAACACAAGTAAACAACAAGATATAGAACTTTTCTACTCTCCTTTTCCTTTTATTCAGAGAGCCCCAATGTTATCGATACCAATAATTGGAAACAGTGACGCCATTTCCACTCTACAGGGTAGCCCATAAGTTCCAGGACACTTCACGTACAACTTTTGTATAAAATATGTTATTAACGGGAAACAAATGTATTTTTTTCATGTAACTGTAACTGTAGTGTCTTCGAACTAATGGGCCACTCTGTATTTGCGGGTGGGAGGTGGGAGGATAGGCATCTGGAGTCCCGTAACCTTTTACTCGCAACCAATGGCAGGTGGCACCCACCAGTCATCGGGCACGTGGCACCCATTACTTACTATGGAGGATCAGCAGTAATTGACCAACCGATGAGTATCCGCAAGAATGGTGCAGGTGAGGTAAAAATAGTTCCACCAAGCGATGGTCTCCTGGTAACAAAATTGGTGGAAACTTAGTCTGGTAGGGTATATTAGCGAAATCATTTTGTCTTGTTACACCGAATAATATCCACTTGGAGGAATAAACGTAGCTGCAGAATTCAACTAGTAGGCCCATTGACTTGGAGGAAAGTACTTTATTCTCTTCTCCATATTTTTCCTATTGGACTCCCTTTATCCAGTAATTCATCGCAGCATCGTATTACTTTGTTTTGATTTCATGACAGTAGCATCCTGTAAGGGAAGAATTAGGAACCAGCTTACTTTTCAGAATGAACAAAAACCCCTGAAATTGACCACTTTTGACCTGGAGCTATACCTGTTGATATCAATTGTAGGTATCTGAAATGTAGAGGTTAATACGTAGGTGTTATCAGAAATACGTACTGGTTCCTCCCATAATTTCCTATTTAAAATCAATTCTGGCTCTTTAAACCACATATAATTTTTTAAGCTTCTAGTTTTCATACCCCTGGTGATCAGATCTCAGGGGTTAATATGAGACTCTACATAACCCCTGTCCTTGGCATGAAAGAATGCTCTAATTTCCCCACCTCGTCTTTTACCTATGGTTCATTACATGAATATGAGCAAAGCCATTGAAGGACCCTTTGTTTGACCAGAGGAAATTTTCACCTAAGAATGATCTAGAGCTAAGACTTCGTCCTATTCTAATCCTTTTTCCCGCAAACTCTTCTTAAAGAAGCGGGTTAGTATCATTACTGGGAGTAGATGTGCCAATGGATCATAAAAGAGGCTATACACTTTAACTTATGCCTTTTGGTTTAGGTCACAAAATGGATGTTCAGAGTGGAGAAATGGAGCTCATCCATCCGAGTATTCCAACCTAGACCAAGAGCCTTAATAGGCCCTTAAGCCAATTCGTTAGTCTTCCTAAAAGACTATAAATATCGGATGAATTTTAGTACCAGTTTCTAAAGTTGAAGCCTGCCTGAATCAGAATTTCCTTTGATGCCTTATAAAATTGAGTGAGACCATTCGCTGTAGAAAAAGAATAAAGTAAATTGTCAACATAAAGGCCCCTTTTTAACAACTCTGAATAGCCAGCCCCCTTTTCTTCAATTAACTGAAGAAGTGAGGCGTTTAACAAAAATTGGCTACTGTTGGCCCCAAAACACGACCTTATATCGATATGTAACAAGAGGGCTATTAGGATCTCTAGGACACTATCACCATAAAGAAGTAGCAGTTTTATTGTCGTTCTTTAAGTGTATCTGTAAGTAGGCTTTATCTATATCGGCTATGTAGGCAAATGAATGCTGCCTAAGCTTTATTAAAATGTGGAAAGACTATAATTATTAATAATATAAAAGGTTCCGCATACAGGCAGTCATTTAAACTTATTTTATATGCTGATCAATCAAAACCTAACCTCAAGGGAGTGGTAGCAGAATCGTTAATAACTCCATGGTGCGCCAAATAATATATCTTAGATCCCTTTATAATAAGGACTCCTTGGAGTTACCTCTTTAATGTACTCTTTGTTCAATTGTTCTTTAAAGATTTCGTCATAAATGTTTAGTTGTTAGAGGTCTCTTTTTCTTAGTTGATTTATCATATTACACAGGTTAGTATTAGCAATTTCATAATTGTCGCATAAGTTAAGATGGATCTTTTCATGGTAGGCCCACCACAAACCTTCCGTCACGGAATTCGACCTTTGATTTAAAATCAGCATATACCTCTTGATTCTGAGATGCCATGTAATGAGAGATCAAAAATAAGGAATTCATTTCCCATATTATACTTATCATCCTTAGGCGATATAGCATTTACATATGTCTGCAAGCTCATATAATTCATCCACGGTTGTCTTAAGTATGGTTACTTCATTGGACATAAAATTGTCTGAAAGCTTTTTCAATAGTAAGGCCCCCGAGAGCATGGTAGTTGGGCAGGTCATACTCTAGAGTTTTATGAAACTGGTGATGAGGGGTATTCAAATGATGAATGTTGGTGAAAAAAACATACTTTTGGCAGAAAAGTTAAATTCTGATTGATCTAACCTACATCAATTTTAAGTTGAAATATTGTTAGTTCTGGGTCATTTACTATATTTTACTATTATTTTAGTTACCCATAAAAGATCAATTTACCGTTTTCTATCATCAATACATTTATGTAATCTAAAAGATATTTTTCTAAAAAAATGTATTAGAGAGACATGAGAAGTAGGAAACCTGTTAAAAATGACCCTTAATTTAGTTTGTTCTAACTCCAAAATTGCAAGTGCCCAGTACTCATTATTCAGTGGAAGGTAATCAATATTCCAGTAGTGTTGCCAGTTCTGGTAACTATTGTAATTGGTAACTGTTTATAGAGCCTTTACATTTTATTTGAATGCTATTAAAGGCTGAGGATCATTTTAGAATAACTTCTAATTATTGGTAGAGATTATTTCTTAATCTAAGTGCCATCTTTTCATTTGCAGATATAGCCGCGAATAGTGTGACAATGGCGAAAATCAAGACAAGGTCCAAATCAAGTTCTCATCTGACTAATTTTGTTGGGACTGGGCAAGAGCTGATGGTGTCTGAGTTACCAAAAATAAGAGATATTTTGAGGTACGGCATCTACCTGAGGGAGCAAAGTAAAGATAACCAGAGAAATTATGAAGTGAACCAGCTGGTAAAAGACATGTATCAGGGCTTGATTAATCACAGGGTGTCTACTTGTTTAGTGATTTTGAATTCAAGGACTTTTTTTAAATAATCAAGGATGAGTTTTAGCCATTGTTTTTTTTTATTTAAATTAAAAAAGTGCAATAAACATTACGGGACATTGATGAAGGTGAGGTATTTAAGGGGAAAATGGGTTATAAGCAAAGCATAACCAAAATCAACCCACCAGTGCAAAAAAAAACAAGAACAAGGCATCCAAGCGACAGTCACACAAGTATAGAAAGCATCCATCATAAAATACAATGCATCCAAAGCATACATATGTTCACTCACATTAGTGAGTAGATTAACTTAAATATTACTATTTTCCTAATAGACATTAAAAAGTATATAAATAGTGAATTTGAAAAATGATTTGAACAATCACTCAATTATTTATTTTTTAAATTCAAGGACCATCTACCTTTTTCAGCAAATTGAAGGACTTTACAAGGATTCCAAGGGCCAAAATAAAATCAAGGGCTTTTCAAGGACTTCAAGGATTTTAAGGGCAGTAGACACCCTGAGTCAGTGGACGAAAGCTAATGCTCTCTTCAAACCACCAGTTGTAAACCAAAAGGTCACAATAATATCAAAGCTTAAGGAGGTTTGGAAGGAGGCAGTAAAAGTTTCCCGTGGTAAAGGAAAAAATTTAAGTAAAAGAGAGTCTCATTGCAAAACTAGATAAGTTATTTGATATATTGACATGCAAATGTCAAATTTCCAGTTGTGGGGAAGTAGGTTGTAATGGCTGTGAGACTGAAGCCCACATTAACTGCTGTTGTAGTAAAAAGAAAAAAATACGTACTAGAGAACTAGCCTTTATTAAAGGACAGAAGGAGAAGGTTAGAAGTAAAGGTACCTTTCAAATTGGAGGTCCTGATATTCCGGAGCATAATAGACGATTAACAGCATCAGAACGGAAAGAAAAAGAATGGATAGCAGAAAAAAAGAGAAGAAGTAAGGAGGAAAGCGCTGTTTTAGCAAGAAAAGCATCAATAAAAGAAATTGAGCATTTTTGGCAGAAGGTGAAGATCTGGAGGCAGAGAATTCTGATGGTGACAACAGTTTAGGTGATGAAGTAACTTTTGAAGCTGTCCAAGAGCCGGAATCTTACACCAAGAATAGAAAGAATTATAATGAAATTCCAAATATTGCTCCTGCTAGTATAAGGTATCGTGTCGGATTTAGACCAACTGCAGCTATAGCAACAGAAGCTTTAATAGATGCTGGATTCATTACTGAGGAGGATACAAGTAAAGTAATTGATAAGAATAAAGTTAAGAGAGCACAGGAAAAGCTAATGACAGTTATTAAACATGAGTTTGAGGAAAGCTTAAGGAAGGATGGGGAAATTTTGTGTTCTCTTTGATGGACAAATTGATATGACAAATTTTATGATGGAGGCAGAGGGAAGTGAAAATTTGTTTCCAGCAAAGACAAAAAAGGAGCATTACACTGTCATCAGTTAGCCTGGGAGAAATTACCTCTTCCACTTTGTCCCAGAAAAGGCTATAAAAGAGGAATCACATGCAGAGAAGATCGCTAAGGCTATGTTTGGATGTCTGAGGGAAAAGAGTTTTGATAAAAGCATAATAGCCATTAGAGGAGACTCCACGAATGTAAACACATGTGTAAATGTTGGAGTAATGGGAAAAAATGGAGCTCCATTTGGGCAGAAAGCTTGTTTGGTTAGTCTGTAACCTGCACACTGGAGGACTCCCTCTCCGTCATCTAATTATCAACCTGGATGGCCCAACACTATCTGACAACAGATATTCCGGACCAATAGGAAAGCTCCTTGACTCTGTTACAGACTTGGACATCAACCTAAATTTCACTGAAATATCTTTAGGTTCTCCTCTTACCAAGATTCCTCAGGAAGTGGTGCAACATCTTTTCACTGATCAACACTACCGATATAGAATTGTATCGGCAATCAGAGATGGATTGCTTCCTACAGGGCTTTCTTTATTTGAAATAGGACCAGTAAACCACAGTCGCTGGCTGACCACAGCTAACAGACTTCTTCGGCTGTGGGTGTCAAAGCAGGAGCTCAAAGAAAAAGCCTTTAAGAATCTATAACTGATTCTTGAGTTCATCATTGGTGTATATTACCAATGCTGTTTTAACGTTAAGATTAAGCACTCTTGGACCGAGGGACCTAGGCACATTCTTGTGTGATGATGTATGTTAAGGATACTCTCAACTCGACAGATTGCAACATCGTATGCGACCATGAACTACTAGGTGCTGACCTAGAGATAGGTCCTGCCAAATACAGGACCCTGGTGCTTTATAGACCTCCTGCCCAACTCGTTGAAAAGGACAGAGATCTGCACCAGCTACTAGGAGAACTTGTCGAAGACAGAGTGTGTATCGTCATGGGTGATTTCAACACACAAGTTGACTGGGAAACCAGAGAACTCTGTGGTGAAAACGCACTACTCCTGGAGTTCGCAAACAACGAGTTCCTCACTCAATGGGTGAGAGAGCCAAAGAGGGGAAACAATATCCTCGACTTGGTTATCACCTCTAAGGATGACATCGTTGAGGACCTCTCTGTTGGCGAAGAGCTCGGTGGCAGTGACCACCGACTAATTAGATTTGAGGTCAAAGGCCCGAAGGCAGGGCCTGCAACTAGTAAATCGAGAAAACTCGATTTGAAAGGAGCAGACTTTGAAGGTCTTCGTGCTGGACTGACTGACGCGAGGCTAGAAGTGTGCGATGTTGTTGAAGACTCGTGGAACAGTTTCAAAACAACATTCATGAGTATTCAATCGCGTTTCATCCCTCTGAGATGTCCCCGTCGGTCTTCTGTTCAACCAAAGTGGTTTAATCGAGAAATAGGCCAGCTGCTTAGGAAGAAGAGAACTGTGTACCGGCAATCGAAGATCTCGGGTGACTTTGACGAATATCGGAGGCTCGCTAGGAGAGTGAAGTCCAGCATAAGGGCGGCTAAGCGGTCTGAGGAACTCCGAGTGGCAAGACTCTGTAAAGAGAATCCCAAGGAGTTTTTTGGATATATGAACAACCGTAAACCAATCCGTCGAACGATTGGCCCTTTGAGAAATGAGGAGGGGCCATTAAAGCACTCAGATGCAGAAAATGCTAAGCTCCTCAACGACTACTTCTCTTCAGTGTTTACTGAAGAGTATGGTCTCATCTCCCAGCCAATAGATTCCTACTCGGGGGAAAAGCTGGAGGATATGGACTTCACCGAAGGGGAAATAAACAAGAAGATCAGTGACCTAATGACGAACAAGTCACCTGGCCCGGATGGGTTTCTACCTAAAGTGTTGAAAAAAGTGCGCGATCAAGTTTCACGACACCTGAGCGCAATCTTCAACATGTCAATCCGCACCAAATGTGTTCCTAGAGACTGGCGGGAAGCAGAGGTGACTTCTATCTTCAAGAAAGGAGACCGAAACCAACCGTCAAACTACCGACCTATTATTTTGACTTCGATAGTCGGTAAACTCATGGAAAGCATCATGGTGGACAAAGTGACGTCGTATTTAGAGTCAAACCTACTACTGAGGAATTCCCAGCACGGCTTCCGAAGGCAACGGTCATGCTTGACGAACCTTGTGGAATTCTTCCACTTCGTGTTCAGTGAGCACGATCGGGACAAGGCGGTGGATGTGGTGTACTCAGACTTTCAGAAAGCCTTTGATAAGGTACCCCACCGCCGCCTTCTCCGGAAAGTGCTAGCCCTAGGCATAGACGGGAAAATAGCCGGCTGGATCGAGAACTGGCTAAGTGGCAGACGGCAACGGGTGGTGGTGAATGGACAGGCTTATGAGTGGGTGCCCTTTTACTAGCGGGGTGCCTCAAGGGTCTGTCCTGGGACTACTACTATTCATCATCTACGTCAACGACATCGACGGTGACATGGTTGCCAAGATTTCCAAATTTGCCGACGATACCAAGCTTGGTATGAACGTTGCAAAGGATGGAAATACTGCCCGCCTGCAGGAAGATCTTAGGAAGATTGGGGAGTGGTTGGACACGTGGCAAATGCCTTTTAACGTGAACAAATGCAAAGTAATGCATATCGGCCACAGAAACCCCAAATCCCAGTATATCCTTAAGGGCTGCTCTTGAATCTTGTGACACTGAGAAGGACTTGGGTGTAACTATTACTAGCGATCTCAAGTTCTCGAAACAGTGCATCGAGGCAGAGAAGAAAGCCCAAAGGATGTTAGGCTACATAAAGCGCCAGTTCGGATACCGTAACAAGGAGATAGTACTTTGTCTGTACAACTCCCTCGTTCGGCCGCACCTGGAGTATGCCGTACAATTTTGGAGTCCTTCGTTTCGAAAGAATATCGCAAGGTTGGAACGCGTACAAGCCAGGGCAACCAAACTGATTCCCTCTATCCGACATAAAAGTTATGAAGATAGACTAAGGGAATTAGATCTGTTCTCGCTGGGAACCCGTAGACTGCGTTGTCAGATTATCGAAGTTTTCAAAATACTTCGAGGGTTCGACAATGCTGACTACCGGGATATTTTTACACTGAGTGAGAACAGAACGCGCAATCACGGCTTCAAACTTGAACTGAAGCGTTACAACCGCAATCTGTGTGGAAATTTTTTCACCTACAGTATCTGCGGTAAGTGGAACGCACTCTCAGTGGAAGTTGTCAACAGTGAATCTGTTGACCAGTTCAAGTCAAGACTAGACCAAGTCTTGAAAAGTGGCCGTTTAGGGACGCAAAACAATTGAACAGCCATGTGCCTGCTCAATTGCTGGTCCAAAGGTACCCTCTTTGAATGGACTGTAAGGTCTCCTAGGGTACTTCCTTTCCTTGTTACTCCTGGTTAAGTCTTAGAGGAAGTAGGTGTTGAATATTGTTTTGCCAAATGTTAAGAGATCAGCTTGATATGCATAAGGTGAAGCCATATTCCAACCCCTCTTATTCTTTGAAGATCAGGGGGAGAGAACTGAAAGCGTGAAAAGAATCCAGATCATCAGGGGAGAAGGGGACCCAGATACTCAACTGAAAGACTACTAGGTAAGGCTTAGAAGGACACCAGACATCAATTATGATGTTACCATGATTGGAGATCTGATCAATTGGTCAGAGGATGTCTCTAAGCCACCTCTCACTTGCTCTTTAAGTACTTCTGAATTGAAAAACTTCATTGACTCTCCTGTGAAAGTAACTGACTGGCCTTGCCACACACAAACCATTAAGAGGGCTGTATTAATGGTGACTGAGGCTTCTTCCAAGTATTTCTCACATAAAAAGAGGGATGGAGGAATCAGGGCACAAGAGACAAGTATACGTCTGATGTCCATGAATGAGTCAAAGCGAGATTTGTGTGCTCTGGTGAAGTTTAACTTTTGAATATGACCCAAAGTGACCCATGCAGTTATATGTGGAGCTTTGCATACACTTTTCTCACTCAATAAACATGTAAATTTGAGGTTACTTTGTGTTTGTGTGTACTTTGATTAAATAAAAATAGGTTACATAAGCTCGTGACGAAAGGGAAAATATCTACTTTTATTTAAATGGAAATTAATGTAGGTAGGAGCAATTTTATAACAAAATAAAGTTCTTTTTCAAAATCTTCACCGGAAAATCTATCATTTAAGCACCCTTCATTGAGGGATTTAATGAAAATTGGCCGAAAAGTGATAACCTTTCTTTTTCCGATTTTTGTCCCGGTGGAGAAACCTGGTTTTCCTTTTTCATTTGAGGAATTTCAAAAATCTTGGGGAAATTTACGCATTCTAATTGTCCCATCCATGGGACGAGGGCCCCCCAAGAGAGGTTTTGATACTTATCTGTTGAATGAGACCAAACAAGTCTCTAACTTCAATAGTTTAGCCGCGAGGATTTTTGGAATCTTTCTTCAATTTCAGTTTTGAGAATTGGATTCTTGTTTAAGTTTAACTGCTAATTGGGTTAATGGGTTCTTGTTTTGAGACTACCACCACGACCATTAATACTAAAATACCTCCACCACCACCACCAACACTACTACAGCAAAACTACTACTACACTACCACCATCACCACTACTACTATACTTATGGCATCACCATCCTCCTCCAAACCATTACTACTGCATCATAAATACCACTTCTAATACACTACCACTAAGGCTACACCACCACTACTACTACTTCACCACTTCCACCGCCACCACTTTCTTGCTTACTCGCTTAATGTTGTCCATCGTTGCCAATGACGACGTCACTCCATACATAGATGATTTTGATGACATTTGGTTGATGATTATCGTCTTTGGTAAGATCGTTGATGGCTGTGAAGTCCGCCAAGGTTGGCACAGCCTCTTCCACAGACATCGCAGATATGGAGTCCTTGTATTTGTCGGTGTCTTGCACGGCTGGATATGGCAGCATTGTGGATGGGGTATTGCAAGAATGTGTGGATGAATGCGCAATGCATGGGGTGATAACTTGCACGATGATATTTAAGGTGGAAAGTAGGTGTGCATTCTTCAGTCCACCATCTTCACTTTCCCCTGCTGAGTCCAGTGGCAAGGAAATGATCCAAGATGACTGGAGCAGGTTTAAGTTGTAGGGTTCTGCCGAAAAAGGTCCCCCTTTGGACTATCGCCTCATTCACGAGCAGATTTGGTCTCCACGTTTACTCCTGAAGCCTTGGCCCTTCCAAGGGCTTCCACAAGGCAGTGGGGTTTGCCGGGTTATACCGCTCGGCACTCGGTCGTTGGACGTACCTTCAGTTAAAAGGCAGGAGGACCACGAGCAGGTAGTACTTTAACAGTTGAGAGGCAAAGGCTAAGTAACCTTATCTTTTATGACTACACCACCACTACTACTACTATTAATAATACACCACTACCACCACCACTACACCCCCCCACTACCACCAGTACTACTACACCGCCACCACCATCACTTCTACAATACCACTAATACCACTACTAATTCACCACCACTAGAACTACTACCATTACTACTACACCACTCCCACCAACATCACTATTACCACTATCACTACCACACAACCAATACGACTACACCACTACCATCACCACTACTACCACCATTATTACTACACCACCACCATGAGTACTACACCACTACCATCACCACTACTACTACCATTATTACTACACCACCACCATGAGTACTACACTACCACCACCACCACTGAGAGTGACAGTGAGAGAGAGAGAAAAGAAACAGAGCAATCACAAAAGAAGAATGCAAGAAAGCAAATGGTTCCATTTTTATGCAGAGTTTTCACACGGCGATAGCGGCTTTATATTAATCTGTATTAACTTTAAATGATACTTCTTTATATGATTTATGTACTCCCTTGTCCACTAAACCACTTACCCGTATTTTAATCTTGTGAATTACGGTCAAGCACAATACTGGGAACCTTGATCAAAAGGTGCTTTCACCGTGTTTCATTTCCAACCCACCCCTTCAATTTGTGCAACGGGTAATCTCCACACACAAGATTGAATGTCAAATCGTGTTTCATATGTGCATTTAGATTTACCATACGAGAAAGATAGACAAGAATGTTGGCAATTATCATATGTTAGAAAGTTATATTTAGAGAGACAATTTTTTTTCCTGTCCTAAATGGAAACAATTTGTACATAAACTGAGAAACTTAGCACGTTTATATATTTTTCGGGGTTTTGGTAGTTAAAACAATCGTATACCTTATGTTTCCCATTGCTTACCGCATATTGTCGAGTGCTCGACTGATCTAGAAATATTACCTTCTGAAAATTTTCCATTGTAGTTTGGTGTTTACTCTGGGAAGGCTTTCGATTTATTTGAAAGGCCGACGCACGAATTCTTTTACCCTTAATAGGCTCGCATTTCTTCTGGCGAGTCTCCACTCTTTGGATTTAATAATTGTATTTTCTTATATAAAACGTTACGGAACTCGTCCAATATCCAATAGTTGATACTCTCGTCAAGCAACTTGTGTATTTGTTTTTTTTAAGCTAGAAGGAAGTTTTCGCAACTATATGTTACAATGAAGAAGCGGCGCTGCTTATAATATAATCCCATAACATTACATTACTTAAGTGGCATTCAGAAGCTTAGAGTTATTCTGGGGTTTGTTTAAGTCAAGGATACCATGTGCATGAGATTGTACCATCACCTTTTTGTCTTCGTATGTCTTTTTCAGTAAATCGTACGCTTCGAGATACAGGTTACCAGATCTGCTATATCTATCTAATAGTTGGAGTGCTGCTCCATTTAGTTGTTCAACTAGTTATGCGAATTCTTTGGCATTTGAGATTTCAAGGATATAAATAATATTTTAATAAGGCTCATTAAAATTACTCCATTGAAGGACATTTCCATCATAATTGGCAGATTAATTTTGGGTATGTTCACCTCTTTGGGTGAAGTCGGAGGTAACTTGTTGACCACTCGTGAACTTATAGCTTTGAGCCAATCTTTAGCCTTCGTTATGGCTAATCTAAACTCTTTATTTACCTCTTAAACGTCTTTAATTTCCCTTGCAATAGCATAGTTATTATCTCAACCCTCTACAATTTTGTCATCTCGGAACATTATATTTTTGTAAATGATATTCTAGGGATTTTAAATCGGTTTTAAGTCTGTATACATCAAGAGCCGTCACCTTGGTTAAAGAAAAGATGTTTTCAACCAATTGAGACCGCACCGCTTTATGACCACCACGTACCTTAGCAAACAGTCTAATGTCCCGAGTCTGGGCACCAAATGTAAATAAAGATGTTTTATTAGAATAGTTACACACCTATTTTTCTACTCATCAATCGAACAAATCTCTGTCATGAAGCTATGCATAGCAATGTTACTGGATTGCAAATAAAAGTATAATCACTACAATAAAATTTACATATGTACAAATACTTTCATCATATGGTGGAGATTCTGAACAAAGGAATATGAGAGTGGAACAATTTTAAAAGCGATCACAACGTCTTTACAGCGATAGTGATAATTACATCGAACCACATGGGTTTAATTCAGGGCGAACAATAAGAAAGCAAGGGAGAATTTTCCCCAACATAATCTACACAGTTAAACAAATTTGATTGGTCATCCATACAGAAGAAAAGAAGATGCAAAATTACCATCAACAATTAACAAGGTCGAAAAATAAATCACAAATTCATAATAAGGCTTATTACTAAATGAATTGAATTTATATTATGGTATATATGTTGGAAGTTATATTATCCAACAAATGTCACTATTCATCTCGGCGATGCGTTTATCACCTTGTCATTAGAAAGCTGAATCTGTTTGATTTTTTTTTTATTGTTATTTTCCAAGCACAAGTATTGGGGCTTCGTTTAAACATAGTAAACGAGGTCGTCGACAATAGCGTAACTCCTATTATTTCGGGCAATGTGCAGAAAACTTTCGAATGAAGCTCGAAGAGGAGTTTCATTTTGTCTTTTCATATTAATCACGTGAATCAATTTTCCTTGACTTTAAACTACTCTCCTTTCTTGAAAAGGCAATATTTTCTCCTTTAATTCGCCATCACATCGCTCAAAGTGTTCCTTTAGCTTACTTGGCTTCATATTTTCTACCGTCCAAACCCTTAAGCATATTCCAAACTGTGGCTTCTTAACCGATTTATCACATATGCTGTTAAATATCAACTGGAGGAAAACTTTACCTTTAAGCATTTCAAACTAGTTGACATCGCGAAAAAAATCAGTTATACCTGAAAAAAATATAAACTTAAACTACAGTTTTAATTCAACAATGCATTGTATGTTGTATGCAAATACACCACAATGTGAACTATTCACATATAATGTACAGAATTCGAAGAGAATACAATGGTGAAAAAAATTGAACTATGAAGTATTCTAATGTCCGAACAAACAGGTTTTGTGCCAGTCAAATGTCTTACTTTCCCATCTTTTTAAGCCCATAATCACTTCAGGAATGTCATAGGGCAGTCCTATTACGAAGTCAACTTCATAGAATTTCTGCAGCACATTTCTATAATCGTTTCCAACCCTGAAATTGTGCCCTTTCGCTTCTTCTCACTGCCTCACGCAAAGCACGTCCTCCAATATATCTGGGTGACTTGACAAAACATTGTGCAATACTAGTCACGCAACTCACTCCAGCCAATCAGATACTGCGTGACTTCCGGTGCCGCGGCGCTGTTCCTGTCACAGGATGCAACTTCACAAGTTGTAGATACCTCACATAACATGATACACTCAGTAATAACATTGTTATTATTAATTTACTGAAGTTTACTCTAAGGAAATATTTCTTTTAAAAAGTACCTCGTTGCCCCCAAGATACGGTTTCATTGCCTCCACGGCGGTAATTACTGCCAGTTTGAAAAAAACACGTCCATAGGATTAAAATTGCTTATATAGGGTGACCCACTCCCTAAACGGGCCTGCACACACTTTTTGAGATACATCCTTCATTCCTTCACTAATCACCCTTACTTTTCAGGACATGACAAAAGCATCGCCTGTGAACACAATTAGATCTCAATGGAAGCTCCAGCAAAGAATATACTGCGTCAAACATTACTACAAGACAGGCTCGTTCAAGAAAGTGCAGGACACTTTCGGGCATCAGTTCGAATGTGAAAAAGCCTCCCCCAAGATCAGAATTCAGGACTGGATAGATCACTTCGAGAACTATGGGACAGTGGAGAACCTCAATGCAGCCAGTGACAACCGTCCAAGTCATTCAGGACGTTCCAGGAAGCGTACAGCTGAGCTGGTCGAGAGCGTGAGAGAGTCAGTTCAACAGAGTCCAAAGCGCTCTGTGTGCAAGAGAAGTCAGTCCCTCAGTTATCCCGTGAGACTTGCAGAAGAGTGCTAGTAATGGATGTAAAGGCCTACCCATACAGAATACAGACGAAGCAGACCAATACAGCCTCACACAAGGGACAGAGAAAGGCTATGGCAGTCAAGATACTAGAGAAAATTCTGGAGACCCCAACTTTCCTTAACTTCCTTTGGACCTCAGATGAAGCTCACTTCCATCTTAAAGGCAAGGTAAACTTGAATACCAATGTCTTTTGAGGGACTTCCAGACCAAATGAGGTAGCCACCAAGCCCTTACACTACTCTAAGTGCACGGTATGGACTGAAATCTCAGCCAGAACCATCATCAGACCATTCTTCTTCAAGGAATCTGGCGCGACAGTGAGAGTCACCAAGGAACGGTATGTTAAGGTCCTCAAAACCTTCAATAGGGAGCTGCAGACCCTGTTCCCGTCACCTATGGGGAGTTCTGGTCCCAGGAAGATGGAGCAAGCTTTCAAACCTCAAACATGTCTTGAGATTGGCTGACAGAGAACTTTGGGGGTCGTGTGATGAGTCTCAGGAGTGATTTTGAGTGGACACCACACAGCTTAGACCTTAGTCCCCAAGATTTCTTTCTCTGGGGCTACCTTGAAGACATAGTGTACGCAGGGAGACCCAAGACCATTACGGAACTCAAGAAAGCCATCATGGAGGAGATCAGAGCCATTAGTCGGTTGGTTTGTAAGAACGTGTTGGACAACTTTGTGCTGCGCCTGAAGACATGCACAGAGCTAAATGGAGGTCATCTCCAAAAACGTGCTCCAGAATAAAGAATAAAAGTCCAATGACTAATATTTTGATATGATGTTTTGTAACACAATAAACTAGTTATCATCAAAGTTTCATTCAATACTTGCAGAAAATTTTGAAATGAGGCCTATCGAAATTTCGGGCCCGTTTTGGGCGGTGACCCTATATAAAGCATAAATATAAAACTAAGAAAATCTTTAAAAATACTTAAATATGCCAATACTGAGAAAGTATTTGAACTCAGCCGTAAGATAAATACATAAACAAATCTTTAAAAATGATCATAAACAAAGAGAGTGAATATAGTGTAATTACACATTTCCCAGTTATTTGTGAGTGTTATTGGTTGACCATAGCGGAGAAAGAAGGAGATAGCGAAAGGAGAAGATCAGATGAACAGAGCATATGAAACGAGAACGGGCGAAGAGAGCTCGGATATTAGAGAGGAGATGAAGAAAAATAGATCGGACGAAGAGAGACAAATGAAGAAGGGGTGGATGATGAGAGAGCTGATGAAATAAGGAGGATGTCGACAGAGAGAGATATATACAGGATGAAGAGATATTGCTTGGATACCGATTGGATGAAAAATGAGCTGATAAAAAGAAATCGGATGAAGATGGATCCGATGATGAGAGCTTGGATGAAGATAGAGCCAAGGAAGGGGGTGAACGGATGCATAGAGTACGACTGAAAAGATAGGGGATGAAGAGAGAGAGAGAGAGAGAGAGAGAGAGAGAGAGAGAGAGAGAGAGAGAGAGGGGATGAAGAGAGATCAGATGCAGAGAGATCAGATGCAGAGAGATCGGATGATGAGGGAGAGGATGATGAGTGCTCGGGAAAAAACCGATAGGATAAAGAGAGAGCCGATGAAGAGAGAGAAAATGATGAGAGATCGGATGATGAGGGAGAGGATGATGAGTGCTCGGTAAAAAACCGATAGGATAAAGAGAGAGCCGATGAAGAGAGATGGGAGGAAAATTAATTAACTGAAGAGAGTTTAAATAAAGAGAAGGCGGATGAAGAGAGCAAGGATGAAGTGAGATTAAGTTAACAGAGAGCGGATAGAGAGAGAAGAAATAAAGAGAGAGCGAATAAGCAGATATCGGATGAGGAGAAAATGGATGAAAAAAGATCTCATGAATTGTCGTGGTATAACATTATATTATATCAATACCATATTATATCTATGGGGGAGGGACCAATAACTTAAAGGCGATCCGACAAGGGACGGAACGCCACGAGTTTCGACGCGCGGAACAGCAAGAAAGAGTGCAACGAGGTCCGGTTGAATTTGGGCAATAGCAAAGCTCAAGGTTATTTAAAGAGGCATGTACAAAAATATAATTTTATTTACATAAAATAAGAGAATAAATGGGCAAAATTAAATTGGTAAATGAGGGCTGAAATTGCAGAGTTATGCGTCAGACTCAGAAGTTAGAAATTAATGCGTTACAGAAAGAGACAATTCAAATGGGGAGGATTTACTCAAATGGGCTGCTGAAGGGGGAGAGGGGTTGGCTTATGGAGGATTCCGGGTGAGACGTCAGGGTAAGGCTTCATGGATGTCTTTTGCATGCAATAAACGTGAGGCGAGGGCGCTCGGAGCTTCTGAGCGGGAAGTTAACGTGACGACGGTTCTCCAAAAGGGGTGGGGGTAAGGTCCGGTCCAGGGTAGAGTATTTCGGCCACCGGAAAACGAGGGGCAGACGAGGAGGGCTTCAACAGGAGTTGATGAGTAAAGTCGAAAATATCGCTCGGTAGCGATCGTTAAATGGAATTACCTCACTGGCTGGGGGGAATTCCAACACACAAATAGTTTAGCCGTCACTTTGCGTTGTTGTTAGCACATGACTTGGAACTAGGGGAATCTTCTTGGGTCCGGGCGAGACTCCTTAACTCTGTGTCTCCCTCATGGAAGACGAGCCCTATATATATCCGAGGCTCCCCCCGCGGGGGTGGGGGAAACAGCGCTACTCTCGAATGGCCTTGAATTTTCACACCGAGGCGATTCTAACCCGGGTATTGGTGGTCCGTAGTGGACGCGGTTCGAGGCTACCGCTTGTGGAGGGGGATGGAGGGGGGGGAGGCTTACCAATTTAAGCCTAACCAAATTCTAGAATCTTCTCCAGCGCATGGACGTCACTTTCGTGCTGGAAAAGAAATTCCACGTGGAATCCCTCCACACGTCTCCCATCCAAAAGATGATGCTTTACAGAGCAGTTGCATAGGAAAGGATCATCCCACCCGTCGAACTAGAATTATCAAGGGTCTAGGGAATTTCTGACAGGCTACGACAGGTGTACACACAAAAAAACGTTAATCTGAGCTCAGCGGGGAATTTACGGACATAAGCCTCAAACGGGTCAATTCTAGAGACAATTTAACTATTACAATTTTAAACAAAAAAAAAATCACAGGAGAACATTGGCGACATTTCAGTGAAACCAAAAAAGGATAAAATTAAATGGAGGCATGAATCCAATGGGACTAATGACTAAACTTAGTGGACCCCCCCCCCAAAAAAAAAAAAATCATAATTAAGAACATTAATGAGATAATAGATACAATTCACGTGGAAAACCTTTGCTCCCGCTGGAGTACGGCTGAGGTAATCCACGGGTCCTTTAGCCTTGAGGTCGGGGTAGGGTCCTTTTTACTAACTAAGGAGTTTGTTGCTTTCTGTGGGAAGTAGTACCAGCACCTCAGCGCCAGGCTTGAATTTTCGTTCTCGTGACTCAACGTCAAAGTAGGTCTTATACCTCTCAATAAGTCCTTCACGAGATACGACACTCGTTTGTTACCTCAGGTTGACTCACGCTCGAGGGTTTTAGTTTTCTCTCAAAGGGGGAAGAGAGTTGCGCACTCCTTTCGGCGCAGGCAAACTTGTCGCTCCGGAGGGCTTGGAACTCCGGGTCGATAGGGGTTTCCAGGGGAACGGGTGCATGGGATTCCAGGGCTGCCTGTGTACGGGTGATCACCAGCTGGGCCACGGGATGGTCGTGAATTACGGGGTTCTGACCGATCAAAAAGGAGCAGAACTGGATTGGGGCCGCTACCACTTTGTGGTGGTCCGTGGTGGACGCGGTTCGGGGTTACCGCTTGTGGATGGGATGAGGGGAGGCTTACCAATTTAAGCCTAATTAATTTCTAGAATCTTTTCCAGCGCATGGACTTCATTTCCGTGCTGGAAAAGAAATTCCACGTGGAATTCCCCCACATGAATAAAGAACGGATCAAGAGAGATTGCAAGAAAGGAGATCCGATAATGAGAGATCGGATTAAGAGAGGGAGAGCGCGGATGAAGAGAGACGATGAAGAGTGATCGTATGAAGATAGATCAGATAAAAAATATAACAGATGAAGAAAGAGTGGATGAAGAGAGAGCGGATGAAGAATGATAGTTTAAGTAGAGTTCAAATGAATAGGGAGAGGATTAAGAAAGGATTCCATTGCTGCCTGCCACTTCACAAATTAGTGGCTCCTGAGATAGCTTCCCCGTTCTCTCAGGGAAGATTTTGTTATTCTTGAGTGATTTAATTCTTGATTGTTAATTGAACCTTTTGAATTCAATTCGGGATTAATTAAAGTAATGCCATTTGTCAGAGCCGTTCATGTTGAAATGAGTATTTTAATCTCATATTCTCCATAAAACTATATTTAATCTTATATTTTTGAAAGATAAGACAAAATAAGCTTCCCTGTCATACGGAAGTGTCTTCCCAGCTCTTATTTCCACTCCCTTTCCGCTAGAAGGGAAAATATAGAGCCCAGGAATATTTAAATCCTGGGGTAAAATCAAAGGACCCCAATAGCTTTGAAGCATTAAAACGGGCAGTCACCAGTGTAACCGGCTACGCTGGTGCAAGACTTGCCTCTTCTTCGTTACCCTCTTCCGAAAGGGCTGAAACTTTTAAGAGTAGTGAAATTGAGCTTTTTTAGCAGCTTCCAGAAGTGGATATTCTTAAATTTTGGAGCATTGCCTTTGAGTGTTTCCTATATTTACCTTTGATGGCCGGCCTGGGGACGGCACCATATACTCAGGTTCTTTATCACCTTCTGAATTGGAACAAAAACTAAATTAAAAAAAAAAAATTCCTTTGTTATCTTTAGGAACTACATAGATCTCGCAAGGATCGACATCAAGGCGAAATATATCTTTCCAAATTTTGACTTCAAGCGAGAATTTTTTTTTTTCAGTTTGTATACAAATTTTACCAGACCAAAGAGGAGGTTGCAGAATTTTCAATTGACACCAGAACAAAGCGGTGATAAATTTTGATTAACCAGCTGGAGAAGGTTTACCCTATACAGGGTGTGTATATTTACGTTTGCTTCCAGGTTTACCTGAAGGTGGAGGACGGAGGCTCCGGATTCGCTAAACTATTACGGAGGGGGGGAAGGGGGTCATGGATCTAAAGAAATAAAGATATACTCAGCAAGAGGTTTAGACCCCGTCTCTGTGCTGGCGCAGGGGTCTACATATAAAAAGAAATGATGATCGTTTTTAGCAAGACCATTGTTCAAATCTGTTTAATTTATAGTTTAATAGTCAATGTTTTGCCATTTTGTACTGATGTACCATAGTACAGTAGTACTTTCTTAGTTTAGAACGAATATATAGGTAAATATCTATTCGCCTCGCTCATGAAGTCCTATTACAATGTTTGAAAGAGTTCTCATTCACGATACACTTAATAATTTATACTAATTTGGCTGCAATTTAAAAGACAACTTTTCATTAGTAGATATTATTCTTATTTCTATAGGATTATTAAATATTTATTCTTTACCTATCAGTATCATAATTCTTGTATTTATTTGATACACTTGACGGTTCCGTTATTATTATTATTTTAATATATTCTTTTATTTTCGTTTTCTGTTATTATATCATTCTTATAAATTCAAATATCATTTTCACTTTCTGCTATTACTTAATTATTATTTTATTATGATTCCTATGTAAATGTAGCTGGTTTACGCCATTCTTGCACGTTCAGAGCCGTAATCCGCTTCGCGTACAGAAATCGATAGAAAAGATGACGTAATTTGTGGCCCCATCAAGCGATTTGCCTTACCCCTTGTAGCTTAACTTTGATCAAGGTGTAAAGCGGAGTTTTCACACTTCGAGTAGCGAGTAATTTGCGTCGTAAAGTAATTTTTATTGATTTAGTGTGTTTCATTGGAAACTAGGTCAACTATTATTTATTTAATAATACGATTAAGATGATAGGGTGAGTCTCATAGCAATAGCGCATTTCTTAGGAGGCCAAAGGAAAGCATAAATAGGATATTCACGAACGGATGTATAGTTGTGATTATTTTGTATAGGTCACCATACAAAATTAACATAAGAAACATTAATCCAAATTCATATAAATTTAGGTTTACATTTTTATATTTTTAAATATTTAAGAAGGATTAATTCGGTTAGGTTAGGTTAGGTTAGTTTGTTGTTGTAAGCTATAGGAAAAAAACTTCGGTGAGACCTGTATCAAATATTTTCCCGGCATCCTCTTCGCGGTTGTATATATTTATTACCCTCTGATACCCCCAAGTAGTTTCTTCTTTCGGTTACTCGAATTTAGCTCTTCTCAAGGAACCCTTCTTTTCTTTTTGTCATCGATTTAAGTTGTTTTGAGGATTCATCTGCTAATTTATTTTGCTAACTCCATTGTTTATACTAGTTTAGGTGGTCCATTCACTGTTGCCGGTAGCCATAATGATATAAAACACATCATTTTTAATGTTTCCTTTATCTTACATAAAATTTATTTTAGATTTAATTCCGCTTGAATATTAAGTAAATTGCAAAACCTTTCCAAAAATATGGACTCACTGGAATTAATTATATTCCATCGAGTTTCGCAAATTTTAATATGAAATGTTTTTACGTTTTTTAATTGCTCGCTATTAGGATACGAAAATCGCCATTAATTCCAGCGTGCACCCCATTACATTAAAAGAGTTCAATTAAAAGTTTCGTTAACATTTGTATGTATTATAATAGAATTTTTATTAAGAATTGCCCTTTGGAATTTAGAATTAATCGATACCCGCAGGAAAAAAGAAATAACGCGGGGAAGTGACATTTCGTTTCAATTCCTGAGATTTGTTTTGGTGCGTCCACGAGGAGAGTACAACGAAGTGCTCACACAAGAGGTAGCTTTATTATAAGTTTTCCTGCTATGCCCTACTGGTAGAGAGGAAGCAATAGAGATGGAGGGGGAGAGAGAGCAGGTGTGTGAGAGAGAGATATAAAAAGAGAGAGTTTGCTCTCAACGGCATTACTCAATACAACGATCGTCGTCCGTGAAAGAGCTGAGAATGTTTGCACCTTGAGTTGCCATTTTGTTGACTCCCTTGGCACGTGATCACCGCAACTGGACCATGCGTCACTTGGAACATGGCTCATGGTTCGGAAAGTCAAAGTTCCAGTTGTTCTCTACCATGGCAACGTTAAAGTCTGCAGGAGGCCAGATGAGCAGTGGAATCGAGAGTACATAAAGAATTGTGGACGCCTTGTAATGGTATAGGGCAAGATGTCAAGTTTAAGGGTGGATTGTCTCACCGTTTGTGGTTGCACTATAAAGTCAGAGAAGTATTGAACTGGCCTGTGAAATTAAATGCTACCTTTAGCCCGCGACCTCTCCATAAATGATGAGAATGCGATATTCCAGCAGGAGATGCCCCATGTCACAAATCTAAGTCTACCTTCAGTGGTTCCAGGACCACAATGTAACGATGATAGAATGGCGACCTCAGTCTCCAGATATGATTCCAATGGAAAACCTCTGGCAGGTCCTGAAAGAGTCCGTATGAAGTCGTGGTCTAGCCTCCAATGAGCGACTAAAATACAAAACAAAGAACTACAGAAACAAGGACCAGCAAAGACTCTAGGATCCGCTCGAGGGCAGCTATCACAGAGGAGAGAGCCATCATCGCGCGCCTCAGGTGTCACACCATCGTGTAGAGGATGCCTCGAAGAATAAATGCTCTCATTATTGCCAAAATGACTGTTTTCACGCAACTGAGCTTCCTCCATCAATTTGGTGTTGCTTTAATTTTCACAGAACTTCATCTGCTGATCTGTTATATGTCGCTGTTGTTACATGTTTTGTAAAATTTGGTATTTTTTTAATTGTTTTTGATTGTTTGGAGCAAATATATCTTAATGCTATTTATTCCTCCTTAATTCACCGTTATTTTCATATTGATATTCAAATAAAAACTTACCAATCTTGTATTTATCTAATTTCATGTGATACAATCGGATATTCATGAAATAATTCTAAATAAACTAACAAAATAAAATATTGATACATGCGAAATAAGAGAACGATCTTTTCAGGAACATTCTAGAATTTTCTTAAAATCATCTGGTGATATTTTGCTTAGTAGGTAAAAACTGTACAATCGCCATCATTGTCGTAGTCACACGTGAAACTGACTCCACCTCTGTCATAGTATTGTTCAGTTGAAGACATCGAAGAGGACTCTGTGATTTCAAGAAAGTTCCAAGAGTGTGACTTCGCGTGTTCTGAAGTTATCCAATGAAAAAAAAACACTATATACATCTCCTGCCACAGTCGGTTGACCCCACATAAACACCTTCCGAGAAGACAAAGACAGCTATTAGGTATATCTCGATGAAATTTCCCGTTGAGAGTGGAACAGGAATTTCTCAAAAAATTAAAAGCAATAATGGCAAAGAAGTGAGCCTCTTCACAATGTCAGGTCGCCTCAATGCATCTGGTTTAAAAGCTCGTCCTCCAGCAACCAAATCAATCATCATTAAGAAGAACCAGAAGGCGAGACACGAATATCCTGAAGCTCACGTTGTCTTGAGTGATAAATTTAATTAAGTTGGCAGACGCTTAGTTAGACACGCTGTAGGCGACATACTTAACCTTAAGTGTGTTAAAAAGTCTGCCAAACATGCAGGAGTTGGTGCGCTAGTGCGAATAATTAATTGGAAAGGTAAATGCGAATGTGTACCTACACCTCGTTCACTACGAGAATCTCTGAACCAGCCAGCAGTATTTAGGCAGGACAACTCGCAGGTCAGATTGCAAAACGAGTAAATAACTATTTCGAACAAGAAGATATCGAAATAATGAAGTGGCCTGCTTAGAGACCGAACATGAACCCAATTGAGAACCTCGGGGAGATCAATGGAGAGAAAGTTCGAGACCAGCAGCTTTCAACTGTAGGCGATTTCTGGACGAAAATTGACCAAGAATAGAAGCAAAATAACACCATAATTTTACAAGAAACTGCTGAGGTGTTGTGGTCGTCGTTGCTTTGTTTCTAGTGTATTTGCTTTCTAAGCAATTCTGTTAATGATCGTTTTCTTATTTTCTACGTGTCAATATTTTATTTTTTTAGCTCATTTAGTATAATTTCTCAAATAAAAAGATTGTATCATATGAAATCTTCCTAGAGTATACTAAATGCATGCCTTATGTAACATGGAAATTTCATTTACCTACTGTTGATATTTAAAAAAATATATTCTAATAAAGGAAAATCGTTGTCTTATTTTGCTTGGCAGTGTATATGCGTATGTTATACGCATACAAGTTGATGCTTTGGTCTCTACGACCCTGGGATCTGTTTAATGGTTCTTATAACCCATGTTATAGGACCTCAAAAAATCCTACTTTATATCGAATGTGGGATCTTTGGGGTTCAGTGCGCGTTCTATGATCTTTTTGTATATTTAACCACTAGTGCAGATTTTCCAAATTCTATTTCTTTCTATGAAGTCATTATTTTAAAATTTATATTAGGGTAGATAAATACTAAATTAAATTAGTGAAATTATTAAATTAAAATTAAATTAAATAATATATTATATGATTCTTAATTAATAATAATAACAAAATATACCGAGGGTAGAGTTCTTTCACACCAGAGGATATTTGGTGGTTTCTGCCAAGAAACTCGGGAGGTTTTCCTTACACTGTTCCATCACGAGATCGCCAAAACTTTTAGAAGGATGCAATAATGCTCGACTTTCACCTGGGGTTGCAATAATAGGCGATATGTGGACGGTGTGTGACTGTATTTAAGATATTTCTGGGTTAAACTTCGAGCATATTAACGTTAGTTAGTCGACGCCAATCCTTCCTGTATCCAGGAGGATCCCCGACCGGATAATGAAATCTACATAAAGGTCAGTATGACAATCTCTGGTCGACCTGAGGGCACCAGGAGCCTTCCATTTAGGGAAGAGGTGCCAGGAAGTATTATGTTTTGACACCAAACAGCGTTCAGGTGGAACCTTCATCGCTCCTGGGCAGAGGGACCTGTTCCGCGTCAGAGGTATGTAGATATAGATACCCATCAGCAGTATTCCTTGGAACAGAGTGTGTGTGTGTGTTGTGCTGTGAAGACGGGAGAGGAAAAAAAGCAGTGTTGTAATTGGATATGTGTGTGTTGAGAAGTGTAAGATATACCCACCCGAATACAGGGCTGAGCACAGCGCGTCCACCAATTGATAGCCAGATCTCTACGTGCGCTGACGTTTATGTCCACTCATGCCGGGATCGAACCTGGTACCGAGACTTTGGGAGACCAACGTCCTATCCACTCGTCTAGCATGAGCTCTGCATATTAGCGTCATTTATGGTGTTAAGTTCCTCTCAGAAGAAGAGAATAACGTTCAGCAAATTTAGAGTCTCTGCAATTGCCTGAAACGTCCAAACAAACGCATTTGGGGGACGGTCCGTTCTATCTCAGATTTGTAGTCGTGTGAATTAGTATGGCGTCAAAATTACGAAAATACACACCAATTAAAGAAGATTTTTTGCGCTAAATTTAGAGTTTAGCCTTAAACTAATAGATTGATTTAAAATCTATAAAGTTATTTTTAAATAGATGTAATAAATATTTGTATCATTATAAAATCCCATAACCTTAGCTAACCTAACTTAAAAAATAAATATTTCTCTAATAAAAGAAATACATACATTAAATCAGCATAAAAAACTGCATTACTGGTAAAATTTACAAAAAAGGATCGGAGAACGTCCACCAAACTCAAAAGATCCGATTGTAGTAAATGTGTTGTTGCACTCCAATGGAATCGCCGTGGGGTAATAAGCCTTGGTTCAGGTTGGTGTCGCTCACTCATACTCAGCCTGGAGGAGTCATCCAATTCCTCGCTCATGGTCTCATACTCGTGTTATGAGGTGGCAGCCTCATCTCCCCTAAAATTCAGCACTCTATGTGAAGTCCCGAGGTTAAGACTAAGGAAGAACCTATTTTCTTCCTCTTCCTCCTTTCATGTTTCCTTTTCACATAAGTCAACGCTCACACCCTTTTGTAAACTCTTACCATTACTTCAAATCACCAATCGCTCAAATCCCTTCAAATTTTAGTCCTGCCTCACTTATCATATTTTCTCTTTCATTGTTTTAATTTATATCGGAGAGTGTTGTTGGCGTTGATTCACTTAGCCAGATTTCAGCGGCTCAGTGATTAACCTCATTATATATTTTTCGTCAATTTCTAGTTTAAATTTCAAGATTTCATGTTAACCACTAATTTTTATCTACCAACGATTTTGAGGGCTAAATATGACTTCAAAATGTGTCTGAGAGAGAGTGTCTAACTAGCCTTAATGCTTTGATCCTTACTCTTGATCTAGCAGCACTTGAAATAACAGTTTAAAAATGGAGGTCCTCTGATACGGACCCTGGGGTTTGCCCATGTGTGGAGGGGGTACGAAAGAGGCTGGGGTTCTCCTTCAGCTGCCTATGAGACTTCAAGGGTAATCCAATGGATGTATTTATCGTTCATACAGTAAATGAAGTACTAGCGAACGATTAAAGATCTTGCTTTTCTTTCATTTAAGGATGTCTGTAAGAGATCGGACAGAGGCTTGGTGTGGCTTGGTTTGCAGCTAGCGACTATTCAGACTTGGTTGGTGATTGAAAATAGTGTCGAAAGATTTTTATTTTTATTTTAAGAGCGTTTCTAGTGAATGCCTACTAGGGCAAAAGCCGTGGTACTCACATAGTGTTGAAAGAGATGGATAGCAGAAGAAAAGAAAAAAGTATGAAAAACGCAATATATATTTTGCCCTGCCGTTGAACCGTTGAAGGTATGTATACCTTACTAGCTTGTTGTTGTTGTTGTTTTTTAGCAAATTTTATACTTTTTTGTATGGTTATAATTCTTGCTTCTCAATAAAATCTTTATATGCATATACATATATATATATATATATATATATATATATATATATATATATATATATATATATATATATATATATATATATATATATATATATATCTTGTTTTTATCTTTTTTATATTAGATGTATTTAGGCGTTCATGCCTTTAATCTAGTTCGGTGCTGAACTTTTGTTTCATATAGCTTTTTTAAAAATTTCTGCCATGTTCTCTGCAGCACTTTACTTACCGCTCTAGAATTTTCATTCGTCTTTATATTTAGTGCTTTAGTCTGGCTAGGTCTATCTATAGGTTTTATCAGGGTCTGGTAATATCTTGTCTTCTACTTAGTCCTAAGTCTTTTTAAGTGTGTGCTTAAATTACTGTCCGTCTTCGTTGCATTTTTGCTCTGTTTTGTGATATGTTCCGGGATTTTCCTGTGATTTATTTATTATCAATGAGGCTTTGTTTGGTACCCTCTGTATTGTCCCCATATCCATGAGCCTTGTGGTATGAATGACTACTGTCCAATATATTAGCTTAGACCTAACGTAGCAAAAGTAGAGCTTTCTTAGGTTACAGCTGCTCAGATTGCGGAAACGGAACAGTTTACCAATCTCTCAATTTGCCGCACTGATCAGGTTCACGGTGTGCTGATCCTACCTACTGGTGGTCAGTTTGAGACCTAATACAGTGCCTTTTAGATAGTAACTAACGGTAGCGTTGGTCACCAACATAAATATCAGCGAACTGGCTGTGGTTTATCGGGATAACGGTGAACTTTTGAACCTTCTTTATCTTAAATTTCTGCTCGAACAAGTTTATGTTTTCGATCTCTACTCCCGTCTCTCCTCACTCCACTCTGTCTTTGTTGTATGTACTCGGGAAAATCTGCTGGATGTCATCTACAAACTGCAGATTGATATATCTGCGGATGGTAGGTCAATAGTGTATATATTGTTCAATAGAGGGCTGAAACAACTTTCTTGCGCCACTAGAGACTCGAGACTGAATTCCGGTCCGCGTGTACCTCTATCTTTATTTGAGCTTTCCTATCCATCACTTAGTTGCAGATAATCCTTTCGATGACAGGATTCATCTATTTTTTGGTTAAGGAGAGCAAGCACAGTGTCGCTTTCCCTTCCATTCCGTAACTCCTGATACTATAAGTTGTACGCTGCGCTCTCTGTCAGCTAGCTTTTCATCCCTTTTGCTATTATCTATTCGAAGATCTTTCCAACGAAATCCAGGAGAAATATAGCCCTGTAATTTAGGAGCTGGTCGGGAGGTTTGTTTCCTTTGGGAATGAATATAACCTTTGTAAGTTTGAACGCAACGGGAAAGTAGCCGGTGTTTAAGGCCGCGTTCATTATTTTCTCTATTCCATATGTCACTTGCGGTGGCACGTTGGTCATATTGTGTTTTGTTAATTATATCCAACGTAGAGCCTTTTATTTGAAATTTTAGATGGCATTGGCAAGTTCCTCCGTAGTTATTGCCCTACCGTGTCCCTTCATCTCCTTTTCTTTGGAGACGTGCAGGAATTGTTAACTCTCCTCAATATCTGCATTCAGCTCGTCAATAATCTCACCTTCAAACTCTAGATTGAAGTCTTCGTTGTCTTCTAGTGGTATGAAGAAGACTAATTTCCAGTACTTCCTGAATCTTGATTCTTCGAAGTACGATTCGTCATCCTTGATGCGCATTTTTCTATGCGTTTGTTTTCCCGAGTTATTAGATTTTTTTCAAATTTTGGAGGTTGTCCTCTTCTATCTTGTATAACAAGTGGTCCCATATTTCACTCTATTTTTAATCGTGGGCGACTCTATATCTCAATATATCGGTCGGTTGGTCGGTCCCAGGATTTTTTTTTAATAACATTGTAACTATTCGGATGATTCTGAAGATATTTGAAACCCTTATGTTGTTTACATTTCCTTTCGGATGATATAATTGCCGAGGTCCTCCCAAGGTTAGCCTAAGAATGATTTTGGTATTGGCAATAACATCATAACTATTCGGCAGATTCTAACGAAATGTGAAACTCTGATGTTGTTTTACATTCTCTTTCGAAAGATATAATTACTAAGGTCCTTCCAAGGTTAGCCCAGAAATTATTTTGTTTTTGCAAAGACATCATAACTATTTGGCTGATTCAAACAAAGTTTGAATCCCTTATGTTGTTTTACATTCTCTTTCGAATGATATAATTGCCCAAGTTCTCTTGAGGTGGGCCGGTGAATTATTTTGCGTTACATCATAAGTATTCGGCCGATTCTAACGAAATGTGAAATCCTTATGTTGTTTTATAGTCCGAGAATTATTGAAGGTTTTGAAGGTCGTAAAGGAATATAATTGAGAGCACGCGACTTTTAGTTAGCAGACCTTGTTCTGTAATTCCTTGCTGCTCTTCTCCGAGCTGACGCATCCTAGTCACTACCTCTCTGGTAGTTAACGTTCGCATTAGTCGGTCGTAAAGTTTCACTATCTCTCATCTCGTCAGTCCATCTGGGCTGGGTTAAACGTTTTGTATAATGTGGTTAGAACGCTCTACTTGTCTACCCTGATAATCAAGCTGGTTAGGGTATCTAACAGCGTCTATCTCTTCGAGTTTTGTCTCACTCAGTTCTGCTGGCGGATAGTGACTCATCAGTTCTCCCCACCTTTCCTAGTTGGGTTGGCCGAAGTATTTCCGTGGTGGAATCCATACCTGAATGGGCATGAAGGAGGATTTCGTGGGTATATGAATGGGGTTACTTGGGAAAAATGGCCCCGGGGTGCTATGATGGTTGAATAAGAAGGTGCAGCTTGTCAGAATTATGTCTGCCTGGTAGCAAATGTGGGGAAGTCGGTGAAACACTTTCGAGCCAGTTTTGGTTCACTAAGAGTTCCAGGTTTCTTTTCTTTCGTTTGTTCTGACGTATTCTGCTTCTCTCAGGTTTGCATTTAGATCACCTCCAAAGCCTTTTTTGTGACCAAATAATACATTGAAATTCTGTATATGCTGGTATCTTTTTTTTGGAGGCTGGTACACTACCGCCACCACAAGATCACCTACAAGGGTCGTGATTCTCATCTTCAAACAGGACTCCTCAAATTTAGGGAGTAGTTTGAACCTAAGGTCTCATTTTATCGCGATCGCAACCATGTCATGCCTTTCCTGAGAGAAGTTCTTTATCAATGTCGTGTCATTTGTATTTTTTTATTTTCCGTGTCCTTTTTTCTCGTCCATGTTCAATTATTAAAATTATGCCTGGGTTTGTTTTTCTAAAAATGTTACAGTATACAGTCTATTTAGTAGTCCATACGTTTACATTTAAATGTCAGTATAATCAGTTTATTGTTTGTGCGTTTTATGTTTGTTATGTCGTGTTGTCCTATATTGTTTTATTTACTTCCTTTTGGCTGAGGATTTACCATTTTTTTCTTCTTTTATTCTCGGGGGATCAGAATACCGCAGGTGTTTTCTTATAAGATGTCAGCGAGAAAGAGAAATTCCCCAACTCTCTTTTTATCCATGTCAGCATCGAAGTTCCATTTGTACGTGCCGGGCAAATACCTTTGTATCGGTCTGTCGTTGTGGTAATCTTGGGTACGAGTTGAGTTCCTTTTCGTCCAGTTTGCGTCAGGGTTTTGATTTTGACTTTTTTCTTTGTTTTTCTGTGTGTGTTTCTGTTTCCCTCTCTGATCTGTAGTAGATTCCTTCTTTGTGTTAGTTCCCGTTGTTTTGGGGACTTGATGAAAGGGAATGGTTTTTTAGGCGGTTGTTCGTTCTTGTCCTCTTCCTTCACTATTTTTAAAAATTTTGTTTATCTTTGTCCGTTCGTTCGTTTCTGGACTCTAGGGCATTTTAGGGGTGTACTTCAACCGAAGTACATCTTCGAAAAAGAGGCTCTTGGGAAAGACCATTTGGCTGATGATATTTGCTGCTAACATGGCGTAGGTTTCTTCTGAGAACGTCCTGTTCTCATCATATTCCTCGCGTGCGGACACATGATGAACGTGAGGATCTTTGCTGGAATTTTGTTCGCATCGTATTCCAAAAATGCTGCCTTAGCGAAGTGGGCTTAGGAGGTGTTTTCTTTTCGTCTTCTAGTATGTTTTTTGTCTGAGAAGCTCTTTATTAAGCGGATGTCCCATCGCGCAGTTGGCACACTTTTGGGGGGCCTTCACAGGCCCTAAAATTGTACTCCCAACTCTCCGCAACTTGAATAGGTCTCTTGTTCCTTGATTCATTTTTTGGTGGTGTAGTACTCCATTTTGAAACAGCTCACGCACATTTGAATGAGAATAAAATCTTCATTTGAAGAGTTAGAACCCTTTTTCCTTGACTTTTTTTGTCATTGTATTCTCCGTAAAGACATCTTTGAATATGCCTGTGTATTCAGAGCTTCACTCTTTTTTCTCAAGTTGATCACATCGCAGACCTTGGCCCAAGTGTTGTTTCTCAGGGTTGTGCTTATACATATTTTCTCCCTGCTATGTTGCCCTATCTAGGGTTCCAGTCTTCTGCATATCGCACTCAGGTGGGTAAGGATTTGAGGTGGGATGATAGAGTGGAGGTTGATCTGTTTTTAGAGCGGTGAATGAGGCTTCGTCTTTAGAGACTCGACATCACTTTCTTTCTCGATGATAGGTATGTAGCCCGTTGCAACGTCAAGGAGCCTTACTAAGCAACGTTTAGCTACCCATAAACCATATCGAAAACCTTCTCCTTTCACGTTTTTCTTGCCCCGGGAGTGTATTCAGTATTATTATTGTGGTAGAAGTGAGCTTTATAGTTGTGACTATGGGTCCCGTGGAGTTGATTGTAGTCTTTCTTTCGGTGGACTGATCTTAACTTTGACCAATTATCTTTTATTAGGTAACCTCTCTCTGCAATGACACCAGCTTCGTGATCGTAAGGCTCCTTGGAAGGGACGATTTTATGAGGGATGAACCTGGAGGACCTCTTGAGGTATGAGATGTGATGGACTTCTTTTTGGGTTGCGCAGAATAAACCATCGCTAACCGAGGGGGCCACCTCACGAGGTTTTGGGTATCAGAACTGCATCCGGCGTGCACTGAAACGGGTGTTACGCTGGGCCACTAGCATTGGAGTTCAACATCGCTATGGAGGTCTCAATTCTGCCTCTTTTTACAGGAACTTCTGCGCCAGATTCGACAGTGGGCTAATCCTCAGACCTACTTTCCCCAGCGCTCCCATTTGTCCCTTTCTCATCGAATTCCATAGTTGGGATGAGATGATGAAAAGGAGGCAAACACGGTTCATCAGTTCGGCAGGCATCACGACGATAAGGGGGTTGTTAAGTTTTAAACAGACATAAAGTCGTTTATGTATCCAGTAAACTACGTCTCATTTTTAATTCCCCTTAGGTAGAAGAGTTCCAAATATATGAGAAGTTTAGGTCGAAATCTCCGAAGACACTTGGTGCTTTTACTGGTGAATAAGTTGGTTGAGCGTTGAGAATTTCCATCAGGCTAGGATGTCTATTCGATCGGTTCTTGGACTTAGGCTGTTTTTTACGATGCTTCTAGAAGAATATAAATAGAGATATGGAGGCCTCCCTTAACTGAGGTGGCAGGCAGTTCCACAAACTGCTAATCAATCTAATTGCATCCTGAATTTTCTGCTGGGAGGTGATAAAAATGGATGCATTCGTGTTGAAGTTGTTAGAAAGATAGAGGGAATTCTCTCGACATACTTCGTTTTGCTGTCTCTGTTTATCAAATCATGCTATGTGTCTGATTCGTACCATGTTTCCCAATAAATATTTAAAATATTTATTTTATTACTTTTACTATTTAGATCATTTTCAATATATGAAATACAATAATGTAATTTATAATACTACTATGGAATGACCAGTATTTTCTTTAGATCACAATGCTTAAAACAAATATAATAATTGCTACTTTTAATTGAAACTTCTAAATAACTACCTGAAATTAGGCATAATTGCCGTAAAATTTGGTAATGTCATAAACGTTAGCAAACTATTCGAATTAACTGGTAATTTTTAATAATTAGCAAGTTTCCTTGGTAAACTTTTATATTTATGTAGATTACTTTAATTTAGCTTAGGTTAGGAATTTTGGCAAGTTATTATAATTATTATCGATAAATTTGATTATGATAACTATGAAAAATCATCGCTTAATTTGACACATTTACCAAACATGCTGGTGATTATGACTAATTTTCTATAATTATTTACCAAATTTATCATAACCTATATGTATATAGTTTCCAGCGCCTTCTTTTTAATCCCCCGGTGTTTAATTTCCCTTCCTCAATCTTCCATATAAAACAATTTGCCTTTTTTATTTTATATTAAAATAGTCTGATTTGCAGAAGTAGAAAGTGGACGTCGGTTTTTTTATAATATATTTTTCCACTTTTATTTTTTGTGTGATTCAATTAAATATTGAATCTGTCGTAAAGATTCTAAGGCCTTGCAGAAGGCCGGAATGGATAAATTTTTCACTTAACATCGTAGCTTCGTAAAGATTCTTAAAGAAAGTCGAAACTCGTATTAAAATAGTATTAATTTAGGATTGATGATTCCTTCCTCTGAAGCAGTATTTACTCTGCATTATCATAGTGTTGCCTCAAATGCAACATACTGCAAATAACAACTGCCACGACTTAGCAGATTGAGTGAGATGTGAAGAGTGATATGATGATAGTGTAAAAAGCCTTCAGGGCAGGCATGAGTTGCCATTTACTATTTAAGACGTGTCGAGCTGGTTGAAATGTTGAAAGAGCCTGATTGTAACGTTCGATGGGTAGAGATTCTCGTCTCCGTACGATTTCCATACACATTCACCCATTTAAGCGGTGAAATACATTTTATAATGTAATATATATACATCAAAGATCAATGAGGGCATCTTAAATGTTTTAAGGAAAATTCACAATAAAAAGATGTAAATGAGAGGAAAATACAAAGCTAGAGTAAATAAATTCTTGTATTAGAAAGAGGAAGGGTGAGATACTCTACTAAAGGGCTTATATTCAACAATTGAGGCAACTCCCCTTTCGAAAGAAAGAAAAAAAAATATAATGAAAGCACATGTTAAGAAATAAGGAAATATAAAAAGGAAATGACAAAAAACGTGAAGAAAGAAAGAAAGAAATAAAAAAAGATATGAACAAGAAAAGTAAAATCAATGAGTGAGAGATATTTCCTCCTTTCATCCATTAAATACCCCCAAATGGAGCCATAAAAATAGTGCCTTTCACTTCAAAGTATATAATATTAAAGTATGAATCAGTGGTCGTTATACACTGTACCACTCGAAGAGTTTGTATCCTCAGTTACCCACCGCTCTTTAGCCCACCCTTGGTATCGAAGGTATCCTTCACCATTGGCCAATAACACAGTGAGGATTCTAGGTGTCTACAGCCTGAACCACGCTAATAGCTTGGAAGGTTAACTTATGGTTTTTTGGTTCTCTGTCAATTTTGATGAAACTTCTTCCAGCTGGTCTGTACAATATGGCAACACAAATATTGTTTTCATTATGTCTTTACGCCCTTCATTTTTTATTTTAGATTCGTCGTGTTTTGAGTGAAGCAAGATAATACCATCTATCCTCTGAAGCAAGATAATAGCATCTATCCTCTTTAAACAAATGGGACATCGCAGAGGCCTCCGCGATAACGAAAAGTCTTTCATCATCAAGGAAGGTGTTAAAGGCATCTATCTTCATGTTATTGCGGAGAAGTTAGTTTGCCATATGGACACAGTTAAACGATTTCTGTATGACCCTTCGCTATGGAAGTGACGGTAAGATTGTGTGACCTCCAAGACGGTGACTGTTAGTGATTTAAGAAATATTAGCTGCAAGTTGCTTGGAAAACCCTGACAAACAAGCAGTCCTTTTCACTACCGCTGGTCGTCGCAATGTACCGGAGTACTAGAAACCGTAACTTAGGGACCATGGCCTATGGCTTCCGTGCGAGCTCCCCCGAAACTTTCCTCTTTAATGCCGCCTCACAAGACTTTGAGGCTTCAATAAGCCAGGAAGTATATGACGTTGGATATGCGTTGCGTTCCCTTCACTGATGAGCCCAGGGCGACCCTTAACAGATAAGACGGTTGGGAAAATGGTTGGGTAAATTTCGAAGATGAATGTCACCAACGTTTGAGATGTTAACATCAAGGAGCAAGAGTCATGTTGTGGGCATGTATAATTGGATACAGACTTGTTTGCCCAGCCTGATGGGGTTAAAGTGACCGCAGCCTCCTACTGCAATCCCTTGGGGGGTGATCTTGGATACTTGGCTGAATGACATACCGTTTTCACTCTTAAGGACTCTATATTTCATGCATAACAAGCCTCCATCCAACTCTTCCGGCGATACCCACGCGTTCCTTGGCTCTTACAGCATTACAAGGTGAGAAGGTGATGGTGTGGCCACCATCCTCTCCGGATCAGAACTCAATCAAAAACTTGTGATCCATCATTAAACAAGATGTTTATACCGATGGACGTCAATTTTCGACTAAAGAAGTCTTATGAGCGACCATTAAAGCTCCAGCAGAAACAGTCCAACCCGCTGCTATTAAGAAATTGACAGATCACTTGCATTATAGGGTTTTTAGAGTCATCCGTCTAAATGTCGCTCATGTGGGAAAATAATACATTATGTCCATCATTCATGTATTATAATTATGGTTTTATGTTAAATATATACGCAAGGTATGCTTAATGTGTATAATTAGCCTTCGTTTTCTCCAAAATATGTCTAGATTGGCTACTTTCATTCAAAATCTTTTAGCGTGGTTCACCGTAAAAATGACGAATCTGAAATAAGATTTGAAGAAGGTAGCAAATCATAATAAAAACATAACATTAGTGTTGTCATATTATGTAGACCAGCTTAGGAAAGTTTCTTCAAAATTGATTAACAGAGAACCGAGAAATCCTAACTTTTCCTACCAAGCTATTACCGTGGTTCAAGTTTTATGTACTTAGACTGGTGATTCTCGAGGCACGTTCTTTGGGATCCCTGATTTTGAGACTCACTGCTTTGTAGCTTAGCTTAAAATGGAGGTTTGATAAGATTTAGTTGTAGGTTGTGATAAGGGAGAAGAGCAGCATTTGAAGAGCCAAAAATCGGCGACGTAAGAGTGATGAAACTGTCGTTTATTTTGATACTACGCTCAGGAATGAAGCTTTGGAAATGTCTAGCTTTAGGCTTTCACCTCCACAAGGGAGAAGCAGAATCTGTTGAGCCTTGTTTAGTTCCGTAGATGAGGGGAAGCGTAATATATTAAGTCTTGTTTAATATGTAGATAAGGAAGAGTAAAATCTCACAGTAGCCTTTAGCTGCTGAACGAATTTTAGGGAGATTAGTAGTTTCCTATTTTTTCAGTTTTATTTGTACAATTTATAGTCTATACAACGCTTTTATTGTTTGATGGGGAGGTCTAGAATATTCCCTTCCGTTCAGAAGTGACGGGATTCTCATACAATAGAAAATCTCTACAAATAATCGGTGGTTATTGTAGATAGCTCTTATATTCTTCCAATATCAGATTGGAAAAAATGAGTTTTGATCGTGAATTCAGTGCATGAGGTAAGGAAGCCAGTGTTTCTACATGAATTATATCCTTTATCTGGTGAATAAGGTGAGATTAAATAAGGTTTTAGTCTTCAGGTGCTTAGTATACAGTGTTTAAAAACTTTGGTTTTGATTTGATGTTTCCGGTAAGGTTAGTTCAGATAAAATCTTATGGGATATTTCCATTAAGTTAATGTTTGGTATTCAGTAATGTATCTGGTTCGTTTAGACAAAGACTGTTCCTTCAGGATATTTTCTCCCTGTGTTTAGGTAAGTGTTTCTTTTCAGGTGATGTATCTTGTGAAATTGCATGTTTGGTTATCAGTTAGGTAAATGATTAACGTCTGTAGCAGCATAGATAAATTTTTATTTCTCAAAATACCAAATAGACCATTATAACTACAATTACTCTTGAATCTAAATTAAGAAAATTCCTTCCAACTTCGGTAATATGACCAGATAATCCCCTTACAGGGAATTATCTTGTCGATCATGATAAAAGTCAAGAATTTAATTATCTTGTCAATCATGATTAAAGTCAAGATTATAACTATCTTATTAATTATGATTAAAGTCAAGACTGTAATTATCTTCTTAGGAACATCATTACACTTCTCTGAGGCGCAAAAGAGACATTTTTTTGTAAAACAGCCCCAGCCCCACAATCGGATTCATAAGAGATACAAGGGAGAATAAGAAAATGAGACCTCTAGTCAAAAGGATATATTGTGATTGCTAAGGAATCTTAAAGTTGTTATTCTGGGTTGTTGAAAACTCACCGTAAATGGACTAGGATACCTTTGATTTTTAATTCATTAAATAATGAACCTAGCAAAGGCATTAGGTAGGGTTATTTTTGTTTAACAGAGATATTACATATTCGAATAAAAAGACATTAAAAAAATTTTTCGTTCTACTATCAGCCCATAGTATTTTCATCTAAGGAAAGGTAGAAAACTATTTTGATAAATCAGGGACTTTCCATGAAAAGGGATTGGAGAGACTATTAAAGATCAGAAATTAAAAAGATATCAAAAGATACTCGTAATAGATTGCTTCAGCAAAGTTCATCAATAATAAATAATGGTTATAGTGGGCTATTATTAACCTACATACTTCAATAACTTTTTGCACAGAGTACGGACAGTCATAAGTAGGTACTTGTTCTGCTTTCTAGTATTAAGTAGTTGCCATAGTTCTTGCGGTATTTGCAGTTGGACCGTATGGACTTGAAGCAAAAAGATATAAACTTTAAATTAGACACGACATCTACTCTTAGAATGGAAACACTGATTTAACAGTCACAAAATGCGTAGATTCTACGGAATAACATATAGTAAGTATATATTTTTTAAATATTGATAAAAGATATAGAGCAACGGGTATAGAACTACGGAACTTCCCAATACGTACAGTCTTGGTTCTGGTTTCAAGGTTCAGATCAAAGAAGAATCATCCACCATTCAAGTGTCATAAGACCTGTGCTTTTATTTAGGTATTTTGGGATTTATCTGTTAATAAGTGCTCAATCAAAGAGAGAAAACTACTAGCAAAACAAAGAAATTGTTGTCTAACCAGTAGTTTATTTCGATAGGTAGCGATATCATTCGATGCCTCATCAAGTTTCTATTCAGGCAAAAGCAGATCACACTCATGAATAGGTCGATTAGTCATCAGTTGGTTATATTTTACAGCAAACATAGTAGTTAAAAAGTTAGTGTGTTTACTAGTAGACTGAATTGCCAAATGACCAGTCGTTATAAAGGTCCATTAGACGTTAGTTGCCGCAAACGAATTTCGAGGAGACCGCGTCAATTTCTCTTGCATCACGAGGGAAACTAGGTCCACTGCGCTGCGCACCTTACGCTGAGGCGTAAGGGGAGCCATTAGGAGAGGGTATGGGGAATTCTCTACCCCGAGGCTCATACTCTTGGTCGTACCCGTTCCACTAAAGGTGTGGCTCCCGAACTTACAACGTGATGACTGCATACGGTTATCGAAGTGATGGGAGACTTCGTGAGTATGGTTGCTCCCCCACTCAGGACTAGAGCTCCGACGGTACCCCTCATTGAGGGAGGGTGAAGAGGTGCTCTGGATGTTGATGTTAATAAGGGGTGGTGGTTGGGGTCCGGGGCGAGGACCCGGAGGAGGCGATGATTCTGGAGCTGTGTAGGCCGGCTGATATGGTTCCAACATCCTTAGCTTGCCCCATCTGGCGGAAGAAGAGAAATAGAGATTATCGAATTTGCATTGCTGGAACTATTCGTTTATTGAACAAATATGGGAATAAAGAGTGTTCGTGTAGTTATAGTAAACAATTAAAAGTTATATTTGTACGATTGTTTATTGGATAGAATCATTAGTTTGGTATGCAAATGAGGAGCGTCTCATAGGTTTGACCCAAGGTAATACGAAGCGACAGAGAAGATCTGTTGCTGAAAGTTGTAAAAAATAAGCTTGTAAAGCAAGTGGTGAAGTTAGATGAAATGAAAAGGTGGAGAAGCTCTAAAAGAAAAGAAAGGAAACAACTTAAGGCACAAGGCCTGGGATATTACCGAACTCTGTTGGCAGTTCTTCCCAAACTTAGGTAAGAACATTTAGGGATGATCTTTTTAATTTCTTTTCCCCTCTCTACTTTCGACATTAGCTCATCTTTTGAGCCTTATTGACAAATAATTCACGCAAACTACGCCCATCTGTCTTATGTTTCCAGAGGGTGGTTTTGCGTCGGACCCGTTTTCTCATTTAATCTCGATCCTGAATCCTTTGAATCTTATAGACCAACGACTAGCCTTATTTTAAAATGAAATTTTACCTATATATTTCATGTGATAGTTTACAACTTCTGGTTTTGTTAAATCAAATGATTATTTGAATTTTCTCGATTTCACTCGTTATAATTGACTTGCTTAACACTAGTAGTTATCAACTCTTACATAAAAAAAATTATTTTCAATTATCAATAATGCATAAGAATATAACTCTTTGACTTTAATGCAGCGGAATAAATTACAAAATTATATCTAAATTAAAAGTGACGACAAACGATACTTGTCATAAAACATTATTAGAAAAATCCTGCGTCATCCCTTCCTCTGCTTTTTTTTTACGTCACATTTCTTAAGCGATTGTTTAGGAAAATATGAGAGGAAGGGATAGAGCAAGTTTTAAGTATATTGATTGTTTTTAGATTATTTTTTACCCAATATTTTTAATATACCAACAAGGGATACAATATATTAGATCTAGTACTTTCCAATGATGATCATTCAGTTCAGGAAATGACTGCCGGGGAATTGAAAATATTGATCTAATTTACTTAGATTTTATCAAAGTTTTTTATACGACTCCACATAAGAGACAAGTTTCCAAATTAAGAATTCATGGGTTCCTGCCTTTTCCTTAGTGCGGATGGGGGAGGGCAGGACACCGCCATCTCACCCTATAAACAGGCAAATTTTGGTCTGGAGAATCTCAAATCTTATTGGAACCCAAAAACCAATACTGTCGTAGTAGAATAGGCTCCCGACGATATACTATATATAACTATTCGTTGAGGGGATTATTCTATCTTTCGAGTGCGTGATAATCAGATGCCGAGATTGGTTCAAAAGGAAGGGGGCCTGGAGAGGGCTTATTTATCTTCAATATACTTAAGAAGTGGAGTGGAGTCCAAGGATAAATAATATTGCAAACATTAATAAAATAGAGTTTTATTAATTAATCTATCAAAACAACACACGGAAAATGCTTACATAACCGGGGATTAAAATGGGAGAAACACAGGAAATGAAAAAGGTCATGGGAATATTTGACTAAGCTGAAGATTAAGATTTGGAGGGATTTGAAACGGCAAAACAAACAAAAAGGGGGAATGGTTGGCTAAACCCGTTTAAAGCACAGAGTTGCGTTTACAGAAGGTTAAATGGTTAAATGTAATGCGTAGCTTATGTAATTACAAGGTTGTCGTGCAAAGGAAGGCGATGGGAAGGAATCCTCGGTCCAACTGGCGATTCTTTTCTAGGAGAAGGGGTTTTAAGGGGGTTTGTCCTTAACGAAGAGGAAGGACTGTCCTTGAGGAGTGAGAGCGAAGTGGGGCTCGGAAGTACGAGTGATCCTTGAGCTAGGATATCGCAGATGTTCTAAATGAACAATGGAGGTTATTGTTGTAACCAAGCGTTCTCTTGAAGAACGTTAAAAAAGGGGGGAATTAAATTACGCTGACGTGATGTTTTGGGAACGAGAACCGTTTCTTGACGAACGGGCTTGAAGAACAATAGCTGTTCTACTGTTGTTCTTTTCTGAACAACAGGAGGGGTGAGAACCGTTTCTTGTCGAACGGGGTCGAAGAACAATGGCTGTTTCAAAGTTGTTCTCTTTCTGAACAACAGGGAGGGGGGCTGTTGACTTGGCGTCTTGAGGGGCACGAACCTTGGCACTCAAGGGATATTGTCCTCTTCTGGACAATAAGGGGTTTCTCGGGGTAGAGTTCCTAGGTGCACAAGGGTGACCGGATCGGCGTGATGCCTCGCGAAGATAATCAGGATCTGGTTCAAATGCGAAATGCTATCGCATAAATAGCCGGAGCCAGCGCCTTGTCGTAGGGGACATTGGGGGAGGGGGTACCTTCGATGGAATGTCCCGGTGGCGCTTGGGAAAATATCTTATCTGCCCATAAGCCTAATTCCATCTGGCGAGATCGACGCATGGAGGCGAACGGGGGATTGAACTTCCTTGATTAAACTTGGGGATGGGGGGTGAAAACGCGCCTTCTACTTCCTCTCGCAGCATACACCTGGACAGGCATGTGTTTCGACATGTGATAGGGGCTGAAGCATGGCGGCCTCAGACCGTTCTATCACAATTACAGATGTAGCACTGACCTGCGTCGCTATTCCGAGGAAACGATCCCCCGCGCGAAGTCCTCTTCTCTTTTAAAGTGTAATTGGTTCGTAAGTTCTGTGTTATTCTCACTTCACTGGTGAGAGACTCTCTTTGCTGAAGTTTCAAGGTAAAAGCATGCTCGTTGTTTTCCCGCGGAGAGACCACAGGGTTATTACTCAGATTTCTTCTTACTTCTGTAAATCTATCGGATTTAAACTACTTCAAACCCTTCATAATTATAACGCGATGATGATCCATCCCTAGAAACCGAATTAAATTCCAAAATCGATTTCGATTCAGAATTATCTTCCCATATTAACACGCTTTCGAGCAGAGCAAAAGCCACCTCCCCCAACTCGATCTTAACTCGGATCTCAAAGAGATATTGTCTTTCATGAGAGAACAAAAAATTGAACAGGCAACGCCTGTTTTTCCTTTCAAACATTTTTCAGGCATCCTGGTAAGCTAAACTTTCACACATTTATTTTTCAATTTCACAATCTTGTTTGGTTCCAAGAGTAACATTTCTGAAAGGCACAATCCTGTGCCCCCACAAGCGTGTGGCGCCGCCTCCAAGCCTCTCTAAAACGGAAGTCCGACCATTGAGGAAGTCGAGTCCCTTTTTAAAAGCGAGAGGGGGAGAGTTAGTGTGCGCCTTCCTCAATCAGGTGGGGATGGGGATAGGTTCAATTCCCTTGAGGGGAACGGAAGGTGAGGGGGTTTATGTGGGAGGACGCTCTTCCCGGCAGCACTTCAAAGCCAAAACCTCAAATTCAACACGAACGCTCTGTCTCCGGGGGTAACGCAACAGGAGTTCGCTCGGCGATTCTCAAGATCAATACCAAGTTTTGTAAATGTTCTGTCACACTCGGGGGTTTTTATCTTCAGAGAGGTTTAGGTGTGTGATAGAAAATGTTTCGCCAAACAAACTTAAAATTCTACTCCTACAGTAGTTATTAAAATGTCTTTTCCATTGTGTACAGATGTGTCAAGATATAAGTCAAAAGAATCGAAATATTTTCTCTCCTGCGCGCGGGCTACAACAAGTCGGACATATCTTAACGGCTCAACATCCGCCTGATGACCGTCCACAGAGTCGCAGAGAGGCACCAGAATGAGGAAAAACTCAAAGACTGTTTTAGGCAGAACTCAAGGTGTCAACCGTTTGGCTGTGAGAAAGGCCTGCCAAATTGCTCCAAAGTCAAAATGACTGCGCTCACGAAGAAGAAGAACACCTTGCTATCCTTGGTGTTAAGAGCCGTCAAGGAGGAGGATGGCAAGAGCTTTTACTCCGTGAAAAGGCCTCTGTTCAAAGACCGTATGGAAGAACAACTTCGGGAACGCTGTCGTCGAATTCTAAACGACATAAATAGTCATGGCAATCGAATTCTATTTTTTTTTCTAACGAAAAGACCTTTACGGTCAATCTAGTAATCAAAAAGCAGAATAGCCTCTTGGTAAGCTTCGGCCAGGACGTCTCCGAGCTTGGTTATCTTTCCACAACCAAGCAGTCGACCTCTGTGATTATACTCGGCGTCGTGGCTTCAAATGGCAAAAGGATGCCGCCGGAGTGCTTCGCGGCCGGTTACAGGCTCATCGTGGCCGATTAAAGGAACATCTTGGCCACAAAATTCCTGCCCTGGGTGAGAAAGATCACGAAGATAGCGTAATACGTTTTTCAACAGTACAGTGCCCTGGTCCACACGGCCAAGTCCGTTCAATTGTGGTTGTGGTATAACATAAACTTCTGGTCAAATGACTTTTAGCTCCCGCAGTAGCCCGACATCAAACCCCTCGACCACAGCGTGTGGGCGCCCGTCGAGTGCAAGATCCTAAATCTAATCAGTTTCCTTCTCTTAATGAGAGCAGCTTCCCTTGAGTCGATTTTATGACGTTAACTTTCAAATTTTTGCGTCGATTCCCTTCTAACCAATTTGTTGTTCTCTCTTACTTTGAAAAACCTTCCTTCAAATTAGAGTGAAATTTGTAGAAGATAAAAACTGGTTTTGTTTTTTCTGAGTGAATAATCTTAAACTTGCTCCTTTTCGCTATTGTTCTCTCGTCTTCTGGCTTAATTCTTCTACTTTTATTATAAACTACATCATTAATCACCACCTCATTTCCTTTACGTTTGATCGTTGCAGTCAAACATTAATAAAAATCATTTTACGTTGAAAAATCCTCAATCACCAGCTCAAATTGCGTCTCCCTCGAGGAAATGTATTTGAAATCTAATGAGTTACTGGGGCAGGGCTGTTCGACCAAAGATCTTGGAACTCTAATCATCCTGGTCTCAAGCAACTCTTTAAAGAAGAGAATAAGTCAGACTCACTATACCGGCAATGAAAGCGTCCTCGTAGTATCTTTAGGGGTCATAGATATGCCTTTTATCAGTCATCTCAGTCATCCCTCCCGATTTTGATTCTGTTGTCCAGACTAAAAAAAGCAGACTCTCGTAAATTTACCAAATATTTGATATGCTGGGGTTTGTTTTGCCCTTAACGATTAAGGGACGACTAGTAATAATGAATCATGGTCTAACAAGGTTTATTGGGATTCCAATGTAGACGAAACCGATATAAAAGTAAACTAAATCGAAAATCAGTTTTTGTCAAAAATCGATTTCAAGATATACTCGTAAAGTAAACCAAGGAAGAAATTGCCACCAAATATCAAATCGAAATTACTTAAAATTACATCCATACTCTTGACAATTCCGCATATTAACAACCCTGAGCATCTCTCTAAAGTAATTTAGTTCGAAATTAAGTTTTTGGTTTATGGTAATCTTGGCTGACTCTGGAGCATAGTGTGTGGCCTAATTCTGTACTCAAATATGTTACCGAGTCCTCATAAAATATGATATACTCGCATATAACCATTCAACTCGATGTCGCGGCCCTCCTACCCCTTAAAAAGTTTGAATTTGAATTTTTCCGAATGACTATCCTTGCGCTAAATTTCATTTTCAAATTAGGCAAAAATCCTAAGGTAGATATTCAATTTACTATTCGTTTATATTGGCTATCTGTCATGCAATTGTAATCCTTCCCTGATGAAAAACAATTTTTTGAAGACGTTCCAAAATAAAGTTACCTCTCTCTTTCTCTCTCACACACACACACCTCTTTAATCACCTGGACTTATTTCTTGATCAATATGAATTAATCATAAGTAAGAAAAGAATCTTTTAAACCAATTTTTACGATTATGATGACATTATAACTATTTTATTAGGAAAAACCATCACTTAACCTTCTTAATAATTCGCAATTGTCACATGAAATGCAGTCACCTCGGGATCGACTCAACACTGATTGCTCAGAAATATGTGTGTCTGGGTAAGCCTCCTGCGTCAGAAAACCAAAAGAAGTCTAAATGAATGCAGTAAGTGTAAAAAATTCAACTCCTTTTCGTTTGCGTATCCAAAAATGACAAACTTCATTAAAGTTCAAACAAGTATTGTTAAACCTTTCAAACATACCGGGGTGAATTTCACCTACCACATTCTCGTCAAACATAATGCTCAAACCATAAAAAGTTACGTCTTAATATTTACCTGTCTTAACATGCACGCTGAGCCCATTGAATTACTTTCCGCCATAATCACATTTCAATTTATCAAAGCCTTTCAACGTCTTTCTAACCTTTACCGTATCCTTGATATTCTTTATAGAGATATTGCGAAAACCTTTGAGATAGGGTGGATAATTCTGTTGGAGGTTTTGCTTTCCAATGAATTTTAAAACCACATGTTCATCAACAACATCAAATATTGACACTACCGGTGTATAGCGTCTGGATGGGAGGCGCTTGAGAGCGTTTACTTCAAGTGGTAAAGTCGAGCCTTTACAAGACTATGGGGCAGTCTACAATGGTCTACTTTGACTTGCTCACTATAATTTCTTCCATTCAAAATGCTTTCAATTCTCGCTCTATCACATACCGTTCATGCGAAAAGGACCTCATCTCTCTATTGCCCAATCCTTTCTTCAAGCTCCATTCCAACTCCAAATTCGCCTTCAAAATCTGCGAAAAGGACGAATCCCCTGTGGGAACCCTGCACTGATCCGTACGAGGAATTAAACAGATTCATTAAGTTCCTTACTAAAAAGTTCGAAGCTTTACGGGACATTTGGTATATTTCATATCCGTTAAGCTTGTAAGAACACTGCAGAACCCTTCACAGAGTTCGTGGGCTAACTGTGTAATGTTACAATATTTTATATTAATTCAAAGCCACTCTAGGGCCAGACATTTTTGGAAGATGGAGCACGTCCTCAAACTGGTCCTGAGAGAAAAATATAACGTCCGAGTTGTAACCATAAAGAGGGGGAAGGTCAAACTTTACAATATCCCCCAAAATTACTATACGCTTGAGCCCTCCATTACCTACTCTGGAGCTACATGTCCAACCTTTCCGGGACATTTGGTCATTTTATTGGTCAAGAAGACCAAGAAAAGGCCACTACATGTAGTAAATTAAGCTTCAGGAAATCGACATCAAATAATCCGGTTTCAGGCTTGAATCTTTCCTACAATCACAAGGAAAGGCTTCTTTACCATTAAAGGATTGTTTTATGGAGTCTCTAGAGTAACAAACAGGCCCATATATTTAGTTATTTTCTTTCTTATCTTAAGTTTACTTCATTTTAAATGATCAAAACTTTCATAGGTTCAAGCTTTCGTGTTAAGGAGGTTGATCAGAAAAATCTTGCGTCACCGATTCGCCTAATTTTCTTTACCACACATTTCTTGGGCGATGGAAATAAGCATGGAAGTCCGTCCTAAATCTCTAATCGTATCCAGCTCTCCATGTAGATGGGGAAACACATGACCAACGACTCCCCCCGTCCCCTTTTCATGAGGGTGGTCCCTGGCCGGGATCTCGCCATTTCATTCATGACGATTGGGAAAGGCCAGACACATCCGTTTCACCCTAATAAAGAAGTACCATTGGTTATAGAGACTCACAAATCTTCTTGAAACCAACAAACCACTACAGTTGTAAGCCTGACAGTAATCGCTTTGTTGCTCCGCTCTACATACCCTTCTATTTTCACCTGGCTACAAGGTGCGCGTGCTGTCCCTTGGAACCGACCCATCCCCCCATCAAATACTCTTCTGTTTCAAATTGTAATTGGTTCGTGAGTGCTGTGTAATTCCCAAATTCACCGGTAAAATGTCTTTGTTGAAGTGTGGCGAGACAACGTGGCTATTCAAATTCAAATTCAATTTATTCAAATCTTCACTCAACCATCAACTTTTTCACCTACCAACTGAACAAAAATGGGGTTAATCTAAATCTAAGGCCAACTCTCGTCTTAGCTATTTTACCCCCTAAAAATAGAAAAATATTTTTTCATGACCTCATTCAAAGCAGTTAATCTCTCCTTTCAGTTTTCTTCCTTTTTCTCCCCACTAATTCTCACTCACGTAAAATCGTTGGTTTCCGCCTTTCACACAAAGGCATCGGAAATAACAAGAGTTATAATTGAATTCGAAGTCAAGGAAGTTTGCGAAATTAATTGTAACAAATTATGGCGGGGGCACATATTATATAAGTTTTAATATGGGTCATAATATGGGTTAGTTGCTAACTTTTTGAAATATGTGACTAAGAGAAGGCAAGCGGAATAATCAATATTAAAAATTATGTTTAGTTGTTTAAGAAAAAGGGACTTAAGAATTTGGAGGAAGATAAACTCTTTTGAATGACCCTAAAATTCAAATCTTTGTGCAAAATCTTTATTTTACATACATACGAAGGAATCATCTCTACTGGGGGAATTATTCTGTTAATTGGTAAGAACAGAGCCAATAGGCCGACTTATGTCCAAGTAGAAACAGCCTCTGGCTTATAACTAGCGGGCTGTGACTCTAATATAGGTGCCCTAGTGATAACTGGGCCAACTACATTTATAGACCACGTGGCAGTTCGTCTTACAGGGGATTCCTTACAGCGAAATAAAATGTTATAAATGAAAATTATTACTGAATACTATTTTAAAGTAGCTATATGTGAAATATATTTTTAGGAGATTATGGAGTTTGCGGGTTAGGTGAGAGTTAAGGGGGCATTGCCTGAGAGGATTCAATAACGAAGTCCTTGGAAACAGTGACAATCGGAGTAGGTGGAGTACAATATTTATCCCCCTTCTTCCGAATATACTTTTTAACAAAATATAGAGGAAAGCCATTCTTTATGGTATTGACCTTGAAAAAATCCAAATTCTTCGTGTACGAGGAAATAGACCTGTAAATGTGGACTTTCGATGGCCCAAAATGTTGAAGCTAGTTGATGTGCGAAAAAGAATATCAAGAAATTGGTTTTGCCTTCTTTGTTTGCTTTTGCGTGAATTTAATTTCGAAAGGAGCATATTTAATATAAAATGAGCACGATTGTTTCTTGGATTTAAATATCAAAATCGTATCATCAACGGAGAGGTGGTAATATATAAAAGCAGAGAATGGGTAGAATACCCTAAAATTAGAATCATTGGCTTTCTCGTTTTTGGTTTCATCCTTAACACAGACACACATATACACACGCACACACACACATATATATATATATATATATATATATATATATATATATATATATATATATATATATATATATATATATAGAAGAAGGAGCAAATGCATTTTCTGCGGGTGATAACAACCACCACAGGGCTTTCGCCATATTTATTTTCTGCCTTTCAAAACAATTTTGAAGACAGAAATAAAGGTGCAGAAACCTTGCATTGCAGACTATATAACAATATAGTACAAGAAAGAGAAATTGGACGCGGATGAGCAACGAGACAAGAAACAGAAGTTTCTTAGAGGCGTTATCTCTGTCTTCTCGGTAAAGGATTGCCTTCATTGTTCCGCCCTCTGCTCTCTTTAATTCTAGTCTTCTTCTAATGCCCTTTCTCTTACCTCTAAAAAACTCCTGTTTCTTGTTTCATTGCTCATTCGCGTCCAATCTCTCTTTCTTGTACTATATATATATATATATATATATATATATATATATATATATACATCCCCGCGCACATCTCCCGCGGACGAGGTGGTGCCACTCCACCATTCGCACACATTATCCGCTGCTTAACCAAGGTGACTCATCTACTACATTTTCCCATCCATCATCAGAGTCCTGCTTTCCGGTTTCCCCTGAAAACCACATTACCTGCGTTTGTGTGTCACTCTACACAGATCGTCCTCCCCTAACCATTCGTCTCCATTCATTCCTCTCCTTAGCACGCATTTCTGCCTCCTGGATGCACAGCCCCCTTTCATCAAGGACATCTCTCGTACACTCCATCCACCCAGCCCCCTCCTCGAACGCCCACGCTGTCTCCTTCCTATCACTCAAGATGTACACACTCTCTTTACCAATCTTTCATCCTTCATTCTCTTCAGGTAACCATGCCATCTCATCCCACCTCTATCAGTTCTTTCAAGCAAACTCACTTTACTTCCACATCTCTTCCACTCTTTCGTTTTTCACCCTGTAAATCAACCTCATAGCACAAATAATACTTTTCAGACATTTCATTTTCCTAACTTCAACCTTTTTCATTTCGTTCGCATTCAACGCATATGTTTCACATCCATAAGGAGCAGTGGGAAACATCACTCGCTCATACAATCCCATTTGCGCCTACCTGCTCATTCGCTTCCCTTTCGTGAGACTCCTTATCGCACCACATGCTTGCACTCCCTTTTCCATTCGCTGCAATATTTCATTTTTACCCCTTTCATCAGCTGCCAGATCTACACCCAGATATTTAAAACACTGCACTTCTTCCAGCCTCCTCCCATTTAGACTCACTTGTAGCCCACTCATACCTTCCCTATTGCATCACATTACTTTGCATTCACAGTGAGCTTTCTTCTGTCACACACAATTTTAATGCATTGACCAGTGCCTGTAGTTTCTCTTTTGAGTCAGCCACCAGCACTGAATCATCCGCAAACAACAATTGTTATAGCTCGTACAACTCTCTATTTTTACTCACTAATGCTGTGCACCTACCTCCCACTCTTGCTTTCACTTCTATCACCATGCCATCCATATACAGATTGAAAAGCCAGGGTGACATCACGCATCCTTATCTGAGTCCAGTTTTTACACTGAACCAGTCACTTCCTTTTTCCCAACCCTCGCACATGCTTCAGGTAATCAAAAAAGCTTTTGATAGCTCTTATTTGTGTACATTGTTTATCGAAGTAGAATAAAGTTTAATAGATAAATGCCCATTTAATTAAATGCATGTTTACAAATGTTCAAACTGACGACTACCACTTTCCAAACACAGCCGATAATGCAGACCAATGGATCACAAACAGTTCATCGATGCGTAGACCGACGAATTTCTGCATTGCTTCTATGGAAACATCCTTTGTCGCAGTTTTCTAAAGAAATGGCCCTAGGATACTTATTGCTGACATCCCGTACCATACTGTAAATTCTGGTAAGTGTAAAAAGTAGCATGCCGATTGTTAGGACCACAAGAGGTGCAGATGTCTCAGTTAGTTGAACCATTTTACTTAGAGCTGCTCGTCTAATCATTCCAAACACTTTTGGATGGGGATTGTACTGCAGCGTCCGCGCATTTTCTCAGGTATCAATCACAAAATTCAAGTCTTATTTCGGGATCGTCTTTATTTAGATCGTGGATCAATGTTGGAATGCAACATTTCTACTGAACTCGTTTCAAAATGCGATGAGCACTTGAAATTAGGATTCCTGCCTCACGAGTTATTTGTCATACAGATTTCCGTAGGGATAAGAGGAGGGTTTCCATCAATCCTTCTTCCTGTGTGGGGCTGGTTGATAAACGTAGTTTTCCAGACCCTCACTAATGGACATTTTGCACAGTTTTCGCTGATTCAAACTTATCTTTGATACAGGCAATGATGCCTCGCGTTGGTGGTTCTTAATGAAAATATCTTCTGAATTGTCTTTCCCCTATCATGTTTTCTTGATTCTAGGAGCACATTATGATAAATTCTCTTTCCCTAAAATTTACCTGTGCTTCTGAACATTTTGAGGGCAAATTTGATCTGAATAGAAATGTAAAATCCAATAAGCTAAGGAAGGTCAAAATGTGACTATATTTTGGGTAACTATATATACATATGTGTGTGTTTGATAATGAACTATGACGTCAATATCGATGTGGTTAGGTAAGAATAAAAGTAAAAAATTTGTAATATGCTAGAAAAGACTCCTGGAGTTCCACAACCATCTTGAGGAACGTCACCCATACGAATAGGCAATCATCCATTTCTCTAGAAAGGGAAATTTAAAGAAGCCTTTTGTATGCGTTGGCGTTTGAAAAGTTAAATGATAAAGGGTAAATATCAACTGTTCTCGCAATTCTTCACTCATCTATTTTTTTTTTAATAAATTACAACATCCATGTCAATGTGGTTAGATTAGGGGTAATAGTAAGAGAGAAAATATGTTGGTGAATTCCCTGAGACGCAGTTCACCTTATATTTTTGCAAAATCGAAAAAGTCACGTTAAGTTAAATGGTTATAAGTCAAGGGATCAATAAGAGGAACAAAAAGGTTTGCAAAGTTGTAGCTTGGAATAGTGGCTGCAGATAAGATAGGACGGAGAGGTATTCCATTTTGATGGTTTTGGTTAAACTAGATGATTCCAGGAGATGTACCATAAACAAAAAACTTATGATAAACATCGTTTAAAGTGCTCCGTTTATTAAGACAACTCAGACGTTAATTAATTTTATCCTCAATTTTCAGAATATACTTAATTTTGTAAAATTTAGACAAATCTGATAGAATGGTACACGTTTTATGCATATAATCAACACGATTTAAATCGACTATATTTTTGCCTTTATTAGGTTTACAAACTATGGTAGATTGATCTTTGCCAAAGGTGGAGAGGACTCTTTAAAGCTTCTTAATGAAAACTGAATTGGAAACTTTGAAGCTATCCCACTTGTATATATGTATATATATATAGTTAACCTCCGACTAGTATAGTGGCTAGCACGCTTGCCCGGCAGTTCGAATCTCCGTCCGGATTCTTTTTAAAAAAGCTGACACTTTTATTTGGGGGTTACCGATTACCTCTGTGACTGTGGTTCACGGTCGAAACGGGTAGGTAGAGCTCGTAGCCATTACCGTCAGTCCACTTAAGAGAAGGATAACTGATTTCAGAACCCCGCCAAGTCCTCAACGGCAAAACAGGCTGAGCAAGTTTTCATCAAAACTCAACGGCTGTGAAGGTGAAAAAAGCAGGTTGCAACAAGTCTGGTAGCTACCATTGTCTCGGTTTCACCCTGCCCTTGGGTTCTGTGAAGTTTGTGTGCCTGACGAAGGTGCAGCAGTAAGTACACTCTAAACGACTTCACGTACAGGCGTCTTCATGTCTATGTGACAATGAAGACTCTTATCCTCGAGGGAATGCCATGATAATATTTTTCTTGTAAACTAAAAGTTGACTATTTTGATATTATGATTTCCTTATTTCACCCCGAAACAAGGTCAACAGACCTAGGTAGCGTGCTCTCAATTAGTCTGACATATGTGACCGTACGACTTTCAAAACATTCAATAATTCCCTGGCTAGCCTTGAGAGGATCTTGGTAATTATATCATTCGGAATAGAATGTAAAACAACATAAGAGTTTCAAATTTCGTTAGAATTGGACGAATAGTTATGATGTTATAGCCCATTGGAAAGTAAAACAGTTACCATCCGACTGACCCACCCATCTACGGACCGACCGGGTAACTTATAGAGTCGCGTTAAAAATGGTTTGGGAGCCTGTTCAGCTCAGCTAACCGACCATACAATATTATGAGATTGTTATTCAGGTTCTCATATTCTCTAATTTAGGTTCATCTACTTGCGGAGAAATGAGAGATTCAAGAGCTAGTAAAAATTTTGTTTTCTAGTCCTCCAATGGAACATTTAACTTGGCCTCTACTACGCTTACGGGAGGGTCTTTCTTACCGTCCTCCCTTTCTTTCCCTCTTTCTCCAACAGAAAAACTATACAAAGTAAAATACCTTACATCAAGGATCAGAACGGCGTTCGTCCATTACCTGCATCCTAATTCCGATTAAATCGGAGAATTTGCCCCTTTTTCCATATAAGACGAAGGAAACCCATGATCGTCAAGCATAAATTCCTTCATCCTGTGACCATGAGATAACCACTCTCCGAAGACCAATTCTCCGATCAGCCTACCCTTCGAAAAATGTTAAGTCCCTTATATTGTGATGCTGGGAAAATTGGATAACCATTACTAAAAAGAGGTTCAAATTCTAGACCTCATACAAGTTAACCCTCCATAGCCAGAATTCTTTGTGTTACCTCAATTTATCATTTCTTCAATTTATATCACTTCATTCGTAGGTGGCTCGGAATATGTAGGAAAAAGTTGAATATTTACTCTGGATCTTTATGTAATATCATTACTGAGTTCTTTATAGGAACGACTTAACACTTACGTAACACTGGGTAACAAATTTTCACAAAATTTTGATACTCTTATATTTTTAGTGTTTTTAATACTAAATATTGCGCTAATTCTAAATATGTCCTTACTTTTTTTCTGCCATCGACCGTTTGAAAGATATAACAAATTATGTTATTATAAAGAAATGTATGGGTACGGGTAAAGCACACTTACATTTGTCGGTAATTTTATTTTCAGGTTTATATGATGAATTTTGACTTCCTTGATTATAGCTACAAGAGGGTGCAGAAATTCACCAGATTCGTTCTGTTTTGTGTGTAGTTTCTATGTTGGACCTAATCATGTATCACATAAAATTGTGAAAGGTGAAAAGTAGTGGGTTGCTTTGGAATGAGTATAGGTGACTAAGAAAAAGCATGGGCCCCTCATGTGATTTGTGAAAGTTGTAGATCAAATTTAGATGCATGGCTGAGAGGTACAAGAAAAGAAATGCCATTTGCTGTTCTGGGAGTTTGGCGAGAGCCAAAAAATCATCACGATGATTGCTATTTTTGCATGATTGACATATCAAAGTACAGAAAAGTTAAGGGAGGAAAATCACTTCCATATCCCAACATTTCATCCTCTATTGCACCTGTGCCATATGATGATACCTTATTTGTTCCATGGCCGCTAGAAAATGTAGTTAAATCCTATCAAATTGTAAGTTATATTCTTTGTAACAGAATTAATACTGAAATAGTTAAAACATCTAGCTAAGGTTTCTTGTAATGTGATTACACATGCAATCCATATTTATGTTCCTGCTATTAAATGCATCTCTTTTTATATATGTTTTTTTCAGGTAGAGGGTATGATGGAGGTTTCATCAAAAGAGTCGGAAGGTTGTGATAATGAAGAAATAGATGAAACGTTTGAGCCAAGAATGAGTACCCGCCCACACTTTCCAAATCACCGTGAACTGGATGATCTCATCAGGGGCTTGGGTTTCAATGAATCAGGAGCTGAGCTTTTGGCATCCAGACTTAATGAATGGAATCTGCTGTGTGAGGACTGCAGATCAAGATTATACAGGGAGCGCCATGAGGAATTCGAAGTATACTTTGATATAAGTGAAGATCGCTACTTCTGCAAAGATGTTAATGGCTTGTTTACAGCTATTGAGATTTACCACAAACCTGAAGAATGATGCTTTTCATAGATAGTTCTACACAAAGACTCAGAGCTGTTTTACTACATAATGGGAATCAGTATCTGTCGTGGAATGGCCAGTCTCTATATAAATATATATATGCCTTTTGTGGTTTACGTCGAAGTTAGTTTAAGATTCAACCTTAGTTGGTTCGTGAACGGGAAATAATTAAGAATTCAATGAGGGATGGTGTACTTTTTAATTTCGGGGTTCTTTCAAAACAAATAATTCATAGTGTAAGTTGGCCAAAGATTAACAGGTAGCTGGTACTTGTTTAGGGTTGCAAGAAAAAGGTAATAACAAAAATACACCTTTACTAACAAATAAATAAAGTTGAAATATGTATAGGTACAGGGTTTAAAGGGAATGATCGTACATGCGAAAATTAACTGTCGGCACGAGACACAGGAGGGCTAAATATGGGATTAGTGGTTGGGTTCAGGTCGGTGATTAAAAAGGGGATTTTCACCTGAGGTTTACACAAAAAGGATGGGACGATTTGGGTAGACCAGATTATAGAATAATCTGTAGGCGTCAATGATTGCAACTGCTTACGTATTCGTAGAAAGGAAGGGCCGGTCGGGATACGATGACTGTAATGGGGAAGCTGGGTTACCTTGCGTGGAGGATGAGGGAGCAGATGTAGTTTGGCCTTCGGAGATGGAAATTCTCGTCAGATACTCGCCGATTGACTATGGCAGAGTTCACGGATGTCGATTTAGCCTTCGTCCTCGAATTAAAATCACTAGTGTCTCCGATCGCGACGAGTGAGTGTGTCTTTTGTTCGTACGCGGTGATAGGCAGAAAAGTACTGGAGTGCTGCACGCTAAACCGAGTCGGGGGATTATATAGGCCCTCGCTGGAGGCTGAGATGACCTGGCGGGAGCCTCCACGACTCCCGCAATCTTGGGGAAAGGCCGCGACTCCTTCGGGGGAACCGAGATAAAGATGGCATAGAATTTTCGACAAGCTTCGATCTATGCCGAAGGACAAGAAGATGGCTGTAAGGACATGCGAGACGAGAAGAATGTGTCCCTAAGTAAATGCATCTGGGTGTAATAAAACGGCGTGGACCGCGTCCTCGCCGTAGATCAGCCTGTCTTCCAACGCTCTATGCGGTTTTCTAAAAACAGGTCGGTACAGAAGGGCACGTGGTCGTCCTTCGATCTTATTTTTCTACAGTATCCATCCCTTCCTATAGCTTTCTCGGTAGAGATGAAGGAAGAATATGACAATGCAAAAAAGCTTCTCGAGAAGGTAAACTATACTAAGTTTAAATGGAATTTTTGTGGTGATTTTAAAATGCTTGCCCTCTTACTCGGATTGCAGGATTGATACACCAAGTATTCATGTTTTCTTTGCCTATGGGACAGTAGGGCTGATCATGAACATTACCAGAAGTTTGAGTTGTCCCCTCGAGATGACTTGCAGCCAGGAAAACTAAATGTTATTGAACAGCCTCTTGTAGAGCCTGCCAAAGTTTTTCTACCTCCACTCATATTAGGCTTGGTTTGGCCAAACAGTTTGTAAAAGCATTAGATCATGGTGGAGAAGCATTTCAAGAAATTCGTCTGATCTTTCCAAAGCTATCAGAGGCCAAAGTTAAGGGTGGTATATTTACTGGACCGCAAGTAAGGAAAATGCTGAAGTCAGTACAACTTGGAGAATGCAATGAGTGATGTCGAAAGTGAGGTGTGGTGCGCATTTCGAAATATAGTTAATGAATTTCTTGGTAAAAATAAAGACCAAAACTACAAGCATCTGGTAGCTAAACTTTTAGGAAGTTATAAGAATTTAGGATGCAGAATGTCACTAAAGGCGCACCTTTTGCATTCACATTTGGAGTTTTTTCGTGAAAATTTGGGAGGAATGAGTGAAGAGCGGTTCCATCAGGAGATTGCTGTAATGGAGAAAAGATACCAAGGAAGATGGGACAGTGCTATGATGGGGGACTATATATGGTCACTGGTGCGTAAAGATCAAGTAGCTGACAGTAAGAAAGCACATTCTTCAGTGCACTTTTAGTAGGTTATCTCTTATAATCACATTTTTTCATTAGTTTAAAAAGGAATACAAGGACAAAATATTATCAGCTATTATTCATGGACAATATGAATATGCTAAACATAGTGAACTGTCGCAGCAATTTATGGTTAATTTCATATACAAAATTCCAATTATTTCCAAAATATCGATGCTATGAAATTTTCAATTGTATTTTTGGAATCAGGGGGTAAAATCACATTAAAAACACTAAAAACATTAAGAGAAACAAAACTAGTGTTACCCAGTGTAATTTGAGGTAGCCTTAAGGGTATTCTTTTATATTATAGAGGGACATAGATCAATTTATTAAATTAAAGAACTTGTTTCCAGTTTCTCACGACGGGCTATCGAGGTGTTTCCGAGAGTCAAGGAGAAGGGGGCTTTCGCGGGGGGCAAAAGTATCTCCCGCAGCACATTCCAATTGAAATCAAATATTCATTTAAATCCTTATCTTAGTTTTATATTAATTTAATGATTCCATGTAGTTAAATCCTTAATAGAGACTTATACCCAAGTAGGCAGTCGCCAGATGGGCTCCTAAATACAAAAATAAATAAAAATTTAATCCATGTAGTTAATATTATATTAATTTAGATTTATGACGAAATCATATCTTCTCCGGTTGTGTAGGTAATTTTTGTGTCAATTTATAGTACACGTTCGTGTGTCTATTCCCCAAAGTAACAACAAAAAACAGTCTCACGCAACGTGTACACAAAAGGCGTACATGAGAGATGTTACTCACGTTAACGAACTCGGCCTAGCCAAGTGTATGCACTAGTACTTCTACGTTGAGCAAAGTTGAGTCACACTGGCTATGTTTATCCGTCGGAAAAGGGTAACGATTCCGGTATACCCTGCTGCAACTGCTTACTTAAGGTGCATCGACTGGCTCGAATCTCACTGAGAGTTGTATCAGACTAAGCGAATCCGTGTTAGAAAAAACACTCTACGGCGAATTTACACGTCTGATGCGTAGCTCATTTAAGGACTTACAGTACAACGGGGAACCACAACCATGGGTCGCTACAGTTTATGGCAGCTTCCACAAAGTAGCCCTGAATCGGAACGCCATACTCACTAGCCTCTGTGTGGCTTAATTTCGCTCAGCCTGTGCGTAGTGTTTCTCCTCGGAGGGGTCAGGCATACTTGTATGGGTGTGGTTGGCTCACTAACCTATTGCTTCCAAATTCAATTCATTGGGCAGCAATTAAGAAGCAATTGGGTGGCAATATGTCAATTGAGAAGCAATTTGGAAGAAATAAGTCAATTGGGAGCCAAATGAAATACAAGTGGAAAGCAATAATTCAAATGAGAAGCAGTATAGAAAAAATGACACTTTAGAAGCAATTTAGATACAATAATTCAATTGTGAATCAGTTCAGATGCCTTTGTAAACAATAATTCATTTGTGAAGAAATTTGTCGACAATATGTTAAATTGGAAGGAATAAGTCAATTGAGAAGCAATTTGAAAGCAATAAGTTATTTAGGAAGGAATTTAGAAAAATGCAAACTGTGAATCAATTTTGAAACAATAATTCAATCGGGAATCAATAAAAAAGGCTTTGGAAGCAATAATTACCTTTAGAAAGCCATTTAGTCACTTCGAAATAATTTGAAAGCAATAAGTGAATTGGGAGGTAATTGGCAGAATTAGAAAAAATCTTCAATTGTTGTTTTGGGAAGCAATAATTTTAGGGATCCTTGTGGTCGAAGTAGTTTGATTATTAAACAAAATGTTTTTATTGTAATGGAAATAAATATAATCTTTCAGAATTTTTTAAAACTGTGGATAAAGAACTGCAGTATCCATGAATAGGCATATGTAAGTGCTTGAAAATCATTCAATAATAACTGGGGTTCTTATGATTAAATAAGGGAATAGACCGAAAATCCATGATAATTATCGAAAAAAAGTGAAAACAGGATTAATTGATTGCATAGTGAAATCAAGGCATTTTTAAAATATTCTTTGAAGTCGAAAACCAAACGAGAATTGAAAAAACGTATATTATCCAATTAGCTAAGTGCCGGTAGGACGCGCAACTCTCCGAATCTGCTGACATTCCATAATAAAAGGCAGGTCACCTTGTGGATTGAGAAAAAGATAAACAGAAAGGAAATAATAAATAAAAATACGTTTTAAGCCTAATTATAATCGGAAGAGGAACCCCATGCACTAAATCTCTAAAAAAAGCTCGTAAAAGAAACATAGATACTCAGACGTACGAAATTAATTTCTCTTGCAAAGGAATCCAATAGCAAAATTGCTCTACCATTGCAGCAACACCATCGTTATCGCTTAGTGCTCCAAACAAAGAGAAACGAAGCTGGGCATATGAGCAGATCAACCATGTAGTGGGCAATTGGATAAACCCAGGACGCATATGATGGCCAGTAACACCCTGCCAAGCCGCGGAATCTCCCCTTTTTAGTTTTTGGTGGATGCTTGATTATGGTTGAACTTGCGATCGGCACCACGATACTGATCGTAGCATCCGGTTCTCTCCTTAATGGTTAAGCGGGATGGGGGGGGGATACTTTAAATGAACGCTCGGTTTTTGTAATTGCAAACATGTTGAGTCCATAAAGTTATTTAAGTACCATCAGTCCTTACTCTCATTCCGGATATTGGAGATATCAGCCCTTTGTGGGATTTGCGGGACTGAGCTGGGAGTAATGATGGTTGTCAGTAAAGATGGTTGTTAGTAAAGATTAAGTGTTGTTAATTTTATTATATTAAACTTCTACACGCATTATCCCGAGATAACGCTTTTGGGGATTTAAAAGTTATTTCAAGCCTAATGCATGTTTATCTGACTAATTTTATATTCTGAGTCGAACAAGATAATTACACAACTACTTTTAATCTGCATAATTGTCGTAGGTTAGCCGAGCTTATATATATATATATATATATATATATATATATATATATATATATATATATATATATATTAATTTTTAATAAACCAAATAAACTTTGACTTGAGGCGTAGGTTCGTGCATCGGTGATCGCTTGAGGATCGTTCTCTAAGAGTGCTAAACTTTATTTTTATTCTAGTGAATGAATAAACTGGGTTTCTTTCTTGACTTTATCAATTATTGCCACTTTAACCCGTTCGAGGATAATTAAAACAGTAGTTTTACTAAAAAAATAGACTTTAATGAACATAAACCCTCTCACTAAATAACGTAAAACAAATACAGATCTAATACACTTAAAAAAAAAGAAAATGGGATTACAGGGTGAGCTCTCAAGGCTCGATACGAGATAGAATTTTACGGAGAAACAATTTTTAAGTTAATATCTTTGTCCTTGGTCAGACATCCAATAAACAAATTATTATGCGCGGGGACATAAACAACAGGATTATTCATTTCTCACATAACGTAATGGAGATTAAATACCCAATACCAGTTAGACTATCTTCGGAGATTTTGTTCCGGAGAGGCGTAGCTCGAGTAGTTGGTTGTTTGCTTAATAGATGGCGTTCGTCGACCTGCCTGTCGATTTGACGGGTGACGTCACTAGGGATCTGGTTTGGGTGGATGCTCAAGCGAAAGCTTAGTCCTTCTACTTATAGCCGGTTGGGGTCGACCTTGACCTCGTTTTCTTCCGGACGAGATGAAATCGTTGTCTTCTTTTTTTTCTATCTAGTTGGGGTTTGTTCAACTCAAATAGAGTAAGATTTGGAGTCCTCAAACTGGGTACCTTGATACTCAATAATCTTTGGGCTCGAACGGCGCCAAGCTTCCTGGGTACAATTTGGTTTGTACAAGGACTGCAAGTTCTCCTTAACTTGCATAAAACTTTCTACCGGTGATTTTTCTGTTTTCTTCTCGAACTCGAAAAAATCTTCTCTAAACCAGTGACTTTCTGTTCTCTTCTGTTAGAACGAAAAAAAAGCCGTGTTTCCTCGGGTCAACCTGTTATATACCTAAATTACTCCCGCGGGGTAATGGGGAGGTGGGGGGGGGGACTCGCAAGGTGAGATCTCAGGTTGCTCTTCCGGGCTCGGCGTCTTGTAGCTCTGAGAGAGGGTAATACGAGATTGGCAGTTTGCACTTTTGAATGGATTGTTTTTAAGTACAGCCTCGAAGGGCCTGCCTTTTAAGCTGATGTCAAGAATCTGTCTCATAACATTTACCCTTTTGCCCGTTCTCCTATGTTACCGGAGAACATCGGAGGGGCAAAGCTAAACCCAGATGTCTTTTGTTATTATTTCCTTGGCCTCGATATATATATATATATATATATATATATATATATATATATATATATATATATATATATATATATATATATATATATATATATATATACTAGACTCTTATACCTCTACAATAATAATAAGTAGTTTATTTATGTTTCACATTTAGGGCCAAAATGTTCTGGTGAAGTGTTAATGAGCGATCACTAGGCATAAGGTGCATATACGGGGAAGGCGCTCCATATTTAAGGAAAGAATCCAAAGGAAGGCAAGTATTTATGAGGCAATTATGCGAAAGTCAAAACTTTGCACGCGCCACGCCGTACTGATCAAATTTCGGATAGTCGTAAAGTTGAATATAGTTTCAACACACCGTTGCGACGCATGTTAGTAAAGATTAAGTGTTGTTAATTAAATTATATTTAAATTATTCCTTAGCTCTCGAGGGAGATAGAATAAGCAAAAATCCTGTTAACACAACCCAAATTCTCGGCGCGGTCGGTGGTCTGTTCAGTCTTGACATTTCCCGGCCATTATTAATTAGGTAAAAATAGAGGATAGATAATGTAAAGGAGCTGTTCAAATACCCTCCTTCATATCTTGTACTTTACCATTTTCTCTCCATGACAATTGTCAAATAGTGCCATCCACGCATCTGACTATATTGGAGAAAACAGAATACTGATCTTCATTTTAGGCCTTCACTCTTTAATAGCTTCTATGGGCAAAGCCTACTAACGCGGTGCCTGTGGCTGGAGTCCCATGAACGCACTGTCAGTGCGTTGTCCTCTGTTGAGAAAGTAACGCCTTTGAAAACTTTAGAATGGCTACGCTATATTTTAACTTAGGAAAACAAATTAGTGTTAAGGCTTTTGCACTGCGCTATTTAAAAAACAAAACAAAACAAAGAATTTTACACGAGCACCGCTTTTGTGAAAAAGGGCGTGAGATATTTTTGTGTTTATTTAACCTAACCTAACCTAAGTATCTACCCAAATAAAAATAGACATTTTAAGGTTTTCAAAGATGTTACCGCAACGCACTGAGGGATTTGAGTTGCTTGAGGCCTCGTACGACCCAGACCATGGGTAGAAAATTAGTAGATTCTCTCCTAAGAAGTGAAAATAAATTGAACCCCTAAAAACGAAGAACTCCCCAGAATGACAGTAATATTTTTGTGTTCACTCACATACAAAGTTTGGTCAGTGAATCCATAGAAAATACTACCACTATCCTTTAGGGCTATTCCTAATGTATATTATATGTAAAAGATAAAATTTAACTATATAAAATTGTAAACCTTACTAAAACCTAATTTCACCACTAATATAACTATAATAGCGAAATAAGGAGGAACAAATAGCATTAAGTTATATATGCCCCAAATAATAAAAAAATAACAAAATATCAAATTTTAAAAAACAGGTAAAAATACGAGCATATCACATATCAGCACTTGAAGCTAAATAGAAAATACCGCAACACTAAATTGATACAGGAAGCTCAGTTGCGTGCCAGGAGTCATTTTTGCAGTGATGAGGGTACCAGACCTGGGGTGTGTGATGCTGGCCCACTCCTTGGAGATGAGTGGCTTCAGTTGCTCATTGGAGGCTGCCTGACTACGTCATACGGACTCTTTCGGGACCTGCCGGACGTTTTCCACTGGATTCCTATCCGGAGACTGAGGTCACCATTCCATCACCGTGGTTTTGCTTTTCACTATACACTGTATGGTGGATGCAGTCTTGTGACATGGAGCATTGTCCAGCTGGAGAGGTCTCGGGCTGAGGACAACATGTAATCTCCTAGGACAGCTTGCTACTTCTATAAATTCAAGGTGCCATCACAAACATTAAGCGACCCAAATTGACATATAGCCCCATACCATTACAGAACGGCTGCCATGCTTTACTGTTGCACCATGCACTCTCAAGTACACTGTCCAATGTCTTCCCGCGGACTCTAACGCTGCCTGATGTCGAGAAGTATTGGAGCCTGGACTCGTCGGACCTAAGACAGGACCCCACATACGCCTGGCCTAGTTGCGGTGAGCAATTGCGCAAAACCTTCGACGTTGCTTCTGATAAAGCTTGATCAGTGGCTTATGGCGGGGGTTACGTGACTCCAGGCCTTGTTTAAGCAGGCTTTGACGGACTATTGTGACGGAGACATTAACCTGGCCGATCTCTATCGATTCATGTTGCAGCTTAACTGAGTTTTCTTACGATCCCGAAAGCTCGTGTGACGCACAGACATGTTGTCTTGCTATATACTGACCCTGGGTCGTCCAGAAAGAAGTCGGTCTTGGATGTTTCCATTTCCTCGGATCCTTTTCAACATTTCTGTAACACCGGAATGTGATCCACCGACCAACCGTGCGTATCAAACTTCTTTCACCATTGTATGTTACGTATTTTCCTCATTTTCATATCATTATCAAATCCTATCGACAAATATGATGTGTTATATGAAGACAATTGACTGTAACCTATCCTATACTGATACCAGGGTTTCATCCATTTCAATAAATCGCCAAATTATAAATTTTTAAAAAAGTGAATCTGACACTTGTACTTCTATTGTGCTTTCCAGATGTATTGGACACATTCATACTAATCTACACCTACATACTCATAAACATACCTAAGGAATAAGAAAAATTCCAGGTGTCCGCAAACCTTTGACCTGTACATTAATAAAAATAAAAGAATAAATAAATTAAAATTTTCGGTATGTTTAACAAATTATACAGGGTGTCCGCAAAGTCTGGGTACATAGGAATTTTAATATTTTATTTATTTATTTTATTTTATTGATTTATTTATGTAAAAAATAAAATATTAAAATTCCTATGTACCCAGACTTTGTGGACACCCTGTAAAACTCGTAGTGGTAATGTGTTGCACCTATTTTTATACTCGTACTAATCTGATAATGGCTGCGAGCAAATATGGAAGAAATTGTAATGAATTATGGGCACAGTGCAAATGGCTAATGCGGATCAACTCTGGAAATTGTAAGGCGGATTTGGTATTTTGGTGAAGAAAACTGAAATTTCATCCATTTTTGAGAAGAAAATAGGTTCAATATTTTCGAGAAAAAGGATTGCGGATGTAATATTTTGACGTATTTTTTACCATTTTGATAAGAATTTTTATTTTTAAATATCAAATTATTTTGCAATTTTATTAAGAGATTTTCCATTTTTTATAAGACTTTATCAGTTCGATAAGTTATTACGAGTTTTAAAAGATTTTTACCTTTTTGATAGTGGTTTTACCATTTTATAAGGGTTTTTCTAAAAGTTTTTTACAATTTTCTAAGGATGTTTTATATGGGTTTTACAATTTTTGATGAAGATATATTTTTACTAAGGGTTTTAACTTTTTTAGGAAGTTTGGATAAATATTTTTCATTTTTTTTAGTCTTCTCTCCTTAGGGACCTATAAATTAATGAAGTACAGGGTGGACAAAAAGTCCCCTTAGTATTCTACAGGTGAAACATTTTAAATTTTATTTCTTAAATGAGATTATTAATTAAAAATAAATATTTTTTATTTAGTGAGTAAATGATCTTTATTAACAAAATAAGTAACTTCCTCCTTTATTTGCATTTTTCCAATGGTAGATCCACTTCTGGGCCACTCTGTAATAACATCTAATGATTTAACCAAGGTCACCCCAGTAAGAGGTGTCTGATATAATTTGGGCAAGCATGGACCAACCTAACATATGGAGGTTTGCCTTCCCTCCAGGCCCCAATAACCGCATTTGTGTGCCACCCAGACCTGATTGATGTTTTCCTCTCTCTCACACATTATCACTCCCTTCATCTTCACCACTTTCTTTTCAGACCTCTCCTTACTATACTACCTTTCTGAGGGCGATGCCCTCGTTGATTTTTGCTTTGGATATACCCCCCTTCCTTTATATCCACAGTAAATAACCACACGAGTCATTATTAAAAGGATTGATTTCATACATCGAGAACTCGATGACAACGCAACGAAGTGGGTTCCATTTGGCACCCCAACAAACCAATGGCACCAAATCATTTCCCTTGATTTTGATGCGAAATATGGCACTCAAGTCTCATGGCATTAAAGGCAACGCCCTCAACAACTAAGGCACGACTAACACCTATCCCTTTCCGAGTAATAGTAATGTTAAATTAACATTGACGTCAGAGGGTAGAGTGGACGGGTAGCGTTGATTTCTCCAGAGACTAAATCAGTGGCAGAAATATTTATTCTAATCACGCGACTACTTAGTTTTTTATCATTTTATTATTATTAGGAGAGAACTTAGCAGTACTAGTAGTAGTAATGTTTCTTCCTTCCTTTTGCATTGTTTTTATTTGAAAAGCAGCGAAGGTGATCCCCAATGTTCATGGCGCACTCGAAAGTTAGGTTGAGAAGTCTCGAAACTAGTCCTATACTCCAAAGCTTCAAAAATAGTCCTGTACTTGAGTCTCGAAAGTAGTCTTGTAATAATAATAGGCATTTATAATGCGCCGTTCAGGGCTGTTAGCCACCAAAGAGCTAACAGCCCTGAAAGTCTCGAAAGTAGTCCTGTACTTGAAAGTCTTGAAACTAGTCCTGTATTTGAAGACTTCGCAAATAGTTTGTACTTGAATCTAGAAAGTAGCCCTGTACTTGAAAGTCTTGAAATTGTCCTTTACTTGAAAGTCTCGAAAATAGTCATGTACTTAAAATCTTCGAAAATAGTCCTGTACCTGAGTTTCGAAAATAGTCCTGTACTTGAAAGTCTCGAAATTAGTCCTGTACTTGGAAGTGTCGAAAGTAGGTCTGTACTTGGAAGTCAAGAAACTAGTCCTGTATCTTGGTAGTTTCGAAACTAATTGTTTACTTGGAAGTTTTGAAACCATGTAGTCCTGTACTTGGAAGTCGCAAAACTATGTTGTCTTCTATTTATAAGTCTTAAAATTTGTCCTTCTTTAGAAATACTACTCTACTTGGAATAACATTTGTTCTCCTATTACTTTTTCTCTTCTTTCTAATGCAATCATTTCCTGGAGATTTGCGAGGACGATTCCATCTTTGTACCTTTTAACGACAGAAGGATTCTTAAGAAGGGTTGGAGGATTACACCCCGATCCTTGCTTTTGGCTTCCTAGGGGCAGAAGGACGATCAAATGAATATAAAAAGTTGATGTGCTATTATACTTCTTCTTCCTTCTTCCTTCTTCCTTCTTCTTCTTTCTCTTCTTCTTCCTCTTCTTCTTCTTATTCTTCCTCTTATTATTATTATTATTATGATTTACCAATCGTAATGGAAAGGTGTAGGAAAAAAAGATGACCCGTGGGAAAAGAGGGAAGCATCAGAGTGGTGAAGAAGTTCAAACCACTGACTTTGTGTTGCTGCGATCAGCAAACGAAAGGCTTAATCCGCACGGCACCTCATGACCATAAAAAGACTCGGTCAAAGCACCAAACGCACTTGCCATTCCACACAGTTTTTGTTATACGTTAAGAAGTAACTCTAAGTGATGGCTGTATTGATAATCAATGTGCAATGCGAGCCTTAATTTGGTTACATTGAACTAGGGTGTGTCACAACTTTATCTCACCTGCTGTATGAAGCAAACTGTGATTGTTTATATTTATAAACAAGTCTGTCCTAGTTTATGAGGCGAGATGAACCGCATTACCATGCACATATATGTTGTGGTTCACTTATTTCCTAAATAGATTTAGTATGCCATTGGTGACATATTAATATGAAAGTAGCACAGTGTTGGCACCAACATAGATAAGGCAGTACAGAGTCACCTTTTAGAGGGCAATGGCTACTAAACGTTGCCCTTTGTAACCACTCCTGGTGTTCTGCCATCCACAGATCATTTTTGTTTTCCAAGGTTTGGAATACAAATGCTCAACGATGTTGACCCGACATCCAAATGTAATCCCAAATAAAGCTTCTGTCTCATCTGAAATCAAGAATGACAGTTGCACGCAGATAAATACCTACTGATAACAGTCAACATTTCGAATAAATACTTTAAACCGCATTTCTTCCTATGATGCGTGACGTGCGGGATACCGTGTATGGCTAGAGAAACTATTATTAAATGAAACCCTTTGATATAGACTTCCAAGAAAAATAAAGAAACGATTTTACTTTATTAAAATATTTTCAAAAATATGATAAGTAAGTAACATTTTTTTCAGTGGATAAGAACTGTAAAATCGCCATTAATGTCGTAGTCACTTTGCAAAGATTCCACCACACGTGAAAGTGACTCCAGAGCTCACTCAGACAATTGTTCACTTGAAGACTTCGGGAAGGACACTTTTTACGATGTGAAGAGGAGTAAGAAGGTTCAAGAGTGTGATTTAGTACATTTTATAGTTATAAATCGAAAACAAAACCTATAAATCTCCTGCAAAAATCGGTCAACCCCGCATAACCACCGGCCGAGAAGACAGAGCTGTTAGGAGCTTGTCTATGAAGGATTCGATTGACACTGAGGCAGGAATTTCACGAAAAAATAAGGCCAATAGTGGCAAAGAACTGAACCGTTTCAAAGCATGCCGTCTCTTTAATGCATTTGGTTTAAAAACTCGTTATCCAGCAGCTAAACCACCCATCAGTAAGAAGAACCAGAAGGGGAGTAGCGAATATGTTAAAGCTCATGTTGTTTGGAGGAATGAATATTGGGAGAAAACTCAGTTTAGCGATGAAAATAAATTTAATTTTGTTTGATCTGATGGTAGACGATTTGTTATACATGCTGCAGTTGACAGACTTAACCCTAATTATGTTAAAATGTCTGCCAACCATGAAGGAGGTAGTGTCATGGTATTGGAGACGTTTTTGTGTCAAGAAGCTGGTCCTGTATTGCGAATAATTGAAACTGAAAATACGTGTATACCAAAACATCTTACAACAGCGTGTTATACCTTCACTCCGAGCATCTCTGAAACAGACAGCAGTATTTATGCAGGACAACGCTCCATGACATACTGCAAAGCGAGTAAAATACCACTTCGAATAAGAAAATTTCAAAGTAATGAAGTGGCCTACTCATTGTTCGGACTTGGACCTAATTGAGAAACTTAATGAAGATCATTGAAGACAAAGCTCGAGACTAACGGCCTTCAACTGAGACGAGTTATGGAGGAAAAATAAGCAAAAATGTAACAAAATAACACCAAAGTTTTCTACAAAACTTGTGAGGTCTTGTGGTCGTTGTTGCCCCGAAGTAATAGAAAACAAAGGCCTCAGCAACTCATATTAGGTGTTTCAAGTTTCATCGTTGTCAAACTAGCTTAGTTTTTCGTGCATTTTGCTTGCTCAGCAATTCTGTGAATGATGATAATTCTCTCATATTCCATATGTCAATATTTCATTTTGTTAGTTCATTTAGTATAAATTCTTGAATATACGATTGCATCATATGAAATATTCATAAATTTATTAAATGCATGCCTTTATGTACCCTGGATTTTTCATCTACCTAATCATCATACTTTGAAAATATTTTAATAAAGGAAAATAGTTCTTTTATTTTGCTCGGTAGTCTATGGTGCCGCGCCTTAGAACGCGTCCTCGTAAGAAGCTTTCGGCACTCTTTATTGGCGCTATCCACATATATAGACTGAACCAACACTATGTGCTTGCGCTATCAGCAAACTAAGCTCCTTATCACGAAATTTACACGCATTTTTCAGACCAAAAAATACTGGTAATTTTATTGCCTGGAGCGTAATTGGCTTCGTGATTTTATAGTGAATTATTATGTCAAAGTGAATGTTAGTCTTGGGTTATAATAATTTGGTAGCAAAATCAGAATTTAGATCGACGCTCTGGCGTGTGACCAGAGATGAGTAATTATTTAAAAAAAGTAATTATTTCAAGAAAGTAGATGGGCGATCGAACTATAAATAAAATTTTAAATAATGTATGAAGTAACTAGTTCATTATCTTATAGGTGTATATAATTTGCTATAATAATTCATGACAAACATTAATCGAAGCTTCCATAATTTTAAATCCATATTTGTTTCTATGATATTAAATTCTCATAAAGTCATTTTATCGGTAATTTCTTTCATTACCACTAGGAGTTATTGAGCGAATAAACCGAGTGGCAAACGTGGGCTACAGGATCCGCAGTGAAAGAAAGGAAGCCGTTTAGCTTCTAAATCATCTTACCCTATGGGAATGTGATATATACTCGTAGTATGGACAACAATTTTCAAAATATCATGGTGGCTGGCGTGCACCTCATACCCTAACTGCTAGCTGTGGCATCTCTCTTAATTATGGAACTTCCGGAAAACAATCGGAGTTCGGGGTGCGGGGTGCGGACGATATTCATTCCACATTTTCAACTGCTCATTTTACGCATATTCTTTACCTCATTTCCAATCTTTTTCTTCTTAAAAATAATAGCGATATTTGCTTTATTTCTTTACAGAACAATTGACTATGAAAATCTTTTAATCCCACCAATTTGTGGAAGAGGAATGGTATCTTACTTGGAATCCGTATCGGAATGACAAACAGAGAGATTTCAGACTTCATCAACGTCAGCAGAAGGATGGTAGAAAAGGAGCCTAAAGATTCAGGATTTGACTAAAGGGCAAAGGCAAATAGGAAACCCCATGGATCACGATCAGCCGCCATCAGAACGCGGGAATTTGTCACTGAAATCTAGTATATCATCAAAAATGATCCCCGAAAGTCGATGATTGCCATTGCAAGTAAGAAAACTGTGGATGAAAAGCTCATTAGGTTGGTTGTGGTGCATAAGGATATTCGCTACTTTTAATATAAGATAGGGAAGGGAGAATTTTTTATCCAAGGCAATGCAAGAAAAGCAACTCAAGCACACCAAAAAGCTGATCAGCAAGTTGAAACATCCGTTGGAGCTAGACATGCTGTGGTTCTTCTCCGACGAAAAAAATTTCTGCCAGGTCCATAAGATCAACCCTTCGAACACCAGCTGGTTCGCTGTCGGCCCCAAAGACGTGCTCAGACTTATGTAGATAAAATTTCTAGTGACAATCATGGTTTTTCGTGTCATGAAGAGTGAAGGTGACGTGATGTCATTTCATTTCTTTCCTGAAAACCTCAGGCTGAACACCAACCACTACATCTTTGTTCTGAGTGAGGTAGTAAGTTCACTCATCTTTGATACTATATTTAGGAACTTTGTAAATCCCTTCCTAAGTTTTCGCTATTGAATTTTTTTTCGCTGAAGTATTCACTATTTGGCATCTCCGTAAGAATAACCTATTAAACTTCCTCACCTAACGAATCGCTATTGAATATTCTTTTCACTAATTATTCACCATCGAACAGCCTTTCCCAAAAGTTTTCGGTATTGAATATCCTTTCTCCTAAATATCCGCTATTGAATTTCCTTTCCATTAAGTTTTCGTTATTTAATATCCTTTCCCTAAATATTCCCTATTGAATATCCTTTCCTTACATATTTACAAACGAATATTCTTCCCCCTAAGTATTCTTTATTTGACCCCCTTAATTTTCCCTATTCAATATCTTCTCCTTTAAATATTCGCTATTGAATATCCTGCCCTTTTAAATATTTTTAGTTTACAGCTGCCTAGGTTTTTACTATATAATATCCTTCCCCTTAAATATTCGTTAATATATAATCTTTCCCCTAAATATTTGCTTTTTAATATTCTTTTCTTCTATGTATTTGATTATATTTGACTTTCCGGCCTAAGAATTCGCTACTGCACATTATTGCCTCTAAATCTTGTTTTTGATGAGGACGCTCACGTTATCAAAATCTTCTTTGATGTTAGGGAAGGGGTGTTTAATTCCTTAAATTGTGTTCTTTTAGTATATCATCTATAATTTAAGAAGGGGATTTTTTTCAGTATTTGAATAAAAATTTCATCTTAGTTTCGTTATGACTTATTTTTTTTATCAAAGTTATTTCTAATAATTCATTTATATTATGAAAAAATAAAATGGTGAAGTTCAGAAATAAATATAAGTATCGAAATTTTGTGCATTTTCTAAACCAAAAAAATTACAAATGGTGAAATTCAAAAAAATTATTTTTATATATCTTCTATTCTTCTATAACTCTATATTTTAGCAGCGTGATATTTTGAAAGGGGGGGAAATTTAGTATAGAATTCCTTTTTAAAATTATTATAATTGGCGAATTTCAGAAAATTTATACAAATTCAAAAATATTTTGAACATTATTGTAAGGAAAAGGACCGATCAACTAAGATGAAAATACATGGATGTATTTAAAAATATGTTCGAGAACAAAAATTTGATGTTAGGTATAAACAAAAGGATGAAAAGGTTTTGGAATATTCTGGTTCCATGCAGGAGCGTTGCAGATCCTGGCGGTAAGTTGTTAGGAGGATAGTCGCTGGCTGGAGTTGTATATTGATTGAAGGTCTGCGTTGGGAGATCATAACTATAGAACAAGAAGTCATCCCTCTGTATTTAGAGTTTCGGGGAAACGCAGTCACCGACATTGCACGAGTATTCATACAATAGGTTTGCCTCTTGTAGGGGGTTCGTCACGGGAATACCACTGTTCTTCATGACGAGGGATCGTGTTTTTCTAGTCTTGTAATATATGACCAAGTTTATTTTATGCTTGAGGTTGGTTAGCGGAACGTTGCGGTGTATAATGGCTTTGAGAATCTTCTAGTTTTTCTTGTAGACTGTGTTCATTGTTGCATGGTAGTATATGTCTATTGATGTGAGGTTTTCTGCTCTGTTCGTCGGAAGGAGGGTAGGGTTTATCTTCCGCTTAACGATTGAGTCAAATACGGTATGTGAATAGCCATTGTTCATACGGAGCTGGTTTACTCGCTTAAGCTCAGCATCAATCGTTACCCAATTGGAGGAGTGCGAGAATACTCTGTTCACGAGGGCGCTAATTACCGATCTCTTATACCTCTCAAGGCACTCTGAGGAACCACTCATGCAAAAACCTCAATTTGTACTTTTGATGTATACTTTTATCACGAAGATCTGTTGAGAAAAACGAACGAGAACATCAAGGAATGGGGGTGCGGATTGTTCTTCGTTCTCTTGAGTGAAGTTGAGTGATGAGTTATCTTTGAAGGTCTGGATAAGCGTAAGTAGATCTTCGGGGTTTTGCATGTTCAGAAAAATATCGTCAATATATAGGACGTAGGGTTGGTTCTTGGATGAGGAGAGGTGTTATGTCTTTGGTGTGATAATTTTTTCTGCAGATAAGGTTTATAGTTTCGTGCACTGGCACGTTGGTAAACAGTAGTTCGAGATCCATTGATGCCATCCATGTGGCCAGCTGATTTGTAAACCCCTAGGATGTTGAAGAAATCCTGAGTTGAGCATAAGCTGTAGGAAGATGCTATAGAGGGAGTGAGGGTAGATTTGAGGAATTTTGCTAACTTGTAATTCACAGTAGGTCTCTGACTTATGATTGGGCGGATGAGGTTTCCTGGTTTATGGGTTTTAACGTTTCAATAAGCGTATCCAAGCTTGTAGTCACCGTCGATGAGTGGTATCTTTAGGTGTGAGAGGGCATTATGCTGCCGGATAAGCTTGTTTAGTTTTAATTTGAGGTCGTTTGTAGGGTTTCTTGTTATATTCTTGAATTTGGTTCTGTTACCGATGATTGTAGCTATCTTGTGAGGTATTCCTCCTTGTATAGGATCACGTAGATGAAAGATTTGTCTGCCCGACGGATGGTGATGTCAGGGTTTTCTTTCAGTTCTTTGGCTTCGGTGCGAAGTGCTGGGATTAGGATAACGGTTCTAGTGTGTCCTCTGCGTTTGTTGGCTCCTGCAGCTAGTTTACTAAGGAGATTACAATTAACGGTGATCTTTCCAGCCTGTTCTAACTGGAGAATACTATCAATATGTAGTTCAATATCCACCTTCTATGTCGTAGGTCAGGTCAGATTCCGACCTTTGCTCGGATTCCTGGGTCCGAGAGGAGCAAGAAAAGTGCGGGCGGATTAAGCCGTTATGTGCGTGGGTAATTAGATGGCAGTGTGCAAATACCAGGTCAGAGAAAGTGTCACCAATGTTTTTCAAGCTTTTTTACGCGTCAAGATGAGCTTTGCCTTTGTCACAATATGGCCAGTCTATTTGAAGCAATCGGAATCGCCTGTAATCCCAACGAGTGGCTCCTCTTCATTGACAGCTCGTCCAAGAGCCTCAAAGCAGTGCTGTTTCATAACAGGAACATGTATCCATCTCTTCCTCGTGCTCACTTGGTCCAGCTCAAAGAGGAATACAACAGTGTCAAGATCTTGCTAGGATGCCTTGAAATATGAAGAGTAGGGTTGCAAGGTTATCGGAGACTTCAAAATGGTGGCCTTCTTGATAGGTCTTCAAGGCGGCTTTACCAAGTTTCGACAATATTTCTTTTAACATAGTGATCAGATTTGTTAATAAATTTAGCCGAATTCCAATTGATAGGGGGACTCTTTTCAGATAAATGAACAAAGAAAGCATTATTATTTTTACCTCTTCTAATAGTGTATTCATGTTGATTCAAACGTGCATTTGATGATTTTCCAGTTTGCCCGAAGTATTGCTTAGCGTAAACAGCACAATGGACAGAATAATCTCCCCTATACTTTTATTATTTTGAATCAGCATTTTGTACATAGTAGACTCTGTCGATTGTGCCGTTTGCCCTGAGCAATACTTTGGACAAACCAGAAAATCATTAATGTACGTTTGAATCAACATTAATACAATATTAGAAGAGATGAAAGTAATGGTGCTTTCTTCGCTCATTTACCTGAAAATAGTCACCCTATCAATGGGGATTTGGCTATATTTATTTACAAATCTGATGATTATGTTAAAAGAAATATTGTCGAATGCTCATTCATTAATTCCTCTCCAAATTTCAATATATCGCCTGGTCTCCTTAAACTGGACCGTGTAAATAAAAAACTTATTTGTAGCGAATTTGTCCATTTTAAATCTTAACCCTTTGATTTACAAAATTCTTATATTTATTTTCTTTATTTGAATATATTTATTAATGCATGTGCATGTACTCATAGCTGTGTGTCATGTATGTCTACATTTTTTTCTCACACTTTGAACCTCCGGAAGAGATCTTATATCTATGTCTTTACCCTTCATATCCGGTATTTAATCTCTTTTCTGATAATATTTTTCTATTTTGTGTCCTTTCGCTGCACATGGGCGGGGCACCGCTTTGTAGTTTCTTATATATACCAACTTTGTTTAGTAATTCGTTTATTGCCCGTGCTCAATTCATAAGTGAATTTTAACACGGAGTTCTCCTAAAATTGCTGTTTGATGTTTATCAGATGTTCTTCGTTTTGGACGTTGAGCACGGGCAATAAACTCCCTTTTGTGGACGTTGAGGTTCAAAACATCAATAGTAGCTATATCACAAATGTATATAGAAAACGTACGGACATGGAAAAATGCCTTAGTGCGGATATTGAATGCCCTGAAAGGTATAAAATAAGTGTAATCTACCGAGCATATATATATATATATATATATATATATATATATATATATATATATATATATACATCCACCGAGCATACAAATGCTGCTCTACATGGGAACTTTTCCACCAAGAGATATCACGTGCAAAAAAAACACTCGTGAACAACGGTTTCTTGAACAGCATGATTGAAAAAAAACTCCAATCATTTTTAAATAATCATTTCAAAGATACGGATGAAACGAAAAGTAATCAGGGAGCAGTAAACAACATCAAACTGTATTACAGAATTCAGATGTCCATGGCCTATAAAAAGGTTGAAAAAAAACACAGGGAAATAATTAACCGCAACATCAAGGTTAAGAATCAAATGGACAAAATTCAACTTATTATATACTATAAAACGACAAAAGCCAACAATCTCCTTATGAAAAAACAATAGCTGCCAAAACTCCAAGAATCACAAGTCAACCGACATATTTTACGGGCTCATCTGCCCCAATAAAGACTGCAAGCTTTATAATAACTTAAAATATATTCGCATGAAAATTACCACACTTTCGAGACATTTATCCATGCATCTGCAAAGCGGAGGGCCTAAAAAGCATATGGAGAGCGCTCACAACATTAACCTAACTATATATATATATATATATATATATATATATATATATATATATATATATATATATATATATTTATATAGCCGCAGGAAAAGGTCAGCAAGCACTGAATTCAACATATATTAGCCAACGTTTCGGGCTCTGTACCCATCTTCTGAGTTATAACAATAAAAATAACAGATAAAAAAAAATGTTTAGACAAAAGAGAACAATAACGAGAACTAAGGGGTTAAATGTAAAGTACTAAAAATGCAATTTATATTATTTTTATTATTTTAATATTTTTACATTTAACCCTTAGCTCTCTTCATTGTTCTCTTTTGTAAAAACAATTTTACACATTTTACCAATTCGTACATATCCTGCAACTGTAAAATTACATCGTCAGCCTGACTAACATAATTAACAGAAAAAATGGTGGGTATTAATCGAATCTGTGCGAAATAAACAATATCGTGTTACACCACTCTATATCATTTACTACTTCTAAATTATGTGCGGGGTGACTTAATCACCTCCTGCAACGCGAACCCTTCAAGCACTGTTCGCATGGATTAACGACCGACTAGGAGGTCCCATTTGAGGCGTTGGGTTTCAAATCCCTAATAATCAGACAGAGTGCATAAATGGTTGGCGAGATTTACTTGAATAGGCTGAGAGTATCGTTCAAGGTTAGTTAAAGATGAATTAAAAAAAATATAATTTTATTTAGAAAAATCAAAATAAGAATTAAAAAATGGAAAAAGGAGATTATTTAAATCGAAATAGTCTCTAGATAATAATTATGAGGAGAGATTCTCAAATAGAGTTAATTCATTAACGTTACTAGGCTCAGATCAAAAGGGGGACTTGACAATACTAATACTAATAATGGAAGGATTTTCAGTCTTACGGGTCGGTGACTTCGAGGAAGGTCCTTCTTGTGATGAGGCGAGTGGGGAACGTTCTGATGAGGCAAGTGAGGAACGGTCCTAATGAGGCAAGTGGGGCAAGGTCCGAATGAGGAAGGTTGGGCACGATCCGAACCAACCTTCCGATTAGGATAGCCAATCTTCAAAGATGACGTTCGACAGGTTATGTGGGATTACTCGTAATTCCACTGGTTAAAGGAAACTTCATTTCCTCAAAGGTAATCAATAGAGATTTTCTTCAGTTCGATTAAACGAAGAGAGACTGTTGCGCAAATTTAAAGGCTTGCCGATCAGAGAAGCTACCAGTTGACTGGGGTAAAATCACGGCGGAGAAAGTCTGCTGTCTGATGAATGCTCACGGGACTTCGACCAAACGATGAAGACGGCCGTGAGGTGTGTGCTGGACACCTCGAACTTCATTCAAAACCGAGTATTTGTATGCGTGATTCTGAGGGGGAAGGGGGAATTTGGAGAAAGTAGTCACAAGCTCCAGACATATTAATCAGGGGCGGAGTCGATTCATCATTTAACAGCAAGGTGGGAGACACATGGCCTCTTTCTGGCATCGCCACCAGGGTGGGGGAAAGCTTGGGACTAGTTCGTAGGATTAAGGAATATTTCTCCAATGCGATCAGGAGTCGAAAATTCGTGAATGTTCCCGAAGAGGAAGTGACGTTTCCCATGGTGGGATATTGTACAATCGCACGTTGTCTCCAAATAACGTGAGGAGGTCAAAGGTTGTTCTTTTCCACCCCCTCCCCCCACCAACCTACTGAACTCCTAACAAAGGCCAAATTCTCTTTTCTCAAAGAACATTGCAACACTCTAATGAAACCACCCCCAACTCAGCGTTAAGCCAACCTCCCCATTAAACAATATAATAATAAAAACGCGCTGAAAACCCATATTAACACTGCAGACCCTCCTCTTCTTTCCAACCAGCGGACACCTGACAATTCATAACCCGGCAAAAACTCCACAGCCATAGATTCAGACCACACACTAAACATACACCTAAAACACCTAGACCCCAGCGTGATCCAAGCCCTAACTAAAATATTTAACAAATCCTGAATCTGCAGCCAAATTCAGTCAATCTGAAAAAATAGAAGGCCTCATCCTAATTTTCAAAACCGAAAGAAAAACACTAAACCGACCATCTTCCTACTGGTCTATCTTCCTCATCTCCAGTATATTCACCCAAAACATTATTAAAAACTCGTATAAAACGCAACACAACACATAATCAACTGGTCCCAAATATCGACATGAATCCAGACAAAAACACTACTACCATGCACATAACCCTGTCGCTACACATCGATAAACTCAACCCCACTAAAAGACCCATTCTAGTTGTCCTTGACATTAACATAGCATTTACACGGTCGTACGTCAAAGTTCTCCACAGCAAATTCTAAGCAACCACACCCAAATGGTAATATGTGGTTAATCATTCATTTTACTCTCTGGCAAACGATCCAGTCACCCATGAATAGACATTCTCGAAATACCTCTCTACAACGGTGTCCCTCAAGGTGCAAACCTGTCACATACACTTTTAGATTTATTCATGTACAGCCTCCCTTACTCACACGACCCACCATCGCAACACAATTATACGCTGAGCACCTCACCATAACCTTACAACACAAAACCACGAATACAGCTACTAGGAGCTTGCGCACATTCTTAACTAGTCTATAAATGTAACAAGAACGCAACAATGTTCGTCTCCCCTCCCCCCCTAATCCTCCCTTACTCTGTTCACCTCTTACAATAATCCCGCATGAACCTAGATATCACGTTAAACAACACTCAATAAAACACAAAATGATCTGCCTCAAAATCGAATACATGACTTTTTCACATGTATCTGACACCTCCAGCAAAACACACAAAAACTATACCCACGACCAGCCCTTAATGCCATATTCTTTCGGATGAAAGGAACACCGGCAATTCATTTCACTACACTTAACTATTCCTCCCCAGCCTGGCACCCCACACTAGCTACTTCCATTGTCGGCAAACTCCAACTCACGCAGAACCAATCCCTCTGTGTAAACAATAAAGCGCAATTCCATTGAAGGACTGTAATCCTATTCTAAACAGTGAATAAGTATCATATGATTTCTCCCATTGAATTCTGATTATTCTAAAATGAAAAATTCATTAATTTTCTTTTGTTTAGCTCCCGAATGATTAATTCATGTTATTTCTATAGTTTAATAGAACACAAAAACTAATAACTATTACATACTACACCCTCCATTGTCTTTGGGAATTCAATCTTGATTGTTGTGAGCACTCATAGAGGTGTTTTAGCAGTGCCCTCCAAATCCCAAATCGAGGCAATAATTAGCCCTTTAAAATAGTAGAATTATCTTCCATAATCCCTATTTGTGGGAATTTAGGTTTCCGTATGTGTTTCGGTATCACGTTATTTTTAAGGAATGTATTGAACCTCATTTTATAGCATTTTTTGAATGTATTCACAGTCATTGAGAACTTTAGAGTTAGGCCCACTGGTGACTTGTAACTCATTTAGTAAAACAATTCATTTATTTTTTGTTATTGTCTTTAATGGGATAATTATATTTTGTTCTGGATTGTTTTTTTTTACTTTTCCAATGATAAGTTATATTCTCTTTATCACTAGTGGAAGGAATTAGGTAGATTTACTGAAAATATATATATTAGACTTTTCCCATTTTGTTCTTTCCTAAACTTATATTGTTGCCTTTGTTGTGGTGGTGGGGTGGGGGTAATGGGGCAGGTTTCCCTCTTTATAATCTCATTTTATTTGTTCAAAGCAGTGACTGGGATAAGGTCCAGCACCAGTTTGATACTATTGCAACGGTACCGTGAGCAGTATATTCTTACCACCCTGTCGCATCCCTGTTATAACAACTGAATTATATTCATTAATAACTAGAGTTGTGTTTATTAAACTCATTAGCGCATTTTAAAAGAAACCTCCAGATCTTTTTCATTTTTAATGGTGGGTTTAAGTTTAGATGATTGATTACCTTTCCTACTGTCCTAGGATATGCAAAACACACCCTAATTGTGCGTCATTTTGGTGGTGAAAATGAATTTGTGTAAATATCATCAGTGTGCGGTTTTAAAAATATGATTTTGAATGTGGAATAGTTAAAACTGCCATTAATTTTATGATTGCACAGAATTTAGCTAAGTAGTTTTAAAGTTGATTAAATAGAGCATAATTGCTCTCGGAAAACAACATAGATAATATGTAGATTAATTTTACTTTCCAAAAATGGTAGGTAATGGTATTACATATTAGGGCTTCTCTGAATAAAACATATCCAGTAAGCCAAAAACATATTTCATCTCAATAAAACGAAGCAATAACATCCATTATGAAACTATTTAATCAACAATCTACTTCAAACCTTGCTGTGATTTGTTCGAGAACGTTGTTCAGCCAATTTCTTCATGGCCTTTAGTATATCCCTCAGGTTTCTCATGTGTATGGACCTTCTCTGCTCCCTCTCTGACTTGTTTTCCACACTAATTTATCGACTTAGGACGACAATGCAACTATTAAACTTGCAAGGGCTTGTCAAAGACCTATATTACTTCAATTGTAGCCAGTTCACATGTCAAAAGAGATTAATACACCATGTCAGCCTAGTTTCTCAGCTCTATAACGGAAAAAGGTCTTGGAGTGATGTCAGACACCTTCTTTGAACGTAGAGGAAAATCTCTAAGCGTGTCATCATCCCCACCCCTTTAGTCGCCTCATAAAAACCATCATTTGGACAACCAATTTTGTCTCTTCACTATTATTTAAGCACAAGTGTGTCTGTTTTTTTCGAAATGTCTATAATGCTGAGTGGTCAATCGTGTGTAAAACAAAATCACTTTACTCTACCGTTTCACCATAAATATATCTATCAAAAACAATATGATTCGTGAGTTTTCGACTCAAGAGTGTTTAACTTTGATATTTAGCTAATAGGTTTAATATATGAACATTATGTATTATGTACTATCAATCTTAAGTTGTTAAGGGCTTTCATCTTAAAGCCATAGTTTGAAACCCATATGCGGCAAAGCGAGTTTCGGTCGTCAACCAACTAGAATGGCTCACTGGTACAATTTCAAGAAGAGTTATCTTTATTTAGGAAGTTCTGTCCTTATACCCTGCACGATCCTATACCTGTAAGCTTGATCAACAGAAAAACCCTTTGTGACATTGCTACTCAGTAAAATTCGAAGCTTTGCAATTAAAAGTTGGGTGAATGGGGGATATATTTTAAGTTCTGTAGCAATGTCTATCATCTTGCACATATTACATGTCCACTTAGTATTAAAAAAGTCTCCTTCTCCATTAATATGACCAAATTCTCCAGGAATAACTCCTGAGTGTTGATGGCACAAACCAACCAAATTAGCTATCGACTAAAAGCTTGTCCTTTACCCAAAGCATTGAACTACTCTCTCATCTAGAGTTAATATGTATAAAATCACCTCCAATTGCCTGTAGGCATTTGCCAATTCCTTTTTTCTTCATGAAATCAACAAGATAATCAGCAGTAACTCCTGCAGTTTTTATACTTTTTGAGTCTTCCTTGGCAGTGAAGTTGTAGTGATAGCTTTCACTTGGCTCACTGCATACAGCAAATGTTCGTTTGTAATGATGTTTGGGAACTGACAATATGTTTCCGTTCAGCGTAACTTTAATCAGAGTTTGAATGCATTTAAAGAAGATGTAGTCAATTTAACTATTTTGAGAATGATCATTAAATTCCTGAATCAGGAATATCTTAAACTTTATTGGGTCTGTTGACTCTAGTGCAATAAACCACGAATATAGAGTTTTCTTCAGTGATTAAACCAATATCTATTAATTTAGCCATGATAAGTAAGCCAACAACATACCTGATTTTGGGCATAGCAACATTAGTTATGGCTAATATATTGCACTCTGTTTTTATCTTGGAAGTAGAAAATGTTGTTGGCTTTTCTAATATCACTTCATAACATTCATCCTTTTCATCTTGATCATTAGCCAGTTTTTCTAAATGATCATTGACAGATAAAATTATTTCATTTAAGGTTATGTGATCATCATGCTTATTTGCCTACTTATATTTTTAATGGCGTGTTCTCTCCTCTTCTTGTCTCTCAACCATTTTTACTTATTTATTTTTCTTAGGCAGAGCTATAAAGTTAATCTGATGTGGTGCAGAAGAACCAGTCTTGTCTTTCTATCCGTTAATGATAGCAATTTCTTTCATAGGGATAGTAACGCCGCTGATTCTGCCCAAGACGCAACCCTGGAGAGTATCACCTCTGAATGTTTGTCGCTACGTCTCTACTTCCAAAGCTTATACATCACTGTAAGCTTCTCTTAAGTATTTATTAGAGCACACGTAGTTTCACGTTGGAGCCCAGCCAATCTACATGTATGACTTCCCCCACCCCCCCTTTTGAAGCCGGTGTGACTTCTACGGGTGCTGCTCTGTCTTTAAGGTCTAGTTGATTGCAATACACCGATGGGTACGTGAGATTACACGCCATGCCAGGTTTGGAGAGCAGATTGGCATCTATAGCGAGTCACAGGGCACACCGAGTGCTCTCGATGCATTGTAATCTCACAGTATCCTTGACAGTACGGCTGCCGACAGCAGGGAGATTGTCTTCTGCTTGGTTCTTTAGCGTTTAGAGATTGCGGGAAATGAATGTGCCGATGAGGCCACTGAACGGTTTGCAGAACTGGATGACCGAACCAGTGTTTAGCTCTTCTCCACTCTGACTACGTGGCAGGAATCAGATTGCTCCAATCTGCCTGGCAAAGAATATGGGAGACGGCTAACAGGACTCTAAAGTTGCGAACAATTGCTTTGTGACTCTTCCCGTGTACTTACTATTTCGACCAGTGGCGGATCCAGTATAAAAATTGTGGGGAGGCTAAGCTGAATTCATGCCCCTGAGTAGTTTGAGAAAAGGATATTGATCATTAATAATGGTTCTCTTACACGAGCATTGATAATAAATGATGGTAACTCACCCAGGAGTGAGCCCTGACTCTCTCAGATCCAATCTTTTTCCACACATCAGAAAAATTATGAAATGTAGTTTATTTCAGTTTTGGGACGTCAGCTAAAGTAACTATAATACTGAATTAAATTATTATTTTTTCAATTTATCTGTATTTTAGACATGAATCTTATAAGGTACATCATTTTCTATGACCCTATCTGCAAAAGATACGGAAAGGGCGGTGTCCGATCACATTAATTGATCAACTCGAAAAATCCGACGAGGACGAGCAGCCACGACCCGGGCTTACAACTGAGTTTATAAAGCGAGATTGGTCTCCTTTCCACTGTAGTTCTCTTCTGAAGAAGCTGAAAGTCGAAACGTTAATAAAGAGGTACAGTGTTTCTCGATTTTTACTTCCTCCACCCATTCTCACCGATACGTCGTCGAGTCCAACAACATAAATCTATATCTATCTATCTATATAAATATACATATATATATATATATATATATATATATATATATATATATATATATATATATATATATATATATATATATATATATATATATATATATATATATCACGTGTCATGTGATTTTCAATTATATATATATATATGATGGGGACTTTAATGAAAACTCGAGCTATGTAATGAGTCATGCATTGGAAAGTTCTCAATGGGGGGACAAAATAAAGGGGGACAAGAAGATCTGGCCCATACTCTCAAAATTATAGACACTATAAGAAACAAGAGCAATGATGGAATTGGTACAACCACATCTATGAGATAACCTTAAAATTGATTACATTCTCATCGACAAAAAAAAATCACAGTCAAAAATTTCTAACTAATTAATAAAATAAAAACTAGTTACCACATAATTATTAGATTTAGATCAAAATTAGCAGTGAGAAATAGAGAAGAAAGCTATTATATTAAAACAGTAAGCTCTTAAGGTTCAGAAAAAGCTCGTTCCATAATTCAGAGAGCATACCATAAAAATCCGCTTGACCCCAGTAACACCAGCCCTATACAAGCAATGAACAAGAACTTGATGAAACACATAACAGACATGTTTGGAAATAAAGGAAAACACAAAACTAGAACAAAAAATCAGTCAGAAGAAACCCTAAACCTAAGGAAGAAGCGCAGACACTCGAAAGCAACGAACACTAATCAACAAGTTGAATTAGCAGAAGTAAACAAGCTCATTACAAAGAAACAGAGAGCCAACATCAGAAAATGTAATACAACTATTGTTGAAGACGCCATCAAAGAAAGAAAGGACCATACAATGGCTAAAAATTGACTCCAAAAATAAAAATCTCACATAGTAGCTATAAGAGAAGATGATGGTAAAATCACCTAGAATCAAGAATGAATAGTTAAAAGAACTAAGGAGTCTATGGAAAGTTGTACTTAAGCAACAACACCATCCATGATTACAACCAACCAACAACACCCAATAATCTTCAGACCGTTCTCAAATCAGAAATTAAAATTACAATTAATCAAATGAAAAGCCACAAAACACCAGGTCAGGACAACATTACTTTGGACTTTGTGAAAGATTCTGAGTATGTCAATGTGGACAAACTAGCTTGCCTCTTAACTAAATGTCTAAAACAAAGCTAGATTCTGGATGACCGGCACAATGCCATAATAACCCTTCTGTACAAAATGTGATCAAACAGACCTTACAAACTATAGATCAATCAGCTTTCTCTCGTGTGTCTATAAATTCTTCACAAGAGTTATATCTAACAGATTACAAAACAAGCTAGATGAACAACAACTGAGAAAACAAACTGGCTTCAGAACAGGTTTCTCAACGATTGACCACATACATACTCTCAACCAGCTCATTGAGAAAAATTCATAGTACAATATAGCTGTATACTTGTTATTCGTAGACTCCCAAAAAGCATTTGATTCAAGGTATAATCATGTAGGCCCGGTCTACATAAATATCATAGAACACATACGAAAATTGCAGATCATACATTAAATTGCATAAGGATTAGGACATCTTTCAATCAGAGGAAGGTGTAAGACAAGGAGATACTATATTTCCGGAATTATTCACATCCTATCTAAAGAAATCTTTAGTATACTAACCTAAAAAAACAAACAAAGACAATAATATGGAGGGGAACTACTTCAATCACCGAGATTCGTAGATGATATTGTACCCATAGCTGATAACCTAGAAGAAATTCAAAGAATGCTTCCCGAGCTTAACCATAAAAGCCAAATTATGGTCTAAAAATATATCTTGGAAAACAAAAGTTATGGCAAACAAACCAGAAGTCAATATAATAGATATCACAATTCACAACGATCAACTTGCAATTGTAGACAAATATATTCATTTGGGTCAACAGATTACAATATGACCAAGAAAAGATCATTAAATCCAATGCAGATTGGCACTGGGCTAGAAAGCATTTAGAAAGGCAAGCATCGTCTTCAAAAGCAAAATACCCATGTGCCTGGAAATAAAAGTATACAACCAATGCACAATCTCAATGCCTAAACTTGGGAAAACTTGGCGTGACAGAAAATCAGCCACTTGGATACGATTACACCCACAGATTAAGCTACAGAAGACAAAGAACGTTAGGTCTCACTTATGAGGCGAAGACCCACTCTATCTGAGTGGAAATACCACTCACTCCCAACATGCTTGATCAAACTTTATTGTCAAAGATACCAAGGACAAGAAGGAATCCAATACGGCGGAGACCCGTGCTTCGTGGTCTTTCCGGTCCTATATTTTTGCCGGGTTCTGTCCCTTAACCCCCCGCCCCCTCGATAACTCACTGGTAAAGTTGGGTACAAACAAAACCACTTGGGATATTATGCAAAGCGAGGGCACGTGCAGTATAGTTCGAAATTCTTAGGACACCTTTATCTTAAGTGTTATTTTATATGCTGTTGCTGCTAGCAGTGTATTGGTGCATCGACAAATAAATTTTCAAGTTAATTGATCGGAAAACAAATGAACTATAAACCAAAGATTACAAACATGGAGGTATGAAAGTCTTAGGACATATCAGGAAAATATTTATAAAACTGGTATTTTAAAGTTATTTTGCTAAATTTCAATAAGAATCACGTTAAATAATATAGAATCGGATATGAATGAAGCTCAGCAGGCAACTATACGTGCCAATATCTTCAGTATTTGCAGTTTCGCTCTGGACGCCCTACACAGATTTCGGTGAGAACAAGGTAAAAGTTAGTCAGAGAAGTTAATAAAAACCCACGTATGACTCGTAGAGAGATCCAAGCTTAACTGGAAAGCAGTGGTGTACAGGTGAGCAAGACTACAGTTACAGACCTCGTAAAACCCTATATTTGAAGCCTGCACATCTAAAAGCTCGACTACAATTTGCCAGAGAGAATATTGACAAGCCTTTTAGTTACTGAAAGAGTATTCTTTGGTCACATGAGACGAATTTACAGCTTTTTGGACGAAATTGCGCTCACCACGCATTTCGTAAAAGCAGAACCCGGAATCTTCCTCAGAATACCGTCTCAACTATCAAATACGGAGGGTGTCTATAATGTTATGTGATTCGTTCAGTTCATCTGGTTTAGTTAGCCATCATTGAATCAATGTCACGATGAAAGGGGAGGATTATGTGGAAATCTTAAGCAAATACATACGAAATGATGCCACTGCTCTGGGACTTGGGAGTCCTTGGACTTTCCAGCATGACAACGATTCCAAGCAAACTTCAAAATGGATGCAGGATTGGTTAGAAACTAATCATATTAAGGGTATTAAGTGCCCATCTTAGTCACCAGATCTTAATCTACTTGAAAACCTTTGGCATGAGCTAAAGATAAGGGTCTACAAGCGTCAACCAAGAATTGCAGCTTTTCTACCAAGAAGAATCTAAAGAACTCCCAGCAGACTACTGTCAAAAGCTAATTGAAGAGTATAATAGGAGAGTGAAGCAAGTAATTCAACTAAAAAGACACAAAAAAAAATACTAAATGGTTCGTCCCAGGACATTCGTATCTACATGTTTATTATTTTATAATTAATTGTTGATAGTTCATTTGTTTTTCTATCAATTAATTGATAATTTATTTGTAGATCATTAAATACACTGCCAACAGCATATCGAAACTGTATTGCCCTACCTTTAATACTTTCTGATTTATAAAGGAAAAATCCTTTAGGATGGAGGTGTCCCAACACTTTCGAACTATACTGTATCGTTCCTGAACCCACTACATTCAACAGAGAAAGCATCATTTGGGAGAGGCTTCTTTAGTTGTTTCTTAGTTTCTCGTGAATTCTATCTTTTCAAATCTTAAGGCTAAAATTTTGCTCACATTCTATATAAAATGTAAGATTAAAATAGCAGATTTTACGAATAAAACCACACTTATATTATCTTCTATCCGGAGATATGGAAATTTTGTTAAACATACCAACAGATGGGCAGTGCTTTTCATTGAAATAAGAAGAGAAGATACTAAATACGACGCTTAACGGTATCTCGACAATCAACGTAAAATTACATGGGAAAATGGGTGAAAACATCGCTTTGACAGACAAAAAAGATTCTAGCGGGAAAAACTCTACCTATTCTACCTCCTTCGTTTCCTTGACGTTAGAAAAAGGCCATTCTCAGTCGGACCGTCTGATTCGATTTAGGAAGCAAAACGGCGCATTTTTATGATAATTATTGGCTTAGATAAGCTATCGGATATCAGTAGAGCCAAAGATTAAAAACATTCACGGATATACATGCGTGCGTATATGCACGCAACGATACCCTTCGTTTGCAGTTAGCATGCTCAAATTGCAAACACTTGGGTCAAGCAATATTATCTACATTTATTTTGGTTCCATTAATTGTTGGGATTTTCTTCGTCTCTTGATTTACTTGTGGAGACAAATGTATGAAGTATTAAAAATTCCAATATTTAAGATAATGGAATTTTTCATACTTCACCGTTAATGTACACTACCGAGCAAAATAAGAGAACGATATTCCTTTATTAAAATATTTTTAAAAATATGATGGGGAGGTAAATAAAATTTGCTTGGTATATAAAGGCATGCATTTAATATATTTTATGAAGATATATGATACAATCGTATATTCAAGAAATTATACTAAATAAATTAACAAAATAAAATATTGACAGGGGCAAAATAAGAAAACTATTTTTCAGGAAAATTCTAAAAGTTTATTGTAATCATCTGTCAACATTTTGCTTATTAGGAAAGAACTGTAAAATACCAGTGTTATAGTATTCACTCTTCATAGATGCCTCTGCAATTGAAAGTGACGCCTAAGCTCCGTCAGAGAATTGTTCGTTTGAAGACTTCGGGGAGCACACTTTCTGCGATTTCAAGAGACGTAGGAAGGTCTAAGAGTGTTATTTCGCGCGTTCTGAAGTTATATATTAAAAAACCTATAAATCTCGTGCAAAAGTCCGTCGAATCCGCAGAACCCTCATCCGAGAAGGCAGCGCCATTAGGCGTTTCTCTATGAAGGATCTCTTCGAGAGTGCGACAGTAATTTCTTGAAAAATTAAGAGCAATAGTGACAAAGAAGTGAGTTCTTTCACAGTGTACCTTCGTTTTAATACATATGGTTTACAAACTGGTTCTCCAACAACAACACCAATTATCAGTAAGAAGAACCAGAATGCAAGACTAGAATATGCTGGAGCCCATGCTGTTTGCAGGGATGAAGATTGGGAGAGAATTCATTTCAGCGACGAAAGTTAATTTAATTTAGCTGGATCTGATGACAGAAGCTTTGCTAGAAGCATTGTAGGTGGTAAACAGGATGGTAGCGGCAAACACGAAGAATTGAAACAATATAACCAGAAATATCTTTTTTATCGAAAGTTAATAAAAGTTTCAGAAGGATCCAATCGAAATGGATGTTAATGTAAACCAATAAGTTGCTCTTAGAACCATTTGTATGACCAATTCAAACAGTTACCAAATGACTAATTAAGGCTGGTCTAAGGAAGAAATAGTGTTTTTCTCCATAACTTTATCATTTTTTCTCGAATACATTTTAGAGCAATACGTGATTGACACTGAATGAAAGTATGTCCTGATTTCTCTATAAACTTCATTTTGGGCTGATATCCTTCCATTCGTTCTCGTCTTTTTCTATATATAATTTAAATAAACATACTGAAATCCGGCCATAGAATTAAGATCAGCTTACAATCTAACCACCCTACTTTAGGCATGGTTAGTTGTTTTTCTCCACTTTGAGTCAAAAGTTACACCCTGAATTTCGTGTTCACAACTAATACTATGAGTGTGCGTTCTAAAATTGCAAATACCTCAATGTGGAAATGTTCTGTAATATTGATTTCAGCAGGAAGGCCATACATTTTGAGATTGAATCCATTAATTGACAATCTCTCCATACTTTTTCTATACTTTGTATGTATTGATACCTATCAACGTATATACATATAGCACCTACATATTAAAAAATAAAACGTATGCATAATGAACTTAATCTAAAATGGTACAACGTTATTCTATGGCATTGCTGTTCTCTTGCAATGAAAATTATTTGAATGCAATGGTAAAGGTGCAGAACACATTCTCTTAATACTTGTTTTTTCCATGTTTTTTGATCCATCTAAATGAATCTGATGTTTACTTGCAGTGCTAATTGGGCAGAATAGGACTATAGTAACTTTAAACAGAAGAGAATGATATTACGTATTTTGAGGTGCTATTAAGGAATCTGCCCTTAATTTCCGTCGGAAAGGAAAGGTTATCGAGATAATCCGAACCTAACCATAAAGTAAGAAACTGTAAGGAAAGTACCTAAACATACTTGATTATTTGTTATCTTCAAAATCAGATAGTGCCAAATTACCTTCGTAATAAGTGGTTCAAGTTTATTACCATAGTAGTAGTTTCCGTATACGAATATAATTCTATGCCAGCCTCAAAGAATTTGCGGCAGGCTTCCATTCCTTGCCTAGCACTATAATAACAAATAAAGCTTTCACCTATTACAAGCCTCTTCTTCGAAAATATAAAAAAAATAACTCAAATCTCTCTTAATTCAAAACTCTACACATCCTTAAACAAATTAAGTTATGTGGACTGAAACAAAAACACGTTTTAAACTGCACATCCGAAACCAATAAAAATAACCTTCAGAAAGTTTGTTTCCATCCCAAAAATACCATTATGTTAATTTCAATCACATTATTAGCAACTAATCAGTGTAAACAACATAGACTTGGCAACACGCGAAGGTAAATAAAGAGCTGGAAAGAGAATCACGAAGTAGTAGAAATTTTCTACAAGATTCAATTAAAGCAAAATCTATGCTATATGTGCGGAAATTTAAAAATAAGTAGTTGTCGCTGTCTCCTCTAGATAAAGTGGGTACGGATGCAAGTAAACGAGAAATAAATATACAGAGTGGGAAAAAAGATTTCATACATCGGAAAAATCAACACGATATTTTTGTTTTCCACATACCTTCTAAAATAAGTTTGGCCATAGAAAAAATAGCTGAAATGGTACTTATGACCGTATCTCGAAACTGTTGCAAGGCTGAAAATTGATGCGTCAATTTTATTAACTATCCCGGATTTCCTCAGGACGAATCAACTGTCACGTTTCCCTCTTACAACGGGAAGAGAAAGGAATAATTCGGAAGGCCTTTAATTCTATTGTCAGAGGGGTTGGAAGCACTTCGAACGAACATAATAATAATAATTTTATGGTGTATCTTTGAGTCACTCTGTTGTGTATGTGGTAATGATTTGTTCTACTCTATCTCAATTGATTGATTGTATTTATTTAATTCTAGTGATCTTAATTAGTTCATCTCTCCCAATCTAAGTGTGATCATCAATTTCTCTACTGACGATTGTTTCTATACGTCTTGTGCTGTGGCCCAAATCAATTATGTGCAAAGTGTACATACATACACCAGTTTAAGCAGTATAAATATCATTTAATACTAAGATCTGTATATATTTAAACTATTCCTACTGTAAATACAAAGTTAAAGGATTCAGTGCCTCGGAAAGCAGCATCAAACTTTTAATTGCATTGAGCGCTGTCTAATTTGTGTAGTAGAAAATTATTAACTTCTTCTAGTATACAATGTTATTAACATTTCTAAAAACTACTAAAGCAAGAACAAACATAGTACTGACACTACTTAGACATTTCACAATAAAAATATACGAAGGTTGGCTACAAATGATGGTGTCAGCCACACCAGCATGGAAATATAATGTTAATTTCTCCTAAATAGAAACTTTAGCCCACTTTGTAGTTACAATTGGAGGCGCAAGATCCGTTACTGAGAGCATAGCATTATAACTTGTGCAACTCTGTCAAGCGGATGCATGTAAGGGATCAGACCGTTATCCTGGACACCAGAACTTTTTGAATTTGTCATCCAAATAGTTTTTTAATCTATCGAGTTGTCATTAACAACCATTTCAGATAAACCCTTTTCATAAAATAGTATATCACATTACTTAAGGGGTAATCAAGAAAACTTTAGACAGGTATCGTTTATTAACTTGTTACTTGATTTATTGAATCATTCAACTTGTCCCTTATACATATATATATATATATATATATATATATATATATATATATATATATATATATATATATATAAAGAGAGAGAGAAAAAAGAATATTGCAGTAACGCAATCATAATTATGCGGTTAAAAGGCTATATTTGGCCAACACAGTCTTCTTCAAAGACATTTAAAAGAGCCGGATATATATATATATATATATATATATATATATATATATATATATATATATATATATATATATATATATGTATATATATATATGAAAAACTCACAAAGTATCACGTGAGGGTGGCAAATGAATGCAATATCCCGCAGGAAAAAATGAAAAGGTGTTTCCAAGTACTTTCGAACTTTATTAAGTTCCTTATCAAGGATATTTTGAGACTGAACTCCTTCCCACAATTTCTTCCCCTATCTTTATATGGTTAAGGTACATTGACGATGTATTTTCTGTATGGCCTAATAGCCATGATTTTGATAACTTTTTTAATAATTTGAATAATTTGCATGTCTCCATCAAATTTAAATATGAATGGGAATATGATAATAGATTACCCTTTTTAGATGTCCTCATTAATAAAGATCACCATGAATTAAAACTTGACGTTTAGAGGAAACCAACCCACTCGAATGCCTATATACATTATTTTTCGTTTAACGATAATACTGTTAAAAAAATCGGTAATTTCTAACCTTTTCCTTAGAACATATAAAATATGTCATCCTTCCTATTTAGATAAGGAAATTGTCATTATCAGGACCATTTTTTCTAATTTGTATTACCCCTATTGGTTCATATCGTCTGCCCATTTTGCAGCTAGGAAAACATTCTATGGTAATAAGCCTTCCCGCACTAATGACTTCAACAAATGTATAACATTGCCATTTAATAATAAATTAAATAGTTTAAAGGACATATTTGGAAAAGCGGGTATTAATCTAGCCTTTAAATATAATAATTCCTTAAACCAATTGATGATTGCCAGGAAACCCAAAGAACATCATAACATAGGAGTATATGCAATACCATGCAACGATTGCCATAAAGTTTATATAGAGGAAACGGGGAGAAATCTAGACAAGAGATTGTACGAACACAAAAGAGAGATTAGAGTGGGCAGCCGAAGCAGTAGAATATTTTGCCATGTTAGAGACTTAAACATCATTAGATCGATTTCAATGGAAGTAAAATGGTATTTAAATCGGCTAACTATGTTAAGAGAAGAATCGTAAAATCAAGCTTGATATCGTCAGTTCCTAATTTAAATCTATCTGAGGGTCAATTTTCTTTTAATCCTGTAATACGAAAGCAAATAAACAAAATAGGGAAATGCCAGCCCTTCAATATGTTTATCATCCCCCCCCCTGATTAGCCACAAGTAGGGGATTGGGGGAAAAAAGAGGGGATATTTCACGACCTGACCCCGTGTTATGTATGTAAGCACTTTTCTAATATTTTCTATCCAGTGTCAGTTGAAAAATGGTGTGAGATACACCGAAACTGTTCTGAATTAAATTGTCTTCGGAGACTGTGGTTTAATTCCTCATATATATATATATATATATATATATATATATATATATATATATATATATATATATAGTTGGCTAATCTCTACAAGTGCGCAGCCCGGTATTGGCAAAACCAGTGCCGAATTATAGAGGGTTAAGAAATGGCTCATTCGAAGGATTTACGCGTGTTTATGATGCCATGTATGTTTTTGTTGCTTCATATGTTTATGTTGTCCCATATGTATATTTAGCTCCATAAGTTTATTTGGCCCTATATGCTTATGTTGGCCATATGTTTATGTTGACTCAAATGTTTATGGTGCATAAAATGTTTACGTTTTTTTTATATGCTTTGGTTGTTTATATTTTCATGCACCTCAAATGTTTTGTTGCCTCATATGCTTATGTTGACTGATGTTTTTGTTAAATTATATGTTTATGTTACTTAATATGTTTTTTACTTATATTTTATGTTATCCCATATGTTCATGTTTCTTCATAGGTTTATATTGTCTCATGTCTTTATGTTGCCTCATACGTTTATATTGCGCCATATGGTAATGTTGCCACATATCTTTATACAAACTCATGTGCTTATGTTGCCTCTATTTTACGCTGACTTATATCTTTATGCTGCCTATTATGTCTATGTTGCATCATGCCTTTATGTCACCTCATATGTTTATCTTTCGCCAAATTTTTATGTTACCCCATATGTTTATGTTTTCCTATATGTTTATGTTTTCTCATATGTTTATGTTGCCTCATATGCTTATGTTGGCTTATGTGTTTATCTTTTCCTATACGTTATTTGCCTTATGTCTGCCAAATCGGGGTTAATCTTCTGAGAGATGATTAAGTCGATCTCTCGCTCGCCATGACGAGGTACTGGGTTCGATTCCTGCTGTCGCGAACATCCCTGAGATGGCCCAGATGGCTCGCCCCAAACAAAGGAAACTTGCTTTACAACCACCCGATCACGGCCCTAATCTAAGCAAAGTAAGAAAGGGGCAGACTTCTGATCGGAAATTTGTAGTTATGATTGAATATATGAAAAACTTCCCACACATTCCAGACCCAGAAAAAAGAAATATGTCCAAATATTAACACCAACAAAGAAAAATATATATAGTTAATAGCATATGTGCCTGGCCTTGCCCGGGATAATAAGGCCTGTCGCAAATAAATCCAGATGCAAATTGTTTAAAATTCTTTTATTATGGCATAAAACTATCTTAACGTGTTGACTATTATTATTATTTATGGGTTGAAGGCAGATTTAGGAGAGTTGCGCACTCTCCTTATCATTTAATATCATATAATATACTTACAAGGAATAAACGTTTTACCCCGCGCGCCGGCAGTATACGCACATGCCTGAATGACTGTTAGTTAGGAGCAAACAATGTTGTAGCCGCAGGAAGAGATCGAGCGTCTTATACATACAGATACATAATTACCAACAAATATTTTAGGTGCATGTGAAAAAAAGCGAAGGACAAGCAACAGTTATCCTTAAATAAAGGTCAATTACAAGCAACAAGTGTCCTAAAAAGGGCCAAGGACAAGCAACAAGTGCCCTAATAAGTCTAAAGACAAGAAAGAAGCGTCCTAAAAAGAGGCCAAAGACAACAATAATTATTGTCTTAAAACAGGCGCAATGTAAAAAAAACAAAAAACAAGCACAATGGAAAAACAAAAGGTCAACAGTTCTAATTCCAAAATAACAAGTAAACAGGTGCAATACTAAAACAACAAGTAAAGAGCAATGCCAAAATAACAACTAAACAGCCGCAATGCCAAAAAAGTAAACAGGCGCAATGTAAAAAAAAGTAAATAGCCAGAATGATAAAAAAACAAGTAAACGGGTGAAATGTCAAACCAACAAGTAAACAGGCGCAATATCAAAACAACAAGTAAACAGGCACACTGGCAAACAAACCATGAGAAGGCAAGACAAAAAGAAAACTAAGTTTCGATTGCAGGCGTAACTTGGGAAGCCTCTTGTCGAATTAATCTTCTCGGTTTGCTAAGACGTAAAAAGGGACCAAGGAATATCTGCACTCGAGGAAACCATAAAGAGGGCGGGGGGGGGGGTAGTTTTAATAATGAAAAATATTCTCACTGCTTCTAGGCGGGTGAGCCTCTTTTAAAGAATTATCTTCTCAAAATCCGTCATACTCAACGGAGGTGCGGAAGAGACAAGTAACTACATATAAAAGTCCAGTGAAACAACATAAAAATAAAGGGGCCGGTAGTGATACATACATACAAAAAATAGGCCAGTGGTAGGATATACAAAGAGGGGCCAGTAGCGTGACATACAAAATAATAGGATAGTGGCGCGAGATATTAAAAAAAAGAGGTCAGTGGGTGCGACATACAAAAAACTAGTGGCGCGTTAGAGAAAAGGTCTGTGGTGTGACATACAAAAAGCTAGTGGCGCGACATAAAAAATGGGCTAGTGGCGCGACATACAAAATAGTCGATTAGTGTTGATTTGCTCCCTTCGGGCGTGGTAACTATGGCTATGGTGCCAATGACCCTCAGTCGGTAGAGGGATCACGCAGTCAAGGAGATCAGGCAATCGGCGTAACGGAATCCTTCTTTGTGATAAAGGAATGCCTGGTAGTTTGTTATACGGTGCAATCCGACATTGAATGATGATTCTTGGAGGGGGTTTGATCGTAGTAGAAGGGCGTGGTTACAGCAACTGGACGTTATGCTTCGTGTGGCTTGAGTGGCGACAGCACCTGGAGTGTTCGTTTGCCCGTTTTTTGATGAAAACCCGGTACGACGCAGTGACGGAGAGCAAAAGGAGATGTATGACTTTAGCTTTATCTAAAGTTTACAAGGGTTTTACCTAAGCTTTATATGACAGGAGGTAAGGCTCATGTCCAAAGTGGTTTACCACTAGGATACTACTTAGGAGGAGCTATTGACTAATTTAATGGATGTCTCCCAATCCTATATTAAGTGGGAGGACTTTTCACACTTTTTTAAGTATGTCTACCAATGCTAGCATAAGAGTGGCATGTCACTTTCCAACACTGCCTGTTTATTTGCTACTATTACTACCAGTGAGTGGGCATATATTTTTATCGTATGTCAGATTCTTAAGCATTTTTTAGTAGCGTTTTGGTTTTGGCTGCTTACATGCACGATTTTTGCTGTGATATTACTCAGGTTCGAAGAAATCACCTAAAAAATTTGGTCAACATATGAGAGAGTTGGATACAAAAAACAGATGAGCTTTCTAAACAAAATGTAAATTTTGTGAACTGCTAGGCGTTTAATTCGTATTTGTGCATCTCTTATCTATCGATCTATCTGTCTATCTAATTGTATGCAAATTTATGTTTCCTAAGTATGAAAGTGAGAGGCGAGCTTCTCGTTTGATCTAACTATGCTATAGTTACTTTTATGTTGAAGCACTTAATAGTAGCCGAATTACACTAGTGGCACGACATACAAAGGCCTACTCGCGCGACATACAAAAAGCTTAGTGGCGCGACATACAAAAAAAGTACTGGCACGAAATAAAAAAAGGCTAGTGGCAAAATTTAAAAATAGGCTATTGGCAAGACAGAAAATAAGCTATCATGTAGAGGAAAAAAAAAGGTCACGGACAACAAGTCCTCTCAAAGCGTCACGATGAAATCTCTTTATCAAAATACACCCACGTGAAACCAACCTAATGGAAAATTGAATGTGGGATTGTTTGACGTTTAAAGTCCCCAAGATGTCAAAGGGTAACTCAATTCTGTGAACGCGATACCGGAATCACAACGATTTTATATAATTACAAAGGTATTCACTTCTAATAATGAAATCGGCGTTAATATCATCTCTGTTTATTGCATTTTCGACTAATTCCACGCCCCCACTCTTTGGGAGCGTGTATTTCTAAGGGAAGGTCTTCCATTGCCACAGCTTCAATAGCAATGACCCTTTTTCCATCTATAATATTAGCACCTCTACCATTGTCATAGTCCTCCCTTCTAGACGAATGCAGAAACCTTTAATTGTTTCCTATCCTCACGCAACCCATTCAACCCGAGTTTGGTGCCCTCCTAGGCTGCTATAAAGGAGTGTTCAATTCCAGAGTTGAGAAATGCTCGTCTAACTGTTATCGCACCTGATAAAGGAAAGGGTAGAATGGCTGTGGGAAGAGCTAACCCCCTCATGGTATCTACACGCAATAGAAGCGATATTGGCCTAAGCTTTAATGGCGTCCTCTTACGCGGGCTCATTAGAATTCAGGTTTCGCGTCGTACTGGAAGGTGGTCTACTAAGAGAAACAGCTGAAGTTCCACTTAACCCGAACAGTATGATCATTTGGTGTGGACTTAATCTTTCCCCTGTTACATTGCCCTCCCTCCCCACCTTGTCAGTCACTTACCGAAACAATAAATTAGGGTGTTATGTGCCTTATTGCACCTATTGCACTTGGGGCCTGAATTGCATTATTAAGACGTGTGCTCCCAAATGTAATGACGCATCTCTTCTGCATCTAAAGGGCTGTAGAAGACTTTTATAAAGGGGGCATTTAAAAGCCTCCACGAGGTTTTTATCCTCCAATTAACTGTAGGAAGAGTGATATAATTTCGATCATCCAATGAAAAATGCAGCAGTGAGTACCTAGCTCTTTCCATTGCCACTTTTACCATTAATAAGGGAGTGTTTTCTGAACGGGATTATTTCCCTCGTGACCTCATTTTCATGTTAGATATCCTTAAAGAATTTAACTTCCGTCTCAATGGCAGCGCAGAAGATTTACAAATTCTAGGGGTCATCAACAGCTGCACGATTCATACTGATGTGTACATTCGGTGCTAGTTTTTAAAGCAAAATCTCCGTAACAATAAAACCCGCCTTCTCGAAAGTCGTCCATTGTTTTAACGCACGGAAGTGACTCTCATACTGAACCATAAAGGATCGAAGATCTTTAACAGTAAGCTTGACGCTACTCATATCCAAAATTGAGTTAATATGAGCTCTGTGAGAACATGCGGTCTCTTATATAGATTTTGGTGCAGTTCAGCTGGTTCACAATACAATAATTTCGTTGTAGGAAACCCATCGAAGAGAGTTCTAGCCTCAGACCGCAGCTGGCCGCATAAATAGGCAAATTTCTGCGCAGAGAAAATACCATCGCGCTTGTGCCTTTTCCAAAAGGTAGGCTTCTTCCTCTGGCAGGAGAAATTCTATAATTTCTTTATTTAGCTTGTCTGATTTAATTTTTCCTTCTTGCAAGGGAAGGGTATAGCGAGGAAATGAGTTGTAATAGTGAAGCGCTATTTTTTGTACACCCAAATACGGATAGGTTTCCGCTTAAGAAGTAGTTTCTTACACTTCATTATTGTAACCTATTGTGGAAGACCGTGGTAAGATCAAAATAATAGTACAACAGAAATAAAGAGCAGGACAAATGCTCAAATAGAATAAAACTTATATCGTTGCAAACAAATAGAACGCAAACTAATAGGGTGTTAAAACTAATAGCACGCCAATTAATGGTACAACAAAACTAATACCACGCCAATAATTAGCGCGACAAAACCCATAGGCGACAATTAATAGCGTTACAAACTAATACCACACCAGTGATCGCGTGGCAAAAGTAATAGCACGACAAAACTAATGTATGTCGCTCCCAAAACTATTGGCGCCCAATAACAGCGCGACAAAACTAATGGCGCTACCAAAACTATTGGCCCCAAATAACAGCGCGACAAAACTAATGGCACTCCCAAAATTATTGGCGTCAAGTAACAGTGCGACAAAGCTAATGGCGCTCCCAAAATTATTGGCGCCAAATAACAGCGCGACAAAACTAATGGCGCTCCCAAAATTATTGTCGCCAAGTAACAGCGCGACAAACTAATAGCGCTCCAAAACTAGTAGTACTTACAAACGAATAACGTTAACAAACTAGTAGACAGCGATAACAAACTAATAGCGCTCTAAAAAACATTACGGTACAGTGATAAAAAACACTAGTTGCCCAAACAAAAGTAATAAACACACTAGTTGCACTGACAAAAAACATTATTTACGCTGACCCTCAAAACGCTATTTGCGCAGACAAAAAACAAGTTGACGGAAAAACACATTTGCTGCCGGACAAAACACATTTGCTGGAAGAGAACACACTAGTTACTGGACAAAAGACACACTAGTTGCCTGACAAAACACCCACTAGTTTCCGGACAAAGACATTAGAAGAGCGCCATAAAAACTAGGTTACCTTCAAATTTAAGAACGTCAATTTTAATTTCATAACTGGGCCGAATAATGAGTGTACATTCCAGTTGGAAGACCCAAGTCGTCAAAAGCCCCGGGGGTCTCTCAGATCGCTCGCCTGATACAGATGGAACCTCTCTTAGAACCACCTCGTCCCACCCTTTCCCTGACCAGACGAGCAATCAAGATACCAATCAGGTTCAAAAGTTGGGTCAGGGAATTCGTGATTAAATAACACTTAAATACTTATAGACTGTATCTGCACAATAAGGTAAAAAGAGAAACCAATCTCACTCTCGCCACCCGACAGATCTTTGGTACACTAGTGATTTAAGTACGTTAATCAGTTGGGTGGTCAAATTAAGATATCTTAAGGTAGGCTCATGCCTATTAGAAGTTACCGGAAAATTTCGTCTAGATCACCAATTAAAAACGAGCGGATTCAGAAAACCTAGTGCGATTGACTCAATGTACAAGGAAAACGCACCTTTATATAAGTCGGACGCAAAGTCCCAGACGTATTTGTCAATAACGTTCTCAAATATTTCCAGGATCGCAATGATTGTAAATGAAAGCAAAAAAAAAAAGTTTCTTTGAACTACTGTAAACAAGCAATCTTACCGCACTAATATGAAATAAGAATCGAATTATTTGCAAAAATAAACTACCAGCAGTTTAGCATTAAATTTAATAGATACTAAAAAGGAGGTGAGGCCTCTTATCTAAAGTCGCTGTCTACGGTTGCAAACTTCCTTACGGAAAACGTCACAATAACATCTTGTCAAATAGAATCTGAACAGAAAATTAGCAAAATTTAGGGTAGCCGCTAGCACTAGTGAAACACGTACAAGAGAGTCAATGCGAGATTCCTTGAGCGGAGCCCCAAGAATACAGCAACGAAGCGCCGCTCACTCTCCTAATCCAAGCAAAATAAGAAAAGGTCATATTTCTGCTTGGAAATTATTAATTATGATTTAATATATGAACAATATTATGACATCTGGCGAGAACCATGCCTCCCTTCCACACGCATATTGTGGCACTCACAGTGATCTGCCGCCTATCAAGCGGTGCGTCGAGGATAAAACGTGCGCGCAGACAGCTCTGATTCGCGTGTCATCACATACATATAAATTATCGTCACTCACATGCCTGCTGTCTCTTCCTCGCCACACACACACACAGCATATCCCCCATCCGTCCAGGGCATGCCGAAAATGTTTCCATTTCCACACTCGATTGACGCGGGATGGTTACCTGCTGGCTGTATGAAGCAAAACAAAGTATATACAGACACTCTTTCTTCCCCCTCAACTCAACGATCTTCTCGGTCATGCCAGAGATTGTTATTCTGATCTTTGTGAATTTAATTAACCATTTCACTATTTCAAAATAAGAATATTCATTTTCAAAGCTTTTATGAAATTTGTAGTTTTTTATGATAAAAAAACCTTTAAATTTCTCCCCTCCCCAAGAAACCGCTTCATTAAGAGAGGGAGGCGGGAGAGTTGCGTGCCTTATCAGTTCATATGTACTTTCCACTCATTCTCCTCTCCCTAACTTCACATGTTTCTTTACGAACCACATTTTCAACACTCTTCTGGCTGAGAAACAACCAGTCATTGGTTTCCCTATCTCTCTTTAAAAAATACTGAATTATAAAAGATGCGCCACTTTTAACCTTCAAATATCCCAAACTAAAGTTCTAAATTTTTCGTCCACTCGATACGCTGCCAATACATCCTGGGCTCTTCCGCAGACCCTCTCTCCCCTCTCAATACTGCTTGCATTCAAGCAGGCAGTAGTGAAAAGACTTTTATTATTCATAACTTCCACGTCTCTCTGTTAGCGATTTCCAGTTGTTTCAGAACAAGGCCAACTTCACGAGACACTTGGACCTAACCTCCCTTTAGCGTCCCGTCTTACATGGATTTGAAAATGGCCTTTCCAATAAAACTCCTCGAAGCGCGAAATAATTATCGACTGGGGCCACGAATGAGAAGAATGGAGGTCGTCCACAAGGAAGCGTATTCAGAGAAGGAAGTGGAATTAGGTCTTTGAAGAGTATTAAACTAGCGAGGGAGGGGATCAAGTGGATTATATATGGGGCAGTCAATGTGAATACAAGGGTATGAGGCACTACCAGTTGATTTCTCGTGAGGAATGCTTTTAAAAGAAGTGAGGCCAAGAAAAAAATTAAGGATAAGTAATGTGTAGCGAGGAATTGTAAGGAGTTGGATGAATTTATCAGAATTTTAAATTGAATCCCGAGTTTTTATAGATGCCATTGTTGGTCGGGCCATATGGACTACGTACCCGCGAATGACCTGCAGGCAAAAGAAAAGTCTGGCATAACTGTGCTCAAGTTGGAGGGGGAATAAGAGAGGCTAAATAGATTGAAAGGAGGGATAGGATAAAGGTGAAGGTTTTATAATGATTTATGGATTTCTCAAACCCATTTTCCAGAAAGAGGAAGAAAACTGTATAGGAATCGATGGAAAATATAAGGTCAAATCCGCAGTGACACAATTATATTTTCATATGAGACAGAGGATTGAACCCTGTCAAAGGTCAATTTTCCACTCATTCTCACACGACGTCACTTTGTCACTTTCATTACAATTTAATTTCACAATATGTTTGCATTGCCTTTTTAATATATATCGTATCCTTCGAGATGAATGCCCTTAGAGAGACACTATTTAAAGAGTCTAACAACATGTATAGGTGTGCACGTGCGAAGGTTACTCTTAGTGTGCATGCGTTCATCCATCGCAAGAAAACGTACACCTCAATCTATAATTCTTAATTAACGTCTTCTATTTAAGCTTTTCAATATAGTTTCAGATCCCTCGCAAATTCTGATGCTAACCCATCTTTTATGTCCTTAAATAAACGGAACGTGACAAAGCTGCCAAAATGGGTGGATCTCTCTCTCCAAATAAACGTGCGGAGAAAGAGCATATATGTATACTTATATATATATATATATATATATATATATATATATATATATATATATATATATATATATATATATATAATTAGGTAAAAGGCCATGTTGTATGCAGGTTCTATTGAAGTCCATAGCTGTGGCAGCGTTATTAATTTTAACTTGTATTTTCTTAATATATCTTACAAGTTAATTAACGGGGTCTTCGAAGCGAGGAAAAGTAATCATCCGCGAATGACATTCTTTATTCCTAGACGTCTTTCAATCATTATAGGTCATATTCAGGGAATGAACAGAAATAGAATTATTCAAAAATTGCTACATTATATATAGTATTTCTACGCGAACGGCGGTCAACTCGGAGACGCCGAGATGTCGGGAGTATGGTTTCCGGCTGAAGTTGCACGTTAATTGCCGGTTTCTTCATTTGAATAATGATGGCTTCAGCCATCCGCAATCTTCTGCGGTTTGGGAGTCTCAGGATGATGGAGGTGTCCTTGTTCAGCTTTTCACGGGTTAGGGTAGTACCATGAGAGTGGGCGTGTTTTTTAATCGCGCCATCTTGAAGGTGAACTGTCGACGATGGGATGATGCGATCGATAGCCTCGATCACGAAGCAACTCCCAAAGTTTTTTGGAAGAAGATCAGAAATCTCAAAGGATCGACTGGGAAGAAGAAGATCGAGTTACAAAAAGAAGATAATAACATCGAAATGTAAGAAGAAAGAATTGAAGAGATATTCTGAAGTTATTGGGAAAAAAATCTTTAGCATAACTCAAGAGCAAAACGAAGACTATGACTTAGAGTTTGAAAGCAATATCATAGACGAGCTTAATAAACAAATACACAAGACGCACCTTTACCACCAGGTTGATAGACAGAGCGACGGGGACGCCGAGATTACCAAAGAAGAACTACTCAGCGCGCTCCACTCATTCTGACAAAAAGCCCCAGGGTACTCGGGACTTAAAAGTTAAACTTTGGCAAGGCACCAGACAATGTCAACGAAGGGATGAGGGGAATATATAACGCCTGTCTGAACACGGAATACTTTCCAGATGATTATATAACGGCTAAGATGATTTTCTTGCCTAAGTACGGAAAGGAACCAACGTTGAAGGAGAGCTACGGCCAATTTCACTTCTAGAATTTGGCGGGAAGCTCTTCGAGAATATCCTCAACCGAAGACTGGTGTCTCACCTGGAGGAGAACTCCCTCTTCAACCTGCATCAATTTGGGTTTGGGAGGAAGCAAAGTACGGAGATGGTGATTAATGTCATCACGGAAAAGCTAGCTCAACCAAAACGGGAAAGAAGTTACGTGAACATTGTTTGTCGGGATGTATCAAAAGCGTTTGATAAGGTGTGGCAACGGTGAATGCAGTACAAGATCTTACGACTGGGCCTAAGTGAAAACTTAGAAAGAACTCTCTGTGACTATGTTATGAAGAAAGCGGCGTACATCAGTTTAGGGTGCACGGACGGACCAAAGTTTCCACTCACTGCGGGCCTCCCTCAGGTGGGTGACTGTTCTCCACTCTCTACTTGATTTACACCGCTGAAGTCCCAGCCCCTGTAAGCCCCACTTGCCTCAGCATTCAATTCGCCGATGATTTCACCTAGATAATCACTTGTCTATGGAGGAATGCGCCTTGGAAAGCTCGTATGACAGCAGCAGAAATTGAAAACCTTAGCACCTACGAGGCCCGGTGGAAGATCCGCACCAACTAGGAAAAGTTCAAAATAGTCCCCATAGGCAGAAGACTACCTTACAACGTCAGGGTGGGTGATAGATGTTATCCCTACACCATGGAGTGCAATGTACTCGGAATGAATATTACTTCTGCTGGGTACAAGAAGCACATCCAAGAGAGAATCACTGCTGCAGTCAAAACCTTATACATGCTCAGAAATCTTTGTGAAAGCAATAAGAAAAAGATCTACAATGTACTTGTAAGATCGATGCTGCTATACCCCGCCTCCACCCTCTCATGTGTCCCGAAGAGACAAAAGAGGAAACTACAAGTGGTGCAGGTAGATACAGGCGAGGGAGAAGACGCGAGGAAGAGCTGCACCGGGAGGCGGGGATAAGTCCCATTAATGTTGTCATAGAAGAACGGACAAGGAATAAGCAGAAAATGGTTAATCGAGAATTGGACGGTGATATCGTCCCAATGATTAACAGAACAGAAGAGGCATAAGTCGCGCCAGATTTCCGTGCTCCGCTGGGCTTTTAGCTGGCGTAGCAAAAGTGCCGTTATACGCATGAAAATAAGAATGTTTTTATCCAGACCAAAGAAAGCGACCAAGAAAAAGGCTTATCCAATTATAAAACCTCACCAATTTATACAAGAATTCACCGATGAAGACTTCAAAATACCGAAGGGAAGAAGACATCCAAGAAAAAACAAAGGACACGATTTACACTCACTACATAATATACAAAAAAAACAAAACAAATACACTGAGCACAACAATAAAGTCATCGAAGTATTTATTACCATAGCAGCAAATGAGCATATAAAACCCAAGATCTTTCATTTTTTTTAAGACAAATGGCTTGAACACCATTTTATTTAAAATAACTCAAAGACAACAAAGGAACCACAAAACAAAAAAAAATTAAAAGCGATAGGCCTGATCACCAGGCTCTTAGCATCTCTTTGCACCATACCACACTTCTTTCTCTTTTCACACTTGTCTATTTTCCGCTATCTGTCCCCACATCCTTTCTTTATCCCCTACCTACACCTACACTCTTACAACAATTCTAATTCATGGTGAGCTGTCAGTCGCCTTGACACTTGACAGGGTTGTGGAGGTTACGCCAATGTACTTTGAATTGCGGTGTTCGCAGTCACCGACTTTGCACGAGGTTTTGGAAGAAGGTCCCAATTTATAAATTTATATATATATATATATATATATATATATATATATATATATATATATATATATATATATATATATATATATATATATGCAGGTTCTATTGAAGTCGACCGCAATTCAAAGTACATCGGCGTAACCTCCACAACCCTGTCTAGTGTCAAGGCGACTGACAGCTCACCTTCAAGATGGCACTATTATAAAACACGCCCACTCTCATGGCACTACCCTAACATGTGAAAAACTGAACAAGGACACGTCCATCATCCTGAGACTCCAAAACTGCAGAAGATTGCGGATGGCCGAAGCCGTCATTATTCAAATGAAGAAACCAGCATTTAACGTGCAACTTCAGCCGGAAACTATGCTCTCGATATCTCAGCGTCTCCGAGTTGACCGCCGTTAAAAGAAAAACGATTTCTAACTTCCATTTTTCTTTGCCTCCTTTGCCAGAGAACTAGATCGGAGCAACAAATAGTCAGACTGAATTTGAATTGCTGTAAGTGCATGCGTGGGTATTGGATAGGGAAAGGGTGCGGTGACAGAGAGCGGAAAAAAGACAAATGGTCAAAAGAGAAAGAACTGTGGTAGGTCGCAAAGAGATGCTAAGAGCTTGGTGATCAGGCCTATCGCTTTTTAAATATTTATTTTGTTTTGTGATTCCTTTGTTGTCTTTGAGTTACTTTATATAATATGGCTATCAAGCCATTTGTCTTCAATAACCTATACTTCTCTTAGCGATAAAGGAGGTAAAGAAAAGGGGAAGCCAGACTAAAAAACGCGAAATATTTTTCACTCTCCCCACGGGGATTTTCGAGAAGACACTTATAAGCTGCTCCTAGGTGACTTTATCTCGACGCCGTCCCCCACACACTCTCTCGACGGAGTTACGAAGCTGAAATGAACTGGACTGCCTGTCATCCTGCCTCGTCCCAACTATGATGTTCTTTTTGATAGGAAAGCTGGTTTGAGGAGTTGCCCACAGTAGAATTCGGAGTCAGAGGCACCCGGCCTAGGGACAGAACTGTAACTCTCGAGAAGGGACGTGGGGGCACGCCCCCACTCCTCCATCCCGGAATACCGCCAAGACCATAGAAGGAAGTACACTCGTCTCTATGGTATGCCGGATGCAGTTCTGATACCCAAACCGGCGAGGGGCGGCAACCCTGGTTAACGATGGTTGATTATGTGCTAACCAACGAAAAGTCCGCTATACAATCACATTTCGTTAGACCCTCCCCCCGTATTCACCCATCATCATTCATCTTCCTATCTGGCAGTTCACGTTTATGGAAGCTGAGTTACGAAGAAGAGGATGTCACCCCAAACGAGCACAGAGTAGCATCGCAAGAAGAAAGGGAGCACGAATCATTTCGTCTCCAATCGAGTTGCCACAACCAAAAGATTAGAGAGCATAAGAATATTATAGCCCAGAGGGGCCACCCTCTCTAAGAGATGGCCCAAGATGATACGACCAGAATACCTCTGCGGGCAATCGACGAACAACCCAAGCAAAGCAGAGAAAAATTATTTAAGGTTGTATATGGCTGTCGTAGAATGGACTCTCGACGATATACCATATATGACTATTCATTGAGGGAATTATTAATTTATATTTAGAGTGCGTGGTGTCTGGGTTGACCGATATTATTTATCTTCAATATGCTTAAGAAGTGGAACTGAGCTCAAGGATAATAATATGGCTATCATTAATAAAATAGAGTTTTATTAATAAAAACTATCAACAACACACAAAACGGAAAATATTGACATAAACAGAAAATGGAAAGTGTCGTGGGAAATCTAACTAATCCGAGAATTAAGATTTGGAAGAGATTTAAAAAGGTAAAACAAATAAAAATTAAAGGGATGGGATGGTTTGCTAAACCATTTAAAGCACAGGATAGGGTTGACAAAAGGATTAAATACTCAAAGATAACGTTCAGCTTACGTAATTACACGTGTTGTGCAGAGGAAGGCGACGTGAAAGAATCTTCGGTCCGCTGGTGAGTTCCAGCCGAAGGGAGAGGGGAATTAAAAGATCCTGACGTGGCGTCTTGGGAATGAGAACCGTTTTTTGGCGAACGAACTTGAAGAACAATGGCTGTTCTACGTTGTTCTCTTCTGAACAACTGGGGGGGGAGAACCGTCTCTTGTCTATGGGATCAAAGAACAAGGGCTGTTCTAATGTTGTTCTCTTTCTGAACAACAGGGGGAAGGGTGAGAACCGTTTCTTGTCAACGGGCTCAAAGAACAATGGCTATTCTAACGTTGTTTTTTTCTGAACAACAGGGGAAGCCTTGTGGACTTGGCGTCTTGAAGGCTCGAACCTTGGCACTCAAGGGGTATTGTCCTCTTCTGGACAATGATGGTGGATCTCGAGGTAGAAGGCTCTTGGTGCACAAGGTGAGACTGGATCGTAATGATGTCTCGCGAAGAAAATATGGATCTCGAATCTTCTCTTAGTGGTAAAGTTTCCGTATAAATAGTCGAGACATTCCCTTGGCGTAGGGGAAAATGGAGTGGGGGCTTCGAGGGAATGCACAGCCGCGCCTGAGAACAATACCTTATCTGCCCATAAGCCTATCTCAATCTGGCGAGATCGGCGCATGGGGCGAACGGGGGAGGAATAAACTTCCTTGGTTAAATATTGACTCAGGTGGCACGATAATCGCGCCCGGCTTCAAGGCGAAGATGCACGTGGGTAGCATCGTGTTTCTAACAACATGTGATAACGGTTGAAATTAAGCAGCCTCAAACCATTCTATCACACCCCTCCATTCTGGGGGAAGTTGTCACTCCGAAAACAAGAGAGAAAAGACAACGATAGAGCTCCGTTTCGGGGAACTCGTTTTTATGTCCTAACCGTACCTTCATGCACCTAACTAGTATTACCTCAATACATATGATTATTTTGATCTTTTGATTATAGGGGAAACTAACCTTTAATACAAACTTAATCAATAAAAGTGGCATGGAGCAATGAAATGATATAAAATTGGTACATATAGGACAAAATAATTTATACGTAATTCAATGGGTACAAATATATATACATACAAAAACAAAATAGACATTGAGCGTTACAAAATTCAGACATATACATTAACTAGTTCTATTATAAGAGACTTTTATTTTAGTCGTACAAGACGGTATATAAATACATGGAGATCCTAATCCTACGAATACAATTAATCTACGCTATTTGGTAACGCATTCCTACTGAGTGCGTCAGCGACCTGGTTATCGGAACCTTTTATATAATTTATTTTAAATATATACTCTTGCAAGAGTAAACTTAAGCGCATAATTCGGCCGTTGGAGTGTCGTATATTCCGAATATAGGCTAACGGGCGGTGGTCGGTTACTATCTGAAATTCTTTTCCTATTAAGTACATTTTGAATTTGTCTATAACCCAGATAATTGATAGAGCTTCCTTCTCCATAGTGGCATATCTCTTTTCGCGTGGTAATAATTGGCGACTAGCATATACAACTGGATGACTCGTTCCGTCATCCTCATATTGAAGAAGTACACCTCCAATGCCCTCGTTGCTCGCATCGGTCTTAATCCCAAAGGATTTTTCCAGGTTGGGCAACTTTAAAATGGGGGCAGAAATGAGCTTACTCTTGAGCTGATTAAAATGGGAAACAGCGACATCATTCTAACGTAGACGATCGGGGGAATTCTTTTTGAAAAGGGAGCCGAGGGGCGCCGAAATTGCAGCGAAATTCGGGACAAATCGCCAATAGTAAGAAGCTGATCCTAGGAACGATCTTAATTGCTTCTTTGTAATCGGGAGGGGCATGTCAGCGATTGCCTTAATCTTGTCCTCTTGGGGACCTAACTGGCTTTGTCTTATTTTGAAACCCAAGTATTTTATAGTTTTGTGGGCAAAATGGCATTTGCTGGGGCCAATGGTGAGGCTATTTTCGCGCAGTAGCTCGAAGAGAGCTAATAGGGTGGTTAAATAATGACTCCATTCACGTATAGCGACGTAGATGTTATCAAAGTAAAAGGAGACATTCGGAAGTCCATCTAACAACCTTCTCATGGGACGGTTATAGTTGCTACAAGCAGTCGAGAGGCCAAAAGGAAGGCGCTTAAATTGCATTAAGCCTTTCTTCGTTGCAAAGGCGGTATATGGTTTCACCTCGGGCTGGAGGAGAATTTGATAAACGCCTTGCAAAAATCGAGTTCTGAGATGACTTAGTGTTTTTAAAGAGGTGGAGGTTTTGGTCTACCAACGGGATGGGCTCGGCGTCGAACACAGTTACCGAATTTAGCTTCCGGAAGTCGATGCACATCCGATAAGAGCCATCAGGTTTCTTGACCATGACGATTGGGGAACAATAACTAGAGGTGGAAGGTTCTATTATGTCTAAACTAATTAAATTATCAAATTCGGCGTTAAAGGCTTAGCGTAAATGAATCCGTATTGGATAGGGTTTTGAACGGATGAGTTCTAAGGTTGTGTAATATTAATATCATGCTCGAAACTAGTAGCGCATCCAGGCTTCTCTGAAATAACGTCGTCGAACTGACATTATAGTTCTTGTAGCTGACTCTTTTGATGTGGTGTCTGCTGCGCGTCAATATCCAGGTCAGAGGGTTCAAAAGGCTCGCCTGGTAGGGAAGGAAGAGGGTAATCGGCATCAGGTTGGATGCACACTGTCTGTATTACATTAAGGGACTCCGCGGAGTAATCCTCTTCAAGCGCCGATGTTTCGTCCAGTGCTACGAACGGATCTCCATGGGCGCGTTAGGGGTACTTTTTTTCTTTGGGTCCACGGAAAGTCTCCGTGTCCTGGTTTTGGGCCTTATCACCTAAGGGTGTTAGTAATTCACACTCCTTTTGTGCCGTCCTAAAGTCCTTGTTAAGGATCTCCGAGAATTCGGACGGTATCGGGGTTCTGAGGGGGACGGGCTCCTGGGCTTCTTTCTTAGCTCGGCCTCGAGGAAGAAAGGCCTGAGACACAGGGTCGGAACTTACTTGGGAACTCTGTCCTATAAGTACGGAACAGAACTGTATGGGTGTGTAAATCACTTCAGTCCAGGCATTATAATATTGACACTGCAGGTAACATCTAACGACGGGGAATTGGTTCGCCAGCCAAAGGTAGACATGAACCACCGCAAATTTTTCGTGGTTAGCGTCCACTGGGGGGAGGAGCTCGTCGGACACGATGAAACACGTACACCCTGTGTCTCTGACGAGAGTCGATACTCGGCAGCCGTTCATGCTGCCCTCCTCAAATTTTAAAGTTTCCGATGAACTTTTATTAAAAATAAAATTTACCTGGTGGCCTGACGGATGGGAAGAAGTTGCTGCTTGGGTCTGCACCACTGGGGAAGCCAGGGTGGCATTAATCTGGTGAACTTGATAGGCTGGTCCGCTTTTAAGTCTAGAATTTTGGGGGCAATTCCAGCTCATGTGGTTTTCTACACCACAGGTGAAGCATATGATTGGTCGCTTCGGAAAGAGTGATGGAGGAGAAATCTTAACAGGAGGTTTGGTGTCCCGTTGTTGGTTTTGGGGAAAGAAGTTTTGGGGTTTTACGGGGCCCTTAAACTTCGTCAGCTTTCTTGGGAAGGGGCGCGAATCCTTCCTTCTCCTTCTTTCCTGGTTGGGGGGTTAGTGAGAAGTTCGATTCTCCTTTGGGTATAAACTATGGCTTGCGGCATAGACATCTGCTTCTTCGGTACATTCTTTAAAGGTCTGGCACCGACGATCATTGACGAACGTGCGGATCTCGGTCGGGAGAGACGACAAAAATTGATCCCGCAACACCAAGTCTGTTAAGGACTCGTAGTTAGGATCAACCTTTGAGGATTCTAACCAGAATTTAAAATTCCTCTGAAGAATGTATCCGAATTGACGGAACGTCTGTCCGGGTTTAATACGACCGCCTCGAAATTCTTAGCGGTAGAAATCGGGAGTCATATTATGAGCGGCCAATAACTCAGCTTTTAAGGTGCTGTAGTTAATTGTACATTCAGATGGTAAAGATATGAAAATTTCGCCCAATTTACAATTTAACAAGGAAAGTAATCTGACTACACTTTCAGCCTTCAGATCCATGTAATTGATTTCGAGGATCTTTTCGAAGTGGACTAAAAATGCTCCGAAATCCTCTCCATCCCTGAAATTGGGGAGCTTAAGTGGAAGATTTTGGGGCGCTTCTGAACGTGAACTGGCTGACTGTATTTCTGCTTCTACACGAGCTATTTCAATCTGATGGTGAAGCTCAGCTTGTCTTTTCCGTTCCTCTCTTTCTATTCCTTTTTCAGCTCGTTGGAATTCTCTTTCTCTTTCTTCTCGTTGGATTTCTCTTTCTCTTTCTTCTCGTTCTTTTCTTTGCTCCTCTTGAACGTACTCAATTAATTCTCTTCCGGAAACTACCAAGGATTCTCCTTGCGCTTTAAAGATTTCGAACTGACTCATCTTTACACTTGGGGGCGCAATAGTCAACCAACTAAAATTCCTTGCGATAAGAATTATGCCTTCTAGAGAGTTAGCCTACCTAAATATGGGCACTGACCTATTCGTAATTAGTTTCTCGAACTAAATAACCAATGACTAAAATCACACACAAAAAAATACAAACAAATTATTATAACAGTTCCTTGAGCTACTCCAGCTTCTTAAGTTTCAAAAAAAGAGGATAGGAATCGTTAAAACAAAAGGGAACTACTATACTCTATTATTATAACGAATAACACTATGCTTTACTCGACTGAGACCAGTGTTTGCAAAGATATAGCCGTAAACCCCACACCTCACACCAAATTTAAATAGTATATATATATATATATATATATATATATATATATATATATATATATATATATGTCGTAGAATGGACTCTCGAAGATATACCATATATGACTATTCGTTGAGGGAATTATTCATTTATATTTAGAGTGCGTGGTGTCTGGTTTGACCGATATTATTTATCTTCAATATGCTTAAGAAGTGGAACTGAGCTCAAGGATAATAATATGGCTATCATTAATAAAATAGAGTTTTATTAATAAAAACTATCAACAACACACAAAACGGAAAATATTGACATAAACAGAGAATGGAAAGTGTCGTGGGAAATCTAGCTAATCCGAGGATTTAGATTTGGAAGAGATTTAAAAAGGTGAAACAAATAAAAATTAAAGGGATGGGATGGTTCGCTAAACCATTTAAAGCACAGGATAGGGTTGACAAAAGGGTTAAATACTCAAAGGTAACGTTCAGCTTACGTAATTACACGTGTTGTGCAGAGGAAGGCGACGTGAAAGAATCTTCGGTCCGCTGGCGAGTTCCAGCCAAAGGGAGGGGGGAATTAAAAGATCCTGACGTGGCGTCTTGGGAATGAGAACCGTTTCTTGGCGAACGGGCTTGAAGAACAATGGCTGTTCTACGTTGTTCTATTCTGAACAACAGGGGGGTGGAGAACCGTCTCTTGTCTACGGGCTCAAAAAACAATGGCTGTTCTAATGTTGTTTTCTTTCTGAACAACAGGGGGGAAGTGTGAGAACCGTTTCTTGTCAACAGGCTCAAAGAACAATGGCTGTTCTAATGTTGTTCTCTTTCTGAACAACAGGGGAGAATGGTGAGAACCGTTTCTTGTCAACGGGCTCAAAGAACAATGGCTGTTCTAACGTTGTTCTCTTTCTGAACAACAGGGGAAGCCTTGTGGACTTGTCGTCTTGAAGGCTCGAACCTTGGCACTAAAGGGATATTGTCCTCTTCTGGACAATGATGGTGGATCTCGAGGTAGAATGCCCTTGGTGCACAAGGTGAGACTGGATCGTAGTGATGTCTCGCGAAGAAAATCTGGATCTCGAATCTCCTCTTAGGGGTAAAGTTTCCGTATAAATAGTCGAAACATCCCCTGGGCGTAGGGGACAATGGAGTGGGAGCTTCGAGGGACTGCACAGCTTCGCCTGAGAACAATACCTTATCTGCCCATAAGCCTAACTCAATCTGGTGTGATCGATGATGGGGTTAACGGGGGAGGAATAAACCTCTTGGGTTAAATATTGACTCAGGTGACGCGATAATCACGCCCGGCTTCAAGGCGAAGATGCACGTGGGTAGCATCGTGTTTCTAACAACATGTGATAACGGGTAAAATTAAGCAGCCACAAACCGTTCTATCACAATGGCAAATTAGGCATTGCCATGGTAAGACTGCTGGAGGTTGCCTAGGGATATGTTGCCATCTTCGAGAAAGAGGACATCGAGGCCATCACCAAAGAAAAGGCAGTTGAGGTCCTACGGGGAATTGGGCTGCCGCCCGCCATACCATCTTATATCCTCGTCCACGGGAGCGTGGTATGCTGGCGACTCGACCTATGGATCGGGCAACACTCAAAAGAGGAGATCAAAGAGGATATCCAGATTCGACAAACCTGGGCCAGGTTAACTGAAATGATTAAATTTGAGAACAAAGGGGACAACAGTGACTACACTCGCGTTTTTTCAGAAACCACTATGGCCTAAAAGGCAAAATAACCTAGTCTACTCATATTTAATGCTAAAGTAAGTGGAGACCAAATTGAGAGAGTTGAGTTCACTTCAGTTTAATTCTGCTTTAGATGCTACAGAATGGAGGAACACACGACTAAGGACTGCAAGGAGCCACTGGAAACATGATTCAAATGCAGCGAAAAAGTCCCCAACTGGAGGACCTGTAATAACAACTTCGAAAAGTGCGTCAACTTTGGGTAGGGACACAGGTCAATGGCCATGGCCTACCCTGTCAAAAAAGAGGTAATAAAAAAGAAACACGAATTGAAGAAACAAGAGAAAACGCGTAGAGCCAATACAACCTACGCTTAAGCAGCAAAGGTGGCCCTCGAAAGAAGTTGACACGAAAAAGACCTACCTCAAGCAGCAGAACGTAACTCAACCAAGATTATGACGTCAATTCTTCACGCGCATGTCATGAATCTCACGCGCTCTGGAAAAAACGGTATGGACCAAATAGGTTTCCCGGACAGCCCCCCCTTCCCTCTGGAAATGTCCTGCAATTACAGATGGTCCCAAACCAACAGACAAATGTACAAGTCCACAACCAAAAAGACAACCCTTAAATTGGAAATAAAAATAATAAAGAAAAAAAGAACAGTTGAAGTGAAAACTCCTGCCCCTAAACAGAGACAAGAAGATAACGAAGAAAGGAAAAATGCTGGGTCTGCTAATACTAGTTCATCGGAGTCCACAGGACTCATCGGACTCAGAATCCCCCAAAACAAAGACGGCCAAGGGAAAGAAACGGAAGAACAAAAGGTTGCGTGCAGAAAACATCAATCTCAAAATATACGCATGCGATCAGTTTCCTTTTCCCAGAGAGATGGAACCCAGGAAAATATTCCATGGAATTAAAACAAAAGTTTTTAAATGGGAATACGACTTTGAAATCGACGCTGAAACGGTAGAACAAGCTCTACTCTGCCAAAACGTTGCCTACATCACAACACTTGCGAGCAAATTTCTTCCGCCGAGTTCAAAAAGAAGAGAAACAGGAGGAAGAAGAACATAACCCAGAAATACAAGAGATACAACATGGCTGGCTGACAAGCTTCAAGAACAACTAGCCAAGCTAGGAGCTCACAATCCTCAGCAGCACGGGTTCAGCAGGAGACGAGGAACGGAAACCGCCCTCGCCCTCCTAACAGAAAAACTTGCATGTAGCAAAGCTGCGAGAAGATACGTAGACGTGGTTCTGCGGGGTGTAAATAATGCCTTCGATGAGGTTTGGCTGAGAGGGCTACAATTCAAGATCCTCAACCTCCAGCTAAATCCAATCCTGGAAAGGGTCCTTTGTCACTTTGTCACAAGGCAGCTGTCTGAGTCCGTTGCTGTACCTCCTGTACACAATAACCTCGCTGCTCCAGTAAGAGACGAATCGATGTATCTGCAATACGCAGATGACATCACACAAATCGTTCCAAGTCCAATCAGGAAGGCTGGAGCTCAAGCAAGGGCGAAAGCTGCCAATATTGATAACATCAATGGTTATAAAAAAAGGTGGAAAATAAAAACTAACCACCAGAATTTCCTGATAATTCTGATGAACCGCCGGAAATTAGACGACGTCCTCGTTGAGGATGAAATTTATCGGTACTCTAACGAGAGAAGTTCCTGGACTTACGTCTCTACAAATCAGGATCGAGGCCCACGTAAACAACAGTCCCCTTAGCCAAAATAGAGCTGAAGAGACTGTACCGTTTCCGAAATCTAAACGTGCCAAATAAGAGAAAACTCTACACGGCCTTGGTACGCCTCGTCCTGGTGTACCCGGCCGTGATCACGCAGATGGCAAGTTGTACCTCTCACAGGATGATGCAGATGGTACAGAATCAAGCCACACTGCTTATAACTAGCACGAGAAGGATCGACCGTATTCGACAATCGGTTCTACATGAATGAACCGGACTAAAACTGATCAATATGGAGATCCAGAGGCTAGGGAGAAAGACATGGGACAAAGTAGAACAAGAAATACTCCCAACAATCAAAAACAATCTAGAAACACCGCAATACAGACAATGCACAGTAGAAAGGACATCTCTTTTCCCCAGCGGAATAAACTGTGCCAGAGAAAATATAAGACCCATCTACACCTAACAAAATACCCTATAATTAAAAGAGGCGAAGTGCCCAAATTAAAATTTAAATAAAACAAAATGAAGAGAAAGACCATTAAAAAGTATAAAGAAAAAGAGGCAAAGTGCCCAAGCTAAAATCAAATCAAAATAAAAAGATGAGAAGAAGAATAAATAATCAAAAAAATTAACCAAACTAATAATAAGAAAAGTAAGATAGATTAACAGAAATAAAAACGTAAACGTAAAAAGGCGAAGTACCCAAACTAAGATTCGAATTGAAAATAAGAAATGAATAATTAAATAACAAAATAAACGAAAATAAAAAGAGTAAGATTAATGAACTGCAATAACAACAAGCATAGCTAAAATTTAAGTAGAAAGAAACAACATATTAATGAAAAATAAAGTACAAATAAAAGAGGCAAAAATGCCCATATAAAACTAGAGCATAGTCAGCAAAATAAAAACTACTTGAAAGGCTTGAAAGCCACGACGGAGGAACCTATTAATAGAATAGAAAAAATATATATAACACAATGGAAGAACCTGACCGTCATTAACGGTTAGCAACATTATTGACGGAGGAAAAATCAAATTTAAACAAACAAGAAGAAGAAAGTATGCTAGTGATGCCCTCAACACCAGGGCAAACTAGCAAACAATTTCACACCTATTAAAACCTACCACACATTTCATCACTTTCATTAACTTGAACTTGAATTTGAATAATTCCATTTCTGTTCATTCTCTGAAGATGACCCAACATGGTGGAAAGACGTTTAGGAATAAAGAAAGTCATTCGCGGATGTTTTTTCTCTCCTCGAAGACCCTGTTAAAAAGCTTGTAAAAAATATCAAGAAAATACAAGTTAAAATTAATAACGCTGCCATAGCTGTGGACTTCAATAGAACCTGCATATATATATATATATATATATATATATATATATATATATTCGGAGTAAGAATCCAATGGCAAAGAGAATGACAGTATTCATTCTTTATTTCTTTTGGCTACGTTTCGAGCAAATAGAAGCTCATCTTCTGGCCTGATAAATTGAACAAAATTAGCTTTAAATAGTAAAAGAAATAACATTGAGATTAATTAGGACTGGAAGTTACAATTATATATGAATACATATATATATATATATATATATATATATATATATATATATATATATATATATATATATATATATATTATACATCTATATACATATTTACATTTTATAGGGATAAATCATAAATAGTTAAGTTCAGAAATTCTTTTTTATATATCTTCTTCTATAACTATTTTAGCAACGTGATGTTTTGAAAGAGGGGTAATTTAGTTAAAATTTTAATCTTAGTAGCGAAGCGCAAGCTCTCCCCGTAGGGGGGAGTGGGGAAGCCATTGCCTGGTTTAAATATAAATCTAACTGCATTCATCTTTATATTGTATCATAAATTGATGAATTTTTTATTCTTGTATTAGGCAGCTTATCCTAAATTACATTATTTAATTTAAGCATTTTAAGAAAACTAGAAATTGTAACCCTTTAATTAATATCTTAGTTTCTTAGTGCCGATGATGAATGAGACTAGGTCCTCGAAACATTCGAACTCAGATATATAAAAGATGTTTTTATCAATAGTGTGCTTGGTTTTCACCTTCATATATATATATATATATATATATATATATATATATATATATATAGAGAGAGAGAGAGAGAGAGAGAGAGAGAGAGTTACATAGAGTTACATAGATACACAGATCACACGGGCCTTACGGCCCAGACTAAGGTGATCTGGCCTTAAATCTACTGCCACTTACACATAGAGAGAGAGAGAAAGAGAGAAAGAGAGATAGAGAGAGAGAGAGAGAGAGAGAGAGAGAAATAATATCGCATTTTTTGCCTCTCAGTATTCGAATTGTTAGTCATTTACGCAGAATCGATATTCAGAGAAATTCGTTTTGTATTCGCAACAGAATATTAGCGCAACCAGGTCAAGAGTTCCGTTTTAGATTTCCAGGTCGATGGACAAACACTTGCATCATGTATCAACACACGTACGAACTTTATTAGCTCCTCGCGGATTAGGCAATTACTTTTTAGAACCAATCGGCACGCCCCTTTGTACTGAAATACCCCCCCATCCTCTTCTAAACTAGCAATTCATTTTCCGTTTCCTTAGTAACTTCCTTAGTAACTTTCCGGTGATATGTAATTGGTTGATTTATAAATCAATTTTTCCCAGCTCCGTTTTATTCTTATCTATTTAAATCCATGTTCAAAGCAATTATGATGCTTAAGAATTCGCCATTTACTTCTTTAGCATTGATTTATTATTTACAACTCACACTTAACCCCATTTCTCAGTTCATTCAGACAATCATAAGCCTTGACTCTCTATTGTGATTTCATGTGTTATTCAACAAATTTGACAAGTTAACAAATTCAAGAGTTGATTAATCAATCACTACATTCCACGAAGTTTAAATTATCCTCTTTGGTTGAGAGAAACCACCATCAGCTAGGCCTCAGGAGGAGCCAAGAACTCTCTAGGATAATCTTGAGCGATAAGGGCTTTGGTTCAACCTTATCTTTACCTCCACTGGACCACAATAGGTGTATTACAAAATATTTAACGCTAATGTGGTAATTCTAGAGTTTAGAAAGTCACTTGATATAGTTTCGCAGGAAGCTGTCGTCGATTAGGTATGACCTCGAGTCTGAAGGAAGCACCCAAACAACTCACGTAAGCAAACGGAAACAATCACAACATGGTGTTTCTTTCACCCCTGCTTTCCTTGGGTTGAGATATTGTTATATTGGTTTGAAATTGGGAACAATATGTTTATTTGTTGTTTTCGGAAGCAGTAATTTAATATGATCCAAATACACAAGGTGAGAACCGATTATACTTTTAGAAGTGTTAGTTCTGTTTATAATCACAAGCATCGTCTTGTCTTTCACACATTTTTTAGAGATTGAGAGGTTATTATTTACACTCCTAGATCCCCACGTTTACTTTATACAGAGTGGTCTTAAAGTCTTTAGGCATTTAAATTTTCAAAGTGGTCTTAAATACCTTGAGTATTCTAAGCATGTGTATTAGAGTGGTCCTAATTTTTGAAAGTTTGAAATGTTTTACTCTCACCATCCAGGGTGGATCCACTTATATAAAAACCTTCCACGTAAAATTTCAGAGCATTTTGATAATGTTTAGAGGTAGTCCAGCCATCCACAAGATGTGCATCCTAAATGGTAGCCAGTTGCCTGCGGGCCTTCTCGCAAGTGGTTGTTGCAGTGTTGGTGTTGCATTCTCTAACCCTGATATGTTGAATATTATCGTGTGTAGCGGTATGGTGCAGTGTAGCAACTCTGCTTCCATTGCATAGCTTGTGTGCACTGTTCAGTGCCAGTCGATGAGTGGAGTCTGTTGGATGAGGGTGCAGTCAATTGTTGCTCTCGATCTTTTTTTAAATGTTTTGTTCGGAATAAACGGATAAGTTTAATCCAAGTTGTCTGTTTCCCGGCCGACCGATACACCTGCTAAATATCGGCAGCATTAAATTTGATTTATTTACTAAGTGTGTTTCGATACTAAATCAATCTTTTTCTCTTTACAGGTATATTATACTATTGTATTTTCATTTTATAGCTAGTATCAATATAGTTATAACTAGTGACCAATGGCTGCAGGCGATAGTATTACTCGTAGCAAAGATAGATACTTTTTCTTAGATTTCATTGTCAAGGAATTCTATGTTAGTAATCTACCATCCAATCGTGATGCTTTGAGTGTGTTTCTTAGGCGTCATATTGAAGAAAAAGAGACAATACGCGAACCTGCAACAAAACTTTTCAGAGATCTTATTTCCTTTTGAGTAGGAAAAGCACGAAAGTACGGCCCAAACATCATGATATAAAGCAACTTGAGAACCTTTTTTAAATTTGGAAAGATCTGAAACGTCTTAGAAATCGACGAACTCCAGCACAGATAAAGAAAGAAGAAACATTTATGGATAACTTGGATGACCTCTTTGACATATCTCATGCTAACGCGCTAGATATGATAGTCCTTCAAGAATACAAAGAATTTTCCCTTGCCCAACGAGAGGAAGGACGGCGTGAAACTATGTGATCTGTGGATAGAACCCTGCCGGCAAAGGAAGAACGAATTATGCAGAAAACGAAAGATGAAGACCTGCGTAAGAAAAGGATTAGAGAGGAATGCTAGGCATCAACTTTTAAAGGAGTTATTCTTGCATCTTCTAGCAACAGTAAACATGAAAATAATAGTAAAGGAAACATATCTGACTTATCTGATGAAGCAGAAGAACCTCACTTAAAGTGTTTTAGAGCTAAACAAAACATAGTTACCCCTTCTATTGCAGCTGCACTTGATCGTACTAGCGTATCAGATAGAAAAGCCACAATCGTTCTCACTAAAACTGCTATTAGCCTTAGCCACGATCCACATAATCTATCGATCAACAGATTTCAAGACAGAAGGCAAGAGCTGAGTTTGTTCGACACATTCAGAAAGAGTTTCATGCAAATAAACCACTCACAGTTGACTTGGATAGAAAGCTTTTGCAAGATCTGACATCGAAAGAACATATGGATTGCCTTTCCATTCTCTTATCTGGCCCGAGTATTAATAAACTTCTTGGTGTTCCCAAGTTAACTTCTGGTACTAGTGAAGCACAAGCCCATGCTATAGTTGATGCCCTACAAGAATGGGGAGTATGTGAAGCAGTGGCAGCAATGTGCTTTGACACAACTGCTGCAAACACAGGACGTCGAAGTGGTGCATGTCTTTTATTGGAACAGATATTTGGCCGGGATTTGCTGCATCTTGTTTGCCGTCATCATAGCATGGAACTTGTTTTAGCAGCAACTTTAGAATCCACCATGGGAGGAAGCTCTGGTCCTGAAGTTTTGCTTTTCATGCGATTTCAAGCCCGATGTAAATCTATTGATTCTACATCTTTTGAGCCAGGAGTTGCAGGAGTTAGTGTCAGTGCAGTGATTCCCAATGATGTTTGACAACAAACACTGAAGTTTGCAACTGATCAATTGCAGAAGATACAACCTCGTGATGATTACCTTGAGTTTCTAGAGCTTTCAATTTTGTTTCTTGGAGATGTTCCACCTCGTGTTGTAAAATTCAAGGCCTCAGGACCGGTGCATCATGCACTTAGGATGAGTAAATTCATGTATGCTTTCAACATTTATATGTTTCAGAAACAGTCCAAACTTACAGCTAAGGAGGAGAAGGGTCTCAAGGAGCTTTGCATTTTGGGAATACTAGTATATATTGAGGCATGGTTTACTGCCCCAGTTGCACAAGAAGCTCCTCGGCGTGATTTGCATTTAACAAAGTCCTTGCTTCAACTACCCAATGCAGCATTCTCCAAAGCTACATCAAACAAACTGTCAAAGCATTTCTCGTATTCGTCTGAGAAGCTAATGGCCCTCAGTTTCTTTGATGATGCTGTTCTTCCTGAAGAAAAACAGCGCAGGGTTGGCAAGTTTCAAGATGAAGACGATGAGGAGGAACATCTCAAAATACCTCAGTATCAGGCTGCTTTCCTAAAAGAAGCCTGGAAGATTTTGTTACTTCGAAGAGAATGAAATTCTTCAATAAGCTTCGGCTGGACGCCAGCTCTCTAAATGAAGATCCACGTGTTTGGTATAGAATAAAGTGTTTCCAAACGGCTCAAGCAATCGTAATGAGCTTGAAAGTTATAAATGATAATGCAACACGTGGAGTTGCACTTATGCAGTCATATAACTGACTTTTGACGAAAGATGAAGAACTGAAATTCCTATTGCAAGTAGTCTCTGGGCATCGACGCGTTTACCCAGATGTTTGTAAAGGAACGCTCATTCAACCCAGGCAACAATGACAAGAGTAGCATATGTGACACCCCTGACTTGAGCAGCCAATACTCGTTTGTGGGGACCTAGAGCTGAGTGACAAAAATTACTTTTTTAAATACCAATATAATAATGTGATCTAGAGATGAGAACTTTCATTCCTCTGGACTACCTCTAAATACAGTATTAATTAAAATGCAACAAATTTATACAGAAGTGTTTCTGAGATAAGTGGATCCAATTTATGGGGTGAGAGCTATAATAGAAATATTTTTGATATTTACCCCCAAATAAGGGCTACCCTAATGTGTATGTATGTTTGCATTCCCCAAGGACTCCATGATCACTTTGAATCATTGACATACACACGGAATTAAGAGCCACCAAGTATAATCCAAAAAACTTTCAAAAATATGCAACAAATCCATCGTTTGTACATGCATCCAAAATGAAAAATTTAACATTGCATTTTATCTAAAATCATCTTAACAAAGTCACCGAAACATTTTTAAATATTGCTTCCCCTCTGATCTCACTTTAAGACATTGATTCCCATCTAAAATCACTTTAAAATATTGCTTCCCATCGGAAATCATATTTACACATTGTTTCCCATCTGAAACATTTTAAAACATTGCTTCGCATCTGATCTCACTTCAACACATTGATTTACATCTAAAGTAACCCTTAAAAAATTGCTTCCCCTCTATAATAACTTCAGAATTTGCTTCCTTGCAGTGAACGTGCGAGTCACTCAGTTAGGTAATCTGAGTATTTTGTTGGCGGGAGCTATTCAATGTTCTTAGATTGTAATTAGGTTGGCGACGGTTAGGACATAAACTTCATTTCCTATGTAACTCTGGGATATCTAGATGAAGTTATAAAGAGAAGTTATAATGTTGTTACTTAAAACTTAGAAGCGATAACCCACAAGTGAATATCTGCCAGAAAGTTTATCAGAATAAATCTGTAAAAAAAATGCTAAAGCTGGATGGAGTGAAATTGTGTGGAAGATATATATTCGGAGAGTTACTGGGATTGTTGAAGTCACGAAGTCAGGTGAGGCATGGTTGCCCATACTACTTATATTTAACATACCTTTGCAGGGTTGATGGTTAGTAGTTAAGAAGTTGGGTATGGTGTGAAAAGAGTGGGGGTGGATTCAGGTATTTGAAATATTTCCTTGATTCGATGACATCAGTCCACATTTATTCTTTCAGAGACGCAGTGGTTTTATTACTCGTTGCCACTAACTTTAAATTGAGGCATTTTGTATAAGCTAATTGAAGGAAATACTATATCAATAATGGCTTTGTTAATTACCAGTAAATACCTGCACTAGGTTAGGTTAGGTTGGTTTTAGTTGAGTTAGGTTGCCCTTAGCTGGTTGGGTTGCATTAGGTCGGGTTGGGCTTGATAATTAATACTTGACCATTGGCTTGCTTAAAATTTGCCTGGGAGGTCGTTGGGTGATAATGGAGTGGTTAAGATGATTATGTTCTAGGTTAAATAAAAAATTACATACAGGGTGTTCGTTCTAAATTTGATAATACTCATTTTTTTCCTTTTTTAAGGAACAGTTTGACGTATCAGTAAACAGTCAAAGGCGTTGGGGGGCATATGGAGTGAAGTTGTAGTTGAGTAAAAGTTAGCTGACATGGAGGAATGGAAGTCATATGAATAGCGGAAAAGAATTGCTCTATCATAATGATTCGCGCCGGCTATCAAAATACCGAAGTCATGACTGCTCCTTAATGCCTTGTGAACACGTTAAGGCAGCAAGACAGCTGAAACGGAGACTACGAAGGCGTGGCCATCAGTAGACTTACTGATTGTGTCCGCTCACCGGAATATATCCAACAACTTCAGAAGAAGTTGAGTGAAGACCCGAGCAAAGGAATCTGGCTTTGGCGAGAGTGATGGGTATTTTAGTCTCCACCATGAGGCTGCCCTTCGCTAACACTCGTATAAGAGCCGCAATGGACAGATTTTGATAGCCATTCCAAACGACAACCGCTTGACGAAGTTAAGGAAACCCGTGACCAACCTAAACCATCCTGTTGAGCAGGGAACGATCTGCTTTTTCCAGATGAAAAAAACTTCTCCCATGAGCAGTTATACACAGCCAGAACAACACGCGACTTCCCTACAACCCATAAGACGTTCCATGTATCATAAAGACCAAGTTCCCACCCCCCCACACACACTGTGATGGTCTTTGGGTGTGTTTCCAGCCAGGTTGACGCCATGCTTCCCTATATCTTTGAGCAGGGTCTTAGGCACAATTCAGACGGCTATGTTGAGCCGCTGGAGACTGTGATTAAGCTCTTGCTCGAGAGGCTTGACAGAGAATTTCTACAACCTCACTAGTGCCACTTTCTAGCGTATTAATTCCCCGGATTTGAATCCCGTGTATTACTATGTGTGAGGCGCAGTTGAGAAAGAGACCAACCACAATATTAAAAACAAGCTGGTGACCAGGATCAGAGGTGTTCTAAGATCCTCCAGGGCACAAAGTCAGGAACGCATGCGCCAGGTCCTGAGCCGTGTTGAAGGCGAAGTGAAATTTGATATTTTTGCAATTTTAAAATACATTTATTTTTCGCTGAGATATTTTGGGTTTCTTTCTATTATGCAATCGTCGAATTTAGCCCGAACACATTGTATCATTTTTATCATTGTATATATGTGGAAAAAAATCAAGTATCTCGTCAGTAAGCAATAAATGCGACAACAAAAGGAAAATGAAACGAAAATTCCGAGTTCTTTCGAACTCTATGAAATTGAAATAGAGTTCGAAAGCACTTGGAATTTACTTTTAATTTTCCTTGTAGGCTTTGTTGCATTATTGTATATATAGTCATATGTATGGAACGGGGTATAACAGGGAGGAACTTTGCCCCTAGTGGTCTTTTTGTTCTTGCCCAAACCGCATGGTTATCACCAGAGACCCCTAGACTAGAATAGCCAGTTTTGTCTACCTTCGCCTCTCTCATACTTAAGCTTTTTCTATTTTTCTCTCTCACACCCCATTTGCTGTGAGGTTGTTATCAACTTCTCTCTTTCTCCCCACTCATTATAATCTTTCAAACTTGTTGGGGGCAGAATCGCCTCTACTAAGTCACACAAAGGCGCCCATTCAATCCTTTGAATCTCTTGGTGTAGGAGAAGAGGTGTGCACTGGTAGAAGTTGGATTAGGCACGAAAGTGAGTGTGAGTGAAATAATTGGTGAGACAGATGTGTACTGTTGAGTAAGACAACGTGTGTTTGAGGGTGATAACGTGCGAAAAAGTGAATTTGAGAATGGGAGTGTTAATTTGAAAATAGTTATGTGAAGGCGAGCTAAAAATTGTTTGGTAAGGTGATTGTGAAGATGATTGTATGTATGATGGTGAGAAAGGATGTGTGTGGGTGAAAGTGAGAATGAGTGTGTGGCTAATAGTGTAAAACTGTGTGTGTGAAGGATATTGTTAGAATGGGGCTGTGACGGAGATTGTGAGAATGTGTGTGTGACGGAGAGTGTGAGAATAGGTGTATGACAAATAGTGAGAGTATAGTTCCTTTTTGGAGAATGGAAGGTTGTTGTTATTTACAGCGCCCATCTCATCTGGCGATTGCATCCCTGGACATAAGTCGCCGCGGAGAATGCGTGTGTGACGGAGAGTATAGGAAAATCGGTATGAGAGTGTGTGTCAGAGAGTTTGAGCGAATTAGTGTTTGGCGGATATTTTGTGTGATTTAGTGTGGCGGAATTTGTATGAATGATTGTGTGACGAAGATTTTGTGAAATGAGTGTGTTATGGAAAGTTTGTGTGTATGTGTAAGACAAAGTTTGTAGGAATGATTGGTTGGCGGAGAGTGTGTGTAAATAAGTGTGCAACGGAGAGCTTGTGTGAATTAGTGTGTGATGGATAGTTTGTTTGAATGTGTGATTGCTAATTTATGTGGATGCTTTGTGTGACGGAGCGTTTGTGTGAAGGAATGTTTCGAAAAGTAAGAATGAGTGTGTGGGAGGGAGAACGTGGGGATAAATTGAAGAAAAATGTAAGAAGCTTCCTATAAAAGAGAGATCAGGGTATGGGTGGTGAAACTTCATAAAGATTGCGGACGGTTCAAAATTTTGAGCCAGACAAACATTTTATGGAATCAAAGGCGCCGCCATACGATTGAAAACCCGTTTCCAACGTAAATGTTGACAATACCATTGCGATTAAATAAGCCTCGCTTGCGCTTTCATTTCTAAGGGATCACATTCCGGACTTGATTACACCGGGACTTAATTATAGGCGCTTTAACCTCTCTTTGAGCGTCACCTAATATCGCTGAAGTTTGTTTCCTCGCTCCCACTACGCTCGCTCTGATTTTAGTATTTCTTTACAATCGAATTTTCAAAATTGACTCATTCCAGTTGGAATGTGTGGCGTTCTCGTGACGACATGACCTAGTGGGGTGGAATCATCGGCTTCGGGGTCTTAGAAAAGCTTCATTTCGGGTAAGGTAATCAACAAGTGGGAAGAGAACCTCGTTGAGTGGAGAAATGAAAATTCAACTTGACAAAAGAATTCACACCACACTTGGCGACAGAAACATTAAAAAAGGACTGGTGAGGACTGCATCAAGAATAAGCCTCACAGAGTGACTTCCTTCTTAGAATTCTAGTGCAACCTTTGTTGGAGTAAGAGATGACCTCGAGAAATTACTCGAGTGCGAATACAAGAAGTTTTACCCCCATTCAAAATATCACATTGCTTAAATATAGTTATAGAAGAAGATATATAAAAATAAATTTTCTGAACTTCACCATTTGTAATTCTTGGGTTTTAAAAAATTCACCAAATTTCGATACTTAAATTTATTTCTGAATTTCACTATTTTGTTTTATGATAATATAAAATAATTATTAGAAATAACTTTGATAAAAAATATAAGTAATTTGTCCACTAAGGAAAAAAAAAATTTCCCCCATCTTCCAAAATCCCGTTATGCAATTATAGAGTTAGTGATTATAATTGGCGAAGCTCAGAAAATATCTAAAAATTTAACCATGGCTGCCTTTTTTAAGATTTTGAATTGTAATCTTAGTAGCGAAGCACAATCTCCCCTCGTAGGGGAAGTAGCGAAGACATTGCCTAGTTATATTATAACGTTACAAGAAGAGCGGCTTCACCACTCCATACAGTAAGAGGAATGAGCATGCGCTTCGCAGGCAGACATTTGGTCGCTGGCCTACGGCCTATCCGGCTTTGGCAACGGTCTTTTGGTTTAGAAATTTAAGATTTTCCAGTACATATCCATAACCCTATATTTTAAGAACGAGATTTTTTGAAGGTTTGAATTTGATTTTTTCTTTTAGTTCGGTTGTCACCTAAGTAGATTTAATTTTTTTATCAAAGTTATTTCTAATAATTCCCTTATAATATAAAAAAAATAAAATGGTAAAGTTCAGAAATAAATATAAGTATCGAATTTTGGGGACTTTTTTAAAACTAAAAGAATTACAAATGGTGAAGTTCAGAAAATTTATTAAAATTTTTGCATGGAAATTATTATAGAAAATTTAGATGGAGAAAAGGAAAAAGAATCATGATAGGCCGTAGGAAACAGACCGAAGAAGAAGAAGAAGAAGAAGAAGAAGAAGAAGAAGAAGAAGAAGAAGAAGAAGAAGAAGAAAAAAGAAGAAGAAGAAGAAAAGGGTGTTCAGGGTGTTAAAATAAAGAGTCTATAAAGGGGATTAAAAAAGGCGGTTAAGATTAGCAAATAAGGCCGTAGGCCACACCCTCGCAGGGGTGCCTGTGTAACCAAGCTCTTCCTGTTAAGGAAGAGAACAGCGGCTTGTCTCCTAATCATTTACGATTGGTCAAAAGGTCAGAAGACCCTTTTTCTGAATTTTAAAGGCCGGCTGAGGACACTGAACTGCCTTTCTCATGCGCGGGAATCGAGATATTGGATCATTTCTATGTTATAATTATTTGAGGATTTGGGGGCGACTAAGCAGAAAGTAAAAAGAATAAAAGCTAAGGAAAGTAAAAAAAAAGCAAAAGCTAAACATTATTTAATGGATAAAACTTTACAATATTTTGGAAATTTGAGCAACTAAGTTTTTTGCTTTATTTCGTTTCCTCCATAAAAACTCGCACATATAGGAGTCGATCAGAGAACGAGCGATTCTCCATTCTTTTTTATTCTTTATTTTCGCCTTGGCCAAAAGGGACTCTATTTGGGTATTGTGGGTACCATTTTCTGGTTTTTTAAAGTTATGCGAGTAGTTAACAGTCTGGCAAGGATCCAATTCCATTGTATGCACGCCGCTTATCAGATATAGTAGTTGTGCCAGGCAATAAACATTCTTTAATTATAGATAATAATGTTTCTGCCGATCTATCAGGAACTGCATACAGGAAACACTCGCGCGTTTACCTGCAAATCCCTCCGAAAAAACACTCCACTGGTAAAACCCTCCAGACATTGTTCTTTCTCTAGCAAGTTTTTACGTTGTCATTTTTTTAAAGGGTGAAAACAATGCTTATTCTTTAAAAAAAAAGCCACAAAGGATATTGTAACAAAGTACTCACTCGAGTAAAATGCCACTCAGCCATCTGGCTGAGAAGACGAAATTGCGCCATAATAGGAGAAAATATCTTTTAAATTTGTTCTAATAATTTCATTTTGATTAACTCGGATTTGTGGGTCAATAGCTATGTTCTCCTGATAAGGATTAAAATTGATCATCTATTTTAGAAATAACTTCGATAAAACCTCCGAATATACGAAAAAATAAAAGAAAAAAATGCCGATGCCTATATTTTAATAAATTTTCTGAACGTTATCATTTGTAGTTATTTTTGTCTTACAAAAACCAAAATTCTATAATCATATTTTTCTTTTTCTTAACTTCACCTTTCTTTTCAAACTTTAAAAAAGTTCCCTTAGAGCTTGAAAAAAATCAAGTTCAGCAAAAAATATGATTATGTAATTTTTTTTATAAATACTTAAAATAAACCTAGGTCATAACCAATCTAAGATAAATAATATACATATATATTAAAATATAGTGTTATGGATTAAACATTATATTTACGTTTATCATAGGATATTTCTGTTCAAATTTTAATATATCTCTCTATCTATCTATCTCTCTCTCTCTCTCTCTTTCTCTCTCTCTCTCTCTCTCTCTCTCTCTCTCTCTCTCTCTCTCTCTATATATATATATATATATATATATATATATATATATATATATATATATATATATATATATTGGTCCTACCACGTAAGGAATTAAATTTACTTTAGAAAAAGAAGAAAGTAATAGCCTTACTTTCCTAGACTTTCTAATAATTAGACAACCAGGCAAGTTTAAGTTTTCTATTTTTAGGAAATCGACAAATAATTTATCCTATGTCCATTTTTTATTTAGGTAATTCTAAAATTATTAAAAGATCAGTAATTTCTTCCATGTATCTTAGGGCGCTCAGAATATGTAGTCCTAACTATATAGACCAAGAATTTAAAAAAATTGAAGAGATTTTCTTCAATCTGTGTTACCCGAAATATTTTGGGGAAAACTACATGTACGAGTATAAAGCTAAAAAAAAATTCTATAACTGCAAGTTGAGGAAAACAGAGCCTTTACACAATATATTACTTTTACCAAACCATGATAATTTCTTGTATATAGTACCAATGTTAAAACAACTTTATATAAATGTAATTTTTAAATACAATTATAAATTAAAAATATGTTAATAAAACACAGCCCAAGGACCGTAATAATGTAATATATAGGATACCTTGTTTGGATTGTAATTTATTCTATGTAGGTCAAACTTCAAAAAATATCTCTGTAAGAATTAAGCAACATCAAAATGCAGTATCTAAGGGATATACAAATAATGTTTTCGCCATTCACAGGCTTAAGATGGGTCACCAGATTGACTGGTCAAAAGCAGATGCAATAATGCATATAAATGCATTATTAGCAGAAATATCTTTGAATCGTTCCTAATCTCCAGCACAAAGGAGAGAAATGTAAATATTAGCACTGGTTTGTTTTCTTTAGATCCAGTCTTATTTTTCTTCCTCAAATCAAACTTATCAGATGTCATAAAAAATCTGGCCATCTTATTTTATAGGAAAAACATTGCTTTGTATAAATACAGTGTCTATCTATATCATAAACTAATGTGAGTTTGAAAATGTTATTAAGATAACGAAAGTGGTAGCTCTAATCAATCTTTCTTTTTCCCTACGTGGTACAACCAAATATTTATACTTATTCACGTATTACCTCTCGTAAATAAAGAGGGGATCTTGTGTTATGTTTTTTTCATTTTTCTGCCCAGTGTCAGTTGAAAAAGGGTGTGAGATACACCGAAACTGTTCTGAATTAAATTGTCTTCGGAGAATGTGGTTTAATTCCTCATCTTTTCTTGCGATATTGCATTAATTTTCATCATATATATATATATATATATATATATATATATATATATATATATATATATATTATAATTAACCCATAGCAAATAAGGAAATATTATATCTGTCCATATTAATCAGCATAAATACAATGTTAGGAAAGCTGTAAACAATAGTGTGTTTTTTGTTCATATATCCGATAGCCAGTTAATTAATTAGAATTCATCACATTTAATTTTCGCTCAAATGACTCGGTCAAAAGAAACCTTATTGAATGTTCATGTATCAGTCAATTCGATAACTTCAACATTTCCCCTGGCCTTTTTAAAATTGATGCTGTTATGGAAAACTTGATTCTTAAAGAAATTAGTTTTGACTTATGTTCTTAGTTTTGTTTGAAATATTCTTTGTTATTGGTACTCGATTTGTCAATTTAATTATTTCTTTGGTTTTGTACTAGCATTATTTTATTACTCTCCCTCTCTCCTTGCCCCACCTCCCCAACGTATCTCCTTGCTTCTTGTGTCTCTCATAATGTCCCTCTTTAGACTATCTTATTTTCTGTTAATCGCTTTAATTCTGTCGTGGTATAAGGGCCGAGGGTGTATGTAGGTTCGTTAAGTATCTTAAATAACTCCTTTAATTTTTTTCTCTCTAAGAGTGCGATAATTTCTTACTTTATTTAATCAGGAAGGATATCTATTGCTATGTGCAGCGTTTCAAGGATTTAATTAAACAACTTTAACCAAAAATATACTTTTAATTACAAAAATAAATGAAATATAAAAAACAAACTTTACATCTACAATGAATCTAATATAAGGGAGAGGAAGGTAGATGAATGGTCGAACGGTAGGCACTCTCCATACCCCTCTCACCTTCGGGAGAGAAGAGTGGAGAAGGGCCTGTGTCAGCCTTGAATCTTTCCTTCCTACTATCTCACCCCCTAAAAAAAGTTAGAAAAACTCATTCAAAAATTAAGACATTGATTACCTTGGAAAGCAAAAATATAACAATGTACGATATATATTGCAGAAAGATTTATTTTGAAAATTTACCGGCTTGCCAACTTAGTGGTAGTCATGCCGATGTGCCGATAATTGTGATGTTCAAAGGCACCAATGCTGCAGTTATATTGGTTAATGACATTCACTTTCTGAAGGGTATCAGCCCAGTAGAGGCAACAATGTTTTCCTATATTTTGTAGTAGGTGAGAAGAGGGAGCTTGGACTGAGGTGCTGTTGAGGTGATGTTCCTGTTAATTATTGACTTTATTATATTCTCATCGATTTTATAGCTAGTTTGTAGTAGAGACGGAGGGAATCTAGTTTTGTCAGGGACTTGGCTGAGGGTAACCATTGTTAATATATATATATATATATATATATTAACAATGGTTACCCTCAGCCAAGTCCCTGACAAAACTAGATTCCCTCCGTCTCTACTACAAACTAGCTATAAAATCGATGAGAATATAATAAAGTCAATAATCAACAGGAACATCACCTCAACAGCACCTCAGTCCAAGCTCCCTCTTCTCACCTACAACAAAATATAGGAAAACATTGTTGCCTCTACTGGGCTGACACCCTTCAGAAAGTAAATGTCATTTACCAATATAACTGCAGCATTGGTGCCTTTGAACATCACAATTATCGGCACATCGGCATGACTACCACTAAGTTGGCAAGCCGGTAAATTTTCAATATAAATCTTTCTGCATTATATATCGTACATTGTTATATTTTTGCTTTCCATAGTAATCAATGTCTTAATTTTTAAATGAGTTTTTTTAACTTTTTGGGGGGGGTAAGATAGTAAGAAGGAAAGGTTAAAGGCTGACACAGGCCCTTCTCCACTCTTCTCTCCCGAAGGTGAGAGGGGTATGGAGAGTGCCTACCGTTCGACCATTCATCTACCTTCCTCTCCCTTCCCAAAGGGTCAAATGCGATCCAAATGGAGAAAGGTCTGCTGGAGCCCTTGAAGGTAGAAAGGAGTAGAAGAAGAATCAAATATTTGAAGTAAGAGGAAGAGAGTAAAAAATCGATGTCAATATATCTTGACCTTCTTCATATAGTTGAAAGATGTGATAGAATGGAACAACTCCATTGTATGAACTTACTCATCTTATTGTAGATTCCAAACCACACATTCCACTATCGCTTGGTTCTTTCCATCTTTTTTAATTCTTTTAATCCATTTTTTAACTTCCTACAGGTAGCGATGGAACCGGCTGATCCATGTTACCTTTTACAGTTTATCTTTCATTTGTGTGCTTACTGTGACATTCATGGCGTCATGTTTTAAGCTATATTGTTCAAATTATTTATTTTGTTTGTTGTTTATATTGTCAATGTTGCGTTGTTTGTTTGTTTTTAATTTTGATATTTATTATTTTAATTATGTTTTTCTAATTAATTTTTAAAGTTGTTTCGTTTTGAGCTTAGTTTTCCACTTACTCTTACTTCACTTTTGTTTTTCACTTTTCTTTTCATTTTTGTTTTGTTTATTTTATCTCTTTACTTTAGTTCTTTATGTCGTCGTTTCAATAATCAGTTGTTCATTATTTTTATTATTATTTCTTATTCAGGGTATCTCTGCGGTATTTCTGTTGGGTAGACTTTATCGGTTTGTGTTTATGGCCCACAATTCTCAGCTGATATCTTCCGATTGGGAATCGAAGATTAAAGGGGCCTCCTGCGCTGATGTTAGTGTTCTCTGCAAAGGTAAGAAAGAGCTCGTTCTTCAATTCTCCTCCGTATTTTCTCCCTTTTTCTTGATGTTGATATTGAACACTTCTATTCTTGTCTCTTGGTGCAGACTCCGCTGACTGTTCTCTCTCTTTGCCGCGTGTTAGTAATGAAGTAGAAAGCTTTATTCTGAATCATCTGGAGTTCCAGTTTTTTAGTTGTTTTTTTAGTCTCAATGTAGATTGGGTAGGGAGGTAGAAAGAGAGCCTTCCTTCCTAGTGCCACATATGTTTTCCTCTTTGTCTTCATAATTAAATTGAAGACTTAAGCTGTATAGTAAATTTAGCATTGTTGTTTTCCTATTCTTCTTCTCCGTTATGTTATTTTCTAGCCTCGTGTTATTTTTAATCTCAAGATCTGGTCGTCAAATTAGATATGTGACCTTTTGATTCTGGAGATTGGAAGTATCGTAAATTTTCACCTAATGGTTCTTATCTTCCAGCCACTTTCAAAATTATTAATGTTGTTGATCTCTAATGCTGCACTTTTAGCCTGATAGCTTTCTTTCCTGTGCGGTATAAGGACAAGCTGGCTTATCTCATCCTCGAAGTGTATGTTTAAACAATCAGGCATTTATGGGGGTGGCAGATCCCCTGTATATATTAAACTAGCATAGGTACCCGGCGTTGTCCGAGATAAAAATAAGTCCTGTTGCAAATAAATACAGATGCATATTGTTTGAAACTCTAATAATTTGACACAAAAATATCTTAACTTGCTGATTATTGTTATTATTTTTAAGGTGAAGACAGATTTAGGAGAGTTTCGCACTCTCTCTATTATATAATATTATCATATAATATACTTAAAATGAGTAAACTTTTGACAACGCGGGCCTAGCAGTTTACACACACGCGTGAATGAGCATTAGTAAGGAGCGAACAACGTTGTGGCCGAAGGAACAGATAGAACGTCTTATAGATACAGATATAGCGTGAGACTGAGACAGGTCCCGACCCCTTTCGTCTATCCTGTTGGAGTCCAGCTTCTAGTTTAAATTTTGGTCCTGCATAATCATTAATCACCATGTATGCTTTGCTGCGTGTGTTGTAATCGTAGAAAATTCCCTCCAGATTGCTTTATCTAGAGATTTAAGATCTTATATTGGATTATTCTGACCCAGACTACATCGCTCAGGACAGATCGATGTAATTTTTTCTCTGCTTTTGCCTTAGTTATTTTTTTTATTTTTATAATGAGTGCCATCGTGGTGTTCTGCCTCTTCCGAATCTGAATTGGTAATCATTAAAAAGGTTATTTTTCCTGAGATATTCTTCGATTGAGGAATTTTTCGAAAACTTTGCACATGAAATTCAATAATGATATAACTTGAGGTGGCTTTCCGGGTTTCTGGACGAAAATAATGTTGGCTAGTTTATAACAATCAGTGAAGTAGCTAGTGTTTAGGCACGCGTTAGTGATGTTCTTTAATGTTTCTATGAATTTCTCCGGTTCCTAGGTAAGATTTATTTCGGTTTTAACTGTGGTGCCTGCTCCTTTTTGATTGAATGATTTGATTACGCCTTTGATTTCCTCTGTTGCTATATAGGCGCCTGTATTCCGAATTTATTCTCTGTGTTGCGCTACTGTTGGTGCTGGAATTATCTTGGTGATGTTTTCTCGCAAGTTAGTGTAGAACATTTTGTATATCTCTTGATTGAACTCTTCTTTGTCCTATGGTGTTATAGAAAACATAGACTTTCAGTGTGTACGAAATAGTTCTTATGTAGTCTTGTCTCATTGGATTTTCTTTCTATTCGTGTTTAATTGTTATTTATTTCTCTAGCGTATGCTTTTAAATTTTCTTTAGATTTTCTTTCTACATTTATTTATTATATGAGGCTATTCCATCTATGACCTTGTTGCTTGTCTATGAGATGCCTTAGTTCTTCTTTTCTTCTTCTGAGCGCATGGTATATTTCTCTTGTTGGTCCAATGAGCTTGAATTAATCGTACATTTCGCTTAGTTGTCAAATTTTTATCTTCATTTTTTTGTTCACGGAGGCTGGAAATCTCGTCCACCGGATGATTTTTTCGTCCACTAGGTTGATCGTTCTTGTCAATCTTGAATTTCTTTCGTCGATTTCTTCCAGGTTTGCGTCTGAGAGATTATTAGGCATGAAGTTACAGAGTTATTATTTGTAACATTCTAGTTAGATCTTCTGTAGTTTTTCCTCTTAGGTTCTGCTCGCTGTATTTGGTATCATTACTACATGCAATGGGTATTTCTTGTTGGTAGTGGTGGTGGTGATAGTGAGAATTTCATATAAGTGAGGTCGTGGGGGTTATCTGGTAACTACATCTTCTTTATCCTGTTCTTTTCAAGCATCGTATTCAATGAAGTTGTGAAGATTCCTGGTTTCCTTATAATCATGACATGGGAATATAAGATGCACGTCAGGAGTTCCGTTGATGTTCCCTGTGGCACTGTTAGGTGTGGCTTAACTTCCTTCATTTATCTAACTCTGGCTCTTGCCACTCTCGCATAGGTTGTGTTTCTTTCCTTTTCATCTTCGTCTTTTAATTCATTTTCCTTCCGTTCCATTATTTTCTTTTTGGGCATGCCATCACCATGATTCTGTATGGTTTCCTTACCATATCTTCATTCATGATTTTTTGTCCGCATTCCAAACATATTGTGTCCTGAGTGCACAGTCTTGTTAGAAGATCTTCCATTTTATAGCTCATAACGCATATTTGGATGTTGATATGCTTCTCCCGTTGCATATGCCTCGGCAATCCTCATGTTGAACATAAGTAGCCCTCGTTGGTTATTGTTTTAAGAATTTCCGTCATTGCATACACAATTTTGAACACGTGTTGTCCAAATTTAATGATTTCGTTAATTTTGATGCATTCGTGATTTTTTCTATTTCCCTTTTCATTTCTTCTATTTCCAAATCTCTTAAATAATTATTCAACATAATATTAGAAAACCCAAACCTTCTTTAAGTTACGTATATGAGTAAGTTGTTCCAATTGCGATAAAAATGTATCGAAGAAACGATATATAATTTTAGGGCGTTTTAAGAATCCAAAAATGGGTTCTCGTTTCAGATAACTTTAACGGTGCTTTAGTAAAACATAGCTACTATACCTTAGCCACACGAGTCTCCTGACAAATTTAATTCTTGGTTCCAGATTTCTAAAAGTGGGTATAATATGCATTTCATTAGTCTGTCAGTTACGGGAAAGGTTTTTTGCTTTTAATATAGAGAAGTTCTTGGATCGTTCTTAATTTGCAAGATGGAAGTAGCCCTGATGATCGATTCTCTTGTAAAGCGACCGCTATGAGCTTCTTTCCCGTGCTTCTCTTTGGCTCTTCTTGATAAATGAAGTGTCAGATGTCTTCAGGGCTTCTTCGTGCTCATCTTGATGTACTTAGAATACAGGACTGCAAATTTCCCTGGTGCAATTATATTTATACATCAGGTGATTTTATGGATATTTGGAACATAGGTTATGGGGTGGTTTCTTATGAGAATATTATGGTTTTCTTGTTTATGAGGAATATGGTGAGGTCTATTTGATCGTCTTCATCACTGTTTTGTATACAGCTGGTAAGGATTTTCCCTGTTGCCTAGTCGTCATGTTTATGCTGGATCCTCATAGAGCAGAGATTGAATAGGCGAATCTGCTGTCCTGTACCGGTTGTGGTGGACTCATGCATGTTATATTATCTGTCTTGTTATCGGTTGATGGCTTTTGATACTTAATTGTTGGTATATCCATTACTTATTAGAGCCTGTGTGACTCTTTTTAGCTCTTGGTGCACGGCACTGCAATTATTTTTGTGGATGAGAGCTCTTATCACATGTGCTTTGATAGTGGCGCGTGATGAATCTGTTAAGGCACTCACTTCTTCCATTGAGATAAAATTCCCTGTTGGTTAGATTACAATACAATCCAGTAACGAACCCTTAAGTTCGCTAACTCAACAAGGAATCAGGCAAAGGCAAACTTTCACTCTATCCATGAACAAATTTGTAAAATTGACAGGCAGGGACTAACCCATGGTGACGCCAGTAATTTGTTGAAACACTCCGCCATCCGGCGAGATGAAGGAAGCTTCCTTCGTGCACAGCTCCAAGAGGCATTTCATAGCAACCTTCGGGATGTCGAACTTGGTCTGGCTGCTTCGGGATAGATCTCGTTCAAGATGAACCATTTTTCTGTCTATATGAACATTTGTACTAAGGGTCCCACGTGAAGGGAGGCAATGATGCACTCCACATCAAAACTCTTAAGGTCATCAAGTAAATCCTCCGAGGAGATAAGGTTGTAATCGTTAGAGATAAATGAGATAATATATCGTTCAGTCGTTGGGTGAGGTGGTCGGTCGGAGTAGGTATCTTAGTGATTATTGTTCTAAGGGGTTGCTGTGGAGGGGTTATTTTCACCTTTCGGTAGCAGTATTCTAATGTGCAGTCTCCTGTTAGAAGAAACAATTAGGTTCCTCCTGTTTTGACGTTCACAAACTTGATTTTTTACTAGAACATTTCTCTATGTTTTCTATAGGCATAAGGTGATCGCCCGGAATTTGCTGGTTTCACTTAAGATATCATTGATCTTTTAAATTTTCCAGTTAGTAGGGTATTGATCATAGCAGGGCCTCTTATTTTCTCTTTGGATGATGATGGTAGTGTCCCGTCTCAAAGATCTGGCTGTGCCTCCGTCTCTCTTTTTTTATGATATTGTTTCTGTGGTAGCCGCACTCAATCCTTTTGCAGCTCTTCACAGATACCCTCGTCGATCTTAACTTTTCCGTCTTTGCATGGCGGAAAATGCTATCGAGAGTAAATCAAGCTCCGACCACTTCGCATTGGGGTAGGTTTGGACATGGTGTGACAGTTCAAGCCAAAGTTCAAAAGCTCCTCTTAGTCATGGTGAGGGTCTTCATCGTTAAATTGGTGTTGTGGGATAGAGAGAGGTAATGCTCTACATTACTTCCATTTAGATAAACTAGTTTACATATATCTCGTCTAAACTGTGATGGTCGCTCTATGTAGGTATATATTTAGTCGAAGTTGATAGCAAATACTGGTCTTCTGGTCAACATTAATGTCAAAAGAGCGCACTCATTTTTGACATCCTTCCGGTGCCATTAGAGTAGAGTGAGTATGTTCTTCTTTATTTTAAGTTGTCTGCTCACATGCTATCTCCTGTACACTCTGGTTTCAATAACTTGGCGGATTGCTGGTTCATGACATCTGATATTACTGTATATAGGTAGCAAGTCCTCTTGTGGGCAAGTTCATTTAAACACTACGGCAGCCTCTATGTTCAAGTTTTTCCAGCTATTTGTTCAAGTCATCGGACAATGGTACGATGGACAATAGTTAATTCCTATAAGCGTTGTCCAAAGGAAATTGAAAGATTATTATCTTTTGGTTATTTTCCTTTCGCAAGCTTTCAATCTACACATATCATCTTCTGGCAATGATACATAACTTACAATAGAGTTATATAAAGGTAAATAACAGTATGCGAATCAGTATGATCACGACGTAACTCTTGAGACGACTGACACTTCACATATCTAAAGGAACCCCAAGGAAGCACGCTGAACAGACTCATAACGGTCGCCTACAAGAGAATCGATCGTCAGGAATATTTCAGTCCTGCAAATTCAGGACGAACTACAACGTTTTCAAATCCTTGAGGCCCTCAACATTAAATACAAAAACCCTTCCTTTAATTCTGAAACTATTGCAATGTATATTGTAACCATTTTGGAAATATCGATCCCAGAATTAAGTTTGTAAGGAAAGACTTACGTGGCTAAAGTTGGGTGTTCAGTCGGGGCTCGGGCAAACTGAGGCGCTGAATGGCCGACGTCACACGCCTGCAACCAATCACGTTGGTTTCAGCCTTCCTGCTCACGGGTTTGGCCTTTATAAAAACTTCAGTGTATATACTCGTATGTATCTTTGCCCAAATTAGATTTATATACTTCAGTTTAGGGGCACAAGCTAACAGGCGCTATATCTGGGCGACAATTAATGCGATCCGTTTTGTAAGTTTATATAAATAATAAAGACGATAGCACCGCCTACTTTAGGCTATTTCCGCCAAAAGGTAACATTATTCAGTTACTCTAGAAATGGGGAACTTTTCCCCCATACCCCTCATTTAATTTTGCCCCTCCCCGCAATTTAAAAAAACACTCGTAATATTCCTAATTCAAAAGGCTAACATCAGATTTGAATGCAAAAGTTGATTGCGCTCTCGTCGTCTTAAATTACCTAATAAATAATCACTTCACGACAAAAGCTAAACCATCTCCACTTTTCACTATTATAGTCGAGCCGCGCTTCTTTTCCACACCTGTTGCAAATCTTGGCTTCTAAAATGAAGCCATGATCTCTAAAAAAGTCTATTAAATTGACCGAGAAATCAACAAAAGTCGTATTAAAGTCCGACAAACCGAATGCACAAAAATCGGGCTCTTTTAACTGCCTGGCTCTAGGGTTGACAATGTTTGGAATAAGGTCGAATTAAGGTTTGCCAGTGTGTGTAAATAATGGTTTATTTTAACATTAAGAGAAACTAAGGTTCTCGTATTTAAATGTCAATTTTAACCTCTTCAATGTATAGTATCATAAAAATATGTACTTCCCCTGCCAAACCGAAACCATATACGAGTATGCCGACTGTAATACATAAAATGACTTTTGGATTTAAACGACATAAGTAAACAAAGCATAAAAAATTTAATACATTACTAAACATAAAAAAATCAATGCATTACTAAATAATATAATTGAGTAGAAGTGCAGATATTTACTAAATAATAAAGAATAAAGGCTAAAAGAAATATCAATAAATAAAATGCTGTGATTCGCCATATCCAGATTAGGCTACCTTCTGATGCAATAAAAGCCTAAATTTAAGTCCAAAATTGTAGCCCAAAATTGTAGCCCAGAAATAGCGCCCCCTATCGTGCGCCCCTAAACTGAAGTATTACGGAAATCATTATTTTTAGCATTAATTTCTACACTTTTGATAAAAGTTAGCATTTCTTTTGCCACCCCTTTCTTTGAGAAACCATATTTTATATATATATATATATATATATATATATATATATATATAATCCTTCTGCAATTTAATTAATCTTTACATCTTTAACTAAGATAGTTAGGCTAATCTGTACTATTTAAATCAATGAGATGATTTTCTATCTCTCTACTTTTACCATGGAGCTGTTTAAGATACCCAACAGGAGGTGTATTTTGTGTTTTCTAAGGCAATTGGAACACCATATAATAAACTTTGAAAGTGTTTGGGTTTTGTAATATTGCCTTACGCATTATTTAAGAGATTTGGAAAGAAAAAAGCTACTTTAATTCCTTGAGAAGGATTTTTATGTTATCTTTAGTAAGTTCGTTCAGAAATTCAAGAAATTATCTCTTAATCTTCAGTACGTTTATTATTAAGACTCTTTCTAGCCGAGAGCATCACAGATAAAACACTCTTAATAAAACAAAACTCATCAACTTAAAATTATATATCTTAGCTCTAATTGCTTAGATGCAGTAAGCTAGTGCATGTATTCGCTCAAGATGACCTTAATTCGTTTATGCACTCTTTAAGCTTTAGTGTTTTGCATCACATTTTGCGCACACCAAGTAACGTCATTCCTATCTTATCTCTCTTATTTCATTTTAGTTTGCGATGATTGTAGTGTTGGTAGCATAAATGGTCATAAGCCCAATAGAAATCAGCTTTATGAATGATTACTTGTTCTTCCTAGTGTTCTGCCAGCCATTCTCATCCCAGCACTACTGTGAAAATAGGATTAATATCTTTCCAAAAACAATATTTATCCTACGGCGAAAGATAAAGTAAATTTACTTCCTCCCAAATTTCCCAAGGGAATCCGCATACAATTCTTCAGTGACGGTTACATTCTTTTCTTTTCAACCTTTCGAGAGAATTGCTAATCCGTACATACATATTTTGGACTTCCAACAAAACAAATCTGAGCCTCGCCTGACAGCCAAAACAAATTAGGAAATTGGGGTAGGAATTATTTTGAGATGGGACGCTTTTGGCTAATCATTTTTTTTTAAAGTACACATACACAGATATATATATATATATATATATATATATATATATATATATATATATATATATATATATATATATATATATATATATATATTCTCGTGAAAAATGCTGTAGATACTCATGGTTTGGATTATACGTTATCAGTAGGTCCCTACTGAGAAATAAATGTATCTTAAATGATTGCAGATCGTTCTCAAAATAAGTATCATTAAAAAAAATGCTAAAGCAAAATACCTTCAAATTACAATATCAAACATGTTGAACAACAATCTGAATGAAGAAATGAGAGAATCTTTTTAAGAAAACAGCTACAAAAGCCACAGCAAGCAATTTTGGGGGTCTATGGCTATGCAAATCTATTGAATAATATCCAACAAACTAAGGTATACTAACGCTACCTAAAATATGTTAGGCCACTAAGAGCCGTTTGGCCCCGAATTGAACTTAGTTCTGAATATGTCAGCTGCCCATGGTTGCTCATGCTACACCTAACACATTGCGATTATAAAACCATAACATACAGAGTGTCTAAAATGTTACTATGCACTGGAAATAAATAGTCATGCCAGGATCACAGTGCACCTCCTATGGGGTCTACAAAATATCAAGTGTGGAAACTTTTCGGAAACGGCTTCATATGAAAAGCGGAGGGGATCTTTCAATGGTTTCCAAACTGGATATCTTGTAGACCCCATAGGAGTTGTATTTTCTTAACTGCGATCCTGGCAGGACTATTTATTTCCAGTGCATCGTAACTTTTGGGACAAACTGTATAACAGCAATTTCGTGAAAAATACCATCATAAACGACTATCAATCATTAAAACAGATGAAACAGCACCTAACAATTTGCAGTTATTCGAAGAGTTAAAGAGTTCTTTCAAGAACTCTGTGACGGCGATGGATACTGAAACTCCCCCAGTAGAGAAAGATAGAGTTTTACTCGTAATTTAATTCATGGAAAACATCAATAGGCCAGTAATAAATCATTGTGTAACAATTACACTTATGAAGATTGGGAAAGAAAGTTTTGCATAATTAAGTAACTATTTTAAAAAAATATGAGTGCAGAAAAGATAGCATGTTCCAAAACAGGTATTACAGAAAACATGTCAATCAGTTTCGTATAAATAACATAGCAAATATTACAAAATTCATAAATAACAGAATAAGAGAATTATTAGATTCAAATCAACGGCCAGAACAAGCAGCTCTCAGAAGCAATTGCGGTGCATACTGTGAGGGAGTCCCACGTGGAATCTCTTGAGCAGACGGAACTTCCACGTGCGGTAGAATGCCCGGTTAGGCCTAAATTGGCAAGCCTACCCCCCCCCCTCCCCTTCAAATGCGGTAGCCTCGAACCGCGTCCCCCACGATTCACCTTTACGCGGACTAGAATAGCCTCTGCAAGAAGATTCAAGGCCATTCGAGAGTAGAGCTGTTTCCCGCTAACCCCCCTCGGGGAGAGCCTTGGACATAAATAGTGTTCGACTCCCATGAGGAGACACAGAGTTGAGAAGTCTCGCCCAGACCCCAGAAGATTCCGCATTGTCCCAAGTCAAGTGCTAGCAACAAAGCAAAGTGACAGCTGGACTATTTTGTGTATTTGGAATTAGCCCCAGCCAGGAGGTAATTCCACTGAACGATCGCCCCCGAGTAATTTTCCTGACTTCTCCCATCAACTCCTGTCGAAGCACTCCTCATTTTAGGTAGCCGAAATACTCCTTCTTGGACCGGAAGTTACTTCCCGTAAGCCAACCCCTCTCCCCCCTTAAGTAACTCAATTGAGTTAATTACCCCCCCCCCACACCCATTGGAATAGTCTCCTCCTTTAATACCTTAAGTTCTAACTTTATAGTCTCCTTTATAACTACAATTCCCCTTTTCATTTACTGATGTAATTTTGCCCGTTAATTCTCTGAGGTAATTTTACCCATCAATTCTCTCATTATTTTTGTGTAAATAAAATTATATTTTTATACATGCCTCTTTAAATAACCTTGAGCTTTGCTATTGCCCATAATTTACCTGACCTCGTTGCACTCTCTCGCTACTCAGCCCGTCTAAACTCGTGGTTTTCGTCCCTTTTGTCCGTTCGCTTTCAAGTTATTGGTCCCTTCCTCATAGATATAATATGGTATTGATATAATGTAATGCCATACCACGACATATATAACCATTGCTCATAAAACATTGTTTATTGCAGCTATGTAATGAATACGAAAGACCTATCAATATGGCAGTTTTAGATTGAGAGAAAACTTTCGATTTATTTAACAGTGATGCAATAATAAGAGCCTAATATAAATATGTAATTCGAAAGAAACACACGGGCTACTCACCAACATATGGCTATGAAACATCGTCATTAAGGTTTACTCAGTCAAAGAATCCAAAAAAATAATAAAGAATAAGGCCTGGGTATACCATCTCCCCCAAACTGTTTACAGCAGTATTAGGAGATTTTTAGTATATTAGAATTTAATGAAAAGGAAAAAAAAATAATGGAGTATATCTAGTCATTGGATTTTTTCTCGAACCCATAAGAATTGCAGTTCAGGAATGATAGGGGAATTATAATGAGCCAGTCTCATAGTTAGAACGATGATAAAATTTTGAAGCCGAAAAAAATGATGAATTTTTATGCAGAAGATAAAAAAGAAAAAGTGAAGAACAAATTTTAGTGCAGGTACAAGAATACCTATACTTACTAAACATGGAAAAGTAAAATCACTAGGACGAAAAATATTGTTAGGGGAAGGAGGAGGGGGGGGGGGTGTCTCTCTGCGCTTAATACGTAAACTATAATAAACTTATGAGAATGTTAAAGAAACTGGGAGAAGTTGTGATTTATCTTCTATATAAGTGTGCCGAAAGTGTCAGGGGGACAATCTTAATCCTGCCGAGTTGTTTCAGGTAACAAGAAACAGAGTCGGGTGGCGCTCCATGGTTGCCGAATTCCAGGTGGATGTGGCACGTTGGTAAAGGTGAGGTATGTTTTAAGAAAGATATTTGTCTATTTAATGGTTACGCCTGTAAGTTATATATAGTAGAATTAATGAAGTTACTTTAGAATTAATGAAATTACATTGGAATTAATAAGCGTTTTGGTGGCCAAATCGGTATATCGGCTATTGTTTGGTAAGCCTTTTAGCTTTTTATGTATTGTGGAGTCGGTCACCTCCAGCCACACAGAATAGGGACGGTCTTCTTTCGCATGAAATATATTCGTGTAATTTTTGCCAGGTTGTCTTTATGACATGGTCAGTCTCACAAATCTACTATAATTCTTTAATGGCATTCTGAGTGAGTATGATCATAGTCGGGCTGTGGACATCTTATACCTGGACTTTTAAAAGGCTTTTGATAAGGTGCCACAATTCCGCGCGGTTGGCATAACAGGTAGGGTGCCCGACTGGGTTGAGAAATGGTTGTTAGGCAAGGGATAAAGAGAGAATAAATGGTGTAGCCTCGAGATGGACTCCCGTGAATAGTGGGATGCTCTAGGGTCCTGTGCTCGGTAATCTCTTGTTCATAATCTATAAAAATGATATAGACGATGGGTTTCTTTGCTCGATATTCAAGTTCACGGACTATACAAAATTAGGAGGCAGCATGAACTCACGTGAAGGAGTTTTAAACCTAAAAAAGCGCTTTCAAAGATTAGGAGAGTGGTCCGAGACTTGATTGATGCTATTCAACCTTGACAAGTGCAAAGTGATACACATCGGCAATGTTAATCTTCGAGAAGACTACCACTTGTTAGGTAGAGTTCTGGAGGTGACTGACCTAGAAAAGGACTGGGATATGCAAATCAGCAGCGACCTAAAGTTTTCGAGGCAGTTTGGCGATGTTGAAAAAAAGCCCAAAGACTATTGGGATACATAAAGAGGCAATTGCCCTTCCGTAACAAGGAAATTGTCCTCAAATTGTACAGCTCTTTAGGCAGACGTCACCTGGAGTAGGTCGTTCAATTCTGGTCCCCTACACAGCGTAAGAACATAGATAGACTGGAATGGGCCGACGCTAGGGCCATTAAGTTAATTCCTTCACTTAGGTACCACAGCTTCCAGTGTCGGCTTCAAGAATTGGGGCTTTTCTCTTCGGAGACCCGTATATTACGAAACCAGCTAATAGAGACCTTCAAGATTTTAAGTTGTGTCGAAAACGTGGACTACAAAGGATGTTCACGTTGAATACAAATTCAACTCGTAACCATGGTAAAAGCTGGATTTGCCCCTATTCCAGGCTATAATTTGCGGGAACTACTTCCTGTATAAGATTTTCGGTACATGGAACAATTTCCCGGTAGAGGTGGTAAATAGTTCGTCTGTAGAACAGTTTAAATCTAGACTGGATGATGTAATCCATGAATATGTATAGAACGTATAATAAAGTAGATTATAAAAGTAATTTAAATAGGTTTCAGCTATTCTATTAAAATTTTCTGATTGTGTCCTTTTCCACATCACAATCAGGTATCCGTAAAAGCGGGTGGGAGGGTCTTTAACTGTGCTATGCTTTTTCTCTTGCTACATGTTGGCCCTTTCCCAAAATAGTTCCTCCTCAGTATGGTCAGCAATGACCTTTGAGGTGCTACTATTCCTTGTGACTCCTTGTGACTGTTAACTTGTCCATTTTTACAGTTCTTACTCGAGATCTTTCCTTCTTCCATAACATAGTCTCACTCCCACACCCCAACGTTGGCCCCAGCATACAACCATGCAGCTTCCCCGCGAATTGCACATTTAAACTCTTAACATTCACTAACGCTCGAATTGCAACTGAACTTCCTACTATCTAAACCCTTGTGGTCTCAATCTGTCATACATTATCAGTACCACCATCAACTACAACGCATCCCAATTACTCAAAGCTTTGCACTTGTTCAAAAGAGACACTACCGAATCGTATATCCCCCATCAACTTATTCGCACCCTAACTACCATTACCTTTCTCTTTTCTGCATTTACTTTTAGCACCATACTCTCAGACACCCATAGAAGCTTCGATTAAGATTTCCAGGTCTCTTTCACTCTCAACTATCAACACCAAGTCATCAGTATAAACCGACATGGAAATTATCCTTCACCATTCCTCATCAATCTCACATTCCTTTCCATACTTCTCTCATTACTCTATCTATAAACATATCAAACAGTCCTGGCGATATCAGACAACCTTGTCCTACACCCCTCACGTATTTTAAACCAATCCCTTCGGCAATCTTTCACTCTAACGCACGCTTTGCTTCCAACATAAATACGCATCACACCATCCATTAATTTAACACTCTCTCTAATACTGATTCTCTATCTATACGATTCTAATTTTTTTCAGGATCCAAGAACCCACATACACTTTACATCTACTACCCATCTAAATCTCCATAGTTCACCACCTACCAATCCTTCAATTATTCTCCTTATACACCCAAACTTTTTCCATACACTTTGACTACAACACGCAACAGAATTATCTCCTTGTAATTCTTGCATTCACGTTTATTCATTTCATCTTTATCCAACTGTATTATTACCTAACTCTTTCAGGATTCAGGCACACTTCCACTTTCATATGGTTTAAAACAGCCACCAGAGCCATTCCTAAATCAACCACTACTAATTTTATCATCTTAACCACGCTATCATCTATTCCAACTCCAAATAAATTCATTTTTATTTTATTATTAAAAGTATACAATATTTTCTTTAATAAATCCTATTAAGTATATATATATATATATATATACATATATATAATTCTAATATGTATATAATAATTATGAAGTAAACGCAGTTAAGAGTAAATATCATTCGCGTCATAAAATCGACTCCCACCAGTATGACATTCTTTAAATCCTTTGATCGATCTTCTCAATATTTATTTAAATTATCTTGGTTAAAAACCCATGAGGAAAAATTAGAATAAATTTTTATATAGTTTTTGTAATCATATTTATTCGAAATATTATTTTATTAATAAATATACCTTTATCTTAATTTGTAAATTTTTTATCAGTTTTCTTTAATAATCGAACACTTACGATCTTAATTCACTATTAATTTAAGGTTTGGGGAGAGGGGTGTATTCTCCATTGGATGAATGTAATCTGACCTGAGGATAATACATGTAAATCAATTGTTTGTGTAGAGAAATAGCTACATTAAGCATCCCGGAGGAGGATATGTACATTAAAGCCCCCCTTCCTTTGTGGAGAAAGCCGGAGAAGCAAGCTCTATGAGGAGAAGCGTGGGAACGGTAGCCGGCGAATAACAGTAACTGCCTACCCTGTTTGATCCCCCCTGTGCTTTGGGCAGTTGGGGCTAAAATCTGTTTTAAGGAGGCCACATAAAGACCTTAAACGACGCTCTAACGATCCAATTACCTACGAGACCCATAAACCCGTGGTTATGTAAAAAAAAGCGGTGCTAGTCAAAAGGCACGCCAAGTAGTGGGGCGGTTGAGTCTCTCTAATTAGCAAGCCGACTTGGGCACGCCAGTGCCACCCTTTGCACTTCTCGCTCTCACCAGATGCGTACTCACCATTCACGCTCCCCTCTGTGGCCTGGTATCTTTCCCCTTAGATGGGGCGGTGATCCACCTATATATAAGCCCAAAAAATAAAGAGAAGAGATTAGAATTCGATAAGAGAGAAGAAGTTTCAGTTCGTGAAGATCGATCCTTCAGCCATACAATACGATTTCCGTGAGAAACGATAGGATCAGATTGAGAAAATCGATCCCCCCATTCCCGGGCCGAATTAACATAAATAGTCAAGCTTGGTATCGGTGCCATACCGAAGAATCCTTTACAGACTTAGAAGAAGTCTGACTGGAGAAAAGTAAACCAGCTCACACTCGAGGTACTCTCACATCTCAAGCTCCGAAAGAGTGAGAGGAGAAGAACCCAGCCCGAACGAGGTTCCGTTCTTTAATTACGGTAAAAATCGCACTGAATACCCCAAAAGCTAGGAGAACACTTTACGTTGAAGAATCAGACACCAAGAGGCGTCAAGATCATTCACAAGAGGACTCTTAGAGCGAAGAGCACCGTAACTCTCGCCGTCTTCTTAATTTAACCAGAGGCAAGTGTGCAATAAGAAGGGACATCTTCTCATCTCTCTCTCTCTTTCTCTCTCTCTCTCTCGCTATACCACCGCTACGAAATTCAAGGATCGGTCACGACACCACTCCAAAGCAAGAGATAAGCCCTCCAGCTGCATCCGGCCAGCCCTGATCCTTCCGGTCATGTAAGTTAGAAAGAACATTTATATTCATATTGCGATAGTATGTATTTAGTACGTCTCAAGTTTTAAGGGAAGCAGAAACCATTGTTCATGAACCTCGGTCATATTTGCTAGTAGACGAGAGTACTTTAATTTAATGTTTAACGCTAATCAAAAGGGGTCGCGATAAAATCGGCAATTAGTGTGTTTACGTGTAGCCTATTTGTTTATTTTTGTCATCGTATTCTTTGTGAGAGGCCTAGATGCCAACCGGAATAGTCAAGTTTAGCATTAGGACAAAGATAGAAATGTGATAACTGTTTGTTTGTCATAGTTAAGTGCTACATTTATAATATATGTTTATTTTGGAATAATTCCTGTGTGTTTCTTCTTATCCTTACGTGTTGAAGTAGCCCTTCCTTAAGAACAAAACCACAAAGTTAGCATTCTTAGATCAAAGCCTACTTCATCAAAGAAGTATCTCAGGTAACACAAAGCATACCGCGACAAAAGTGGTGTCAAGAGTGGAGTGATCAAAAAGTAGCATTCTGCTACAGTATGTAAGAATTGGAGAAGCGATCGAAAATACTGAACTCAACCAGCTTTATACAAATTAAGTGAAGTTGGAACATAAAACATCTACTGCAAATTTAATGATTTTTTATTATAAACAATACATCACTAAAACAATAAAACCTAGTGAAAATATTGAAAACAACAAATCACTAAAACAAATAACAACGTAGTGAAAATAATATCGAAAATGACAACTCACTAAAATACAAACCTAGTGATAAACTATTGAAAATAATAAATAAGAACCTAGTGAAAATAACAACTCACTAAAATAGATAGAAACCTTTGAAAAAATATTGCAAAAAACAAATCACTAACACAAATAACAACCTAGTTAAAAACTATTGAAAAGAATAAATTAGTAAAATAAATAAAAACTCAATGGAATAAACTATTGAAAACAATAAGTTAATAAAGCAAATAAAGACCTAGTGAATTAATTTAACTAGTGAAAATGACAAATCGCTGAAATAAAGAAAACGCCCCTAAGATTTGAAGACATCAAATGATAAGAGTAAAGGAGGAATGATAAACAAACCCTAAAAAGAAAAGGCTTATTAACAGATTTGAAGAATTCTATTAGGAATTGTATGTTGCCATGTCCACCATACAACAGAGGTCAACTCAATAAGCGTGGGGGACGCCACAGCAGGCGCATTCTGAACATGTATCATTACATGTTTCTCTCAATTTTTTTTTGCCTGATTCTTTTGTTCAGGATTCAACTTGAAATTCATAAGGTTAATATTAGTTAAATATAATTGATTAAATCGCGCTTTAGGAATTGAGTCACGACGCTTCTCAAGATGTAGTTAATCTTTCTTACCGCTGTCGAGCCTAATGTGTTCTATGTTCCTATTTTATGCTCTGATCAGGAGTGATAGGCTGATATAAGTATATTTATTCTTGTATCTAATCTAGAAAAAAATTATAGTCAGTTATAATTTCACGTTCTTCTGGAAAACCATTGATCATTTTATTTCAAAAGTTCTTTTTTAAGAGCGTTTGTGGATGGTTTGTGAGAATTCTGTTGAAATTGACTGCAGTTTTTTATTCGAGGCAACTATTACGATGTTATTACTAGAGAGAAGGTGAATTATATATTCACATTGAATTCTGATTCTGTTTTGTTCCTAATAACAGAGTTATAAAAAATTCCCCATACACAACTGCAAATAGTTTAGTCGCGATGGAATCTCCATGCTTCACTCTTCTTTTTGCACTTTATTACTAAGGGGGGGGCAGTTGAAATGACGATGATTCGTGACCTTATATGTAAGGGAGTATGTTAGTGGGTGCTTATTTCATGATAAAGCTGTCGAAAGTAAAAAAAAAGCGAAAATTAAAAGGAGATTCCCATTTACCCATCACTCAAGGATTGGAGCATTCAATGAAAAATTGTACATATGTATTCTAGACCTATTACAACAAATTCAAAAATTTCAGGCAAAAAGAGAAGAGTTGAAAGAAATTGGTGCATATCTACAATCGAATAATGGAGAGGCAAATTTACGTCTGTATCTACTTGTTACCCACTGGAGTCTGGGATTGAGTAAACAACCAAGAATAATCAACGATAATAAATATCGCTAATTGGTAATCCCTGATCCATTGCCATCTTGATACTCATATATTGGGAAAACTTTGTTTCTCAACAAGATGAAGATTGTAAAGTACGAACCTATTTAGAAAGAAAACAACAGCCAGGAAATTTAAGATTATTTAGAAGAAAAAAATAAAAAGCCGAGAAGTTGCCAAAATCTAACAAAAAGTTACGAAAACATCCAAGAGGATGGAATAATATTCCACTCGATTATATTACTAAATAGTAGGTATGTGTTTCATAAAGTTTCGTGCTTTTTATGAGACAAATGCGAAAATACTCACTCTTAATAATAAAGTTGGGTAGAATCTAAAATTAGTCTAATTTACAAATAAAAAATACTTTGAGTAAAAACTTAAATATAGAAGATTTTAATATCCTTTATTTATTCGGATTTAATATTACGAAAAAGTCACCTGCCTAGGGTTTTTGCAGAGCCTAAAATATTGAAACACCTAATTTTGCACTGTTATTTTAGCTTTGCACAAATTTAATTTATATACTAAAAGTCATGTTAAATCAGTATGTATAGGCGATAGCCAGGAGCGCCACTGTACCGTGACTTTATAGAAATTCTTAGACCTGTATCAGTTGTGATCTAACAACTCGTGGGTCAATGTGAACACCGGCTAGACTGATGATGGCAAGAAGACATTAATTTTAGGCATGGTATTAGCTGCTAAACAAATGGGAAATTCCATTTCTGAAGCTTTGCGGACATTCAACATCTCTCGCTCTACAGTGGCACATGTGTATTAAGATTACGCCATAGAAGGTATTACCGCACACCCTGGACACTGCAATGGCCGATCACAGGTGCTTAATGATCGTTAAACGGGTCTACCTAGAATTCTATTTGGTAACACTAGCTCAATTCGCATCCCAATTAAATACAGGAGGTAGTAGACGCAGATCCATTAGGTCAGTGCAGCGTGTTTTATCTTCCATGGAATATGAGAGAAGAAGACCTACCAGAGTGCCGATGTAAGCACCACCCCATTGGATACAGTACCGCACTTTAGTTCGTGACGACGCGAGATGGACTATGGATGACTCGTAACATGTAGTATAGCATAATGAGTTACGGCTCCAGTTGTTTCAGACTGATGGTAGGTTTCAAGTGTGGCACAGCGCCCCCTTTAGGCCATGGACTCTATTTGTTAACGAGGCATCGCGCAGGCGGATGGTGGTTCCATACCGTTGTCGACTATGTTCATGTGGCATTGTTTAGGTCTGCTCGTACGCCTAAGCTTCACTGCTAGGTGACCATTTGTATCCATTCAGGGAGTTCATGCACCCAAACGACGATTGGATATTGCAGCAGAACAATGAACCGTGTGATCGGTTCCAATTCGCCCAGAAATATTTCGAGGAATATCCAAGAGAGTTCCGTCGAAAGGTGTGGTCACCATGATAAACTAACCTGAAACCAAGTAAGTATTTATGGGACGTGGTGGTCAGGTTCAGACGCTCCGAAGATCCGGTACTTACACGTATTAGAGAACTCTGGACAAATATAGAAACGGTATTGGTCGACATCTCTCCAGACGTCTTCCAGTCCCATTGAAAATAATACTGCCAACGTATAGTCACTCTTCTATTTTCCAAATCACCGGATTCATATTTACGTTGGCATTCACCCCCTACCCCTCGACCTCCCTTGCACTCTATAGGGTAGATTTGCGCCTTTAAGTCGACTCGATATAAACCAAATTAATTTTTCTTTCCCTCACAAAAGTCGCTTTCATACATTTGCGATGTACTTTTGAAAGTCAAATCGGAGTTTCTTTTAATGACTTTCTGATTTTAAATATATGTCATCTTTTTATTTAAATTGTTTATCGCTTCATTATAACTTGCAATCCTCGATTGATGGCATAGTTTCCCTACTTGGGCATACCTCAATTCCTTTCCCTTTTTTACGAAAGTTGTTTACTATATTTAACGGATTTTATTAATTGGTAAATAAATAATAGTGGAGAGTGGTAAATAAAATATAATATGGGCTTTACTAAGGGTTATGCGTTTTATAGCCGACATGAAGTCGAATTGAATCATGTCTCTATCTATCGATTAATTGCACCCAAGGCAACAAAATTTCGCTCAAATCACAAAAGTGTCTTACCACTTGGATGGGCAGTGATGATAGTTATTATTGCAAATAATATTAGGTTTTTTATCGTTCAGGGGTAGGGCGCAGGTGAATGGACATACAATTACTTCCCGGTGGAGTAACACCCTAATCAGCCTTGTTAGGCGCAGGAGAGAGGGATGATTCGGGTCAATCCTGCGCCAATTGACATAGGCTGTAGTGCCTATGGTTTGGATCGAATTTTAATATGATTCTCTGGGAAACACAAAATTTGTTGGTTAAACTCTTATAAAAACTAACAAAAAATACTTATTCAAGTGCCTTAAAATTCACGTTTTTCCTCACAGAAAATATTTACATTAATTTTGGGGCTTGTTTTTATATTGGGAGAAAACTTTACCCTTTATTTATGTTCCTCATGTCAATCACTCTCCTTTTATAATTCAGCAAACTTCGATACAGAATTAAGAACATAACAGAAACAAGCAATTATTATAACCTCCATCGACATACCTACATATGCAGTACTGTAATGTTATTTAGGATTAAATTGGTTATTAGTAAATAGAAATAAAAAAGACTGCGACAAAGAGATCTAATTTTTCTAAAACTATGTGCAGCAATGCCTCATATATAGAGTAATGCGACATGTAGACTGCACTTAAATGGTCGAAAAATACAAAAATAGGAGCACGACAGGAGTATCCGTATCTATCTAAAACTGTTTATATCGATGCTTGAATACTATTTCATGACCTGAAACTGAGGACAATAGAGACTTAGTATCTATGAAAAATATTCAAGCCAGCCTCATTATGCTCACCACATCCTGATATTTTTCTCTACTATATGATAACATAATTAGCCCTACCAGTATCATTGAAAGTAAATGCATTTTTTGAAGGCGAAAATAATAAGCACTTAGCAGAAGATAGAATATTTATAATAATAAATAAATAAGTTTACTCACGGTAACTTGAGAAATGTTATAGCCACATTGAAAAATAAATCTTACAAACAATAATATTAATCGGGAAGGCATTTAGAAAGCTACATCTTTAAAAGCAACATGCCTCTGTATCATCAACGTAAGAAATATATCCAATCCTGCGTACGAATATTCAAATGCAGAAGTAAACCATAGGCACTGAGGAAACCGTGTCTGCAGGAACTGAAGCAAACTCAGGAAACCATAAAAAATATTAAAAGCAACTTGCAGAGCCCATAGGGGAAATACTTGGGAAGGTGATGGACATAGTAAAAAGGATAAATTTTGAAATGAAAATAAGCAAAAGAGATTGAGAAAAAAAAATAAACGCATAAAATCCTAGATAGGAAATTCTATACCCAAGGTGGGGCAGGAGATAATCTCTAGAAAGAGGGAGTATACCATTTACTATCTGGCCAGAGTAAAGTGGCAAACTCAAGCTTTGGACCGTGATCAGTGGAAACTTATTGGAGGGGCTTTTACGAGTCATTGCAATGAGATAGAGTGATGATATATGCAATTGGCTGTGAACGGATAGAGTCTGGTCGATACAAAATCATGCTACTTTCATTGGTACGAAGTTCCACGAACTAGAAAACTTAGAAGAAATTAAGAGGATAGAAGGAAACATAATTAGTCGCAGCAAAAGAAAAATTTAATGAGAATTATCTGTAACTTTAAAAGTTTTCATATATTTAATGAGACGCAAAAGACCCATTGTTGGCGCAGGTTTCCTTATACAACACAACATAGGGGCTTTCAAAACAAAAATATAGGAATCGCCTAAAGATTAATCTAACTATGATTTAAAATAATCAGAGCCTTGCATCCTTAAAATCTCACCCAGATAAAGTAATTGAGGTATATATGTAGCTCCCATGAATGCACATACACAAGGAAACCATCATTTAAAGATGATTACAGGGACTTCAAAGCAAAGATTTGAGAGCAAAACCACAATAGTGGCTTGGTAGGAAAATTCACAATGAACGTGGAATGAAATTAGTAGAATTTGCGAAAAAGGTAAACCTTTCCTTTATCAACTATGGATCCCAAAAGTGCCAAAGCAACAATTTGAGTTGGAAACTTTCACTTATTAACAACTTCAAATACGATAGTAGTCAAAGAACTCTCAGGAGCAAGATCAGAATGATACGGGAAAGAAAACAAAACTACAACAACAAGAAAGATAAACATGTAGATAATAGTAAAGATAATAGATTATTAAGAGAGTTAAAGAATTCTAATACGAAATATAAAATAGTAATGACTACTATACGTAGATAACATGACAATAAACGAAGATGACTTTTCTCTTCTGTTTGGGAGTCTCTCTGGATAGAGAATTGAAGTAGTTGGAGTGAGTATTTCATTTGTTTGTAGCTTGCCCCTTATCCACCATAGATATATGCAGTCAGACGCTGAGAAAGGGTGAGACAGTAGTCATTCCGGCATATCTGGGTGTGCAACAATCAGAGTCAATCTGCCAAAATTATAGCCAGACCAAGTCTGGCACGTACGAGCTCGATACATCCACAGCTAGAGGAGCGGGGGGTGCCTCAGCTAGTATAAAAGTAGAGCAAAGGTAGCGCGGTGTCTCGAGGAGATCGAGGCTCACCATTGGGATACTTCCGGGAGTCTTTAGCTCGTCGGCTTAAAAACAAGGTCTGCTAACAAAAGTTGCGTGCTCTCACTTATTGTGATTTATGACCTTACGACCTACAAAACTTTCAATAATTCCCTGGCTAAACTTGGGAGGACTTTGGCAATCGTATCATTCGAAAGGGATGAAAAGAAACATAAGTGATTTAAATTTAGTTAGAATCGGGTAAGTAGTTATGATTTTATTGCCAAAGCAAAATAATTCCAAAGGTAACCATGGGACGACTTTAGAAATTACATTTCATTAGAAACAGGATGTAAAACAACATAGGGGTTTCAAATTTTGTTCGAATTTGTCAAATAGTTATGATGTTATTGCCAAAGAACATAATTCACGAGCTAACCTATCATTTGAAAGAGAATGTAAAACAACATACAATTTTCAAATTTCGTTAGAATCGGCCTAATAGTTACAATGTTATTACAAAAACAATAAAAAGCTAAACGGGGACCGACTGACCGATATAGTGAGATGTAGATCGCCCGCGACTAGACTAAAACTCGTGTTGTTTGTTCTTTTGATGGAAGCAGGTTGCCTGACGGACATGTATATAAGGCTTAGCATTAATACAACAAATTTCAGCAAATCAACATGCACATTTCAGGTTTTGTACTCTTGAGTACACATATTTCAAAGGTAGAACAGTCTTTTTGAGAAATATTTGGACCCCCCTCCTTTAAACTCAAAAATTCGTTTTTTTAAATTTTCAATCATAAAGATAAACATTAAATTTGTTGGTTTGTTGATATAAGAGCTTCTAAATACATTAAGAGTTGAGTTTAAACTGAAGAATAATGACAAACAAGTGAGGAGTTCAACGCTTACTATCTAACTGATACACACTATTTGTCAACTGGTACATTAAAATCATGCTTTATCTCAAACGATAGCATGAAGCCACAGGATTTTAGTACCGCCCGAATGTATTCCTCTCTTGCTTCTCAGGATGATCTCAGTAGGAATTCCTTTGGATTGTTTGCTATGCTATGGTTTTACTGGCAGGTTAGAGTATTTGCAGAAGATTGATCTGTCTCAGATGTGTACATCCCTCCGTGCATTTAGGAGAGAATTGGATGTCAAACCAGATGGGTCCATAATGACACACGACAAACTCTGTAAGGACATACAAGTCGTTACTAAGTTTTTCTGTTACCACATTAAGTCGACATATTCTGCTGGCAGTAGTGAGCCATATTGCATGATATATTGGCCATAGTTTCATCTGTAGGAGATCATCGGCAATTAAACCGCTGATAATTATGTACATGCAAGCTTGTTCCAGATTAAGCTTATTTACACCTACATCAGGAAGAGGAGCTCCATTAGAAACAGATGGTTAATTCTTTACCAAGTAGTCTTTTAAATTGAGTTCCACTTTCTGTTGGACTGGTGAAGTTTCACAGGTGGTTAATTCTTTAACAAATAGTCTTTTGCATTGAATTCCACTTTCTGTTGGACTAATATATTTCCTGCACAGGAGCCTCAAAGGAAGCTCATTTAGATGCAAGCTGCAGATGATCCACTGTAAAGGACGATGTAATTGACATTCCCGCCCTCATATGACTCCATTCTTGTAGCCAGTATTAGTTGCCGTGCTGTCAGCTCACAATGCCTTTATCTCATCTTTAATATCATTTTCAACAAGCCATTCCATTAGTCTGTCTACAATACCTGCACTGGTTCCTCGTTCAATAGTTAGATGATCTAAATAGAAAGTACCAGGTTCTCCTACAAGCACGTAGTGATTTTGAATTTCCTTTGCTCCATACCATTTTTTCCCTTTCTTCTTTTTAGTTAGTGTTTGGTCTCTCCTCCCATTAAAAAACATAACAGTAATTTTTATATCTCTGAAACATTCAGATTCGGTTAAATTCCTCCTCCTTAACTTCTGTCATACCGTCCAGACTTTGTGGTGGTCATTTTCATGGGAGCGGTCTTCTGAATGTATAATACCATAGTCGAATAGGGCTGCACTACTAATAGCAGCAGTATCAGCAGATCTATTTGACACAGAATAACATTCTGCTTCCATGGCAATTGTTGGTATTGGTATGATGTTGTTTTCTGTTCTCGTAAAGACTTTCTTCAACTCATCATCAGAAATATCAGAGGATGAGGTTTCTTCATCAAAGGCTTCTTCTGAAATTGTAGATTTCTCTTCCCTCTTCTCTTTTTGTGAATCTTCTTCTTCTCTTCTTTCCTGAATTCGATCTTTTCTTATTTTCCTTTTTCATCATTTGAATTATTTTTTACATCTTCTCCTCTAATTTTTATGTGACGCCCAGTTCTTGAGGCAATAAGAAATTCCTGCTCTTGAAGTGGCACTCTCATGTACTTTTCACTCTTGCAATCCAAGAGATCACGACACTGGCAGCATGCTCTATCAAAAAGTTGACCCAAAGATGAGATATGTAGCTTCTTACTCTTAATGGCGTTCATTCCTTGTTTTGATACCACAGACGCTTCATCCACCAATGGGAGCAGTTTATTTTATAACATTTTTGATCGACTGAACTGGATTACTGGCGTTTTCCAAATCTCAGTTAGGGTCTGGGGTGCTTCAGGAATAACAAGCTTGTTCCTCTTGTATTTATTGTTTTTAACATACTGAATATATCTTCCAACCTGTTATTTTGTTGGCAGCTCATAATGAGAAAGCTCTAGAAGTGGAGAGCCAAAGACACTGTGACTTGTTGATGTTTTAGTTTGTTTATTCATCTTAGCCCTGAAAATGAATAATAGAAAGACCCGTTAGTATAAAACAGAAATAATACATGTGATGAGTGAATCTATAACATATATTCAAAAAGGTAAAGCCATATCCCTCCATAGGAAATACTCTGTAAATATCTCGTTAATTCGTTATACATCGATTAATTAATAATCCTCTCAGAGTAGTTTGCAAACAAGGAATTCCTTAATCTAAAATTTCCTAAGCCTTAGGAATTAAAGAGCAAATTTTCTTCCTGTACGAAAATTACCCCTTTCTAGCATCAGAGACGAGAACTATAATAATTGATTACAACCAACCTCACCCTATGGAAAAGATAATTTTTAAGAAAAGATTGCCCCCCAAAACGGGGTCTTCATTTCCAAATTTTGGATGATCTGCTCTACAAAACCTGAAATGTGCCTTAAAATTGGTTGCAACACTACGCCCTAATGCATATGCTCCATCAGCGTCTGGTCGTTGAATTGGTTTATTGGGTACATCATTTACTTTGCGTGGATGAAAAGCGTCCCCCAGCTGTGTACATTGTAGTTTACCTTTCCATTGTAAGACCCGTACATATTTTTTGCATTTTCAATTTTTATTCGTTTTATAAATGATGAAGATCCTGGTCTACAGACCCGGAGTTTAGAATTCCACCCAAATTGTTTCCAAAAGTTCATTCTGACCTATAAAAAAAAATCCAATTTTTTTTTCCTTTTAACGAATTAAAACTTCGTAAATGCAAGACTTTAAACGCAAATTCCGATTTGGAAATTCCGAATTGGCAATTCTTAACAGGAATCTTCTCAATCACCCGTCTATGAGATTGAACCAACATCCAATCTCAGTGAGTTCAGGGCTTCTCTACCGCCCCTCTTCCTCGCCTGGAATGAAGTCCGATTTATAAATGCTTCACTACTTCTCCCTTCTATTCGCTTCACTTCAGTTCCAGTTAGATCATCGAATTAACATATTATAAGTCAAATCTTCTAATGAATTCTCTGGAGAAGAAGAAAAGGTCACAAATGGGCAATATAAATTCACGGTCATATAAGTATTCATATACAGTTTTATTCAGAAGTATAATTGAATAAACCGAGCAGTATTCTCTAATTTATTGACTTATAAGCATTTTATCATCATAAAACTGCAGGAAAATAGTTTATACATTATATAAAACGTATTATGTGGTCTAACCATTGTTTGTGTAAATCCAACACACCGCAAGAAAGAGAAAACGGAAGAATTTTTCTTCGGAAATAGTTATTTCCTACTTCGAAAAAATCCGAGCTCGGGTGGGATTCGAACCGTGCACACTGAGGCAGTGATCAACCGCTTTGGGCTACTCTTGTAGAGCTTGACTTTAATTTGTAGGATAAACAAAAGGACGTAGTGGGAGAAATTCATTTCATTAGATCGAGCAACCGCTCGAATTTTTTAATAAATCCTTTATCATCATCATCATTATCATCATCATTATCATCATCATCATCATCATCATTATCATCATCATCATCATTATCATCATCACTAACTCTATAATTTAAAAAATGGATTTTCTTTGAGTATTTGAATAATAATTTAATCTTAGTTTGGTGAAGTTCAGAAATAAATATAAATTTCGAATTTTTGTGATTTTTTAAAACTAAAAGAATTACAAATGGTGAAGTTCAGAAAATTTAATAAAATTTTGACATGGAAATTATTAGAGCAAATTTAGACTGAGAAAAAAAAAGAATCATGATAGGCCGTAGGCCACAGACCGAAATTGTGCCAGCAAAACGCAAGCTCGTTCTGTAAGGAGGAGTGGCGAAGCCGCTCATATTGTTATAACTATATAATAAGCCCAGAACTTTCTAAGAATAAGGCCAGATCTTTATAGAATAAGCTGCAAAATCGAATTCAGTGTACAGGATGCGCCAGTCACCATACGGTCGTTGGTTTACACTTTGCCACATCTCCTCAGAATGAGCAAAAGCAAAGAATACTGTGAATACACATGAAGGCCTCATTAGATCCGCATGACCTTCTCACTGTAATCAACTGAAACAATTATCAGTAGGTATAGGAACACTGCAACAGTGAAATCTCTGCCAAAATAGAAGGTAGCCCAAACAATCATTCACTGATATTGGTAACATGGTATGTAAGGTTAGAGTTATAGCGCACACTACTAAAATGAAAGTAATTCATTGTTTGGCTGCAACTGGAGGTATTTTCTTGAGGGAAGAAAGTGAAAAGATTCTTACGCCAAAATGAACAGACTAAATAGAATTAATATCTTACAAAAGCCTACGGTACCACAAGACTCACGTTTGCAAAGAAACACGTTCGCCACAATGAAACATTTTGATAGAAAGCTGTCTATCATGGAGCGACAAAACGAAAATAGAACAATTTGGCTAAATTTGACTTTAGACATGTTCGATGGAAAGATAGTGACGCGCTTTTTTTCGAGAAACACCATTCCAACCGTAAAACGGTGTAAAAACCTAATATTGTCATTTCAATCCTGATCATTATTTTTGGACCATTTGTTGAAATCGATAGAACAATGAAGAGCATTTGTATATTTTAAAAGAAAACGTACCATCAGCAAGAAAACTAAAGTTGGATGAACAGTTTGGCTTTCAGTAGAACCGCATTTCGAAACATACTGGTTCTTTAGGGAATAAATGCTTTGAAAATTGCGAAAGTAATGTTTATAAATGGCCATTATAGGAGCCAGAGCTGAATCCTACACAAATCATAAAGTAAAAACAAATTTGTCCACCATAGAAACCCCACGAATAACCATGAGTTGTGGATGTATTGTAAGGGGAAATGGAGCAAAATTTCTATTGAAAACGGCTGCAAGTTAATAGAAAACAATGACAAACGTTTGAATGCTGGAATTGCTTACAAAGATTATGCGAAAAAAATGGAAAGAAATTTTTTCCCTGTATGCAAATCTTTGTTTTGTGCCTAATTTTGTAATATTGCGAAATAGATTCTTGCGGAACATTTTAGATTATATTTTTCTATTAGACTTAGAATGTATAGGCAATATTTACTGCACCACCCAAATAATTAGTAATTTAAATAAGTAATAATAAGTCAAAATCTCACACCAGTGGTATGTATTCAAACTTTTCCTCCCAACTACATGTGCATATTTATAAGAATGTATGCACATACAAATGACACATTACGTGGAGAAGGGGAAAGAGCCCAGAAATTCCATAAATTATTTTTCATCATATAATCATCTTTAAAAGATTTTCCTTACTTATTGTAAAAGATGGATGTTTGGGTGCATTCTTTAATTTCAAATTAACTTTGAAAATCGGTAATAAACTAACTAGAAAAGTTTTTATAGGTCAGGTGGTGTACAAAGGAAGTAGTAATCTAATTGCATAGAGTTTGTTGAGTGTGTGATGTAATCTCGATTCTTAATAATATTCTAAAATTTTGTTGATGTATTTACAGGGAAATTTTTTTAAAATTGTTAGGGACAAGAATTTTGTTTTCAAATGAAACTAAAAATAGTTAAAAATGTAAATGAAAATTGCCCTTCTGCTCTTGGTTGCCTAATGATACTTAATAACACACAAACTTGCAAATGTGAGAGTAAGAAGTGTAAAATAAGTTCTAGACATGAGTATAAAATCTTTTATACAAAAAGAGATTATTTAATATTAAATTCCTCTGTAGGTTTGCTTGTTATTATAAACACAATGTATGCATACATATATATGTTTATTTCAGATACTGTTGAACTAATTAGTATCAACTAGGATGTAAATTGATTTTTTTTAAGTATACAGTAAAGTAAATCATTCTGATGAATGAAATCTGTAGAAAAACCATATTTAGTATTCAAAGTGTCACAAAAAATAACGAGTATGCAATACTGTACGAAAATAAATTGGCGTTCACAAACTTAAACTCTATTCGATAACAATTTCTAAAATGATGCGCACGCACGCCTCTTCTAAACTGAACGCTTCATATTTACATTTCATGAATAGATTTGGAAATGTTTTTTTTTTCTATGTACCAATCGGAAAAGGGGATTTCAGACATGCCATTTCCAACTGTTAGTTGCTATCCACCGTTAGGTCAGCCGCCTTAAAAAGTTTGTGGACCTGATCTGTTAATCTTGAAATCCAATTTGTTCAGAGCCTTCATCGCCCCGACAAAGCCTGATTTATTCACGTCTAAATTAAAAATGGATATAACTTAGAAAACGTATTTCGGTGAAAGATAAATTGATCCGCTACCGAATTCGATATTATACGAGAATTAGAGCTAATCTCTAGTCTTATTCTAAGGAATGGTCTAGATAGAATATTAGATGTCCCTGCACCATTTCTAATTCATGCCAATGCCCTGTTTCTAAAATGGAATTTGGTTGTCTTGAAGGATTCACTTCCCTCATCCAAGCCGCAAATTTCATATCTGTGTTATTTAACATCAGAAAATAAGTATTCAAAAAAATATTTTGGAAGGAAAATATTTTTTAGCTTCCAAAGGTAAAGATAGATATATTTGATATGAAATAAATAAAGGTTGAGTGACAGAAGGAAAGAAATTGAAGAGAAGGAAAGACAGACATCTAGGTCCACATATCAGATTTGGAGGAGAAATCATTGTATCCTTGCGCACGAGAGATGCGGGATGATAAAGAGTTTGAACAAATGCCTGTAAGAGAGAAAAGAGTCACCTTGGAGCCAGCGAGCTCCTCCTTATTATAATTCATCATTAAAAAAAGATATATTTATATATAATATGATGTGTAGTAATATGTCTGTGCAAAATAGGTCAAGATAATCTAAAATATGCTAGGATCACAAAAATACTTGTCTAGTCTACCTCTAAAGCAAGTCAGTGATTCATTATTAGCCAATGAGTGTAGTAAATCATTTTCTGCATTTAAAAATCGATTTACACAATTACACATTTCCTCTAATCAATATTTTTACTCTTGATTTAAGATCAATGTCCACGAGAAAGATAACCCCTATCTATATAAGCATATGTCTGGACTGATGTCATCTAAGCATGGAAATATTATAAAAACCTTAATCAATTCTCCCTTGCCCCACCGAATTAATCTTTTGCTTAACTGAAAGAATAACCAAGACGTGCAACCTCTACATAGTTATCTTTTAATATACCAGCAGTGAGTTTTGTACCTCTCCTTTGGCTCCCATTCAACATATCTATACCCGGCAAACTTGTAAACATTACCTTTAAGGGCAACATCTACAGGGGTTGGACAAAATAATGGAAACATTAATTAAATTACTTATTTGAGTCCGCTCCCCCTTAGCAGTATAAATAGATTCAAGACGCCGACCAATCGATTCATACAGCTTTGGGCTGTATCTATGCGAATTTAACTGTTTTCGAGTGAAACCTGCTCTAGCTCCTTCGTAGACGCTTTTTACGTGGAATATATTCCCTAGTTTTTGCTCCAATTTACACAAAAAAAGCATGATTATGGCAAGATCTGTGAATTATGGGGACCAATATGTGTCCAATGTGATTTTCAGGCATTTTAAATAAGCTTTTAAAACTTTTTTGATGTGAATGAGTGCATTAGTTAATGTTTCCATTACTTTGTCCAACCCCTGTATTTCCTTAACATATATAACAAATAATATTGGCCATGACACAGACCCATAGAGAACACTACTGAGGATTGGCTTAACTAATAATTTGTTACTAATTAATATAAACTGTTACTTTCTTAGTACTTTAAAGCTCTCATATACTCTGCATCATCTGTCCATGCTCTTCCCCAAAAAGCCTGTAATATATTCGAGAAGTTCTAGCGAACTTTCTTGACATAATCTATCTAGAGAAGACTCCTCGGATACACAGTAGTACATATATCTATCATAAGAGATGAACCATCAATAGATATAGGAAAGGAATAGATATAAAATACAAGAAAAACTATGGAACTAAATGTAAAGATCAACTAATAAGCAGTGATAGAGCCACGGTGATTGAACGTTTGCTAAAGTTATAACCTTAATAGCAGTGAACTCAGTGGTAGAATTGCTATCTCTGTAGTAGGTAGTTGTATTTATTACTGATTTAACTACATTTTTTTCTTCCATTTGAGGCCTTGCCCAGTGAGAAACCAGTTCACGTGGGATTCGATTGACAGGTATCTACATTGTATAGCAGCCGCCCTAAAGTCAACCCGAATCGGATCTCCATCTGACGACTAACCATACCAATTTTGGCCTAAATTCAGTTTTGGTTGGGGCTCCTTATAGTAGGTGGTTCTAGTGTACTGTAGGTTATTACAATATAAGAATAGGCTAACGGAACAGTTGACCCGAACGTACTTAGTACAAGGGACTATACTGTATATGTATAAACGTTGTATGAAGATAATTTGTGAAAACTTCAGATCACAGCACTCCCGGTAAATATTGCCACTGATGATCATAGAGTTAACCCCTGCTTTCCCTTATATTTTGCCAAGAATCGGAATCTTCATCGCCGAGTAACCATTTCCTTTCCCAAATGAATTCCCATGAATCGCTATCTTTTTCCATGGGTTAACTAACCCTTTATTTTACCGAATTAATCCTTATCTTAGACACGAGGTAAACTTTTCCTTTCACTGATGAATCCCCTGAGCCCCCATAAATCGATATGATTGTCTTGGATTTAAGCCTTTCATTTCCCTGATGAATCCCTTAAATTCCCATGAATCACTATTTTTATTTCCGAGCTAACCCTTTCCTTTCCCTGAGGAATTCCATGAATTTCCATCAATTGCAATCTTGCACTCCGAGATTAAACCCTTTCCTTTCCCTGAGGAATTCCATGAATTTCCATCAATTGCAATCTTGCTCTCCAAGATTAAACCCCTTCCTTTTCCTGAGGAATTCCATGAATTTCCATCAATTGCAATCTTGGTCTCCGAGATTAAACCCTTTCCTTTCCCTGAGGAATTCCATGAATTTCCATCAATTGCAATCTTGGTCTCCGAGATTAAACCCTTTCCTTTTCCTGAGGAATTCCATGAATTTCCATCAATTGCAATCTTGCTCTCCGAGATTAAATCCTTCCTTTTCCTGAGGAATTCCATGAATTTCCATCAATTGCAATCTTGAACTCCGAGATTAAACCCTTTCCTTTCCCTGAGGAATTCCATGAATTTCCATCAATTGCAATCTTGAACTCCGAGATTAAACCCTTTCCTTTCCCTGAGGAATTCCATGAATTTCCATCAATTGCAATCTTGCTCTCCAAGATTAAACCCCTTCCTTTTCCTGAGGAATTCCATGAATTTCCATCAATTGCAATCTTGGTCTCCGAGATTAAACCCTTTCCCTTTCCTGAGGAATTCCATGAATTACCATCAATTGCAATCTTGGTCTCCGATATTAAACCCTTTCCTTTCCCTGAGGAATTCCATGAGTTTCCATCAATTGCAATCTTGGTCTCCGAGATTACACCCTTTCCTTTTCCTGAGGAATTCCATGAATTTCCATCAATTGCAATCTTGAGCTCAGAGATTAAACCCTTTCCTTTTCCTTATGAATCCCATAAATCGATATCTTCGTCTCTCAATGAACACTTCCCTTTCCCTGATAAGCCTAATGGATTCCAACTGATCTTTGCAATGTTATTGTATCTTTTTGTTAAAAAAACATCACCATAACAATTAAAAAAACTAGCTAGTTAAGAAAATATCCAGATTTTCTAGCTTAGTTCATGCTGTTCTTTTGTGCTCTTCTATCTTCTTTCTTTTGTTTTTTCTGTTTCTCACTCTTATCTTCCATTCTCACTCTTATCCTCAATTTTTTAGAAAAAAAGAACATCCTTCCTCTCTCACCCTACAGTGATTTTAATTTCTTTAGTAAATAATATATTAATATTTGTATCAGGTGCTTTAAGATACGATCCCTTACTCTTAACATCTCCACATATATTAAATATCACCATTATTATTAACAACGCTCTTCCAACCGTTACGTAGGAGGGGGATGTGTGGATTGAAAAAAACTTAGCTGGTTTTAATGACCTACAGGCATTGGCATTAATCCCTACATCCTTGATATCGCCCTCCCTGGCCCAACGCCCGAAATTTGGCGTCCCCACCCTAATGCACCAGGGTAAACTGCAGCTAAGTTTTTCCACACATTTTCACTTTCTTTCATTACTTCTTTACAGTCTGCTTACAAACTATGTGCGAGAGATTCTCTCGATGGAATTTTGCTCTAAATTTAAATGGGGGGACCTCTCCTTAGTGTCCATAGACCTCTTTCCCCATCTCTATGTTGTAGTGATCGAAATAAGTAGTAATTAGATGTTGGAAGAAGATATGAAGGATGTAGTCGAACTTCCTAACCAAGCTCAATCGTCGTTTCCATGGTTACACAACCGACGTGAGGCCTTGAATTGGCATGTCAAAGAATTCATCTCGCCCCCTGCCATGGCTGTTAGATGGTTCCAGCAATTTAAACCGAAATTAATCTAAATATTAGCATATATATATATATATATATATATGTATATATATATATATATATTATAGCATGTTTTATTAAAAGCGACCGCTAGTTTTGAATTAATTCACCCACTGTATAGTACTCATAGGTCAGGAAAAGAGGTGTTTACTACCATTAGTGTGGATCGCTGGACGATAAAAGGATTAATGCTACCAAGGCCTCCGGTCCTGATAATATTCATTCTAGGATACTTGAAGAAGGGGTAGAAAGTATCTCAATAGCTCTGGAGAAGTTATATACTAGGTCAGTGGAATATGGAGAAATACCCGATGATTGGAAAAGAGCGAATGTAGTCCCCATTTTCAAGAAGGGTAGTAAAGAGGATCCAAATAACTTTAGACCGGTTAGCCTAACTCCTGTAGTCTGTATAATTCTTAAGAAAATAATTAAAAAAGGGATTTGCCAACATCTAGAGAGGGAGGGGTTAATCAGCGATGCTCAGCATGGGTTAAGATTAGGTAGATCATGTTTGACAAATTTACTAGACTTTCTGTAGTTCGTAACAAATCAAGTAGATAAGGGAGAGAATGTAGATGTAATTTACTTGGATTTTAGCAAAGCATTTGATAAGGTACCACATAGGAGACTAGTTCATAAATTATAAATGATTGGGATATGTGGGGGTGTTTCAAATTCGATAGCTGAGTGGCTGAAAGATAGGAAGCAAAGGGTAGTGCTAAATGGTGTAAAGTCAGAGTGGGGGGATGTTATCAGTGGGGTTCCTCAGGGATCAGTTCTCAGCCCATTATTATTTTTCATCTATATAAACGATCTTGGGGAGGCAGTTAATAATAAAGTGTCAATTTTTGCGGATGATACCAAATTAGCAGCTGTAGTTAAAGATATTGATGATAATTTTAAAGTGCAGGGAGATTTAAATAAATTGTTATTTTGGGCACATAAGTGGCAAATGACTTTCAACCTTGATAAGTGCAAAGTTATTAACATGGGAAAAGATAATAGATAATTTAACTATAAAATGGATGGGCATTAGCTGAGCTCAGTAGAGGATGAGAAAGATCTAGGAGTAGTAATAGATAAGTCATCAAGGTTTTCTAAGCAGTGTATTGAAGCAAGAAATAGGGCAAATAGAGTGCTGGGTTTCATTAAGAGAAATGTCAGTTACAAAAGTAAGGAGGTTATTCTTAAACTCTATAACTCTTATGTTAGGCAACATCTAGAGTACTGTATACAGGCATGGTCCCCACATTTTAAACACGGTATTAACCTTCTCGAGTCAGTGCAACGGAGTGCAACAAAGATTATTCCTTCCCTGAGGCACCTTGAATATATTAAATATGTTCTCGTTCAAAAGCAGGCGTGGAAGAGGGGATATGATTGAGCTGTTTAAAATTTTTTCTGAGCTAGATAAATTGGATGTTAGCAAGTTTGCTGAGTTAGATAATGAAAATCGGACTAGAGGTCACCATTTGAAAATTAAAAAGCTAGGGTGTAGGTTGGATTTAGGAAAATATTTTTTCACCAATAGATTGGTAGACTTCTGGAACAAATTGACGCGGAGGGTAGTAGGTAGTCCAAATTTAAATGTATTTAAGAGTAGGTTGGATGAGTTTATGGGGAGGGAAGGTTGTGATGGTTCAAAAGTTTTGTATATATTAATATTGTTTGTATATATCTATAGCTGCATGATTTAGTTCTTGACAAGCCTTGATTGGTGATACCCTTGTTTGTGACGCAATCCTTTGGATGTAGTTTTCTTGGGAGTTTGGGTGCCTTAAAAAGAGGCCGTTTGACTCGGATGACCTTTGATGGGCCCTTGTGGCTTTTGTCATCTGTTATATTATGTTGTGGGTGGGGGTTGACAGATGCAGATGACCTTTGATAGGCCCTTGTGGCTTTTGTCATCCGTGAAATTATGTTATGTTATGTTATGTTATGTTATGGAAGGACACACACAACGAACTCGAGAGAGCCACTCAGGTACTTGTAAATAACGGAACTCGAATAAAGAAATACAAACAGCCATAAGAATTCAAATTAACAGATGGTACAACTTAGAACCCCAAAAGAACAGGAATACGGAGAATGAGGATATTATAAAACTGTTCTACAAGAATACTATGAGCACCGAACACCAAACAGATGAAAGAGCCATCAAGGACATTATAGACCGAGGAATAAAACCCATAAACGCCGAGTAAAAGATCAAACTAATCATCTACTATCAAAATAGACGTACTTCAACCCTCTCCATGAAAAATAACCCCAAACCCCCGCAACAACCGAAACAAAGGACACATCTGAATACGAGTACATATGTAAACTAGGAGACTGTGAGCTCCTACCTAATTCGTATATCGGCATCACCGAAACCACTCTCTCAAGAAGAATGTCATACCATCTGAACAACGTGCACCTAAAAAACATGCACAGGAAGTACACGGAACATGCCTCAACCGAAAATGATAGAAGAAAACACCAAAATTTTAGACTATGCTCCCAACAGGCGTCAACTGCTCTTCCTTGAAGCTATATATATACAAGAGAAACAACGGAAATTAAACACAGTCTAACTCCAATGAAATCGAGAAGATTGAAAAAAGAATTATTAATTCGAAACTAGCAGTCGCTTTTAATATAACATGCTATAATGAAAATATACTGCCAAAATTCACACACATATATATATATATATATATATATATATATATATATATATATATATATAGGTTGTCCCAAACAATGCATACACACTTTAAATAATTGTAAATTAGGTGTTTATTAAAATACATTTCATTTTCAAAAATGAATAGAATTTACAAACATTATTTTATTGTTTTGTCAACGCTTGTTCTCAAACTGACGTCCGTTCTGGTTCAGACACTGCTGACAACGCGAAGCAATGGAATCGCAACATCACGAAACAATTTGTTTCGTATTTGCGTGCATTCAAGTTTAATTGCTGCTTTCAATTCAGTGACTATTGCAGGTTTCATAGCATAGACTCTGTCTTTTAGGTATCCCCATAAAAAAGTCCAGTGGTGTGAGGTCTGGTGAACGCGAAGGGTATTCAACGAAACCCCTCCGTCCAATCCACTTGTTTGCCAATTTCTCATCAAGGAAGTATCTGACATCGTGATGGTAATTTGGGGGTACCCCATCTTGCTGAAAATAAAACTCCTTATCTTCAATGTTATCCCTAATACTTGACATGACAGACTGTTGCAGCAAGTTCAAGTAAACGGGACCAGTCACAGTAGCATCAGAAAAGAATAGTCCATTTAATCCTCTTGATTATAAGCCACACCACACTGTAACTCCTAGTAGATAAACATGGTGTTCGACCATAACTTGCGGATTTTCAGATCCCCAATAGGTGCAATTGTGGTGGTTAATTGAACCATTTAATTTGAATTTGGCCTCATCACTCCACACAATCTTTGTTGGAAAGTGTGCATTTTCGACACATCGTTCCAAGTAGCACTCGCAATACTGCACTCTTCGGTCTGGACCATCGTCATTAAGAGCATGAACTAATCTTGGAATGTAACTTTTCCATCGACAACGCTTCATAATGCGATGTACAGACGATTTTGAAATGCCTACCTCACGACTGTCTTGCCGCAAAGATTTCCTTGGACTTTGGTGATACGTTTCCAACACTCTTTCTTGGTTTGTAGGGGATGACGATGCTCGTGGTCTTCCGGAACGCTTCTCGTGGACGTTCTGAGCAGTTCCATCGGCTTCAAACTTATCTCTAATTCGACTGATGATAAGGCGCGTTGGTGGTTCTTTTTGAAACTCACTCCTAAATTGTCTTTGTTTTGTACTTCAACTGCGTTTTCACACTTCCAGTAGCATTTTAGAATAAACCTCCTTTCTTCAAAGTTTAGTCTGACTGCCATTCTTATTATTGAAAAAATAATAAAATAATGTTTGTAGATTCTATTAAATTTTGAAAATGAAATATATTTTAATAAACACCAATTTTACAATTATTTAAATTGTGTATACATTTTGGGGGGACACCCAAAATATATATATATTGGTTGCATTTCAAACAATATTAATATCTAGACACACTAATACCTTTCATACATACATCTTCATTACTCCTACCGTAACCACTTTTACCACACACCGTTCTTCAAATTTTCTGGTAGATGCGCAAGCTGATGTTCCTATTTTTAGAAATAAAATAATTATTTTCTTATTTTTAAATTCTACTTCTTTACTAATAAATATATTTAGTTAACTCCAATTCTTCATCTTCCTATCCATTGAAAGATTAAATTTCAACCTTTTGTTTCAGACGCAATTTGACATTTTCACGCAATGATGCTTTAACGGAAGCAGCTTCAAATTTGGTTCATCTTTTAAAATGGCGACGTCGAACGTAAATAGCAAATTCTAAACACCTTAAATTTAACCGCCGAAGCTGTTTGAATTTCTTATATTTTGCTGTCACGTTAATATTGGCAAACATTAAAGCTAGGCAAAATAATTCTGTGTAAAGCAACGAAGCGTTTGTCTCAAGAATTTTCTCATTATTTAGGATTTATTTAAATTTATCGTCGTTTATGTCGTAATCAAAGACCGTGAATTGAACCATGTTTGTTGCTCTTTGATTCATCTCTTAAGGAACGAGAAGTTTGTTGCTCTTTGATTCATCTCTTAAGGAGCGAGAAGTTTGTTGCTCTTTTATTCTGCTCTTTAGGAGCGAGGAATTTGTTGCTCTTTGATTCATCTCTTAAGGAGCGAGAAGTTTGTTGCTCTTTTATTCTGCTCTTTAGGAGCGAGGAATTTGTTGCTCTTTGATTCATCTTTTGAGGAACGAGAAGTTTGTTGCCCTTTTATTCTGCTCTTTAGGAGCGAGAAGTTTGTTGCTCTGTGATTCTGCTCTTAATTCTATTAAAGTGTAAATTTGCCATTCAGTTTATTATAGTCCAGAAAACACCTAAGCTTCAGGTATGTTAGAGCGACGTAGCTGCTATCTCGTGTTAGCTTTTTCTGAGATTGTAAATATATATTAAGAAGCTCCAGTTTACCATAAAAAAAACAACTTTTTGGCTTCAAATTAGATAAGATAAACTCTAACCGAGCCTAACCTTACCTGACGCCTAACCGAGGATATAATTTTAGGTAGGGACCATGAAGGGTTTGATAGTGGATCTTTTTCTAGAGAGTAAAGGGTAGTAGGTTATATAAAAATGCAACCAACAACTGGTGCAATGTAGAGTTTACCATGCACCTTATTCAACCATGTATTCTAAACCCACAGAGCACCGCACGGACCAAAAGGTCCTGAGCGTACAGCCGCCGCTCGGACCAATTTGTCCTCTTATTGTTTAAGGCCTATGGAAAATTCCATTCAATTCTTAATAGTAGTTTTTTTCCAGAGGTTGACGGGTTCCTCCATTTTCTTAGCGTTGTGTTTTAAGGGTTCATCTGCAAATCGGAAAATAAAAAACGACGGGGTTTTCTCGTCGTTGGTAAGCGTCTATAATTTAGCGATCCGACGTGTTTTTTTTTTAATTCAATGTTTTGATTTTATTTCAAAACAAATTATAAACTCAGAAGTTAGTGAAGGGGTGTCACAGAACACCTGGGCAAATTACTTTATGATATATCTGTACACACATATAACAGACACATGGTATATTGCTCAGAGACTAGGTCATCACTCATACTGGTGTTACAAGTTTTCACTTAAAAAATTCTGAGGTCGCCATCTTTTTTAAACGCGTGGAGAATTTTTTTAATTTATTTAATTTTAACTTGATATGGATGGCAGGAATTAATCATTTTCTTGCAAATAATTTAAGAATACATGTTCAAATATATATAATTCTTAATTTCTGAAAATATTATGCAATACTTCATTGTTTTTTTTCAAAATAATAAAAAAATCAGTACACTTCGTCTTTCCACCCTGTATTTTTAGCAAACTGCGTCTTCTCTAGACTTATGTGTTCTCAACGAAGCCCTTCAATAGAATAATACATATACAGAATTATTATTTATTATATGTATTTGTATACATTGTATGTTGTCGTATAGGGTGGTCCAAAGTGCGCGCTACCATTTAAAAACCGAAACATTTTCAATATTAACTTATTTATTAAATTATTTTTTCAAAAAATCAAAGTAACTTTTTTAGTTATTTATTAAATGTGATTTTTTTGGCCAACCTGTACAAATGCATATAATGTATACCAATGCAAACGGTCATATTCACTCTTCACTTTTTTATTGCTACAATGGAGTCTTTTAAATATTTCAAATTCTTGACATATATTGTAAAAAGTCTGGCCTCCTTCTTGCAACACCGTACTGACAGTCCTGTTCAAGTAACAACCAGACGCCTCCTGGCAACCCTCCTCTTAATGTTCAAAATTTGATTACCAACTGAAAGGAGGAAGACCAGCTCAGACTTCTCTTGGTTGGCACGCGTTAATTGCTACCTCTAAACCTCTAATCTCATCTCACCTGGCCGATGACTCTTAGGTATCCCGGAAAGAACCGATCTTAATCTTCTGAATGATTTTTTTTTCTCCTGCAGCGCTAGTGAATACTCATTCTCAAAGGAAGTCTTACTGAGCACCATCTTAATCTACAACTGATAGTCTCACATAATACTACAACACGTCGAAGACACATAAATAGAGCTTATCCTTAAAGTAAGGAGATCCCTTAAATTGAGGATATGTTAGGGTTATCAGAAGTGTACAGCCTTATGGTACACCGTTTACGGGAATATGTCATCGATTGGGCAAAGAAGCAGCGAATTGATTCCTATACAGTTTTACAAGAAGTAAATAAGCACCAACAGTTTTGTGATAAAATGTTTGTATTCAGACTTTTACAATTATTATGACTAGTATTTGTTTCCATGTTTTTAGGGGTTAATATTGAAATCATTAAACATTCTTAGAAAGCAAAATTCCGGAGAAATTTTCAGATTTTCATAGATAACGGATTGTTAGTCAATCTGAGGTTGGACTGTTTCAAAGATAAATTGCTTGGAATCTTAGAATTCTATTTCGTCTCGTTAAAAGAATTCTAGTCCAATTTGAAAGAAAGGAGTAAAACATCAGCAAAGTCGCGACTTTGTAGTCCTTGACCTTTATGTTGTTCGAAGATTCATTGAGAACAACCCTAGTTTAAAATCATTTGAAATGGCAGGAAGATTCCAAATCGGCCTTTGGATATCATGGGTGAAAGCCTCTTTTAAGTATGACCAATATTAAGAAAAGGAATGAGTGAGCTGAACAAGTGAGCGACAAATCTTTTTAATTTGGGAAAAGAATTTTTTTTTTCAGGAGTTTCACATAAAAAGATTACAACCAAAGATAAAACGTGGTGGATCTTTTGTAATGATATGGAGAGCATTTTTTCATTATAGAATGTCAAAGTCGATTTAGTACGTTGGCAAAATCAAGTCGTAAAATAGATTTCCATTCTTAAGGAGGGACTTCTTCCTGTGTTTCCAAATGGTCAGCTTGAAAAAAAGTGATTTACTTATGGAAGATGAGACTCCATGTCGTGCGACAAAAAGGAGAAGAAAAGAATGAGAAAACCAACGCAAAGCGGAATCAGACGACTTTCTTGGCTGAATCAGTCCACTGACATGAACCCAAAAAGAAGTGTGGTAAATACTAGATAGACAAGAGTACGATAAAAAACCCAACTGGAACACGGTCGATACTAGTGAATGATATACGCTAAACATGGACGGGAATACCACAAGCTGTAATCAACGTATTTCATTCTTTAAATTTACAAATAAAGGTATTTCACTAATTAATGGGTTTATTTATTTTTCGTATTTATTTGTATGTACATCGAAATTTAAATGGGTTTGTAAAGGGCGAGAGGGACTCTGTATACGTTTATGAGGTATGCCATCGTACCTGTTGATGAAGAGGCTAATGGCACCTGCCCAGAGGAAGAGAATGACGAGCACTAAGCCGATTTCTTCAGCTTTGACGGACACGGAGCCGACGTTGAAGGACGGAGAAGATAGGACTCTTTTATCATTAAATTTGTCTCGGTAGACCGTGTTCAGAGTAGGCGCGTCGTCGAAAATCGTCTTGGTGTCTCCTGTAAAGGGAAAAGACAGGGATTAATTCTTAGCTTCAAGAATTGGAAATCTACACAGAAAATGGGATGTCCAGTTGCCCAAATTAGTCATGTTACTCGTATATGTTTACAAAATTTTCGTACATAAGTAAGTTACCTATGATATAATTATTCATGTTTTCTAAATCATCGAATAGTTTTGAATGACTACCGCTAGGCTTTGGGCCTACCGTATTGCCAAATAATATTTTTCATAAAAGGTTAGAAAATTAATCATAGGCCTAAAATAAAAAATAGTCAAATGTTAAAACGAATATATTTAGTCGCGTGCGAGTCTAGTCGCGGGCGACTGTACATCTCACTATGTTGGTCGGTCGGTCCCCGGTTTGCTTTTGTTTGTTTTTGTAATAACATTGTAACTTTTCGGCCGATTCTAACGAAATTAGACACCCTCAAGGTTGTTAAAAACCTTCTCTTTCGGATGATATAATTGCCAAAGTCATCCCAAGGTTAGACGGGAATTATTTATTTCGGCAATAACATCATAAGTATTCGGCCGATTCTAACAAAGTTTAACCCTTTATAAAACAACATAACGGTTTCAAATTTCGTTAGAGAATAATAATAAATGAATACGCATCATTTTGCTATATTATGATCATGACCCAGAGCATTCATCATTTTTTTGGTGAAAATTAATGTTCTAATTCATACGGCCGTATGCTAAAACAAATGTGAAATGCACATTTGATAAAAAACTGTTTTTTTTAATTAATTTTACATTTTAGCCTTTTGCCTATAATAAATTTATAAATAATTGTGAAGCTACACTAAATCTCATAAAAGTGCATTTCACATTTGTCTTAGCATCCGGCCTACTAAGTCTCGAGTTCGGTAAATTGCAGGAGGTGAAATTTTCACGCTGGATTTAGAGGGAGTCATAAATCATGCACCATTATTTAAGATCCTCTTAAATTAATAAGTGTGGTTCGGAATTAAGTATTTGGTTCAAAATTATAATCATATTGGAGATTCTCTTCTTGTCAAATTTTATTAGTGTCTGAATCATGATTAATTAATATCACATTTTCTGCAAGTTGTTAACAAAGGTATTTAAATCTACGCTATGTGAACAAGAATACTTTTTGAATTCGTTTGCAGTAAACATTTCTGTTTCACCTTTATAAACCATCTCCTTATGAGTGTTCTAAATGTAGATAATAAGCAGGGGGGGAGATAGATGTATCAACTCAAAATTACCAATAAAAGGTAATTGCAGTATTTTGCAATAGGTCTTTCAACGCACTTGCATTAAATTTTGCACCATCTTATTGCGATATGAAATATGATTAGGGCGTTTCCTGGTTTCCTTGTTATCCTGAACTGTAATTTTTGTATTTGTCATATTTTATTATTCATAAAATTATAAAAAAGTACCTGAAGAAAGTTTATGAACTGTTTATGGTAAGATGACAATAGATCAATGAAAGATGAATCAAAATTATGTGACCGCATAATTTAAATTAAGAATTATATTTTTAGTGAAATCTCAGGACGATTTTTTGCCACATATTAGACGTTTTAATCCCATTTTCAGAAAATAGGACAAACATAAAAATGACGTCAATTTAAAAATATGAGGGATAGGAAAATTATGATTGGAGTTTTTTAGTTCAGCATACAAATCTAAAATCTTATTTCAAAACAGGTATGGCACAAAATTTGTTGACCTCTGTTTTTATACAATTCAAACTGGAAATCAGGATAAAATTATACAACACTAAATTCCTATAATTTTGAAATTATAATCAAATTCATTGCTCTAAACTTATACATGCAAAGCCGACTTCGTGCTTATGATCCTATGGGTTCACGTACATTGAGCATCTAAACAAACACACAAACGTGTCAAGTTTAATTTCTTTTAGAACGACCACAGAAGCCCAGTTTGGAGCGCCGTCTGAAACGGGCTCTGACCCTTCCTTTTTTTGCCTAAATTCAGGGGTTATATTTTTATTTGCTTAAGATCAAGGTAGCAAATTTACTGCCATCTTTTCCATCTTCTCGATTTGTACGAAAGTCTCGTTATATTTATCGTGTAATAAAAAGTAGGACCTTGAAGACGATGCGAAAAGGGATAGGTAGTCAGGGCAGTTCAAGGAGATGGGTGAGTTGTACATGAGAAAGATCCTCGGCGGACAAAAACTTGGGCTGCCAAGTTTTAGAAAAAGGTGAAGGTGTTGAAGGGGGAAGTATGTGGTTCATCAAGTAGGGAATTGCACTCGTCATGGAGAGAGGTAACGAAAGATAAAATGGTAAGCTTGTAGCTGTTATGGTCAAAGTGAGCGCGGATACGGCTAAGATTGCGGTGGGGGCAGTGAAAAGAATGGAAGACCTTAGATGCATAAGTTTTGAAAGTCAATTGACTATCATTGATGGGGCTAAGATTTTCTCTTGTATCGGTAAAGGGAGCCAGATAGACATCATAGTTAAGAAAAGGGGTAATATTTGTACAGTGAGCGACACTAGAATGAATTTCCACCAGCACATCCTCACCCTTTGCTATGATTCATTTTCAGGATGGGAAGGTAAGATACCTACCCCCTCCCATAGGTTTTCTTCTTGATGGTCGAGGGTTAGACATAACTCTCAGAAGACGCTACTTCGGTGGATAACACCATTGGAAATTTGTCACTACGTTTCTACTCTTAAGCCCTCTGCTTCCGTAAAAGTATTGAGTTTATGTTTAGAGTCCTTGTGTATCATTTCAGTGGTGCCAGTGTACAGAGATGGAGAGCCGGTTATTCGTTCATCTCCCTAGTTTAAATTTAGCATATCTCTTTCGAGCACTGGTCCCTTTCTGCTACGAAATTTGTTCAATATACCATTCGGTTGGCCGCTTCGTTATTTAGAGCGACTCTCTGAGTGCATACTAAGTACCCTTCGGTAGTGGCAATTCACACCACCTCGTTTGTAGCTCTCATGATGCCACGTCTACTGTTGCTCAGGGTCAGTTAGAGATTTTCTTGTGCAAACTTTCCATGTATAGGTGGTGAGAAATATACTCACTGCTGATATGTGAGGTAGTATGTACCTTCTACTAACTATATTTTAGGAATTCTAGCAGCTCTTCGTTGCTGCATGGCAAACAAATGCGTAACAACCACTGGGAGTACAAATATGTACGTTATTGCTCTTCAGTTATTCTGCTGGACTTTTGGAGAATTCCGCGACAATTTCACATCATACTTTGGCGCTTCCAGATCAGATACACGTAGAAGACGCAGTTGCATCCACGGGAGCGCTTCCTGAAACATTCTTTGGGAAGTGTGTGGTGCCCCATGAATCAATTATTGGTCGAGTGCCCCACTCTGTTAACTGGCATCTTGAGTAATCTCATTTCTCTAATCTGTTCTGATCTTTACTTCCATTAACTTCTACACTTTATAACGACCTTTTTTCAATTTTGTTTTCCTCTTAATTTAATTTTTTAAACTCTTGAGTGAAAGGCTCTGGGATTCCAATACCTATTGAATCCTCTTTGACTTGCTTTTAATTTCAATGTCATTAACCCAATCGATTATATCACTCTTTCAAGAAGGGTTGGTCCATCTCGCAGTAGCCAATGGCTGACGACGTCTGGCACCACTGGAGCCAAATTGGAAACACGATACCCTTCTACACTGACTGGCGCTTCTCGCATCACTCCATTTCGCAAGGTCGGCTTACGAGGAGATATGAGAGACCTATCAGAGTCTAGATAACAAATAATGAGGAGATAGAGGGGGGTAAGTGCGAGAGGGAATTTGAAAGGTTGGAGAGGGAAGGGATGACGTGTGCTTCATTATCAGGCGTAAGCAAAGGATTTTTTTGGGGGGGGGTGTAATTTTGTGTAGATAATGATTAAAACGTGTATATATGATAAGTTTGATATGTAGTGGTATAATATTGTGTAGATAAAAGATAGAATGTGTGTATTTCGTAGGTTTGAAAGATAGTGATGTAACATTGTGTTTTCACCGCCTAAAAATCTGTTTGTCGCATTATTTTTTTTAGTTTTACCATTTTCCTCTCTCGCCGCCTTTATTTCCTCTTCCGTCATTTCATTCTTCGAGACAAATGCGACAATTCTTATTCTTCATTTCCTCGGTTATATCATGGATTTTCACATACATACATTGGTCAATCCCTAAAGTTGTCAAATCTCTAAACTTAATTTCTTTGTACAACCCTCAATCTTTTTTATTTCCTCTATTCATGATTCCTTTTTTGCGTATTTTGGAGGCTGGAGTATCGTAGTTCTCTCGAGAACTCCATCTCAAGGGTGCTATTTTTCTTGAAATAAACTTATCCACGTACCAATCACAAGCGTAGCCAACCAATCACAAGCGTGGCCATTCATTTCATGGGAAGAAGAGGAAAATTAACAATGGTGCAAAAGGAATGGCTGTGTAAACAAAATGCTATACGTTGAAGTCTGATTTCAAATCATCTCTTATCTAACTAACAGGGCGGAATTTTAAATAATTATGCATAAAATTATAATTATTGATATCTATTTTTTGATAGAATAGGTTTCTTTGATTATTATAAATTTTGATAAGTTTATAACATTTAAATCTATTTTATAAAGGGAGAACTTCAACAGAAGCAAAAGTGAAATGTTTTTTGAAAAAGATTTGGGAAGAAAGATATAAGAAAGCGATTGTTGAAAGTATGTATCCCAAATAAACAAGAGAGGAGACTCTTTGGAGTGCCCAGAAAAGGTTATAAACTCTCCTGAACGAAAACAGATTGCGTGGTAGAGTATGTAATAGCTTTCATATCTTGCCTCCTTTCCTGAAAACGAAATTACTGAGATTGTCAGAGATTCTGACTGAAATCTTAAATTTACGTACCACCTCATGAGACCTACAAAACCAAACCGAACAATTTTACCCTCTGGATATTTTCAAGGTTTATTAGTTAAGGAAAAATAAAATTTGACTACTTGAACCTGGTGTTATTCGCTCAATAGTGCAAGAATAGTGAGCAAGCAACGATAGCCTCTTTTGCTTAAATGGGGAGATCAAGGATGGAATCACGATGAAAAAGATTTTAAGCAGAATTTCGTAAAGGGTGAAGCATTTGGAACACTAATAAACGTGAAGGGGGGGGGGAGAGAAATTGTCCTGGTAGATTATTATATTAAGAGGATAACTTACTAAATACGTTTAAAACAAAGTTAAAACATACTAAGTACAATCGGAACAAGGTTAACTTAGTAATGCATGGCAAAGGTTGGGTTTCGCAAATACTCGACAAAGTATTTGGTTACCCAATTTTAGACACTAAATTCCGTTGATTTTCTAAAAGCTCTGCTTGATTCAATCCATTTGTTCAATATGTCCTCTCTTCTTTGTTTATTCTTGTTTTTTTCTCTCTTCTTTGTTTATTCTTCGTGTTTTCCACTCTTCTTTGTTTCCTGTCTTCTTGGTTTCTTCTATTCTTTGTTTCATTTTTCATTTATTTTCTTCCCTTCTTTGTTTACTATCTTTTTTGTCTGCCCTCTTCTTTGGTTATTTTCTTCGTTGTTCCTAGTCTTCTTTGGTTCTTCTCTTCTTTTTCCTCTCCTCTTTGTTTCTATATCTTTGCTTCATCTCTTCTTTGGGGTTTTCTTTTTAGGGCTTCACCTTTATGTTGCTTTTTGCCTTCTCATGCGACCAAGCGAGGCGGAATTGTTACATCCCGCTGCACGTGCAATTCTCCGTCAGATTACCTTTCCCCTTCTTTAGCCCCTGGAAGAAAGTTTTATGCCTTAATTACCATGTGCACGAACGTATCTGCAGATGTGTAAAAGTCGAAAATTTACATGTAGAATGAGCGAAGCCAGTAATAAGTTTCAAATTGAAAATTGAGCGAAATTATCCAATGACAAATTTGGTATGTATGTTTTTTCATCCATCCGTACAAGTGATTGAACGATACAATCACCTATAGACATGTCCACAAACGCACATTCCTTCCATCTAATTTATGACGATATTTGCACAAACTGATTGGAACCTTTGATAGGATTCTTGCCATATTCTTGTTTTTTGCTTAAGTGTGTTTATCGAAAATGGATTAAGAATGGTTCAAAGGTTGAACGTAATAAAAAAGCTGAATTTGGGATCTCATTGTTGCTTTTATTGCCACTCTTGTTTGAAGACATTTGGAGATCCACTCCAAGGCGAATAATAAAGAAGCTTGATTATGACAGGCTCTCAAGTAGTTTGAGTTGGGGATATTGATTGGTTAAAGCAGTTTTCAACCGGGGTGCCGCGGCACATTTGAGTGCCACGACAGACAAAAATCTAACGACACTTGAAAGTATTTTGAAACTAGCTTCTCTTCGTTGTGCTACATAAAAACAACGAAAAGAAAAAGGGTTGCAGACAGTGAGAGAAAAAGTGAGAGTTGCCTTGTCAACTCTACATCCCAATATTAAAGAATTATGTGATACTCATCAAGCTCAATTCCCATTAAAGTTTTAAATGTAAGATTAATTTTATTTTCAATTTTTTTATGTCTTATTTCGATTAAATTAGGTTAAATATGAATCGTTGTTAATTTCACGGTGTTTTCTACTAATTAATATTTATAGGTAAATTATTTTATTTTAGTGTTCTACGGCTGCTTCTTGCTACCAATTAAGGTGCCACTATCATAAAAAGGTTGAAAAACACTAGGCTAAGGTCTTTGTACATATAAGCGTATTGTTCCTGGTATGTAGCTTAAAAGCGTCATCTATACACTAGCACCAAAGGTCCGTAATAAAATAATAATAAATTTGTCCTTTCTTCGTATTAAGGTCGTAAAAGTGACGATATGAAAATGACATAATTATTTAGGATTTAACGTAATACTAAAGAGGAAAATCATGGTGATAAGGACTTTCTTTCCTTCACGTCCTCCATCCTAGTAATGGTCGTCATTAAGCCGAAGCACAGCCTTTTCTAATGATAATAAGTAGGAATAAACAAGAAGCCATAGATATGGTGTATATCCCTACAAATTGGTCGATTTTTAGCGTCGTTCTGTGTGTTTGTATCACTGTTCATCATGAAATGGGAAAGGAGAATGTATCTAAATGAATTGATGATATTTTTTATTAAAAATAAATAGAATTGATGGGAGTAATGTCACTTTGTAGGGGGGAAAAGAAGTAAAAGACGAGAAAGAGAATAAATTGGTGCAATAAACAGTTCTGAATTTCAAAGTAGTGCAGGGTTTCTAATGCACTTGAATAAATGCAATTGTATCGCAATTAGTTCGCAACAGATCGCAAAGGCAATGAGAATTAATTTACAAGAAGAAGAGGAATAATGGAAAATATCAATGGTGATAAAGGCTACTATAACATCTTCAGTTCTAAATACCTGCTTTAATCGGTGAGATGGCAAAGTACAACTCCTGTTGATATTTTGTGTCCTGATCCAACGATTATGCTTCTAATTTCTTTGATGTTTGGAATTGGTGAACACAAAACTATTGAGCTGAACTAATACGATTAGGCATAGATAACGAATACTTGATTGGTAGCTTCCGAAAATTCCTGAGTCAGCTACTTTCATAGTCGGGCGACAGTCAGCACCTGTGTTTGCCGCTATGCCCGCCAGGCGTCGATCCCAGTCATGGTTACGTCTTAGTCTGGGTGAAACGCTGCCGCCATCTTGGAAAATTTCGAAATCATAAGTAAATTGTATTTATTTGCCGTTGTAGGCCTGTTAGCTCCAAGCCTGCAGCGGTCTCCTCCACCCCTCAAACGAGTGCATCCACATGGCCATCATGACCGTGGAAGTCTTCAAGGCGATGACAACACCAGGCAAAAATAGGGCCCAGTTCCTGGCGGCCTACTCTTCAGAACAAGTGTTCGTGTATGTCTACAAGGAAATAATGAGTAATGACTTAGGCATGTCCCTGCTGGACCGTGAAAAGGGTTGCAGCCTGGTCAACCCCGTTGTTCCTGCCATCGCCAGGTCCCTCTTCCATGTCATGGGCAAAAAATATGGTGTCAAAAGCTAACAGTGATGCTCATGCAAAAGTCAAAAGAAGAGGCCTAAAAAGAGGTAATCGGGATGCACCCGAGAAAGCTACCAGGAGCAAAAGTGACTACAAGAAGAAACTTTCTAGTGAGAAAAAGTCCTAAGTCAATTTAAATGTGCGTAGCCACTGACATTTGTGTGTATCTTTATTTTGTAGATTAGATATTATAATCCAGGTTAACCATGAAATAAGTTACTAGTACAGGGTATCCACACCTTAGATTCTTACTAGCTATTACCTTATTATACCTATTTCAGAATAATATAGTTTGTATTAACCCATGGGCTATGAAAAAGATTTATAAAGTTAAAAAAACAAAATCAAATGCCGGGGTCTAGCTAAATGATACCTAGTAGAAATATAATTGTTTACAAGATTTGTCAGGTGTGGGCCCTGGAAAAATTTCTTCTTTTTTTCTTTAATTGATGCTACCTACTTTATTTGATCTATTAGAATATACCTTGAAATATGTTTGTAGTTAAATGTAATATACTCATTTTTCATTACAGTTTTAATTAGAAATTTTGCCATTTATTTTTTTTAAGTACCTCGAAAAGACTTGGAAAACCTATGGAATTTTGAAATTTTATATTAGTAGACACCCTGTAGTATCTAAGAATCCCATTGGACACAGTCTTATTAAATAAAATTGAATTGAATATACCAACATCGGTTATAAATATGAGGTTTTTATTTTTCATTAAATAAGTCACACTTTTGTTCTTCAAACCTAATCTGTTCGTCGAATAAAAACTTGACTTCACAGCTCAAAGTACATTGGTCCCAAAATGCTTCATGCCAAATTTGGGGTGAATATCTTTAAAAATAAAGAAATGAGAACGATTTTTGTTTTTTCCTGGCTAGCCCGACTATGGAATCGCCCGATTTTGAGCCACCAATCAAGAATTCGTTATCTATGGATTAGGATATTTTTAACAGACAATAAATATATTCATGGAATTAGAGGGGAACTCGGTGGAGGTGAGGGAGATGAAATATTGGAAAAACATCTGGAACGATTTTTTAAAAGTTATCAGAATCTACAGTGAATATCTTGGTTGTGCTTGTATGGTATCTACAAAATAGCGCTGAGCGAACAGGCACAAACATATTAGAAAGCTAAGGGGACCGAATGAAAGATAAATTAGGGAATACCATGGTGGTATTGCCAATAACTTAACAGACAATGGAAGATTATCAAGTCGGACCTGATATGGTTTGCCAAACTCGAGGTTGACCTTGGAGGATAGTGCAGTGTGAAACGGGATGTATCAGGGATTTGCTTGTTCTCTTATGTAAAGTGTTGGAAACATGACCCTGTGTGTTTTTTTCCCGCTATGTAACAATACGTCTTACTCTCGCTAATCAAATCGATATTTTTAACCAAAGTTCTTTCCTTGCTGTCTAAAGACATCTCTCGGCAGATGAAAATTACCCGCTGGAAAAGTACAAATCCATGATATGCGACGCTACGCTTTAATTTAACATGGTAAAAGAGAAATTTTTGAGCTCCCAATCTCTCGGTAGGAAACGACTGTCTCCTGTATTTATATGATTAAGCCTTTGTTAGTACAAATTGCATAGTCGAATCTTGGTGCGGCCCATTGCACTTCGTTCTCACGAGATTAGATCTCTACAATTAAGTATTGCAAACCAGGAACGTTTGATTTCGGTTAAGTACACTATTGCTACTTGCTACAGGGTGTAGCTGATGTTTTTACCTGCGGTGAAGGGCCAGGTCAAGGCGTCGCTTTTTTTTCAAAAGGAGCAAGTTCATTTTCAAAAGGAGTAAAGTTCATTTTAAAATGGAGTAGAGTTCAATTGTACACATTTAGAGCCATGAAATGACCCATATGACCATAGGACATAGGGTTATTTTCCCTGAACATGTCAAATCAGCCATCGGATTTGGCGCTGGATGGAGCCGTTTAGTGGCAGAAGTCTCATTTAGCCATTTAGCCATTCAAAGGCACTTGCAAGTGATTTGAACCATGTGAAACCATCAATGCAATAACCATTTATTATTTTATCACAAAACGTTGCAGGTCATTGGAAGGACTTTCTTTCTTGTTCTAATTCAGGACGGAAATGTTTTATCCGATAAGACTATTTCGATCAATAAAAAATGAATGAGGGACAAACAGTTGAAAAAATAGGAGAATTGTTAATAATATAAATTACTGGAACAGATTTGTACATAGATCCAGGACATACCCATGTACAGTGCCCCAATTAGTCATGTCATACTTTACACTGAATTTCGTTCAGAAGAACAATTTTATACATTTTTATTTAGTGAGAGATGTAGTGTCTGTATATATTTAGTTATAAATGTAAGGGCTGTAGTCACCCAACAAATAAATACATATAAATATGTAGATATAAATACAAATAAATATGTAGAGGAAAACCACAAGTGGTACAAGGTGCCTTATCACTGACGTTTAGCTCCTTTGGAGCTTCCTCATAGTAACAAAAAAAACTAAGACCAGAAATGAAATTAAATGAAAAGATGACCAAAGGGGGCGGAGGCGGGAAACTCGACCCCACAAGCCCCTCTCCACCTCCTCCAAAGCCGTAGTACGACGTCGGAGGAAGCCAATAGGAGACCAGGAGAGAGAAAGGTAGAGAAGGAGAACATAGTAGAGATAGCAAAGGGTGAAATATAGTGGTAGACTTGAGAGTTGACCTAGTTGGTCGGTGGGCCTACTGATTTACGTTCGTTCCGAACTACGGTGTGTACTATATCCTTTTTCTATTCATTATCTTATTGCGACCGTGTACCACGTATAAGTTGTTTAGCCCAATGGTGTGAAGGATAGAAGAAAAGTTGAAAGATGTTAAAAGGTTTTCAATTAAATGTTAGGTTGCATGGAAAGCATGAAATCTTTGTTTTATTAGTGTATTATAGCTTGAAATTAATAAGTTTTACAAGGAGTTACAAGGAAAAGAAGTACCCTAGTAGACCTTACGATCCATTCAAAGAGGATACCTTTGGCGTAACAGCTGAACAGGTGCAGTCCTTGAAAATGTCAATTGACGCCCTCGAAGAATACTCGCACAGTCGTTTACCCGTAGGTGCCCAAACGGTGTTTTTTCAAGACTTTATCTAGTCTCCACTTGAACTGCTCAACAGAATTGCTGTTGACAACTTCCACTAGAAGTGCGTTCCAAGTACCACAGATGTTTTATGGGAAAAAATTCCCACACAGATTACGTTGGTAACGCTTCAGTTCAAGTTTGTAGCCGTGATTTCTGGTCTGCCCTCGCTAAGCTGGAAAATATCCCTGCAGTCTACACTGTCGAAGCCTCGATGTATTTTAAACACTTCGATAAGCTGACCACGCAGTCTCCGAGTCTCTAATGAGAACAAATCTAATTCCCGTAACCTATCTTCGTATCTCTTGTGTCTGATAGAGGGAATCAGTTCGTGTCGTGGAATGGCCAGACTCTATATAAATATATACGTAGGTACTTTGGGGCTTGGGGCCGAAGTAGGTTGAAGACCGATAGTAAAAGGGTAAATTGTTATGAGTCCAGTGGGGATGGTCTCTTATTAACTTTGCGGGGTCCTTTTAAGCAAAAGAAAGACAATGACGAAAATATAACTTTACTAACAACAAAATGATATATATATTTACATAGAAATTGGGTTTAAAGGGAATAGCCGCCCAGACGGGGTTAAAGGTCCACACGCGATCAGGTAGGTTAATTAACGGACTAAATAGGTTGGATTCAGTTTGGTGATTTGAAGGGGGATTTTAAACTGGGGCGTTCACACAAATAATGGAGCAATTGGGTAAGCCAGATTCAAGATCAATCTGCAGGCGGAACGCTTACGATTACCTTATATGCTCGTTGCCAAAAAGGGGCCAGTTGGGGTACGGTGAATGCGACGGAAGAAGTCGGTTTACGTCTTGCTTCAGACGAGAGAGCACTTGTCGCCTTCGGAGTTAGGAATCCTTGTCAGTCCTTGCCGATTGACTAAGGCAGAGTTTACGGGTCGATTTAGCCTTCAACTTAAATCGAAATCGTCCTTTAGCTCGTTTATGGAGGTGGGTGGAAGTCTAACAGTGCTGCTCTCTAAACTCAGTCGAAGCGTTATATAGACGCCTGGTGTGTTGGCTCCCAATATGCACGCGAATTTGGGGAAACGCCGGCGACTCCTTCGGGTAAAGGGGAAATCGTGATAACGCTCGTTGGAATGTCCAACGGATTTCAATCTTCGAGCGGAAATCTAGAATGCTAGCGGAAAGGTGACCGTGGGGGATGATGACTTCGGCCTTTAGGCAAATATAGCTAGGGCGTGTGATAACGGCGTCGGACGCTTCCTTGCCCACATTCAGCATGCTTTTCAGCTCCATCCGGTGATCTCAGGATCCACGGGGGTACAGAAAGGCACGTGGCCGCCATTTGACCTCATTATGCAACAGTTTGGTTGCCCTGGCTTGCATACGTACCAATCTCGCGATATCCTTTCGAAAAGAACTCCAAAATTGTATGGCATACTCCAGGTGAGGTTGGACAAGGGAGTTGTACAAACAGAGTACTATCTCCTTGTTCAGATATCCAAACTGTCGCTTTATGTACCCTAACATCCTTTGGACTTTCTTCTCCGCTTCAATACACTGTTTCGAGAACTTGAGGTCACTAGTGATAGTTACACCCAAGTCATTCTCAGTAGCATTGCATTCAAGAGCAGTGCCTTTAAGGTTATAGAGTGATTGACGGTTTCGGTGGCCGATATGCATCACTTTGCATTTGATCAAGTTAAAAGGCATTTGCCACGTGTCCGACCTTTCTTCAATCTTCCGAAGATCTTCTTGTAGGCGTGCAGTATTTCCATCCTTTGCAACGTTCATACAAAGCTTGGTATCATCGGCAAATTTAGAAATCTTCGCAACCATGTCACATGAATGTAGTTAACATAGATGATGAAAAGTAGGGGTCTCAGAAGCTTGTCCATTCAACACCACCCGTTGCCGTCTGCCGCTTAGTCAGTTCTCTATCCAACCTGCTACATTCCCGTCTATGCCCAGTACATGCACTTTCCGGAGAAGGCAGCGGGGGGTACTTTCTGAAAGTCTAAGTAGATAACATCCACCACCTTATCCCGATCGTGCTCACTGAAAACGAAGTGGAAGAATTCTACAAGATTCGTCAGGCATGAGTGTTGCCTTCGGAACCCGTGCTGATAACTCCTAAATAGCAAGTTTGACTCTAAGTATGATGCTTTCCATGAGTTTACCAACTATCGAATTTAAACTAATAGGTTGGTAGTTCGAGGGTTTGCTAGAGTCTCTTTTCTTGAAGATAGGAGTCACCTCCGCCTCACGCCAGTATCCAGGAACGCATCTAGTCCGGATTGACATGTAAAAGATTGTACCCAGATGTCGTGATACTTTATCACTCACTCCTTTCAACACTTTAGGTAGAAACCCGTCCAGGCCAGGGGACTTATTCGTCTTTAGGCCAGTGATTTTTTTCTACTTCCGTTTAGGTGAAGTCCATTTCCTCCAGCTTCTCACCCAAGTAAGAGTCCATTGGCTGGGGGATGGGACTACACTCTTCCGTAAACACTGAAGAGAAATAGACGTTCAGGAGGTTTGCATTTTCTGCATCTGAGTGTTTTAATGCCCCCTCCTCATTCATCAAAGGGCCAATCTTGCGACGGATTGGTTTACGGTTGTTTACATAACCCCTAAAACTTCTTGGGATTCTCTTTGCAAAATTCGCCACTGGGAGCTCCTCGGCACGCTTTGCTGCCCTTATGCTAGAATTCACTCTCCTAGCTAGCCGACGGCACTAATCGAAGTCACCAGAAAACTTTGAGTGCCGGTACACAGTTCTCTTTTCCCTCAGCAGTTGAACAAAATCTCGATTAAACCACCTTGGTTGAACAGATGGCCGACGCAAGCTTTTCACAGGGATAAATCTTGATTGAAGACTCACATACAACATCACACTGCAACATTCTGTCTAGCTTATCTTTTAGAAAGAGTTGGTAAAAGGGGCTCGTGAATTCATCCTAAAAATCTCGGTTTCAATTTTTTACCCACGATTCTGTTATGGCCACAATCTGAGGTTCTTCCGTCGCTACGAGGCCACGAATTTCAAGAAACTTGTTCCTGGTTGACCTCGCATTAAACAAAAAAACTTTCAGGGAGTCCCCAAATGTAAGACTCCCTACGCTCTTCCGTTTCCCATCTTATTTGTTTTTCGATTTCGAGAAGCTCGTTCCCGGAGTGACACGGGCGTACTGGCGCATATCCGCCTTCACTCTAGGCCGGACACTCATTTGGGTCCGCTCCACGACATCCTGCACCATGTTACAGAGTAAAGCTTTTCCTTTTAAGGAAATATACACTCCATCCCTTTGGTAGAGATCGTTCCTATCATAAAAGGTGCGGTAAGGGTCCACAAAAAAGACCCCCTCCGCCATACACAAATCTGCCAGGCGTCAGTTCAAAGAGACGTTCCTCGAGTGAGCGGTCCTGGTTGGACCTCTTCTCGTGAGCATCCCGACCACGACACGTCTGCGGGTTTTCAACCCACAGTCGTCCACAGCTCCGATAAACGTATGGAGAATCTTACCTGTAGGGCCTACCCTACCTCCTCTGAGGCAGAGGTCGTTGCCACTAACCATCATGGCAACAACTGAGCTCTCAGAAATCTGAGATTTTTCCCCTCTACTCTAATTTGCTGGTTTCCCTGTCCTAGCAGGAAGCTTACCTTCACAATGGTGCGAAGGCGGGACGCTAGCAGGAGTTGCATATCCCGTGCTTGAGAATCATAAATAAGTTTTCCCCTTATACATTTGGCTGCAGAGGAAGGAGTCTTCCCTTTCGGAATCGATTTGTCTGTTTTCTCTTTCTTCTCCATGATTCTTTTCTTTTTCTACTTCTTCTTCTTCTTTTTCCTTTTTTCCTATTTTCCTTTGTCTTCTCTTCTCTTTCTCTTCGCGTCTTCTGTTTCTACTTTCTCTTCTTCTTTCTTCTTTCCCTTCTTTCTCTTTCTTTACTCCTTATTGGGCCGTTGAGCCAGTCCCGCAGCAGCTGGCTATAGCTCTGATACGTTAGAAGACTTTTTACCTCTGGAGTAATCTAAGCACTTACACCTCTCTCATCTCAAGAGGTGAAACTCCCTTTTGGGGAGGGAGTTTTCTTCTCTCAACTGAGCCATGCGCTCATCCATACGTTTTTCAAGTTCGCAGAAGTCACAGACACTAACGGCATCTGTGAGCGTTTCTTGCAACTCCTGCCCCCGAAGTTCTCACTCCATCTGTATACCTTTCCGCAGGTTAATTTTCGAAACGGAGGACCATTCTTCTTCGCCATTTCAATTAATTTAACATCTGATCATATGCATACGAGGTGTTTTTGTGACTTTCCCTCGCACGTCACATCCGCCTATTTGCAGGAGGTTTTCGGTCGTTCGGCAAACAGGAACTATTTTGACCAAGCACACCAACTCTAAGATCTCCCTTGGGCCAGACGTCCACAATCTTGCAGCTGTTCTCAACTGAGCAGTACAAGAGTCACAGGTAAACTGGATCTCTGATTTTTCGACAGGGTGCTTGTGGTGTAACCGTCTTCCTAATAATCTCTACTAATCTGCCAAAATCGGCGAGACTTAAAGCAAATAGTAAAGCTAAGTGCCCACGACTTCATCCGAGATCTTTTAATGATCTGGCGACAAGCAAAGCACCAAAGCTCTCTCACTAAAGAGCAGTTGAGCCTTTGTTCACGAAGTAACCACCACAGGGGGCTGGTCAGGCCATTATAAGCTAGGAGAAAGCTTCTAAGCGGTACTTAGTGTTTCTCCATTAATCGTACCCCCAACGACTAAGATCCCTTCAATCTTGCAACCTATCAGTACTTGAAGACGTTATTTATAGAGGTTCCAATGCCTCTCCCCTCACACGGCATAGGTAGCTGGTGAAGTCCATATAACTAAACAACTTATGTATAATAGACCTAATTTTTTTAAGACCGTTAAGGATCGGTGGTGAAGCTTAATGCTAACAGAATCACTAATCTAGTAGGGGGATGCTAGGAGATGCCTCAAGGAAGTAGTAGAGAAGTTTGACAACTCTCTGTCTGGACCCTACTAAAACTAACTTACTGGCATTGTTTACCCTGCTGGACTAATCCCCCAGATTAGCTAGAGGGAACTAATGCAGATCGCACAAGCTCTCTCACCGACATCAAGGTGATTGACGAAAGAGAGTTGTTTCTTGAGTCTCAGGCTATCCTTATTTGTTGTTTCTTGAGTCTCAGGCTATCCTTATTTGTTGTTTACTGTTAGCATTGTATTTTTTTTGTGGCGTTCAAACCGTTGTTTTATTCCATTGTTTTTATTATTGTTTTCAAGTCTATCTTTAAGCTATTAAAGATAAGTATCATATACTTACTCTTCTTTTTTATTATCTAAAGTATAGATCTCCTCCTCCTCTTGATTGATTTTTTAGGTGTATTAGGGAAAGCATCGGTGCGTTCTCCCCCCTGCTCTCTCGGATATTAAAGCTGTAATGTCCTCTACAATTTCCTTCTGCGTTTTTATCTATTAGTTTCTTCGCTCCTTTCTCTATAATCTTGTTGAATGGTTCCATCTGTGCTTCTGCGTGTAAGTCTCCTTGTTTTCTTTCATTTGCTCTTGTTTTCGTAATAAATAGTACTGCCTTGTTTTGGATTCTTCAGGAAACGTTTGATTTTGCGATCGTGTACGTAGTAATTTTTGGATATACCATTGCTGACTGAATAAAAGCTTGATATATGTTCATTTGTTTTTTCCTTTGAGTTATCTGAGTGTGTATATTAGACTCAGTCCTCTTCTTCCTTTGTTTATTTTTTATTTTACATGTTTGCTGCATCCGATCTTGCTAATCCTTAATCCTAGTACTTTACCTTCGTTGGTATATAGATATGTCTTCTTCAATTTATATGTCCGAGATATTTGCTCTGTATATTGGTACGATTTTAAACTTGTTTCTGTTTGTGCTTATTATCCATTTTTTTCATATTCATCGATGCTTCTTATTTCCGTTGCTGTAAATCGTGTTTGCATTTTACCGTTCTTGTAGGGTCAAACAACGATTTGCGTAACGTCATCTGCGAACTGGATGTTGAGGCACCCTTTTGTGATGGGAACCGAGATGTCTGAGGTGTACACTTAGTATAACGACGGACTCAGACACCCTCCTTGCGGAAGGTTAGCTTCCAACTTGAAGTTTTCGTATTGATGGTTTCTAATTTCGATGTATGCATACCATTCTATCACGTAGTCGTAGAGTAATCTTTCTAGTTTGTTGTTCATTCTTAGTTAAAAGTTTTTAACTATAGTCCTCCTATCCAAACTTTGCCGAATGCCTTTGACACATCTCTACAGACGAGATCCGGGTGCATCCTTCTGAATATATTAATGTAGGTCAGTATTCTATTTCCAGCCTTTCGTATTTATCGGTAGAATGTTAAGTTTAGAGTTATCCATTGAGAGTGAGTAGTCCATTAAGCATTCTCGGTCCGTTGGATCGTTTTATCTTTGTGATGGTAGTAGTAAGATTTTAATTTCCGCTATTTGGGCTGCTTTTTTGTTATCCTCTCATACTCTGAGCTCTTCTTAATTTGGGAAGCAGGGAATGGATATTGCGCTCTTTGGGTTGGGGTTGAGCTTGGACGTTTGTCCGATTTAGTCTTTTTCTTTCAGGGTTTTTTTCTAGTTATCCGTTTGGATTCATCTTCCGAGGAATCTGAAATTTCCTCCTCAGATTCGATTGCCTCTGTTTCGGTTTCTTAGTTTTGTTTTTCTACGTTCTCCTGTCCCTCCGTCAGTAGATTCATCATAGCGGAGGAGTCTACGTGTTGTGGTATATTCATTGGCTGAAAGAAATTTCCCTTTAATACTGCGTTGGGTGATTGCATTTTGTACGTGTTGATGTATTATGCATGTGTAAATTTTGGCGTACATGTCTGCATTTATTTGGAGGAGTGTAGACGGTGTTACTTGACCTTGTGTTTGAGTTTCATCTGCCGTGGCCTAGCTTGAGTTCCTTCTCTCTTGATTTTTTTTCGCTTAATCATTTCTTTTCATATTAGGCCTCACTCTTCCTGCTGATGCAGCACGCTGGCTGATGTGAGGCCTAATAAAAAATTATTTTAGTTCCTACTAGTCCTCTCTCCATCACACAAGAAATGAAGCTGGAACACTCCAGTAGAGTCGCCCTTCGAGCTGGCGTCAAAGTCGGCGACATCTGCCGCTTCGAACCACCGATGGAAATCAATAGGAACTCCGTGATATACATGGTGCTCAGCAGCAACTGCTTCCAGGCTTACTTTGATAAAACGCACAGGGACGTGGACACATCAAAATGCTTGAGCACCAACTCCAGTGTTCAAGTTATACAAGATGTTGCTATATCGAATCGGAGAGCTGATATTATGTTCGAATCTCACGCATTTCCAGTAATTTTAAAAAAGGATAAGAGATAGGGTGGAGTGAGGATTTCAAATCTATTAGACCTGTATTATATTGAAGATTTAAACGGAAAACATATTGAAGGTGGAGTTTATGAAGAAGAACTACGGAAAGTAAAGTTTGACTTGCGTAAGAAATATGTAGTGGAGAAGATGGTTAAAGCGAAACGATATGGATAAAACAAGCGATATTTAGTAAAATGGCGAGGGTACCCAAATTCGTTTAACTCATACGTCAAAGCATGTGATATCATCCACCAACCTTGAGTACCTGCATTCGTGAAATTATTTAAAGGTAGGAGATGAGGAAGTTGTGAAGATGGAGTCAGAGGAGTTTTTATTTTGCCCCTCTTTCCTCATCCCTCTCTGGATGTTTACCCTCAAAATACTATGTCTGACTATAGAATTAAATGCGAAAATCCATTATAACAGACCACAGTTAGTATGAAGTAGGGCTTTGTGATTTTCAATTTACAGGGAATATCTATAATAATACTAAGCCTACACATGCATTTACAATCTATCGGAAAATGACGAAAGTAAATAATTATGCATCGAATACTATATTGATAAGAGAAAAGTAAACAATAATAAAAGGCATAGCCTATGCTTATGATGAGATGTGGATAGACGCTGGGTATTATAAAAATGAAAAAACACTCATACAGAAAATGAATCTTAAAATGAGACAGAAATTATCATCTCAAGATTTGCTGTTTAAATCTGACCAAATTCAACGGAAAATGTCTACTGACTATGTGTTAATGCACAATGTGAAAAGGAAAGAAAATCTATTATTTCATCTATCAGAAGAATTTTCCAATATAATGAAAAGACCCATTAGAGATGATATCCCCCAATTGAATAATTGTATAATGTTTAATATAGATTTCCTGCTTTTGTATCACATCCGAAATCATGTTACATTTACCCTAACCTTGTAGACTATCAGTTAGTAGGCGGGACCAAGTTGAAGTTGCTGGCAATTTTCACCTTCCTTTCAATGATGCTCTATCCAGTATAACTTTTGATAATCCACACTATCTGAATCTAAACTCTGGGGGCTTGAATTTAAACCTTATAATATAAATAACGTCACTATCTATATAAACGAGAATGAAGTTGAAAGACCATTTAAAATTAGATTTTTCAGCCGATGCAGATCCATTTACTCTGAGGGCTTTTTATCGTTATATAATGGAATAGGGTGTATTAGAGGTGGACAGAGTATTGGACTTAAAAATGAACAATTTTTAAAAAATAAAAATATTTATTCTATTAACCTATATCAGGACAAGTGTACTACTTGTCTTGGAGAATGCTCCAATCCTATACAACAGGGAACATTATCAATACAGTTACAGTTTAATTCTCCATTAATAGACCTTGTTATATATGCAGAGATTCAGTCTGTTATTGAGATAGGTAAGTCTAGAAACGCGCTCGTTTATTCTTAATAAAATGAATGCAATAGAAATACAATAACTATTATATGGAAATAAAACTACAAAACGAGTTTTTCACGGCTGTTTTGCGGGAGACACTCAGCTCTGTCAATTTTTAATATTGCCAGCAGCTTATATCATTAATCTTGATCGCATTGGATAGCTTTAATTCTTGACAAATCTTGTTTGTATTACTTTGACAGTCTATGTCTAGGGTTCCAGAACGATGTTAATATTCGTAAATCCATTCAGAGTTCAGAGTTACTTTTCAGACTCATGCGGCCTGTTTTGTGTATATTTCATTCAGCAGATGGCAATCGGTAAATCTTATCGAACTTTTATGGAACAATTCGATTCTTATAATGATGAAAGAAAGAAAGAAATAGTAGTAAGGAATACTTGTAGTAGAATGTAAACAAAATTAGTATTGTACACTCAATAAATATTAATTGTTAGTTGGCAAATATGTAATCGTGGAGCTTATTTACAAAATTGTATATATTATTATGTAAGCGGGTTAGTATAAATTAAATGTTATTTTTCTATTTATCAATCTGTAGAAAATGTATGAATATTTGAATTTAAATGCAAAATAAATTATTTTACCGCTTTGACTTTTTAAAAACAATTTACAGAAAGAAAATGACTTACTCTGTGAACAAAGATGTAACTGACAAAAGGTGAAATGTTGAAGAAAGTCATATTTCTCTCTACATGAAACCCATTTATCTTCTGTTAATGGCTCCATATTCTTACACTTAGTTAAAAACTTTAATTTTCGGTCAGGGGGAGTGGGGCCAGTGTTTGGAAACATTTAGTGTAAAAGAAATGAAGGTGCTAGGGAAAAGGGTCCATTAGGAACAGATGAGGTGCTGTGGTGGTGTATGGTGTGGGAGATGGGGTTGGAGCTTTGTGGCGACGGCGACAAACAAACAAGCGATCTTTGTCTCTTCATTCCCTAATGCCAGATATGTTAAATATGGTCTATATATTAGTAATCTTTTGATTAAATCTTTTTGATATGTAAAAATGTCGCATGTGTCGAAGACTGTATTAACCATCGCTTGAAAAAAAGGTTACTAAAATGTTTAAACAAAGATACCTATCTCTTTGCATCATTTAACCTCTTTAATTATTTTCAAGTATGACGACAAACAAATAATTAGTGTGTGTGTGTGTGTGTGTGTTTAAATATGTAAGATCGTGTATGTGTGCGCAGACTTTGATTCCTTTAAAAAAAGGCATGGAACAAGGCTAGGGTGGGGACAAGGGGAGGGGGAGGAGGCATTTGGCGACCAACTCCAAAACCCTTCTCTTCCTTACACTACCCCCTTCCTCTTCTGTTTCTAATGCCCCCTCTACTCCTATCGAATGAATCAGAGTATTCGCACACACACACACATTTTCACTGACCTAAGGGTGGGGTGGGTGGGGCGGGGGAGCATCTTAGCGACCAACCAGTAAGCGGGGGAGGGGGGGTAAACTCGGGAGGCAATGTCATGTACGCGTGTACGTCTTTGTACACTCGTCTAACTACCTTCAATACTACTAACCCTTGGATTGAGGCCAAAAAGGAAAAGGAAGAAGCTAATAAAAGAGCAATCAAGCCTTAAAAGCAAATAGAACAAAATAGAAAAGAAGAGCAAACACAAAACTCAGACTCCTTAGACACATCTGATTTTGAGTCCCCAGCAAAGAACAATGCCACGCTAAAGGAAAGCGGGAAACCATGAAGCTCCTTGATGCAGCTAAGATCAATCTTACCATCTATGCATCGTAGCAATTCCCTTTCTCCAAAGACATGAAACCTGCTGAAATCTTCACGGGAATCAATAGAAAGATGTTCAAGTGGGGATATGACTCACATCACGAGAGGAGCCAGTTGAGGAGGCACTCTTTAATCACAATGTGAAACTCTATGAGAACACATGCGGGTAATTATCCTATGCAGAGTATAAAAAGGAAAAAGAAAAGACCAGCAATTCGAAATGGAAAACGTCAATAACACGTTCAAGATTTTGACACTTAATATCTTGGGATGGGAGGGGAAGGCCACAGTATATGGCAACATATTCCGAGTGCTCGACCCTAACATTACCCTATTGAAAGAACACGCACGGAATTGACACAAGATTTAGTCGCATAAAGATACCTTGCTACTAAGTAGTCATGAAAAACCACTCACAAGAAAGGTTTGACGGTGCTGCTGTCGCTATGAAAAAGAATATCTCACACTGCCACTCAATAACTTCTACACCTTGTTCGGGCATCGCAGAATGGACTTCCTTGGAGGTGATCTCAATGTCAGATGCCGAACGGCCGGCTAAGGTAATACGAACGAAAAGTGTCGTAACTTAGAGATGATTATGGAAAGGAAGAACATCAAAAGGATAGGGCTGGACTTTCCGACCTATATCACTAACAGGTCAGCAATAAGGCCTTACATAATCACATAATCATGACAAGCAACGACTTCGCATTCAACTACCATTGCGAGCCAGGTCCAACAGTTTCTAGCGACCATATAGCGATCTTAACGACATCTCACTCACACCGATCCAGGTTCCTGTCTCTATCCGCAAAAGCTAGGCTTCTGCCAATTGAGCCGAAAACAGAAAACTCATCAGTAGATACAAACGAGCTGACGTCAGCGAGAAAACATTGGATATGATTGACGGGAACTGGAGAAGCTAACTACCTCCATCATCGCGGCAGATTCCGAGTAAGTATCGAAAAAAGGGTACAAAACTCACCCACCTCCCAGGTGGACAGAGGATATGTGCCAGGTCGTTAGGGAGCACAAGGATGTGTGCGAAAAAGTAAGAAGGGCAGGACCAACCAGGAACGAATCCCTTGGCTACGTTGCTTAAGCAAAGAACTTAGTCTGGCCATTAACATTCAACAGGTTTAGATCTGGGACAGCTTGATAGTCAGGGTAAAACGACGAGCTAAACCCGGTAGAATTATGGCAAAGCATTTTAAAATTTAAAGCACTACTAAGTATAGAGAAGACGCACATAAATCGGAGCGATGACTACTTGGATGACCTGGCGGTTCTGGAAGAAAGATTTCAAACGTATTGAAAAGATATTTTCTCGATCACACCTGAGGACAACGAAGAGTTTTACCAGGAATTCGAAGGACGACTGATTGAAGCCCTTAATCAGATAATACATCGCACGCACCCACACCACTGCGTTGACGAAGGGAAGGAGATGCGGGCCATGGTCGCCCAATAATAACAGAAGTGCTCATGGCAACTCTAAGATCCTTTAAATAAAAGACACCAGGTTGGACCGGCATCACGAATAGCAACTTGCTACATGCCCCAAGTAGATCATTCTGGGAATCACGAACATCCTTAACACATCCCTGAATAGAGCTACTTTTCTGATGGTTTAAAAGTGGCGAAAATCATTTTTATTCCCAAAAGGCACAAACCCTCAGATCAAATGGTAAATTACAGGACAATTTCTCTCCTAGAGTTAGTAGGAAAAATCAACGAATAGTCTCTGACAAACAGGTTCCAAAATCAGCTCACAAAGATGGAAGCCCACAACCTTCAACAGCACGGGTTCCGCAAGAAACGCGGGACAGATACAGCACTCGCCCGTCTAACGGAAAAACTCGCCAGCTGCAGAGCCGAAGGCCCTTGTGGCTTTTGTCATTCGTGAAATTATTATGTTATTATGATGTGGTGTTGCGTGATTTACAGAAGGCCTTTGATAAGGTTTGGCTGAGAGGTATCCAATACAAGATCCTAAGCCTCCAGCTGAACCCAATCATGGAAGTAGTTTTCTGTGATTAAATCATGGAGAGGAAAGCCCAAATATCGATCAAGAGCTACATTGGACCTACCTGCTTTAGTACGGGAGGATGTGATTTATCTGAATTTCGCAGATTACATCATTCAAATCGTCCCCAGTCCCTATAGGAAAGCAGAATTTCAGGCAAGGCAGATAGTTGCCGAAATAGATAAAATCAACACGTACGAGAAAAAAAATGGAAAAGAAAAACAAACTGTCTAAAGTTCCAGATACTAACAGTTAAGTGCCGAAAGTTTGAGGATGTCATCGTCAACGACAAATTATACCCATATTCCAAAGAGGGTAAAGTCTAACTTGCAAATAAACGCAACAGCCTACAAGAAGGACATAAACGGTAGAACCTCCCTAGCCAGAAGAGAACTTGGCTAGAACTACAGGTTCAAAAACCTCAGTACAAAGAACATCACAAAGATATACACTACAATGGTGCGCTCACTATTAGTGTAGACTGCAATGGTAATGCAGGCAACAAGTTCTACCCCCCTTAGGAAAATGCAGAGAGTGCAGAACAAAACTATTCTTCTAATAGGTGGTGCACGCAGGCTGGATCCTATTCGGCAGACGGTTCTGCACGAAAGAGCAGGCCTGAAACCACTGAATATGGAACTCGAGAGGCTAGAGAGAAAGATTTGTTACAAAATGGAGAAGCAAATACTCCCGATACTAGATACCGACTTGTAAATTCCTAAACCTATAATGCACACTGTTTCCGTTATCAGAAGGTCTCTCTTCCCCAGCGGAAGAAACTGCTCCCGGGAAGCCCTGATTGCAACCTACACATGAAGAATACAACACTACTAAGTGAAGAATAAGGATCCGAGAAACTCGAAACAAACAAATGAAATGGAACGCAAACTCTAAATTAATTAAAAACAAGGTCTACTGACCAAAAAGTCACGTGCTCTCATTTCTGATTTAGGACCTTACGACCTTCCAAAATTTAAAAAATTTGCTTACTAACCTTAAGAGAACCTAGGCATTTCTATCACTTGAAAGAGAATGTAAAACAAGATAGAGGTTTCAAATTTCGTTAGAATCAGCCCAATAGTTATAATGTTATTGCCAAAGAATTTTCCGGCTAACCTTGGGAAGACTTTGGCCATTATATCATTGACCGACCGGCCGAATAGTGAGATATAGAGTTGCCAGCGACTAGATTCTTACGTGACTAAAAAGAGGCAAAGTGCCCACAACAGTAAAAAGAAAATAAAAAAAAGGCGAAGTGCCCACATCAGTATTTTTTTAAGAGGCAAATTGTTCAAAACAAGTAAAATATAAAAATAGGCGAAGTGCTCAAACTAAATATAGAAATAAAAAAATAATAATAAATAATAATAACAATACAGAGGGGGAGTGCCCAAGGAAAAAAAAAACAAACAAACCAATAATATAGTACAATAATTTAGCCACCAGTGGTCTGCACTGGCAGCTTTGAAGTCAAAATGGAAAATGAAAATAAAATAAGATTTAAAAGAAAAAAACATGCGATACCCTCTATACCAGTGCAACCCCTGTAATAACCCTTGTCCACCTATCAAATCTCTGACTAATTTCTCACCTTTTTCATCAAAATCAAGATAAAACTTTCTTGTCTTAGTTTTTTTCGATTGTTCTATTGGGAGTAAATGGAGTGATTTTTACGATTTGAGTCTGAACTTTCATTATGTCTGGTCGTGGCAAACAAAACAGGAAAGGTTAAGGGAAGGATCTGAAGACCTCCTAGCTAGCTAGACATTTCTCGAGTGACGGGAAGCTCTTTTTCACACAATCTGAAGGAGGAAGAAGCCCACAAGAAAAAAAGGAACACTATCCGGAGGGGCCCCATGGGTCCGGCCCAGGGAGAAAAACGAGCCCCCCCCCCTCCGTACCATCCGAGGGGAGACAAAACAGTCAAGGCTTGTGGTAATGAACACAATCTTCGATACTCTAAACATCGCCCTCATCCGATTAATCGAATCTCGCAATTGTTATGCCAATATTTGCAACTTCATGGCTGACGTCGAGAAGCTCGTCTCGGAAGAGGTCAAGAAGCCACTCTAAGAGATCATGCTCGAAGCATCGATACCACACAAAATCTTAGTTCGACTTACTGTTATCCTCTGTTGGCTTGACCCGTCCTTCACGGACAACTCCTGTGAAGAAATCAGGGAAGAACTGACGAGTAAACAAAAAGTAGAGAAATTTGGAAAAGGAAACGGTATTGTCAACATGTCTTCGAAAGCATTGAGATGGCGCAAGGGGCCAAGAGGGAAGGCCTCATAGGCTTCTACCTCCATGTGGTTCCTGACCAAATAAAAGCAGAGGAATTCGTACCCATCGAATCTGCTTCAAGTGTTTCGCCGTGGAAAATCACCTAAGCTTATTTCTAATATAAAAAAATGCGTACTCAGTTACCTCATAATAGATTTGGGGATGCTAAACGAAAGGTCAAATTCTTCATTTGATATATGCTTTTCGAACATTATTTTATACAAAGAACCTAAGCTTGTTCTAAGATATAAAAAAATAATAGAGTTAATTTAGCCACCTAAAAATGCCCACAATTTTATTTTTACCTGATTATTTTATACTAAAATAAATCGATTAAGCTAGAACCTTTATTGGATTTGCAGGTTTCTATCGCACAATTATCCCGAAATATTTAACCATTCCTAGATCCATAACAAAATTATTTAAAAAGACGCTAGGTTCACTTGGATACATGAACATTTACAGGTATTTGAAACATTAATCGGAAAACTCACCTCTTGACCAATTTTACAGTATTCAGATTATACTAAGCCATTCATATTTTCTACAGATATATAGACTTATGGTACAGACGCAGTATTGGCTCATCAGGTTTATGTAGTTTAACTTTATATCGCCTTTCCTAGTTCTGGCCCGTATAAGTGTCAAAAAATTACTCCACCACTGACCGTGAAGCATTTAGAGTCCGTGAGCTTTTTAAGAAATTTATGAAAGTTATATATGAGTAATATATTTCTGTTGTCACTGACCACAAACCACTCACATACATATTTTTAGATATATTACTAGTGAGCCCTATAAGCTGTTGTCTACTATCCTTAGCTGAAAGATCATTCAGAATTTTCGACAGTTAGAGAAGATCTAAAGGAGAAGGATCAGTAAATGATTGAAAAGAGTTATAAGAAAAATATTCATCCTCTGGAGATCCGAGTCGGTATGCGTTGCTATTAAAACCTTCGAGCGCTCATAAAAAAATTATATAAGGAATGCGATGGACGACTTTGAATCATGATGGATGAAGGAAAAGGACCCTTTCAAATCGTAGACCTTTGTGGCCCATATAGACGAAAAATAGTTCATACAGACAACATAAAACTTAACTGAGCAGAACCAACAAAACCACACTGCACCGAAAAAAATGACAGCATCCAAAACCCCTTAACTCTTCTCGTTTTACATAGAAGCAAACATATGCCTCTTAAGAATGACATCTGTTCCCAGGCACTGCAACCAATTTTGAACTAACTACACCAAACTAACGACTTTGTTACCAAATCTTGATACTACCCCGCTGATCGCTCAACAAACATCATCACAAGAGTCTTCCATCTCGGAAAGCTGGTGGTTGTTAGAATCTCCACCATCAGTAGTTTATGACGTAATATTATATCCAACTTACCGCGAACAATTTCCTATGTTAAATATTGCTCCCAGATAATCAAGAGTCTTATGACACGAGCACATTCAGAATCCTAACTCAAAAGCAGACTGCCAATACCCCCTCGAAAAGGGCTTTCCCGAATTACACTTCGGATTATATCAAAGACGTATTGCATACCGTACAACTTAAGGCATGAGTAGATATAATTAGAATCCTTTTGCTTTAGAGTTTACAATTGACAATAATATATGTAGTTGAAAAATTTGGAAAAGGAAAGTTAGTGAAAGGACATACTGACTTAATACTTGGCTTTTCCGCACCTGGAAAATTAGTATATAGACTACACCGATTCAGCAATTAACTACGCGCGTTTTCAAATTACACATTTTCAACATTCCTACCTTTACCGTGAACCACACTGATCTTGCTATCATAGGCATCAGTCACGCACTAATTAAACAAAGTATATAGCTTACTCAAGCAACACTAGATGACATTCGAAATCTCCCGTAGATAAAGTTTACCAAAACCAATACACGACGCCACAAACGTTGACTGCTTTATATTAGATGGAAAATATTAAAACAGTTTGTTTGGTGTTACCACAGAAGCCAATTTAGCACAGATCAATTTAAAAATAAATATAGTAGCCAAAATTAGGCAATGTAGGCTCTGCCTTGGTTGATGCGTGAAAGGCTTACATCATAACAATAAATTCTTGCATGAAGTTACTTATAACTTTAACCCCCTTAGTAAACTGCTAAATTTATACCACCAACACGAACATTATGTAAAATTTGTAGGATTAATTAGCAATCAAATAATCCTAATGGACAAGAAGCTTATCAAAATTAAAACCATTTATAGAAAAATCACAGATGCAGCCCAACAATTTTCTCGGTGGGAAATATTACCCAACTTCTTACCATTTTCAGTTTTAAGACATCTCTCACAGGTTGCTTAATCAATTTCATTATTAAAAACCATTTTCCACCTAAATAACACAAACAATTCCTCGAGTGTACCTGGGTCATAAGAGAACCACAACCATATGGTTATGTGTTCATTATACCTTTATTTGATTCGACTACATTTGATGTCTACCATCTACATAAGTTCCCAACTCCGTATCAAAATGACTTTGAGCCTCACTTATTTAAAACACCCGTACCATACCTATTAATTTCCAGGAATTATTAAATATCACTGCGATGTACATTCATCACTTTAAATATCCCCATACTCTTTAAAAAAAAACCCAACTAATTATGCAGCTTAGTTTAGGTAAGGATCTATGGATATCACTACCAAGAACTTCTTACAGTACTTATACCTTTTTTATACCACCTTCAGAACTTGTATTTATTCTTTCTTTGTATGTGACATGGATAATGAACCTTTAAATTATGAGCGGGTAAGAAGATGTGGTATAAAAATCCCTTCGAGGTTCCTAGCTTACGGAGATACTGGTCTTGATAGGGTAGCGCCTGGGCGAGTTAGAGTCCCTGTGCCTGGTAGCTTAACGGTAGAGTATCTGTCCGGCAATTAGCTTACCTGGGTTTGAGTCCTGGCCAAGATTATTCAAACTTTTTTTACCTGGCGTTATTTCTGTCTTCTCAGTAAGGATTGCCTCCATTGTTCCGTCATTTGCTCTCTTGGATCATTGTGTTCTTTCAATTTCCCTTTCTCCCTTCTTTAAAAAATTCCTGTTTCGCGTCTCGTTGCTCATTTACATCAAATTATTTTCTCCTATACTTTATTGCTATAGGGTCTGCAATACAAAGTTTCTGCCTCTTTCTTTCTGTCTTCAAAAGGTATTTGAAAGGCATAAATTAAATATGGCGAAGCCTTCTGGTTGTTGTTACCACCCACATAACTTGTATTTGCTCTTTATATATATATATATATATATATATATATATATATATATATATAATTAATTTTGTTTTTTCCAAGGCATTTTCCGGTTCCTTTCCTAAATAAGACAGTACCAGCAAACTTTCATAGATACAACGTTTCGGGTGAACTCTTTACCCATCTTCGGGTACTGGAAAATAAAATTCGTGGAGTAGACAAACAATTTAAGTTAGATTTTAACAGACAATCAAAATGATGAATTTATGGAAAGTATTTAATATTTATTAAGGGAAGATTGCGAAAATTTACAGGTAATTGATATTTTTGGATTATTATGTTGGGAGTTAAAAAATTAACGATTGGGGAAACACTGGAAACACATCAAGATAAACTAACCTTAAACAATCAGCCGTTAAAGAATAATTGGGGAGAAAGGGCGAGGAGCGTAAGAAGAAAGAGAAGGTTAGGAGGTTGGTATTATTTTTGTTTAGAGTAAAAGTAGTGAGAGAGAAGAAGAATCAGAATTTAAGGAAGGAGAAAGGTATTTAATATAAATAGATTCAAGAATCCCTAATAATATGGTATCAGGAGTGGTTTTTAAGATGAGAATTCTTTCGTAGAGAGAACCTTCCCTGTCCTGTGGCTAACACCCAAATGGGAACAGAACCTCGCCCTCAGCGAGCGCATCGTACCAATTTTACGATAATTTTCATAAATAGACACCACATGGAATTATACTCTAATTGTAAGGACAGAATCCCGCCTGAAGCGAAGTGCTCCGTTATTTACGAGTTTGCTTGCCACAATTGTAAACTGGAAGATACATAGGTAGTACGGTGCGCTCGCTGAGGGCGAGGTTCTGTTCACATTTGGGTGTTAGCCACAGGACAGGAAAGGTTCTCTCTACGAAGGAATTCTCACCTGTTAGGCTTCACTCTATTAATTGTAAAACCGAAATCACAACGGACGATTTTAAAATCTTGAAAACCACCCTTGATCCCATATCATTAAGGATTCTTGAATCCATGTATATTAAATACCTTTCTCCTTCCTTAAATTCCGATTCTTCTTCTCACCCACTACTTCTACTCTAAACAAAAATATTACTAACCTCCTAACCTTCTCTTTCTTCTTACGCTCCTCGCCCTTTCTCCCCAATTATTCTTTAACGGCTGATTGTTTAAGGTTAGTTTATCTTGATGTGTTTCCAGTGTTTCCCCAATCGTTAATTTTTTAACTCCCAACATAATAATCCAAAAATATCAATTACCTGTAAATTTTCGCAATCTTCCCTTAATAAATATTAAATACTTTCCATAAATTCATCATTTTGATTGTCTGTTAAAATCTAACTTAAATTGTTTGTCTACTCCACGAATTTTATTTTCCAGTACCTGAAGATGGGTAAAGAGTTCACCCGAAACGTTGTATCTATTAAGAAAATGAAATTAATTTCCCTTTATACGTCCTTTCGTTCATCTTTCAAATTATATATATATATATATATATATATATATATATATATATATATTGCCGCATTGCTTTATTAACTAAGAATTTTGGTTTACCTAGACCCTGGATAAATAATGATATTCGTATAACCATCACTGGCATACTGCATAGAACCACCATTTTAAAGGAATGAATAGTGTTAGGGCTGTCGTCGCCCAACAAATAAATACATATATGTAAACGTATAAGTGTACACTGTGAAATCGATGTTTGTGCCTTTATCTGTAACTATAAAAAACTAAGCTTATTTCTAATATTAAAAAATGTTTGCTCAGTTTCTTACGATACAAAAAAAATAATAACGTGTTAATTCAGTCACCTGAGATGAGCTCTAATTAAAGAAAATCAAAATGCTTATCATTTTCGATAGCTTAGAACTCGAGTTCGTAAAAGCATAAAAGAAAGAAAAATGAAACCTTAACCAACTCATTTTTGCAAAAAATCCAATTTATACATCATTTACACATATCCGATGGCAAGATAAAATTAATACAATTTGATAATTGCAATGTGACTACACGTGGAGTGCGTGTTTTTTATTAAAATATAAGAAGTTTGTAAGAGTTGTGGGAGAGAATACAGCATAACACCACAACATCTGTATTAAGCCAAATATGACCCCTAAATTAAGACTTCAACCTCAGTCTACCTTCACTTCGTCAGAAGAAAAATAATCCTAAAATTCCCTACTAGTACTTGGAAGATTTTAGTGAGTCCAGAGCCATTTACATAAATAAACTAGATAAGAAATTAACCAATAAAAAAATATTGAATTTGTTTATGTTTTTGTGGTATTTCAAGCAACAATGTCGAAACATTTTAAAAGGGCCTTGTTTCAAAACATGGTTCCCTACTTCCTCCAACTTTTCGTTATTCCAATTTAATAAACTTCATATATTTATTTAATTTTCTAATCATCGATTTCCTAAAAATATTCGCTTTAAAATTCGTCTATTTTTTATCTTTAGCCCTTAATTAATTTTCTAACCTAACGTGTCACAAAAAATATTATTTGTCAGTAGAGCACATCAAATCCTAGCGTCAGTGATCCAAAACTATTCGAGGATTTATAGAAAATAAATAATTATATCAGAGTTAACTTACTTTTACTTGAAACATTTAGAAAAATGCGACATGACTAATTGAGTCAACCGTACATATTACCTTCTCAAATAGCAGCAGTTTGGTTGCCAAGCTGAGTTCACGTTAGTCAAAATATTTTCTGGCAAGATTAAAATTGTTTTATTTTTATTATTCATTCGTTTGTATAGTTCCGACGGTGAAACGAGCCAATTCAGTGAATTTGGTCTTTTAGCTAAAATGGATATTTTTTTCTCTCGACCAAAGATTTCTAAAAGGAGAGAGAATTGAGAAGCAGGAATAATCTCGTAGTCTATGGGAGAAACAAGACCCCCTCACCCAAAGTATGAAGGGTGACTAATAGAAAATTGAAGTAATATTCAGCATGGAAGAAAATTAATTTGATTGTTTTTGAGGAAGCTTAATTTATTTTTGTAATTAAAAATTTTAGGGAGAAGAGAATGGCGAAATTTAAAACACTATAAAAACTGTGAAAAAATATAAGATTATATAACTTGAATAACTCTTTCATTTTAAGGCGTTTGAATCTGTTTGTGTGTTTATTCACTCGTGTTCATTTGAATCTTTTTCTTTCCCTGCTTTGTATTTCATTCGACTAAAAGGTTACAGCTTATCGAGATTTCTTTTATTCCTCTTTCTTTGTTATGAGGTTGACATTTTCACGCTTTGTTGCAAAGGAGCAGTTATTTACCCGAACGAAGTGCTCTGAGGGGAAAAATCTCAGAAATAAACAATGACACGCAATGACATGCAGCGACACGCAGCGTCACGCAATCTTACACACCTATGTGCATGAAAAGGGTCTGAACACCTGTACAAGTATCAGTCAATTAAGAGAATATAAAAATGGCGAGAATTGGAACCAGAAAAATGGTTGAGTGCATAGTATTATTGGTTAGCTCATAATTCTGGTTACCACGCAAAGGGGGTGAGGTAATGATCCTGGTAAAACAGGGAGCTAGAGTTGTAAGCCCTTCTTACCCCGGTGCCCCAAGATAAACTGGTCCTCTCTGTCAGGTCGTCCTTTGTACGTGTTTTTAAATCACCCGCTCTTATTCCACGCCTGTACAGACCCAGCAAAGGGTGAAAGAGGACATTATACTCACTAAAAAACAAAAGAAATAAAAGAAAACTTTTAAAAATTAGTAAACCCTTAAATTCTATTCTAAAACACCACTTGATTGGATTAAAATAGGTGCTTTTAAGTAAAGTAATCTCAGTAACTCTGTGGGCTAAATTAATTTCATTATCTCTCTGTGGTAAATTAATCCGAGTTACTTTGTGGTGTAAAGTAATATAAATACGTCTGTGTGGTAAATTGTTCTGTGTAACTCTGTGGCGTAAAATAAACTGAGTAACTCCTTGGGGTAAAATTTGTGGGGTTAGTTTGTGGTGTAAATTAATCTGGGTTGCTCTGTAGGGCAAATTATGCTCAGTAGCTATTTCGGGTAATTTAATCTCTGCACTTCTGTAAGGAAATTAATCTCTATATCATGTGTGGTAGAGCGGGGTTGGTGGAAATTAATATGTGTAACTCTGTTGTGCAAATTATTCTTAGTAATTCAATGGGGAAAATTAATACAAGTAACTATGTGAGGTAACTTAATCTCAGTAACCGCGTTGGGTTTAATTAGTTTTAGTAACTCTGTACTACAAATTAATCTCATTAACTATGTTGGGTAATTAATCTCAGTAACTATTTAGGGTAAATTTCTCTCAGTGATTCTCTGGGATAAAATAATTTAAGTAGCTATGTAGGGTAAATTAATCTCACTCTAGAAGAAATAATAAGAGGAAATGAAGAAGAAATAACATCTAATTGCCTTTAATAAAATACAAAACTGATTTTTGTGTTTGCAGACATAGCGAGAGAAGGATGGGGGGGCGTGGACCTAAGGAGCGCTATTTCCATATTATTTATTCTTAAAATTACTTTTTTTATGAACCATTTCTTTATGATCATTTCCTCTGTGATTACTTCCCAAATGATTACTTCAAAATGAGTATTTTCCCAATGATCACTTTCCCTATCATGACTTGCCCTATGATTACATAATATGCTTACTTCCCCTATATTACTTCATATGATTACTTGAGCTATGATTAATTTTCTTAGGATGAATTAAGATTTCTTGGCCTAGGATTAATTACAATATCATTACTCTATGTGTTTTCTTACCCTGTTATTCCTTTAGAAGAGCGGTTTCCACGCGACGGCCTGCCACTAGGTTATTTCAGTCCCACACCAACATGAAATATATATAATTTGTTATTTTTATCTTATATTTTCAATATCATTTCGATATACGCTCCGAGACGTAAATAAAACTTATTGTTTTGTTTTTTGGCCAACAAGAAAATTATACAGGGTGTCCTAAAAGTCGCGATACATTGCTAATAGTTTAAACAAGAGAGACAACAGTTTTATGCGGGGGGAGGGTTTTTTTATGTTCCTAATGTATGTTCTGAGATATCATTGATCTATGGCCACCTAACTTTTCTGTTTAGAGATTAATTACAGACAAAAAGGGTGGCTGTAAAGTGTTTTCTATGTATGCTGAGTTTGGGGACACCCTGTAGAATGTGGGAATAGTTGTGAAATGTGTGAGAGTTCGCCTTTTAGACAATGTTTGAACACGCCATTAGTACCCATTCTTTAATGATGATGAGGTGCTCTTTTATAGGCTTTGTTGTCGTTATCCACTTTCAATATTCTTATTCCTTCCGTTTACTCTCCCTTTCCATTCATCTGTCTGCCTCCTTTCTTTTTGCCAGTAAAAATGCCTATTTTTTAGTTTTCTTTCTGACATTAAAAAATAAACGAAGCAATATTGAGTTCACATAAATTTCCTCTGTTTAGTCTTCGAACAAAGATGTATGTTAAGATGTGTGTTTGTAGGTATATATAAGTGCAAACTTGAAAATTAGTCTATTTATACGCTTCAATTTTAAAATGAAACTATTTTGCAGTAAAGTGTAATATTACATTCAATAAATTGAAAATCGATGTCCAATTTATCCAACAACGGTTTCAGCTATTAGTAACATATTAAACAGCAACTCCAGGTCATGTGTAATACCAAGCTTCTTGTCAACACGACCCATGGCTTCACCTAAATCCGGCAAATAGCGCTCCTTAGATCCCCCACCCTCCACCCTCTTCTCGCTATGTCTGCAAACACAAAAATCATCATGTCAAATTATTTTCGATCGTAATTTTTAAAATAGAAAATGTAAACTAGTAGGAAAACAGATAATGGAAGAGACAGAAAGATGAAGGGAAAAGACGAGTGAATAGAAAGAGTAAGAATAGCAGAAAGATAAATGTAGAGACAGTGAATTCGATTATTCAAAATTTTCTGTTGCATAGTTCACAATTCATTTGGCGTTGAGATGCCACTGGATTTAATTATGAAGGTTAGGCGATATTTCATAGACCCGTTCATCAAATTTGTAGTGGAAGACGACGGGAGAATGAATAACAGTATGTAAGACAACTTTTTTCTGCCCAGTAAGTGCTTTTTCCAATTCCTTTTATTGCAAAACAAAAGAAAATAGCCATTATTTACTTCAAACTTTGCCTTTGTAGCTTGTATAATGAAATATTTACTAAAAATAGGTAAATTTTGTTTTTTTTTCAGAGTAAAATTTATATAATTTTATTGAAACTTGCACCAAAAAAAAATAACAACAAGTAAAAAACGTTAGAAATGAACAGTTTTTCTTGATTTCAGTTTATAATGTAAATCACTTTCCCGTAAAATCCCATAAACTTATGTAGTCTCCCTTCATGTTTCCATTGTATACTCCTTGGAATATATGCTCAAAGTTCAGTATATCTTGATCGAAGCGCTCCCGTTGCCCTTCTGAGTATGATCCCATATTCTCCTTGAACTTGTCAAGGTGAGTATCAAGTATGTGCACCTTCAGGGACATCATGCTGCCCATTTGGCCAAAGCTTCTCATTAAGTTCTCAACGAGTTCAAAAAGTGCCGAAACACCGGAACAAAACTCTTTTATAGGCTTCTTTTTCCTTTTAACTAAGCTTCTCAACGAATTCTGAACACAATGATTTTCCTGATTTGTGGTCCAACAAAGACACCAGCTTTTACATTTGCCTCAGAGAGTTTTGGAATTTTTTAAGGTACTTGAAGGCTGCAGACTCTTTGTTTAGAGCTCTAACAAACTACTTCATGAGACCTAGTTTTAATTGCATTAGAGGGAACAACATCTTTTGATCGTCTACCAATTGCTCATGTTTGACATTTTGTCCTCAACAGAGAACTTGATCCTTTGTGGCCAGTGCTTATTGTGGTAATGTGCTGTAGTATCACTACTGTTCGAAAGACAAAAATAACATGATAACTTGGTAAAACCTCCAATCACTTTGCTACTATACTCCTTATAATTAAAAGCTTGTAGAATGAGCTTGACACTGTTGTAGTCCTCTTTGAGATATCCTGAATGAGCCAAAGGAAGGGATGGATGCAAATTCTAATTATGGAGAAATACATAATCAATGCTTCTTGAGGAGCTGTCCAAGAAATGCCTCCACTCACCTGGAATACATATAATTCCCATTGCATCAAACAAACCAGATGCATCTTTGCGGTAGCATAGACCAGTTTGATAAATAAAGAATTTTGAGAAATGTTTATGACTTTTCCTTTGGCTTGTCATTTGCACATTTTCTTCTAGCAAATCCTACTCTTTGAACCTCGATATCAAAAGCTCAGCATTCGACTTTAAAGAGCCAAGACCTCTGACAAGGTCATTGAGGTTTCTTTAGGTTAGATACTATGGATTCCTCTCAACAGTCATATCTCTAAAACTATTGTATACATCTTCACTGATCTTTTCAGCTTCTAAATTGTTGCTTGATTCTGAGGGTGGTTATTCCTTACTTGAGGGGTAGGGATAGAAAGATCAACAGTGTGCGGTACCTGTGTAATAGAGGATGGAAGATCGGGATAGAAAATAGCAGGTGCACTTTGCAACTTCGACGTTTGGAAGGATCTACCATGCAGAAGTAGCTGTTACTTGAGTGGTCAGTGGATTCACGCCAAATCCTGGAAATGGCAAACTTCATGGCTCTTCTCTCCTCTCGACACCATCCTTTAAAATATAGATATATAATTTGTTAGTTTATTTTTTTACAAATATAATAGCTTAAATACTTGTGAAATTCAATATTTTATTCTTTATAACAAACAATTTTCTTAACTCCAAAGGTTTTCTTGCAGTTTTCACAAGCAAAATGAGATGCCCTTGGTTTATCTTTATCCCCAAATGGCATGCTAAAGTATGCTTTGTAAGCTTCATATTCTATCATAGATGCTGTCACACAGAACATTTTTGCTCTTGTTTCGATGAACTGTCCGCAGATATAACAAAATGCATCTGGAGGATGATTGAAGCCTCTTGAAAAATTAGATTTACAAGTTTCTACCAAGCCTTTAAAAAAATTAAAGCCTATATTCTTTTATAAAGTCACATTTTTTTTCGAAATTAATAATACCAACTCATTTTTTTCAAAATGGGAAAATTAAGAAATTCGGTGCCTGACCTATAACAGCAAAGTTTTGGGATCAAAGTAGACTTTTTTCATTTACGTTAGTTACGAACAACAGAGAAATAACAAAATCGTTAAATTTGCAAATATAGTGATATAATCTATGTGCCTGAGTAATCTCCCGATCATTTCTGCCTCTCTTTGCGGGCACAGAGGGGTACATAACATTCGACCATGGATACATTGAGTCGTCCTTTTAGTAAAAGTAGTGTCAACTAATGGTGGATAAGTGTTGGTGCCAGCACACGCTCCAACAATGTCATATCTCGGCCATATTCCTTATAAAATTCCTCCTTTGGACATTCCTTAGATAAAGGAGACAAAGTTTACTTGAATGCCCACATTCTCTAATTTCACCACTTTTGCCACTTAATTTTTAAAAATTCATTAAGATGCTCTATTGATTGTCGTTTTTTTTTTCACTAATACTGAATAAAAGCTCCCTTATAGGTCACAATATCATACCCTCCTGTAAGCTTGACGTTGTGTATCACCATTTCTGTCATCTTTTTTTTCACAATCTTTGGCAAAGTTGCTAAAGTGAATCAAGGTTCGTTGGTTACAGAAACTAAATGTTTAAATAAATCGTTGTCAAAAAACCTTGCTTTGGGATCTTTGTTGACATCTGATGAATGAAGACGTTCACATAAGTGAGATTTAGTTAAGAATGATAAATGAATGGATTCTGAGGTAGTTTTTTAAGCAAATATGAAGGATTAGGATGAGATCTCATGGGCCGAAATGAAGGAAAAGATAAACCACCGTCATATGATTTACCTTGCGGTGAATAAAATAAAAATGTATAATGTGTATCCAACGTAGGTATTTGCACTTTGTGAAGAAGAAAGAATAAAATATGTCAAAAGATTAAGGATGATACTATAATCTCCAACTTAACTCTGACCTGTAAATCACTATTACTGTTGTTTCTTACGGGTGTAAGCCTGTATCTCTTTGTGTGTACACAGGTAATTTTTGCAAGCAACTATTTTTACCAATTCTATATTTCAGCAAGTACGGTCTAAATATGTTGAAACGGATTAGTTTCAAAACATTGTTGCCAAATTTCTCCAAATGTTTCCTTTTTTTAGCTTAATTAACTCTATATATTTAATTTGGGCGGAAACTTCAGAAGACCTACGCCGTGCTTTGTAGTAAAAACAGTACTAAGTGTGTTTTTAGACATTCTAATCATCATTTATGGCTTCGGTTAGGTGCGGGAAAACACTTATTTTTAAGATACTAGCACTCTGAGTACGACTCTATTTACATTGATACTATCTTAAAATAACTGCTTTCAGCACGAAAACGAAGCCGTAAAAGATGACTAAAATACTTACTATTTATTTATTTATAGATTATTTGTATATGCGTTTGGGTAATACTTCAGTTTAGGGGCGCATGATAGGAGGCGCTATTTCTGGGCTACAATTAATGCGATCTGCTATGCACGTTTATCGAAATAATAAAGACGATAACGCCGCCTACTTAAGGCTATTTTAGCCCAAAATTAACATTTTTTAGTTACTTTAGAAACAAGGGGCTTCGCCCCCATACCCCCCACTTAATATGTGGGTGGTTTTACTCCCTGCAAGTTTATAAAAAAGCCCCAAGTAATATTCCTAATTCAAAAGGTTAACACACCAGATTTGGATGCAAAAGGGGATTGCTAAAGGTCGGTAGCACTATCGTCGTCTCAAATTACCTAATAAATAATCACTTAACGACAAGAGCTAAACCACTTACACCTTTCAGTAAAAAAATCGAACCGCGCTTCTTTTCCCCTCACGTGGCAAAAGGCGTATTAAAGTCCAACAAACCGAGTTCGAAAGAATCGCGCTCTTTTAACTGCTTGTGTCCAGGGTTGCCAATGTTTAAAATGAGGTCAAACTAAGGGTTGCCAGTGTGTGAAAATAATGGTTTATTTTCAAAGCAAGGCTTGCCATATTGAAATGTCAATTTTAACCCCTTTAAGGTATAATATCTTAAAAAAACGTTATTAACATTTACCCATTTAAAATTTTTTTTTAGCCCTATACTGTAATTAATTTCCCAACCTGTTATTAAAAATATTATTAGTTTATTATTTGGCAACGCATCGAAGCAAATTCTAGTAGCACTCATCCAAAAATATTCGAGGATTTATACAACATTAATAATTATATCCTACTTAACTTACTTTTGTCCGGAAAAATATGAAAATATGACATAACTAATTTGAGCAATTGTACATAAAACCCTTGGGGCTGTTTGTGAGTCTCGCTTGCATGGCTTCCGTTCAACAATCATACATTTCACCTCTTCCGAATTGCCTATTGCGGGAAATAGATTTCCTCCTCATTTGTAAATGCTTGTTCTTGGAAACAGGTGCATGCAGGCCTAATATTGCATCTTTTTTTTCCAACAGACGTTTTTTGAAAAAAATAAAATCACAAATAATCAGGTTTTGTTTGTTTATTTGTTCTTTGTCTCTCTTGTTTTATATTGAATTTATTTTATTTTATTGAATATTATACCCCCACGTAAGAGATGACACGTGTAGCATCGCCACCCATCTTGCAGTCTACATCTGGAAGTTTGCATGCCCCCCTGTCCCTAATGACTGTAGATAGCTCTGCTACAATATATCTTCCACACAGCTTCAATTTCTCCAACTTCCCCACTTTCTTTACACATCTCTCCCTCAAATCTATGGCGAAGATGACTTACATGTTTTTGCTTCTTAGTTACAGTTAATAATATTATTACAAACAAGTAGCTGTTTGTTTGGTAAAATATTTAAATATTACCACATTTTTACGAAGTATATTTTTGTTCACTTTGCATTTTTTCTCCACTTTTGGTAAAGTTTTACCACTCATTCCTACTAACTGATGCATATCTCGCTGTGGCTATATAGATTAACGTGGCATGGAAGACCGTAGTTTGCCATTACAAATTTAACTCAAATCTAACTCCCATCCATTGACTAACCAAACTTGTAATTTAGAATCGTTTTGGTGGAAACTGTTTGTTTATATTTGGTTGTGTTGTAGTGAGCTATCTCTATTAATTTATATTTCTATTATAAAAATGTATATATATATATATATATATATATATATATATATATATATATATATATATATATATATATTATACTTTCGTATAGGAAGCACAACTGCGAACCATTCAGGGTTTGTCAATTACAAAGGAGTTGTGTATCTTCAAGGCACTGCACTGCTACACTTCGACGAGCAGTGTGAGTTACACTGAACAGTGAAAGTTCGGTGCTACTGCCTCACCTATTATCATATCTACTTCACATTGCCACTTTGTTCTATCTTCGGAGAATCAGATTCGCAATGAAAGATTCTTTTATAGGGAATCATTCGAACAACAGGGTTTTTTATTGTCTAAAGAGTTTTATTCAAGTGACAAAAACTTTTATTCGGGTGTGAAAAAATCTTTAAAACGGATAGACTACACTTTGTATGATAAATTCTACTGCTTAACTTGTTTTTCATGTACTCACGTAGGTTAAAACAAACGCTCGAAGCTTCTTGGACATCTCCTAATTACTGCTTCAAATATAATAGAGTTCAGTCCCAGTGCTCTACTCGTATGGAAATATAGGACGTTAGGAGCGCGCCAAAAGAGCCGTTCTTTAGTTGTTTAAAATTCTTTTAGCATCACGCAAGAATGCCATTGTCTTTGTTCTTGGTTTGAAAGAGGTTATGGATCGGGATAGTGAGAATTTGTTAAATAATAAGTAGCTTCCTTTTTACTTTGATAACGGAATAAAGGATAGGAAATATCGCTTCTTAAAATCAAATTCCTTATTGTCTTAAATTTTTATTAAAGCTTATTTTTTTTTACTTTTATAAACTGCTAATTCTATTTAATTTATTCAGTAACAGCAACTTTAAATACTTCTAAAACAAAAAAATAGTCTTTTCTCATTAAATTAATGCATTTCTTGAGAACACAAGTGTGCATACTCTCCCTTCACTAAAGTCTAATTTTTGTACAATCGAGTAATTTCACTTCAATAATCTACGATTTCGTAAATTGTCTCATTTTCTCATTCCTTAGTCTCCCCTTTCCATTTAGTCCATATCTTCCTTTTGGGAGCTTGTATTTTCTTCTCTTACGGTATGTAATACTCTCGTAGTTCCACTGTGCTGTCAAGATTAGAGCTCTGGTCCTCCATATCCTTCAGAAATAATTTTGAATTTCAAATCTATTGGCTACCTGAAGTTCCTTATTTTGTGTAGGAAAGACAATCTTCGCCTTGTTTACCACATCTAAACCAAAATCTAATCTCATTTCTGTTGTTCTCCTTGATCGAATCTCGCCATCATTGTATTGGTTTCTATGTGCTTGATATGCTAGTGTGTTACAGGGAAAGCTATAAGAGTGTGAATGGGTTGGGGTAAGTATGAAGAGAGAATGCCAAATATAAATATGAAGGTTAACTACAAATTGAGACTGGAAAATGGGAAGATCTTGAGCAGATGACTTATTTACTACATGGTAGGATATAAATGTTATAGAGGATTGAAAAGAAGAGATCTGAAAATTACATTAAGAGCTGTACAATTTGGATGTAGATCAATGAAATAAAGGCAAGGAGAGGCCACTATCCCGTTAGAAAGGATAGACACAAATATACTCTCTCGAGTACTCTTGATGTGCGCTTGGATAACTGGGAGCTGCGCCGTTATCCCAGAGACTCTTCACTTCAGATTAGTGGAGTGATGTCATAAAGTAACTTACAAAGCTCTCAGTAAAATTTGAAAATTTAGGGAAAATGTAATGTAAATATGAGTTATAAATAAATAAATTTTAGAAATGATTACAAACTTAAGAAATGAGGATGCGAGAAACACAATGGAGGATATTATTCATCATGGAAGATCGGACAGTTCAAAGAGCATATGTTTTTATTTCATGAACAAAAATTACTACAACAAAATCTGCCATTGTTTCTCAATGAAAAAATAATGAGAAAAGAGGGACAATTGATAAAAATTTTAATAGGCAGAAACAAGAATAGTGTAATGAATATTTAAGAAACTAAAGACTACCTGAGCGACCTCTCATCTTAAATACTGACATGATACATAACAATCTAGGAACAAGTTTGCATATACATAGAAACATTACCAATTCAAAACTATGAATTTGAGAAGATAGAAAATAAAAACCGAAGAAAAGTAAACTATAATAGAGTCAAATAGAACAGAGGAGAAGATCAAACCTCTTTCATAACAAACTACTGTAATTGTTAAGGTGCGTGTAAACTCGCCCTCTGGTCGAGAATTATGAGACACTGAATCACTGATTACACTGGTCTGCGTCAAAAATGTACCTTAGGTTTTCAATAGTGTTTCTTAATAAAATTAACCTCCTAAATCCGAATCTGTCATCCGTTTTTCTCTATCACCTCCAGTTTTTGCGATACAGGGGGTGATAATAATTATATAGTTTATACATGTCCTATATTACATTAAAACTTCAATAGTTTTTGCACTGCTCTATTCGCAGTAAATTTTGTGTACATTTTAAGTAATTATGCAAATAGGTTTATATTTTGCAGGTTAAAAATTGCTTAGCATTATAATAATAATAAGAATAATAATTATAGTGGTTGAGTTAAAAATAAACAGAAAATGTAAGAATAGCTCCGACAGATTTTGCTATGTTTGTGGCAAAGTGACTTTTTCCGAGCAGCAAAGTACAATCCCTCCTGAAATTAAATCTTTGTATCATGCATATTTTGGAGTAAGGCTAAGAGATCAAGATAAAAGTTTTGCACCACATATCTGCTGCAAGGGATGCTACATAAGTTTAAGACGCTGGAGTCAGGACGAACAGAAGTCCCTCTCTTTTGGTGTTCCCATGGTGTGGAGAGATGGCAAGGACCACACTACGGACTGCTATTTTTGCATGACAAATCTTAAAGGTGAGCATTGTATCAAGTATTTAAGCTTTTTGTATTATACTGGCTCCTGAAAATGTCATTATTATGCAAAGACTTAGCATAAAATTAAAAACTAACATAGTTCACTTCAGCATGAACATATCCTTTACTAAACATTTATGTACAATCTGCAACTCCCAATCAATTCCTTTATGTAATATGCAATTATATTTTCCAAAGGTATAAATAAGAAGAATAAACATAGTGTGGCATATCCGGATGTTCCTTCTGCCATCAAACCCCTGCCCCATGGCCCAGGAATTCCTAAACCTTCTTCCCCTGAACATATAGAGGTACATGAAGAGATTAATATGGAAGTTGACCAAGATTATGACACATCTGAGTCTTATCAGGTTTCCACACATGATATGGTCGCAAGACCATTCACTTAAGTTTAGTTAAATGACCTGACCAGGGATCTGGGGGTTTCAAAGGCGAATACACAACTTCTTGGCTCTTGACTTCGTGAAAGTAATCTTCTCGCTTAAGAAACAACATTTAGGGGGGTACAAAAATAGAGAAGAAGAGTTTCGAAGCTATTTTTTACAGCATTCTTCCAGCTCTTTAGTATACTGCACCAATATTAAAGGACGTGTTGAGGCCCTTGGAATTCCCTACAACCCATTAGAATGGATACTATTCATAGATTCCTCCAGTAGAAGTTTAAAAGCTGTGTTACTGAGTATTAGTAACAAGATAGCTTCCGTTCCTATAGGCCATTCAATCCAACTTACTGAAAGTTATGAAAATATGATAAAATTTCTGGATGCAATAAATTACTCTAGCTATAAGTGGGGGATATGTGGTGACTTAAAGGTAAGATCATTTTACACTTGGCATTTCTAAGCTTTTTGATATTGACATTTTCATTTTTAATTGTTAATACTTGTATACACCTTTTGGTCAACTTACATTTTACAAGAATGCAAATTTGGAAATCATGAGTCATTTTTGAGTTATATTTTTTGTTGAAGTGTGTCCCTATAGGTTAATACATCCTATTGGGTTAATGGGGAACTTATCCTAATTAAGAAGGTATACAACACAACTTAATAAACTCAAAATAAGATGTAAATATATCCAATTAGTTCCAATACGATGATTTAATGCATCGGCATACAGGATTTTTCAGTACATATTCATATTCTTATTGTTTTAAGAAATATTACTTTGAATTTGTTTTTAGAAATATTACACTGAATTTACATACCGTGCTAAATTTTTTTCCAGGTAGTGTCTCTTACGCTTGGGACGCAAACAGGCTACACGAAGCATCCCTGTTTCCTATGTTTATGGGACAGTCGTGCAGATAGTATGCACTATCAAGAAGGTTTGGCCTCCACGAGAAGCATTTAGAATTAGATCAAACAATGTGATAGCTGAACCTTTAGTGCCTCCTCAAAAAATACTCCTTCCTCCACTGCATATAAAGCTTGGCATAATGAAAAATTATGTCAAAACCCTTAATAAAGTAGGCCAAGCTTTTAAATTTCTTCTTCAAAAATTTCCACAAATCAGTGACGCTAAGCTCCATGGGGGAATTTTTGATGGACTTCAAATCCGGAACTTGATCAGCAATTTGATGCATCAATGAAGGACACAGAAAAAGATGCCTGGAAAGCTTTCAAAGCTCTAGTTAACAATTTTCTAGGCAATAAAAGAAGCCTAGAAGAATATGTTGCCCTGGTCAATCAGCTCTTAACAAGTCTCAAACATTTGGGAGCTCAAATGTCTATAAAGATACACTTTTTACAGTCCCATCTGGATTATTTTCCTCGACAACTGCGGGGATTACAGTAAATAACAGGGGCAAAGATTCCACCAGGACATAAAAACAATGGAATCTAGGTACCAGTGTAAATGAAACGCAAACATGCTTGCTGACTACTGTTGGTGTTTGAAGCGTGATGCACCAGATGACAGGCACAAACGAAAATCGTCAAGGGCGTCTGTTCTTCGAAATTATAATTATTTTCTTTATTATGTTGCATTCTTTTATTTTTTGTTTATTAAAAAAATTATAGTTTACATACGTGTATTCCTGTTTATATGATATAACAGTAATAATGCATTATTAGATAAAGTTTTTTTTTTAAATTCAGAAAAAATGAGGTAATCTCAATGAAAATGGTGTATGCTGTACTAATATACATTCATTTCTGAGCTCCTGGGGAACATAAAAATTTTTTTCGAACGCAGGCCTGTGTTATTCGGTGCGTCTCTCCGTTCAGAAGAACCACTTGGACGAGAGAGCAAAAGGTACACATCTCCCTTTTGCGACTGGTCCACTCGCACGCCGCTTATGACCTCGCTAAATCTTGCAATTTGTGCCTATTAGGGAGTGGCTGGAGTGGTTCCTCTTTCGTTAGCTTCCAAGGAGGGTTACGCCTCCAAACCCTTTGATTTTGTTAAAACCGAAGAAGTGAACGGCAGCTTTACCCAACACATATTTCATACGTCAATCCGATACTGCCCGCTGCTCGTTCTCAACTTTTAAATTGGTTTTCATGTCTTCCAGACACTCTCATTACCCCAAACTTCACCTTCCTTACGAAGTTGCTCCGTATGGTATTTTACTTTTATATTCTATAATAAAATACATGCTTGTTTGTTGCATTCACCATTATTTTCCCAAACTTAGGAGTGTAAGGTTCAGTGAGTTTGAAGCACCCATTTTTAAGGTCTGATCATGCAGCCATCACCCCGATCTGTATACCATTTCTAACTTACTACCTGCACCTACACTTTACTTCTGTATTTCCCCACGTAGTGGGGAAATATAGAAACTTCTTTCTTACTATCTGCATTTGGCTACCCTTCAGTAGGATATAACCGGTCCCTTTTATTTAGCTCTTCGTTATCGTCACTTTATAGAGGTGAATTTTTTTACTAAGGATTAGTGAACGTGTATTATTGGCCTACACAGTGAATTTTCATCATCTCCTTTCTTTTATGACATATTTTACTCGTGCTTCCACAACATTCTGCTCTTTATGAAAACAACTTCGTGTTATGATAGATGACTGTTATTCAGCGAATTTGAGTAATTTTATGTCTGGCAAAGAATTAGGTGGTTTCCACGATTATGTGACAACGTTCTATTTTTTTATAATAGGACGATTCACTTAAAAATAAGAAGAAAAACCAACTGGAGCATCTCAGGGCGATTGCATATGAAAAGAGTAAGTGAGTTCTGCCCTTGAGGTCAACAAGCTTCGGGTTGTTACAGGTAGTTTATCACATATTATTATTACTCATGATATAAATCATTACTATTGCTATCCAGATTGAAGCCGGAGATTGGTCGCCCATACTCTAACAGACCCTCCTTACTGTGTCTCCAGCGCAAAATCTTACGTGGACGTCGCAAATCTCAGTAGACACGACAGGACTCAGAGGAGAGATCCAACGTATGGTCAGTTGGTACACAGAATCAAGGAGAGAGAGGACAGACAAAAGAGGTCAAGGGAAGTATATAGAAATAACATGAAAAGGAGGTCAAAGGGGAATTTGACCACTTTCCCTTTAATGAAAACAACACACAAAGGGGGCATCTCTGGTGAAGGTTTGTAAAAGGTGAATAAAGAACGGGATGAGGTTAGGAGCGTGAAAATGTATGGGCGGCGAGACCGAGTGGCAGGATGAGGAGGAATTGGGGGGAAAGCGTGAAAAACTTATGATCTTGACTCCATTCCACCTTAGGACGCCCCCTCCTTTAAGGCCAAGAAATGCACCTCCTAAAAGTTCATATTTCTAACTAAGGAGAGGATCATGAATCCGATATGTGCTCGTAAATATGGGCTCCAGAAAGGATTGGTGAATGCAACGTGTATTGGGGATCATGGACGCTACGGAAAGGATTTCACCATACAACTTTTTTCCTGATGAGTAACCGTAGTAGACAAACAAATTAGGTACCAGTAAACATTCTTATAACTAACTTGTCCTAGTGCTTCTCACTAGTTGTTTTTCTACACTATTTAGGTAGAAATAAATGTACGTAGAGCAGACGCACCTGTTTCTGTGCTATCAGAAAGTGATGTGTTTGTTGGTGTCTCTGCTCGTTCTCTGTCCCACCAACGCCCTAAATCCACTAATCACGGTCAGTGGTCACGACCTGACCACCCATTGGCGGATACACCGACCTATTGCCGAGGGGGTAATTAGATCCACACGCATCACACGCCATTCTCAATACCTCTATCATTCTCTTCCCGTCTTCATAGCGCAACACACCAACTATCTCCTTTGTTATCGAACTCTGATGATGGTGTACTAGTATCCACCAAGAGGGCCCTATATACACATAGCCTTATGTGATGTATCTACATCCCCATCTGTTGGCAGTCATATCCACATACCTACTCTTGAAAAAGAACCACCAAGCGTTCTATGATCACTGCATGAAGCCAAACACCCAATACTACCCCTCACCCCTCTCTAAGACAGGCTTCTGGTGCCTGAGAGCTTGCCAGCGATTGTCATTCTGATCTTTATGAGCTTTTTATTATCCTATCTGGTGTAATACGTCTACGATGAGAGGGACAGCTGCGCAACGAATTACTGCTACGTCTACTGCGTCTATAACTACGACCAGTAATACTACTACGATCCAAACCAATTCCCATTACGTCCGAAGTCCTGTTTTGTGTCTACCTGTGAATCCTCCTTCGTCCATTTCGAGATGTGTTGCGGCGAGCTTTTCACCGCCTTTCGTTCCTTAAATGTTCCTTGAGCCTTTTCGCCCCGGTTCCACAACTCGCTCAAGACATGGGAGGGAGAGGAGGGAGGGGGGAGGGGGAGGGGGGAGGCCTGTATGTGTGGAAGTGTTCTTTGGCTCGTGCATGTGTACCACATCTAATGTGCGTATAAGCATATACACGAGAAATATTGATATTTCCCGTCAATGTTTTCTCTCACTATTGTTTTTCCTTTTTTTCTACTTCTTTGTTCTCTCTCATCTTTGTTTTATCTTCTTTCTGTTTCCTCTCTTCTTCGTTTCTTAATTTCTGTTTCATCTCTTTTTGTTGTTTTTATTTTGCTCGTGTCCTCTCTTCCATGTTCCCTCTCCCTTTGTCTTCACTCTTCTTCGTTTCTCTCTTATTGGTTCGTCTCTTACTTGTTTTCATTTCTCTTTCTTTATCTCTTCTTGGTTTCTATCTTCTCTATTTTCTCTATTCTTCGTATTCTCTCTTCACTTTATTCTCTATTATTTTATTCTCTCTTTTTTTTCTGTATCAATTGTTTTTATTTCTTTGTTTTATCTCTTATTTGCTTCCTCTCGTCTTTGATTTCTAACTTCTTTGTTTTCCATATTTGTTTCCATCTTCTATTTTTATCCTCGTCTTTGTTTCACTCGTCCTTTTTGCCCTAATCTTGCTGCCCCTTCGTTTTGCCTTTTTGTTTTTCCTTAGTTATATTTGTCATTTTTCTTTGTTATTCTTTGTCATTGTTTTTCTTTCTTGTTTCTTCGTCATTGTTTCTACTTTCTTGGTTTTTCTTCGTTATTTTTTTCTTTTTCAGTCTATTTCTTGGGTTATCGTTGTCTTGTTTTTCTTTGTCATTGTTTTCTCTTTCTTCGTTTTTTGTTGTCTTGGTTTTCCTTTGGCATTGGTTTCTCTTTCTTCGTTTTTTTTCATTATTTTCCTTCTCTTTAGTTTTTCTCTGTCATTCTTTTCTCTGTTGTTTTTGTCACTATTTTTCTCTCGTCGTTTTTCTATGTCATTTTTTCTTCTTCATTTTTAATTGGCATTATTTTATTTTTCTTTATTTATTCTTTGTCATTATTTTCCTATCATTGGTATTAGCTCTTTTTTATTTTCCCTCTTTATGCTTTTCTCTGGGGTTATTTTCCTTCTTTTGAATTTCCCATTTTGAAGTTTCCCCTCAATTTGGCTACGCTCTATAATGTCCCCTTTTTTTCTCACCGTTCTGGTTTCCATTGCAAGGTTTTCTCAAAATTTGGTTCCCCTCTTTTTCTTTCGCCCCCTTTCAGTTCACTCTAGTTTGATTTTCCCTCTTCCTTGTTTTCCCCTTCTTTTTTTACTCATCATTTTTTTTTCTCCTCTTTGTTTTTATTTCATTGATTTCCATCTTTTATGATTTCTCTCTTCCTGCTTCTCCTCTTCATAGTTTCCCTCTTTTTCTTTTTTTCCTTTTTCATTATTCTTCCTCTTTTTGTTTTTCTCTTAGTTTGCCTTCTCTTTCTTTTTCAGTTTTTGTTTCACTCGTCCTTGTTATCCCTCATCTTTGTTTTCTTTCTTCTTTGTCTCCCCTTATCGTTGTTTACCTCAGGTTGCCGGAGAGAGGCCAATCTTCAATCACAAACAGAAAGGGCGAATTCAGTTGTGACCAGAGACCCCTGGTTCCCTATGGGGATTCTGACCCCACCGCTTCGTGTCGACGAGATGTGCTACTGCAGATCAGTTGCGCCAGGGTTGGAGAAATCACTCTTCCGAACCTGACTCCCCAACAAATGCAGTTCTCTCTCGGAAGTAGTCTCCTCTTTATATTAGTCGGGCTACGTACTTTCGCTTCCTCAAACTTTGCTAAGACCGTTTTGGCGAACTTGCCATCGTTGCTTTTCTCTTCTTAAGCTGAGGATATTATAATGATAAAGTAATACTATTAATCATAAGAGGAGGGCTTCTCCACCATATACGAATATATTCCCTGGGACCTTTGAATGCATCCTCTCTGACCCAACACATATGAAAAGTTTGCTCTGGTAATTATTTCTAAATTTCTCCTTTCTTTTCGCCCCCGTGATTAATTTCCAATTCCTCAATTAAACCGAAGCTCCTTCAAAAGTTCTCTAATAACTTCGAGGCCTGAAGCCATCGGCTGCGTTCCTGAATGTCACTACTAAGTAATGGAATATCTAAGCCCCTTCCCCTCAAAGAATGCCCCGATAAACACACCATTCCCCATTCCAGCTGGATATAGCTAGCTTAAATTTTACATAAGCATACTCTTTGTTCATTGCTGAGGTGGCTCGTTAATTAATACAAGGTGCTACGAAGCTTTCTCCTCCTCACCGAGACACTTGGCGCAATAAAATGAGCGTCTTTCCTATGGCCTCATTTTAGGACCGTCCTCAATGGAATAGGACATACCCAGCGAAGGAAAATTACAGCGCACGTGTAACTTGTAGAAGGGTCTAAAGTTATAGGGTCAATGTGTATAGGGTTGCATAAGGTTTGTGTCTAGGTGAGATTAAATTATAATTTATCACTTCCAGACCAACCTACAACACACAAAACCGACAAGTATATATATATATATATATATATATATATATATATATATATATATATATATATATATATAATATTTAACAGAAATCCCAAGGCGAGGAAAATAGCTGGTATCATCCTTTTTATTTACCGGCGACGTTTCGACCACAATACGGTCATCTTCTTAGGCCTAAAATACAAATAAACGAAACAAAATATTTTGCACTGTTAAGAGAGCACACTGCTAAATGTACATCTAGAACTTTAGTAGCTAGTATTAGCTTTGAATTGCAAATTTAGAGTTTAAGGGAATATTTCGAAATAGGGGTCAAATTTACAATAGAGACTACGGAAGGATTTTAAATATTTAAATTAGTTAGCGAGTGTATAATTGCTAAAATTTATTAAGGGAGGAGAGATTTGATTTATGAATCTAATGATTATATAAAACTGTTTTAAAATTAATTTTAATCGAATAATTGAAGGAAAAATTGGCGAAACCTAATATACAAAATCACGAACCTTGCCAACGAGCGTGTTACGTGCTCCAGCCGACCCAAAAGCACCAAAACTGCGCCCCGCAACCCACATCCAAACGAATTCAGGTAACAAGGAATGGAACCGACGAGATTTTTTTTAATTAAGGGGCTATCTGGCGACTGCCGACTTAGGCATAAGTTGCCGTAAACAAACAGCCTAGTTCTAGGCTACTTTAAAAAATTGAACAGGAAACAACAATAAAAAGAAATAACAATAACAAAGCAATAACAAAAACAATAACAAAAACAACAACAACAATTAAACCAGGTTAAATGAAAGGGAGAAAGCCGGCCTCCCCCAAAAGTCAATAAGTCCACGAGTCAAAGTACACGCACTCGTCCCGAGTACAAGGGACAGGCGGTAGTGACCCCGCCCATCCCGCTATCGGGACAGGTGTCGTGCGCGAAGATCACCCAGACTGGGAAATTCGACAAGAATGTGCCGAACAGTCTGGGGGACGACGCAGTCGTTGCAATAGGACGCAGGCGAGCGTTCCATCAAATAGCGATGCGTCACACGAGTGTGCCCGATTCGGAGACGACAGAAAGCAACCTGAAGCCGCCGCAGCATTGGGGGATAGGTCTATGGGAACAGTCGCGGCGCAATGGCACGCAACTTTAAGTTCCCTTCGACCGTCTCCCATCTTCTTTGCCAAGCATTCCGAAGAGCTGCCCGCATTCTTGCCATGTAGTCAGTGTGAGGAAGAGCGAAAAGCTGGTCCGGTCGCAGAGTCCTCGCGGACTCTTTGGCGCCGTGATCGGCGCACTCATTCACCGCAATTCCTACATGTCCAGGAACCCAGCAGAAGATAATCTCGACATCTGCCCGGCTCGCCAAAACCGTGGCGTCACGGATTTCGCGAACCAGGGGATGCGGACATTCCAATGCCCCGAGAGCACTCAGGGCGCTTTGTGAGTCGCTATAGATCACAATCCGGTCTCCGAACCGGGCACGTCGCGTAATCTCCCGTACCGAGTGGTGTATTGCCCCCAGCTCGGCCGCGAAGACAGACGCAGCGCATGGTAAAGCCCCGCTGACTTCAAACAGAGGGGGTACGGCGTGGAAGCCGACCCCCTCTTGGGACTTGGAGCCATCCGTATACACTGGCACGGTTCCAGCGTGACACGATGTGTGCTTCAAAAAGGTCGAACGCAATACTCCCAAGCGCAGTACAAGCTTTGGGAGTAGAGGCGTGGCGACAAATAGCCAAATGTGGTACCCCCCAGGGTGACGTCCTCGGCAGAACCAGGGGCGCCACCGGCCCGAAAGCTATATCTACATCTCGAAGGAGTTTCCTGGCCCTAAACCCAAAGGGCTTAGGGTATGTCTGGAGTCTCTCGGCGGCATAGGCACCATCGAGATCAGCTGCGGATGCAGTGAGAGCTGTTGGCGACTGAGAGAGGCGCTGGGCTCGCGCGTGCAGGCGAGTGATGCACTGCACGCGGCGCAGAGCGAGTGGCATCTCCCCAGCATCGACCAACAGGCTCTCAATGGGAAAAGTGCGGAAGGCACCAGTCGCAAGGCGAAGGCCAGTGTGGTGGATCGAATCCACCTCTTCGCAATAAACGCTCGGCTGCGGATGCATAAAACTTACATCCGTAGTCGAGCTTCGAGCGAACAAAGGATCAATAAAAAAGTAAGGCAGTAGCCATATCAGCGCCCCAAGCGCTGAACGTCACGGAACGGAGAATGTCCATGGCGCGGGTACAAGAGACCCTAAGGCTGCGAATATGAGCCTCCCAGGTGAGGCTTCGGTCGAATACAAGACCAAGGAAACGGTGCGACTCAACCACATCCAGGCGCACCCCATTAAGAAACAAATCTGGGTCAGGGTGAAGCCATGGATGGCGGCAGAAGTGCACCACCTTATTCTTGACCAAAGAAAACTGAAACCTGTGCGCTTCGGCATAGCGAGAGACGCGGTTCAATGCCTGTTGGAGTCAACGCTCCAGAGTTGGCATCTGGGCCGCGCCAAAAGAGATCGAAAGGTCGTCCACGTAGAGCGTAGCAAGAACATCTTCCGGCAGCACCAAGGTGACGCCGTTGATGCTCAGGGCAAAGAGTGTGACACTGAGGACACTTCCCTGCGGGAGGCTCTCTTCCTGCTCCTTTGGGCCGGAGAGGGCTCCCCCCACCCGTACGCGGAATTGACGATCTCGCAAAAATTTAGATATAAACATTGGGAGGCGTTCCTTCGCCCCATCGTGTGGAGAGTCTCCATGATACCGTATCGCCATGCGGTATCATATGCCTTCTCCAGATCAAAAAACACCGTGGCGTAGTGCTGTCTACGAAGGAAAGCCTCGCAGACGGCATTTTCCAGTCGGAGCAGAGCATCCGACGTGGAGTGGAACTTACGGAAGCCACACTGTGCAGAAGACAGATGGCCTCCGCTGTCCAGGAAATAGGCTAATCTAACATTTACTAATTTCTCCATCAACTTGCACACGCAAGAGGGTAGAGAGATTGGGCGGAAACTGGTTGGATTAGAGTGATCTCTCCCCAGCTTGCCAAAGGCGAGCACAGTAGCAATTCGCCAGGAGTCTGGAAGAAGACTTTCCACCCAGATCCTGTTGAACAAATCTAACAGAAAGGCAATGCCTCGCTCACCCAGGTGTCAAAGCATGGCGTACGGAAACTCGTCCAGACCATGGGCGGTGTCCGCGCACGAAGCGACAGCGGAACGCAACTCACTTACAGTAAACTTTTCGTTGAAGGGTTCTCCGCCTCTGGAGGTAAAGTCCAGCCGGCGGCCTTTCGCGACATCACGACGTGCATTGAATGCTGGTGGAGCAGCATCACGGCTAGAGAATGCGGAAAAAGTGGTCACTAAGAATTCCGCCACGGACGCGGGGTCCGAGATTGCGGTCCCATTCTCCTGGAGAACGGGAGGGGGGTCCTGCGAGAACTTGCCCCCAATCCTTTTGACTCGCTTCCACACCTCAGCTAAAGGGGTCTTCCCGTTAAGTGAAGACACGTATGCCCGCCAAGAAGAGCGGTGGGCGTGCTTCGAAATATACCGGAACCTAGCCCTAGCCCGACGAAATTCAGCGACAGTGAAATCATTCGGGCGGCGCTTATAGCGCATGTAGGCATAACGCTTCTGTTTGAGGGCCGTCTCACACTCGGCCGACCACCATGGGAGTGGTCGGCGTGCAAAACGGCCAGACGTCCTAGAAATAGTAGTCAGGCCCACGGCGATGAGGTTGTCGGAGAAGAACTCAACGGCTTCATCTACCGACCTAAACTCCTCGACTGAGATAGAGAATTCAGTCATTTCCTGAAATGCAGGCCACCGCGCCCGCGCCAAGCACCACCGAGGTGGTCTCTCAGGCGGCAGTTGCCCTGAAAATGATATTCGAAAGGGAAAGTGATCACTACCATGGAGGTCATCTACCACCTCCCAATCAAAATCAGGCTGTGCATCCGAAGAGCACAAAGATAGGTCGAGGCAAGAAAATAAGGCGGGTCTCGGACAGTGATGCGTAAACTCATCCACGTTTAGGACACCCATCTAAAGCTCTTCGATCAGATCGGCAAGTACTTTTCCCCTGGGATTTATGGAGTAACCTCCCCAGAGAGGATGCCTGCCGTTCAGATCTCCAAGCAAAAGATAGGGCCTCGGCAACCGTGCCACGACGCGGCGGAAGTCCCCCACGTCGAAGTCAGCTGACGGTGGAATGTACGCAGAAATCAGAGTATACCTCCTATCAAGGTGCAGCTGCACAGCCACTGCCTGAAAGGAGGTATCTAAAGAGATAGGAAGAACGGAGACATCATGCCGGGTGTAAACCACGCATCCCCCAGCCCTGCCATCCCGCCGTGGGGGGTCGCAAGACCCTTATACCCCGGAAGGGCGGGCAGGGGGCACGCGCCTAGCATGGTCTCCTGCAAAACGATAGCTAACGGTGAACGAGATGAGACGAGCCTCCGCAACTCCTCCCAGTTCACCCGGAGTCCACGGCAATTCCATTGAAGGAATATGCCCTCCAGGCCTAGCTTGGATGAGACGCGGGGGCCCTCCTCGAACTGAACACCCTCACGGGAATGGCCGTACGCTTCCCGGGGGCAGAACCCCGGGCGCTGTTGGCCGGACAAGGAGCTGAAGGCACTGTCGCCTTCGAGGACTTATTGGGGGAGGTTGCGCTCGCCATGCGAGTCTTTTCCTCCCTCCGCCTCGAAACCTTAGGCGAGCGTTGCGGCTTCGGAGGCGGGGGGCCCTTTTTACGAGGAACCCATGTCTCCGAGCCACTTGCTCCACCTAGGGGCGTGGGCGAAGGGGCCGAAGCTCCTTTTTTGCTGTCCACCTTTCGGGGAACAGCTTTAGGAACCCCGGAAGATGGCCTAGCGACCATCTTCAGGGGTGTTGCCTCCTGTGAGTCTAACGACTTGGTGGAGGCGCGTGGCCGTTTCGCCTTACGGGAAACGGTCACGCTGCGGGAAGAAGGGGGAGCCCTGGTTTTAGCCGGGGCAGGGTATGAACCCTTTTTGCCGCCAGCTCTACCAGGGGAGCGCCCGGGTTGGGTAGAGCCCGCAGAAGAGCTCCGCTTTGGCGCGGAACCAACCATGCTCGTTGGCCTGGATGAGCCAGGAGCAAAGGGGGGCCTTTCTAACTATTGAGGCATATGACGTCCCAGGCAGAGCCGGGCGTGCCAGGACCAAGTCCTTTGCCTCGCGGAATGAGAGTCGATCCTGGGCCTGAACAGCCAGGATTTCCTACTCAAGGAGATATGCACCACATTGCTTCGAAGAAGCAGGGTGCGGCTCCCTGCAATTGACACACTTGGCCACACACGATTTGGACTTATCGTGTGCGACCTTAGAGCAATTTACACAGACTTCGGGTGACCCCGACTTTGCACGTCTACATGAGCGATTCGTATGGCCGAAGCGGTGACAGTAATAGCACCGCCGCGGCAGTGGCACGAATGCCTTCACGCGGTAGCAGTACTAACCGGCACGCACCGACTCAGGGAGCTTGTCACAGTCGAACATGACGAAGAGTGTAGGGATGGGTCTCGAGGCCCCTCCCTGTTTTCTCATCACACGTTCGACCTTGACCGCCCTATGGTCAGCCAGCTTTAGGGTGATGTCCTTAATGGAGTAGTCAACGAGTTTCCTCGCATAAACTACTCCTTTGACAAAGTTCATGGTGGAGTGCGGCGTCACACTCACCGGGGTGCCATGAAGTGTCCGAAGAGCACTTACCTTGGCCACCTCGGCGATATTCGCCGCATTCGCCAGAAGGCTCCCGTCCGAGAAACGGGTCACCTTTGGCTCTCTACCAATTGCACTAGCTAATCCTCTCCTCTGATGGATCATGTTGCCCTTGGACAACATGGTACCATCAGTGGAGCGAATAACGAGTAGGCGTTTGAAGCCAGTGGGCTCGAAAACGCCAGGTAACCTCTGAATCAGGGGCCCTCATGTCATCGAGTCTCCGCTCTGTGCACTTTTCGTCTTTGTCATAGTCAGGAGCTCTTTACCCGGGGTGGCAGAGTGGCCGGATGTGCCGGTCATTGCCTGGTCGCTTGCCAAAGTGGCAGCAGACCCATCCGTCCCCACAGCCCCCGCGGATGGAGAGGAGCCCCGAGTCTTCCTAGTGAACCCGCTTCTCTCCTCCGCCAACAGAAGCCCCTAGGCCAGATGGCCTGGCCTCAGCTAGGTCCTTCTCCGAAATGGAAAAGGTCCTAATGGTCGCAGGGGCACCAGTCAGAGGAGATCCCTCCCCTCCTTGTGCTGCCTCGGAGGCCCCAGCCGTTTGAGGAGGACCTCGCATAGGGGCGGATTCAGGTTCGGTGCTTGGCGCCGAGCCCGGATTCCCCCCCATGGAAGGCCCTACTCTCTGAGGCTCGGGTTTCCTCAAGGACCATGTCTATCACAGGAACCGACGAGAGATCATTATTTTTATCCGGGAAGAGCTGTTTTATATAAAGTGTTTCTAAGGTTCGAACGGTAATAGGGCATTTGTGCGAATTCAGAATTTCAAAGTTATCTAAGGAGATATCACTTTTACACTTTATTACGTGATCTCTTATCCCTGAATTTTCTTTGGTTTCAAGTATCTTGCCGGTTCTATTACTTATACCAATATGGGAAGAGAATCTTGCATTCAGAGTTCTCACGGAGTTTCCGATATATTTGCCTTTGGAACACCCAGGACATTTAAATAAGTATATAATCGAACTGCGAAGACTCTTTGGAACCGGATCCTTTATTGTAAAGAAAGATTTTATATTTATTTTTTTGACAAAGGCAATTTGAAATTTGATTTGACAGAAATATTTCCTTAGCAATATGTGTAATTTTCGACTAAGGACTTTATTGTAAATACCCAGCTCTGGCATTATTAAATAATGTTTGTCTTTTACCACCGTTATCTTAAGGTGGCTTGGTTGATACAATCCAATTAAAATGTGCGGATTGACTCATCTACAATAAAGGAAGGAAAACCATTGTGCATAAAGAAAGATTTAAGGTACTGAAATTCTTTGTCTATAAAATTGTAGGATGAACGGAGATTGTATGCGCAGTGAAGAAGGGTCTTAATGGATGAGATTTTGTATTTCAAATCTAAGCAACTAAAAAAGTTTAATCATAACCTCGTATTAGTCGGTTTCCTATATACTGATGTTTCTAGATTATTTTGATTTTTTTTTATTAAAAGATATAAAAAGGGGAGGGTGTTATCACTCTCAGTTTCCATTGTATATTTAATACCGGGATGGATGGTGTTTAAAAAATTAAGAAATTCTAAAGCTTGATCTCGTTGTTTAAATATAGCTATGGAGTCATCTACAAAATTTCTATAGAAAGTTGGTCTACATGAATCAGGAACTTCAGAAAAAAAACCCTCTCCTCCAAATGAGTCATGAAAAATTCGGCTGCCAAAGGGCCGATTGGGGACCCCATACCAACCGTATCGATTTTTTGGTAAATCTGGCCATCAAAAGTAAACACCGATCCACCAAAAACAAGGTCCAACAAAGACTTGAATTCTGATTTACTGAAACCATGGAAGGTTGGTGAATCCTTAAAAATTCTGTCTAAAATAATAGTCTGTTTCATTAACTGGTATGTTTGTAAACAGTGACTGAATATCGTAACTCACTAAAAAACTACTGGAATTTGCTTTATATGCAATCAATTCTGCTTGAAACTGTACGAGTCGGTAATTGTGTATTCATTCCTTGATAATGTGGATAGTAATTCCACAACGTATTTTGCGAGTTTGTAGGCAGGTAAGCTATACGAGGCCAAAATGGGGCGTAATGGGATTCCAAGTTTATGTATTTTGGGTAAACAATACAGTTTGGCTAAGCCAGAACCTGTGGCATGTAATTTAGAGTAAAGTTCATGGCTGATAGTTGAGAGAGATTTACAGTTGTTAAGAAATCGATTTACTTTGTCCTCCAATTGAGTTACAATTTGCTCTTCGGGTTTTTGCATTTTTTGTAATTTAGAGAAGTCTGCCAAAAGAATGTGTTTTTTCTATGTAGTCTTGACGATTTAATATTACTACTCCGTTCCCTTTGTCTGGTTTTGTAATTATAAGTTTTTTATTTCTCCCCAAGTTACGCAGAATTCTTACGTCAGATTTCCGAAAGATAATTGAAGTGGACTTATGTAACCTGAACTTCTATTATATCTCGTGAGAAATATTTGAAAGTTCCGTCAGGAATCTATTGAAAGAGCCATAGCAAGGGACAGCTTTTAAGTCCCTGGCCAACTTCTCAAAGTAAACCATGAAAGTAGGCTTGGAAAAAGAAAGGTTGGGAAGTTTAAATTCCAACCCAAGTGATAGCAAATATTTTTCTCGGTCTGAGAGATGATAATCTGTAAGATTTGTAACTACCGTATTAGGGTCCAGAAATTTGGGAGAACTTATACCGAGAGATTTTAACTTACGATCATGTGTTTGAATAATGTTATTTTTAAATATCGTTTGGCTTCGCCCAGTAATAGTTTTAACAAGTAAGCCATCCAAAAATGACAGGTGATTCATCAGTGAGCAGAAATAGGCTTGAACTTTGGGGGAAAGCTCATCAACCTTCGTTGTTTTAGAGTTAATTTCATAATTAATTAAGTAGTCGAGGGAGTCCTGGTAAAACTGGGAGCTATAAAGGAATTTACAGTATAGTTTAAAGTACAAAGATTTAGGCTAAACTTGGCATGTACGACAAGTTTCCAAGAAAATCGCATCGAGTTAGGCCTTCAAGAGTCTTCTGGAAGTTTTCTCGTAAACACGAAAGAGGCTCAGGTTTTCTTGCCCATAATGGGAATATATATATCGATGAGGATTGCTTTTATAGATCCTAAATTTAATGTTTAACCTAAATCCCAAGGCGAGGAAAATAGCTGGTATCATCCTTTTTATTTACCGGCGACGTTTCGCCCACAATACGGTCATCTTCCTAGGCCTAAAATACAAAAAACGAAACAAAATATTTTGCACTGTTAAGAGAGCACACTGCTAAATGTACATCTAGAAGTTTGCTAGCTAGTATTAGCTTTGATTTGCAAATTTAGAGTTTAAGGGAATATTTCGAAATAGGGCTCAAATTTACAATAGAGACTACGGAAGGATTTTAAATATTTAAATTAGTTAGCGAGTGTATAATTGCTAAAATCTATTAAGGGAGAGGAGATTTGATTTATAAATCTAATGATTATATAAAACTGTTTTAAAATGAATTTTAAACGAATAATTGAAGGAAAAATTGGCGAAACCTAATATACAAAATCACAAACCTTGCCAACGAGCGTGTTACGTGCTCCGGCCGACCCAAAAGCACCAAAACTGCGCCCCGCAACCCACATCCAAACGAATTCAGGTAACAAGGAGTGGAACCGACGAGTGATCATTATTTAAATAATTATCTCTCGTCGGTTCCACTCCTTGTTACCTGTTATTTTGTTTCGTTTTTTTGTATTTTAGGCCTAAGAAGATGACCGTATTGTGGTCGAAACGTCGCCGGTAAATAAAAAGGATGATACCAGCTATGTTCCTCGCCTTGGGATTTCTGTTAAACATTAAATTTAGGCTCTCTAGAAGTCTCCCCTGAGTTGGATTTAAATCCTCATTTGGAGCCCACACAAAAGTTTCAACTGGCTACATTATTAGCTGAATTCACGAACTTGATTTCAGAGAAGCCCGGATATGCATGTTATTTTTCACATGACATTTCTCTGACCACCCAAGAACACGTTCAAACCAAGCCCTACCCCTTGCCTGTCCACCTCCTCCCAGCATTTAATGCAGAAGTGGATAACCTGCTAAAGCTGGGAATAATCGATCCTTCAACCTCTCAATACTGCTCCCTCATTGTAATGGTCAGGAAGCCAGACCAAACCTTTAGAATGTGTGTCAACTTCAGGAAGCTGAACTCTTAGACAATCTTTGACACAGAACGGATTTCCTTCCTAGACCAGAATTTGCACATGTACGAGGAAGCGAAATTCATCACTGAGATCAACCTCTGTAAGGCGTATTATCAGATTCCTCTTGAAGATAATGTACATAAGTACACCGCCTTTCCTACTAAGATGGGCTTAATGCATTTAGGTGCCTTCCTTTTGGTTTAGTTACTGCATGCAGTAGTTACAATTGAAAGAGTAAAAGGATTCTTGATGGGTTACCAAATATGTCATTCTATTTTGACAATGTATACGTGCCATACTTACATAGGATAAGCACATAATTTCCCTCCATTCGCCCCTCATGAGATTGCAGGAGCATGGCTTAACCATCGGGCCCTCTAAGTGCCACTTTGCATATAGCTCTATGCGTTATTTAGGCTTCATATCGGGGATAACAAAATAACCCTGCAGAAGACGAAGTGGAAGCCATTGTAAACATTCCCTTTCCCTGTAGGAAGAAACAAATTTGCTCCTTCTTAGGATCCACTTGTTCTACTGCAGCTTTATTTCTAATTTGGACGCAATGGCTTCCCCTCTAAATGCCCTCCTACGGAAAACCCAGATGCCCTGGTATGGAATCCCAAGGCTTTTGCTCATTTCAAATAACTTAAAGAAGCTTATTTCAGCCCCCATTCTTCAAAACCAGTGCTCCCTTTCTTCCCCCAGCAGGAGCTGCCAAGTGTAGGCCATGAATGGTCTTTTGCAGTCTCCTTCTTTTCTTATGTTCTTATGTTCTTATATATATATATATATATATATATATATATATATATATATATACATATAGATGAGTCAGTCCTTTCTATCACTTTCAAGACGTACATAAGAAACAGGGTTTAGGGTGCCAGCCTTCTTGGACAGGGTACTTGCACATCCACGATCTTTTTACCCTGTTCAGAAAGAATCACCCCTACATCTTCGGTGGCTACGTCAACGCCAGGACTATAATCGCCGGCTACCACATAGCGGTTAGTTGAGGGCGGGGCCTTGATCTCCTCCTGAGTGTTGGTGCAGCCGTGAGGACTGGACCAGATATACCGAGATTCATGTACCCAAGGTTAGCCACTAAGCTGGACATCTACTAACGGACCCCAACTTCCATTTCCATCATTTTGTTCAGCCTGACCCCTTCACGTTGAGTGACCATATCCATATACAGGTGCGGATCTAAGGTGCTAGGGGGCTGAAACCACCCCCAATTTTAGACCCGTTTATGTTTATATTCCTTTTGCAAGCCATACATGTATTTTGTTATTCAGAAAGAATTATGTAATACTATAGGAAATATATATATATATATAAATAGTTTTTTAAACATTGGTGATCGAATATATCTTATATGATACATGTCTAAAATACAGGTAAATCTTTAAAGGAATTATAAATTCATTATTAGCTGAATTCCCCAAACTACAATGAATCACAATTCATATTTTTTTGATGTGTGGAAAATAATTCCGATTTGATAGAGTTAGTGCTCATTACCCGTGTGATATACAGTTATTAATTAATTATTAATGCTGCATAAGATAACCATTATTAATGTTCACTGGCCTTTTCTCAGACTCTTCAGAGGGAGGAATTCAGGTTAACACCGCAAATTTTTTCTGGACCCTCCACACACCATATAGTCATTATGGTAGCTATGGCTCCCATACCCATCCGTTCGCCACCAAGGAAAGACTTTGCGGCTGCAGATTGGGGGACTTACAAAAATCATTATCGGAGGATAGTTCCGAAATGAACGAATCCACATAATATGATATAAACAAAGAGCAGTCTACCATAGTTACTAGTTTCACCACAGGAGACAAAACAATCCTAATAACCAGAGACAAAATTCTGATACGTAGTTGCCCAACTCGGGAGAGGCAGATCTTTGCCGGCATACGCACCACTGGATACACCAAACCAATGGACCTTTTGTTGGTCCAGCAGCTTAGACGGTAGATGAATGCTGCGTTTGCGCAGGAGATCAAGGAAAGGTGGGACTGTACGATCCATAACCTGGATATTGATAACAACCGCAGACACTTCTGAAACTTCAACAACTAGCTGAAATGGCGACCAACAACGAAGTCCGACTCCCGTATAGTGCATCCTGTCAAGTGTGTCAGAACTCCATAAGAAAAGGCCGAACTTTTCAGGAAAGCCTGGAGCATTCTTCGAATCTCCGACGAATAGGGGAAAACTTCGATCTAGGATTTGAGGCCAGAGTTCTGAAGCACATGAAGAGGCAATATAGGATATTCATTCACCCCGCATAAAACCGCAAGCCTTAAAATGTTGCAGGATTGCGCCAGGTTAGGCATACCAATCACCAAAGAAGAACTAGACACCGCGGTCTCCAGATTCAAGCAAAAGCTCCAGGCTTTAGCCAATTAACAAGATATATGAAAGATGCTCCAGTTAAGACAAAGAACAAACTGTTAAACCTATTCATTAGCAGCAAGACACTTCTAAGACAGCTTGAAGATGTCAAAAATATCTTTATTTGCAAACAAGTGAAACCTAAACATCAAGTAATGAACGACAGGCCGATCTCGCTCTTCAAGATAATTGGGAAAGTATTCGAAAGATTCTGAATAACAGAATGGTCTCCCAATCTGACGACTCACTTCCTGAAGAACGCCGAACAACATGCCTTTCGCAGAAAAAAGGAACATGGAGCCTATGATTGCCTTAACTTACCAACAGGCGACCAATGGGCTTGCCTCTGATTGCATGGTGGATATGGTCGGCCGAGGCATGAAGAAAACCTCCGATAAGATGTGGATCGACGGATTGAAATAAAAGTTTTTAAGACTCAGGATAGCCTTTTCCCTCTTTATTTCTGGAAAATCATCCACAGCTCCCTTACCAACAGGAGAGTGGTAAAAGCACTCGGGAATTACATCGAAACTCCGTTTGACTTTCTATCCGGAGTCGCCTAAGAAGGCTGTCTGACTCCTATCATCTTTGCGCTCTACACCGGGGAAATTCCGAAGCTGCTGCTCGCACGAGCACTCAACGTACAGTACGCCGGTAACACACCAGATCTGGAAGAATGATGTCAAGGGAGATTACAGCCAATGCCTAGAAGATTTTAAGGTAAGAATAGGAATAGAAGATCCAAAGGAGGCAGACAAAGTTCTCAATCAGCAGACGCAACGCGGAGTCAATCAGACTGGAGGACACATATTCCCTGAACAGGAGCATCATAGGCTTTTGGATCTCCTATATGGCAGACGAAGCCACATCAAGTCTACGAGTTCAAATTGCAAAACTCGAATTAGAAATCTATACCGATTTTGAACCTTTAATGTCACCACCCAAATGAAACTCTATACATCGCAAAGTAGATCGAATCTTTATACCGGGCATTTACTCTAAACATCTCATCAAAAAGCAAAATGATAAAACTACAAAGGGTTCAAACAAAGCCCTGCGATTTATTAACAACGTCAAGTGGGACGATTACGTGACATCGAGTGAACTCCACGAACGAATTGACATCAAAACGGTTAACATTATACATGCGCGTAGCACCGGCATCTGGGACAGCCTGGTGGCAAGTCGTCCAGCAAGTTAATTAATAGTGGCTGCCAGCCAGGATAGAGCGACTAAAATACAAAAAAAAATAAAAGAAAGATAAAAATACATATATTACTCTAGCATAAAATATAATAAGTAATTTTAATAAATTTCCACAAACAACTATATAAAATAATAAAAAATATATAAAATTAAGTCGTCTAAGTTGAGCGTGGAGAGAACCTCTGCAGAAAACAACAAAGTGATAGCGTGATATTCACAGAAGAAAGAGTGATGCTAAAGACACTCCCCTCTTTTTTCCATAGGGGCTCGGATAGGTCTTACTCCCCACAACTGTCTGTACGCGGACACGACGATCACGGAGGAACTCTTCCTGGATTGAGAAAAGCGAGCTCGGTAGATATTTGACATGAGTCTGTGCAATGGTATGTTCCCAAAGCAAACAGAAAGGCCAGGCTTCAATTGCATAGGTATCGAAGCATGGCGTACGGGACGACCTCCAGACCAGGGGTGCTATTTGCGCAAGAATCGAGGGCATAACGCATCTAGCTCAGATAAATAAGGTCATTGGAGGATTGCTCGCCTTTTAAGTTCAGTTCGCTGACTTTAAGGACTGAGGAAAGTAATTGGAATACTGGTCCCATCTTCCTGAAGAACAGGAGTGAAGTCCTGTGCGAATTTAATCGGAATCCTTTTGGCACGCTTCCACACGTATATCCATCATGAATAGCAGCAAACGTGCTTCGAAATGAAAAAGAATCAGGTCTTAGCCCAAGAATATTGATTAAGAATGAAATCAAGGGGGTGTTTCTAACGATTATAGGCATATCTTTTCTCTCTAAGATCCCTCTTACACTCAAACGACCACTAAGGAAGCGTATGACGCAAAACAGCCACACTTAAGATGAACGGATGCTATTCCCGCGGCGATAAAGAGTGTCGGAGAATAACTCAAAGGCCTCATCAACCAACCTGAACTTCTAAACTGAGGTAAAAAAGTCACACATTTTTCTCGATCCGTGCACCATGTAGGTGACATATTGAGCGGCAGTGCTTCAACAATGATATTTCATTGGGAAAGTGGTGACTATCATGAAGGTCGTTTTGCCTTACCAAAATTAATGGCGCGTTTGCATCAGGAAAGCACAGTGGTAGCTCGAGGTTTTAAAACATAACAGTTCTATGGCTGTGATGAGTAAGTTTTTCAACATTTATGACACCAGACTCGTGATCTAAAATCAGTTTTTCAAGGATCCATTTACTGGGATTAAATGAGTAGTCAGCCCAGAAGATATTCCTACCCTTTGGACTTAAAGAATGAAAAAGTGCTTCAGAAATCAGATTACGAATTGGCGAAACTACCCCATTAAATCCTGCTCACGGTGGAAGATAGAGATAAACAAGCGAATGCTGCCTCTCCAGATAAAGAATTTCATTGAAGGAATCTGCCTTCCAGATATACCTAGATGCAGGTGTTGGTGCCCACTTTGAGGAAGTGAGCCGCACATGCATGGTCGTAGGCCTCTCAAAGAAAGAAACTCTGCTAATTAATTGCTACAGAAGGAGCGAGTGGCACTATTACCATCGAAAACAGCAGAAGAGATTCTCACTTACAATGCGAGCCTTTATTTCTCGTGCGTTAAATCTTTTTGTTGGTGAGTCGCTTTTGGGCTCGGGTTTCTCCACTCTTTTGGGAGGCCGCAATCACTTGTAGCACCCCATCCAGCTTCGAGGAAAGGCGAGGGAGCTGAGACTTGATTGGTGCGACCCTCTTCCAGAGAACGTTTCTTCGACATGCAAGAGAAGTGAGCACAGACAGTCACCTTCATCGACATTGCCTCCTCTGAATTAATAGAGTCTGTGGGGAGTGTGGCCGTTTACTTTATTGCGGTAAGTTTAGGTTGGGAATATGGGGCTCCTGTATTGGTTGAGGTAGGCCTCTGGATTTTAAGACAGCTAAACATACTCGGATGAGGTCCTGAAGAAGTAGAACCCACAGATTCTCTCGCAACGGTTGCGTGAGCTACCATGTTCGAAGGCATGGAAGAGCAAAGCAGATGCTGCATCTTTTTTACCATGGGTGAGATTTAAGGTTTCTGATCGCGCAGATCGTGACAGGAAGAGACGGAAAAGGTTTACACCACTTTTTTCCGCGTGAGAGTGTTGCTCGAAGCCGGATAGACTCGCTTGGCCTAGTCACTTTTTTGCCATCAAATTTCCCCATGAATGGGGAAAAACACATAATATATCCTCTTTTCCTTCTCTCGAGAGGCCTCAGTAGAAATGGGTGGCGCTATTCATAACAGAAGAATTGAGCTTAAGATTTGCTTTCGCCAAGCCATTGTCACTCTACTAAAGAGAACTCTGCTACCTAATGCGAAGCAGCCCTATTTTCACGATAGGATTTCTGCTTACCTCGGAGGGTTCTTCCACCAGGGAGTGCCTCTTAGTGGTCTCAGGACAGCATTGGGCAGGGATGGGTCTTTGGGCTAGCATCCATGTTACTACAAATTTTCACCACAAATCCCGTAGAAACATCCAGGGCAGCGGAATGCGAGTGCCAAAAGGAGACTACGGAAAACTGGTGGACTGGCTCTCAGGAATGTGACCATGCTAGAGCCATAAAAGAGACAGCTTTCAAAGCTGCTCGCTACCGCAACTCCTCATGACACATCTGCATTTTGTAGAGGCCTCTAAGACTATAGATTGGGACCAACTCCGCACTAGAGAGAGAGCCGCTTAGGGCGATTTCCAGAGAAAAGGGGAAAAATGAAAAGCCTATTACTGACCACGCAGGAGTACACTTTATAGACTGCTATGTTACCTTGATACTTGTAGAGGCATCACGTTATCCTGCTGCTGTCAATGAGCGGATTTGAGTACCCCTCTTGCAAGCATTTTTAGCCCCAGTGCGAGAAGTCGAGTACCATTATCCTCGTGATGTTTTCAGAACTGAGTCTTGATATATTCAACTATTTTCTATTTTCACTCTGTCTACCTTTATCACTATCATATCAAACCTCTACTTATTCACCTTTCGAGCGCAAAGTGATGGATGGTATAGTTGTGGTAACGCCACAGTTGCCACTGAAACCTTGAGGAAAGGCACGCCCTCCCGGTCCAAGAGCCAGGCTCTAATAACAAGAGGTGATCACCAGCCGCACCTCTTAGTCAACTCGCATATCCCTATTCTTCTTAATCCTAACCTATTCTACATCTAACAACATTTTATAGTCTGAAAGATGGGCGCTTCCAACCTCTTACGTATTTGAACTTGGTGGACTGGCTCGCTATACTGTTAGGTTAATATTAGCTGGAAGCTCCATAAGCACGATGGCTGAGGGATGAGTCAGACGGATGATTATACTAGGTTTATGGTTCTCTTTACCGCTCGTATTGCACACATGAGTTTGCTTCGCTGGCCTTATATTTTATTGGATGAAGCTCAAAAACATAGACGTCGTATGACAAGCTGTGTTGTCAAGATAACAGCCGAGGGCGATTATGTCTGATTTTTTTTTTTTTTCAAGGGGCTATCTAGGGACTGCCCACTTGGACATAAGTCGCCGCAAACAAACTGCCCAGTTCTAGGCTACTTTAAAATAAAATTTTTAACAGAAACAACAATAAAAAGACAATAACAATCATGGAGCAAGCTCCAGGGGCGAGGGGAGGTCCCCCTCCCCCCGGCGCAGGAGCCTGTGGCCTACAAAAAAAAACAATAACAAAAATTAAGTTAAATACAAGGGAGAAGGCTGGCCTCCCCCCAAAAGTCTATCAGTCCACCAGTCATGGTGCACGCACTCGACCCGAGTAGAAGAGATAGGCGGTAGCAACCCCGCCCATCCCTGTACCAGGACAGGTAACGTGCGCGAAGATCACCCAGACGAGGACATTCGACAAGAATGTGCCGAGCAGTCTGGGGGACGACGCAGTCGTCGCAATAGGGCGCAGGCGAGCGCTCCATCAAATAGCGATGCGTCACACGAGTGTTTCCGATTCGGAGACGACAGAAAGCGACCTGAAGCCGCCGCAGCATTGGGGTATAGGTCCATGGGAACAGTTGCGGCGCAATGGCACGCAACTTTAAGTTCCCTTCGACCGTCTCCCATCTTCTTTGCCAAGCAGTCCGAAAAGCCGCCCGTATTCCTGCCATCTAGTCGGTGTGAGGAAGAGCGAAACGCTGGGCCGGTCTCAGAGTCCTCGCGGACTCTTTGGCGCCCTCATCGGCGCGCTAATTCCCCGCAATTCCTACATGTCCAGGAACCCAGCAGAAGATAATCTCGACATCTGCCCGGCTCGCCAAAACCGTGGCGTCACGGATATCGCGAACCAGGGGATGCGGATATTTCAATGCCCCAAGAGCACTCAGGGCGCTTTGTGAGTCGCTATAGATCACAATCCGGTCTCCGAACCCCGTACGTCGCGTAATCTCCCGTACCGAGTGGTGTATTGCCACCAGCTTGGCCGTGAAGACAGACGCAGCGCCTGGTAGAGCCCCGCTGACTTCAAACAGAAGGGATACGGCGTGAAGGCCGACTCCCTCTTGGGACTTGGAGCCATCCGTATACACTGGCACGGTTCCAGCGTGACACGATAGGTGCTCCAAAAAGGTCGAACGCAATACTCCCGGTGCAGTACAACCTTTGGGAGCAGAGACGTGGCGACAAATAGCCAAATGTGGTACCCTCCAAGGTGGCGTCCTGGGCAGAAAAAGGGGCGTCACCGGCCCAAGAGCTATATCTACCTCTCAAAGGAGTTTCTTGGCCCTAAACCCAAAGGGCTTAGGGTATGAATGGCGTCTCTCGGCGGCATAGGCACCATCGAGATCAGCTGCGGATGCAGTGAGGGCTGTTGGCGACTGAGGGAGGCGCCGGGCTCGCGTATGCAGGTGAGTGATGCACTGCACGCGGCGCAGAGCGAATGGCATCTTCCCAGCATTGACCAACAGGCTCTCAATGGGGAAAGTGCGGAAGGCGGAGGCCGGTGTGGTGGATCGAATCCACCTTCAGCAATAAACGCTCGAGCGGATGCATAAAACTCGCATCTATTGTCGAGCTTCGAACGAACAAAGGATCAATAAAAAAGTAGGGCAGTAGCCATATTAGCGGCCCAAGCGTTAAACGTCACGGAACGGAGAATATCCATGGCGCGGGTACAGGAGACCCTGAGGCTGCGAATATGAGCCTCCCAGGTGAGGCGTCGGTCGAATACAAGACCAAGGAAACGGTGCGACTCAACCACATCCAGGCGCACCCCATTAAGAAACAAATCTGGGTCGAGGTGAAGCCGTGGATGGCAGCAGAAGTGCACCATCTTAGTCTTGGCCAAAGAAAACCGAAACCTATGCGCTTCGGCATAGCGAGAGACGCGGTTTAATGCCTGTTGGAGTCGACGCTCCAGAATTGGCATTTGAGCCGAGCCAAAAGAGATCGAAAGGTCGTCCGCGTAGAGCGTAGCGAGAACATCTTCCGGCAGCACCGAGGTGATGACGTTGATGCTCAGGGCAAAGAGTGTGACACTGAGGACACTTCCCTGCGGGACACCCTCTTCCTGCTCCTTTGGGCCGGAGAGGGCTCCCCCCACCCGTACGCACGGAATCGACGATCTCGCAAAAATTCAGATATAAACATTGGGAGGCGTCCCGTCGCCCTCATCGTTTGGAGAGTCTCCATGATACCGTATCGCCATGCAGTATCATAGGCCTTCTCCAGATCGAAAAAGATCATGGCGTAGTGCTGTCTACGAAGGAAAGCCTCGCAGACGGCATTTTCCAGTCGGAGCAGAGCATCCGAACTGGAGTGGAACTTGTGGAAGCTGCACTGTGCGGAAGACAGATGGGCTCCGCTGTCCATGAAAAAGGCTAATCTAACATTTACTAATTTCTCCATCAACTTGCACACGCAAGAGGGTAGAGAGATTGGGCGGAAACCGGTCGGAGTAGAGTGATCTCTCCCCGGTTTGCGAAAGGCGAGCACAGTAGCAATTCACCAGGAGTCTGGAAGAAGACCTTCCACCCATATCCTGTTGAACAACTCTAACAGAAAGGCCATGCCTCGCTCACCCAGGTGTCGAAGCATGGCGTACGGGACATCGTCCGGACCATGGGCGGTGTCCACGCACGAAGCGAGAACGGAACGCAACTCACTCACAGTAAACTTTTCGTTGAAGGGTTCTCCACTTCTTGAGGTAAAGTCCAGCCGGTGGCCTTCCGCGACATTACGACGTGCATTAAATGCTGGTGGAGCAGCATCACGGCTAGAGAATGCGGAAAAAGCGGTCGCTAAGGATTCCACCACGGACGCGGGGTCCGAGATTGCGGTCCCATTCGCCTGGAGAACGGGAGGGAGGTCCTGCGATAACTTGTCCCGAATCCTTTTGACTCGCTTCCACACCTCAGCTAAAGGGGTCTTCCCGTTAAGTAAAGAGACGTATGCCCGCCAAGAAGAGTGATGGGCGTGCTTCGAAATATACCGGAACCTAGCCCTAGCCCGACGAAATTCAGCGACAGTGAAATCGTTCAGGCGGCGCTTATAGCGCATGTGGGCATAATGCTTCTGTTTGAGGGCCGTCTCACACCATGCTGACCACTATGGGAGTGGTCAGCGTGAAAAAATGGCCAGATGTCCTAGGAATAGTAGTCAGGCCCACGGCGATGAGGTTGCCGGAGAAGAACTCAACGGCTTCATCTACCGACCTAAACTCCTCGACTGAGATAGAGAATTCAGTCATTTCCTGAAATGCAGGCCACCGTGCCTGCGCCAAGCACCACCGAGGTGGTCTCTCAGGCGGAAATTGACCTGAAAATGATATTTGAATGGGAAAGTGATCACTACTATGGAGGTTATCGAACACCCCCCAATCAATACCAGGATATGCATCCGAAAAGCACAAAGATCAGTCAAGGCAAGATAATGAAGCGGTTTTTGGAAAGTGATGCGTAAACTCATCCACGTTTACGACACGCATCTAAAGCTCTTCTATCAGATCGGCAAGTACTTGTCCCCTGGGATTCATGGAGTAATCTCCCCAGAGAGGATGCCTGCCATTCATATCTCCAAGCAAGAGATAGGGCCTCGGCAACCGTGCCAAGACGCGGCGGAAGTCCCCCGCGTCGAAGTCAGCTGACGGTGGAATGTACGCAGAAATGATAGTATACCTCCTATCCAGGGGCAGCTGCACAGCCACTGCCTGAAAGGAGGTATCTAAAGAGAAAGAAAGAACGGAGCCATCATGCCGGGTGTAAACCGCGCATCTCCCAGCCCGGCCATCCCGCGGTGGTGGGGTCGCAAGACCCTTATACCCCGGGAGGGCAGGCAAAGGGCACGCACCTAGCATGGTCTCCTGCAAAAAGATAGCTAACGGGGAACGGGACGAGACGAGCTTCCGCAGCTCCTCCCAGCTGGCTGGAGTCCACGGCAATTCCATTAAAGGAATATGCCCCCCAGGCCTAGCTCAGAGGAGATGCGGGGGCCGTCCTCGAACTGAAGACCCTCACGGAAAGGGCCGTACGCTTCCCGAGGGCAGAACCCCCGGCGCTGTTGGCCGGACAAAGCTCTGAAGGTGCTGTCACCTTCGAAGACTTATTGGGTGAGGTTGGGCTCGCCATTCGAGTCTTTTCGTCCCTCCGCCTCGAAACCTTAGGCGGGCGTTGCGGCTTCGGAGGCGGGGGGCCCTCTTTTCGAGAAACCACCGTCTCCGAGCTACTCTCTCCACCTCGGGGCGTGGGTGAAGGAGCCGAAGCTCCTTTGTTGCTGCCCTTCTTTCGGGGGCAGCTTTAAGAACCACCGAAGATGGCCTAGCGACCATCTTCAGAGGTGTTGCCTCCTGTGAGTCTAACGACTCAGTAGAGGCGCGTTGCCGTTTCACCTTATGGGAAACGGTCAGGCTGGGGGAAGAGAGGGAAGCCCTGGTTTTAGCCGAAGCTGGGTATGAACCCTTTTTGCCGCAAGCTCTACCAGGCGAGCGCCCAGGTTGGGTAGAGCCCGCAGAAGGGCTCCGAATGGGCGTGGAAACAACCGTGCTTGTTGGCCTGGATGGGCCAGGAGCAGAGGGTGCATTTATAACTATTGAGGGAAATGACGTCCCAGGCAAAGCCAGGCGCGCCAGGACCAAGTCCTTAGCCTCGCGGAATGAGAGTCGATCCTGGGCCTGAACGGCCAGGATTTCTTTCTCAAGGAGATATGCACCACATTGCTTCGAAGAAGCGGAGTGCGGCTCTCCGCAATTGACACACTTGGCCACACACAATTTGGACTTATCGTGTGCGACCTTAGAGCAATTTACACATACTTCGGGTGACCCCAGCTTTTCACGTTTACATGAGCGATTCGTATGGCCAAAGCGGTGACAGTAATAGCACCGCCGCGGAAGTGGCACGAATGCCTTCATGCGGTAGCGGTACCAACCAGGACGCACCGACTCAGGGAGCTTGCTACAGTCGAACGTGACGAAGAGTGTAGGGGTGGGTCTCGAGGCCCCTCCCTGTTTTCTCATCACACGTTCGACCTTGACCGCCCCATGGTCGGCCAGCTCTAGGGTGATGTCCTCAATGGAGTAGTCAACGAGTTCCCTCACATAAACTACTCCTTTCACAAAGTTCATGGTAGAGTGCGTCGTCACACTCACTGGGGTGCCATGAAGTGTCCGAAGAGCACTTATCTAGGCCACCTCGGCGGGATTCGCCGCATTTGCTAGAAGGCTCCCGTCCGAGAAACGGGTCACCTTCGGCTCTCTACCAATTGCACTAGCTAATCCTCTCCTCTGATGGATCATGTTGCCATGGACAACATGGTGCTATCAGTGGAGCGAATAACGGGGAAGCGCTTGAAGCCAGCGGGCTCGAAAACGCCAGGTAACCTCTAAATGAGGGGCCCCGATGTCATCGAGGCTCCGCCCTGTGTACTCTTGGTTTTAGTCTTAGTCAAGGGCTCCGCACACGGGGGGGTAGAGGGGCCGGATGTGCCGATCTTGGCTTGGTCGCCTACCAAAGTGGCAGCAGACCCATCCGTCCCGGCAGCCCCCGCGGATGGAGAGAAGCCCCGAGTCTTCTTTGTCTTTTTAGTCTTTTTCTTTTTTGGAGAGGAGGGCGGGGAATGAACCCGCTTATCACCTCCGCAGGCAGAAGTCCCCATGCCAGATGGGCGGAACTCAGCCAGGTCTCTCTCCGAAATGGAGAAGGTCCTGGTATTCGTAGGGGCACCTGTCGGAGGAGATCCCTCCCCTCCTTGTAATGCCACAGAGCCCTTTAGCCGTTTGAGGGGGGCCTTGCATAGGGGCGGATTTGGGTTCGGTGCTTGGCGCCAAGCCCGGATTCCCCCCATGGATGACCCTACCGTCTGAGGCTGAGTCTCCTCAAGGACCATGTCTATCACAGGAGGGGCCTCCAGTTGGCCATTTCTCCCAGGACATCGCAGGTCCCCTTGGCAGCGTCAAGAGTCTTTTGTGGGGAGGCACAGACCTTAACCCCAGCAAGGTTTAATATCCTTGCCAGCAGGTCTTTTGAGGGAAGCGACCGAAGGGGCCTGGCTTCCATCTCCCCCCTAAGGGGGTTTGCCCTACCGAGCCGCTTCAATGAGGAGCGGCTGGCTAAGGGCTGCCTACTGGCTTTCTTGGCAGTCCCCTTGGAAAGAAAAGAGGGGACTGCCGCTGGAAAAAGGGAGGTGCCCGAAAGCACCTCCAGAGAAGGGGGTGAGAGGGAGTCCCCTGCGCCCGTAAGCGAAGGAGAGGAGTAAGCCTCCTCTCCGGTTAGAGAAATATGGAGGGTCTCCTGCGCAAGCACAGGGGAAGGGGACCTCCATTTTTTTTGATGGACCTGCCCGAGGGCGGCTCCGTTGATGTACAAGGGGGAATGGGGAGAGATTTGTTTTTTTTTATTATTTTCATCTATGGGCATGGTGACCCTATTTGTTCCACGGGACGCAATAGCTCATCACCTCTTGCAGTTGCCTGCACTGCAAGAGGTGCTTACAGGCCTGGCAGAGCCAGGCGCCGCCATTTCGGACCACCCCTCCCGCCTGGGGGCCTGGACGTCCATCAGCATGGCGGCTCCACCTTGAACGTGGCGTAAAAGGATAGATTGTGAAGAGGAGAGGAAAAGGGATGTGAGGAAGGTATGGGTGGGGATGAAGCAGGTTGTTAAAAAAACCCATCCCGAACCGGAGCTCAGGGGTTAGGGAACATTGTCCCTTCCACCCTCAGCCCCGATCTGGGACGGTTGGCTTGAGAAGAAGGTCACATCTACCCTGTGAAATTATAGGCTGACCAGAGAAAGTTGTGGGAGAGGTTGTATGAAAAGCGACGAGGTAGGGGAGAAATACAGGCTATCTGAAGGAAGGAAGAGAGGCTAAGCTGGGGCCGGACAGGGCGCTGGATCCCGTCGGCACGGCGGCCAGGATGGAAAATCACTGCGCCCCTTACGGGGCGATTATTTCTGATTATATCCTGGATTCCCGAAGCTATTGAGACTTTTTCCAATACATTCCAAGGCTTTTGTTATTTACATATAATAGCTGAAACTGGATTAAATTAAACAGAGAGTTCGCAAATATAGGAAAGGACAGTCGCCTTCAATCGCAGGCTCGTCTCCTCTTGGTGGCAGAGAGTGCGAATTAACTTGAGGATTCCTAATAAGTCGTGGAGAGGCTCCCCTCTCACCATCATTCTCGTCTAGTAAAGGACCCAGGGAACAAAATTATATACAATACTTATTTTCCCTATAAATCACTAACTCGATGAGATTATCCTATATTCAAACAGTTTGAGCCCTCAGTCAATTCGAAACAAAATTAGCACCAGAAAAATGATTCAGTTTAGTATTAATATAATATATTCCAAATGTATTACAAAGATTAATTAAACCAAATAACGAAGCAGCAATTTGAGGTGCAAAACTAGGTAGGTTCGCCTAAAATTGACGCTTCCTTTGTCTCGTGCTACAGAAATCCGTATATAGCAAAATACCGATTTAATTCTGCTCTCTACACTCTTTCGATTTACAACTCTGTCTCTGCAATCCCCAACAATATGTTTTTTTAGTAGTTTAATCATTGAGTTTAGCACATTTACAACACCAGACAATGAATTTCAAGGTCCAGACTGTGAATGGATATTAACGAATCTCTCCTGTATAAAATTTGAGATGAAAATGGCCTCAATCAGTGTACGCTTACAATGAAGATCTAGTTACTGCATAGTTTAACTCGCATTAGTTAAAGCGATTGTTAATGAGTAATCTCGAATTATTAACTGAAAATGCGTCTGCTGAACAGGTAGAACGTGACTTGAAGATAATAATATAAATAATAATATTGTACCCGTTGGAAATGGCGAGGATTCGAAACTGTGTTGTAAAAGTCTTGTTTCTATGAGAGATTAATTAAAACCACTGCTACGATCCATATACCGTAACAAGAATATCTCTAGTAGCCATATAAGTGAGACATTCTAGTCTTACCCTTTTAAACGAATGTGAAACAACACAAGTTCATTTCCACCTTTTTAAGCGGGTTTAATTTTATTTTAAATCTCGTTGCACGAAATACCAATTCGTCCTTTTATTATGTCGTTTGATTATTCCCACTTTTTTCTTGGGTCGAGCCGACACTGCTTGACTTATACAGCTACTTAAAACATTCTTTTGACGGGATGTGGATGGTAACGGAGTGTCTAAAGCTTTAGTTTCAAAAACCACAAACGTTTGATAGTACAAGATCTAATCTCCGTAGTTTAAAAAGGATATATGTATTTTTGTATTTAATAAGGAGACATATGAAATCTTAAGTCGATGAAGAAAGGTACTTTTTCAATGTTGTAGATTCTTATTATATTTTGAGAAAAAAAAACAACAAACCAAATTCGTCGTTTTCAAATTTTGAATTTTTCTAATGACTCCTAATCATAATCATCATCATCAGCACTTCACTAACTCCGATAATTTAAGAAGACGATTTTTTTGACTATTTGAATAATAATTTTATCTTAGTTTGGTTATGACATGTTTTTATATCAAAGTTATTTCTAATCATTCTTTTATAATATACAAAAACAAAATGGTGAATATAAGTATCGAAATTTTGTGATTTATTAAAACCCAAAGAATTACAAATGGTGAAGTTCAGAAAATTTATAATAATTTAACCATGGCTGCTTTATTTTAGATTTTAAATTTTAATCTTAGTAGCGAAGCCATTGCTTGGTTCAAAAATAAAATTATACCCTTTGAAAACTGCGGAGATTCGAATCTGTATTATAAAAAGTTTGTCGTTCTTTGAGCTGTTGTTTTAACCACTCAGGATAAAAAGGGATGGTGGAAGTAAATTTGACTTGAATTATTTTTAGAAAAACTAAATTAAAATTAAATATAATGAGGTAAAAAGAGGTAATTTTTAAGAAAGTTTCGGGTCATTTAAATATCTAATGTGGTTACATTACCAGAGAGAAACATTTGCGACATTAGAGGTACCATCCCCTTCTTAACTATATGGGTAAATTATGAAAATATTAAAAAGCCATTAGAAGAATATTTGGCTAATTTATTTAAAGGAAGATGTCCACACCACATTTTATAACAAACAGAAGAACGTTTCAATTAATAAGGCATAATTAAATGTTTTTATTAATAATAATACATATTTCTAAGCAATCTTAGTACCTCGATTTTGACAAGATATTTGTGTTCTGAAAGCTTTCTCTCGTCTTTTTCCACCTAGTTTATCATTTTTTTTATATTCAGCTCTCATTTGGTGACTTCCCTGCCATCTTATATTACCACCGTATGTTTGTTCTATCTTTATCTACATAGTCCGGGATCGTTCTAAAATCGCTAGGATTCTCGTATTTCTTAAACTCGATAACAATTCCGTCTCACCAAAATACTTCCCTCGTTCCCTTTACTCAAAAAACGTTTTTCACGCACCAGGGATTTTTGAGAATGGGGCAAGGATGTAGCCGAAAACTGTTTGAAATTTTGGTAATTTGTATTCAGTATTCCTTGTTTTGGTGGAAGCTCTGGAATCTTTTGTAGGATGTTGTCATTCTGGGTCGATTTATGTTGGCATAAATTAAAAAGATTGTGGGAAAGATTTGAATTTATGTCGATGGGTAAACTTAGACGAGACTGTTATTTAGAAAATTAGGTTCCGCTTTGCCTTATGTAAAATGGATAGTTCATGGCATGAAACTGGTAAAATATTCTGTTAAGGAACTTAGAAAGGAACTGGACGACCAGGGCTTATGCAGAAAGAAGGAAGGGATCTCAAGACCTACCTATTCGTTATTTGTCACTGTTGACCTGCGCAGGCTCACTGCGTCGCTGCGAGCTGACTGATATCGCTACTCATGGGAAGGCATTCTTGCCCTTACCGTGAAGATGCTGCCACCCCTTCGGAGATACATAGTGAATAGTCAAATTTGCCAGGTCGAATCATTCACAACTATGGGTTAATTGCTTGAAGGCTTCGCATGGTAAAATATATCATGCAAAACCAAGTATGTAAATTGTAGCGAATAGCACCCTGCATACTCAAAAGATGTTCTAGACATTCAGGCTACAGCGTGTATCATTCAATGAAGCCTGTGAGGTGTCTTGTTAGCGGTCTGCGTGACCATGCACCTCCTATGCCTCCAAACTTAAGAAACGACCCTGCATCCCTGTTCTTTCAGGCTCACGAGAGCGGTTACTAACGCGCTGGTTCGGGGCCTTTTCCGGGGCTCTCTTTCTCGACCGTATGAATGCATTGAGGAAAACAAAACGGCCCTTTCCGTCCTTAGAGTCGCTCATTTCGGAGGAGGAAACGCTTATGAATTTAAGAGTGGCTACACCCCTTGGGCTCTTTCAAGATTGCTCCGCGAAAGCAGGAAAGCACAATGAGATCTTTGGCTACCAAGCTCTGCCTGAGGCAAAGAAGGAGCACTTCCAAAGCCCAAAGCCCCATCACTAGCCGAAGGATTTGAGGCAGGAGACAGGAAAGGCTCGTACGTGAAGCCAGCCCCCTCGAGTAAGCCCTCTAAGGAAGCAGTTTCTTCCATGCATCCTACGACCAATAGCCCTTGGAGTTATGCTTCCAAGTGTCCAACCGCCATTCCCGTTAAGGTTCTCTCTTCCAAAAGAACTTCAAGGGCTCATTCCTTCCAAGTAGACGCGAAGGGCATTTTCTTTAAATTGAAGTGATGAGGGCTCTAAATTAAGGGGTAAGAGCTGCAAAAGCTCTTTCTCTCCCGTATTACATAAGAAATCTGTCTTCAGTAGACTATGTTGCGTACCTTCCGACTGCCCATAGTATAATGGTTTTGCCTCCCTACTACTACGCGATGGGGTCAGGCAGGTGGATGCTCATTTTATAGCGATGTTATGTCTCCGTTTTCTATTTTGCTATAAATATCTCGATACAAACGGTGACGATGCAGATACACTTGGTCATGAACTAATATTTTTTCTTAGTCCACAAATATTTCACTGTCAGGTTATATCGATTAGAAGGATTTTAGTGTTGTTGAATGGAAAGGTTAGCCCCATCTTTGGAGGGGCAAAACTACACGGTTAATCCCATGAGCCAGGTCCTATTGGGCCAGGTCGAAGAGCTAGAAATTGGTACTTTAAATCTATATGAACTCACACATCACTGTCCTAGAATCACTCCATTTCTTGCCTTGAGAATACCTTTGCCTGTGATTTCTGAATGCGCAATCGGAGTTTGGTTGGGAGAGGTTCGACGACCTTCATGATAAAGATCATTTTCCCATTTGAATATCTTTTTACGAAAAACTGCAGCCTGAGAAGCCACCTCGATGGTGCTTTAATTTTGCCGTGTAACCTGCATTCTAGGAAATTACCGATTCCCCTCTCAGTCAAAGAATTATTGTGGGTTCATGAGACCATTGAGTTTTTTTCTAGCACTCTAATTCCTGCGAATCTAACATCCATTCTTCACACGTTTAGTCTTTTTCAAGCCATCCATTTCCCAGTGGTCGGCCGTCTATGGAAAAGCCCTCAAGTGATATATGCCTATAAGAGACTCAACTGATGTACGATCAATTTCACCCTTTGTAAATTCCGAATGGTGAGAGATATATAGTATAGTGGTTAGCGTGCTTGCCCGGCAATCACTGGGTCGGCAGTTAGAATATCCGTCCTGATTATTTTTAAGCTGGCACTATTTACTAAGAGAAGTTACCGCCGTGACAGGGCATCACGGTGGGGAGTTAGGGCTTGCCCTGGCTGACGTCCCCTTGAGAAGCTACATAGCTTGATATAAGGACAAAAACCAGCAAACTTTAACTTTATCCCGGCTCGTTTTTGCTTAATTTCTTCAATTGATAAATTTATATCTATTTTATATACGAAAAAGGTCACCTGTTTCCTCTACAGTGCAGCTTTCCAAATTTCACTTCACGTCAGATGCTGTGCTTTATTAGAGGGCGCTATCGTCGAGGCCTTCCTTCGCAGGCAGCACTTCACCGCGGTATTTTTATCTGAAAAGGCATATGATACCACAGGGCTATACGGTCCCATTCAGACTATCGATAGTATGGAAATGAGGGAGGCCTCCCATTTTTTGTCTGAGTTCCTACCAGTTCCTCATTCCCGTTTAAGAGTATGGAAAGCTCTCTTCGGTAATTTAGGGGAAGAAGAGTGCGGCAGGCATGGAAGTGTCCAAAGTATCAGTTACCCTGGCGTGAACATAAAAAGTATCACCTTGGTGCTGCCGGTGAATGTTGACACCACACCTTACGTAGACAAATATTTTCCATCTCTTTTAGTGCGGCTAAGATGCTTAACTTAGTTCAATGACCACAACATCCGAACCGCATTTCTTGCCATGCCTACACAAGGGTTTCGTTTTTATTTTGTCGAGACTTAAGTGGTGCAACTATTTCACTTTCCATGTCTTCAAATCGACCTGGAGTTGTTCCTAAATGGAGCTACCTTGGATAGGTAAGAGTGGCCTCGGTTTCATGGTCTTGTTTTCGACCGACCTGAGCAAGGAGAGGTAAATTCACAACCTCAGTGTCCCTTGTAGGCGCCCAACGGATATTACTCGTCCTGTCTTGTTAAGCATGTGGGGTACTAATAGAGCTATTCATAGGATGATTTATCATCCCTTTGTTCGTCCTGAGCTAAACTGCTGATGTGCGTTATATTCATCTGCAGCCAAGTGTTTATTTCGCCACCATGCCATTGTGCAAGGATGGCTCCAAATCCTAAGAGGATCGGCTTACACACTGACTCCACCTTAGTCGAAACCAGATGGTTTCTTCCGAGCGTGAGTCTGCTTTTACGGCCCATCCGGTTTCAATACACGGGAGGGTACATGAAATGCCCCAGTTCAGAGACGAAATTGTGATTTCTAACCAATCAGAGCGTACTGACATAGTTCCCACGATGCGGTGGAATCTCTGCACCATCTGGTTCTCAGCATAAGTGACACCACAGGCTGCTGCTAGCCGGGGAAAGGCGAGATAATGTTCTGCTGGATTCCAAAACATGTAGGGACTGTGAGAATTGAGCGCGCTGAAAAGTGAACCAAACAGTCTTAAAGGACTGGAAAACTGGATCATTCCTTTGATCTTCTTCACTCTAACTACATAGCAGAAATTATGACAGCTATTCGAAGAGCATCGCCAAAAAGATAAAAGTTGGTTGGCGGGAATTTAAAGTTGCATGCTACGCGCTGCACCTTTTCCTGTAGACATACCTCCAAATGTCACGACGGCATCAGGTCATTTTTTTCGCCTTCGAATCGGGTACATTCCCGAGACTTAACGGTATTTGATGGAACGCTCTTATTAGCATTATTTTAACGAATGGCATATTTTCCAGACCCTCAGATACATTTAAGAGGAATTTCACACTATTCTATAGCTTCACGCCCAATATTTGTCACGATACCTGGAAGAGAGGGGTGGCTACCAATTGTCGTTTGTACTCTGTACTGATTCGTGCATTCCTGAATGCAAGTAGTTGATTTTAGGAACAGTCTGGCATCTATGTGTATTGATTTTAGGCATCATTATCGATGAGAACATTTTAGAAGGTTTTACTTCTCCTACTTCATTGCTTCCTCCAGGTCCACCTTCAACTTGTTAAACAATTTTTCCCACACCATTTGAAATACTGAATGTTTTAATATGATTTGCTTCTACACTGTTGTAGTGCAGTCTAAATTGACTTTGGTTGTGGAGTGTACAACTTGGCACCCCCCCCACCACTATTGTGTAACCTTGATATTGTTTGGCTACGAGAACCTTTTACTCTTCTCAGATAATCAACTTCTGGGCAGAGCATAACGTCCCTTCCTCTTCGCGAAGACTTTCCTCCGCTTACACAAAATCAAAACATCAAATGTATTCCCGTTTGTTCCTATTAAACCCCATTTATTAAAGACCACTGGACCTTATTAATACTCCGTTCTTATCTGCCCTCACATTCTTTCTGCTGCAAATCTTTTAGATCTCTTTCTAACCTACTTCTCCATAGACAATCTCTCCATCAAAAATCAACAAACACTTTTTTCCAAGAATCAAGTTTTGAAGCTGGCGAGAATTCTCGTATCATACTGTCTTAGCCATCCTTCCACCTATTTTTAGGTCTTTATCATCCTCAGTGATGTGTCCTGTTCCCTTCACAATTCGTCTGCTACTTTCATGGCGTAGACGGTGCCTAGGCACCTCTTCCTTCCGCCTTCCCCCGAGGATTTCTCGAACGCAGCAGAGCTGGAAACCTCTGACTACTCGAATTTCGATTACTCTTGAATGAGCTTTTTTGTCTCGGAAAATAAGCTTGTTACCTTCTGTTCGGTGCCCTCCCAGGTTAGTATGCTTGTCAACGGAGCACGGGACAAAGCTGCTCGATTACTTCCGCCCCCAATACTTTCAGTCCCCCATCAATTCAATAATATCCTTCTAATTGTGAGGGAAATCATTAAGGCACACTGGTTTGCTGTCTGGTACACTCAGAATCTCATTGAACTTCATTACATTAAATTCTTCCACCTCTCTTGTTATAAAGTGGTTAGCTTGCTAACCTAGATCTTACCATGCTAACCCACCGATATGGTATATCCTGCGATCTCTGTCACACCTCTAATACCTCCCGTACCATAACTCAGTCTCCCACTTGCCCATGAGTATGCCCACGATTATGCCTCTCCTAATGAAGATATTTCTAGCCAAAAGCCCCTCGCTCTTTCTGAATTACTTTTTCTCATTCATTTCCATCATTCACCTCCTCTTTCAGTGAAATTGCACCTTAGTGTCCTTCTGCTTCCTTGTTTCCATTTCCTTTTACCTACCTTTGATAACACCGATTTAAAGAAAAATTGAGGTAAGCATAATAACAGTTGTTCTAGCCTAATTTCAGGGTGCTGAACTCAGATATGCAACTAGTTTTGACTCATCACCTCTAGTTTTTGAGATATACGAGGGGGAGTCAAAAAGTTCTCAGATAAATGGCATAAAATTTTTATTTGTAATAATACTGTAATCATTTTTCTACATAAGCTCCATTAACATCTATACACTTTCTTAATCTATGAATCCAACGGTAAAGACCATCTTTGTAGAATTCACGGGGTTGTCTCTGGCACCAAGTAATGACCTGCTTTTTTGCTTCATCTAATGATTGAAACCGGGTTCCTTTTAGGTGTCCCTTTAAATTTGGTTAGGTTAGGTAACCTAACCTAACCTAACCTAACCTAACCTAACCTAACCTAACCAAATTTAAAGGGACACCTAAAAGGAACCCGGTTTCAATCATTAGATGAAGCAAAAAAGCAGGTCATTACTTGGTGCCAGAGACAACCCCGTGAATTCTACAAAGATGGTCTTTACCGTTGGATTCATAGATTAAGAAAGTGTATAGATGTTAATGGAGCTTATGTAGAAAAATGATTACAGTATTATTACAAATAAAAATTTTATGCCATTTGTCTGAGAACTTTTTGACTCACCTACGTACATGTATACATATACGTAAATGTGTACATACATTCAAGGCTTACGAGATGTTTTCTATTTAGGACATTTTGTTTCTTTAATTAAAATTACATATTCTCTTTTTACTAAAAGCATCTGGCAACCCTGACATAAATGCTGTTGAGTACACTAGTAGCTTACTGGCGGTGAGAGTGTAAGGCTAGTGCTGCTTGACAATAATGTTACATAACCGTTTTATATGAATGACAAATGTTTATATTAACTAAATTCATTAACTTAAATTCTATTTTCTTTTCCTAGGTTTAGTGAGAAGATACATACCTCTACAATGGCTTAGGCATTTAAAACACTGAGAATGCATCAACAAGAAAAATTCATTCTGCTACGTGTGTGGGGATTTCACAAATCCTTGGTCCCTCACATAGGTTGTAAACCCTGTTACAATGGACTAACTGCATGGTTTAACGGCAAGAAAGTAACTTTCAACTTTGTTGTCCTGAAGCCATGCACATAATTATTTTTATCTAAAAAATATAACTGGTTGCAATGCTTCTTCTATAAAAAAGATCAAATATCCCAACCTTCCGTCAGCTATGAGACCTGTTCCCCACTCAGATGATCTTCCTGTCCCTAAACCCCCGGTAAATAAGGATCTTCTTCCTTCATCAGATGAAGAAGATTCTGCAAAATCGATCGATTCTGAAGACAACGTCTCTGTTTCTTCAGGATTAAGTGAGACTGGATCACGCAGGAAGACCTGAATGACATTGCCCATGATTTTTATTTATCTAAGCAACAGTCAGAGCTTCTGGCATCCAAGCTTAAGCAGTGGAACCTCATCGAAACCGATGTAACGATCACCAGTTTCAGGACACGCAGCAAGGACTTTGCTTTATTATATGACATGGAAAACAGGTTGTGCTAGTGCACAAATGTCTCTGGCTTGTTCACCTTCCTTGGTTTCCTACACAATCACTCAGAATTGCGTCTTTTCATAGACTCTTCCAAGCAAAGTTGGAAGGCTATGCTCCTGCACAAAGGGAAATAAATACCTCAGCATTCCCATTGCCAAGTTAGTTCTTCTAAAGGAGTCGTATGACAATATGGAGCTCATTTTGGAAATTGTCAAGTACAACCAGTACCAGTGGAATCTCCAGAGACGTCAAGGTCATAGGGTTCCTTATGAGTATGCAACCGGGCTTCACAAAGTACTGTTACTTTCTGTGTCTCTGGGACAGTTGGGCTGTGTCCAAGCAGAAGGACTAGAATCTTAGGAGTACTTTCGTGCCTGGTGAATACAGTGTTATATAAAATCCTTTGGTGGACATGAACAAGGTGCTTCTTCCTCCCCCTCATATCAAACTTGGTTTAATGAAGAATTTCGTGATGGCAATGGACAAAGATGGAGCTGCCTTTCAACATTTATGCATTTTTTTTACCAGTTCGGACTTCTGCTAAGCTCAAGGGTGGCATCTTCGTCGGACCTCAGACCCGAGAAGTGCTGAAGGATAAGGACTTTAGGGGGATTCTTACCTTAAAGGAACTAAAATCATGTGAAGCATTTAAGTCAGTCTGCCATTGCTTCCATGGTAATACATGGATTCCAGATTACCAAGAGTGTATCAAGAAGTTGTTACAGGCTTATGAGGAAATGGGGTGCCTAATGTCACTCAAAATTCACTTTCTCCACTCTCACTTCAATTTCTTCCCCTGAACTTCTGAACAATGAGTAAAGAGCATCAAGAAAAGTTTCACCAGACATTACTAAGATGGAGAGCAACCACACAGGCAAGTGGAATCCCAGCACAATGTGAGACTTTTGCTGGATGCTTTTGTGTGTCATAATGGAGGCAAAATGCACAAGACCGTCCAAAAACTAACTTCTATCCTTCTGCTGTACTATTATCTGTAAATATCGTGTTATCCAAGTCATTTAGTTCCATAAAGGTTCTGTATCTATGTTATTCGTTCTGAAATATGCATATGTAACAGATAAGATACACACATTATATTTTAAATTTATATGCAGTAAAATGATTATAGTATATGTGAAATCAATAAATTAGAGGTGACGGAGTAAAACTGGTTAGAAAATTAAATTCACCATATGGAAATTAGTAAAACAACCTATTCACATCCTTGCCTCAGAGCCAAAAAACTAGAACGCATATTCACCATGCGGCGGTCAACTTCACTACCATAACAAAGTTTAATAATACTTAAACAACTTTTAGTTGCCCCCCTCCCCCCTCCACTTCTGCAGCGAAACCAGGCAAGATGAATCCGATTACGTATTTAAATTTCTAAGCTCATAATTCTCCCGCCTTATCTCAGAATCCTCCAAATTTGAGCTAATAATGGATGCATCGAGAATTAAAGCAAGATGCATTATGGAAAATTAACAAAAATCGCATCGCGCTATTGTCGAATCATTTTGATACGAGTCCAGTATATAATCATTTTCAAAAGTATAATTAGGCCTACACAATCACATAATTTATGGCTCATTCGCAAATTAATAATTTCGTATAAACCTTCACCAATAATTCGTGAAGGTTCCTTGAAATAATGTTGCCAGTCAGTCACAACAGTATTCCCTTTCATCCATACATAAGCGACTTCTTTCAATAAATAAGTCCGATCTGCGTAAATAATAAGTATTTACAATGATAATCAGTTCATTGAACAGCTTAATAAGCGAACAAAATCGAATATAAATGAAAATAGACATAGATACTACAAATTTACCTTTGCTCTTGTGACTTATTCAATTAATTATTTTTTAACTATTTTTTAAATGGCATATTTTTTTATTAAATGGTACAGCTCTTTCCTTCTTTATTAAAGTTTTGAATGCAAATCTCATGGTCATTTAAACCTACAGCATTTGTCAGTCGATGCATAAATTGGGCTCTGAGAAAAAGGACAATGGAGAAGCTGCGGGCCATTAGCTTTATGTTCCATTAGCAGTTGTTACCGTTTCGTGTTATAATAATTCATATTTTTTAGTATTGTTCTATTATATGCTCTGGTTATCCTATTGTCTTTTCCTTTGAGTCAGCATATATATTTAAATATCAGAGGCGACTTCAGGTCATCAGCGTCACTCGGGATCATCACATATTTCGCATAAGACACATGTATTAGAGAAGGTAAGAAAAGTAATGTACACTGGAGACTTATGTGTGCACTGGTCAACAAATTTTAACTCTTTTCTGCTGACGTAAGTTTGAGGCCTGTTCTTTGGAAATTCGGGGTCAGTGAGTTTAAAAATGGCAATAGTTTTCTTTTATCACGAGTTTTTTCTATTAATGGACTGGTCCATATTGGTCCTACTCATAGTAGCAGACTATCTTCCGACTAAGTGAACGGAAGTGGAGGCGTTTGGTATTCTTCTTATTTTATGTTATATTTTTTCAGATTTGTTTTAGGAAATAACTTTCAGTAGTATGGCCTCATTACGAAGCAAATGTTTGAATTCCCCTGACTCGTTTTGCTATATATGTATGTGGTTGTTTTACTGCATCAACTCAAAGAATAAACATTAGTATCTTTGTGAAAAGAGAATACTTGGCTTACTTTAAGATTAAATTAGGTGATCAGAATAAACCGTAGGCCCCGCACAATGTTTGTGAGCTATGAGGTGAAAATTTACGCTAAAGGACAAAGGGCACAAGGAAACAACTAGGATTTGGCCATCCTATGGTGTGGCAAGAGCCAAAAACCATATAAACGATTGCTACTTTTGTCTCACAAAGGCATCTGGTTATAGTAAGAAAACACAACATAAAATAAGTTACCTAAATCTTGATTCAACAATTCGTCCATTGCTTCATTCAGATGATATTCCAGTACCTGTATTCAAGGAACTTCTTCACTGATATATATATATATATATATATATATATATATATATATATATATATATATATATATATATATATATATATATATATATATATAAGTGAATCTGATGTAAGCAATGAACTTGACAGTGATTCAGACTTTATACATACATCGACCCAATGACGTGGAAACTTCAGCCAATTAGAACTGAAGGATTTAATTAGAGACCTACTCGTAGGCCTGTCAAAAGAGTGAGCAGAAAAGTTAGCTTCTAGACTCAAAGAGAAGAATTTGTTGCAGGAAAAAACAAATTTAACTTTTTATAGGAACGGGAAGAGAGATCTCTTGGCTTTCTTTAAAACTGAATATTATGCTTACTGTTGTGACGAGGCGAGACTGTTAAACGCGATGGGTGTTTCAGAGTATGATCCAAGTAAATGGAGACTTTGTATAGATAGTTCAAAGAAGAGTTTAAAAGGTGTGTTACTCCATAATGGAAACTTATTCGGTGTTATTCCTATTGGTCATTATGTAAATTTAGAGAGAAGCATGAACACATAAGATCTGTTTTATATTTACTCTAATATGATGAATACAAAAGGATCATATGTGTGGATCTGAAAATGGTAATTCTTTTACTTGGCCAACAAGGAGGTTATACAAAATATCCGTGTTTCCTGTGTTTATAGGACAGCCAGCCAAGGACAAACATTAGGAACAAAAACTCTGGCCAGTTAGAGAAAGTTTGACTGTTTGGGAGAATATTATACACCAACCACGTGTTGAATAAGAAAAAAATCATCTTCCCACCCCTTCATATTAAAATAGGGTTGATGAAACAACTTGTGAAATCTCTTAATGTGGAAGGTGACTGCTTCAAATTCATATGTACAATATTTCCTGCTTGAGTTATGATAAAATAAAGGCTGGAGTTTTTGATGGGCCACAAATCAGAAAAATGATGGAAAACCAAAACTTCTCGAGTTCGATGACTGACATAGAAAAAAGAGCATGAGATTCATTTGTGGCCGTTGTGAAAGGATTTCATGGAAACAAAAAGGCTGCTAACTACAAGGATTTGGTAGAGACATTACTTGATAGCTTTCATCGTCTAGACTGCAACATGAGCATAAAGGTTCATTTCCTCAAGAGCCATCTTGAAGAATTTTCTGCTAATCTTGGCAACGTGAGTAATGAACACGGAGAGCGTTTTCATCAAGATATCAAGATTATCGAGGAGAGATATCAAGGCCGATGGAACACAAACATGTTGGCAGACTACTGATGGAGTATTCAACGAGACTGTGTGGACATCAAACACTTCACACACTATCGCAAGCGAAAATTTCTTCCATGAATATATAGGTATGTGTACGATTGCTTGTGTTTTCTCCATTATATTATAAAAATGACTTGTATGTATTTAGTAATAGGTAATTGTTATTTTACAATGCATTTATCCTTTCAAATTCTGTTAACATTTTAAGTTATGGTTTGAAGCTATAACACTTAGGAGACAATCATTACCGAGTAAATACATGCAGCACGTCGTAAAATAGGAATATGCTGGAGAATGAAAACCTGTGTTTCAAAAAAAGGCAAATAGAAAGACAGTTTTTTGGCTCTCTGAGAAAACGCTTATTTTAAGTATTATCCTCTTGTGGATGTGCAAAGATCTCCTTCCGAGGGCTTTGAGGGAAGACTGTTTGCCAGAAATAGACTTTTAACCGCATAATTATGATTGCATTACTGCAATAATTTTTCTCATATATATATATATATATATATATATATATATATATATATATATATATATATATATATATATATATATATATATATATATATATATATATATCATCACTAACTCTATAACTTAAGAATGGGATTTTGGGGAGTAGTTGAATAATAATTTCAAATTTCATCTTAGTTTGGTTATGACTTAAGTATATTTTAAATTTTTATCGAGGAAATTTCTAAGAATTTCTTTAGAATTTGAAAAAACAAAATAGTTTAGTTCAGAAAAAATAAATAGGATTATCCAATGCTTTAGAATGTTTTAAAAGAAAAAGAATTACGATTGGTAAAGTTCAGAAAATTTATTAAAATTTAAGTAAGGCTGCTTTTTTATTTTATCTATAACTATATTTTAGCAACCCGATTTTTTGAAAAGGGGGAAATAGTTTAGAGTTCACTTTTAAAATTATTATAATTGGCAAAGTTCAGAAAATTTATAAAAATTTAACCATGGCTGCTTTTTTTTAGATTTTGGATTTTAATCTTAGTAGCGAAGCGCAAGCTCCCCTCTACGGAGTGGCGAAGCCAATGCCTTTTATCCATATATTTTTAGAACGTTATTTTTTTAATATTTTTAATTTTTTTTTAAAAATGTACACAAATAAAGTGATATGAATTTCTAATGCATTCTTTATCTCCCCTCCTCACCCCCCCTCCAACACCACCCCTCATTCTTCCCTCTCCTTGTACCTCTCCCACTTCTCCCCCTCCTTTCTTCCCCTCTCTCTCTTTCTCCCTCTTCTCTATCTCCCCCTCTCCCCTCTTTCTCACCGTCCACATTATTACCCAATCTACCATTTCCCCTCCCTCCTTCTCCCCATTTCCTTTCCCGCAACTATCTCTCTCATCCTCTCCCCACCTCACTCCCCTCCCCCCTTCCCCTTGCCCCCGCTTCTCCACCCCACTCTTTCCACCTATCTCTACCCCTCCATTTCTATCTAACTAGCCTCTATATCCTTAAACCCTCTTCTCTCCTATGGGTAGAGTGCTGGATAGGGGGTAGAAGGGGAAGGGGAAGGGGAAGAGATGAGAGATAGGGGAGAGGGACAGAGAGGGGTAAAGGAAGGGGAAGAGTGGAAAATGGTGGGGCCAATGAAAGAGGACGAGGGGGATGGGTAGATAGGGGATTGGGTGAGGATGAGGGGGATGGGATGATATAGGGCGAGGGGGAGGAGGAGAGATGGCGAGGGGGGAGGGAGAGAGAGAGGGCAACGTGTATATTTTTAAAACGTGATTTTTTTGATAATTTTTAATTTTATTATAGCTTAGTTTATGAATTAGCTCACCCTTACCCTGCCCCCCCCCCCCACCTAGTGAGAAGAGGGAAAGAAAAATTAAAAAACTATTTACCGAAAAAAAAATTCATAGGACTAGGCTTAACCTGCTTTTGTTTTTGTGATTTTAGATAGAAAATATCCACAATAAAAACTTTCCTACATAAAAGTTTGTCGCTAACATCCACCTACCATTCAATTCATAATGAATTTATTTTTCTTAAGAAATATTCTGACTTGTATGATAGAGTTTTAAAAGAGCTACTTGATAATCTCATTGACCTTCCTCAACCCTGCATAAAAGTTCCTAAAATTTCCATATAATTACTGATTTCAGAGATGGGTTTTCTAAACGATACTCGTACTTTTAAAAGAAAAATCCTTAAATTTGTAAAAGATCTTTTCCCCAAATCAACCCAAAAATAGTTTTTATAAAAAAATTATCGATAGGAAGTTTCTTTGGCAATAAAGATCCTATCTCTTTGGAGTTCCGCAGTGATAATGTCTATTTATTTAAATGTCCCAGTTGTACTGGAGCCTCTTACATTAGCAGGACTGTCAGGTCTCTTGGAGCTATGTTCTCTGCTCGTATGGGGATTAGTTGGCGCACAAACAAAATATTAAATAAAAAAGGAGAAGTCTTCTATTAGGAAACACACCATAAGCTGTAAAACTGACATTTCTATTGAGAATTTTCAAGTATTAGCCTTTAACAACAACCAACATTGCCTAAGAACCCTCGAATCTTTAAAAATCAAACACTACAAACCTACACTCAATGAAGATTTAAGTGCAATATCATTATTAATTAACTAATATTAACTACAGATTGTTAGTTGGTTTGTTTTTTAACTACTCTTTGGTTAGTTGGTGTGCCTCTCTCCTAACCGTCACTGTAACCCACCATTCACTCTCTAGGATGGATCCACTTTAGTAAGTACCAAAATTAACCCATTTTTATATTAAATCTATTTTACTCTTACAGTGTTTACAAAATTAAAAACAAAGTTTAAATTTATTATTATAGTTGATTATGTTAAAACTATTGCCTGGTGAATTTCTCTTATAGTTTTTAATTAAATTCTGAAATAAACTTTAAATTTATTAACTACTTTTTTGAGTCACTTTTAAAGCAAATTTAACTATTGCTAAGTCATATTTAAAATTTTAACTTATAGTACATTTTACTGATATTTTATAATTGATCACCTTTTAAAATAATTCAATGTCTTATTGGCCTTATCATGGTTTCTTCAAATGTATTAACTTGAGTAAACTTATTCTAGCCAGAAGATGAAAGCTCGTAGTTTTCGAAACGTAATAAGACATTAAAAGATGTTGCATCCGTTCCTGGTAGCTCTGGGATTTATCCTCAATATTAAATGCATGCTTCACGGCCGAGCTCCATATATATATATATATATATATATATATATATATATATATATATATATATATATATATATATATATATATATATATATATATATATATATATGAATAACGTTACAGCCACGAGGAAAATGAAAGAACGGAGAACTGCGAGGCTTTCGACTAATGGTCCTTTACTGAGCAGACTCAGTCTGCTCAGAAAAGGACCATTAGTCGAAAGGCCTCGCAGTTCTCCGTTCTTTCATTTTCCTCGTGGCTGTAACGTTATTCATAAATTCCTCATGTTCCTTATTTTCGTGATTCAGTTATACATATATATATATATATATATATATATATATATATATATATATATATATATATATATATATATATATATATATGCGTTTGGTAGTAACGAGTCTATTTTTTATTGTTCAATTTAAGGAACAAAGCAGGTGAACACATAGATAGCATCGCCATAACGATGTTATTTAAAAATGGTCAAGTTAGGAAAAATTGAATTGTGGTAAGTTTTCGAACCCATATAGAAATAAAAGAGATTATTTGGAGCAAGAAGAACCAAGAACACAACAACTGTCCTGAATTATGAGCCCCGTTTGCCAATGAAGCATTTTGTGAGGAAGACTCATGGTCGGTGTTTACTATAAATATAAAATATGTAGAACGTAATTAATTGTCTTGTCGCATTCTCAGTTAATTGCACCAACCTTATGGTTCAATTTTCAGTTCAATAAAAAGGCAATTCATTTTTCTTTCCCAACAATCTTTGGCCCATTTTCTTCTTTTTCACTTTTGGCTTCCATTATTTCTGCAATTGCATAAAAGCCGCAGCGATTGCTCTCAGCACAGAGCACAGCCGGTGGTCATATTATATAAGGGACCATTTCTAGGAATACTTGAATAAATATACGGCATAAATGCGGTACTTAATAGGGACAGGATCTTTTGACCTAAAAAAGCTTCCTATGACGTTTTTGTTTCTAAAATGAATTTTATGATTTATTTATGGAAAAGAAATTTTTAGAAGAAATAAAGTTTTCTTCTCATACTCTCATTTAACGAGTCTATTCCAGAAAAACAAATATAAATTCATTTTAGGAACATTTATGGGAGCTATAGGAGGATTAATGTGCCTTTTCAAACATTGTTAAACAATTCAATCAAAAGTATCAGATAGAAATGAAATATTCTTAAAATAATTTGCAATGAAAACAGATTCAATATGTAAGGATAAAAACTTTCGAGCCCAAAGTAACTCTTTCACTTTTCTATAATTTTAGAAACAATTTCAAAATAACAAGGTCTGCGGCCCCCAAAAGTCGCGTGACCTCACTTATTCTGATTCATGTCATTACGAGTTTAAAATCTTTGAATAATTCCAGGGGTAACCTTGGAAGGAGCTTGGCAATTATATCATTTGAAAGATAATGCAAACACTTTTAAGGGTTTGATTATATCATTCGAAAGAGAATGTAAAACAACATAAGGGTTTCAAATTCCGTTAGAATCGGCCGAAAAGTTATGATGTTATTGACAAAACAAAATAATTCCCTGGCTAACCTTGGGAGGATCTTGGCAATTATATCATTCAAAATATAATATAAAACAACATAAGGGTTTCAAATTTCGTTGGAATGGTCGGAATAGTTATGATGTTATTGCCAAAAGAAAATAATTCCATGGCTAAGCTTGGAAAGACTTTGGCAATTATAACATTGAAGAGAAAATGTAAAACGACATGAGGGTTTCAAATTTCATTAGAATCTGCCGAAAAAGAAATGATGTTATTGCAAAAACAATATAATTCCCGGGCTAAAATAGGAGGGCTTTGCCAATTGTATCATTTGAAAGAGAATGTAAAACAACATAAGGGTTTCAAATTTCGTTAGAATTGGATGAATTGTTACAATGTTATTTTTAAAAAAGGCAAAACGTGGACCGACATAGTGAGATGTAAAGTCACCCGCGAGTAAAAAGTCACAACTTTCTAAAAGCTTATTAAAAAGCAGAACTAAATTATATTAAAATATATATATTTTTAATTAAAATAGCGCGCCTTAACTTTTTCACACCTCATTTATAGAATTGAAAAGGCGAAAAAATGGTCACACTCTGATTGCATAGTCTAGAATAGTATATCATATAATATTATAGCATAGTATAAAATAACATATTATGGAATAGCGGTGCCTATCAAATTATAGCATAGTATAGCATGGCTTATTATATTATAGCATAAGATAGTATAGTATAGTATAGCATAGCAAAACATAGTATAGTATAGTATCTCCTAGCATAGTATAGCCTAACATAGCATATCCTAGTATAGCCTAGTATTTTCTAGAATATAATATCATTTTATAGCATAACCTAGTATAGTCTCGAATAGTAGGCTGGCAAAACCTAGCTTACCGTAGAATAACCTACCATAGTATTACATCACCTAGCATAATAAAGCCTAGCATAGTATATACTAGTCTAGATTGCCTAACATAGTTAATCCTGCCTAGCCTAGCCTAACATAGTATAGTATAGCAGAGTATAACAGAGTAGATTATGCCATATCATAGTCTACCATAGTATAGCCTACCTTAGCATCGGAGAGCCTAGACTACCTAGCCTAGCTTAGTATAACTAAGTCTAGCCTATGATTCCCTATAATAGTAGAACTTACCATACCATACTCTACCGTTGCTAGCATAGTATAGCCTAGCCTTACATACTATAGCTTAGCTTGGCATAGTCTGACTTAGCCTAGACCAGGGGTCTCCAAACTACGGCCTGTGTGCCAGATCCGGCCCGCGAGGTCAGGACATCGGACTAGGCTGACTGATGAACATTTGAAAGCAATTCTCTTGATTGGATGCATCAATTACGAAGAAAATATTGATAATATCTTAAAAGCTATACGCCAGTTTCACAAATCTCACAAACCTTTTTTTGCTGCTTAGTTTGTGAGACTCGGATATGTGCGCACTGGGTGTGTAATACATCTTATCGCTAACGACGCCTCTTTGGTAAATAAATATGTTTGTTGTCTTTATTTTTTTGTGCATTGGTAAATAAATATGTTGGTTGTCTTTATTTATTGTGTATTCACTATATTATATTGAAAACAAATGGTTATGCGGTCCGCGCTCGTCATTCTCTCAGTTATCGGGCCCACTGGGAAAAAAAGTTTGGCGACCCCTGGCCTAGACTAATCTAGACTAGCCTAGCAGAGAATGTATAGTATGGTCTATCTTAGCTTAGAAGCCATAGTAAAGCCTAGCCTAACATAGCCTAGTATAGCCTAGCATATTTAGGAGAGTAAAGCTTACCATAGTATAGCATAGTATAGCTTATGATACTCGTAGTTTAGCCTAGAATAGTATAGTATAGCATAGCCTAAGATACTATAGTTTAGAATAATTCAATATAGTATTGCCTATCCTATACTCGTATAGCCTAGGCTAGCCTTGCAAAGACTAGCATAGTATAGCCTATCTACCATAGCATACCTTACCCTAATCTAGCTTAGCATAGTATAGTATAAGCATAGTATAACCTAGCCTAACCTAATATTAGCTAGTCTAGCATAGTAGCCTAGCTTAGCATAGTATATCATATCTTATTCTAGCATGGTATAATTTTGCATATCACACCCAACCATAGTCTAGCTTAGCCTACCCTAGGCTATGCATGCTTAGCATGGTACACTATAATCTAGCCTATTCTAGCGTAGTATAGTCCAGCATAGTCTTGCAAAGCATATCATACCCTTGTATAGCCCAACCTAGTATATCATAGCAAAGAACGCACTAGAATAGCATAGTATACCCTAGAGTAACCTAGTATACCCTAACCTAGCCTAGTATAGACTTGCATATATAGCCTAGCATATTATATATTATAATAACTTAGCTTAGTTTAGTATAACTGAGCCTATCACAGTGTATCCTAGCCTAGCCTGCCTAGTAGAGTATAACCTAGCTTAGCTTAGCGCACCCTACAATTGTATATTAAAACCTAGTCTAGCCTAGTTAGCATATTCTAGCCTAATATAGTATATCATAGCCTGCCATTCCCTACCCTATCTTAGCCTAGTTGGTATAGTATAGTATATCAGAGTATTGCCTAGCCACGACTAAACTATTATATCTTAGCCTAGGCTGGCATAGCATGCATAACATAGCCTAGCCTAGCCTAGCCTAGCAAAGCCTCACTTATCCTAGCCTGGTTTAGCGAAGACTAGCCTAGTGTAGCATAGCTTAGTATATCATAGCCTAACCTAGGATACCATAGCGTAGCCTAGCCTAGTATAGCCTTTCATGTCCTGCCTAGCCTAGTATAGCCTTTTATGCCCTGCCTAGCCAAGTATAGCTTGGCCTACCTTAACATAGCATAAACTAGCTTAGCATTAACTATCCTAGAATTAACTATCTTAAACATGTATAACCTATATTATATTATTATTCCCTAGTCAAGAATAGCTTATTATTGTCTAGCCTAACATACTATATGCTTTCTTAGCATAGCATATTATAGCCTAAATTAGCAGAGTATATCTTACCCTTGTACATTATATTTTAGCATAGCTTAGCATAGTATAGCCTAGCCTATAATAGCCTAGGATAGCAAAGCCTATTCTTGGCTTGCCTAGCAGAGTATAGAATATTATATATAGCGTAGTTTAGTCTAGCAGAGTATCGGCCGAAAAGTTATGATGTTATGGCCAAATCAAAATAATTCCCGGGATAACTTTGATAGGACTTTGAAAATTATATCATTTAAAAGAGAATGTAAAACAACATAATAGTTGTTAATTTCGTTATAATTAGCTGAATAGGTATGATATCATTGCCTAAACAAAATAATTCCCAGGCTAAACTTGGGGGGGGGGGACCTTGGCAATTATATCGTTTGAAAGGGAATGAAAACAACAAAATGGTATTAAATTTCGTTAGAATCGGCTGAATAGTTATAATGTTATTGCCAAAACAAAATAATTTCCGAGCTTACTTTGAGAGGACTTTGGCATTATAGCATTCGAAAGAGAATGTAAAACAATTTAAGGGCTTCAAATTTCGTTAGAATCGGCCTAATAGTTACAATGTTATTACAAAAACAAAATAGAAGCACAACGGGGACCGACCGACATAATGAGATTTAGAGTCGATCGCGACTTGACTCAAACGCGACTAAAATTATGCTTGAGAGACGCCTTAATTATAATCTGCCTTGAAATTTTGGGGGAAATCTCTTAATTTTTTAAATTATATGTTTTTCTAAACACAAACTAATAGCATTTTCCAGAAGAACAAAACTTACCGAATTGTAATTAAATTTAATATCAGCATTTTGATGCAAACCTTTGATCTCTCATTTGAATATCATTCGGAACTTCTATCATTCCTTCAAACTTAGCTGAAGTTCCTTGCTGAAAAAGAATGAATGCCTACAGAACTTTCTTACCATCCCTTGTATGACCCAGCAAACCTGTTACAGACACGTTCACCAATAGATGTAGCGCATGCACTGGCGTGTCCACACATTACATTGTTAGGCAATGCCTGAACAGCTAAATCTTAAGAATTTTCAATATCCGATTTTTCCAAAGAACGCAGAGACCATATGAGACTGTTAACGCACACGAGAGAGAAGTAAACATATAAAATACCTGATATGCGAACAAAAATAAAGCTGGAACATACAAAGAGATGCAAAGATGTATACCTAATTTGTCTTTTTTAATAGTGGCATAAATCGTTAAAGGTATGTAGAACAAAATCCAACTTACCTGACCCGAAAGGATAAATGCAGTCTGGTAGTTCATCTGTGATTTCAATCCGACCCTCGCTGAATTTTATTTCCCGAATTGACCCTGGTTTAGGGATCCTGGGTGTTCTTGGGCTAATTGGATGACTCGTCCTGTGATTTGAGATCCTCCTTCTGGTCGCTGTTTGGGTGGGGCTCATGGTTAGCTCTTCTTCGGTAGCAGTGTTTGTTATAGAAGGCGTTATTGTCTGGGATAAATTGTACGAACTCGTTTCCAAGCTGGGGATTGTCGCCTCCTCTATCTGCCCCTCCTCTATGGGCTGCCCAGTTTGGGATATGCCTTCGCCCATCGAGGATTTATGGTGGCGCTTCAGAAGATTGAGGATCCCCGGGGTTCCGCCTCTCTTCGTCTGAGAAAGGGGAGAGTTGGACATCTCTGTGGGGGGTTCGCCTGTTGATTGTGAGGGATAAACGGAAATAGTTGAGGCCAGGCGCATTCCAGCGAACATAGACAGGACCTCGATTACACGGTTTGAAGTCTTCCCTCGTAAGATTGCTGCACGCGCCACACTCCTAATATCATTTTCTTTGACGTTTTCATTAAACTCTTAAAGTGATCTAAAATAATCAATACTCACACGTATTATCGATTACACCACATTATTTCCACCTCATTTATGTCTTATCTTACCTCACAAAATGCTCAAGAGCCAATTAAGTAGGAAACTATTTTCGGAAGACGATTTATAAAATATCTTCTATTTTCACAATGGATAATACTTAATATTCGTGCCTTTATTTTGTCCCTCACCAACCTCTGTCTCTATGGAAATTCATAATTGAAGAATTGATCAGAAAATGCAAAGGGAGCCTTATATGATTCAAAAATAACTTTAAAATTTCTTTTAGGAATAAATTGGTAAGTCATAAAGTCCGAACTTTCTGAAGTGTATGTTCAGATTAATTATTCAGAATTATCGGGAATTCTAGTATGTGTAGGGGTGTCCTGAAAAAGAAAAAAAAGGAAGAATAATTAAATAATCACATATATACCTCTTTAATTGATAGTGCCCAATCAATCATATCTATTCTGCTCATAACAATCTTCAACTACAACTAATCTCCTAAATAGTTTGGTCAGAAAGCATCACGCTGCTGTATAGCCCCTTCCCCTAATACCCGGTTATACTCTATTGACCACAAACCAGCTTTCACGTAAGCCCTTAATTATGTCAGTCTAAGTGGCCCACATAGTTAAAACGAAATTAATGAATGGCAGACATCCGAGGCAGGTTGCCATGAAATAAGATGGACGGGGAAAAAGTATTATTTCTCTCTTTCAGAAAACTGAATCAAAGATTTACCAAAAGAGCCCGTTTAAGGTGTTTTCTTCGGCAGCGGTGCTCAAAGTCATTTACTAAGAAAATAAAGTCGTATTGGAATAGTATCTAAGCAGATGCGTATCAATCGAATGCTGTGGCATATAGTCTAATCAGGGTCTTTCACTAGTTGGAACCAATTAAAACTCCTTCATGCACAACTATCAAACATAACATCATCAAAATCTCCCTCTGTTAGCTCTCGTTCCTCGCAAACACACACATCATCCATCTTAAACGTGGTCCTCTAAACAGCACACAAAGAAAACTGGAGTCCCTTGCATTGATTAATCTAAAATTTGCTTATAATATACAACCGGATGCAGCAATTGATTTTTTTTTTAATATTCACAATACTTATGCGGAATACGACTAAAATAAATGAATAAACATTCACAGAGAAAAGGTCAAAGGATTATGCTCGAAAATCACATGGACGTGCCCCTATTCTACATTCTCGCATCATTTTAACATTGAGATATTTAACCACCCACGAAGGCCGTGTGGAGATATTTCCAACTTTACGTAATTAACCCCAAAAAACTCCAATGGTGTACTTTCAAACAAGTAGTTTTTGAAAGACGTTTGAAACAAAGTTAAGGGAAGTAAACATGTGTAGAAAGTACATAACTGGGTAGAGGAAATAGGATAAAGTTTTATGTTCTAGGAAAACAGGGAAAGTTCAGAAGTGATCTGATTTTGGTCCTTTCGGCAATAAAGACAGCTTTCCGTTCGGGCCGCAAGGTTCCATTTCTCACCGATCTTATACGAGCAGCATACGAATAGTAAACCCCCATAATTTGCACAATTTACTAAGCTTGGAAATCGCCAGAATTATTGTTAAAATATATAAACTCTGCTCGCATATTTTGTTAGAATTTAATTAACAGTAGTCCATGAGTTGTCTAATAGAGGAATAAATAATATATATATATATATATATATATATATATATATATTATACATAAATATATATATATATATAAATATATATATATATATATATATATATATATATATATATATATATATATATATATATATATTTATATATATGAGGAATTAAACCACATTCTCCGAAGACAATTTAACTCAGAACAGTTTCGGTGTATCTCACACCCTTTTTCAACTGACACTGGATAGAAAATATATAAAAATGCTTAACTACATAACACAGAGTCAGGTCGTGAAAGATCCCCTCTTTTTTCCCCCAATCCCCTACTTGTGGCTAGTTAGGGGCGGGTTAGGCCTAAACATATTGAAGGGCTGACATTTCGCTAACCTCTCCCCTGACTAGCCACAAGTAGGTGATTGGGGGAAAAAAGAGGGGATCTTTCACGACCTGACTCTGTGTTATGTAGTTAAGCATTTTCAAATATTTTCTATCCAGTGTCAGTTGAAAAAGGGTGTGAGATACACCGAAACTGTTCTGAATTAAATTGTCTTTGGAGAATGTGGTTTAATTCCTCATCTTTTCTTGCGATATTGCATTAATTTTCATCATATATATATATATATATATATATATATATATATATATATATATTGGAAGATATTACATTAGCGTGATATATACCAGTTAGAAAATAATAGTAAACCACAATATTTGAATCAAAATTTATTTATAACAACAGAACTAGTTTCGGCAAAGTTATAATTGATGCCATTTTCAACTGAGTAATGAAAAATCCAAGCAAGGAGCTCAGTATATATAAGGCGAACAAAATACTAAACAAAAGCAAAACGCAGGAAACAAGCTAGAAAAACATAACTATATGGATGGATTCAGGGGAAGTTACTAATCTCTGAGAACACTTGCTTCCTGGGGTTTATAAATACTATTGGCGACTTTATTCGAGATATATTTGTAAATTTGTATTGGCCTTCGGAGGAATTGAAATTATAGACTTTGTTAATCATGATAGTTTCTGCAATTCTCCTCTCAATATAATTGTTTGATTTATAAATGATTTTTGCTAGATTGAAATCGATTCTATGGTCGTAATTTTGCATGTGCGTAAAGAGACTTGAAGAAATTGCACCTCTTCTTATATCAGCTCGATGTTCTTTTATCCTCTTATTAAAGTGGCCTGACTCTCCTATGTATACCAAATTTATATTATGGCATGGTATACGGTATACGCCAGCGTCATGATTGATGGGACGCAGTCTAGCCAAGAATTTTTTAGGGGTATTTGAATATTTAAATGTAATATTTATGTCAGTTCCATTCGAGTACGATTTTAAAGGGGCCAAAGTTAGAGCATATGGGAACCAATACATTTTTTAAATTCACCTCTTCGCGATATGGAGATAGCATATAAGTTTTTTCATTCTTTTGAATCGCATCTGTTTATGAAGTAAACTGCGAATTTATTTCGATGAAATTGCAGAAAAAAACATCGTGATTCTCTCATCCCGTGAATTAACATACAAGGAACAAATTATTCTTGCATATGGACTCTCGTTCTTTTTTTCTAATAGTGATTCATTAAACCTACAACATTTAACGTCCCTTAGTAAATGTAGTGAAAATCTGGAGATTAATAGTAAATTTCTCTTTGCAGAGTTTTTAATTCGAATGTATTGTTAAATATCAAAATATAGCCAAAAGGTTACTTAATGCTTTAGAACCTTTGCTGTCCAAATGGCTGGCTGGAATTTTATCAAATGCGGTGGGTAGAATCTCTTACTCACATATTATCACTCACTCATCTGACCTTATTTCCAAAATTAAAAATCTGGACCTCAGTGGGAATAAACTGTTAAGCTTTGACGTAGTTTGTTCACGTAAGTCCCGGTCGATGAAGCCCTTGATTTTTTTTATCGAGAATTCTTCCCAATCTACATATTAACCTACTTTTACCGTTTTCTAAAATTATTAAATTAGTGCGCTTATGTGTAACCGATAATGTATTTTCAACTGACGAGGGGGTTTTCCGCCAGAAATATGGCCTAAGCAGGGGAAACGCTTTTTCACCCATCCTATGCAATCTTTTTTATGGAAAACTACGAAACAACCTTCCTCCCTTAAATCCATTCCCAACTTCTTATCTGTTTCTGATATATAGACGACATCCTCTCGGCATGGTCCGTAGACAATAACAATTTTAATAAATTTTTCGACAACCTGAATCCGTTACACCCATCAATAAAATTCAAAGTAGAATGGGAACAGAACAATGCTTTACCGTTTCTAGACGTAAAAATCCACCGTTTAAATAACATTGTGCAACAAAACTTCACTTTTTTCTTATCCTTGGGTTAAAAGTGTTATTTCTCAATTGGTTGTGGCTCTACTAAATAAAAGAGTAAATTTTATTCACCAAACTTTGCTTTTGTGGCTAGGACATTGAATTTTTAAATTAGCCCATTTATCGTAAGTAACATTATTTTGATGCAAATAGTAAAAATATATAAAAGGTTTCAAGGGTTATGTTTTTTTCAGTTATGGTATAAACATGATATACTGGACTTAAAAAGTTATAGAAACAGTAATACAGTAGTAATAGCTATTATTTCTCTTATATTTTGTTTTTTTACGAGCTGGAGGGCAATGGCAGTCTCTTACATTCCATATAGATTCAGTAATAATTTGGTGAAAAATAAACTGTAGAGGTCTCTAGAACTTTCGAGAATTTGTTATATATTTGAAGAATTTCTAGAAAATTGTGGTACCTAAGATGACTGTATAAATACAAAGAATATCTACTTAACAGATCAGTTTAACTCTAGCCGTCCAGTGTAGATATCGTCACTCGTCAATGATAGAAGCATTCGTCACACATGGCATCAAGAGGTTGTAAGCATCCAATAGACGCATTTCTCTATGTCTGTAGCAAATATATTAAGACAAGAGAGAAAAAGTACTCTTTAGAGAGATCTGCTAAAATGTGTGAGGCCTACAAAGATAATGGTAGACCACAATAATTGAAAATGGCATCTTGCCAAAACTAGCCCGATAGTTAAAAATAAAATCTTGCCTTAAATATTGTGGTTTACCATTATCTTTCACTGATATAAATCACGCAAATGGGATATCTTCCATTATATATATATATATATATATATATATATATATATATATATATATATATATATATATATATCCTGGTGTGAACGGAATTCTTTCGCATGATGGATATCTCAGGATATCACACAACTTTTAATTTTTGAGATATATTCGTCAAATTTGGATCAGTTTGTTTTCATGACATCATGCCATGTTTTGTCTACCACACTCAATGAACACGTCTGTGGTTTTGATGACAGCCAACCTCTATGCGACCTCAGAACCATTTACGGGCCTTCTTCACTATCTCACCGAAGGCCCTGCTAATCCTGGACCTAGGTTCACGCTCCCTGTTGCAGCTGGATTAGTTGGTCTCTCGTTCCACCGCGCCCCACACAAAGAATTCGAGTAGGTTCTAATCAGGCGAGTTGGCAGGCCAAATTTCTGAGCTGTTTCATCGAAGAAATTATTCGAGAACCAGGCCTGGGTGTTTCGGCTCCACGAGCAGAGAGCAGCCTATTTTTCTGCTAGTTGATCTTCTGCTCTTGGCAGAAATTCTTTTTGTCGGCGAAGAACCACAGTATGTCTGAGTCCAGCGGGTGTTTCGCTCGGTTGATCAGCTTCTTGCTGTGCTTAAGGCACTTTTTCTGCATTGCTCTGGACAAAAAAATGTCGATTCCTCATCTTGTATGAAAAGTAGTGAATGTCCTCATGCATCACCAGCCTGGTGAGCTGTTTGTTCATCCACAACTTTCTTCCTTGCAATGGCACGCATCGACTTTCTAGAAGCATTTTTGATGATCCTCTGTATTTCAGCGACAAATTCCGGGGTTCTGACAGCGTCAGATTTATAACCATGGGTTTTCCTCTCTGATGTCGCTTCGTAGTTGAATCCTGAATCTTCTAGCTTCTAATTGACATTTTGCACCATCCTCTTGCTGACGTTGAGGAAGTTTGAAATGTCTTTGTTTGTTCTTCAGGCTGGCATTCAAGGACGACTGCATGCCTCATGGAAAATAGAGTTTCAAAAAAATTTTATATTCAATTAATCTTAAAAAAAAATTGTTTTTAAGAAGAAAAAGTCCGACAACGAATGAAAAAAAAAAATAAGCGTTTAATTAACAGTTGAAAATGGCGAACGAATACCGCTCGATTTAGCCGAATGGAAACACCGCTTTTGATTTAGGCTAAGTCAAGCCACAGCGGCTGTGGTTTGTCGCCGGATGGAGTTTCGTTTCATATTGCTTTCACGGTGGTTGCAATAGGCTGTGGATACCAGTCATTCAAGTCCCACTTTAGTCAGTAAGACCCTGCTGAAAAATAAAGATATCTTAAGTGAGAGCAGATTGGTGGTAAAACCCTTGCCATCAATATTATATATATATATATATATATATATATATATATATATATATATATATATATATTCGCCTCATCCAATTTACCTACCGTTACTACAAACATTCAGACAAGCGAGTGTCCACAACGCCAATCTCGGTCATCCACAGCTCTTTGCGCCACACCGGGGACAGCCAAACATTAAATATCCAAGTAGATACGGGCATGAAAGTAAACCTCGCCATCAACTCGTTGTTCTTCGCTTTCGATTCCTGCGAATATCCCTCTGTCGGTCTCGGAATTATCCGTACGCCCTTCTCTAATATTCGGGTTAACGCAGCAAGAGCATTTTTTCTTAGCTTGATTTAATAGTATCTGATCGGAGTGTATCCCCTCGGTCGTGAGAAAACCTGACATGCTTTTCGCCAGACTGGTTTGATCCCTCTACCCACCCGTTTTTAACCAAATTGTTTAGAATTTGCGTGTTAAAGTTGATTAAGAAATTTGCAAAGATCGGAATTACTTTTGTGGAACATCCAAATTGAACTGGTTTCGGTTTCGTGCGGCTATGGCTTTCGTTAGTTTCATTCCATGTCAAATTTCCTCCCTCTCATATAGATTGCTGTCATCGAAATCTTCCTCCGTAGGCAGAACTTCGATACACCTTTTGCTGACTTATGTTTTGTGATTATTTTTAACTAATTTTGACGTGGTAATTTCAAATATGGCACCCATATTTTTGTAACACATCAGGTTTTCATTCTACAGCATATTCCTATTTTACGACGTGCTGCATGTATTTACTCGGTAATGATTGTCTCCTAAGTGTTATAGCTTCAAACCATAACTTAAAATGTCAGCAGAATTGGAAAGGATAAATGCATTGTAAAATAACAATCACTTATTACTAAATACATACAAGTTATTTTTATAATATAATGGAGAAAACACAAGCAATCGTACACATACCTATACATTCATGGAAGAAATTTTCGCTTGCAAGAGTGTTTGGAGTGCTTGATGTCTACACAGTCTCGTTGAATACTCCAACAGTAGTTTGCCAACATGTTTGTGTTCCATCGGCCTTGATATCTCTCCTCGATAATCTTGATATCTTAATGAAAACGGACTTGGTATTCATCACTCACGTTGCCAAGGTCAGCAGTAAATTCTTCAAGATGGCTCTTGAGGAAATGAACCTTTATGCTTATGTTGCAGTCTAGACGATGAAAGCTATCAAGTAATGTCTACCAAATCCTTGTAGTTAGCAGCCTTTTTTTCAAGAAATCCTTTCACAACGGCCACAAATAAATCACATGCTCCTTTTTATATCTCAGTTATCGAACTCGAGAAGTTTGGGTTTTCCATTAACTTTCGGATTTGTGACCCATCAAAAACTCCAGCTTTTATTTAATCATAACTTAAGCCTGGAAATATTGTACATATAAATTTAAAACAGTCACCTTCCACATTAAGAGCTTTCACAAATTGTTTCATCTCACTTAATAAGTGGTTAGGGTATCATATCCTTCTGGCTAGAGTTTTTGTTCCTAATGTTTGTCTTTGGCTCAGCTGTCCCATAAACACAGGAAAAACAGATATTTTGCCTAGCCTACTTGTTGGACAAGTAAAGAATTTACCATTTTCAGATCCACACATATGATCCTTTTGTATTCATCATATTTGAGTAAATCTAAAACCGATCTTATGTGTTTATGCTTCTCTTTTAAATGTACATAATAACCAATAGGAATAACACCGAACAAGTTTCCATTATGGAGTAACACACATTTTAAACTCTTCTTTGAACTATCTATACAAAGTCTCCATTCACTTGGATCATACTCTGAAACACCCAGCGCGTTTAACAGTCTCGCCTCGTCACAACAGTAAGCATAATATTCAGTTTTAAAGAAATCCAAGAGTTCTCTCTTCCTGTTCCAAAAAAAAGTTAAACTTGTTTTTTTCCTGCAACAAATTCTTCTCTTTAAGTCTAAAAGCTAACTCTTCTGCTCACTCTTTTGACAGGCCTACGAGTAAGTCTCTAATTAAAGCCTTCAGTTCTAATTGGCTGAAGTTTCCACGTTCTTTGAGTCGATGTATGTACAAAGTATGGATTACTGTTAAATTCATTGCTTACATCAGGTTTACGTATATCACTTACATCGTCCAGTTCGGAAGTTCCTTGAATACAGGTACTGGAATATCATCTGAATGAAGCAATGGACGAATTGTTGAATCAAGATTTGGGTAACTTATTTTATGTTGTGTTTTCTTATTATAACCAGATGCTTTTGTGAGACAAAAGAAGCAATCGTTTACATGTTTTTTTGGCTCCTGCCACAACATAAGAATAACAAATCCTAGTTGTTTCCTTGTGCCCTTTGTCCAATGGCGTAGATTTTCGCCACATAGTTTACAAACATTGTGCAGGGCCCACGGTTTATCTTGATCTCCTAATTTAATCTTAAAGTAAGCCAAGTATTCTCTTTTCACAAAGATACTAATGTTTATTCTTTGAGGTGATGCAGTAAAACATCCACATACATATATAGCAAAACGAGTCAGGGGAATTCAAACATTTGCTTCGTAATGAGGCCATACTACTGAAAGTTATTCCCTAAAACAAATCTGAAAAAACATAAAATTATATTATACACAATTGCTTTATATATCTAGATGTGCATACAGAGAAGTCTAAATACATAGATAAAATAAAATAAGAAGAATACCAAACGCCTATACTTCCGTTCACTTGGTCGTAAGATAGCCTGCTACTATGACTGGAACCAATATGAACCAGTATATAAATAAAAAACTTAACGTGATAGAAGAAAACTATTGTCATTTTTTAACTCAGTGACCCAGAATTTCCCAAGAACAGGTCTTATACTTAAGTCAGCATAAAAAATGTTAAAATCTGTTAACCAGTGTTATTTACATTCAAAGGAGGCTTTTGAAGGCCTTTAGGTCTTATTTTCTGAGTTCCTACGAGACCGTTGCTCCCACCTACGGCTTCGTGTTCTCTTACCGAGAGCCTAAGGTAAGAATAAAGTGTCTCGCAGTGAAGCTTCCTCAGTAAGCTTAACTGTATTAATACTATTACTTTGATGCTGCTAAAGATATGGTTGCTATACAAAACGTGCATGCCTTTTTTTTTTGTTTCACCGCTGTAAAGCTGCCATTTTTTATATTGCAGTTGTGAATAGACATCTAAAACTCGTCTTTCTTTATGCCGTTGTGCGAGGGTTTCGTTGTTCTTCTCCAAGTTCATGGTGGTGCACTTTCGCGTGAACATTCGTAGTCCTCACCACAATCTTTAAGTTTTACCAAATTGAGTTCATATAAAGAAAGAAGAGTTGCAACGTTTTATTGGGCTTCTCTTTGGCTGTTCCCTTTGCTGAAGGGTGCGCATTCTCGCCCTCGGTTTATGTTCTAACTCGAGCAATGGAAAATTTTAATTCCGCGGTGTTGAGCACGTTCGAGTTTGATGAAAGTTTGAGTAGAGTTGCAAGGTATATTTTTACGCATCCAGAAGCCAATTACCGAAATTAGAGTCAGCCTCTGATGCCCTTTGAATATTATAAACTTTAATACTTTAAGACGATACTTGTTTCGTTTAAATACTTAATTTTAAAGATTTATAAGGTAATGAACATTTCCGTGTTGAAGTTTCTTATTAAATTAGCGTAATTTTCTATTCAAGTTTCCTTAAGCCTAATCCTTAACAGGGCAGTAGAAGGCAAAGCGGCACTGAAATGTATTTAAGCGATGATGGTCGGAAAAGTTTCTTCATTATTAAGAAAACTTATTTCCGTTCTGGGGAAAATTTGAGATAAATTGTGAAAAAAAGAGCGCCGTTAATAAAGGAAAGACCAAGAGAAAATGGTAAACTAGGGAGGATAGAGTAACAGAGTATCCTTCTCGATCTGGTATTTGGATGAAATTTGGATGAAATTTAGATGAAATTTAGATGAAATTTGGCTGAAATTCTGATGAAATTTGGATGAAATTTTAAATCGAAAACTGAACCAGCATCGGTAATGTTGAGAATCTTTGCTAAGGTTATAAATTAATAGTGAGAAGCTTAAGGGATTAAGGGGTGAAAGTATACATGTTTTCGGTTCACATGTGAAAGCTCTATTTAAAATTAAAATAAAAAATATGATACTTAAAGGATTACCATGTTCAATATTTATATCCGGTTGATCCTGCAAATACCTTTGCTTTCAGTCGATCATTTACCTTCAATCACCACTGGTTGAAAATTGTAGGGTTGCAGTGGGCACAATTTTTTAAAATATAATTATTTTATTTTTGACAATCTAAATTTTCCTTTTACCAAAATTTATCATAATTTGGAGGAGGGGGGTTGTATATTATAAATCACATTGAAGTACACGACGGAATGGTTAATTAATATATATTCGATTTGATTTCGAAAATAACCTTTCCACTTTGCTCGCTCAAAGATTATATCGTAACTCTTTTCAAATCGATAAAAAGACTATTTCATTTTAAAAAGTAATTTTTGTACTACTCGATAGAATAGGTTGCTTTAACATTAGTCAGGAAAGCAAATTCACAGATCTAACCCAAGGTATTCCATCGAACGTACTCTATTGTTGCCATTAGATTAATCTCCCCCCCCCCTCCCTTCCATGACTATATTATTCGAATGTCCTGTTTTGCACCAAATTTCAGAATTAGGTAGAAAAATAAACAATGGGCTTACCCATCGCTAAATTAGATTCGCCTTTTTTCTGTTTTTTTCTTTAATTAAAAAAAAAACAGATTTCTTGAAGACTTTTTTTGCAAGTCAACCAACGACCAAATTGAAGACTTTCTTCACCATTTCACCTGTTTTACTTGTTAACAGCCGTACAGGACTTGGCTTGCTCTCGAATGGTGTTCGCCCTTCCTCGAAGCGCGTATACCACTGCCTCATTTCATTTCTTCCTTGGCTTCATTCGCATAAACGTGCGAGAATATTTTAATCACTTCTTGGTGAGTTCCTTTTTGGGGCGAAATTTGCTGAAATATGGTTGTTCGACTTTTTGGATCAGCGTAACGAGCGGAGAAATCCTGAAATTGGGAGGTATACGACCCTGAAACTCGTGGATTTGCAGTCATTAACTCATTCTCGTTTATTTACACTCTATATACGCAGGAAAGGGTTGTATCATGCGCAACTTTACTTCTATCTTACATTCATTTGAATAATAAAATAAGGTTGGATATCCTCTGAAGAGCTCATGCAAATGTTACTATGAAGCGCCCCTCATGAGCGTAAAAATCGGTCTATTCTGGTTGTTTTGCTTTTGTATCAATGGGGAATATGTTCTTAGACTTTCTATTATACACTCTCTTGTTTCTTTTTCAATCTCCGTCAATTTGAAAATATCTTTGTTATCACATTTTTTTATTTAGTGACATTTTCCAACTTTTCATTCTTTTCCTAAAGAGAGAAAATAGTCTTATTTGTCACATATTCTTTTTCTGTTCTGTTCTTAAATTATCCCTTTTTTATCTTTGAAACACCCAAATAATATAAAAACACAAACACGAAAGAATAAAAACTTGCTTTACGTTAATCAATAATCTTCCTTCCAACGCCCACCTTGGAAAATACCCAAATCCACTTTTCTCACTCGCAGGGGTGTATGGATTTGTTTCCTTAATTCTCACACAAGTTCGTTCCAGTAGGTTTATGAGACATGAATGTTGAGCCTGAAAATATGGGATGAAGATTGGACAATGTGAAGGAGAAATATACAGGAATAGATCCGACCTGAGATAGCGCCTGAGCACGGAAATCGTAAGAGATACTCGTAAATATCAGCCGGAGAGCTTTTCCAGATACATAGGTAACAAACGGGAGATCGTCCATGGAGCAAAGACGACAACACTGGACTTGACACAAAGGCGGAAGATGATCAAAATATACAGTTAAGAGGGAAGTAGAGAAAAGCAGAAGAGCAATACTGAATAAAGATTAGCTTTAACGCTGTTTATCTAATGAGCAGGATCGTGATATCCACGTGCAAGTGAAGCTGTAACCAGGGATATAGTACAACAAGAAAACAGAAGAAAAAGAGAAAACTGGCCACTTGATAATGAAGAAGATAAGAGGAGGAGGGGCAATAATGACCGACGCAATCATGGTGGGAGTACTAATAACCATCAACTCATTTTTTGTCCTGGTTCAGTTTAAAAATTTCGCAAGAGAAAATAAATTAATGAGCAGATGTAAAGTTGGTAATTATAAGAGAACGGAGAAGGATAAGGAGAAACAAAATTTCTTTAGTATCATCGGCAAAGAATAAAATGACAGATAAAGGTGGCTTAAGAGGCCAATTGTTGATAAAAGATAAGGAACAAGACAAGAATATAAAGAGGATCAGGTAAGCTACTCTCACTATGGCCAGTTTGAATCTGAGAGCTGACGTAAGACCGAATCCAGTCAATGACAGAATCGGCACAACGGAAAGTCAAGGAAGCAATTGAAAAAAGGGGCGTCTTCAATGGTTCTAAAGGGAGCTAAATAAATTGTAATCAGAAGCGTACCCTCAAACGACTGATCCTCGTACTTTTATGATTTGTGGACATTTGGAAGTCCATACGTTTCGACAGGAGTTGATTCAAGGGCTCGAATCGCTGCAACGACAAACGTTGGCAGCAAATATGAGTTTTCATTAACTTCTGAACGTAGTTAGGTCAAACGCTCATCGCATTTGGCCTAAATACTATTCCTAGAACCTCTGACAGTTTTGCACGACGACCACTTCCATGGTGATCAGACAAAGCTCTATGCCTACATGCACTAAAAGTGCCACCGGAAATATTTCAATGTCGGTAAATTTCCTTGAGGTACAGCTAGGTTCCTGTATATTTCGAAGCACGTCCGCCGCTCTTCCTGGAGGGCATACCTATCCTCACTTAACTGGAGGACGCCCTCTTATAAAGCTGTGCATGTAGATCAAAAATATTCAGAACAAGCTCTCGAAGGAACCTCCCCCCCCCCTCCGGTTTTCCAGGGCAATGGGACGGTAATCTCGAACCCTGCCTCCACAGCCGAGTCCTTAACGACCGCTTTCTCCGCCTTTTCTAGTCAGCCAGCCCTTTTCCGTCCAATCTCTCTGACCACTTGTGTGTGCAAATTGATATAAATATTGGTAAATGTTAGATTAACACTTTTAATGGACAGCTGAGGCTACCTGACTCCTTCGGCACAGTGCGGATTTCCCAAGTTCCAATTCAAGTCAGACACTTTGCTAGAATTGGAAAATGCCATCTGGGAAGCCTTCCTTCGTAGACAGCACTATGCAACGGTGTCTTCCACTTTGGGGAAATCCTATGATACTTCATGGCGATACGGCATCATGGAGACTTATGAAGGGCGGTCAATAAGTTTTACGAATCAGGAGGGCAAAACAGATGAAGGGGGATGGCTGTTTGTGGGGGTGTTAGGACAAGTTATGATAAGTCAGGACCTGCAGCCACACGCTCCTGTCTTGTCTATTTAAGATGATCGCAGATCGTGAGTCACAACTTTTCAACAATGGAGAAGGTTAAGCACCACACAGGTGATCAAACTTTTGACCAAGGAGAGCAAGAATGAAAAAGAGATCCATGAACGCATGGTCGCAGTATACACCGACACCGCCCCTTCCTATGCAACCATTGATCGCTGAAATAAGGAGTTCCGCCATGGTCGTGAGTCCCTTGAAGGAGGATCCCCGTCCAGGACGCCCGTCAGACGTGACCAACGAGGACAATGTGGCCCGTGTGGAGAGGATGATCCTCAAAAATCGACGGGTGAAGGTCGAAGAAATAGCGACAACTTGAAATATCACATGGAAGTGTTATTAACATCATCCACGACAATTTGGCCATGATCAAGGCCTCTGCCCTTTGGGTCCCTAGAAACCTCACGCCCCATGATCGACTTCAACGTCGTTAAAGTCCACAAGGTCAGAGTTGCACAAGCTGCCCTGCGCGAGTGCGGATTCGAGGAGCAACGCCCCCCCCCCCCCTACGGTCAAGATCTAGCCCCTAGCGACTACTTTTTATTCCGCCAGCTCGAGGCTGCCCTGCGTGGACGCCGGTTTTGGGACGATGAATATGTCCAGCTCGCCGTCCAGGAGTGTATTAAACAGCAGTCGGGAGATTTCTGGTTGTCGGGAATTCGAAGCCTCAGGGACAAGTGGCGCAAGTGCATTGAAGTCGAGGGTAGTTAAATTGAAAAATAATAAAACACTTTTCCTCATATCTCGTTTCCTTATATTCGAATTGCAAAACTTATTTACCGTCCCTTGTATATATATATATATATATATATATATATATATATATATATATATATATATATAGAGAGAGAGAGAGAGAGAGAGAGAGAGAGAGAGAGTAAGAGAGAAGGGGAACAAATTACTCGATAAAGATAGTTAATTGGATTGTGACAATTTAGGATATGACAGAGTTAAGCGGGAGGAGAAAAATTAACGTTGAATCGAACAAGAGATATTAATTAAGATTGAGCGGGTATTCAATTTAAAAGTGGATGCGGGTGATGATTGACTTGGTGTAATCAGGAGATTACAACACAAGATCGCTTAACCTTGAAGCGTAGTGGTGATCTGAGGGGAGGGAAGACCAACGGCACAGGTCTTTGGGAAGATACTTCGGGGAGTTCTGACGAGGAGGACTCATAGATGGGCGTTTTGAGTATTTTTTGTTGAAGGACGAGATTTTCTCTACTTCAGAGAGATGGAATCTCAAACACAGGACGGTTTTCGACTCGGCAGAAAGTCTCAGACACGAAGGAACGAGAGTCTAGAAGGGGGTCCGCGATGAGGGGGGGCGCACTGTTCTCCGGGAATAAGGTGGCTCGATAACTTCCTCTGAACAGGGGCCAAAGCTTCACGAAGGGAGATCTGCTGGTGAGATCTTAACGACGAAGTACGACTCGAACAGGGATTGCGGGACTTCGCTGGGGAACAGACAAAACGGTCTGAACGGAAGTACTGGCATACTCTCAATCTCCCTGAGGAATGGCGGACTCAGGGTTAAATAGCGAGGTGGCTGGTGCGATAAATAGCCTCAGGGCATGGCCATCCCTAGAGGATTCTTGACAGTCTATGTAAACTTACTTCGAGATAATGAGTCGGATCGGACAGCGAAATTTGCCTCAATCTATGAGGGTAGGGTTAGTACGGCTGCGCTTGCGGGGGAATAGACATGCCTGGGAAGCATGCGGTGAGAACTTGGCGTTATTGCGGGGAGGGGGGGCGAGGAGCGTCCGAAAGCAAATACAGCTGGGTCGGGTGACTCAGCGTGGGATTGCTTCCTTCTCGAAGGAGCACGTGATTTAGAGCGAAGGAGCTGAAAGGGGTATTCCGAGGGGGCCTTCTCTCACGCTGGTCGTTCGAGGGCATCCCCTCACACACCGCTTTGGCTCCAAAGCTTCTACAGCGCCGTGATTATTGCCGCGCGTATTGCCACAAGCCGTTTGGGTGAAGATATTATCTTCTGTTTGGTAACTAGACACTTAGGAATTGCTCTTCCTCACACCGACTACATAGGCAAAATAAAGTAAGCCTTCCAGGCTGCCTGGCAGGGTAGTTGGGAGGCAGCCCGGGGTAACTTTAAGTTGCGTGCTTACACCGTGACTGTTCTCATCGACCTTCCCCCTTCTGATTATGCAACAGGTTTTGGTATTTTCCTGTCGCTTTCGAATTTCACACACTCGCGGGACACACCCTGATTTAATGGAGCGCTCGCCTGCACCCTACTGTGAAGAGTGCGTTGTCCCCCAGACTGTTCGGTACATTCTTGTTGAATGTCCCAATCTAGTTGATCTTCGCGCGAGTAACCGGTTCCGGAACGAGCGGGATCGCTAGCGCTTTCCGCTTGTATTACGCACGTGTTTGTGTACACAGACTTGTGAAATATCTAACGTTTTAGAGTATTTGACTTTTTTTGTTGGCCAAATGTTCCTGTGCTGGGGGGAGGCGGGCCTCTCCCTGTCACTGGAACTTGCTTCCTTCTTCTTGATTTTGTTTTGTTTGTTGTTTTTGTTTAGTTTTTGTTTTTTGGTTTGTTTGGGGTTTTGTTTTTGTTTTATTGGGGGAGGGGTATTTTGAATTGTTTTTATTTTAATCTAACCTAGTATTAAGCTTAAAATTTATTACGTATAATTCAACCCCGGTAGGAAGGGTCCAGATGGGCGCTTATATGTATAATAGACTGTGCGTAGGCATAAATACATATTTATAGAATAAAGCGAAAACCAATAATCGTTACCCTTCCAGAAATCTATTCATATATTGGAGCTCAACAAAAAGTGTCGAATTTCAGGGAGGTGAATATGCATGGGAGGTACATAGCAAATAGAATATCCGGGATGCGAAGAATCATAAAGTTGGGAGATTCACCCTATGCTGTGCCCGCTCCTCAACGAATGCCTGTCTCCTTTTAAACCTTTGCTACAATTCCATGTCTTTATTTTAATCCGTATTCTGTTTTTTGTTTTTTTTACTAATCAAGATCCTAGAAATCATCCATTGTAGCCAAATTTGTTGCAGGATTCCTTTAGACCTACGAGCATTTACGACTGTCTGCAATTAGGAGCCAGATTTTCATGGCCTCTTTGTCTTCCACTCAATCACCAAAAGGTGACTCATTTTCCCTCTCTTAATGTCCGTAATTTCTTTTTTTATCTCATATTAGACACTCTTGTCCTAAGGGCCTAATGAGTTCAGTATATATATATATATATATATATATATATATATATATATATATATATATATATATATATATATATATATATATATATATATATATATATATATATTGATTCGCAAGAGTATTGGGCACACACTACATATAGAAAATGAAATTTGAATATACTCGTAACTTGTTAAATACTTATATAATATTGCAAGCAAACGGCTATGATAGATATTAATAGACACCCAATGCAAAAATATTGGACACATGTCACATAATATTTAGCTACAAAATCAGTGTTTGCAATTCCAACTTGCAAAGTCTCTTACGTTGCTGTAAGTTGTTAACAGAATTCCGGTGTAATGGCCTTTCATACTCGCCTCTTGCTTTATTTCTTATGCATTTTCTTGAGCAATTCCGTGAATGATCGTTCTCTTATTTTGCACACGTCAATATTTTATTTTGTTCATTCATTTAGTATATTTTTAAATATACAATTGTATCATATCAAATCTTAATAAAATATATGAAATGCATGCCTTTATGTACCATGGAAATTTCATTTACCTACCAGTCAGATTTTTTAAAATATGTTAATAAAGGAAAATCGCTCTCTTATTTTGCTCGCTAGGGTAAACTGAAACATCTAGAGGCAGAAGCTGATCATTTGACTGGCCTGGTAACTAACAAGGCAGAAAATCTCACCTGCAATAACCAGTAGCAGCTCATGCATGCAAAAGTCTTTACGAAGGAGTGATCAACAAACTACCTGTTAAAGATGAGGATATTGGGATTCAAACCACCTTACTTTTCTTAGCCCAATTTCCAGGACCCCACAAGACTGATCACTTGCAACCTGTGAGTAGTATAGGACTTTGTTTATAGTGGCAATAAAGATCTCTTCTAAAATGGCATTCCGAAGGTGTTTATGCCATTGATACTACATAAGAGAAAATTCGGGAATGTGGGAAAGAGAGATGTTTTTAAGAGGTAAAAATGAAGACAAGAGAGTACCATTTTTTCTAAGCATTGGCTGAAGTTCTGGTAGGTACCACCACCATCTAACCCTTCCATGCAGGTGTTAGAGCTGGGAAGGCACATAGTCTTCAAAGTTTTTACTGTTGTATAGTTGCCCATACAAAACCTTACACCCCTAAGAAGTTAGGTGAGAGGAGTTTTATAATGAAAGCGGCGTAAAATGGTTAAAGTCGATGTGAAGAAAGAATAAACGCCAAGTAGTTATGAGAATAGCGGGTACACCCAGGAATGGAGAGAATACCGCTCCTCTAAGTGCCAAGTCAACACAGGACTCTCCCCCTTTCTAGGACAGTACACCAGGTCATTTGTCCACTCGATGGATGTGTGGCGCGCTGTGAAGTATAATCGTCAGTTAAATTGCAATGTAGGCAATGTTGTGTCGCAGGTATTTTAATACCTATACATTTTTCTTCCATTATAACTTTCCTCTCTCCCAAACACATGTGTAATTAGACACAATCTTATGCTAAAAGGACATGTTTGCCCCACACAAGTTTCTTGTGTCTCTCTAACAACTATCACAGACGTTATAAATTCCATTTCCCGCTGGTGCCAAGTCATACCAGAACCTCTTTCTTAACTTTATTATATTATTACAGAGTCTATACACTAGAAAAAAGCACAGTTTTACCCTTGCCTATCACCACTCCACTCATAATTCTTGAATTCGCACATTTATACCTAAACATTGCATCATGCCAATCGTCAGTCATTTGCGATGCCACACCCTCTTTATTTAGACCGCCATGATTTACATCTAATCGCACTGCATCTACTGCATCTACTGCATCCCATATAAACTCTTCATTCTGTTTCATGTTTTTTTTTTCTAGCATAGTAGCAAACCTTTGTAATCGCATGTTACACATTTATTATCTCTCCCATCTTCCCCTCATTATATCAGGTGCCCCAGCAAAGGTTTTACAAAATTCAAACTTGAATAAATTTAATTGCATATAAATAGAAATTCTTAAACCAAAATTTATATTTATATTTTATTTTCTCGGAAAATTCCAATAATATATACTATGAAGTATTGCTACAATTAAAAATAAATAATCAAGTTACTAAAATATTCGTTTGCTGAATCAAGAAATCGTGTGGTATTTGTGCTTAGGAAATACGAAGTGTGCATGCCTGGCTATTAGGCTATAATTATCCTTTTTTTCTCTCTCTCTTTCAGTCATCATTTAAACTTTAAACTTATTACTTGTGTTATTATAGTCCCTATCACATCGTTATTAAGTTTAAATGATAAAAGTTTGATAGGACCATGTCTTGAAGAAAAAGGTTGGAGTGGAAATAAAATTTGGGGTAAATTGATTCGTAGAAGTGTTTATAACTTAATTAAAATGATAAAGGCTACTAAATTAATAGCTCGAAAGAAAGGTAATGGCGGCCATAATAAAACTAGTATGACAGAGAATAAAATTATTGAAGTAGAGGAACTTGTTTTCTCTCAGGAGGAAAAACCCGGAACTCGTCTATCTCAAAGGAAGATCACGAGTGAATTAGGTTTTTCCAGTTCTTCAGTACAACACATTTTAAAACGACGAAAATTAAAAGCTTATTAGGAATGTACGACAACCTAAAAGGACCCGTATTAAGTTTCTCTAGGACCGCTATTCTTCTCAAGATGAAGAAATTTTGCGTCTACTGACGAAAAAGGTTTCACTCTGAAAGTGCCAAAAATAGTAAAAATAACCGAGTTTATGGCACAAAGAAACGGATATCCATACATCCCGCATTTATCAAGAATCACAAATTGAGCAAAAGAACAATGGTTTCTCTCGGAGTGTCATCAAATGGTAAAACGAGGATGCATTTGATCAATACACAAATATCCAAAGTTAATTCAGAAAATTACATCAAACTGATATGTATCGGTCTGCTTCTTGATTGCCATCAGTTCTTTTCTAAAAGAGACTTCTTTTTCCATCAATATGGTGCGCCGTCTCATACTAGCAAAACAAAACAGAATTTCTTTAGAAAAAAATACATATAGGTTGTTGTATATGAATCTGTATTTATATCCAATTACACTTGACTGAGTTATTCAAGTTAGAATTCAGTAAAAGTTTGCTGAGTCACTTATATATATATATATATATATATATATATATATATATATATATATATATATATATATATATATATATATATATATATACAATTAAAATAGAAAAAGATAATAAACTTCCATTTCTTGATATTTTTATTGAAAAATTAACTGATAATCTTAAAACCTCTATTTACAGGAAACCTACTTTCACTGGTGTAGCAATTAATTTTTTTCAGTAACTGTGATTTAACCTATAAACTAAATGCTATTAAAACTTGAATCTATAGAGGTTACACCATTTGTTCAAACTACTCATTAATCCACCAGGAATTCGAGATTATAAAAACGTACTTCAAAAATAATAGTTACCCCTTAAATCTAGTTGACAAATTAATTAACAATTTCCTTAATAAAATATACTCTCCACATTTTTCCTCATATGATGTTCCTAAAAACAAAAAATATTTCGTTGTGCCTGAGTTAAGACCTTTTAATAACATGTTTAGAAGAAATTGCACTAAATTGCTCCAAAAATATTTCTTCCATACTAAATTTCCCATCACCTTCGTCAACCCTTTCCCTATAGGAAGTTTCTTATCCTCAAAGGACAGGATTTCTCTCGAGATGAACAGCCACATCGTATATCTTTTTTTCTTGTCCTTGTTGTTTGCAAGGAACTTACATCGGCAGTACTGTTCGCTCATTATATCAGAGGTTTTGCTCCGATATAGGAATAAGCCACCGCATGGTCAAAATCCTGTCCAGGAAGGAGGTTTCTTCTATCAGAGACCACACTATACAGTGCAAAACTGATTGCTCGATCAACACTTTTAAAATTATAGGCCGTAACTCCAAGGAATATAGCCTGCGAATATTAGAATATCTGCTTATAAAAATCAAATCTCCGACCATCAACCATGATAATTCTTCAGTCCCCCTTCTAATTACTTAATTATATATTCCTGGTGTATTTACCAACCTATTCCCCTACACCAAACGACCACCTAACATAAATCCTATGTTTCCTTTAGCTTTCACATTACTTAATTTCTCATTCTGGGCTCTATCTTCAACTCCGTTTGGTAAGCACTTCATTCTTTATTTTTTAGTTAATATTTTTAAACACTTGAATTTTTCTTTTACTTCATACCTTTAATTGACTTCCACCATCTTAAACTATTTAAATTGTTACCCCTTTGATTGAGATTAGTATTTATTTTAGTTTATACATTCAGTTTTTATATTTTTTTTTGTCCTTTTAATCACTGTTTTCATAGTTTATTTGAATTGATTTATTAATTTATATTTTTAATTGCCTTTTTGTCTTTTTAGTTTTTTTTTCATAAAATAGGTTATCACTCTTTTGATTCATTTTAGTACTTTTGTTATTTCTTTCGTTTTTTTTTAATTAATTTTATCAATTTTTTGTGTATGTCTTTTTTGTATATCTTTTAATCAATTTAGTTGTATACCCTTAATTTTTTATAGGAAAAATATCGCAGCTTTCTTATTCCATTAAAAATCTTTAGTTCAAATTCTTTTTCTTTTCATAACTTTAATGATTTTATAATTAATTTTTTTTTTCTTACAATTATAATCTTAGAACCTGAAGATGGGCATGTTGCCCGAAACGTTGTTTCAAAAATTGCAATAAATATATATACTTGAGCATCTTCTGTGCCCTTGCCTTCGCTGTCAAATTATATATATATATATATATATATATATATATATATATATATATATATATATATATATATATATATTCATCAACCATAAGGCGAATTAACCGGTATGACGACGAGATTTGAAACAGCACGGCACATTACCGTTATTGTGTACGAGTATTACACTCACATGAACAAATCTCTCGGGTGCTCTTATACCTTAGCCAGCACTACCTTTCACGGTTTAGGGTCTCTTACGTCACATTCCAGGAGACTGTACTTGTGTATATATACGAGTAGATATAATAGGTCAAGTTTCCCTTGTACCTCCTCTATAAGATCAATTGCAGAGGTGGGCACAGTTAATCCGCTAAAAGTTCTACGGAAGTAAACGCAGAAGCGTTGTTTTTTATTTTATTATTATAAAATAATAGAGAAAACATTGTGTTTTTTTCCTCTAAAACAACCTAAATTATGCCAGAACTATAAAATATAAAAATTCCAAAATTATAAGGGACAAAAATAATTTTTAAAAAAAACAGCAAACTTTGAACAAATTAAAAACGGAGTAATGATTAATCGATTACCCGTTCCTAACTTTGATTAATTGTTCCACACCTGCGCAAAATTTGTCTCTAATGTTAAAAGTTGCTCATTTGCTTTCCTGTTCATATTCTCTGTTCAGGATTCATTTTAGCCTTAAAAGATCTAAATTCCTAGAAATTCTTTCATATACTTTTTTCTGTATTCGATTTTATTCCCTCATTTGTTTTGTAATATTGCTATTTGTATAGACCCAATGGATAGGTGGTGGAATTATTCTGTTTTGTTGAGTTGGAATTTTCGAGAGAGTTTCCAGGCATTCGTTGAGATCGTCCTTGAATCTTCTCTTGATAAAATTCTAGAATTCATATTAATTCTTTCTCCACTGATTGGATAAGTTGCTTAATGCCCACGAAACTCTATCCAAGATCGATCTACATCGAGAATGGACATCAAAGATTTTGATGCTGCCTGAAATTTTGCGTGCGAGCAGTCTAATCCGAATACATAATCCCACACATAGCCATGGCTCTTTCTTGTCTCGGAATCTTGCAAATGGGTTTTCAAACAACGCTCTCCTGAAATCAAAAGGTTCGCTCTCCTTTCAGCCACAGGAAATTTACACAGGCATGGATGTTTTGCAAAATAACTAATAATACCGATAATCTTCTCACTAGTCAATAATGAGGACAGTCCATGGTTTCATAGGGCTTGTCAGTGATTCTCGTGTTAGTCATTATGCTAATTTCATTATTAAATTGGTGACATTCAACTGAAAGGGACGGATGGCTTTAATAAAAAAATAATAGTTGAAACTTGTATCATTCAGCTTCAATTCGAGCTCTTATTTTGGGATTATATGAGATTTTTTAGCTTATGTTATTTGCTAAAGTTCGCAGTCTAAAATTCATTTGTTAAATATTTTTTATCCAACAAAACGTCCATTAGTATGAGTCTGAATAATACGACTACTGAACTTATTTTATACGAATCAAAATCTCGAGTTAAATCAAATTTGGGGACTTTTTATCACGCACGCAACGTTCCCCCACCCAAATTGGTCATTCCTCTCGCTTAATTGTTTACTTAAGTTGTGTTCATGCTAATCAACTTCTCCCTAATTTAATTATTTCAAACTTCCTTTATAAATATTTTGAATAAACCAAACCATAACTTTTAGTGATAATAATACAAGTGCAAAGAAGAGAAGCGTTATTACTTCTGAACAAAACTTGATGTTACCAAAAGACATGTGTGGCGATAAATATCTGTAAAACAGGCCGAGATGTTGTAGTGCGTGAATTGACGGCACGAAATATAAAACCCGCAGATGATTTGAAAGAAAAGGAAAATTTGCAACAACTTGTTTGTTAATTAAAAACCAATTTTAGAAATAGAAGGATTTTAATGATATCAATCAATAGTATATTGGTCGAAGATTTAAGCCAATAATGCGTTTCACTTAGCAAAGCGCTAAATAAACAAGCGAAAGCTTCGAGCATCTTTGTAGCATTAAAAGAGAATAGAATTCATGAAGAAACGAAGAATTTTTTCACGCATTCAATGTACAAATGAAAAAGTAAACAAAGGAATTGGAAACAATGTTACCAAACTACCAAATCCTTAAAACAGCTTATAGATATTGACCAAAACATCGAACGAAACATGCGAATGCGCAGAGATATTGATAAAGTTTCTTTAATCTTCAAAATCGTGTATAAAAATGAGAACAAAAATCAAAAAACATGTTAAAATAGTTCAAATATCCTAATAACACACCCTTTACTTTATTTATTGATTAAAAAATAAAAAAGCTTTAAGCATTTTTTCCATATTTTCATTAGACTCTGATCAATTAATGCATTTCACATGCTATAATAGATTCGAATAGTACGAATTCGTTTAAATGCGAGGGTTTTCACGGACGCTTTATTCGTACTAATCGGAGTTGTATTGTATTTTAATGAATTTTTGCTATTGGTTTTGTAAGTTCGGGAACTTGTTTCTTAGTTTAATTTTAAAAGGCTTTGTTATCAAGCTTCGGGATATGTGATGCTCTCCTTGCCGTGGATTTGGCTCTATCTTGCTTTAGACATGTTTTGATCTCTTTTCATTGTAGTATATAATCGCTACTTGTGTTCTAAGACTTTATGAAGTTATTATTATGATTATTTTTTGTTGTTGCCGAAAAATATACTGTCACTTTTATTTCGTATTCTATTAAGTTATTTTCATTTGTGCTTTACTTTGTAAAAGGATACATGTAGTGAAATAGTTTTCTGCTTCTTAAGTAAATGTAGTGTAATAATTTTCTGCCTCATGTATATGTATCGTAATATTTTTCTCACGCATTTATTTATATATATATATATACAGTGGCGGCAACAAAAAAAGTGACATGTGACAATTCGGGGAAAATAAAACAGAAAAATGTAACTTACATATTTTATTATGAATATTTCATGAAAGTTATTACTTGGTCATGTTGCCCTTGCACTTGATGACCATCCTGAGTCGATTGGGCATTGATTCAGTGAGGTTTGCGAAGTAGGTGGGGTCGATCGTAACCCAGATCTGCTTCAGTGATTCTATCAGGTCCTTGATGCTGCTGGGTGCTGTCTCTTGAACTTTGGATTTCATCAGATTCCAAGCATTCTCAATAGGATTTAGGTCCAGGAAATTACCAGGCCACTCCAAAACACTAATATTATTATCATTGAAGAACCTTTTTACTAACTGGGACCTGTGAGCAGGGGCACCATCATACATGAAAAATTCACACTGATGAATTTCCCAAAATGGCAGCATGTGCTGCCTCAAAACTTCAAGATAGTTAGTCCCCCTCATGGCTACATTCTTGGCAAGGAAGTACAGACCTCCTCTGCCCTTTTTTCCACTAAAGGCACCCCACACTATCACACTATCAGGGTGCTTCACAGTTTTCACGGTATATTTCGGGTCATCCCGAGACACAGTGCTGGGACGACGCACGATCTTTGACTCTCCTCTGACCAGCCTAAAGGTGCTCTCATCACTGAACATGACCTTCTTCCAATGGTCAGCTGTCCAATGTTTATAGGTCTTGCAAAAATTGAGCCTTTCCATCTTCATAGCCTTGGTAAGAAGTGGCTTCTTGGCAGCGCGGCGAGACGGTAGGCCTAAGTCCTTCTGTAAGCGATGACTGATGGTCCTGAGGGCAACGTTCTGGAGGAGGTCTGGGTGTTTTTTCTTGATTGAAGCGGAGGTTACAGAAGGGTCTGACATCACTTTACGCCTTAGGATATTATCAGTCCTTGGAGATGTCTTCCTAGCTGCACCAATGCCCTCCTTCCTCTTTGGTATGGTACCTGGTGGCAATAACTCAGCTGCACGTTTTAGGCGATGAATCGTATTTTTGAGGTTACTAAATCTGCTGCTACATCAATAAAAGACTTTTCCTGCTCTAATAGGGTCAAGGCACGGCTTTTCTCTGTCATAGAAAGCTTTTTCCACCCCATTGTATCCACTTGCACAGAAGTTATAGCACGTCAAATGTAGGCACGAATGCAGATAATCAGCACGCTGGAGTGCCATATACTAAAACCTCGTTGTACGAGCTCAAACGAGACACTGAGTTCCAATAGAGCGCAGTTCTGTTGTCTTAGCCCAGGAGAGTCGTCCACTTGCGGCATAAGCTCCGCACATTTTCATTGAATTGTTGGCAAGTAAAATAGTGAAAGCGATTTTGTGTATCGATTTCTGTTGCCAATATTCAATGTCACTTTTTTTGTTGCCGCCACTGTATATATATATATATATATATATATATATATCATTGGCGACTTCCGGCACTCGGGCTGTTCAGGCTTAGAGTGAATATGAATTTGCAATCGGGTTTAATTTCTGCCAACACTGACTTCAGTAAGTAATTGAAGCCAATAATTCGGGCTCCTTTTATTGAGCCTGGTCGCAGTTCATATATTTTATTCAGCGTCTGGCGGTGGTCTTAGAGGTGCCCTGTGTCAAAAATACTATTCGTAGCAAACGTTCTCTTGACATCGTTCACTCGCGCTTGACTCGGGCTCAGAAGTTACAGCCCGAGTTTTAATCTATAATAGTAAAAAATTAAAAGTAATTAAAATTCAATGTTTTCTTAAAATAATAGATTTCTATAGAAATTAGGATTTAAATTCCAATCTATGAAAGATTTCCGTTCTACTATATTATTAAAGTAACGAAAAATTATCCAGCAACTCAGGTTAATACGAACGAGCCTGGTAGGTGTAAAAGACTAACTGGCATCTCTTCTCAGGAGTAAAGTACAGGTGACAGTCAGATCGATCTCTGGCTAATGTTTGTTGTGCACGCCGCAGTCTTTATTTGATCGCTCACAGAGTCTCCAAACTGCATAAGCGAGAGGCTCATGACACTTCGTATCCCTCTGGCAAAACACCGGTATGCAACATTACCTTCAAGCAATGAAATTAAAGACCAATTCTATCAGCTACTTGATGAAACTTTAGACCAAATACCAAGGCATGACAAGATCATTTTAATGGGAGACTTCAATGCGAGAGTTGGAACAGACAAACATATATGGGAGGGAGGGATTGGAGAACATGGTATCGGAAAGGTCAATTCAAATGGAATTAGACTATTGACCCTATGCAGTGAACATGGCCGTAAGATCACAAATACCATTTTTCAACAAAAAAATATGTTCAAAACCTCCTGGATGCACCTACGTTCCAAGCATTGTCACTTAATAGACTATATTATAGTCAGAAACACTGACATTAAAGATGTGTTAATCACACGAGCAATGAGAGGTGCAAAGGATGGACGGGCCATCGTCTCATCATTACCAAATTAAACCTACGAATTCGTCCGCTAATCCGTCGCCAGAAAATGAATAAGAAGCGATTAAACTGCGGTGCTATTAAGGGCTCCTCAATTAGAAATTAACTACGAAAGAAGATAGCTGAGAAGCTTGAAGAATATACTACAATTGTAAATGTTAACAATGAAATTGATGAACTACTGACCACTTTCAACTCAAGTTTGTATGAATCTGCTGTAAATAGTACCGGATACAAAACCAAGAAACATCAAGATTGGTTTGATTAGAGCTCTGACTCGATTCACATTCTCTTGGATGATATGCATAAAGCACATAATGCATCCCTAAGCAATCCATCATCACAAGGACTAAGAAATCGTTGGAAAAACCTTAGGGCACAATCTCAAACCCATCTGCGGACTATAAAAAATGACTGGTGGACAAAAGAGGCACACAAAATTCAAAACTATGCAGATATTAAGGAAATGCACAATTTTTACAATGCAGTGAAAAAATTTTATGGACTCAAGAATTGTTCATTGACGCCCATAAAAACTGCTGATGGAAGTACTCTTTTAAAGGAATAATCACAAATAGTAAACAGATAAGCAGAACATTTCAAAGTTCTACTGAACCAGACCAACCCAACTGACAATAGAGTACTAGACGAGCTCTTAACGCTGCCACAGATGCCTGTCCTTGACCATGACCAAACTTTTGTAGAAGTCCTCTCAGCAATTAGGGCTCTGAAAAATAATAAAACTCCTGGACCTGATAATATTCCAGCAGAGATCATAAAAGATGGTGGCTATCTCTGTTATAGGAATCTTTACAGGATTATTTTAAAAGTGTGGACTGAAGAAACTGTTCCTCAACAGTGGAAAGACGCCAACATTGTAACAATCTATAAAAATAAAGGGGAAAAATCACAATGTGGAAACAACAGAGGTATTTCCCTACTATCTATCGGGGGAAAGTCTTGGCTAAGATACTCCTCAATCGTTTAATACACCATATATCTGAGGAAATATTGCCGGAGACCCAGTGTGGATTTAGACCAAATCGCGTAACAGTTGACATGATGTTCATAACAAGATAGCTTCAAGAAAAGTGCAGAGAACAGCATAAGGATCTTTTTATAGGCTTTATAAATCTGTCCAAAGCCTTTGATACTGTCAATAGGAAATTGTTATGGAAGGTACTCCACAAATTTGGCTGTCCATCAAAATTTATTAATATCTTACGACAGTTCCATGATGGAATGTTTGCTTGCGTCACTGTCGGGGGACTAGAGTCAGAACCCTTCGAAGTTCACACTAGTGTAAACAAGGTTGTGTGCTTGCACCTGTGTTATTTAACATGTTTCTTGTCTGTGTTACCACCTTACTCAATCAGAATATACAAAATAACAGCGGTGTGAAGAGAGCTTACAGGCTTGATGTTAACCTTTTCAACATCAGACAATTTCAGGCAATCACAAAAATTTCATTAGAGACAATCTTAGATCTACAATATGTAGATGACTGTTCTTTTGTTGCACATGTGCCAAAAATCATTACAGGCAACACCAACAGAAGTAACAAATGCTTATAGAAGGATCAGACTCTGTCAATACTAGCAAAACAGAAATACTATGTCAATTGGCAAATGATCCCCCACATGATCCACCCATTTTCACTATTACCAACACTGACTTAACCAAAATCAATGATTTTATATACCTCGGAAGCTATATCCCCTATAACTACAGCCTAGATAATGAAATCCAACATCTTATACGGCAAGCCTTAGCTTCCTTCGGTAGCTTAAGGAAAAGACAGTATTTGAATAATGACCTGAGTTTGAAGACCAAAGTAGCAGTCTACAGGGTAGTATGTATCTCGACTATAACATACAGATGTGAAGCCTGGACCACATACAGCCGCCACATAAAAATGTTGGAGGCCTTCCACATATATTGCCTTCAACGTATTCTGGGAATCACCTGGCGAAATAGGCTGACCCACAACCAAATATTTGAGAGAACTTCATGTACCAGCATAGAGACTATTATTACACAACATCATCTCAGATGGCTTGGACATGTAATAAGAATGCCAGAAGACCGGTTACCGCGAAAAATACTCTAAAGCCAATTAAACGAAGGTCGACGTTCAGCAGGAAGCTAAAAGAAAAGATACAAAGACAATATTAAGGGAACTTTAAAGAAAATAAATAAAAACCCAGCATATCTGGAAGACTTTGCCGCCGATTGACATCATTGAAGGACAATATGCCGTGAGGGGGCAGAAGAACTGGAAGATACGAAGGGCAGTCAATAAGTTTTAATTCGGATATAAGAAAACGAGATATGAGGAAAAGTGTTTTATTATTTTTCAATATAACTACCCTCGACTTCAATGCACTTGCGCCACTTGTCCCTGAGGCTTCGAATTCCCGACAACCAGAAATCTCCCCACTGCTGTTCAATCCACTCGTGGACGGCGAGCTCGACATCTTCATCGTCCCAAAACCGGCGTCCACGCAGTGCAACCTTGAGCTGGCGGAATAAAAAGTAGTCTCTAGGGGCCAGATCTCGACTGTAGAGGGGATGGTTGAGCTCCTCGAATCCACACTCGCGCAGGGCAGCTTGTGAAACTCTGCCTTGTAGACAAGGGCATTGTCGTGGAGGAGCAGGACACGGCGTGTCAACTTGCCGCCGCGCTTCTGACGGATGCACTTCTTCAACTCAGTCAGTTCCTCGGCGTAATATTGGCCTGTGATGGTCCTTCCACGAGGCGCATAGTTCACCATCAACACTCCCTTAGAATCCCAGAATATGGTGGCCATGATCTTCCCGGCTGAGGGTTGGATCGGGAACTTGATGGGGGTCGGAGAGCCCCTGTGCTTCCAGGCCATACTTTCGAGCTTGGTCTCGTGATCGCAGTGATGGATCCACGTTTTATCACCTGTCACTATGTGTGACTCGAATCCCGCAGGGATTTGGTTGTACAGGAGCAGCAGCTCCTCCGAACTTTGACGACGTTGAAGTCAATCATGGGGCGTGAGGTTTCTAGGGACCCAACGGGCAGAGACCTTGTCATGGTAAAATTGTCGTGAATGATGTTGATAACACTTCCATGTGATATTCCAAGTTCTTGCTTGATTCCTTCGACCTTCACCCGTCGATTTTCGAGGATCATCCTCTCCACATGGGTCACATTGTCCTCGTTGTTCACGTCTGACTGGCGTCCTGGACGGGGGTCATCTTCAAGGGACTCACGACTATGGTGGAACTCCTTATTCCAGTGAGAATGGTTGCATAGGAAGGGACGGTGTCGGTGTACACTGCAACTATGCGTTCATGGATCTCTTTTGCATTCTTGCCTTCCTTGCTCAAAAATTTGATCACTGCGCGGTGCTCAACCTTCTCCATTGTTAAAAAATTTATGACTGACGATCTGAGATCAGCTACTGATTTTTAAATAGACGAGGCAGGAGCGTGCGGCTGCAGGTCCTGACTTTTCATAACCTGTCCTAACACCCCCACAAACAGCCATCCCCCTTCCTCTTTTTTGCCCTACCGATTCGAAAAACCTATTGACCGCCCCTCCTAGCATTAGACAATCAAGAAATGACAGACGTAGAAGGAGGCGCGCCCGTCAAGCTAACCTTGTACAACCCGACGTGAACTTTACCTGTCCTGTCTGCAAAAAAGTGTGCAGATCAAGAATAGGACTCTCAGCCATCAACGGAGTCACCGATGATCCCGAGGAGATCGTCGTCTTCGGATACGAAGGACTCCTATAAGCAAGTAAGTAAGTATGTGCGTTTTTGTGTGTAAAGATCGGTTGTGTTTTACAGGGTTGATTCATTTTTACCCTTAATTTAGAATGGAGAAAGACATAGTAGCAGATATAAAAAATAAGCCATTTGTGGCTAGAAATATTGCGGAAAGACGTGAAACGCCATCAAACCACGACAACTGGAGTTAATGTATAAATGAAGTGAGTAAATTTATATTAAATCTATATTTCTCTCTTATTGTTAAATTATCAGTGTACATATAAGTCATCATATATATATATATATATATATATATATATATATAAATATATATATATATATATAATGAATTCCTTTAGAGATTTGCAAGGCGAACGGCGTAGTCCATATTAATATAAGAATATGACTATGACTTTTCGCGAAGAAGACGTAATACTTCTTTACAGCCACTTTGATTCCTTAAATCCTGTGAAAATCTTTGTTTATAGCATATTTTGCCCCAAAACAAAAACTTTATTTTGTGATAAGTAAAAATGGGAGAACGTAAAGTATTTTGTGGAGACTTGACTAAGATTTAAATTGAAAAATCTCTGAAGATTGTCACACCGAAAGAGTTTCAATGCATTTTAATATACAAGCAATGTAATTTCCTACACCTTTCGTATCACATTATTTTAGAGGAATTCATAGATTTTCCTGAAAGACATAAAAAGATTACATTTAAGGAATTACTTGGTTCGCCATTTCCTATTTTACTCAAATTTAGTTTTTCAAACCATTTATTCAACGCTGAAGATGTGTGTGCTGCGCTAATCAAGAATTGATGTAATTTCTTATTTGTGCTCATCCATAATTACCAGGATCTTATCTTTTAAATTAAGTTTTAAAGACAAATTAAACTACAAAGGTTGAATGAAAAGATCTCTAATTAATGAAGTTAAGAGTGAAAGAAAAGAGAAGGAGATGTAGTGAGTAAAAAAATCCCTCAGACCAAAACTTTTTGTTTCGTGAATGCAAAGTTTGCAATCTGAATGTTTCCTTGAATCTACTAATTATGATGTTGATATTTATTCGACTCAGCAAATATCTCAGACATTTTGATGTATTCGTTGCTTTGACTCTAAGATTATTTAAAGTTATAAACTGCAATGATTATTTGATTTCCCTAAGGCCAACTTCATTCATTTAATGCAAAATCTATGTTTATTTTCTCTATTCATTTATGAGTTGTTGGTGATTTATTCATACACAATTAAATTAAAGGTGTATTTTCGTAGGCCTCGACATCTTACTTTCATACACCTTGATTTTGTCAGGAGCTTCATTATTCATAGATTATGATTTATCTGTTTTTCTGCAGATACATGTTTTCCGTCGTTTTTAACTGTGATACCTTAAACATGTAAACATTCAGAAGAATGTGGTTTGTTTGCATTGACATTCTCATCTACATTCCCATCTTCCAATAACCTATTTTTTCCACTCGATTATTTCGCTTTTTTGCGGCTGACTTTCAATTATCATTTATTTTTCTTATTTCAATATATTTGAGTTGAGTATCACTGTTGTTTTGAAAATTTAAATTTATCAAAATTAATATATTAAGTAGAATAATTGCTGGGGCAATACAAAAGGGGGAAACGAATGAGTAATTAGAAATGATGTAATTTTCTTCAGAAATGATTAAAAGAGCGAAAGATTGGTTTCATTACATTGCACCTCTTGTTTAAGTTGAACAGAAACTCTACCCTATCTTTCCCGGTTGGATTCAACCATAAGCCCATAATTCCCAGAAAACGTGACATTCAATTTCATTTCTTAAACTGAAGACATGTTTATAAATCTTGTGGTGTTGTTTGAAGGTAAATGTAAAAAACTAAGACTCAAGGGAAATAATTATAAAATAAACGATCCAAACATACAAATTTACCGTCTCTTTTTGAATGTTCCATCCTATCGAGAGGAAAATAATGGAATTTTCCTCCCCTCTCTATTTATGGCAAGGTGGAATATGAGGTCTGAAAAAACTTCTCCGTGCGGGGAAAATATGTCACCCTCGACGAAGGTAATCATCTCGATTGGAGTCGTAAGACTAGACTTCCTATTTGAGCTTTTTTTTACCCTCTTTTCAAAAATACATGGCAGAGCTTTTTCACAAATTAAAAAAAAAATCTCCACTTTTGCCATTATCAATTACTATATGTGTTCTCCACATAGACGGGCAAGGAATTAAGGACGAGAGAAAGGCAAAAATGTGTGGGCAAAGAAATGTAAGTTTATTTTGAGGTCAAACAAACAAAGGGTGATTCTAGGATTATCCAAAGTCATAAAATAGTTTCAATCTTACCTGCTACCCGATGTTAGTATACAACTAGAGGTCGGTTTGGGACTACAAAACTTTGATATTTTAGTAGCAGTATGTTAAAAAAAAACGGAATAAGCTTTCATCCTTTTGGATTTGATATTTATTAAATAATTATTTGGATTTGAATACTCTAGATATATATCTTATCCAACATCAACTATACCTCTCCATATGACTTAACCATAAATATTCTAGGTTTCGTATTATCGAAGCAATTTTATGTAATAATAACTTCTTACTCATCAGGAATAAACAACAGGAAAACACTCCTTGATATCATTGAACATTTTTGTTATCTATACTCATTCTGATCTTTATTCGCCATTACCTCTTCGATCATAATAATAATATAATAAAAATTACCCTATGTAACGCTCTGTACAGCATGGATTTTCTGTAGAACACCAGTTCGAAAACCGGAAAGTCAAAGAGTTACAAGGGAGGACTGATAACAATTTACAAATGCAGAGAATCATAATGGATGGATATGGTTTCATTGTCAGTTTTTAAAGAAAAGAGATACGGAGAAAGTAGGATTATCAAGAAGGCTGTTGGCGAGTCTCAGGTCATAAACGGGGATGGTTTGGCCGTGTAGGCAACAAAAAAAAGTTTTAAAGACCTAGGAACAGAAGAGAGTACGAATGCATAAGGAAGCCAGTATTAGAAAACGACAAACGAGAAAGATTGAAAGAGCGATAGAAAAGTAATTCGATGGTAATTGGAGGTAATTATGAGGAAAACCTAAACCAAGGCGAAGCGCAATAAACATATAGGGAACCAGCGTAGCGTGTTTAAATATGTGTTTGAAAAGGAAAACAGAGATTAGGGAACAAAAAGGTGGATCTAAAGGCTTTATTTCTGAAAAACTTCCAAACAACACGTTAATTCACTTTTTCCCTTTCTTTTACTTAACGAATAAGTAAAAAAAGACTCTTTCGTATCTGGGCTTTTGGTAGGTTTTAGGGGATCAGCGTGGTTGTAAAAAAAGGATTGTGCTTCATACGAAAAAGAGATAGTCATATTTCTCTATTAATGCGAGCTTTTAAAAGAGTTCGCATTGCAAATTACTGACGCTAGTGGTATAAAGCAATTAAGTGGCTGCTACCGTGAAAAAAACGGCATATAAAGAGAGGAGGAGGTTGTGCTGGTGGGCAGAGGCGGTGGTGGGAAGGGGTTTGGTAGTGGGTGAGTAGGGGTCCTGATTGTGGGCAGGTGCGTTTCTTTTGGGGGTTTTTTAGGAGTTCATCTGGCGACTGCCTACTTGGGCATAAATCGCCGTACTCACTACGACAGCCTAGTACTAAGCTACTTTAGAATAACAACAAAAAAACAACAACAATGAAAAATAAAAAAGGCAACAAGCAGAAAGCATGCTCGATCGACGGGGGGAGGTCCGCCTCCTCCCGGCGCAGGGACGTGCGACCTACCGAGAAAACAACAACAACAAAAAACCCACCTAGTTAAATAAACGGGAAAAGGCTGGCCTCTCCGAAAAAGTCTATAAGTCCACTAGTCAATGTGCACGAACTTGTCCCGAGTACAAGGGACAGGCGCTAGCAACCCCGCCCATCCTGGTACCGGGGGAGGTAACGTGCGCGGAGATCGCTCAGACTGGGACATTCAACAAGAATGTGGCGAACAGTCTCGCAGAAAGCGCAGTCTTGACAGTAGGGCGCTGGCCAATTCGAAGACGACAGAAAGCAAATTGAAGCTTTCGCAGCATTGGGCGGTAGGTACATGGGAACATTCGCGGGGCAATTGAACGCAACATTAAGTTCCCTTCGACCATCTCCCATCTTCTTTGCCAAGCAGCCCGGAGAGCTGCCCGTATTAAAGGCATGTAGTGGGTGTGAGGAAGAGCAAAATGCTGGTCCAGTCTCCGAGTACTCGCAGACTCTTTGGCGCCCTCATCAGTGTCCTCATTTCCCGCAATTCGTATATGTCCAGGAACCCAACAGAAGAAAATCTCGACATCCGCCCGGCTTGCCAAAACCGTGGCGTCACGGATATTGTCAGCCAGGGGATGCGGAGATTCCAATGCCTCGAGAGCACTCAGGGCGCTTTGTTACTCGCTATAGATCACGGTTCGGTCTCCAAACAGGGCACGTTGCGTGATCGCCCGTACCGAGTAGTGTATTGCCAAAAGAACCGTCTGGCAGAGCCACGCTGACTTCAAACAGAGGGGATACAGTGTGGAACCCGAACACCTCTTGGGACTTGAGCAATCCGTAAACACTAGCACGGTTCCAGCGTGACATGAGGTGTGGTCCTAAAATGTCGAGAGCAATACTCCCGGCGCTGTAGAAGCTTTGGGAGCAGAGGCATGGCGACAAATAGCCAAAGGTGGTACCCTCCAGGGTGGCCTCCTGAGCAGAACCAGGGGTATTACCATCCCCAGAACTATACCTGGCTCTCGAAGTAGATTTCTAGCCCTAAAACCAAAGGGCTTAGGGTATGACTGGCGTCTCTCGGCGACATAGACAGCGTCGAGATCAGCTGCGGATGCAGTGACAGCTGTTGGCGACTGAAGAAGGCGCCGGGCCCGCGCATACAGGCAAATAATGCATTGTACACGGCGTAGAGCAAGTGGCATCCCCCCAGCATCGAAAAGGAGGCTCTAAATGGGGTAAGTACGGAAGGCACCGGTTGCCAGGCTAAGGCTGGTGTGGTGGATCGAGTCCACCTTCCGCAATACAATCTCGGCTGCGGATGCATAAAACTGGCATCAGTAGTCGAGCTTCGAACGAACAGAGGATCAATAAAAAGTAAGGCAGTAACCATATCAGCGCCACAAGCGCTGAATGTCACGAAACGAAAAATATCCATGGCGCAGGTATAAAAGACCCTAAGGCTGCGAATATGAGCCTCCCAGGTGAGGCGTTGGTCAAATACGAGACCAAGGAAACGGTGCGATTCGACCACTTCCAGGCGTACCCCATTGAGAACTTACCTAAAGAAAACCGAAACCTGTGCGTTTCGGCATAGCAAGAGACGCAGTACAATGCCTGTTAGAGTCGACACCCTAGAGTTGGCATATGGGCAGCGACAAAAGAGATCGAAAGGTTGTCCACGTAGAATGTAGCAAGAACATCTTTCGGCAACAGCGAGGTGATTCCGTTGATGCTCAGGGCAAAGAGTGTGACACTTGAGGACACTTTCCTGTGAGACACCCTCTTCGTGCTCCATTGCGCCAGAGAGGGCTCCCCCCCACCCGTGCGCGGAATCAACGATCTCGCAACCGTGCCACGATGCGGCGAAAGTCCCCAACGCCGAAGTCGGCTGACGGGGGAAAGTACGCGGAAATAACGGTATACCTCCTATCCAGGTGCAGCTGCACAGCTACCTCCTGAAAGGAAGTATCTAAATCGAAGAGAAGAATGCAGACATCATGTCGGCTGTAAATCCCTCATCCTCCCGCCCGGCCCCCATCCCGTACTGGCGAGGTTGCAAAACCCTTATACCGCGGAACGGTATGTAGGGGGCATGCGCCCAGCATGGTCTCCTTCAAAAAGATAAAAAAACCTTTCTAGTTGGCCTGGATTCCGTGGCAATTCTATTGAAAGAATATTCCCTTGAGGCTTAGCTCAGAGGAGATGTGGGGGCCCTCGTCGAAGAAAAGACCCTCACGAAAATGTCCGTACGTTTTCCGGAGACAGAACTCCGGGCGCTGTTGGCCGGACAATGCGCTGAAGGCACTGTTGTCCATACAATGCTTTGAAGTCGTTGTCGCCTTCGAGCACTTATTGGGAGAGGTTGGGCTAGCCATGCAAGTCTTTTTCTCTCTCCGCCTCAAAACCTTAGGCGGGCTTCGGAGTCTGGGGACCTGCTTTTCGAGGCTCCACCGTCTTCGAGGCATCCAGCCCACCATTGTGGGTAGGGGAAGGAACCGAAGCTCCTTTAGTGCTGAACTCCTTTCGGTGGGCAGCTTTAGGAACCCCGAAGGATACATGAAGCAATCACGCTGGATGAAGAGAGGTGAGCCTTTTTTTTAGCCATGGCTGAGTGTGGCTTCTTTGTGCTGCCAGCTTTACCAGGGAAGGACCCGGGTGGTTAGAACCCGCAGAATGGTTCTAAATGTGCACAAAAATGACCGTACTCGTAGGCCTGGAGTGGCTAGGAGCAGAGGGTGTCTTTTTCAACTTTGAGGCATAGGACATCCCTGGCAGCGCCGCCGGGCACGCTAGGACCAATTCTTTAACCTTGCAAAATGAGAGAAGATGCTGAACCTGAACGGCCAGGATTTCCTTCTCAAGGAGATACGCACTACATTGCTTCGAAGAAGCGGGATGCGGCTCTCAACAATGACCCACTTGTCGCACATGATTTTAACTTATTGTGTGCGGCCTTGGAGCAACTTACACAGGTTTCGGGTAACCCCGACTTTGCATGTCGACAGGAGCGATTAGTATCGCCGACGCGGTGGTAGTAATACCACCTCCGCGGCAGTGGCACGAATGCCTTCACGCGGTAGTGATACCAACCGGCCAGCACCGACTCAGGGAGCTTGTCACAGTCGAACGTGACGAAGAGTGTAGGGGTAGGTCTCGAGCCCCCTCCCTGTTTTCTCATCACACGTTCGATTTCGACCGCTCCATGGTCGGCGAGCTCTAAGGTGATGTTTTTTATGTAGTAATCTACGAATTCCCTCGCATAAACTACTCCTATCACGAATTTCATGGTATAGTGCGGCGTCACACTCACAGACGTGCCATAAAGTGTCCGAAGGGCACTAATCATGGCCTCCTCGGAGAGATTCGACGCATTTGCCAAAAGTCTCCCGTCCTAGAAACGGTTAACCTTCGGCTCTCTACTAATCTCACTAGCTAAACCTCTCCTCTGATGGATCATGTTTCCCTTAGCCAACATGCTGCCATCAGTGGAGCGAATAACCAGGAAGCGTTTGAAGCCAGCGGGCTCGAAAACGCTGGGTAGTCTCTGAATGAGAGGCCCCGACGTAATTGAAGCTCCGCTCTGTACACTTGTACTTTTGTTTTTTTCAGGGACTCCGCACCTGGCGGGGCAGAGGAGCCGCACGTGCCGATCTTGGTTTGGTCGCTTACCAAAGCAGCAGATCCATCCGTCCCAGCAGCCGATGCAGATGGAAAGGAGCCCCGATTCTTTTATTTATTTTCTTTGCTTGAAGGAGAGGAGGACGGCGAATGAACCCTCTTTTCCCCTCCGCTGGCAGGAGCCCCCAGGCCAGATAGACCTGCCTAAGCAAGGTCCTTCTCCGAGATTGAAAAGACCCTGGCGGTCGCAGGAGCACCGGTCGGAAGAGGATATCCTTTTCCTTCTTGTACTGCCTTGGAGACCCGAGCCGTTTGAGGAAGACCTTGCATAGAGGGAGACTCAGGTTCGGTGCTTGGCACCGACCTGGATTCGCCCCAATGGATGGCCCTATGGTCTGAGGCTTGGATTCCTCAAACACCATGTCTTTCTCTGAGGGAGGCCTCCATGTGGTCATTCCCCCCCAGGACATTACAGGTCCCATTGGGAACGGCCTCTCTAGTCGGGTTAGGGGAGGGGGGCACGTGCTATGACCCCCGCTAGGTTTAATATTCGAGCCAGCATGTCTTTTGAGGGAAGCGAGCGATGGGTGCTGTCACCCATCTCACCCCTAAGGGGGTTTGTCCTACCGAGCCGCTTTAATGGGGATTGGTCGGTTATGCACCGCCTGCTGGCTTTCTTGGCAGTCTCCTTGGAAAGTAAAGGGGGGACTGCCGCTGGAAAGAGGGAGTCAGCCGAAGGCATCTCCAGACAAGGTCATGAGGGAGAGTCCCCTGTGAAAATAGAGGCCGACCAGCGAAAGTTGTGGGAGAGGTTGTAGGAGAAGTGAGGAAGTAGGGAAGGAACACAGGTTGTCTGAAAGAAGGAGAAGAGGCTAAGCTGAAACCAGACGGGGCGTTGAGCCCGTCAGCATGGCGTCCAGGAAGGCAAATCGCCGTTCCCCTTACAATTCCACAGTTGAAGGTTACAAATTATTCCACAAGGATAGAATTCATAAGGAAGAGGGAGGAGTATTCTTATATAGATCTGAGGACCTCCAATCTATTGATTGCAATATAGAGACAGAATTTTAACTAATAGGAATGAAACTAAATGTAAATAAACGTTTGCATATATATATTCGGCCTATAGTGAAACACACCAATCAACTGAAGCTGAAATTCAATTTTATGAATTTTTGACAGAAATTTACCCATTATTGGCGACGTTAACTGCCCCTAAATCAATTGGTTGTCGAAGAACCCAGATTCCGAAGGGCAGAGATAACTAAATTTTATAGAGGAAAACCCGCTAACTCAAAAAGGTAACTGCGCCAACAGGAGGAAACAATATATTGGACTTAATCTTAACTTCAGATGATGAAATTATTTCAAACGTAAGCGTGGGCGATCAACTTTGCAACAGCGTTCACAACTTAATTGAATTTAATATGAATATACATCATAAAAAAATTGAAGGAAAACTACAAAATTAGACTTGCGAAAGGCTAATTTCATAGATTTAAGTAAAGGTCTCAAAAATTACAAAATAAATGGTGGAGAAAGAAATGAAGCCTGGAACGATTTTAAAAACAATCTTTTAATGAAACAATTCCAATTTATTCCTGTAGCAGCCAGAGGTAGTGAGAAAAATCCTAAATGGTTAAAAATGAAATCAAAGGTGACATTAAAAAAAAAAGAGAGAAGAATTATAAGATGATTAAATCAAACAACTGAGAAACAAATAAAAACAGATATATAGAACTTAGAAGAAAAGTAAATGCTGAAATTAAAAGTGAAAAGCGTAATGAGTAAATGAGAGTTGATTTAAACTGTAAAGAAAATTCCAAAGAATTCTTTGCCTCAGTTAAGAGTAGAAAACCAATATAAAATAGTATTGAGCCAATTAATGATCAGCACAATAATCTACAAGTCAGAGATAAAGATATAGCCACTACATTAAACGAATATTTCGCAACAGTTTTCACCAACGAGACTTTAAATCAAAATATTATACCAAATATTAAGTACTTAGGCAATGAACCACTAAAAATGTTTAAGCGCACCAAGGAAAAGCGAACTCGAATAGATAAAATGAATTATTTAAATCCCGATAACCGGATAGGATAGTGCCAAAAGTGATCAAAGAAGTAAAAGAGGAAGTAATAAACCAAATAACGTATACTTTTAAATTATCACTTGAAAATAGTACAGTCACTCAAGATTGGAAATTAGCCAATGTGACCCCGATATTTAAGAGAGGGGGTAAAGATCTGGCATGCAATTATCGTCCTATAAGTCTAACATCAATAATTTGCAAAATTCTTGGAAGTATTATTGCAAAAAAAATAGTAAGCCATTTAGAAACAAACAAATTATTAAGAAACACACAACATGGATTTAGGAAACATAGATCATGTCTTACAAATTTATTAGAATTTTTTCATTACATTAAAACAATTCAGAATAGTCGAGGTCTGTCTAAATTCTGTACCTGGACTTTCTAAAGGCCTTCAACAAGGTATCACACAGGAGACTAATGTCCAAAGGAATACAAGGTAATATAGCAAAATAAATTGAGGATTGGCTTAGTGATCGTAGGCTGAGAGTCGCGATTAATGGAGAAAAGTCTGAATGGATAGCTGTGAGTAGTGGCGTTCCTCAGAGTTCTGTTCTGGGGCCCTTGCTCTTTATTATTTATGTAAACGACATAGACGTAGGATTGATTTCCAAACTGGCTAAAAGTATAATTACCGAGCAAGATATAGTAGATTTCCAAAAAAGACATTGACCACATAGCCGATTGGTCTAAAAAATGGAAACTTCTACTGAACTTAGAAAAATGCAAAGTGATGCACGTTGGCCCCAAAAATCCCAAAGGACAATACAAACTCCTTGAGAAAACAATAGCAGAAATAAAAAACAAAAAGGATCTCGGTATCTGCGTGTCAAATAATCTCCAGTTCACACAGCACTGTCTTGAAGTAGAAAAAAAGGCGCTAAAGTTACTAGGTTATTTTAATCGACAGATCAACTATAAAAGCGAAATAATATTAATAAACATGTACAATGCTCTAGTAAGACCACAATTAGAACACTGTGCACAGGTATGGTTTTCCTCCCACAGAAAAAATATAGAAATATTAGAAAAATTACAAGCTAGGGTTACAAAAATGATACCATCATTAAGAAAATACAGTTATGAAACATGGTTGTAAAGTTAAACCTTTTCTACCTAGAAACAAGACGTATACGAGGTCAATTAATAGAGGTATATAAAATCTTAAATGGAATAAAAAATGTGGATTACTCCATCCGGTTTGAATTCAATAGAAATATTACTAGTAATAATGGCATGAAACTCGTTCCGAAATATTACAGACTCAATGTATATGGAAACTTTTTCTCATAAAATTATCAATGTATGAAATCAGTTGTCGGAAGAAATGGCCTCAAGTCCCACCGTTAACACATTAAAAAATAGGTTAAAGTCATAAGGAATATTAACTGTTAAAAATAATTCTTGTTTTATTATAACAAAATATCGTAATATTAAGGTGGAAATTAATATAGAGAGAGATTCATCTTTTCTATAAACATTCCTGACTGTGTACTTAAATTCAACACACCAGGTGTCTTTACTAGTTTTCCATGCCCGAATAATTCGGGTAGGAGAGGTGGGTGGGGGAGCCTTCAACTTTACTATACTTTCTCTAAAGCTATGAGATAGAGTCTTCAAAAACAGTACCTCCTCGGTATGGACAATGTAGTCTTCTGAGGTACTACTATTCCTTGTAACTCTCTCTCTCTCGAAAGCTGAATTGCCTCCTGATGTAACAAAGCAGCTATTGAACTCTCTTTACACCCATCAGCACTGCTTCAAGAATTTGAGATCGCTTCTAAAAATGACTTAGGTGTACTGATTATAGTAGTACCTCTTGTTATTCTTTAGGAAAGCTAGAAATGAATAATTTATGTATTTTTTATTTTAAATTCTAAAGATATGCTTCATAATATTCATCAATACTCACCTCTATGTTCGTGCCATCTCAAGATTACATTTGAGATGTTTTACTCTGACATTCATACTGGTGCCAATGCAAGTACAGTAGCAAATTCCATTCAAAATACTTATGGAAATGATGCACTAAATGAAACAATTTACATAAGGTAGGCTTCCCGTTTCCCAAGTGGTGAGTTCAGTCTAAATGGCGGATTAAAAGGAGGTTTTCCAAAAAAAACACGATTAGAGGGAGACTTCTCTCCCAAACTTTTTTAAGAGACGCATCAATATATATATATATATATATATATATATATATATATATATATATATATGTATTTTGTATTGGTGGACGTGAAACTTATGTCTCAAATGCCAGCTCACAGAGAAGTACAATTGTTTCGGCAAATATACTTCTCTCAAAACATGAATCGCCGAACAATTTGCCATGTCCTTGGTATAGGATGCTTGGTGTTTTGTTATTGAACGATAAAATTGCTTGATGAAGGAAGGAGAAGAGTTTATTTTTTAAGGGGGGTCGCCAATGGAGTGATTATACAAACACTCCATATATGCCCAAAATACTTAATATCAAAAATACTAGGTAGGAAATCTTCTTAGATTTTCATTCAAGCGTCTGCAGCTCGCGTTAATGTAAAGCTTGGAGGTTGACTGTGAATGCTGGCACTTGGCGTGGAGTGAGTGGCGAGGGGAGGAAAACATGATATAATTAGCTTCTTACATTAGTGCCATTAAATAGGCCTCTAATTTCATGAGATTACCAATGTTTCCCTCATGGGGTTGCTGGCGTTCGCTGTCTGCGACAGACTTCACAAAAACCTAATGATTAGCGACCGTGTTCAGTTTAGAATTTATATGTGCATATATGTCTGTATCCATTCCTTACGATAGGACTAAAGATTGTATCGTAAGTTTCATACCAAAACTAGTTTCATGAATGATATTATCCTCAAATCTATCTATTTATCTCTCTCTCTCTCTCTCTCTCTCTCTATATATATATATATATATATATATATATATATATATATATATATATATGAAAAACTCACAAAATATCACGTGAGGATAGCAAATGAATGCAATGTCCCGCAAGAAAAACTGAAATGGTGTTTCCAAGTACTTTCTAACTTTATTAGGTTCCTTATCAAGGATAACTACAAGAAATAATATTATAATAGAGGCATATATACGAAAGAAAATTATAAAAGACCGCCTCAAAAACAAGAAAACACCAATGAGGAAGACGGAAGGGGGAAGGTAAAGATCCACATTAAGAATTACAAGAAGAAGGTAGTAAGGTCAAACTGAGAATGCAGAAAGGGTAACAGATTAAAAGAAATGCAGATAGCCTAACGAAGGAGATTATAAGACACGATGAGCGAAAAGTGGGGAAAATACAATGTACATAACAGAACAGTGACAATTAAAAAAGAAAATTGGGGCCACATAACTAAAGATTGTATATAAAAAACTAAAAACTAATGTCAGAACTAATTTCTTTAATTATTAGTCTTTTAATTATAGCATCTATTTTATATAAGCCAGGGGAAAGGTTAAAATTATCACATTGGCTTATAAAAGCACATTCAATGATATTCCTTTTTATGGGGTCATTGGAACGATAAATAAATTTTGCCGAGTTCCAGTTAATTAAATGGTCCATATCTGACATATGGACAAAGAAAGCACTGTTATCTTCCCCTCTTCGGACATTGTATTTATGTTGATTTATGAGAACAGAAAGTTGTTTACCTGTTTGTCCGTAATATTTACTTAGACAACCAGAACACTCAACTTAATAAACTCCCCCCCCCCAAAAAAACTATTACAATTATTACGTACTAATAAATTCTTAATGGTCGTCTCATATTTAAAAGCAACAGAAATGTTAAAGTTATTCAAAAGACGGGGAAGATCACTAAAACAAAGAGAAAAAGGTAGGACTTAATTGTTATTACTATTAAAAGGGAGAGTAAGGACAGTTTGATAAAATGTCTTTTCAGCAGAAGAAAGACAGTTTTGAAGAAACGGGTAAGGGTAACAAAGTTTATGGCCAATTTCAAAGATATTGGAAAATTCCAAATCCATATATTCTGCGCTTCCAACTCGTAATGCCCGTAGAAACATAGAAGAATAAACAGAACGTTTAACTTTAGAGTTGTGAGAAGAGTAAAAATGAATATAAGTATTTGAATTAGTAGGCTTTTGATACAATAGATTTGACGAGAGGAATCACGGGTATTTTATTTATATACTTTAATTAATTTTTCGAGTAATGATGCTGGGAATAAATTAAATTTACCAAATCTTTTTAGATAAGACATCTCTTTATGAAAATTCTTCCACTCAGAGCATATTCTAAGAGCATGGTTTATTCTGCAGCTTACAGACGATGTTTTGAAGCAGTTTGGTAAACTCGAAAAATAATTAGTGTCAAGCATAGTGAACGTGGGTTTTGGGGTTTTTTTTTTCTCTCTCTCTCTCTTTCTCTCTCTCTCTCTCTCTCTCTCTCTCTCTCTCTCTCTCTCTCTATATATATATATATATATATATATATATATATATATATATATATATATATATATATATATATATATATATATATATATATATATATATATATATATATATATATATATATATATATATATATATATATATATATATATATATATATATATATATATATATATATATATATATATATTATTTTCCAAAAAATACTTCTATTTTTCGCTTGATCTTTACTTGGTCATGTTTTTGTTTTTTGTTTTGGGGGGAGGGGGGGGGAATTTAGAGTATAAGGTTCATAGTTATTCCTATGTGCGTGCATGATCGCTAGATGGGCTTAATAAAAATATCAGGCTTCATAAAATACTCAAGTGTACGATCATGTTTCAAACATTATCCTTACTAATTATTACTGGTAGTCTGGTCTTCCTCACCTAGGTCATCAACCTTATAACTCTTGATTACTCTTCGGTAGAATCCCTATAAATTTCTTGCAAGGATTTGAAAAAAGATTACGCTGCTTACAATAAAATCTTTTTTTGATTAACGTTGTATGATAAATCCTAGATAGAAAAAATAAACAAGAGTATAAACTAGCTTGATGCATTATACTTAAACACCATCATACTCCAATTATGAAATCAAAGGCTAATAAATTCATTTCTCTCTTCTGTTATAGTATAAAAATCGAAATTATAATATCGTTTATATGTAATTTACGACACTGTGTTAGTTTGGCAAAGTCAGAAAGAAAAGGATGTAAAAATAAGTATATATGTAAGAGATAGTGTCTACTTCAGAATAAGGATAATAAAAAAAGAGTAAAATTCAAACACTCAAATTTGAAATACAGAGCGGAAAATTGTGATTTCAAAAATTAATAAATGAAATGTAACTTCCATTACCCGTAGGTTTTATTCAATGAGCCCCGTTTAGAATTCTATACTTTCCATGCATTGTTACGTCTTTCCTCGCATTCCCAACTGCATTTTTTATCCCTTAGTCATCAGGCATCATTTATTATGTGCATATTGATGTCTATAGGTGGAGAACTCTAAAAAGAAAGGAACAACAAAAAAACAGTAAAAGCGAATGGCAAGCATTGATTCGAACGAGAGAGTTTACTTAACGTTAACTCGTTTACGTTTTACTCCAGTTTTGAAGAAAAGAAATAGAAAAGGAAATGTTCAAGTTAAATTTGATTTAATTTCGTTCTTCATGTTTAGATTCGTATTGTTTTCATATTACGATGGTTGTAAATGTCAGAAATTGCCTTTAGTTACGGAGATTGAAAAAGGTTTAGAGTGGAGATGCTTAAGCAGAGGTGTGACCTCTACTCTGATATTCCTCCTGAAAATTATCCTGGTTTCTAACGCATTGAAGTTGGTGTATCAAACGTCGTTAGTGAGCTAATCCTCACTACTTTTTCCATAATAACGCAAACGCAAACGTAAATAGTGGCTGGCTTACTATGAATAACACTCGTGGTTTCCTTTTCAAAGATATATCTCGTTCCTTTACCCTAGTGAAATCAATTGAGCCGTGATCATTACTGGAATGAAACAAGAAATTAAAATGTAAGGAAATAGATAGAATTACTATAACCCTAAAGCTAAATGCTGGATAGAGGGGGTTTGAAGCTTCAAGACAGCAGTTTTCTGCTATTACTACACGTTCTAAGAAGTATGAATTTGAACTACTTTGTCTTTATTAATCTTCTATGTAGTTAATAACGGTTTGACAAAATTATTGTTTTTGAAACTGACGATCCACCATTAAAATCATCCTTTAGCCCGTTTAGCCATGAACTTTCTCTGGTGAGATTTCGTCAGGGAGAAACTAATGACGATTTATACGTGCTGAAGGATTAGATAACAAGTCATGTGTAAATGTCGTTCCTAGATATTAACCTATATTTAAGTTTAGCTTGAAATTATGCAGCGCATAAGAATATAACTTTTAATTGATAAAATTTCCAAAATGGAGAAGGCAAATTGGAAATTATTAAAAAATAGTCTTGTAAATTAAAATCACTCGCCTTTTGGTCGAGAAATCTTTTTTTGTGTTTTTCATATTTCTTCATTTATTCACTGTATGTTTTGTGCCTAACATCGAATTGTTTCCAGCACTTACGATCTCGCTTCCATTCTCGTTTATGTTTTCACTTTATCCATTTGAGATAATTGAAGTTTAGAAATAAATTGATCATGATTTAGATGAAAAAATTGGTATTAAATTGCATTGTTTTTCGTCCAAGTTTAATCTCTAGTGTATTGCATTTGCTTAAACCAAATTCAAAATTAATTACTCTTTTTACGAAGATGTTAATGAAAATTTATGTAAGAGAAGTCGACTAAGAGAATAAATGGAAGCATTAAAATAACTATAACCTTTGGCAGATGAATCCTTATGATGAAAGTGCGTTTTTAATTTTAAAACAGCGATGAATTTAGATTTCGAAATTCATGTAGCAATTATTACAATGGAATTCAAATGCCCGTCAGAATAACTTGTTCGATGTTTGATCCTCCAATGTTTCAACCTTAAAATGAGGATTTTCACAAATATATGTGCTACTAAGATCTGATACAAACTCTGGAGAAAATTGATTTTACTTCAGCAGAATGGGGATCAGTAATTTCAATTTGGAATCTGCCTTAAGGATACTTCAGGATTTTAGTGAAATCGATAATGAGACAGCGTTATTTCATGTATTATCCTTTAGGAAAGAAAGTCGCCAGTATTATTTTTGAAGAAAGAAATATCATTTGCAAATGAAGACGGAAAGTCAATTTTGCACTCTTGATGGAATTTTACACAATCTGGATAATGAACTGTTATGAACATTCAGCAACATCTTCAGGTTGAAAAGGGGTTGTTTCCTCGGAAGTTACCATTATGATGGGCTATATAGTTTCAAAATTAATCTAATTTAATTGATCATTATGGCCTCTCAATTCTTTTTGGTTATAATTAGATTTATCTATGACTATACTCTTATAGTGCTGTAAACTAAAGGCAAACCTATTAAATAAAAATTCGTTTTATTCCCTAAATCTTCGAAGGAGAAAAACAGATTTTATGCCCTAAAACATTTGTCTTTTACAATATTGTTACATAAAGCATAAAATAAATATTGGATTTAAGATGCAATATATAGTTATGGCCAAGGGATTTGCATAATTAGATTTGAAATAACAAAATTGTAAAGCCCCAAACATTTTCTTAATGAACACAGTCAATTGCAGGCGGATTCGAAGTACTTTCGAACTTGTTCAGTTCATTCTCAAAGAATAACAAAAGCATGAGTGCTTTCTTTGTTCATTTATCTGAAAATATTCACCCCATCAATTGGAGTTCGGCTAAATTTATTTACAAATCTGATGACTTTGTTCAAAGAAATATTGACGAATGCTCATTCATTAATTCCTCGCCTAATTTTAATATATGCTCCAGTCTCTTTAAACTATCCCTTGTTATTAAAAGGCTTATTTCTAACAAAATTATCCATTTTAAATCTTATATCTTTGATTTATTTATTTAATTATGTTTCTTTCGTTTATTTTTATGTATTCACAATTAGGTGTGTATGTATTTAGTTTAGTGACCTAAATGTCTACATTTTCTGCTCACAGTTGGAAATTCCGAAAGTAGACCTTATCTATTTCGTTTTATACTTTATATAAGTTTCTCATATATATATATACAAGCTTTGTAAAAGTTTTCGTTATTCCTTGATAATGAACTGAACAAGTTTGAAAGCACTTGGAATCCGCTTTCATTTTTCTGTGAGATTTTTTGCATTTACAATGATGCTTCTTTTCTTCAGGTTTGCTTCAATTCGTTTTATCATGCTGGAGATCAGATTAGTAATGATATCTTGCTTGATATTGCATATTGGGTTCAATAAGTAGCCTCAGCTGATCACAATTGGAAGGTTTTTGTTTATCAACCAGGAGTTTGATTTTTGCCATCAAATTCGCTATTGGGCTCATATCTGCCGAACTTTCTATTATAGCTATGATCACAAATTTGTTTTCCTATTTTCAGCAAAAAGATTTATTATTGATTTTTCCTTTTACAAAGGTGCGCCTCCATGCCAAAAATTACAGTTATAATCCTCAAATTGGTCTTGAACTTTTGAAGAAGGGTGATAATCAAGCACATCTTGGAACCAGTTTGAGTTCATGGCAGTTTTTCCTAATCAAAACATTTAGTGCTCCAGTTCTCTTAGATGCAAAGCAGACCGAGACACAGAGAGTATCCTGATTTTTCACCATAGGCGCGACAGAGGGGTAGTGAAAAAGCTTCCCTTTTCTCCTCCTAACAAGGGATCTTCCAGAAGCTGCAAAGAAGCGGAGAAGAGCTTCATCAGTGAATATTACTTTGCCCCACTCTTGAACAGTCCTACAAAAGTGAAATTTACCGCACCTTTTTGATGAGATGAGGCTTCTTTACAGCTTTATAGACTTGATACCTTTGGTTAAAATTCTCCGCCTCACCCTGCGTGCTGAAGCGGTCACACATGCTTCTTTCAAATCGTGAGTGAGCTTGGCACTGGATGCAACCATATCCACTAGCTGGGACCTTACTAAGAAGAGACCTTGGCGTTCATTTTAAGCTTTTTGGATGTACAAAAGACTTCTTCACAGGAGGTTCCCCAGTCTTTTTAAAGTTATTAATTATTCTAAAGATGGCGCTCCTGATGGAATACCTAAAGCAAATATCTCTGCATTACAAGCTATTTTAGTACAGAGCAACAAAGATTCAACGTTTTGGGGGGCTAAAACTACTTATGGAATTAAAAATGATTTAAACATTTTTTCACCAAAATATTACGAAATAGATTATAACTATACAACGTCAATCATTTTGCCCATATTTGTTATCATTTTCCCATTTTGATCCGATAGCAAATCAAGAGGGATTAAAATACCTAATATTGAAACAGGATGAGAGCGCGATTTTGTATTCGGCGAAAGAATGCACAGTTATTTCATATTATTTTTGTAAACAATGTTTTTTTATTAAACTTGTAATAATTTAAATATTGGAATAACTATTGCTATCACGTATTTTTTTATAAACGAATGAAAAAATAAAAATATATATTAGTCTCACAACGTTGGACCATGAGTGTAGTTATTTATTTTCTTTATTTTTTGAGCATATATATTTTTAGCATTTCTATATTCGCTTAGTGAATCCAGCAACGTAACAACCATGTTCTATTTATCCAAACAAACATTTCTCTATCTCACATACATATACTCTTTCTTATATCAACTAATTATGAAGCATTACAACTGATACCACAACGGACTATTGTTCTCACCTTGGTTTCTTTTGTTACAATCCTTTAAATATGCCTTTTATTGTTAATGTGGTGTAGTTGGATTTCTGTAATTAAAACTGATCCATCAAATGGAAGAGAAATCCAAAGAAATTGATTGTTTTTTAAGCGATTTAATGAAATTTTTTGTTTTCTACATCTTCAAAACTATCTACAGCATTTAGCGCATAATTGAGCGTAACTGTTTCTATGTTTTGCAGTTACAAAAAATACAGGACGGCAATGGTCTTTAAATCCTCTTGAGGCCAAACCAAGACATGAAGAGAGAAAAGATCATAGCGGACGGAAAAGTGATTAGTAGTCGTATGTCAGTTTCGCTACTGAGCATATCCTGAGTGTGTTGAAAAGTGGGTTGGTGTGTTATTTAGCGATGAAAACCAATTTAATTTGTTCGTCTAAGATATTAAGCAGTATTAAAGGCGTATTGCATGGTAATATATTGAATCCTACATGCAGAAACAAGATGGTGAAATTTGGAGGTGGTAGCCATATTGTATGGGGTATGTTTTCAAGCGCTGGAGTCTGGCTGCTTGTCCGTTTACGTGACTAAGTAAGTGTTGCTTTATACAAGAATCTGTTTCAGGAACATATGATTCCCTCTCTCCGCACAGTTATTTTTTTATCATTTAATTTGTTATTTTTAGGACACTGCTCTTTGTCACACAGCAAAGACGGTGGAGCAATTATGAGATGCAAAAAATATAGACGTGATAAACTGACCTACTGAAATCCTTGAGTTAAATCCGATAGAAAATCTTTCAAAAGGTACTCGGTGAGATGGTTCGGAAATCGGCAAAGGTTAAAGATCTTTGACAAAGAATAGAATAAATTCACATTAAAACAATGCGAGAAATTGGTGAATTCCCGTTGCAATAGATATCGTCAAATCATTCGGTCAAGAGCCTGCATCCTTCTCATTAATAGTTTTTCAATTGCATATGTGATAGGTATGTTGTTTTATGGGTATGGATAAATTTATATTTATCGTTCTCTAGTTTTGATACATCGTTTCTTCAAATACCCATTTTTTCCTTTCGGGAATTTTATATATTCTGTTCTATGAAATGAAACTTGCACAATATCAGAGGGAAATTTCAAAGAATAGTATGTACAACGCTGGTGAAAATTAGAAGATATTTAATTGAAAATGTGGATAATGCTATTTTATTCCTTAGTTGTAGAGGGTGTTGTACATAACAAAATAACCATTGTAACTGTGTAAAATAACGATTTTTATTAGCAGATAAATTATTTCTCTTTTTATAAAACAAATATTCTTCCATGTTCATTCTCTGCTAAAACTTGGCGAACCAACTTTAAAACCATTGGATAAAAATGAACCTTATCTGATCATTTTATTTCGGAAAATCATTAAATTGTAGGGACTATGTTGATTCGATAAGTTTCGGATTTGCATTCCACTCCGCGAGATCCATGTAGAAAATATGCCACTTCATGACCATAACTCAATAATTTTTCATATTATTGCAATTATTTTGACTTCAGTAAAAATATACTTGACTAATAGAAGTCATCTGTGATAGTATGCCTGCGTAAGGCTATAAAGACTCAGGCGATTTGATTTACCCCAAAAATGACATTTTGGGAGTAAAATCTGTTTTGTTCCTATAGCTTCAATAAAATTCCTTATTTTATTGCGATACTTGCCTGAAAACTTCGGTATTAAGTGCCGGCCTACATACCTATATACTGCTCATCTATTTTTATGTCTTTCTACGTTTTACGACTCAGTTCGTGTACTGGTTTGGCGGGTGAACATTTTCCCGGCAGGTTTCATACGCACAGGCTTCATTATAATGCAATCTAAATTAAACTAATAATTATTAATGTTTAATTTAGATTGCAATTTTACTCTTTACTAACGTCCTTTTTTTGCCTGATGTTTTATTGGTCGATATGTTCGTTTACATTATGTCAACCAAATGTTCTCCAGCATTTGGACTTGAAGACATATTTATCGCAGTCCTTTACAACATAATCTGTTAACCATTCATGTGCCGCTTATTTCATTGGGCACATGTACATGAGTTTAATGGATTGCACCAAATTTCTTTTTGTTTTTTTAATAATATATAAATCAATCCGGATGAGCATACATCATTCCTTTCTCTCAGACACCATTGAGTGCAATGGGATCGCATGAATTTCTATCAAGCCAGAGTCAATATCGACAGAAAATACAGGGACACACTTTGTATGGTAAAGGTACAGCCCTTTATGTACGTACTGAGTGAAACAGACATTAGCGTATCTGTCTATTTTATCCAATTAAATAATTGGGAACAAGAAGAGTCAATTTTATTATACGAATTCTCAGTTTTCTGAAATTAAGGGGTGTGAAAGCTTATTATATCCTTCGACCTTTCCAAATGGAGCGGACTTCACTAAATTCGTTGGCTTATTATTTGCGATAGAATTAACCACGACCTGTGCCGTCTTGTATTGGACGCAATATTTTTTTCACTTGAAGTGCATTAAAGGAAGGGAATTCCTTTTATAGCCCATAGCTGAGGGGTGCCTCCAGTTTCTCAGCATTGCCATAAACTATGGCAAATGGGATTAACCATAGTGTTTTTATGGGGAATTTTATTGGGCTTCCGAGTAAACTTCTTGGTACAAAGCTGCAAATGGCATTAGAAAGGATTTCATTGGTTCTCTTTCCCTTCAGAGTTACATATTTCGGAAAATTATAATGGCCGGGTTCAATATATTTCATTTTACCATCAATTCTGGTTCTGTTTATAGTGGGAAAAAATATTTTACATCCTTCAACGTTGGCTACCAAATGGCTCGTGACAGTTTCATTTCCTTGATATTTCCACAGTTGATTCTCACAGTCAGTTTTCAGAAACATGAAAATGGATGGACTTCTCCAGGATCGATCATTTAGTATGTTTATTCTTGGGTTTTCTTGTGCGTCAACATAGTATTATTTTGGAAGCAAAAAATGTTGTTTCCCCATTTACTTAAACCATTTTACGCTAGGTACGGTCAGTGGGTATAAATGCCAATTAAAGATATCCCCTCTCCCCAACATTTTTATGCCTTACTTATATAATTTGAGCCTTTTATTTATCCTTTCTTAGTTTTTCAGGTTTTAGCATTTATCTCATTCATTTTAAGTTTGTACTTATATTGATGGTTGATGTTTTCCTTCGTTACTCAGAACATCAACCTCTTTGGGTATATTGCTGCCTGTAGGGCCTTTTAAAACCCCCTGTACTTAATCCACTAAGAAAGACAAGCATTTTGACTGATTCTTCCAATAACTCCCCTCCTAAGTACTATAATAGTGTCATAGGCATCAATATAAATGGTAGAGGAAAACATACATGAACGATAGCAAATATCTAAATGAAAATGACTACTAATGTAGGTAATTTAAATCACTAACCTATATTTTACCATTTAAAATAAAGTTAATGCTAATAATTTAATATGTGATTATGAGTTAAGTGAACCAATAATTCATTTATTTTATTAAAAAATGTATAGAACCATGGTTCTTATCAGATTTGCGAAGAATTGCGCAGATTTGTAATTACTACAGTGAGAATAAGTCATATGGTTGGTTATGAATCTGAGTATCTGGATTCTGTTTGCGTAGGTTCCTGGTCTCTGTCCCTTAAGAGGACGGAGATTTTTCTGTGTTGTGGTCTTTTTGGAGAGAAATATAAGGGAACCAAATTACTACGATTGACTTCTCTCGTGAACCACCAAACCCTCCAAATTAAATTTGTTACTAGTCTAATTTTGGAATCAGTAAGTAAGTTATGTAGTATAGTAGTGTTTATGACAGCACCTTCGGCATTTTTAAATGCGAGGTTTGTATTGGTAACATGAACTCGTGATCCTTACTTCTACTTTTGTGGATGTCATTAAGAAGGCTCTTAATAGTATCGGCATTGTTGACGTGTTTTCTAAAGATGTTGAACTGACCATATATTATCAAAAAGATTTGAAAGTGGAAAGAACAGAGAGATCTTGAATTGACCTTCACGGGATCTAATGACAGAGATATACCCTCAGGGATTGATGGATGTCTAAGAAATTCCAGATTTTCTCCACCAACCTCCATTTATTAGGACTATTTTTGAATCTAGAAGATACTAATTGCTCTAAAACTTGTATAAAGTAAGAAAGATGATCAGTGATATGATAGTTAAAATAAAATCCTATCTAAACAGAAAAAGACAGATAATATCATGAACTACTTCCATTTAAAATCAATAATTTCTGAGTCCACAGTAGCTAGAGTATTTTGAAGTACACCTGATTCTTCTACGTAAATCTACTGATATGTTGCTAGATATTGTTGCCATCGAATTCAAAGCACAATGACATCGAGGCGGTATCAAGCAGAAAGTATGTAAGGAGAAATCTGCAAAGGTTTGCTGCAGCATTTCTTCGATTGCGCGTCGAAGATTAAGACTCGAAAAGACTAGTCAAGAAGCGCACGGAACTCTTGGCCGATGGTAACTTGTTATCTACAAATAAACACTTCCTTTGTTCTCCTCTCGTTTTCCTACGCCTCCTTCCCCTTTCCCTACTATTATTCAGTCCCTCCTTCCCTTTGCCTTTAACAGTGATAAATCCTGTTGAGTAGGATGTATATGCGTTAATTGGCGCTCAAAGCAACTTCCATAAAAATATGATTTAGCTTGAACAAGAAAGCTTACGTGTTTCACGTATTATCCTCCTGTTGTTCACTGTTCACTTTAACATCTAAAATAGTTATAAGACATGAATAACCGAGGAGTTCAGGCTATGTCTAATTGAGTGGTTATGAGTATAGAATTAGAGGATCAAGCGGTTACATCCTTGGGAGGGATTGAAATTTGGAATTATTTAAATGAGCTACGGCCCGAAATATGTCTGTACATTGGGGAGTCTATTATCTCCGATATTATGTTGTATTTTTATAGAATATTTTGAAAAGGAACTTTGGTCCACTATTTCACATGTGAAACCCTTAGGTTACATAAATGGCCTTCTCCTCTTTGGCCCTCCAAGTGCAAATTTGATGAGGGTTTTGCTAAGTTAGGGACATTACATTTATCCATAACCTTCATATATGAATAGGAAGAAACGACTCGCTCCCATGTTTGAACATACTTATTTCCAAAAATACCGCTTTTGATTCCGTATAATTTTTACTCTACTGCAAACCTACTCACACCAAGTCGCATATAAACTTCTATTCAAACTACTTAAAAAAGGGGTGACCAATGCTTTCTCAGGCCCTTAGGAGTTTTCAGCCCCACCTTCATTGATGAATAAAAGATCAACTTCAAAGCATATTTCAAAATTATGCCTAACTGGAATCCTTGGTTAAGGAAGCTTATCTCAAAGCCAGAAAATTATTCTGAATGGAAAAAGTTCATCGTCACTAAAATTTTCCTAATGATAACAACACTACCACCCAAAAATGAGTTTTCTCTCTCACAACTACGTCCCATTAAAAAGTTGTAATAAAACTATATTGGGCAAACAAGTAAGAAAATAGGTATTTATACGCACTTTTAGGGTCACTGACTGTCGATAAAAAAGGAAAGGAGAGGGAGGAGAGATGTCTCCAAAGCATTCTTGGAGGCAGCAAGGAAGTAGCAGCAATGAATAGCAGGGACAGGGCGTCTTATAATCTCTGGGCGCAGACAGAAAAGGCGCGATCCCGTATAGAGTAGAGACTGCTACGGGGCAGCGCCGGATCGCAGAGCTCGCGCGGGTTGAGTCAAAGAAGAGAGAGTAAAGAGAAGAGAGGTAAAAGAGAGCTTCAGCATTCAAGCCTGTATGAGCAATAAGCAGAACCTTGAAGGTCATATGGGAACTGAAGGGGAGCCAATGCGGGCTACGAAGAAGAGAACTTGACGGAGTTAAAGGCAAGCTTCAAAATTTTGCACGATTTGAAGAGGCACAAGCAAGTTTGGGATAGCGACTAAAGTAGTATAAATATAATATTAGAAGAGGGAATATAAGTGATTTCCTTTTTAATTTCAGGCAAAAAAGCTCTCAATTAAATAGAATCACGTCAAAATGATAAACCCCTAAAAAAAACTGAAACGTTTTGTAGTAGAGTCCTCGCTCATTTCAACGATTCCTAATTTGTCCTATCCCACGGATGCTTATAGCTTAATCCTTTAATCTGTAAACTGATAATCAATTGTTTAGACATAACCTCATTTATCTCTCATGTAGTATAAATTTTTTTATTTCTAATTTTTGGAGCCCATCTGGCGACTGCCTACTTAGGCATAAATCACCTTACTCACTACAGCTTACTACTAGGCTACATTAAAAAAACAAAAATTATGCAAACCAGAAATAACGATAAAAAGGACAAAGGCTACAAAAAACAATAAAAAAAAATCAAAAGAAAAAGGCAACATGTAGGAAGCGCGCTGCGGCGTCCGGGGTAGGCCCGTCTCCCTCTCGGGGCAGGAACATGCGAGCTACAAAAAACAAACAAAAAAAACAGTCAAATAAAATGGAGGAGGAAAGTCGTAAAGTCCACAAGTTGGTATGAACAAACCCGTCCCGAGTAACGACCGCGCTCGTCCAGGTACCGGGACAGGTAACGCGCGTGAAGATCATCCACACTGGAACATTCGACAAGAATATGCCGAACAGTCTGGGGGTCAAGGGAGTTCTCGCAATAAGGTGCAGGCGAGCGTTGTACCGAATGAGGGGGCGTCGTGCAAGTGTGGTAAATTCGGGGACGACAGAAATAAACCTAAAGCCGTTGCCGCATTGGGGGGGTAGACCTAAGAAAACAGTGCAGCCCGTATTCCTGCCATGTAATCGGTGTTAGGAAGAGCAAAACGCTGGTCTGTCGCCAGTCCTTGAAGACTCTTTTGCCCTCTCATCGGCGAGCTCATTCCCCGCAATTCTTACATGACCAAGAACCCAGCAAAATATAATCTCAAATCCACCCGGACCGCCAAAACCGAGGCGTCACGGATATCGTGAACCAGGGGATGCAGAGATTATAATGCCATAAGAGCACTCATGGCACTTTGTGAGTCGATATATATCACAATCCGATCTCCGAACCGGGCATGTCGGGTTATCTCCCGTACCGAACGATGTATTGCAACCAGCTCGTCCATGAACAGAGACGCAGCGGTTGGCAGAGCCAGAGCCCAGCTTACCTCAAACAGATGGGACACGGCGTGGAAACTGCCACCATCTTGAGACGTAGAGCCATCCGTATACCCTGGCAAGGTTCTGTAGGGGTGCGAAGATGTATAAGAGAAAAACTTTCTTCCAAAAGCGAGAATATAAATAGCCCATTAAATTACCAAGTCAGAACGGACTTGGCCGTAGCGTGACGGCAGAGTGCTGGCCTCTGGATTTAAAGACCCAAGATCGATCCCACAGTCCACAATTTAAAAAAAAGGAGAAGATCCCAGAAGAAAACGGAAAACGCCCTATGGACAACTCAAGAAATCGACTCAAGAGAAAACCGATGTCAAGGAAAACGGAAAGAAAACGACTTCAAGGGCTAACTCGTCTCAACTCATCAAGAAATCATCACGTTATCAAGAAGCAAGAAGAACTCATCCCTTCATCAAGAATTAAGAAGAAAAATATCTCTTTGATCAAGAATTTGGAAGGAAGCATCACATCAAGATAAAAGCAAGTTAATATGAATACTCATCAAGAATCAAGAATTAACCCAGCCAAATTAGAAGAAGAAATCTCAGCCTACAAGAATACCAAGAGTCATATAATGAAAGACCAATGTTTGAAGGGGCCACTCTAGTCAAGATGGATAATAATGAATAAGAAAAGTTATAATAAGAAGTGGCCCCCTCCCATAGTTCCAGCGTGACACGAAGTGTGCTCCAAAAAAGCAGAACGAAATACTCCAGGCGCTGTATAAGCTTTTGGAACAGAAGTGTAGCGCCAAATAGCCAAAAGTAGTACCCTCCAAGGTGGCGTCCTGAGTAGAACCAGGGGCACCACCTGCCTGAGATCTATACTGAGCTCTCGAAGGAGTTTCTTAGCCCTAAACCGAAAGGGCTTAGGGTATGACTTACTTCTCTCGGTGGCATAGGTACCGTGAGATCAGCTGTGGAAGTGGTGAGAGCTGTTGGTGACTGAGGGGGGCGCCGGGCTTGCGAAAATATAGGAGAGCGAGCGATATCTCCCAAAAATCGACCAGTAGGCTCTCAATTGGGGACGCGCGAAAGGAACCAATCGCCAGGCGAAGGCCGATGTGGTGGACCTAGTCCACCATCCGCGTGCATGGCGGCAGAAGTGGACCTCCTCTACTGTCCAGAAAAAGGCTCATCTAACATTTACCAATTTATCGATCAACTTCACACGCAGGAGGTTAGGAGAGATTGGGCGGAAACTGTCTAGGGTAGAGTGATATCTCCCGGGATTGGGATTCGCCAGGAGTCTGGGCGAATACTCTCTGCCCATATCCTGTTGAATTAACCAACAGAAAGACCAATCCTCGTTCACTCAAGTGTCAAAGCATAACATACGGGACATCATGCGCGGTGTCCGAACACGAAGCGAGAGCGAAACGCAACTCACTCGAAAGAAATCTGTCATTGAAGAGTTCTCCGCCTCTGGAGGTAAAGTCCAGTCAGCGGCCTTTTGTGACATCACAACACACTTTAAATGGTGGAAGAGTAGCATCCCGGCTAGAAAATGCGAAGAAAGATGTGGTGAATATTCCTCCACGGACGCACGATTCAAAATTATGGTCCCCTTCTCCTGGAGAACTGTAAGGGGGGTCGTGCGAGAAATTGCCTCGAATCCTTTTGACTCGCTTTCACATCTCTGCTAGAGAGTTCTTCCTGTTAGGTTAAGACACGTATGGCCGTCAAGAAGAGCGTTCGGCGTGTTTCGAAACATACCAGAACCTAGCCCTTGCTCGACGAAATTCACCATCATTGAAACCTTTCGGGCGGCGCTTATAGCTCATGTAGGCATGACCTTTTACTTGAGGGCTGCTTTACTCTCGGCTGACCACCACGGAAGCGTTCGGAGTACAAAACGGCCTGACGTTCTAAAAATAGTAGGTAGGCTCACGACAATGGAGCTGCCGGAGAAAGACTCAGCGGTCTCATCTACCCTAATCTCCTCGACCGACAGAGAGAAATCAGGTATTTCCTGAAATGCGGACCACCGCGCCCGCGCCAAGCACCACCGAGGTAGGTTCTCAGGTGGCAGCAGCCCATAAAATTATATTGGGATGAGAAAGTGATCAGGGCTATGGAGGCCATCGACTGCCCCAACTCTAAATCAGGCTGTGGATCCGAAGAGCACAAAGATTGATCGAGACAGGAAAAAAGAAGCGGTTCTCGGGCAGGGATGCGTAAACTCGTCAACATTTATGACACCTATCTCCAGCTCTTCAATCAGGCCAGCAAGGACCTGAACCCTGGGATTAATCGAGTAGTCTCCCCAGAGGGGTATTTCTTCTTTTCAAGTCCACGAGCAAGAGGAGGGCATCGTCAACTATTCGACGACACGACGGAAGTACCCCGCGTCGAAGTCAACTGACGGTGGAATGTACGCAAAACTAACGATACTTATTATCCAGGTTCAGCTGAACAGCTGCTGCCTAAAAGGAGGTGTCTAAAGCCAAGAGAAAAACAAAGATATATTGCCGGGTGTAAATAGGGATCCTCCTGCTCGACCCTCATCCAGTAGCGGTGGAGTTGTAAAACCCTTATACCCCGCGAGGGTGGGCATGGTGCACACGCCCAGCATGGTTTCCTGTAAAAAGATAGCTAATTGAAAACAGGACGAGACGAGCCTCCGCAGCTCTTATCAGCTGATACGGAGTCTGCGGCAATTCCATTGAAGGAATATGCCTTCCAGGTCTAGCTCGGAGATACAGGAGCCTTCTTTAGAAGAAAGAACCTCACGGGAATGGGCGACCAACTTCTTGCGGGTTGCCTCCTGTGAGTCTGTCGTGGTATGACCAGGTGTACGCGGTTATACGCACACTGGCCTACTGGCCAACCGAAATTAAACTTCCACCTGGGGATGATTCTAAAAGTGCTTTAAATACATAGTTGCTAGGGCAAGGAATATTCAAAACACGGCTACAAAAATATACTTTAATAGGACTAAAGATTACATATAAATATAGGGCAAGTTAAATGGCAATGCAATTAAATATTGATGGTTTAATGCTAAGATGATTAACACTATCAATTAAGTTTGAACCGAGGGATAGTCAATTAAGTAATGATTTTACAATTATGCAAGTTCAAGACCAAACGGGATACTTGAGGTTCGACGCGGTAAAGGTGGGAGGAGCGTGACGAAGTGGGGCTTAAATCCCTCTTACCTTAATGTGTGGCGAGTAGGACCAGGTGGGTAAGTTCGACCTTGAACTTGTGGGCGTCTTACGGGAGGCTCATTCAACTTCGGGAAACTGAAGTTGTGGGCCTCTTATCCTTAAGAGGTAAACGGAGGGTGCTTTGGGGATGGCTTTTCTGATCCTTAAAATCAGTAGACGTGGTGAGAAGGGTTGAAGCGCGCATAACTATCTTCATAAACAACAGTGAGTGACAACTAGTTCTTCTTTGGCTCTTCGACAATCATTCAATTGTTCTCTGGACGAGAATGTAGTCGATTCCCTCTCGACTAACGAAGACTTCAAAGTTCACATGCATATTGTGTCTGAAGACGTCAAGAGTAAGTTAACCGTACCGGTTAACTTACTCTTGACGTCTTCAGACACAATATGCATGTGAACTTTGAAGTCTAGAATATATACTCCGAAATTATCTAGACGGGGAGAGAGATTCATCGTCAACAGAATTCTTTAATTGCCTTGGGTCGCGATAGGGTTCCATAGCGCGAAGTTGCGATGCTCCCTTTATGGTCTTTCCATTGTTCTAATTTTCGCATTATATAGGGCAAACGAGCTTGTGACAGTCGAGTGTGACGAAAAGTGTAGGGATCGGTCTCGAAGACCCTCCCTGTTTTCTCATAAAACTTTCGAAGTTGACCGTTGTTATGGATGGCCAGCTCTAAAGTGATGTCATATATAGAGTAGTTCACCAGTTTCCTAGCTTAAACCACTCCTTTCACAAAGATCATGATAGAGTGCTGCGCCACACTCATAGGCCCGCCATCAAGTGACGAAAGGCACTAATCATGGCGATCTCGGAGAGATTCGACGCATTCGCCAGAAGTCTCCCTTCCGAGAAACGGATCACCTTCGGCTCTCTACCAATCACGCTTGCTAAAGCTCTCCTCTAATGGATCATGTTGCTATGTTGCCCTTAGGCAAAATGCTGCTATCAGTGGAGCGAATAACAAGGAAGCGTTTAAAGCCAGTGAGCTCGAAAACGCCAGGTAACCTCTGAATGAGGAATCCCGACGTAATCGAGGCTCCGCTCTGCGCACTTGCACTTTTTGTCTTGGTCATGGATCCCTGCCTGGGGGAGCACCGGGGCCCGACCTGCCAATCTTCACTTGGTCGCTTGCCAAAACGGTAGCGGACCCGTCCGTCCCCATGGCTCCCGCGAAGGGATAGGAGCCCTTAGTCTTTTTAGTCTCGTTCCTCTGTCTTTTCTTTTTAGAGAGAATGTTGGGAATTAACCCGCTTCTCTACTCCGCCGGAAAGAGCTCCGAGGCCGGATAGGCTTGGGGCCCCAACATCCTCCTCCGAGATGGAGAAGGTTCCTGCTGTCACAGGGGCACTAGCCGGGGAGGAGCTCCCTCAACTCCTTGTGAGGCCTCAGGGACCCGATCTCTCTGAAGAGGAGCTTGCACAGGGGCGAGCTCTGATTCCATGCTTGGCACTGAGCCCGTATTTGACCCCACGAAAAATCCTACCGTCCGGGGCTGGACAAGCTCAGGGACCATGTCCATCTCAAGGAGCAAGGAGGGCCTACATGTGCCCCTCCCCCAAGACATCACGGATCCCATTCGAGGTACCTTTTGTTGTGTCGTATTGGGTCGGCGAACCTGCATCAGTCAGAGAAGAAAAGAGGGCAGATACGCCGCCCCCCTGTAAGGTCTTAATGCACGAGTGCAGGACGTTAGAGGGCATGGGTCGATGGGCCCTGCTATCCCTTTTCCCCTCTAAGAGTGTTGGCCCTATCGAGAGAAGTGAGCCTCCTCTCCGGTAGAAAAAGTTTTGAGGGGCTCCTGAGAAAGCTCAGGGGGGTTAAACCTCCTATTTTCGGTGGAGTTGCCCGAAAGTGGCTCTAGCGTTGGTGAAGGGGGAGATTGTTTTATTCGTTTTTGGATTTTCATAGATACGCATGGTGACCCTACTAGTGACACGGGACCCAAATGCTAATCACCCCACGCAGTAGCCCGCTCTGCAAGAGGTCAACACGGGACCAGCAGAACCAACTGCCGCCATTTGAGGTCACTCCTACCACCTAGTGGTCTTGCAGCTCATCGGCATGTCGGCTCCATATTAGGCTCGGCCTAAAATCAATAGACATCGAAGGGAGAAAGAAAGGAGATGTGGGGAAGGTGTGGGTGGGGATGAATCAGGTTTTAAAAACCCACCACCCCGAACCGGAGCTCAGGGTGAGGGGGTATTGTCCCCTTCCCCCCAGTCCCTACCCGGGATGGTTGGGTGAAAGGAAGCTGGTCGCCATCTACCCGGATTTCGATGAAGAAGCAATAGGAAGCCGATTCCTTTCTTCTGGAAATGCCAAAATGATGTAGACAGATAATTCACTGTCGATAAGAGAGTCCGATTGTGGTGTCCCGGACGATGAGGCAGAGGGGCTATGTAACCCTATACTATTCCTACAGTTGGTGCGGAGGCGGTTTGCTCGGGTTCCTCAATTTAAAACCTGCAAAGAAGATCACATCCTCTGGTTTGTTACTGGAAGGTGCGCTGATACCAGTATTAATGACACAGAGAAGAGTTGCCCATGCGACGATAGTGGTGCGGTAAGAGGGTGCATAATATGAAACTGAATGCGAAAACGAGCAGTTTGAGAATGACGAAAATCCTCCATAAATTTCAAAGCGAAGTCCTCAACAGCAGCGATGAGCTCTTCGAGTTTACGATTGAATTTGAGTGGCTCGTCCTCACAGGAGTTGCGCCAACTTTGCTACAGCCGTGACCCGACGTTTCGTCGCCCGATGTTTCGTTACACGACCGTTTTATATTCTTGTGTGGACTTATTTTGAAATAAAGTGTATTTGTTTTAAAGAGGGGCTAGTTTCCTTAAAATCTATATTGATTTCATGTAACAAATCAATAATTTAATGGTGTAATTGAAGGTTAAACAACCAACTAGCTTATTCAGTTAGTTGTAGTAAGTCATTGTCTCAAACTTATTTTGCTTGTAAGTTATTGAATGTTGAAGTTGGTAAATGGAAGACGTGTAATTTATAGGTAAGAGGTTTTAATTGCTTTTTGTATTTTATTTAGAAGGTTCTAGGGGCGCAATTTTTAAATTTCTTCCTAAAATTAAAAAACTTTAAATAAATGGTTTTAAACAAATTTTAAAGTAAAGTTTTTTAAATAAATGCTTCTTATTCCAAATAAATTCTCTACAAGAAAATAAAACGTGTGGCAATTAGATGTCTCGTGAAGAAAAGAGCGACGACCAAACAATCGTGCAACCAAGGATCCAGCGGCGAAAAGTTTGGCGAAGAAACGACCGAGTCTCGCTGAAGCTGGTCATTGCCGCTCGCAGTGGGGTTGTAACTCGCCCCAGCAGGGGAGAAATAGAATTCCAGCGGATTATCTTTGACTAGGAACGTGTCTGTCTCCTCTTGTTATGAGCTACTAGAACTAGTGAGGTTTGGGTGAGTGAAAAGGGGAAAGTAACTTAACTCTCGTTTGCTGATGATATCGCGTTTGTGGTTGGGTATTTATAGTCCCCCATCCTGTTCCTGATGGCAATGGAGAGCGAGGAGGGCCAAGAACTCAATGAATTGGTGATCGGAATACCTCCAAAGGAAAATGGATATCACCTTAATTTTGGTTTTAATTGAATTACACGCGAAAAAATTTTCTCCTCTCTCTGTGAATTAATGGCGTTGCACGAGGCTGTTTGAAGTAGTCTTTTGTCGAGTCTCGATTTTAAGGTCAATAAACTTCCCGGTGTAAATTTTACCGAGATTGAATGAAGCCACTTTTTAATTTACCTTAATTAAATTTAACACACCAGAATTCAGCAAGTTGTTGCGTAGGTGCCTGAAGTAATGTTACCAAGACAACAGACAGTTTAGTCACATGTATTGACTTATCCGGTCACGTCTTACCGAGACATAGAGAGAGAGGGGGGAGCAGTCTTTAGACCATGACTCGGTTCAAGTTATTGTCAAATAAAAGAGCTGCTACTCTTGTACACAGGTATAAATTGCATTTGTGTGTTAGCTCAAACAACAGTAAAATTACAAAAAATAATTTTCATTAAAAATAATAGAAAACTTTCAGATATACCTAGGATCTACTCCAATACATACATGGGTAAAAGTAAAAATAAACTTTCTTACATAAGAATATAAGTGGGACACCTGTTATACTTGTTGTTTATGTTCATTTCCCGAAGCACCTTTAAGTCTTCTTCCAGTGTTTGAGCAGTGACATTATTCTTGCATTTCATTATGATTATAGCAGAAAAGCCATCCTCACAGAGATAAAGTGCTATGAAAGGAAGAAAGAATTCGATAACCTTCTTTGTAATGATAGGGAACAACAACCACAATGGAGTCATAGTCAAATATATTAATATGTGATTCAGTTTAAATCCTTACTTGCTTCTGATTTCTGGAAACTCATCCACTTCGGCAATACACAGTTAATTCTACTGACACGCAGACATTAACCACAAACGGATCATTTACACTGCCCAAGAAACACCGCAGCACACCTACAGGAGCTTTGCGGCACTCATACTTATGGGGCGTGGCATAATGGTTGAAAATCGGTCTCTCTAAAACAATGAAATAAATTTTACATGAATAATTTAACTCCATATTTACCTAAATTTCCATTTAGGTCAATTTAAGCACAATATACAAGGGACTCAATGCCTGGATTTGAGACTAGACCTGATTTAAATTCACGAGTCTGAGTTACAGCACCACAACTTCTTTTCAGATTCCAGCTGTTACATTTTATCCTACCCTAATCTATGGACCTCGCTAATGTGTCCTTCCATATATTGCCCGGTTCTTCTGGCAAAATCCGTTGTAGTATATCCCGTGTCTCATCACCGTGGTCAGTTGAAACTGTTTTATAAACAAAAAGAATATAGACTTCGTCGAGTTAATCCTCGCTCTCCTACAAACTACAGTTATAAAGATCCAGTAGATTTAATGTTAAAGGTCTTAGAGTTTTGCAAGTATCTTATTTATTATGATTTAAAAACAAAAGCTGTCATTTTATTTAGTTTCCTTTCACAATTTTTAAAACTGTGCCCTTTTACGCTGATTAAAATTTCTTACTCTCGCCATTATTTGGTATTTTCTTTAATTCCAAGCAAACTTTTAAGGATTCATTCTTGATTCACCGAAAGTAAAAAATAATAATCTCGCCGTTGTTGACCATTTACTAAGGTTTAATAATTTGTTTAGGGAAATATGATGGCATGTCTATATGAGCATAATCTATCCAATTCCGAGATTCCATTTTAGGTAAGCCTCATTTTACAAGCATTTAGGATCACATGGAAAATTTGTGTTCCAAATTTGTTTTTAGTTTAGTTGCCTTCATATGAACATATTTTACAATGCACAATTATTTACTTGAACAGTTGCCTTGATCTGCGATGAGTGTCTTTTTTCACTCGTTCTTTTAATTTTTTCTTTAAACTCTTCGTTTTTATATTTTCTATGTAAATTCCCTTACATTAATTCCTATTTAAATAAATATTATCTTTATTGATTACATTAATGGTAAGAAGTTCACATTTATCACCTAAGACCAAGGATGTAAATTATGCGAAATATTAATTATATAAATGAATGTTAATCATATGTAACTAAACAGCCATTGTCACTTTCACTGGAATAATAAAAATAAAAATTAATGGAATCGTCTTTTCGTTTTTATACGATTGCATTAATTTTTATTTTTATTATTCTAGTGAAAGTGACAATGGCTATTTAGTTACCTATAATTAACATTCAATTATATAATTAATATTTCTCGCTTTTGTGTAATGGTAAGAAATATTTAAATAAAAGTTCCAAAATTCACCTCTTCTTAAATATGTATTTAATTGTATCAAGTTTTTTTTTCCTCCATTTCCTCTAACGGCGTTCCTAAGAATTATTTATTTCTCCTTTAAGAAATATTCTTCCCGGCTTTTCTGTTCTTTTACTACATTTTTCTTAAACTTAACTTGTCTTTCTTTAGCGTCTATTCTTCACCCAAACTTCGAGTTGTTTGTGAATATTTTCAGCTAAACTTTTACCTTCATTTGACGACAAATATACGAGTATTTACATACAGATCTTTAATCCTATTTGTAGCATGTACGATGTATGTACATGCAAAAATACAACTATAGCCGTTATAGGTTCACTTGTTACTATTTATGTATAACACTCTGGTGTAAAAGAAATGCTAAGGTTTATAAACGAGCTTACAAGAAAATTCTCTCCCAATACCTTACAAAAGGTTTATCAATCAAATAGTTATCACTTGAGCGAGACTCAATATGCAGCATTTATCCAGTAAGTTCAAACTTCTCTTTATTACTTCCACACTTTTAAGAAGCGACTATATCAGTTTCCTCGCTAAATACCCTCAGAGTGTTGATAAGCCAAATCCATTCTTACCACGAGTATGAAGCAAAGTTTTCATTGTTCCCCTACGTCTCATTCTCGATATCAGAGGAGGGTTTACTCTCAAGCACCGTCACTATCCCTGAATTATCTGTTTTCTTGTTTTTACTTTCACACTAAGATAAAATTAAAACTCAACACAAAGTTTAACTTCATCTGATACCGTAGCCAGAGCTCTTCCTTTACGAGATCCTTCACTCGTAAAATGCTTCATCGAATCAGCTCTCTGTTTTTCATCGTTCGGTACCCACTAGCAAATACAAACAAAGTCCTCTACCACCTAATTTATATAATAACACAACAAATATTCCTCTAATTCCTTAATTAACCTGGCCTTTTTACTCAACTTGTTATTACAATTTGCTTCATTATTTATTCCCATCGCTATACAACCATAAATTAATTTCTTTCTTTCTACACGCAATATCATAAAATTCTTTTGGTGTGCACTTTTCTTTTTCACCAGTTTCGAACATCAACCGAAAGACATTTGTATTAAAACAACAAAAATGTGTGGTAAAAAGTGTCGTTAAAACATTTTTTTCCTTATTCAAGTTATCAAAGTTAATATAATTATTATATTTATAATAATTACTTTCAGTTTTATTACCATGCAAATTTGGGACATGTAGTCAAAATTGCCATCGTAGCATGGTTGCCAATCATTGTCAGATCCACATTTTGCTGGTAAGTGGCTTAAAAAATTTCTAGGTGAGTGTAGGCATTATGTTCGGTAACTAAAATTTCAGCCTGAAACCTACTTCAAACTAGAGTAAATTTTCTTTTTCACAAGCCATCCTCAGAGCGACAACCAATCCGTACTCTTTTAAAAATCTGAAATTTCCTTGAAATTTTGCTTTCTAGGCATTTTTAATAATGTTAATATTGAACCCTGAAAAGATGGAAACAAATAATAGTCCTAATAATGGTAAAAAACTTGGAGTATAACCATTTTATCTTAAAACTGTAAGTATCTATATATTTCTCGTATGTAACTGCACTCGTTGTTATTTAGCCCCATCTTTGAGTACTATTAGCTGCATCGGCTGTGCTTTCTATTTGATTGTCGAAAATTAATCTTAATCTAATAAATTATAGGAAAATATAAAATTGGGTGGGGGCATTTATTTTCCTTGCCATTGTTTAAAAGAATGGTGCCCTAAACCCCTTCCCTCGAAGTTATGCGCCAAAGGAAACACAGAAGTAAACATCGCAAAATGAAATTGATCTAAAAAAAGACCACGTTTAAGGGATCGAAGTAAAGTTGTACCTGAGCCAATTTTTACAGCCAGGTGTAACGAAAAAGATGAGTAAAACGAAGCGTCGGGATAGGAATGATTTTAACAGCGGTGTCAAGGCAAAATGGCCTTTGATTGATTGATCTTTGGGAATTAGATTAGCAGACAAACAAAGTTAGTAAAATTGAGTTGTGTAGTCACAAGCGACTTCCCTCTCTATGCACATGTGAAAGATGATACTGGATACATAAATTATTGTATTGCGGAGAATTGCGTACCCTCCTTCACCAGAAATAAACTGGTTTATTCTCCTCTACACATTCCCGCCTCCCCTAACTTCTTCCCTCTTTTCTCAACTTTTCTCCATATAATGCCCCCCCCCCCATTTGAATTCAAAACCCCCTTTGGGAAGAGATGGGTGGCCCTGTAAAGATATATCCAGACAAAGGGGCTCTATTTTGCGAAACTCAATCCAATGTGTTTTCCAGTGTTTCCATAAGTTAATATCAGTCATATTTACACTTTTATTGTCTTTTTTAATGCTTTATGAAAAAGGTGTAAAAAGGAGCTTTGTAAGAGTACAGGAAAATTTGACCATTTTGAACAATACTGGTCCCAGTTTTGCTCATTTCAAGAATAAGGGGCCCATTAAGAAAAGAGGCCTCCCCAAACAGGAAATATGAAGGCAAAAGTCGAAAAAGTAAAATAATTTACTTATCAGCGAGAAAAAAGTAAGATAAAAAGATGGAATGTTATTTGCAAATACTTTTCCGCCATTGCACCAGAAAAGGCCAGAAATAAATTTTGCCTGTTTTTCCGGATCATAAATTCCCGCGAATTGGAGTATAAGAAGTCGCTTTTTCATCAATTCATCTTTTCTATTTCCCCCAGAGTTGGGTGGAGATTGTGTGATCCCCTGAGTTTTTTATTCTGTTTGTGTTCAATTTACCCCAAAAAGCTAAAGACGGAGTAGCCTTGTGTAGATTTGGGTGCCTCTCCACACCCGGATACTGGATCATTTATTGTGTCTTGATTTTGGTCTGAAGACTATTTCATGATCGAGTTATAATGACAATGGCGTTGAATATACAGTATATGCGCTCTCTAAGTACTTTCTAGTTTTACCCTTGTGTTAGTTTTAGTCAAATTGTACATGCTTGTTATGAATGGCTTATTCTTTGTCTATGGAAATTATCGAATGGTTCTCAGTTTTGTGAACATTTCCTTTGCTGAGGATTTCTTGCTACACTTTCCATTCGCTAGAGTGAAGAGTCTACCCTTGCCTACTGATGATAGAATTGCAGTATCTAAGATACATGAGTCGCTTGCAAACTAACTAGTATAAAAGGAAGCTCCCTAATTTAACCTACCATATTAGTCTAACTTAATAAAATCACCATTAAAATGGGTCAGCCTAACTTAATTTAACTTCTATATTGCCTAACCTATTTTTTTATGTTTATATGAAAATTGATTCAAACCCATCCATTTCAATCGGGTTGCGTTCAAAATGACCAATTTTAACAACACGAGTCACTGTTCTTTGCCCACTTGAAGAATAGCCGACCCATGGTCAATTAGGACCATTATTCTTCAAAAAGAAATCTAAGGTCGCAGTAATCCAACGAGGAAATGTTCTTTAAGTCAAACCAGAATTGTTTTTAAATTTAAATATCTTACCATGGTGGTAATCAACGATGGCATCATCATCGTAACTCCCGAAAAAGAGAGAAGGTGGACGAACAGAAAAAAATGGGATGCGGTGAAATAAGATGAATAGTGAAGATGATTAAGGTTGAACAAGAGCTCCGGAAAATGCTAGCGAGAGCTCTAGAAAAGGTTCGTGATGGCTCCGAATAAGGCTAGCGAGAGTTCCGGAAAAAGTTCGTGAGAGCTCCAAATAAGGCTAGCATGAGTTCCGGAAAAGGTTAGTGAGAGCTCCGAATAAGGCTGGAGAGAGCTCCGCAAAAATGTAGGGAGAGCTACGGAAAATGCACGCGAGTGCTCCTGAAAGGGCTAGCGAGAGCTCCTGGAAAAGGCTAGGGAGAGCTAGGGAAAAAGGTTTAGCGACCATTATGGAAAACGAAAATGAAAAAAAACTCTCTGAAATAGGTTAGCAAAAGCGCCTGGAAAAAGTAGAGGAGAAGCAATGGTGGCGCATTTAAAAAGACTCCCTGAACAAGTTTATGCCCAAGTTGTGGCGCTTTCAGATTTTTGGCAACCACATGTTTCTATCAAAACTAACAGAGCTCTTCATACGAGATGCGACTTTCAGTGCGGCCATGATGAGAATGACCTTTGTTTGCGGCGTGTTTGATGGGCAGGTCAAAAATTATGGCGCCACTAAGCATTTTAGGGTGGCGTCAGCATTTTTTCCTTCGTGTTGGCATCGTGTTTGGCGGCCCTAATTCTCATTAATTTTGTTTATAGCACGGGAACCTACACATCATTACTCAACCACACATTTGACGCACACGCTTCTTAAAAAAATACAGCGAGCGATGAACGGTGTCATTTTGTGTGATCATTGAACATTTTAGGAGAAAGGTCAAAGGTTTCCGCGTGATGTGCATTCTTGAATGCAGTGTCCAGTGAAAGAGAAGGAGTAATGATCATATTTGTGTTAGAAGTGATAATTTTGCTCATGACTGTGGCTTGTCTGGAATCAATGGTACATTGTAAGCCTGAATATGAATGATGCTTAAGCGTTTAATCCTATCTTCATCAAGATTCAGGCATTGAATTAGTAGTTGTGTTGTTTAGAGATGATGTAATGATTCCCGCTTCATTATTTGTCCTATAGCTCAAGTTTAGTATAAACTTTATCAATAATACATGCTATACTCAAGTATAGCATGTATTAGTGATTCCCTTTTTTTTCTTTACAAGGTATAGCTGGAGTTTTTGAGGCTATCACCCCAATTATGTGGTAGAAGCAAATAAATTAGTTTCTTAGGTTATTATTTCATTGTCATCCATTTTTTTTTTACTTGGTGATACACACCTTTGCACTTTGGTTCCTTAAACGATCTTAATCAAGTCGATAAAATTGTCTAGAAGAAAAAGGAATTAGATTCCATCAATATTTGAGGCGCATACGGTCCTTTGGTCGAATATTGCAGAGCGAGACACGACAGGACTCGACTTGGGTTCGTCTTTTAATATTTTAGATCTTCAGTTGCCGGAATAATAAACACAAACCCCTCTGCCCAGAAATGAACCCCAAGGCATTTGTTCCATCAAGGAGTTTAGAATTTAATGGTTGTCGAGGGTAATAAAATAAAGCATAATTTGATTTCGCTTTAAATGATAGGGAAGGAATGTATGGCCTACAGTTCTGTGGACGAATCATTTTTGGCGTAGGCTCCATTGTTCAATAATAGCCTCACAGGTTGATAGTGGGACAAAAGTGATGAAGGACATGTCTTTTTCAACCTATCCTTCACGGTCGCATCGGAGCCGCATACTTCTTAGTATCTTTAGCCCCAAACAAAGATACACTTACTTTTGCCACTAGGGTTGCTAAAAAAATAATAATCGTAATAAAACTATCTAAGTTGGAATGGGGTAAATATAATGAAAGTACACAGCTAGAATTACCAAAAATGGAAAGTTCTTGGAGTAGTAGAAGTCATAAATTCACGCATCTGAACTCGCACCTGATGCGTTTGAACCCACCACACCCATTTCGTGAACTCGGCAGGTCCCGTTGCGTGAACATAAAAACTTAAATGGGCCTTTCGAAATCACCACGACAAGCGTTTTGTTTTTAATTCGACCGAATAATACCCATCTTCTTGAATTATATGTTGAATGAAACGATTTTAGTGAGATTAAAACCACTGAAATAAATATTGATCAATATCGGTGTGACAACTTCACCTAAAGATCAATTAGTGAGAGTTCTGGAAGAGAAAACTAAGAGGAAGGAACCGGTTTCTTTATTGGATGTGGCTCGAGTCACTTGACACTGAAGGAGAGTGGGAGGGAGTGGCTGACGTATCTTTAGAATGAAGAGAACAACAACAAATTCGCACTTCTATCCGTGTCTTGAAAAATTTACGGGATTTTTTTCTCCTTGGAAATTGACCTCTTGATATTAAGGGAGTGATTTTTTTATTTATATAAAAAATAAAACTCAACGAGGGCATGAAAGTTAATATGTGTGAAGCATACATAAACCAAGTATTTTACAAGTACAGAGAGAGAGGAAACACGCCTTTCCTTAGTCATACAAGTCTCAAATATTATCTCCTTCGAGGAGGCCAGATACAAGCCTTTTTATAAGGAATTACTCGTAATTATACCTCTTTTTTCCTCCGCCACCCGTACAAAATAACATTACTGCCATCTATATATGAAATATCAACTTGAATATAAGATCTGTTATGTCTATAAATCCCTACGCCTCTCATAGATGTATTATACTACTAGTCAAATTCTGGTTCACGGAAGAGGATTTTTCAAATCAGAGGAGAGTATTTGAATAGCTATTTTAATATTTTAATTAAACAAATAGTTTTTAAGGAATTTAATGGCGCATTTTTATACTAACCTAACCCTTAATTCGTAAAGATCATTCTGACTTGTGAATTAGGATGAAAATTATGTTAGATCATTGAATATAAAATGAACAAGAAATTAAAGGTCAATCGATACAATATCGCTCTTTCACTCCAGTAGAAAAATTATGCTTACTCTAGGGCCTCACTCATAATTGATAGGATATTGTTTGTTTACACTAGCGAAATAAGCTATGCTTACTTTAGGGCCCCATTCTTAATTGATACGATAGTGCTCGTTTACACTAAAGAAATGAGTTATGTTCACTCTAGGTCCTTATTCATATTGATACAAGCTTGTTTATTTACACTAGCGAAATAACATATACTAACTTTCGGGCCATATTCATAATTGATACGTAATTGCTCGTTTACATTAGCAAATTAAATTATGCTCACTCTAGGCGGTAAAACTTCAGAAGACCTACGCCGTGTTTTTTTTAGTAAAAATAGTACTAGTTGTGTTGATAGGTATTCAATTATCATTTACGGCTTCGGTTAGGCGCGGAAAGCACTTATTTTTAAGATACGAGTACTAACGCTCTGAGTACGACTCTATTTGGATTGATACTATCTTAAAAATAACTGCTTTCCGCGCAAAAGCGAAGTCGTAAAGGATGACTAAAATGCCGACAAACACCATTAGTACTGTTTTTACGTACTTACTATTTATGTATAGATTATTCGTATATGGGGGGGGGGCTTCCCCCCATACCCTAACCCGCTTGCTTCGCTTGCGCCTCAGGAACAAGTCCTAGAAAATTTGAAAGCCTAGCAAAACTAAAAACGCAAAAAAAATCACGGCAAAACTTACTATTTAGTACTGGGGAGTTCTGAGATTAGCAGGGTTATATAGATTCGCATGAACACCTATTGTAATCAAGCCGCGCTTCTTTTCCACACCTGTTGCAAAGCTTTACTCTTAAAATAAGGACACAATCGACACAAAAGTCTATTAAATTAGCCGAGGAAATTCCAGTAAACTGAATGCGCAAGAATCGCAAGCCACCATATTTAAGGAACGATTGAAAAACGGGTTATGGTGGTAAAATTTGAATTCGGCGCTTTTTTAACTGCTTTGCTTAAATGTTGCCAGTGTTTGAAAAAAGGTCGAATTAAAGGTTGCCAGTGTGAGAAAAACATTGAGGGTTTTTCACATATAGAGAATTCAAGGTCCACGTATGTAACTATCAATATGAAGACTTTCAAGGTATAATATCGTAAAAAATATGTACTTTCCGCGCCAAACTGAAACCATATATGCCGACTGGAATGCCTAAAAAGACCGTGAGTTCTTGTATAACAGTAAAAATGCAGCGTAGATCTCCTGAGGTTTGACCCACTAGGCACTCATTCATAATTGATAGGAATTGCTCGTTTACACTTTCAAAATAACTCTACTCATTCCAAAGCCACACTCATACCACAATTGAAATATATTTTGATTCTGCACTCAGAAACTTCTATACTTTGTTCCATTTCTCACTTGTCCTTAGCATTTCCTCCATCCAACTTGTATAGCCTTATTCTTTCAAAATTTATGAATAATTAATCAACACTTAAGCCGCAAGTTTTATAACGAAAGTAATCAATAATGAGGCGAAAATCTTTGTTAGGAAATAACGTACAGTGTATTATAAAATTTTCTCCTCTACATTATTTTGTTATGAAGTAATGAATAATGTAAATGTATTAGAAAATTATATCCTGCATTAAATGTCAGACTCACGCTTTTATAGAAAAATGGGCCATAACAATGGACTGGGGCTGGCGGGGGCATGTTTTAGTTGCTTTTTGTGAACATATACGAATAAATGACAAACGAAAAAATTACAGAACTTTAGTAAGACTCTTGCGCATTACAAAAGACTTATTATTATTATTATTATTGTTATTATTATTATATTCGGTGACATAATGGCAATTCAAATTAAAATAGTAGATTTTAAGAGGAATTTAGCCCGTGAATGATTTACATATTTTTCAACCCTAAAGAGATACGTTAATGATCTCCAAACAAGTACAAAACACTCCACTAATGCTTTCAAGAACTATTTTTAACATCAGTGAGTCAACTGTTGAGCCTTGAAGATTTGTTAAGTTCAAAGGAGACTGCAAAATTCATTAAGTTTGCAGACAGTATAAAACTGGATGAACTAATCTTGCACGTGTTTTGGTGGAAGGATAGAGATGATTTTGAAAATTGTTCACCTCAGAGGAGACTTGGAACATAATGAAAAGGAACCATTAGAAACGCAAGTAACAGCTGACGGTGCAGAATATGAGGTATTATGGACTTAGAGTACTATTTAAGAATATTTTTCGATGAATAAAACCTTCTAACATCATTACTATCCATCCTTTCATCTACATATTCTTGCACAACACTAAAAAGGCTCTCCACCCCTTGCCTAGGTATGATTTACTTGACGTTTTTGCATTTTGTTTAACTAGTTTTATTTTCTTATATTTAAAATGGATAGTAAGCATTTCTAGTTATTTTTCAATGAAACATCCCCCTTTCTGCGAATTCCTTGAAATCCTCTTGGAAAAATCTGATTTTTTTCCGATTTTGCATCTTTGAGAGCTTCTAGAATATTTTTATTGCAAACTACCAAAAGAAAATATTTTTCCAAATGAGGCAAAAACATTTAGCATACTTATCTTCTATCATAAAAGTAAGCGTAACTTGTTCATTATTGTTCTCCTATGTCCACATTTTGTGTTTTTCTCTTATTTTTTTAGAGGGAAATTACCAAAATTGCGAAAGGTTGACGTCTTCTGAGGTGATATTTCGAATTGTATGAAGGCAGTTGTCAAACTACAAAATTTAGATATCTTCTTTCCATACATAATTTCATTAATTCATTTATCGACTCCATGTCATGGATGCACTTCGGTGTCTTAACCGATCTTAATCAAGCCAATAAAATTATTTGGGAGAAAATGAATAAAATTCCATCTATTTCTGAAGCACGTCGGTTTTTTGATCCAATATTCCACACCAAGATACCACAGGACTCGAGTTGCATTTTTCAAGACTGCGCTAAAAAATCCTATATTTTGAAGACACATGTATCTTTTGTTTTGTCCGGCATAACTTCATTCATAGTAACCCAAGAACAGGTTTCACGCACTACTTCGATTCGATCCTTGCGCGAGAGTGTGGCTTGGCTCTGATTGAGGTCATTTGACACGATGGTTAGTAACAGAAACAGATTAATTGAATAATCGCGAATTCGCTGATATTTTGTATTGATTTTATTATATATTTATGAGAATTCTCATTAAAAAATTAAACTATTCAGTTTTGATCAATTTGCCATTCAACGCGGCAAAGAGGCTTTAAATTCGCTGGCAAGAAAATAGCAAGGATTTAAGGTATTTTCGCAATAAACATGTTTATATTTGTTATTTGATGAACTTATTCATATTTTGGCTCTTTTTTATGCGTTCTATCGACGGTTGTAAAGATATTTCACCCATAAGTATTTGGGCAACATATTATAAATACGTTGACATTAAGTAGTGTTCTAAGAACAAATATCTATTTTAAGACCTGCTCTTTTTAAATAATTCTACTGTATATATCCATAAGCTATATTTTTCAAATTTACAGATTATATGGAGTATAAGTCAACTATTCATCTGATAAATTTTGCTTTGTATGTAGATACTAGGTTGGTCCCACCAGCTAACTCACAGAAGAAAACGATTACGAGGGCATCTTAGCTCTTTTCTGCGGTTAATCTATTCTACATTGAGCACCCCTGAGTGAGGTTCCTCATCCAAGTCAAAAAAGGTACTGTATCCAATAGAACAATCTAACAGTCACCTACTTGCCGGGGATGAAGAGCGTCCCCCAGGCATATCTGACGCAATGCGAAGGGACTACTCATTTGTATACAGACCGCATGCTATCACTGCGTAGATTGCAGCCTACTTTATTAAAATCTCTATTTTGTTACTATTAGCCCCCAAGAATTATTGATCCCTCTTATATCATATACAGAAACTACCGTTCAACAATTGAAGCCTAGATTAGAGGAGTACGCATTGCCCCAATTATGGACCCAACCACAAAATTACTTTGCTGATTGTTGTTACTTTTGTGTTGTAGATATATTTATGTTTAGAAAAGGAAAGGGTTGTAATCACTTTAATATCCTGGCATACATCAATTGGTGCAATACCACAAAGCAAAAGACTTCCAGTATTAAACGAGTACCTTCCAAATCGGTTACGTTCTAGTGATACTCATCATAGTGACACACTTGCATATCTATGTGGTACTTATTGTTGTTATTTTTCCTAATAATCATTTACTTTTCTTATAAGGAATAAGAAGTGAAGTTCCATGTGGAACAAAAATAAGGATAAGGCCGTAAATATTGGAAAGGAACCTTACATGAAGATCTGCACTTTCTTACTAAGATGGAGTTACAAGGAATCACGACGAATAGAAGTATATTAAAAGACATTGTCATTTATACTGAGGGGTCACTATTAAAAAAAAGCTCCGTCGCGAAGATCCAGAAAACCATTGAAAAGATGAAGGCTCTCCATACTTACCTCTTCCACTCTCCAGTGCGTGGTAAGAAAGGGGTAAAGGATACCGGAATTTTAAGAGTAAAGAATGTCTTTGAAAAATAATAAGAAGCCATATGCAATTTATTGCGCACTAAGAATCATATGGTCAATAATCTTTCCATAAATTGGAAAACTAGAGTTGTTAACTACTTCTGAAGGAAACTCGTTCCATGTCTGGCATATTCTATACGTGAATTTCACGGCACGGGTCTCATTTTGTTGCCTAACTTCAATATAAAATAAAATAACACAAAGTTCATTTACCTATAAAGATAAATTTACCCAAATTACATGTTAAATATTTGAGAGATTCATTTTACTCAATAAAATCACCGTCGGCCTCAACCTTCTCGGCCGACATCCTGTTTAACCTGCTGAAAACTGCCGTGATCTTTGATCTAGGTTATACCTTGGTGGGATCGGGGACTTGTTCGTCTCTCTCAACCACTTAACCACGCCCCTCAGATAACTAGGGAATGGCAGTCTGGGGGGTTCGGAGGCCAAATGTTCGGCCAAGACTTGGTTTTCTTGCTTGTGTGGCATGGTGCAGATTGCTGCTGGCACATAGACGATCTTCCTATAGTTAAACGATCAATCCAGGGTTTCACTACCTCGCTCATAACACGGATGTATTCCTTCATGGAAGATAAACGTGGCTATAATATGGCAATTGCTACTGGCTACCGCAACCATTATGATATGGGTCAGAAAATTGGATTTAGGAATTTCTGTACCTCTTTTGAGGACGCACTAAGCTAGCGTTGTTTGGCGGGTTTACCAGCCGATCCTAGCAGAAATTCTTCTCGTGTGAGAAGAACCAAATAATAGCAGCTTAAAAGAATGCTTCAGTTTGTTCACAAGCCTCGCGGCACGCTCCTTCCGCTTCTCCTTCAACTTTTACAGCAGAAATTGGCTCTTTCTCATATTTTAGGAGTAGTAGCGGATATTTTTATGCACTAGCAGCTTGATGAGAGACTGACACTTCCATGTCTCTAGCGATGGGCTTCATTGACTAGCTGGGATTGCTGTCAATGATGGCCTGGATCTTCCGAACAAATAGGGGGTTCTTTATGTATCAGGACGCTTAGAATGATCCCAACCGGACTCATCTAACTCTTCCCTGATCCTATGGGCTATCCTCCGCTTCACATCCAAGCAGTCGGATCTCATCGTATTGTAGATCCTGGCGTGAATAGCAGCAACATAGCTTGCATTTTCCAAATTTTGGCACAATTAAATTCAGCCATGGTAATACTTATTTTACATATGATGCACCCCTGAGTCTACTAGGTTAGAAAGAAGAAAGAACCGGCGTCAGACAACACACGCGGGTGGAATTAAGAGTTGTTAACAGCGACAAATAACCAATCACACCCAGTAGTTTCCTACCAGAGTAGTCCTGAACCGCAGAGGTTCAAGCTTACATCCGTGATTTATATTTCAGTTCTGGCTAGGAGTAAACAACTACTGGTTATCATTATTCTCAAAGCCTCGAAGAATTTTAAATCCTTCTCTTAGTTGACCGTGTAGTCTCCGAGTCTCTCGCGAAATAAGAACGAGTTCTTGTATTCGCATCCAGCAGTTTTTATGCTTAATCGACTTAATCAAAGCCAGAATCAAAGCCTCCGGGTGACCTCGGAGCCATTCACAGGCTTTCGTCATTATTTCCCGTTTTATGCCCTTGATTGACCTGGTAATCCGACAGCCAGGCCTTGATCTTCCGGTAAGTATGGTAGGGTGAAAAGTCTTTCTGTCACACCTATTCACTCCGGACAGTTACCTGGTTGATCCAGGGATAGACCCTCTGTCTTAGAACAAGGATGTATCCATCGGTGTTCAACTTAAGACTCTCAGGGAAGAAGTGGGGTGGCATGAAATGACCTTCAAATACCGAAGACAGTAATTTTTGCTGTAAATTTCATCTTTTTGACCCTGAGCATGTCAATAGGTGCAGCGAGCCACCTCTTGTTCTGTAAGTTAATATCATGGTGTTGGCAGAAATTCTTCTCAACTTGAAAAGAATCACAGCATATCTGGCTCTAATTGGTGTTTCATGTTGTTAATCAGCTTCATGGTGTGATTAATTCGCTTTTCCTGATTATCCTTGGACATAAATTGTCCCTTGCTTATCTTGTATCAATAGTTGCGAATATATGTATGCACCACCAACCTGATGAGCTTTTCAACCACACCTTTCTTCCATGCAATAGCGCACATCAACATTCTCGGATCATTGTTGATGATCTCGTGAATTTCAACGACGATTTCCGGTATACTGGTTTCATAAGACTTTTTCCATGGATTTTCCTTTCTTCTGTTGCGTCAAAGTCGAATGCAGAATCTTCTAGTTCCTTTCTGACCTTTTTCCACCATCTTTCTCCTGACGTTGAGGATGTTTGAATCTCATTGTTTTTCCTTCCAGCACGGATTTCAAGGCGTATTAAATGCTTCTTCCACAAGTTGGAAGTTTTCGAAATTTTCCATAGTCACTTATTTTACAAAAAAACTAAAGCAAATGTTTAGTGTTTTAAGAAAGAAAAGACCAACGACGAAGGTGAAAAATATGCGTAAAATTAGCAGTTGAAATCTGGGAACAAATTCCGTCCCCACCCTGTATATATTGAATATCAAAGGCTTTAACACGGAGCTCTGAGGGACTCCGCTCGATCATTGGTCCACGCCTCTTTCACCTCTTCGAAAACCAGTCCTCAACTTGAATTGGATGAGTTACTTCAAGATTAGGGATTGACAAAATTGAATGCTGAGATACTAACTTTCAGACTTCAGGTCATACACACCCTTTTTCACACCTTGAAAATTTCTTGATCATTAATTCACTAATCTAACTACTTTTTGCTCACCTATGCTGCCTAACATCATGTGCTTGCTAGTTAGTTAGTCCCTTCCCTCTGGAACACTCATTTACATGATATGCTGATTCGTGTTCTTTACGCAGCCTGCAAATCATTCGCACACCCTAACACTTGCCCTCGAATATTTTTTCTACAATTCTACTTCCATGCATTCATCTTACACCGCCATCTCGGCAAAGGTGCCCCATAGGCATCTTGAGGAATCGCGCAACCTCCTGCTCAAGATTGCAAGTACCTGTTTTTTTTCTAGCCGTCTCCTTTTTCCCCCTTTGGGGGAACTTTCTTTACAAGTACCCCTCGCCTATTTTCCCTTACCTGGCAGCTCACTTCGCCAGTTAGTCGTCCACTCGTCCCTAGTTTAGGCTAGGATAAGGGTCACTCGCTCCCTCTCGCCCTCGTGGGAGATGATGTTTTTTAAAAATGCATTATTTCTCCACTTTTATCCCATCAATTTTTTTCACTTTCTCTTCTTCCAATATCCCCCGCAAAGTGTTTTAATTATAGCATACAAACAATACTGCAGCTTAAATTTGAAGAATTTCGTGCCCTTCCTGCGCCAATTCGGGTAGGGGAATCTTTTACTAAATATCTTTCACATATTTTTCGCTCCTCTTATCCTCACCACTGTTTTTACAGATGTAGCTTTGCAAATCTTCTGCGGAATACATCCCTGTTAGTTTTCGCTTTACCTTTAAGAAAAACATCACATGCCTATACCACCTCATAACACTCAGCCAAAACCTTTCTCACACTATAGAGACCATTTACAAAGTCATTCGTCACTCATTCTACCATTCGCACACAAAACACTTCTGTTAATTTCCCATTGCAATGCTCTCATCCTAGGTATTCTCTTCCTTTATAATCTTTCTTAGTCCCATATACAAACGTTGTTACTATCATGCTTTCATGCAGCTTTCTGGTACATTTCATACTCAAACCCTAAGATCTCTTATCGCCACAGCGGAAGATGCCCGTGCCATGTGGAAGGTTAGATTTAAAATATTAGACTTTATGATCTGCTCATAAGCGCAGAGGTGAGCATCGCCCGCGCCGTCTGAAAGAGGCTTTTGCATTCAATAAAGTTCTACTTTTTTCTAATTTAAATCTAATGGTCACAACCTGCTTCGTCTATACCTGATTATTGACAATAGATCTTTGATATTTAAATCATCGCGCTTGTTCAAGGATAATATTATATCCCAACATCCAAGCCCTTTCTAACCTCCAAACACCATTGACTTACTCTTCGTTTTTGCATTAACAATTAGCTTTATTCTAGCACATACCCTGTAAAATGCTTTGAGCCCCATTTCCATTTTTAAATTAAATTTCTATAATTAATGACTTTTCTCCTGTCGTTTCTGATGGTGTCGAAAATGATTCAATTTAATCTGTGGAAGCTTTTGCAATGTTGGCATTATTTGGGTGAAATTGTATTGTAAGAACGTGATAAAAAATCATTATTACGTGAGTGTCAATAAATGCTATAAATAGAATAATAATAGCATCCTCAAATTTAATATTTGGAATGGTGTTTTCGATTATTTCTGGTATGGATAAACATAAAAGGATTCCACTGACATTTCAATAGATATAATATTCAAACACTCTTCAATTCTGATCAATTACTATTGGAAATTTATTTTTCGTCCACATTTTCTCTCTTTTATGTTCTTAGCTACTAAAAATAGTATTTCTTATGATGGTCAATTTTTCCCTTATCGAGCGTTGTTAGTCGCTCGAAAGACTCCAGAATTTATTAGAGTTCGGCAGCTGTCATATATGTTGTAGCAGCCTGGGTTTTCTCTCATGAGAGTTTCGACTCCTTAACTTACTTGGCTTTCCTTAACTTCTGAGTTCGACCTGCCTTCTCATACCTCTAGTTTTAGCAAGTAGCATAGGAGTTCCATTACCAAGATTTAATTTATCTTGAATATGATAGTGAATTCTATCATTTACAAGTAATTAAAATTCCGATCAACAAAAATGTTCATTGCTTCGGGTATCTGGGAAGTTGTAGAGTTCGCCAGAATTCATTCAATATCGCCAAAATTCCAGCTACTTTATCTCTGTACCCTCTTGGCCGGTATTTTATTCATAAATTTTGCGTGTTAAAATATGTTCATGACGATGAACTCGTTGCTTGTTCTCTTTCACCTCTTTCAAACCTTACTTTTAAGTAGTAACTACGATCGTACCATTTTAAACCATATCAGCTTCATATTCATATTTGTTAGGGCTGTCCTCTTCAGTTTTAGCGATCATTGAGATGGTCGATGAAGTAAAAATATTAACTCCCGCTTTTATACCTTTTGGGATATCATTAATAGGATAATAAATCCTATCTTTAATCAGTAATTAAAAAAGGTCGACCAACGAATACTTGCATTGTTCTACTCGAAAGAAACAGAGCGATTTAAAGAAACACAACATCATTTGCATTACCATTAGATTTTGTGTGGCTCAATGGTTAAAGCAGAATGTGTTTTTGCCTATTTTCTTGACCTAATTCTTTTTAGTTCTAGTTGTATGTAGTTCCACTCAAATAGACCCCATTTATTGCTTCTTTGTTTGCACTAACTATTCCTAATGCTCTTGTTTAAACACGAGTCCACCCCCCTCCGATCTTTGGTAACATGCCCTTAGTGACATTCGCCAAGTGGGACCTCACTTAAATAAAATAAATCTTCTTCCCCCAGCCCCTGTTAAGATGAGTTGGATCTTTTGAAAGTATTCTTCTCCTAATCGCGTTATCGCCCTCTTCTCTCTGGCCACTGTACTCTCGCTTCATGGAAACTCAAAATCTTCCGGGAGAGAAGACAGTTCTCCCAATCCAACAAGTTCCCTCTTTAAGGGCCAGCTCCCCGACTTTTCTTTCATGCAGAGGTATATACATAATCTTCGTATAATGCAATTAAATTCACCTAAAGAATTATTTTCATACAAAATTCTTCCTCAGTGTTAAGAATTCCATTACAAATTGTACCAGGATCTAATTAATTCTTACCAATTTTGCTGCAGCAAATTATTATCAATTGATTACTATCAAGATTTTCATTTCTTCATTCAAGTTTTAAAATACTTTTCATATAATCAATCAGATATTCACTGCTAAATTATATAAAATAAAAATTTAATTCTTCTTTCTTGATTCCTCCAGAAAGAAGATTATATAGTTAATGTCCGCATTTCATTTCAGAAGCAATGATGCACTCTTTTGGCTTTGTAGTCGTATAAAACAAAGCAAGTGCAGCTTGAAATTCACAAACTGGTGTTAAGTGTATAGGTAGGCACCATAAATCCTTCATTAACAGCCTGCAATCCTCCATTTCCCTCAAAAATGAAAAAGAAAAATAAACAGAATTTTTGAAGAATGAGATATTGTACTGTTAGGATTAAGTTGTTGAAGAGAGAGATATCGTTCTGTTCAGATTAAATTTTGGAAGAGTGAGATATTATCCTATGTAGAATAATTTTTTCAAGTGAGATATTTTTGTGTGAAGATTCATTTTTTTAGGGTAAGACATTGTTCTGTACAAATTAATTTTATGAAGAATGATACATTATTCTGTGCAGAATATCTTTTTGAAAAGTGACATATTGCAAATTTAACATTCATTTTTTGAAGAGTGAGAGATTGTTCTGTACAGATTAGTTTTTCTTAAAGAGGGGGATAATATTCTGTGGTGATTAATGTTTTGAAGAATAATTTTTTAAGAGTGAGATATTGCTCTGTGCAGATTAGTTTGCTGAAGAGAAAGACATTATTCTGTGCATATTAATTTATTGAAGAATGCGATATTTTTCTGTGCAAATTCATTTTTTGAAGTGAGATATTATTTTGTTCATTATTCTATGAAGATTAATTTGCGAAGAGTGTAATATTGTTTGGTTTAGATTAATCTGTTGAAATGCGCTACTTTCCTGGGCAGATTAATTTTTTGAAGGGTGAGATATTGTTCTATGCAGTTTAATTTTCTGAGTATGATGCAATATTCTGTGCAGATTAATTTCTTAGTAGTGAGATATTGTTTTGTTACAATTAATTTTTTGAAGTCATATATTATTATGTCCAGCTAAACTGTTCAAGTGAAATATTTCTCTATAAGGATTAATTTTCTTAAGAATGAGGCATTATTCTGTGCAGATTAATTTATTGAAGAGTAAGATATTTTTTTTGGCAGATTAATTTTTCAAGTGAGATATTGTTCTGTCGAGTTTATTTTTGAAGTCATGTATTATTCTGTACAGATTAATTTTTGAATTGAGTTTTTTATGGGGGGAGGGCAGATTATTTTTTTGAAGAGTGAGACATTATTCTGTAAGGATTTCATTTTTTGAAAAGAGATATTTATCTCTGCAGAATATATTTGAAGTTGAGATATTGCTGTGTCCAGATTTAGTTTTCGAAGAGTAAGAAATTATTCTCTTCATAATACTTCTTCTAGGTGAGTTATGTTCAGTGAAGATAAATTTTTAAAGATTGAAACTTTATTTTGTGCAGATTAATTTTTTGAAGAGTAAAATATTGTTTTGTTCAGATTAATTCTTTGAAGTAAGATATTGTTATGTGCACATTAATTTTTTGAACCGTAAGATATTTACTTCGCGGCAGAATTTTTGATGAGGAAGACATTATTTATGGATGTTATTATTTTGAGACAGATATTTTAACGTTGAGATTAATTTTCGGAAGTGAGATATTGTTCTAGGCAGAATAATGTTTTGAAGATTGAGATTTTGTTCTTTGCTGATTACATTTTTGAAGAGTAAGACATTATTCTGTGCGAATTAATTTTATGAAGAGTGATACACTATTATCTGCAGATGAATTTTTAGAAGATAGATATTTATCTGTGTAGAATACATTTTTGAAGAGTGAGATATTGTTTTGAAAAGTGAGATATTTTTCTCTTTCTGTGAAGATTATTTTTTGAAAATTCATGTATTGCTCTGTGCATATTATTTTTTGAAGATTGAGATATTGGTCTGCCTAGAGGCATTTTTGAAATGCGATATATTGCTCTGTGCAGATTAATATTTTAAGAAGAGATATTCCTCTGTTTAGATTAATATTTTGAAGTGAGAGATTGTTCTTTGGAGATTTATTTTTTAAAAGGAGATATTGTTGTGCGCTGATTAATTTTTGAAGTGAGATATTGTTCTGTGCAGATTTTTTTAAAGAATGAGATATTCTTATATGCAGATTAATATTTTGAAGTAACATATTGTTCTCTTCACGCTATTTTTTATTGAGATATTGTTGTTCTCTACTCATTAATTCATTGAAGAGTAGACATTATTGGTTAAAGATTAATCTTTGAAGAGCGAGATATTGTTTGTTCACATTAAATTGTTGAAATAAGAAATTATTCTGCGCAGATTATTTTTTTTAAAAAGTGAAATATTTTTCTGTGTGGATATTAATTTTTTTAAAGTGAGATATTATTCTGTCCAGATTATTTTTTGGAAAAGTGAGACGTTCTGGGCAGATTATTCTTGTGAAGAGTGAGACATTATTCTGTGCAGGTTCATTTTGGAAGAGTGAGACATTATTCTGTGCCGAATAATTTGGGGAGAGATATTGATCTATGTAATTAATTATTTGGAGAGTGAGATTACTTTTTTGAACAGAAACATTAATATGTGCAGATTAATTTTTCAAGTGAGATATTGATCTGTAAAGAATAATTCTTTGAAGAGTAAAATATTTTTCTGTGCAGATTAATTTTTGTAACAGTCAGACATTATTATGTGTAAATTAATTTTCGAAGTAAGATATTGCTGTGCAGATTAATTTTTGAAGAGCGACACAATCTTCTGTGCAGATCATATTGTGAAGATTCAGATATTTTTCTGTGCAAATTAATATTTTTTAGCGTGAGATATTGTTCTGTGCTGAAGATTCTTTTAAGATCGAGACAGTATTTCTGCTCAGATTAAATTTTTTAAGTGAAATATTGTTCTATTCAGATTAAAATTTTAAGTGTGAGACGTTATTCTGTGCAGATGTAGTTTTTGAAGAGAGACATTCTGTGCAGATTATTTTTTGAAGAGCAAAATATTGTTCTGTTCAGATTAATTTTATGATTAGTGAGATATTGTTCTGTTCAGATTAATTATTTGTTCTATTTAATTATTCAGTGCAGATTTCATTTTGAAGAGTGACATATTATTCTGTGCAGATTTATTTTTTGAAGAGTAAGATATTGTTCTTTGTAGAATAAATCTCGGTAGACTTAGATATTGTTCGCTCCAGATTGATTTTTCTGTGTATGTTCCTAGACTGGACAAAAACTGTCCGAATTTAACTTCCTCTACTCTTTCAGAAGTTCGGGAAAATTTGCCCCCGATAGAAAAATATGTGCCAAAATTCCTCAAAAGACAATGTCCGTAAAAGTTAATTTCCTAAAATGATAAACTTGCCCAAATATTCTTTCATTTTTATTTATTAAATAAACTGAAAAGAGGGGTCAGGGAGAATTCCCCCCAAACTTTTTGCAAAGACGTACCGATATGTATATGTGTGCGAAGTTATCTGCCAATTAAATTGAACTAAAATATTCAATTCATCTCATAAATAGATACCATTCGAAAGCACGAAAAAGTTATATGCCAGCTCCGCACAACAAAAGGACGATTTTAAAAAATTTATTAGTTTCCCATATTGTCCATCTTTGGTTCCCCGTAAGGGGCGCGGTGATTTGCCTTCCTGGCCGCCGTTCGGACAGGATTCAGCGCTGCGTCCGGCCCCAGCTTAGCCTCTTTTCCTTCTTTCAGACAGCCTGTTTTTCTACCCTACTTCCTCACTTCCCTTACAACCTCTCCGACAACTTTCTCTGGTCGGCCTCTATTTTCACAGGGTAGATGTTGATTTTCTTCTGAGTTAACTACCCCGGATCGGGGCTGAGAGGGGAGGGGACAATGTTCCCTAACCCCTGAGCTCCGCTTTGGGATGGTGTTTTTTGAACAACCTGCATCATCCCCACCCATACCTTCCTCACATGCCTTTTTCTTCTCACTTCCCTATTTTTTTACGCCGTGCCTAAGGTGGAGCCACCATGCCGAAGTGCTGCTAGGTCACCAGGAGGGAGGGGTCACCATAAATGGTGGCACCTGACTTTGCAAGCCACAAACGCACCCCTCGCAGAGCGGGTAACTGCAAGGGGTGATTAGCGTTTGCTTCCCGTAAAAGAATTACGGTCACCATGCCCAATAAAGATAAAATAAAAAAAAACTATTTCTCCTTGTCCATCGTCGGAGCCACCCTCGGGCAGCTCCACAGAAAAAGTGAAGGTCTCCCCCTCTGCTCTAGCAGATGACCCTCCAAATCTTCATAACTGGAGAGGAGGCTCACTCCTCTCCTTCGCCTAAGGGTGTAAGGGACTCCCCCTCACCCCCTCACCCCCTTGTCTAGAGGTGCCTTCAGGCACCTCCCTCTTTCCAGCGGCAGTACCCCCTTTACTTTCCAAGGGGACTGCCAATAAAGCCAGCATGCAGCCCATAGCCGACCGCTTCCCATTGAAACAGCTCGGTAGTGCAAACCCCCTTAGGGAGGAAGGAAGCCAGGTTCCATCGGTTGTTTTCCTCAAAAGACCTGCTGGCTAGAATATTAAACCTAGCGGGGGTCAAGGCATGTGCCTCCCCACAAAATACTGGTGACACCGCTGCTAATGGGACCTGACATGGCCTTTGAGGCAACCCAGCCTTAAATGGTAGGGCCTTCCATGGGAGCGAATCCAGGCATGGCGCCAAGCACTGAACTCGAGTCTGCCCCTATGCAAGGTATTCCTCAAACAGTTAAGGTTTCCAAGGCAGTACAAGGATGGATGGAATCTCCTCCGACCGGTGCCCCTGCGACTGCCAGGACCTTCTCCATCTCGGAGAAGGAACCTGCTGAGGCAAGTCCATCCGGCCTGGGTCTCCTGTCGGCGGAGGGGAGAAGCAAGTTTATTCCCCGCCCTCCTATCCTAAAAAGAAAAAAAAGAATAAAAGACTCGGGGTTCCTCTCTATTTGCGGGGGATGCAGGGACGGATGGGTCTGTTGTCACTTTGGTTTGCGACCAAGCCAAAATCGACCCAACCGGACCCTATTCCCCCGCGGATGGAGAGGAGCCCCGAGTCTTTGATTCTACTACTTCATAGAAGATATGACTCTAGAGCTGCCGACCACGGGGCGGTCAAGGTCGGGCGTGTGATGAGAAAACAGGGAAAGTCCTCGAGACCAACCCCTACAGTTTTCGTCACGGTCGAATGTGACAAGCTTCCTGAGTCGGTGCGTGCCGGTTGGTAACGCTACCGCGTGGAGACATTCGTGCCACTGCCGCGGAGGTGGTATTACTGTCACCGCTTCGGCCATACTAATCGCTCATGTAGACGTGCAAAGTCGGGGTCACCCGAATTCTGTGTAAATTGCTCCAAAGCCGCACACGATAAGTCCAAGTCGTGTGTGGCCAAGTGTGGCAATTTCGGAGAGCCGCACCTCGCTTCTTCAAAGCAATGTGGTGCGTATCTCCTTGAGAAAGAAATCCTGCCCGTTCAGACCTAGGATTGTCTCTCACTCTGCGAGGCTAAGGACTTGGTCCTTGCGCGCCAGGCTCTGCGTGGGACGTCTTACGCCTTAATGCTAGGAAAGACCCCCTCTGCTCCTACCCCATCCAGGTCAATAAGCACGGTTGTTTTCGCGCCCATTTGGAGCCCTTCTGCGGGTTCTACTCAACCCGGGCGCTCTCCTGGTAAAGCTGGCGGCACAAAGGGTTCACACCCGCCTGGCTAAAACCAGGACTCCCTTTCCCTTCTCCCAGCGTGACCATTCCCGTAATGCGAAACGGCCACGCACCTCCACTGAATCGTTAGACTTACAGGAGGTATCACCCCTGAAGTTGGTCGCCAGACCATCTTCAAGGGTTCCTAAAACTGCCCCTTGAAAGGAGGACAGCAACAAAGGAGCTTCAGCTCCTTCGCCCACGCCAGTGGTGGGCTGGGTGGCTCTGAGACGGTGGATCCACGAAAAGAGAGCCCCCTCGCCTCCGAAGACGCAACGCTCGAAGTTAAGAGAGGAAAAGACTTGCGAGCCCAAAATCACACAATAAGTCCTCGAATGCGACAGCGCCTTCAGCGCGTTGTCCAGCCAACAGCGCCCGGGGTTCTGCCTCTGGTATGCGTACGGCTGTTCCCGTGAGGGTCTTCTCTTCAAAGAGGGCCCCCGCGTCCCCTCCTTGTTAGGCCTGGAGGGCATATTCCTTTAATGGTATTGACGCAGACTCCGAGCTAACTGGGAGGAGTTGCGGAGGCTCGTCTCGTCCCGTTACCCGTTAGCTATTTTTCTGCAGGAGACTATGCTAGCTGCGTGCCCCCTGTCCAACTTCTTGGGGTATAAGGGTTTTGCGACCCCACTACCATGAGGTTGGGGCTGGGGAATGCGCGGTTTACACCCGGCATGATGTCTCCGTTCTTCTTTTCACTTTAGATACCTCCTTTCAGGCAGTAGATGTGCGGCTTTACCTGGATGGATGTATACTGTTATTTCTGTGTACATTCCACCGTCAGCTGACTTCAACGCGGGAGACTTACGCCGCGTCGTGGCACGGTTGCCGAGGCACTTTCTCTTGCTTTTGGATCTGAATGGTAGACATCCTCTCTGGGGAGAATACTCAATAAATCTTAGGGGACAAGTACTTGCCGATCTGATCGAAAGCTTGAGATAGGTATCCTAAATATGGATGAGTTTACGCATCACTACCCGAGAACCGCTTCATTTTCTTGCCTTGATCTATTTCTGTGTTCTACGGATGCACAGCCTGATTTTGATTGGGGCTGGTCGATGACCTCAATGGTAGTGATCACTTTGCCATTAAAATATCATTTTCTGGGCAGCTGCCACCTGGGAGCCCAACTCGGTGGTTCTTGGCGCGGTAGCGGTGGCCTGCAATTAAGGAAATGACTGAATTATCTATCTTAGTCGAGGAGTTTAGGTCAGTAGATTAGGCAGTTGAGTTCTTCTCCGGCAACCTCATCACCGCGGGCCTAACTACTATTCCTAGAACGTCTGGCCGTTTTGCACGCCTACCACTACTGTGGCGGTCAGCCGAATGTGAGACAGTCCTCAAACAGAATCTTTATGCCTATATACGCTATAAGCGCCCCCCGAACGATTTCACTGTCGCTGAATTTCGTCGGGCTAGGGCTAGGTTCCTGTATATTTCGAAGCACGCCTGCCTCTCTTCTTGGCGAGCATACGTGTCTTCACTTAACGGAAATACCCCTCTAGTAGAGGTGTGGAAGCGAGAGAAAAGGATTCGGGGCAAGTTCTCGCAGCAGCCTTCTCCTGTTCTCTAGGAAAATGGGACCGCAATCTCGGACCCCGCGTCCGTGGCAGAATCCTTCGCGACCGCTTTCTCTAGCCGGGATGCTGCTCCGCCAGCATTCAATGCACGTTGTCGCCGGCGTGACTTTATACCTCCAGAGGCGGAAAACCCTTCAACGACAAGTTTACTGTGAGTGAGTTGCGTTCCGCTCTTGCTTCGTGCGCGGACACCGCCCATGGTCCGGACGATGTCCCTTATGCCATGCTTGGACACCTGGGTGAGCGTGGCATGGTATTTCTCTTAGATTTGTTCAACAGGATCTGGGTAGTGGGGTAACTTCCTAGATTCCTGGCGAATCGGTACTGTGCTAGCTTTTCGCAAACCGGGAAGAGGTAACTCTACCACGACCGGTTTCCGCCCAATTTCTCTAACCTCCTCGTGTGGAAGTTGATGGAGAAATTGGTGAATATTAGATTAGCCTTTTTCCTGGACAGCGGAGGCCATTTTTTTCTGCGCAGTGCGGCTTCTGTAAATTCCATTCCACGTCGGATGCACTGCTCCGACTGTAATAGGCTGTCTGCGAGGCCTTCCTTCTAGCACTTCGCCACGATGTTTTTCGATCTGGAGAAGGCTTATGATACCGCATGGTGATACGGTATCATGGAGACCCTCCACATGAAGGGAGCGAGGGGACGCCTCCCGGTCTTTATATCTGAATTAATGCGAGATCGCCGATTCTGCGTACGGTTGGGGGCAGCTATCTTCGGCCTAATAGAGCAGGAAGAGGGTGTCCCGCAGAGAAGTGTAATCAGTGTCACAATATTTGCCCTGAGCATCAACGACATCACCTCGGTGCTGCAATAAGATGTTTTGGCTACGCTCTACGTGGACAACATTTCGATCTCTTTTGGCGTGGCTCAGATTTTAACTCTGGAGCGTCGACTTCAACAGGCATTGAACCGCGTCTCTCGCTATGCCAAAGCGCACAGGTTTTGGTTTTCTTTGGCCAAGACTAAGGTGGTGCACTCCTGCCGCCATCCACGGCCCCACCCTGACCCAGATTTGTTTCTTAATGGGGTGCGCCTGAAAGTGGTTGAATCGCACTGTTTCCTTGGTCTTGTATTTGACCGACGCCTCACCTGGGAGGCTCATATTCGCAGCCTTAGGGTTTCTTTCACCCACGCATGGATATTCTTTGTTCCCTGACGTTTAGCGTTTGGGGTGCTGATAAGGCTACTGTCTTACTTTTTATGGATTCTTTGTTCGTTTGAAGCTGACTAAAGATGTGAGTTTTATGCATCCGAATCCGAACGTCTATTGTGGAAGGTGGACTCGATCCACCACACCCGCCTTCCCTTGGTGACCGGTGCCTTCAGCACTTCCCCTATTGAGAGCCTGCTTGCCGATGCCGGAGAGATGCCATTATATATGCGCCGTGCACAGTATATTACTCGCCTGCACACACGAGCGTATCGTCTCCATTTGTCGCCAACGGCTCTCACGGTGCCTATACCGCCTAAAGACGCAAGTCATACCCTAAGCCCTTTGGATTTAGGGCTAGAAAACTTCTTAGAGAGCTAGATATATAGCTCTCGGGCCGCTAGAGCCTTTGTCTCTGCCCAAAACGCCACCCTAGAGTGTACCACCCTTCGTCTGTCTTCACTGCTGATTTGGTGGCATTACACCACTCGGTACGGGTGATTACGCGACGTGCCCGGTTTGGAGACCAGATCGTGATTTATAACGACTCACAGAGCACTCTGAGTGCTCTCGTGGCATTGGAATCTCCGCACCCTCTGCTTCGCGATAGCCGTTATGCCATGGCAGTAATACGGGCAGCTCTTCGGAATGATTGGCAAAGAAGATGGGAGACGGTACAAGGGAACTTAAAGTTGCGTGCCCTTGTGCCGCGACTGTTCCCATGGACCTATCCTCCAATGTTGCGACGGCTTTAGTTCGCTTTTTGTCGTCTCGGAATCGGGCACACTCTTGTTACGCATCGCCATTTAATGCTTGCCTGCGCCCTATTGTGACGAATGCGTCGTCCCTCAGGCTGTTCCGCACATTCTTGTCAAATGTCCCAGTCTGAGGTATCTTCGCGCATGTTACCTGTTCCGGTACCTGGATGGGCGGGGTCACTACCGCCTGTCCCTTGTACTCGGGACGATGCATGCACATTAACTGGTGGACTTGTAGACTTTTGGGGAGAGGCTGTCCTTTTCTCTTTTATTTAACTAGTTTTTTGTTGCTGTTTTCTTTGTAGGTTGCACGTTCCTGCGCCGGAGGAATCTCCCCCCGACGCAGGAGCTTGCTTCCTCCTTGTTGCGATTTTCCCTTATTATTGTTGTTATTGTTTTTCATTCTTATTTTAAAGTAGCCTAGTGCAAGGCTGTCGTGAGTGCGGCGACTTGTGCCAAGTGGGTAGTCGCCAGATAGGCTCTTAAAAAAAAAATCTCGAATATATACTCCAAAATTATCTAGACGCAAACAGAGATTCATCGCTAACAGGCTTCCTTAATTGCCTTGGGTCACAATAAGAGCTCATATCGAGAAGTCGCGATGCCCACTTAATCGTCTTTCCATTCTTCTTATTTTTGCAGTATATAGTGCAGACGAATTTAGAGCTGTCAACGGCAAACTGGGAAAGTCAGGAGGTGGGAAATTCCTTCTCTTTTTCTTTATTCTTCCACACTTCTCCCTTTTCAGGAAAACATTTTTTCCTCACAAGTCGAGTGTGAAAAAAAAATGTCTCGAACTAATTTTTCTTCAAGGGGGAGATGTTATACAAATTTAATTAGTTCATCAAGATACAAACAAAATTCGGACATGAGCGGGCTTAGCAAATAATAATAATTACTTCAGACTATACGCACAGGTACAATCAAAAAAACAAAATTAAAATTAAGCCATACAACACATTGAGTATCTAAATAAAAGAAAAAAAATGAATTATTACTAAAGACAAACTACAATAAAGAATAATTATGCAACATTTCAAACAATTAACATATATATAAAACAAATCAGCAAACATATTTACAAGGAGATACGCTAATGGTATCTATAATTTATGGCAATAAGGTCTTCTAGAGGATTTCTACCTAAACTAACCGCTAAACAATTTTGACAACCCTTGATATACACAATACGGAATTGATATTCCATGAGCAACAGGTTCCAACGCATTAGTCGTCCATTTTGATTTTTAAAATTACGAATGCACATACGATAATGGCTTGTGGTCCCTCTTAATTACGAATTCAGTTCCTATAAGGTACATTCTAAAATGTCTAATTTACCATACTATAGCTAACGCTTCGAGTTAAATGGTGGCGTGAGCCTTCTCGCGGACAGATATCTTCCTTCTCTCATACGCAACGGGATATCCACTTCCATCGTTTTCATACTGCATGAGGGTACCACTTATACCATCGCGAGAGGCATCAGTACGAATCCCAAACTTTTTGTTCGGATTCGGGAGTCTCAAAATAGGAGCAGAGATCAGTTTCTCTTTCAGCTGGTTAAAGCTAGACACCGCGTGGGTAGTCCAACTGACAGGATTGAGGCCCTTTTTCTTTAACATATCATTAAGGGGTGACGCTATAGTGGCAAAATTGGGAATGAAGCGCCTGGAAAATGAAGCAGAACCCAAAAATGACCGCAGCTTCCTCTTAGTCAAGGGCAGCGGCATTTCAGCTATGGCTTAAACTTTGTCTTCTTGGGGGACAATCTGGTTCTTTACCATCTTAAAGACAAGATATTTAATCGTATCATGTTCGAAATGACACTTCGACGGGCCTATCGTGACTCCATGTGCGTGAAAACGGATTAACAAAGCGCGAAGGGACTGTAGGTGTGGGTCCCGTGTACACGTGTCAACATACACGTTGTCAAAATAAAAGGTTACACTGACTGGGCCTTCTACAATTCTATGCATCATTTGATTGTAGTTACCACACGCACTTACTTACCCAAAGGGAAGACGGGTAAATTGCATTAAGACTTTTTTGTAGCAAAAGCTGTAAAGCGCTTAGAAGATTCGCAGAGCGGAATCTGATGGTAGGCCTTACAAAGATCAATTTCAGAGATGAATTTTGCATCTTCGAAAAGTTGGAGGTTTTAATCAATCAAAGTTATGGACTCGGCGTCGATTTGGGTGACTGAATTTAATTTGCGAAAATCGACGCACATCCTAAATGATTGATCGGCCTTTCTGACCATCACATTCGGGTCACAAAAGTCAGATGACGAAGGCTCAATGATCCCCAACCTAAGCAAATTTTCTACTTCAGCGTTAAACGCGGGGCGTAAATGAACGGGAATAGGGTAAGGCTTAGTTCTTATTGGTTCTTGCGTTTTTAAAACAATCTCATGAGTGAATTGGGTATGGCTTAGTTCTTACTGGTTCTTGCGTTTTTAAAACAATCTCATGAGTGAATTGGGTAAGGCTTAGTTCTTACTGGTTCTTGTGTTTTTAAAACAATCTCATGAATGAATCGGGTTGAACAACCTAGGGTTTCGGAGACTACATCCGAGAATTCACTTAGGAGGCTCGCCAATTGAGCCTTCTCGATGGGTTGGAGAAGGGGGTTAAAATCAAGCTCGGGGCCTGAGTCTGATTAGGAGAAGGGAGAGACGGAAAAAGGGTATTCGTCGTCTGCTTCCACGCAGAGCATTTTAACGAGACAAAGCGGTTCGACAGGGGATGTTGCCTCTAAGACGAGTTCCTTGTCTAAAGCGACCACATTATCAACGCACGAGCATTGGTGGTACCTTTTTAGCAGGTTGACGTGATACACTTTATTACCTGAGGGGGTCCGAATTAAGTAGTCGACCGGGCCTTGGGGTTCTACGACTGAAAAGAGTCGTTTCCACTAAGATAAGAGCTTATTAGACTCAGAGGGGAACAGAAGTAGTACTTCGTCGCCTGCTTCAAATTTCCGTGCTTTGGCCTTTATGTCAAAATACGTTGTGTATTTTTTTCCAAATTCACATTTTGAAGGCGATGTCTGCACAATTTTCCAGGCGAGTGCACAAATCCAGCACATAAGCGTAGGAGGTGGGGTCATAAGGAGTTAAGAAAAGGGGTTTGACCAGCAGGAGCTTTCATATATGCTTCATCAATTCTGAAGTGAATTGACGGCCTCTGTATGATAGGATCTCCTGCGGGATTCGTACTCGGAAAGAAATAGAAATCAACGCCTCTTCACACGAAATACTATCGATGTTTATTCAGGGGACCGCATCCGGGAAACGAGTGGCACAACCTACGAGGGTCAAAATATAAGAATGCCCCTCACTAGACCGGGGACAGAGAGAGCTTATCAAATCGATGGCAACCCTGTAGAAGGGTTCATACACGATTGGGGTCTTCTGAAGGGAAACGGGAGCAAAACGATCTTTTCCGGTGACCTTTTGACAGATATTACAGGACTTGCAAAAGTCGGATATTTCTTTGGCAGCGCCTGGCCAAAAGAAACATTTGAAGACGCGCTGGACTGTCTTACTATGACTAAAGTGCCCAGCCATTAAGCCCTTGTGAGCCATCTGCCGAACTTGACGTACATACATCTTAGGTACACACATGGTATTGACCAGGGCGTTATCTGGTCCTACAAAAGATCGATGTAGCAGACGAATTCTTTTGTATGTAGTCAATTCTTCTATTTTCTCCAACGGTTTCGGGCTCCTTTTTCCTGGCCTTCTCCCACAGGGGTTACAAAGAAGGGCAATTCTTTTGAGCTTCAGCAAACTGATCATTGCTCGATAACTCGACGTACGGGGTTGACGAGGACGTTAAAGGTACCGGGGTAACTGTATCTTTCGCAGCTTGGGCCCTGGTGATCACTGGTTGCGCGGTGAGTTTTGTGGATAGCTGCGATAAGAACAGAGCAAATCTTTATCGGAGCGGCGACTACATCGACCCATCCTGTGAAATACTGAAACTGTATGTAGCACTTTACAACAGAAAGTTTAGTGGCACGACCTTAAAAGTCGTGAACGATCGCAAATCTCTTATGCTGGGTACTTACTGGGGGTAACAGCTTGTCCGAGACTACTATGCATGTGCAACTCGTGTCTCTTACAAAGGTTGACACTCAACACCTATTTATTGTGCCGTTCTCAAACTTGAGGTCACCGGGGGAGCTCTTATTAAACGGGAAATTTACCTTCTGTTCCGAGTGAGAGGGAGCAGGTCACGATTGCGATGACGAGGCAGAAGAGTTAGGGGGAAGAGAAGTGGTTACCTGATGGACCTATTGATTAGGGGTGGTCCTTAGCTGCGAAATCTGGGCGCAGTTATAACTAAGGTGAACAGGGGTAACACACGTAAAGCATACGATGGGTTTATGTGGGTAGTGAGACGGCTTAGAAGGGAATGTTGGGGGCTTTACGTCTTTTTGTTCACGATGAGGATGAGGCTTGGGCTTATGGGGCACCTGAATCTTCACGAAGCTACCATTATTCTTAGCATGGAACTTATTAGGCCCAAGCGTATGTTTGAGGGATGGGGGGTAACTCTTGTTGATCCCCTTGGGATCTAGGTCGTGGCTGGAAGCGTAAAGGTCGGCTTCCTCTTCATAATCTTTAAACGAAGAAGCTCTTCTATCTGTTACGAAGGCTTTCAATTCTCGAGAAAAGGTAGCCATGAGTTGATCCCTTAAAATAAAGTCGACTAATGACTCATAGTCGTTAGTCACTTGTGAAGAGTCCAGCTAAAACTGTAAATTGCGACGAAGGGTGAACCCAAATTGCTTAAACGTTTTTCCCGGCTGTATATTAGCCGAGCGGAATCTAACCCGATAGAACTCCGGATTCATATTAATAGCAGCGAGGAGCTATTCTAATAGGGCTGAATAATCCAGAGTTTGCTTCCAAGGGCAGAGAAATGAAGATTTCACGCAGACGAGTGTTTAAGGCGGGGAGTAGACGAGCAACTCCATCTGATTCTAAATTCCATTGGTTAACTTCGAAATTTTTAAAGTCGGTCAGATAAGAACAAAAATCTTCTCCGTCTTTATACGCTGGGAGTTTTAACGAGGGTGCTTGTATCTGATGGTTACGTGATCCCACAGAAGTCAATTGGACATGATTACGGCTTAATTCTCTCTCTTGCTGTATGTCATATTTATTCTCTCTCTTCTGCTTCTCTCTGTCTTTCTTTTGCTTTTCTTTGTGCTTGTTCTTTCCTTTCTTCTTCTTCTCACTGTGCTTTCCTTTCTGCCCGTTTGTTTCGTTCTTCTTCTTGAACGTAAACGATTAAATCCTTTCCTGATAGTCTTAGGATCTGTTCCTGCTTATAAAAACGATCTAACGAAGACATCCTGAATATGCTGCGTTCGTCTTTCGGCACACGAGAAAGCTTACCAGAACAAGTAAGGTTCTTTATAACAAATCTAACCTACTTGTAATTAACAATTAACAAAAATAACTTACTAAAAGTTCCAATTAATTATGCACACCAGAAAAAGAAAATAACTAACGAGGGAGCCTGACTCAGGACTAAGTCTTCTGGTAATTTTACCACAGCTACACTGAAAGGGAAAGCTGCCCTTCTTCCTTTTCCTTGTAAAATCACCGAACCCCGTTTAATTTGTGTTTTCATTATACGGCTTTCAAGCGGTTTTCAGACCCGGATTCCATTCATGGTTGTCAAATTTTTCCAATCTAATTTCTTGTCTGTAAATTAGATTTTTTTAATTTTGTTGTATGATCCTTCCAAGATGATTTACTAGACCCTAAACGATAAAAAACGCATATTAGTCATAGCTATTGTTAAAAGGTTCAATGGAGTCAATAGAGCTGGATACATAATTTAAATCATTGTTATCTATTTTTTTCTTAAAATATGTTTGTTTGATTTTAAATTGATCTCAAATTTAAGGAAATCTTTCCCGTCCTTATAATTGATGTAGACTTCTCCAAGCGCCCGTCGAGTTTTGAGAGATGAGTGTTCGAAGCGAGGCAAACGTGCCAGCACATAAAGGAATTTTATAAGTGTAAAAGAAGAAACAAAACAGGAACCAAGTGTGGAATTGATGTTGCTCGCAACAATAGGCTCCATCTCTCTCAGATTTGCAACAGAAATATGTCTGGAACTCATACGAGTAAGTAACGTAATAAAAAAAAAAATGCAGAATGGTACCGAAAACAGAATTTTCTTGTGTGGTTAACTCAAAATGGAATTGTGTTTCTCCCCGTTTCTAAAAGTGCCGCTAAAGCACCTGTGAATAAATGTTTTCAAATACTTAATCAAGAGTGAAGCCTAAATACGAGACGTTTTAGAGTAAATTTTTTTTATTTAGTTTCCAATAAATTAATGTCGTTTTAAAGGGAGAATAAAATCATTTTTAATATAAAAAGCAAATCTTTTTCAGCAGTTTCATGATTATTGACAATGTTCTTCCATTTTGTAACAAAGTAGTAGATTCCTTAGTTAAAAAATTTATTGGATTTTAATGAAATAAATTATTTTATATCCTTTTTAAACTTCATATACGAGTAAACTTTGTAATAATTTAAATAAAGGGCCATTCAACTGGGTGCCTGAGTAGAAGCTCACAGAAGCCGCGGTCGCACTTAATTGTGATAACGTTGAAGGGACTGACAACGCAAGTCGTAGGATCAAAAGCTTCCCCAACTCTTCGATGGACATAAACAACTCCAGGTGTTCTGAAGTTTTGAGAAGAAATACAAATTTTACTGATCATTTTTAGTATCTAGTAAAAGTTTTGGTCGCCAATAAAAATGTGCACAAGGGTAATAAATCGGTGGAAACTCATGTGGAGAACCTCCCTCAGAGTTGCTTTCATCAGACTAAATAACTTTAGCCCAAACATCATCAGTCCAAGCTTCATACTCTCTAGCCCAAGACAATCGCTTCTTCTTGTTTACCCGAGACAGCCACGGTTTCTGTCTAGCCTTACATCCTTTGAGCCCAGCTTCTAATAACCTTCTTCTCAGTGTGCGTCTCTTTGTTTGTTGCTGCCAGAAACTTAGCAGATACACATTGAATGGCAGAAGGTTGCCCCAACCACTTATGCACAATATACCAAAACGCATTAAAGCGGTTATAAAAGCAAGAGTAAAACAAATAATATACTAATTACAGATGGTATATAGTCGACTGTTTATTATATTGTTTTCAATTATTATGAGAATGAGTTTCATTCATATTATCTATTTTTTCATACCTGTCCCACAATTTTGGCCAAAACTGTATATATATATATGTTTAAAAAATAGTTTAATGTAGGCAATGTTTTTCTCCCCAGAAAATTCCCCAAATCGCTTTTGTTTTGTTTTTTTGTTAAGCTATTGCAATCGCATCATATTGTATTATATTATTTTTAAGAAAATTTCGAAATGAGGAGCTTCGCCCCCCATACCCCCTACACCCCCGCTTTTTTTAAATAAACTCGTAATATTCCTAATTCGAAGCCTAACATTAGATTCGAATCCAAAGGCGATTACTAAATGCCGTTAGGCCTCTAGTTTTTCTACCGTGTTCCTTGACTTCAGACATAATCCTCACCCCGAATGCTATTTTAATCAAAAATATTTTCTTTAAAATTGATTAATAGAAAATATCCATATCATATTTTAATTAAGAAAAATCCCTTCACTATAATGTGATTCAAACTCACAATATGTCTCCCAAGATGGCTGCCAATCTATTTTTCGCCATAGCATCATAATTAGAAATTTACCCACATTAAGTAGTCAAGAAGCTATATAGAGTATATTTACAATATAAACTATATAGCCTTTTCGTATTTAAAAAAAGTAGTTATTTATAACAAACTGCCCACAAAATTCGATGGTGGGCATAATCTCCAAATTTTCCGAACTATTTAGCAACTATTTTATCGCTAATAAACTTTCCCAGAAGACGACTAAACTTAAAGAAATCTAACACGATATTTAAGAAACAAAATTTTTATTTTCTTGATACAAAAACTAATTCCATTTTTGGTTATTTCAATATTTGATAGAGTAGAGTCTCCGTCAATGTTTGATAACTCTCGTATCCTAGGTAATTATTTGTTTATCTTCAGCTATAAAAATATTTACATAATATTTATTAAATATCTTCAGCACGTGCTCTGTATCATCATTATGGACATCATCAGCCTGAAGGGACCCGATGCACTGTCTAATTATTTGACAATTATTTATATATCTCTTAAACACTTTAGTTCGTGTTTTGCAAATGACGGTAGTTCTTTTTCATATTTCATGTTGTCTGTTCTTATTTTTCGCTTGCGAACTCGAGGGTAATAAATATAGCAATTTCGATTTTCGGCACTAATGCTAATTTTACTTTTTTTATTAACTTGGTTAGGTTCCTTATTACATTTTTTTTAATTAAAGTATTTATCCACTGCACCTCGGTTTAAATTATCTAGGTTTATAGCGCACTATTTCGTTACTTATAGTGAAATTTTAACGATGAAAATTATTATACATTACCAGGACATTTCTTTTTATAATCAGTTCGATAGCAGATTTCGGACGTAATATCTTAATCGATGCCTTTCATTATCGCTGATAGTTCATTATTCTGCATAAAATACTGCTACCATCTCTTTCTATAGAACACTCCTCATTAATTATTTTATAGTCAGCTAGGTTAAAATGTTTGATAAGATCCTCTTTAGCACATTCTAATTATGTCTCCATAACTGCGATAATGTGTGTGATAGAATTGCATAAGGCGGTCGCGCCTTGCTTCTATCACATATTGAAAGTCATGCTTCCCACGTGCATCCAGCGAGAGAGAGTAGAATGGCGTTCTTATCGCCCACCATTCTTAAGTATTATCTTCCCCCGCTTCAAATTTAATCAAGGAGCTTCAATTCCCCGTTTGCCTCCAGGCGTCGATCTGGCCAGATTGAATTAGGCTTATGGGAAGATAAGATTTTTCCAAGCGCTACCGGGACATTCCCTGGAAGTTCCCCATTGTCCCCTACCCCGAGGTGCTAGCTCCGGCTATTTATGCGATAGAATTTCGCGTTTGAATCAGATCCCGATTATCTTCGCGAGGCCTCACGCCGATCCGGTCTCCCTTGTGCACCTAGGACAATATCCTTGAGTGCCAAGGTTCGTGCCCCTCTAGACGCCAAGTCAACAGGGCTCCCCTGTTGTTCAAAAGAGAACAACTTTAGAACAGTCATTGTTCTTCGAGCCCGTTCGACAAGAAACGGTTCTCGTTCCCCTGATATCACGTCAGTGGTAATTTAATTGCTCCCTTTTAAAGTTCTTCAAGAGAACGCTTGGTTACACCAATAACCTCAATTGTTCATCCAGAACATCTCCGGTATCCTGACTCCAGGACCGCTCGTACTTCCAAGCCCCACTTCGCTCTCACTCCTCGAAGTCAGTTTTCCCCCTTCGTTAAGGACGACCCCCTAAAAACCCCTCCTCCTGGGAAAGAAATCGCTAGTCGGACCGAAGCCATTCCTTTAAATCGCCTTCCTCTGCACGACGACCTTATAAATACGTAAGCTACGAATTGCATTTAACTATTTAACTTTGTGCCAACGTAACTGCGTGCTTCAACACGGATTTAGCCACCCCTTTTCCTTCTTATTTGTTTTGTCATTTTAAATCCCTCCAAATCTTAATCCTCCGCTTAGTCAAATTTATCCCATGACCTTTTTCATTTCATGTGTATCTCCCATTTTAATCCCCGGTCATGTAAATATTTCTCATGTGTTGTTTTGTTAGATTAATTAATAAAATTATATTTTATTAATGCTTGCAATATTATTTATCCTTGAGTTACGTTCCACTTCTTAAGTATATTGAAGATAAATAAGCCCTCTCCAGGCCAATTTATTAATGTAGAGTCATTCTCGGCCATCTGATCAACCACGCACTCGAATATAGAATAATCCCCACAAAAAATAGATATATTGTATATCGTCGGGAGCCTTTTCTACGACAAAGCGAAAATGTTCAGTTAGAAATAAGCCTATGAATTCATCTATTTTGTTTCTTAAATATCGTGTTAGATTTCTTTAAGTTTAGTCGTGTTCTGGATTATTACGGAGTTGTGATTAACACTCTTCTATGTTCTCTCTAGTCTAAGATATGGTTTTGTCGGAAAAAAATACTACCAAATCCATTTGTAAAATCAGTCTTTCCGACATACCAGTTGAGATGCAGCCAAACTCTGCTCTCGTAAAATTCCACATAAAATTGATGAAGTCTACCCCTTCTTCCCGACAGAAAAGGGCCTCCAATCTTCCTGACCGAGATGAAGTGCCCCCTTTTTCCAGACAGAGAACGTTAAGAGAGTGGTTAATGTATGAAGCTCTTTCATAGGCAAGATTCGCCCCCCCCCCTATTCTCGGAAGAATACCTGTAAACGCTACGAAAACAGATATTCTCAAAGGGGTTTACCTGTCTATAAAATACAGGCGAGGGGCAGTAGGGAGAATAATAAAGACCTGGCTATAAAGGAGTAAGGTCGGGAGGTTGTTAGTTAACAAAAGTTAGTTATCATCCTTAAAGGCAATGCGCTAACAAACCTCCATGGAACAATTCGATTATGTATTTTCCTTCGTCGACAATTTCAAACAATTCGTCCTCTCCTACCACTTTTCAGCCGCGTTCAAAAGCAATTAAAGCAGTTGGGCGTGTACGAGCAAATTTACTCACGGTGTTATGTTTGTTATTAAACTGCGGTGAACCATCGTCTTCATTGAGAACACTCCATCTACAAGTAGTTTCCTCTTTTAGGTACTCGGGCTACAGATTTTCTAATATTTTCATTTTCTCTAAATTCACCCCCTTTCTTACAAACATCTTAAAAATTAAGGTGGTGAGTCGTTGAATAAGATTTGCTTTGCAATTTTTTTTGTCATCCTCATTTTCCTCAGCTTTTTCAATCTATTTATTCACCTTTTTCCCTCTTTCTCACTAAGAATAATTTTTAGCCGTTTTCAGCAGTTTATACTCTATATTAATTTACGAAAATTAGGTAAATAAAAAATATATTGAGATTTATGTATTCAAATTTGAGGTAAAATGGAGGTGAAGAAGATAAAATGATAATCATTATTCCCAACCTTGATTTTAAAACATTGGCAAAATTACTAAACTGAGTGTTATTGTATTGTCCCATCACAAGAATTTCATTGCTGTATTTTTGCATCTAATTTTCCGCTCAACTTTCTTGAACTTAACTTTCACATCTGTTTTTAATGCCTGTAAATTGTTTCAAGCTCATGAACTTAAGATTCGGCCAATACCCATTCCCTTCTTTATTCCAACGCCTTAACGCCATAGTAGGTTCTATGTTTCCGTTAGAAGAAACTTTAAAAATAAATTTGCCGAGAGAAATATAATAAGACCACTATAAATTAGAAGTTACCATGATATTTTGTTCTCCCTTTAATTATTACTGACATGACATTGCATTATATACTCCGATTACAGATCTACATACATCCCCTAAAAACTAATAATCTCTTATCGCTAGCATCTTACAAGTAACAGTGAGTGTTATCAAAGCCATAAGGTATTGTGGCTGAATATTAATTACATATAATTTGGCGAGTGGCTGACTTACGTCATCTCTAGAGGCTGCCGGCCGATAGGTTGATGATTGGCACTTACACTTGTCTGATTACGTCATCTCTAGGGGCTGTCAGACGAGAGGTTGATTAGTCATCACCTGTGCCTGACTACTTCATCTCTAGAATTTGTTGGATGAGAGGTTGATTGATCTTAACCGTTTGTTGAATAGGTCATATCTAGAGCCTGTTGATGGAGGTTGATTGGTCCTCACTCTTGCTTGACTAAGTCATCTTTAAGATGACTTAGTCAAGCAAGAGTGATGCCTAAAGATGCCTAAATGACCTTTAGGGGCTATCGGAGGAGCGGTTTCTGATGCTGTCAAATGAGAGGTTGGTTGGTTATCACCTTTGCCTGACTATGTCATCTCTGTGGTCTGTTAGAGGAGTGATTGATTGGTCCTCATACTTTCCTGACTACAGCATCTCTACGGGCTTTCAAAGTAGACGTTGATGGGTCGTCAAACTTACTAGATTGTGTCATCTCCAGAAAATGTCTAAGGAGAAACAGATTGGTTTTCATCCTTGCTTGACTACCTCCTCTTCTCAGGTTGTTAAAGGAGAGGTTAACTGTAGCTTAACTTTGCTTTATTACCTCATCTCTACTGTCCCATTAGAGAGGTTGATTAATCTTTACACTTGCCTGACTACTTCCTCTCTAGTAGTTGGCAGAGGTGAAGTTGATTGATCATCTTCGTCGTTTGACTTATTAATCTCTATTAGCTATGATAGGAGAAGTTAATTGGTGTTTGTGAAGGCCTAACTATGTCACTTTACGAGATGTAGGAGATGAACCCAATTGATCCTTACCATTGTCTGACTACTTTTTTTGCTAGAAGCTTTCGTAGGAGATGTTAAGTGATCATCACTTATTCCTGACTACGATATATCTACGAACTATCACAGGAGAGGTTAATTGGTCATATCTTTTGCTTCACTACGTCATCTCTTTAGGCAATCGAATGAAAGGTTGGTTTGTCCTCATACTTGTCTGACTACGGCCTCTCTACTTGATGTCGGAATAGAGTTTGATAGGTTGTCAAACTTGCCTGACTATGGCATCTATAATGGATGTCTAAAGAGAGGAAGATCGGCTTTTATCCTTGCCTGACTTCCTCATTTCTACGAATTATCACATGAGTGGTTGAATGGACTTCATCTTTGCCCTAATTTCTTCATCTCTACTGGCCCGCTGAGGAGAGTTTTATTAGTCCTTATCCTTGCCTGACTACATCTCATCTTTTAGTTGGCAGAAGTCATGTTAATTGATCATCTCATTCGCCATACTCTTTAATCTCTCTGGGGTATGAGAGGAGAGGTTGATTGGTCCTCATGCTTGCCTACTCCATCACTTTTACGTGATGTCGAAGGTGAACCTGATTTATCATTACCCTTGCCTGATTAACTATTCTTTAGGAGATGGCGAGGGAGAGGATTATTGAGCATCACCATTGCCTGACCACGTCATTACTACATGCTAGCGGAAGAGAGTTTGATTTTTCCTCATACTTGCCTGTTTCCGTCATTGCTAGAGGCTTTCGCAGGAGATTTTGATTGGTCTTTTCCCTTGCCTGACTAATTCACCTCTACGTGAGTGTGAGGGAATCCCCATGTGGAAGATCTTTAGCAGAAAGGAACTCCCATGTGCTGCAGAAGGCCCGGCTAGGCCTAAAGAGGTAAACCTACCCTTCCCCCCCTTCCACAAGCGGTAGCTTCGAATCGAGTCCCCCACGATTCACCTTTATGCGGGCTAAAATAGCTCTGCAAGAAGATTCAAGGCCCTTCGAGAGTAGAGCTGTTTCCCGCTAACCCCCAACTCTAGGGAGAGCCTCGGACATAAATAACGCTCGACTCCTCGGAAGAGACACAGGGTTGAGAAGTCTCGCCAGAACCCAGAAGATTTCCCCATGGTTCCAAGTCAAGTGCTTGCAACAAAGCAAAGTGACAGCTGGACTATTTTGTGTATTTGGAATTATCCCCAGCCAGGAGGTAATTCCACTGAACGATCGCCCCAAGTGATTTTCCCGACTTCTTTCATCAACTCCTGTCGAAGCCCTCCTTATTTCGGGTAGCCGAAATACTCTCCCATGGACCGGAATTTACCCCCCCCCCCGTGCTTTTGGAAAACCGTCATCACTCCAACCTCCCACTCTGAAGTCCGAGCGGTCTCACCTCACGTACAGAAGACATCCGTAAGCCAACCCCCCTCCCCCCTTTAGTAACCCAATTGAGTTAATCTTCCCCCCTTCGTTTATTGATGTGATATTTGCCCGTTAATTCTCTGAGGTAACTTTACCCTTCAATTCTCTTATTAATTTTTTTGTGTAAATAAAATTATATTTTTATACATGCCTCTTTAAATAACCTTGAGCTTTGCCATTGTCGATAATTTACCTGACCTCGTTGCACTCTCTCGCTACTCAACCCGTCTGAACTCGTGGTTTTCCGTCCCTTTTGTCGGTTCGCTTTCAAGTTATTGGTCCCTCTCTGATAGATATAATATGGTATTGATATAATGTAATGTCATACCCAGACATATATATATATATATATATATATATATATATATATATATATATATATATATATATATTAATATACATATTATATAAATCTGGTGTCAAGTGTGTTGAGGTTTTTACGAACCCGTGTCATTTTAATTTCGACATTAGAAGTTCCCTTGTTATTCACGTATATCCCTTTTATTTCATTTTTGTATTGTACTGGCAGAAGGCAAGTTCAAGTTATTTGAAGAGCAGTGGAATGTAATCTATTTAGATTTTGTGTTGGACTCCAGGTAATTAATTTTTTATATTGTGTTCGAATTTTGGAGACTCTCCTGGTTATTAATCCCAAAGAGTTAAGTTCTTTGTTGTCCTAATTCCGTTAGGACCATTTTAATTTTTTTTTCCCTCAGTTAAATGCGTAACAATGTCATCCTTCGAAAAATTCAAGAGTCAGGGTTAAATGTTAGGTCTTTCGGGCAAAGACCTGCTAAATTACGTACAGGAAGAAGAGAAGAACGAACGGGCAGAACGAAGGGAATTGGAGATGGGGAAGAACAAACTGAAGATGGAGATGGAGATGGAGGAGAACAAACTGAAGATGAAGATGGAGATGGAGGAGAACAAACTGAAAACGGAGATGGAGAACAAACTGAAGATGGAAATGGCGATGGAGAAGAACAAAATGAAGGAGAACAAAATGAAGATGGAGATGGAGAAGAACAAAATGGAGATGAAGGAACGTGAACAAATTAGGCAGCATGATCTGGAAATGAGCCAAAATCAAATGGATTCTCAGTCCATCGGTTCCCGGGCTGAAATTCCCCAAACTCCTTCAGTCCACCTTCCCGCTTTCAATGATGGAGAGGACTTTGAGTCCATTTTGGCCCATTTTGAGAGAATCTTTCAGATCAATAGATGGGATCTCGAAAATAATGGCGTCACTCGCTTACTTCCCCTCCTAAATAACAAGTTAAGGGATATCTTCGTATCCGTCTATCCGGAAGAAAATTTGGATTATTTCACGTTAAAGTCCGAATTGCTAGCCGCTGTTCATATGAATAGCGAATTCTACCGCTCCCGATTCCGCCAGGAAAGAATCCGCCCCGGCCAAACATTTCGACAACACGGGTACATCCTCCAAAGACACTTTCAGTGTTGGCTGGAGGCGTGCAAAATTCCCCAGGTCTACGAGTCCCTTCTGGACTTCTTCCTTAGGGATCAGCTTTTAGCTGCAGTGGCTCCCGAAATTCGCGCCTTATTAAGGATAAACGTTGCGCCACTTTCAAGGAGTGCTTGGAAGAGGCCGATGTTTACTCGGGTAGTCACGATTTACACTCTAAGGATGTTAAAAAGGCTCCCCAATCGCCCCACAAAACTAAATTTTATGGCCCTAAGACTCCCTCTAAAATTGTTCCAAGATTTACCAAAGCTCCTAGTCCCTCGAAGCCAAGAAACTTCCATCCATCGGAACACCGAGACGTTAAGCCCCTAGTTTCTTCTCCGCCAGTTGTGCCGCCCTAAAAGAACCCGATCGTCTGCTACACCTGCGAAGTTCCCGGCCATTACCGCACGAACGGTCCTCAAAACTCCCGATTCGCAAACTCTCAGTCTCACCAAGTACACCAAATCTGGGCCGCCCCTGATCCTCCTCCGTCGCCTCAGAAGACTCCCGAACCTCCCTCGCCCGCCAAAGACCCGGTCCATCAGGTAAATTTTCTCTTTAATGAGAACAACCCTGGTGGATTGAAGTTCGAGAACGGAACTGGGAACGGTCGCCGAGTATCCACCCTCGTCCGTGACACCGGGTGCACCTGTATTATAGGGTCTGAGGACCTACTGCCCCCTGTTGGGCCCAGCCACAAGAAATTTGCGGTGGTCCACGACTACCTTGGCGGGGCCAGTCGTTTCCCAGTAATTCGTTGTCACATCGAGTGTGACTATATGTCCGGTTGTGCCGAAGTGGTAGCGGCCCCAATCCAGTTCTGCTCCGTTTTATTCCTTCAGAACCCCGTAATTCACGACCATCCCGTGATTACCCGTACACAGGCAGCCCTGGAATCCCGTGCACCTGTTCCCTTGAAAACCCCTATCGAACCGGAGTTCCAAGCCCTCCGGAACGATAAGTTTTCCCGCGCCCAAAAGGAGTGCGCAACTCCCCCCCCGCCTTTGAGAGAAAACTAAAGCCCTCCAGCGTGAGTCCGCCCGAGGTGACAAACGAGTCTCGTATCCCGTGAAGAAGGACTTATTGAGAGGTTTGAGACCTAATTAGACCTTAAGTCACGAGAACGAAAATTCAAGCCTGGCGCGAAGGTGCTGGTGCTACTTCCCACGGGAAGCAACAAAACCCTTAGCCAGTGAAAGGGACCCTACCCCGTCCTCGAGGCTAGAGGACCCGTGGAACACCTCATTCATACTCCGGCGGGAGCGAAGGTTTTCCACGTTAATTGTATATATATATATATATATATATATATATATATATATATATATATATATATATATATATATTATATCATCAATGTTCCTAATTATGATTTTTTTGGCTCCACTAAATTGTTAAGTTGTTTTTTTTGTCCCATATTTATGCCTCCATTTAATTGTATCCTTTTTTTTTGGTTCCACTGAAATGTCTCCAATGTTTTCCTGTGATTTTTCTTTTGTTTAAAATTGTAATAGTTAAATTCTCTATAATCGACCTGTTCAAGGCTTATGCCCGTAAATTCCCCGCTGAGCTCAGATTTACGTTTTTTGTGTGTGTGCACCTGTCGTAGCAGGTCAGAATTTCCCTAGTCCTTTGATAATTCTAGTTTGACGGGTTGGGATGATCCTTCCTTACGCAACTGCTCTGTAAAGCATCATCTTTCGGTTGGGAGATGTGTGAGGTGATCCTCACGTGGAAGATCTTTAGCAGAAAGGAATTCTCATGTGCTGCAGAAGGCCCGGCTAGGCCTAAAGTGGTAATCCTACCCCCCCCCCCTTCCACAAGTGGTAGCATTGAATCGAGTCCCCCACGATTCACCTTTATGCGGGCTAAAATAGCTCTGCAAGAAGATTCGAGGCCCTTCGAGGGTAGAGCTGTTTCCCGCTAACCCCCAACTCCGGGGAGAGTCTCGGACATAAATAACGCTCGACTCCCCGGAAGAGACACAGAGTTGAGAAGTCTTGCCAGAACCCAGAAGATTTCCCCATGGTTCCAAGTCAAGTGCTAGCGACAAAGCAAAGTGACAGCTGGACTATTTTGTGTATTTGGAATTAGCCCCAGCCAGGAGGTAATTCCACTGAACGATCGCTCCGAGTGATTTTCCCGACTTCTTTCATCAACTCCTGTCGAAGCCCTCCTTATTTCGGGTAGCCGAAATACTCTCCCCTGGACCGGAAGTTACCCCCCTCCCCCCTTGCTTTTGGAAAATCGTCATTACTCCAACCTCCCGCTCTAAAGTCCGAGCGGTCTCACCTCACGTACAGAAGACATCCGTAAGCCAACCCCCCTCCCCCCTTCAGTAACCCAATTGAGTTAATCTTCCCCCCTTCCTTTATTGATGTGATATTTGCCCGTTAATTATCTGAGGTAATTTTACCCTTTAATTCTCTTATTAATTTTTTGTGTAAATAAAATTATATTTTTATACATGCCTCTTTAAATAACCTTGAGCTTTGCCATTGTCGATAATTCACCTGACCTCGTTGCACTCTCTCGCTACTCAGCCCATCTGAACTCGTGGTTTTCCGTCCCTTTTGTCGGTTCGCTTTCAAGTTATTGGTCCCTCCCTGATAGATATAATATGGTATTGATATAATGTAATGTCATACCACGACAGTGAGGTTGGAGGAGATGTTGTTTCGTCTTATCCTTGCCCGACTAGGTTATTTCTGAGGCTATCAGAGGAGAGGTTGATTGGTCCTCACCCTTGCTTGACTACGTCCTCTCTAGTGTTTATTAGTAGAAACATTGATTGATCCTCATCATTGCATGACTGCGTCACTCTATGGGCTGGCGGAGCAGTGGTTGATTGATAATTATCTTTGCCAAACTACCTCATTTCCAGTGGCTATTTTATGAGAGGTTAAATAGCTCTCACCCTTACATGTTTAATTCATCTCTATGGGCTGTTTGATGACCTATTGATTGGTCCTCACCCTTGCCTGATTTCTTTATCTCAATTGCTTATGAAAGAAGAGGTTTATAGATCCTCATAGTGCCTAACTACGTAAATACTAGGTGCTGTCGGAGGAAAGGTTGGTTGGTCTTCACCCTTCTCTTACTATTTCATCTTTACTGGATGTCGGAGTTAAGGTATATTGTTCCTTCCTCTAACTTGACTAAGCCATATTTATGGGCTATTTGAGGTGAGGTTGATTGGTCATCAACCTTTGCCTGACTACGTCATTCTAGGCATTATCTTTAGAGGAATTGATTGTTCCTCACCTTTGCCTGATTAGTTCATCTCTACAGGATGTCTGAGGAGAAGTTAATTATTCCTTACCTTTGCTTCACTATGATGTTTCCATGGCTTATACGAGGAGAAGTTTATTGGTTCTCCCCAAAGCCTGATTACACTATCTCTAGATACTTTCGGAGGAGAGTTTGGTTGGTCCACACCATTGCATGACTACCTCATCTCTAGGACCTATCTGAGGAGAGTTTGATTGATCGTCACCCTTTCCTGTCTACGTCATCTCTAGGGGCTCTCTGAGAAGAAGGTGAGTGGTCCTTACACTTTATTGACTGTCTTTTCTAGAGGTTGTCGAAGTAGAGTTTTTTATCCCTCTTCTTGCCTGATTACTTTCACTCTACTGGATGTCACAGGAGAGGATGATTGGTTATCATACTTTCCTCACTATATCATCTCTGTGAGCCGTCGAAGACGAGCTTGATTGATCTTCGCCCTTGCTTGACTATTTTCTTTCAATGGGTTGTCGGAGGAGAAGTTTATTACTCTTCATCCTTGCTTAACTACGTCATCCTTACGGGCTATCAAATTAGAGGTTGATTGGTTCCCTTTCTTGCCTGACTACATCATTTATAGGGTCTCTCTGAGGATAGGATGATTGATCCTCACCCATGCCTGACTATTTCATCTCTAAGAGCTGTAAGAGGAAAGCTTGATTGATCATCTCCCTTGCGTGACTACCTCATCAACATGGGCTGTCGGACGAGAGATTGTTTGGCCCATATCTTTGCCTGCCTACATCATCCATAGAGGCTATCGCAGGATAAGTTGATTTGCCCTCACCAATGCCTGACTAGGTCATCTTTTGGCGCTATTGGTCTTCACATTTTCCTTACTACGACATCACTCCGGGCTGTCGGATGAGAAGTTGATTGGTTCCCTCCTTTTCTACTCCGATAGGAGGAGAGAATGATTAATCTTCCCCCTTGCTTGATTAAGTTATATATATGGGCTAACTAAGGAGCTGTTGCTTGGTCCTTATCCTTGCCCAACTACATCATCTCTAGGGGCTGACCGGATGAAAGGTTGATTACCCATCGTCCTGGGCTGATATCTTATCTTTAAGGGCTGTCCCTGGAGATAATGATTGCTCCTATTTTTTCCCTGACTACATCATTTTACGGAGTGCTGGATGAGAGGTCGATTAGTCGTACTCTCGTCTGACTACCTCATCTCTGGGATATGTGGGAGTAGAAGTTGATTAATCTTCACCCTTACCTGACTACTTCATCTCTATCGGCTGTCGAAGGAGAGGTTGACTATTCCTAATCTTTGCCTGACTATCATCCTATGGGATGTTGGAGGAAAGGTTGATCATTATCCCACCCTAGCTGACTAGGTCCTCTCTGCTAGCTGTCAGAGGAGATGTTGTTTGGACGTCATCCGTGCCTGCCCAAGTAAGCACGCTCAATCTTATGGCAAATTGGTTTAGCAGCAATCAGTGGGATGTAGCAGAGCGAATTATTTAGCTTTGAATCGGGGCTGACGAACCAACTAGGATTTATATTTTAATACATATCAGAGTGCAATGTAAATAGTCAAATATTCACTTCTTATTTTGCAAACAACTGCACGAAAGTCGCATATAGATTCAATACCATATTAGCTCAATTTGGATGATTACAACGGATTATTTTCCAGCGAGAAGGGAAAAAACTCTATTATGTACTCGGAGAGAGATGAATGAATGGGATGACAATGGTTTCAAATTTGAAAAGGAAACCGATGAAATTCAACGAAATAAAAAAATGAAGAGAAGGGTCGGTGACAAAGAAAGCAGTATCAAATACAGGCCCTGGATTCGACAAAATCCATTCACAATTTTAATTTTGTTATTTCTCGCTACACATAGCTTTTGGTAAAAATAAATGCAGTTAAGCAAAAATATATGCTATTAATGATAAAGCTGATTTATTCTAAAAATGATTAAAAAAAAGGATATTCTTTTTTGCTAAGAGGTTTAACGCAAAAGAAAACTAGAAAGCAATCATAAAGCGCATTAGACCTCTGTCAGAAAACGCGTAATTTCATATGTACGAGTATATATAAAGTGAATAATTTATTCAGAATTCAGAGCCAGATCTAGATCTTACTCGTAATATACAGCCAAATCTTTCATGTATGCCTTAACTTTTCATAAAATTTTAGTGAAACCCGTAATTAACTTTTTTGAGAGATTTTGTACACAAACAGAAAAGAATAAGCAATCCAAACTCGTATCTGGCATTGGACCCTAACCAAAATCTAATCAAATCTTTCTTCACCCCAGCAAAATCCGTTAATAACGGCAATCTATCTTGTGGAGAAACAAATTCACATCCACAGGTGATCATTTACCTCTGCGGAGGTGAAAAACCCCCAAATCAGTCCACGCCGAGGATAGTTTTAATCTTAACAAGCGCGTAGAAGCGACCTCTAAAACTTATGCACACAGCAATAGGGGACATCACGAGCTGATACGAGGGAAATGTCCCTCTGTCTCGCTGCTATTATCATGGGTCTAGGGAGGGTGATAGTTTCAAATTCAACAGGCACGTAGAAGCGACATCCTAAAATTCCGAGCAAAGAAACATAGGGAACGGTACAAACTGATACATGGGGACATGCCTCTCTGCATCTCTGTCATTGTCATGGGGGTTTATAACTGAATATGAAAAGATTTATTTGATAAACGTCGCTTTAAAATCAAAAGGTTTCCTCGGATTTTATAAAGACAAGAGCGACGTTTCAGGTAAATACTCCCTAGCATCTTATATTGCTCATTCGTCGGTACCTAAGTATTTTACTTTGAATTTACATAATAGTCTGGTAGAAGAACTTAGACAAAAATATTATTATAATTTCCTTTTCAGCCTCCAAGGTCGTCCTATACAAGGATACAGAGATACGGTTTCTTTTCCGTTGCCGAGACAAGGTTAGAACTGTTTAGCAGGACAGCCAACTCATAGGCAAACGATAATTTTTAAATATTTATTAGTAGGGACTTTTGTTGGTTTGTGTTACGAGAGAAACGTCATATCGCAGGACGTAAATAGTTATTTCGAATCTATATTTTTTCAAGTTTAAAAGGATCCATGGTTTCAGTCATATACAAACAACAAATTCAAATGATCGAGACTTGCTTGTTTTTCCTCTGTGCGAAATAGGAGCGGCGTCAGGAGCTCTCCCGCTCGAGTAAATTCCTCTTTAGGCTATTCGATCCTATGTTACTTACATTCATACATTTTTGCGGTTCCATAACTTCCCTACTCTCTTTCCAAAAGGCTTTCTCGAAGAAATACTTCTATCTCTTAAATAATTCTTATTAAAATGAGGAATAATAATTTTTTACATAGGTACAAACTAAGATAGAGGGGGATAGATAAAAGAACAATAACGGTTATGTAAATGTGCCAAGGTCAGAGCAATAGTAAGAAATCCTAAATCGGTTAGAAAAGTCTCTTGGAGTTCCTCACCCTTCTTTAGGAGCACCACACCTTCGACTGGGCAACCATCCATTTCTCTAAATAAAGAAATTTCTAGAAGACTTTTATAGGAGTTAGCACTGTTTTGAGAGTACTCAGTGCTCCTGCCGATAAAAGTTTTATTAGTATTTAGGGAATATAGGTCTGTAATCGGAGTATATAGTGTAATATCATGTCAGAAACAATTAAAGAGAAAATAACTATCGTCAAAACTTCAAATTTATAGAGAGGATTTATTGTATTTCTATCGGATAAGTTATTTCTAAAATTTCTTCTAACGAAGCCATAGAACTTACCATGGCGTTAAGGTGTTGGAATAAAGAAGGGAATCGGTATTGGCCGAAGCTTAAATTCATGAGCTTGAAACAAATTACAAGCGTTAAAAACAAATGTGAAAGTTAAGTTCAAGAAAGTTGGGTTGAAAATTAGATGTCAAAATACAGCAATGAAATTCTTGCAATGAGAGAATGCAATTGCAATCAGGTTAGTCATTTTTACAATGTTTTAAAATAAAGATGGGGAATAATTTATTGGAAATTTTATCTGCTGGCCAAAATCATTCTTTTGTTCGAAGCTTCTTCACCTTAATTTTACCCCAAAATTAAATACAAAAATCTCAATATTTTTTTTATTTTTTTATGTAATTTTCTTAAAATTAGCATAGAATAGAAACTGCTGAAAATTGAGATAATTGTTTCTCTTCTGAGAAAGAGGTAAAAAGGTGGATAACTAGAAACTAAAGGATAAGGAAAATAAGGATGACGAAAATTGCAAAGCGAATCTTATTGAACGACTTTGTCCGGCAAATGGCGATGGTGTCCAAAGACCTCGGTGACTTCTCTGATAGCAGGAAGGAGTCGTTATCATAAATATGATTATCATAGAAATCATTATGATCCCCATCGCCTACGTACACATTTATAACTGTGTGAAGTATGCGTCGACTTAATAAGGTGAAAAATAACCGACACTTGGCCCGAATTCACACAGGAGTGAAATGTTGCCTTATTTATTTATTAACACCAACCAACGATGGCATCCTCACCACCTTAAACTTTTAAGATATTTGTAAAGAAAGGGGTGAATTTAATTGAAGTGAAAATATTGTAAACATTTATAGTCCGAGTACCTAAAAGATGAAACTACTTGTAGATGCAGTGTTCTCAATGAAGACGATGGTTTACCGCAGTTTAATAACAAACATAACACCATGAGTAAATTTGCTCGTACACGCCCAACTGCTTTAATTGCTTTTGAACGCGGGTGAAAAGTAGTATGAGAGGACGAATTGTTTGAAATTGTCGACAAAGGAAAATACATAATCGAATTGTTCCATGGAGGTTTGTTAGCGCATTGCCTTTAAGGATGATAACTAACTTTTGTTAACTAACACCTCCCGACCTTACTCCTTTATAGCCAGGTCCTTATTATTCTCCCTAAAGCCCCTCACCTGTATTTTATAGACCTGTATTTTCGTAGCGTTTACAGGTATTCTTCCGAGAATAGGGGTGGCGAATCTTGCCTATGGAAGAACTTCATACATTAACCGCTCTCTTAACGTTCTCTGCCTGGAAGAAGGGGATACTTCATCTCTCTCAGAAAGAAAAGCGTCACTTTATTCGAAGGGGGAGAGGGTGCACTTTGTCTCTGCCAGGAAGAAATGGAAAGGGGGTACTATGTATCTGCCAAGAAGAAGGGGTACACTTCATCAATCTATGCGAAGAGTCTTACGAGTGCAGAGATTGGCTGCAGCTCAACGTAGTCGGTCGGAGGGACAGGATTTTATAAATATTTTTTATTGTTTTCTTTCGATAATACCACATCTTAGAATGAAGGGCACATAGAAGAATGTTAATAACAACAACTCCCGTAATAGTCCCGCACACAACCAAACCCTCAGAAATCTAACACGAAATTTGATATTTTTAACCCAAACGCGCGTGGTCTAACAAAGAAGAACGATGAATTTAAAGGCTTAGTTGCAAGAGAATATTTTTATATTATGGAGACATGATTAGAATGTGTTAAAAGGGACCATATTAGACAATATACCGACCTGGCTATAAAATTATTAATAAAGGGGGTTATATCGAAAGAGTTGGTGATGCTATTTTATACAGAATAACGAACTATCGGCGATAATGAGAGGCATCAATTTAGATATTACATCAGAAGTTTTAGCTATCGAGCTTATTATAAATACGATCAAAATCAATTTTGGCGTGAGATATGTATAGGCCACCATGCAAGTAAAAGAGTATGTTATTATGTATAAAACCATTTATGCATTAATTTGAAAATAAGTAACGGTTATATGCAGTCGTTTAAATATTCCGAACGTAGATTTTTTTATATGAAACGTCGGTTATTGCAGGAAATCGACTTGTAAAATTATAATTGATAACTAGTATCATCAAAATGTAGAAAAACAACAAATTTAAACAAATTAGTTGAGAATATATACATTGGCGTAAAACTTGGGAACAGGGATCATAAAATAATTCGATTCAACTTAAATATTCCTAAAACTGTTCACGTGAGCTCTTATCTCATCCAATCTTATAATTTTGCTCAATTTAGCTCCGCTTAAAACTTATAAATATAGATGAAATTTTAAACATTAAAAACGTTCTGGCGATGTATAATAATTTACATCGGTAAAATTTCACTATAATTAACGAAATAGTATGCTATAAACCTAGAGGCTTTAATACAGTATAACTTTCAAGGTCTTAATACCAAGTACAATGGATCAATCACTAGCTGCTTTTTTCAGGGATCTATTATCAGAACTTTACTTTTTTTAATATATATAAAACTTAACAGGAATTTATTGGACAAAATATCAGAATGTGCTTAGGACATGTACCTCAAAAATTGTGCAAACAACAATAGTGACTAATGAAACTTGCAAAAGGAGTTAGATAGAATAGCAAAATGGTCGTAAAGTTAATAAATGTAATTCAAAGTTGACAGACGGGATTAAAATATGACTATTCAATCTTTAACAGAGTCAACGCGCAAAATGATTTAGGTGACATATTATCGAATGATCTAAAAGTTTCAAAACGATGCACTGAAGCGTCACATATGCTCAATAGGGTGTGTGGATACATAACTAGAAATTTTACCTTTGAATCGAAAGATTTTATACTTTCTTTATATTAATCACTCGTAAGGCCTCATTTGGAGTATGTTTTAAATTCTGGTATTCATACTTAAAAAAATACATTGCAATAATGCAACCCGTCCAATGTAGAGCAATAAAATTAATTCTAAATTTAGAAATAGATCGTACGAAGAAAGGTTCAAACCTAAATTTACTTTCACCGAAATATCAGCATGTTTGCAGGTAAATTTACTGTACTGTTTAAGATACTAAACGGATTTACCATTAAAATATAATATTTCTCTATTTGAGCTAGATACCCAAGCTGCAACTAGAAATACAGGTTCAAACTAGTAACAAAAGATTTAGCAGTGCGATAGCACAAAATTTATTCACTAACTCTATAATTTAAGAAGGGGATTTTTTTGATTGTTTGAATAATAATTTCATCTTAGTTTGGTTATGACTTATGTTTTTTTATCAAAGTTATTTCTAATAATTCTTTTATAATATCAAAAAACAAAATGGTGAAGTTCAGAAATAAATATAAGTATCGAAATTTTGTGAATTTTTTAAAACCCAAAGAATTACAAATGTTGAAGTTCAGAAAATCTATTTTTATATATCTTCTTCTATAACTATATTTTAACAACGTGATATTTTGAAAGGGGGGAAATTTAGTTTAGAGTTCCTTTTTAAAATTATTATAATTGGCGAAGTTCAGAAAATTTAAAAGAATTTAACCATGGCTGCTTTTTTATAGATTTTAAATTTTAATCTTAGTAGCGAAGCGCAAGCTCCCCTCGTAGGGAGGAGTGGCGAAGCCATTGCCTGGTTTCATTATAAAATAACTCAAACTTAGAATGGCTTGTTTAGGAATGTGGGCGAAAGTATCATATTACAATGAATATTTTGAGAATAGCATCAAAAAAATTACCTTGCAGAATTAAGAGGTGTGAATCCAATTTTTTATCTATATTATCTCTTCCTTTCCCTCTATTTTTTTAGCTAACTTAAAGTGGATCTGAATATCTTTATTTAATCGTAATTCTGTCATTCTATAAAAGAAAAATATAGTCTCAAATCAGCTTTAACTGCAATGAGGGTGAATTTCCCTCAAAATTCAATGGAATGGAAATCGGATGAGATGAAATCAATTGAACATGTCTTCGATATTTTGACATATCATTCCGTCTCTTTTCATCTCTCTCGTCCGACTTGTCATATCATTATTTCCAACTCGATTCATTGCTGCGTTATTCATTCTTTTATTAAAGATCATGCTTCAGCATAAAATGGCATTGGAATATACCTACCCTTATTCCGAAGTGATAATTGAATGTATATTTTGAGGTTTCTTGTCTTATATTTCGCCTTTAATATAAAATATGAAGAAACACGAAGGATATATAAATACGACACCAATCTCCTTCTAAACAATGATTCGTATTTACGTTGGCAGTATACAAGGTTTAAATGAGTATCTTGCAACTAAGGTGACATCGATAGAGAAAGATAGGTTCTTACAGTAGGGGCGAATTTTAATTTCCAGGAAATCGGTTGAAGGTGGGAAGGAAACTAATTGGAGTGTGTTCCTGAACTTGCCCCCTGATATTTTTTTATTAAATGAGATACAATTTTGGCGTCATCTCACTGCGTTCAGTACTCTTCATAGTATTTTGGTATCCGCTAGCAGCGAGTTCAGTACGCTTCTGATGGTATCCGTTCCGACTGTGTTCAGTAAGCTTCTGCATATTATTATGGTATCAGCTCTCACTTATGTACATCAATATTGTCTGTGCTTATCCATCACAACGTTAGAATTGCTTTAACTTTCTATTTAAAAGGTTTACTGCGAACCTACATTTTAAAGCGATTTCGGATTAACCGCAATAAGTTAAATGTTCGTTTTAGCTTCATCTTTCAGATTACCAAATAAGTTCGATTTTTTTTAACGAGGTAGATAAATAACATAGTGTAAACAATAGAATTTATTCTACACAATGGTTGTCACCTGTTTCAGAGATCTTTTTGCAAACTAATAACAGTTTATCTTAGCCTCTTGAATAAAACTCTTCAGGCTATGAAGCAAAAATATCGAAGTATCTCTCTTCGAGTAAGTCCTTATCACAGAATCTTTCATTGCGACTCTGATTCAGTCAAGATGAAACAAGGTGAAGTATACGCTGCACAACTGCGATGAATTAAAGGTGAAATTATTCAAAATTATTAAACACTAGGCAATCATGAAGGATTTATGTTTTTGCTAAGCAATACACGATCGCACATCACACTTGTAGTTCAAGAGACATTGAAGAGTCTAGGCTTGGAGCTATTGTTACATCCGTCAGCACACTCTAACGTGTCTCCTTCGGATTACAAACCCTTTATGTCTTTGGGCAATCAGATTCGCAATCAAAGATTCTTTGATAAGCAGTGAATCGAATAGAAACTTCAACAGTTCGGTGTTTTAAAAACTAACTAGTTTTATTTAAGGGCGTTTGAGAAGAAAAAGATATATGAAACTGATGAACCATTTTGTACCAATAAAGCGGCCGCCGCCGTGAGAGAAACCTGCATAAAATTTTAACGCTTTGTTTTTTGTTAATTTTTCCTCTTCCTGTGTATAGAGGTGTTGGTGGTTTGTGGGTAGGGGTGCTGGTGGTGGGTGCGTAGGGGCCTTGATGGTGGGTAGGTGAGGTGGTGCTAGTGGTGGGTGAGTAGGGGTCCTGTTTTTACCATATAGGTCCTTGATGGTGGTGGGCAGGTGCGGTGGTGCTGGTGGTGGGCGGGGACAATGTTGATGGTGATGGGCATGGGCAGTGGTAGTGTTGGTGAGCAGAGGCATTGGTTTTATATGATTATATTTGGTATTAAATTCCCTTTCAAATCATATATGGCAACCTTTCTTTGTTTTTCTTTTTTTTAATTTCATCCCTAAACATGGCATTAATTTCAAAGTGGTCGATTTACCCAAGTTTAAGAGAAAATAGCGGCCAAATTTTGCCCTAACCAATTCTATTCTTTAGATTAATTCGGTAGATGTGAATTTTATTTCTTTGGCAAAGGTTAGAAATGCGGCCAAATACTCGAATTAATCTACATAGTGGATCTTAAATTACGAATTTCGTTCATCTATCGTTCATTTATCAATTTTCCTCATTTGTGCGATAAGTATAATTTGTTTTAAATAAAAAAGACGTGTTCTTGTCTCCTCTTCTTAGTGATATACATAAGAGTGAAGGTGCTTCATCTTCCATCACGAGCTTTGGGGGTAAAGTCTACGGGATTCTGAACACTTCTTACGTTCTTTTGAATTAAATAAAAATCCTCATGGCTAAACTATTTAAACTAAAGCCTTGTGCTTGGTCTCATTAGCTAGCAATAGCAAATTTTCTATTTGAGGGAGGGTACTTGTCCCGTAGATGGGATTATTAGAATCCCACGATTTCCTCAAGCAAAACGGAGAACCCTGATTTTTCCGATAATAAATTTTATTGTTTGAACGGTTTTTTCTTTTATTCAAAGAGGTTAAAAAAACGAAATAACCAAAGTGCGAAGCTGATACGACGGATATTATTGGACGTATCAAAATAACATAACATAACCTATGTTATATTATGTTACGTTAGGTTGCATGTCATAAAACATACATATATCATCTTCAGCTAAAATGGGAAAGAATAGATCAAAAATATTAAAAGGTTATGGGAAGCTTTATACTCATATTTTAGGAAGCATTAAGTTAAAGTGACCCAAAACATTTGCCATTTAATATTGTTCTTATTTCTTTAAGATGTAAATGATTAATTTCTATTATAGTATATTTCTAATAAGAAGCAGCTCCGTAATATTTTAAATTATTAAGTTAAATGTTTTACTTCTATTGGGTAACGATGGGTCCTATTTCAAATTTCTGTATTCTTTTGAAATGAGGTGTCTGTGAGGTGTGTTCCCTTCGTGATAGAGTGGTAGGAAGCACCTGCGAGGTGTGTTGCCTTTGTGATGCAGTAAAAGGAAGCACCTGCGAGGTGTGTTGCCTTCGTGATGATGTGAAAGGAAGCGCTTACGAGGTGTGTTGCCTTCGTGATGGAGTGAAAAGAAGCGCCTTCGAGGTGTGTTGCCTTCGTAATAGAGTGAAAGGAAGTGCATGCAAAGTATGTTGCCTTCATGATGGAGTGAAATAAAGCGCTTCGAGGTATGTTGCCTTCGTGATTGAGTGAAAGGAAGCACCTGCGAAGGTTGTTCCCTCCGTAATGGAGTAGAAGGAAGCGCCTGCGAGATGTGTTGCTTTTTTGATGGAGTGAAATGAATTACCTGCCAGGTGTGTTGCCTTCGTGATGGATTGTAATGAAGCAGCTGCAAAGTGTGGTGCCTTCGTGATGTAGGGGATTGTAATGAAGCACCTTCAAAGTGTGTTGCCTTCGTATAGAGTGAAAGGAAGCACTTGCGAGGTGTGTTCCTTTCGTGATGGAGTACAAGGGAGCTCCTGCGAGATGTGTTGCCTTCTTGATGGAGTGAAGTCAAGCACCTGCCAGGTGTGTTGCCTTCGTGATGAATTGTAATGAAACAGATGCAAAGTGTGTTGCCTTCGTGATTGAGTTAAATGAAGCACCAGCCAAGTGTCTTACCTGCGTGATAGATTGTAATAAAGCACCTGTAAAGTGTTTTTGCCTTCGTGATGGAGTGTAATGAAGCGTCTGGGGGGTCTTTTGCCTTCGTGATGGAATGGAATGAAGTGTCTGCAAGGTGTGTTGCTTTTATGATTGATTTGAGTTGTGGGTAGCGATTTACACCTGATCTCTGTTCTTAGTAAACCAAGTTTTTCCTTTTTATGTACGTTCTATTCATTGTCACTTCCCATAGCCACTTTCTTTTCAAGATTCTTTGAATATTTTTTCGTGCTAGCCTCCGATTAGATTTGGATGCATTTTTGACCCGGGTTCTAAACGAATTTATGTTTTCTTGGCTATTACGTCTTAAAGAGCGTTTCTATGTAGAATACTGACCCCTATTCGAACCTCTTAGAACGTTTTATGATTAACGAGAGGAAATGTGATCAATGTTTTATTATACCAATTGTGGCTCACAAGTGAGCAAGGAAATATTTAATAATAATAATGAGTTATTATGACTGTCTTCAAGGATATGGTTCTTCCCAAAGCACCCATATATTTCCCTTCCCCCCTCCCAAAAAAAAAGAAATTGTGAGACTTGAAGGCACCAAGATAGGGCAATGAGCTATCGGAGCAGGCAGGTACAATCACCCCTGCAATACAGACTACAAGGAACACTCAGTAGCGAAGCAGAGCCAGAGACGGGGTATGGTGAGTGAGAAGGACAGGTAGGAGAGAGCAGGAGTCTGTATGGACTTGTACTTAAGAAGAAGGACAATAAAGATGATGCAGTGTCGAATAGGACGCCATTGTAGATTGCAAAGCAGGAAATTGTTGGAGAAACGACTCCAGCGGAGAAGAGCTCCGGTGTAAAGATTTGAAGGAGTTTGAGAGATCGAAGAGTGGAAGCCAGTCATCCAGCGAGAAGGAAGTTGCAGTAGTCAAGGCGGGAAGGAAAGAAGGCATGAATGGTAATCTCAATGCTATTAAGGTCGAAATAGAAGCGGATGCGGCTGAGATTACGGAAGAAAGCAGAGACACGATTTACAAACGTTTGCATCATGAGTTTGGAGAAAGAACTGACTATCAGTGTAGATAATGTGATACAAATCAATATAGATACCGTGGTAAAACAAAATAAAGTTACTCTGATAAAAAAAAAACTTCAATATAGATAATATAGTAAAAATAAATCAATATAGATACTTTGATAGAAACAATCAATATACAATTGTGGCTAAAAGTTTTGAGTCTACTATATTTCTTCATATAGAAAAATTAATAAAAGTAATCCAGCGTCGCATTTTGTTTTAGTATATTCTTATCTAATTTGAAGGTGAAATTAGAACCTAAACCTATTTTTTTAATAAATATAGTCAATTGATGCATGGATTCAACATTTAAAAGGATATCCTTGTTCTTCCTGACAGCTTCAATTCGTTTTGGCATGCGGAGACCAAATTTGTAATAATATCTTGACTCAAATTGCTCCATTCTTATTCAATATGCACCAGCAACTGTTCACACTTGGGTGACGTCACGTTGATAAATGCAGTTATCATCACTAAATTGGTCCTGAGCTGTTTGAAAAAAGTACTAATGAAACCCGTTTTGCTACCAGTTTGAGTTCATGGCAGTGTTCTTGGTCAAAATTGTTTCATGCTCTAGTTCCCTTAGATGAGAAGCAGCCACAGACATGAAGACGTACGGTTGTTTCACCGTGGGCATGACACGGGACTCATGAAAGCACTCTCATTTCCCCTCCTGACGAGGGATCTTACAGAATCTCCAGACAAGCAGACGAGAGCTTCAAAGAATATTTCTTTGCCCCATTCTTCAAAGGTCTATTCTTTATATTCTTGCAAAAGAAGAACCTATCTCTAAGATTCTCTTGGTTAGATGAGGCTTCTTCGCAGCCCTTCTCGACTTGAGACCTTTGTCAAAAAGTCTCCGCCTCACTCTGCGCGTTAAATGAAGCGTCGTTCACACCTGCTTTTTTTTCAATCGTGAGCATATTTCTCACTTGAGGCCACCCGGAGTAGCGGAACCAGGATAAAGATTGTGGGAAATGGAGGGCTAGCCTGAATTCCTCTGTCTCAGTAGTCTGAGAGAAGGGCATTGATGATTAATAATGGTTATCTTACACAGTATTGATAATAAATATCAGTATCTCGCACAGGAGTGAATACCATCTCTTTCATATCCGAAATTTTTCCACACATCAGAAAATTAGGAATTGTGGTATCTGTGTAGTTTTGGGACGTCAGGTAATGTATAATACTGAATTTAATAATTATTTTTGAGATTTACCTATACTTTAGACGTATCATTTAAGATACATTCAATCGCAGCGGTTTAAAATACTGTTTATATATGTATATATATATATATATATATATATATATATATATATATATATATATATATATTCTATATTATTACATAACTCTTTCTGAATAGTAGAATACAAATATGGCTTAAAAAAGAAATATAAACATAAACGGTTCTAAAATTTTGAGTCTTCTGCCCTCTAGCCCCATCCCCTTCCCTGGATCCGCCCGTGGCACCTCGATTCTTGAGCTGGGCTCTTACCAAAAGGCAATCTTGGCGTTTATTTGAAGACTTTGGGCTTCCAGAAGACTTCTTCTCATGAATGAAACCTCTTTGAGGTGTGGCAATGTATACCAAGCTGCTGAATGTAACATAACCACAATCATTTCCCTGCAGAGGTGTATATGTGTGCCAAATTTCCGCTCAATCACTCCAGAAATGTGTACGTGCATCAAGAAAACACACGCACACAAGCACACTCACAGAGTGCGTTGATCCAGAAGCGGAAAAAAAAGTTTAAAAGAAGCCTCTTCCCGGAATACATTTAAGGCCCGCGCCCGAGCTCAGTAATGGGCATGGAGCCTAGAGAACACGTACCATGCGTGGTACTTCGTGCGGAGTTGGCATCTACACTTCATCACAAAGAGTAGGATTTCCCTGAATGAAATACACTTTATTATGACGAGCGACAGCAATGAAAAGGCGTTAAAAATACATACTAACGTAGAGCCCCGTACTATGTTCAATTTCATTATTTTTCTTTATCATGTCTAGGCCAACTAAAACGTTCAAAAAATAAATATTTGAACCACGAACTTTACTCATGAAAATACAGGATGGGGTGCGTAATTTGTGGCCGATAATAACTTTGAAGTCCGCGTTTTCTTGCGTCACTTCTCTCATCTTTCCCTCATAGTAGACTCAGTTGTGCATCATCAGTGAAGGAAGTAACACACTGACTGAATACAATAGCTCCAAAGATTCACTCTAGGAGCTCCATTGCGAAGAAGATTTTAGAATATGTGAATGTTGATATGAGTGCGGTACAGATGATCAAGAATGAGTTGGATGAGTGAGGTTGTTATTACTAGGGTACAGTGGCTCATAAACCTGACACTCATTGTTCCTATACAAGGCCATCATTGACTACAATGCCATGGAAAACAAGAGAGTGTCAGACGCTTTCATCAGAAGTAAGGGCACGAGACATCCATACAAGTGAGAAAGGGTCAATTTATGTCCCAGAAGATGAAGGACAAGCTGAAAGAACTTAGACGAAGCTTATGAGCAAACTAGAGCATCCGCTTTAGCCGGCATGCATTGGTTCTTCTCAGACGAGAAGAATTTCTACCAGAACCAGGTAGTGCACTCGCAAACCAACCCCTGACTTGCTGTGTCCCCAAAGATGTACCGAAAGTCATGAAGACCGAGTTCCCGGTCCACATCTTGGTACTTGCAGTTGTCAGTAGTTAGGCCCACGTTAGGGCCCCATTTATCTTGCCGATGGCCCTCAGACTCAATACAGAGGGCTACAACTTTGCCTGGATGAGTTGGTATTTCCCTGGATCAAACACTTGGCCGCTAGAAGGTCAACTCCTAAACAGAGAGTAATCTGATGAGTCTCAAGTCGGGTGATCATGGAGAAGGACTCATCAGTCGCCAATAGAAAATATTACACTTTTTTATGTTATCTCTTGAGATATGAGTCACTTTTGGCTTGATAAGAAAGCACTCTTATTTCTAATAATTGATGTTTCTCTTTTTTTCTTTAAGGGCTGCATGTAAATGGTCCAACTGAACAATAGTGACTATTGCTTAACTTTGCTGAATGATAAGACTCCAAGGCGGCATTCTAATTAATTTGCCAGTTTGTTTGTAATTGGTTATTAAAAAGTCAACAGACACCCCAGATATATCTTTAAACAAAATAAAAAATACCTTATTTCGTAACGGCTCAAGGTACAAACCCCCAACGGCAGATCAGGCTAACTGTGCTAGGGTGAAAATACCCAATGGAGGATCAGGCTAACGGGGTTAGGGCATAAATCCCCAACGGTGGATCAGCTACTCACGAACAGAGTAAAAATACCCGCCTGCGGATCAGGGTTACAGAGCTACGATAAAACCCCCAACGGTTGATCAGGCTGACGAACTACAGTCAAAATATCCAAGATTTTTAACAACATAAAGTTCAAGTGGACTAGCACAATCCTATAATCTTTCTGCTACACAAGAAAAGAGGACAAATTAATTTCACAAACTAGCGATTAATCACCATTTCTTCAGCTGTCTATCACACTTCATCAAGGCAATTATCAATACTCTACAAAGCCACCTTGATAAACAACAACCGAAAGAACACTTATGGTTCAGAAATAGTTTCTCACCGAACGACTACCATCTTAATAGCCAACTTATGGAAATAACCTAAGAATGCATAATAATGATCCTGGTCATTGCGGCCGATCCTAAAGCCTTTGACCAATAATAATAGCCGTAAATTTAAGTTTAGGAAACAAGAAATAGTCCGAGAAGCAAGATCAGGGCTGAAGAGTGGATGAGGTATGATTTGCCATCGAAATTCCCTCAAAGTTTCTCTTGTTAGCCGTGAGAATGGGCTGGAGCATTGTCATGAAGGAACATAATTTCTTTGTGCAAGCTGATCATCCCGCAACGCTTTCGGCACCCAACAGATATGAACTGAGCTGAGACCAAGATGCTGATCCTTGGGAAATATCGACCTCTTTCGCAATAAATTCAATGCTAATCCTGCAATCTTCATCCAGAAGGTTTTGAACGGCGGCCATCTTTTCAGCATTGGTTGATGTGGATGGTTTTTCTTCTCTCTCGTCGTCATCGAGGTCTTCTCTTCCTTCTTTGAAACGTTTCATCCATCTTTAAGATACTGTTTCTATGTGCTTCAAAGAATCGACAATAGCAAGGGATTTCCAATAAAGTTTTGTTAAAAATTTGATAATAGCTCTGATTCCAAAAGTTTGCTTTTCCATCGATAAAAAAGCTAGATATCCTGTAAGCAGTCACTTGCTACTCGTACCTGAAATGCGTCAGTTGAATAAATGACGCCTTTGCCGGTATCAGCACAAATCAAAAATATGATAAAGCTTGTTTTAATTTTTAATAATTTACATCATAGTGTTTCAAATGCAAATTTATATACATTAATTAACGCAGGTTAATAAAAATTACAAAGCACGTAGAAATTTATGTAAAACAAAATGTTGAACTGGAAAAACCTTTATAGAGCCAATAGTGAAAATTGAGAACACAATATTTTGCAACACATTCATATAAACATGGTTTAGTATTTAGTTACATGACCCTTGTTGTCGAATACAGATTGCAGCTGCTTTCAATAACCTCCTACCATTATTCTACAGGTATTGGGCCTGATTTTGTTCAATTCCTCTAAACATATTTTCTTCAAATCAAATAAGTTACACGGATCTCTTTTCTGAACCATGAGTTTCAATTCTCTCCACACTTTTTCGATTGGATTCAGGTTAGGATATTTAAGTGACCATTCCAAAAACATTAATTCTACAGGTATGCAGCCAATTGTTAGTTTGTTTTGCTGTATGCTTGGGGTCACTGTCTTGTTGAAATGTCCAAACTAGTTTCAAGTTCAGAGAGCCATGGCGAAATAACAAAGAAAGCTCAATTTTAAGAATTCCTTTGTTTTACCGTTTTCTGGGGTCTTTTCTTTTCTTCCACGTCTCTTGAACTGTTTAATTATTTCAGTCATATTCAAGTATGAGTCTATTATGTACAAAATGTTGGTTCAAAATAATAGCAAGAATATAGAGGGAGTTTAGTTTGTCGATTGTGCAGTTTCGCCTAAGCGTAACTTTGGGCAAACTGGAAAATCATTAAATGTTCGTTTGTTCCAACACAAATACAATATCAGAAAAGGTGAAAGAAATAGTGCTTTCTTTGTTCACTTATCTAAACATGGTCATCCTATCAATTGGAATTTGGCTAGATTTATTTACAACTCAGATGACTATGTTAAAAGAAATATGGTTGAATGCTTCTTCATTTATTCCTCTTCTAACTTCAACATATCTTCTGGTCTCTTTAAACTGGAACCTGTCATTAAAAAGCTTATTTTAAACGAAATTGTATATTTTAAACCTTAGCCCTTTGATTTATTATTTTTTTATATTTCTTTTGTTTATTGAACAATGTATTTATAATTACATATGTATGTTAGGATGGATCCGAAATGTTGGGGGGGTTTGAACTTGTTTTTGAGAAGTAAGACACGTAACAGTGCGGAAAATATTAGCTAAAATTCTACTCTTTCAAAGTAATATTTTCAGGCGCCCCAAAACCACTAAAAATATGTATTTTTTCCCTTAGTCATTAAAAAGCTTATTTTAAACGAAATTATATATTTTAAACCTTAGCCCTTTGATTTATTATTTTTTTATATTTCTTTTGTTTATTGAACAATGTATTTATAATTACATATGTATGTTAGGATGGATCTGAAATGGAGGGGGGGGGGTGAACTTGTTTTTGAGAAGTAAGACACGTAATAGTGCGGAAAATATTAGCTAAAATTCTACTCTTTTAAAGTAATATTTTAAGGCGCCCCAAAACCACTAAAAATATGTATTTTTCCCCTTAGTTGTAAATTAGTTCTTTCAATAACCATAATGGTGCATAAACTCTCATTAAGAAAGACACAATGCTAAGGAGGATCTTTAAGGGATTCTTCGTTGAAATGTAGAGGCGAAGTAAGCAGTCAGCTGTAGTTACTCAACATAAATGGGCCATCTTTCCTGGATTGCGATGTGCCAGATCAAGAGGACAATACCCTTTTGTGATTGTTTGATGGATTTCCAGTAAGTCTCTTTTGTCTGTGCTAAGATCCTTACAATTCAGAACTGGTTCTTCAGCATCAATTTTATCAAATGCTACAATGGGTTGTTTCTCTGTGTTTGAGAGCTGCCTGCCAATGAGATCAATGAAACCATGAGGGTCAGACGTTTTTGCCATCAAGTCTTTCTTCTAGATGTCTTAATGGAAGTCCGTTTGCGTGGAGCTGACATATGAAATGATGAAGTGGTTTATTAAGCTTCGTCTTTATCAACCTTATAGCTCCATCCTTTACTCTAGTGTTAATTGCCGTGCCATCACAACCGATTGTAATAAGGTCTTTCAGATCAATATAATTCTCCTGAACATACTCAAGCAAACTTTTACTTATTCTGTCATCTGACCCACATTTTACAGTGTAATAGCCCATGTATTTTGACCCAGGTTCCTAAACTAAAGCTATGTGTTTTTCCTGTATCTTCTTTCTATAATATTTTGTTCCCTTTCTTTGTTGGGTTAAGGTCATATCCTTCCTGCCATCAAAGTATATGCTAGTAATTAGTGTCTGCTCTTCATCTTTAAACACTTATGATCTCTTCTTTTGTCTCGCTCTTCTAACTTTGTTTCTATCTATTACTTGAGATGTATCCTTGGCTGACACTGCTCCTATATCTTGTAACAGAGAACTAGCAATAAGTGCTGTAGCTCTGTCAGACAGTCCAGCCCTATCACAAGCATGTGCGAGTGTAGGTAAATGTTTTGATTGCTTGGTGATGTCATATCATTTTTTTGACTAATTTTCTTGTAGCCTATTGACTCTGAGTATGATTAATCTTCACTTGTCTCGACTTATATAGTCTCATTTCCGGATAACTTGAAGAGGTTAGCAAGAATTGTTCTCTTTGCTTTCTCAACATTGTGGAAGTCTTTTTCTCGACAAAGGCAAATTCACTCCACCAATTGCCATTTTTCTTTCAGTTCTCTGATCTAACAGGAAATTATGTTCTTCTATTGGAACTTTTCTTTCTTAAGGACAAGAACAGTTTGATGACAACTTACACTTGCAGGTTGCGATGTCAACAAGGTTTCTTCCGTGGCTCTCACCTGAAAGCCTCAAATTATACTCTTTAAGCATTGGAGTACTTTCTTCCTTTCATGGGTTTAGGAATATTTCGATATTTTGCATGGTAAGTTTTTAACATTGTATCAATTCGTTGATTTGAAACAACTGGGATTGATGCACTATTCCAGACCATTTTAAGTTTGTCTACAACATGGTCTCCAATTTCCGATACTGATGGATCCTTATTTGTGCTTTGCTCCAATAAAAGTCTCCCAAACACGTAGTATTTCATAACACTTTCATATATTGGCAGCTGTTGATGCCATAGTTCTTACTCAGACCAAAAAATGGGACACAGGACTGACTCTCTGGTTGATTTTGTTTTATTATTTGCCATCCTTGTATTTTCAATTCTTAAAGAAAACATAAAACAAGTCTCTTAGTTTTAAAATTCTTAAATATACGAAATGCTTTAAATCATCAAAATATTATATATGGCAATGAGAGAGAACACAAGTCACCGGCTGGTACTAAGTGAAGGACGGACTGAGCCTATAAGGCATGACTGAGCTGTAACCTGATTTCGGCTAATCTATTGTAACCATGGCGTAAGCCTGAGTCACCTATTCATAGAAAACCATCTTATTTAGCAGTAACTCATACATTCTTATTCTTTTAAATTGATTTCAAGTGATTAAACATTTTTGTGAATTATAATTATAAAAGAGCATTTTTCACATATTTGAAGGGTTTGGGGCACTTCAAGATATCAACGAGTGTAGCTGAAATTTTTAAAAGATATTAATATTGTAATCCCCATATTATCCACACTATTAAAATAAATAATTCTGAAAACCAGTTTTTCGATCCACCCTAATGTATGTATTCATAGTTATGTGACTTATATTTCTACATTTCACATATCAGCCTTACACAAACAAAGAATGTCATCAACATAACGCATCCATAAAATAGGGGTTATGTTGGTCTGAGGAAGTATTTTGGATTCAAAAAACTCCATATATAGATTGGCCAGTACCGGGGACAAACAATTGTCCATAGCCATTCCAAAGATTTGAGGGAAATACTTCCCGTTAAAGGTGAATTTACAGTTGTTAATACAGAGGGAAGTAGGTTTAATAAAAGTGGAAGCCGGTATTGGGAAAACAACATTAACAAGGTACTCTTTGAGGAAATTTAGAAGATCGGGTAAGGGAACTTTTGTAAAGAGGGAACATATATCGAAACTAACCAAGCTAAAATTATCAGGGTAAGGAAGATCATTAAGTTTCCTAATGAAATCGAGATTATTAATGATGTGAGAACTAGAAACGGTCCCCACCAAAGGACTTAGGAGAGAAGCTAACTATTTAGATAGGGTATATGGAACACACCCAACCGAGCTAATAATGGAACAGATAGGATTTTCCGTCTTATGGGTTTTAATGAAACCTTTAAGCAGAAAGCGAAGGGTTGAATGAGATTCTCTGTTTACTTGGTCAATAGGATTCTTTCTAAGGTTTTCATATGTAGAGGTATCAGAAAGAAGGTTATTCATTTTATCTAAATATGAAGATTTGTCGATAAGAACGGGGGCAGCAGATTTATCAGCCTTACACACATATATATTTTTATTATTCCTAAGAGAACGTATTGCTTTATTAAATCTAAGGAGATAATTATTTTGTGCATCGCTTAAGCATTTATACACATAACCTTTCAATTGCTAAAGGTTATGTGTATAAATGCTTTAATGACTTTTCTTTTGCGGATGGGCAATTTAAATGCAGCTACTACGTCAAAGATCTAATTTTAAAAGATATCCTTAATGAACTTAAATTCACACCCCCTGATTAGGAACTCCAATTGGATCTCTGTAAACTATATTAATATATATTGTACGCTTGGTGTGACTGCATGTATTCTTAGTGTTCGACTGAGGCTGGCATTACAAACTCCATGTCGAAACTGGTCTCCAGATAATAAATACTACGCTCCTCCACAGTGGTTTTATTAACATATTTGGAATCTGTCATTGGATCTAACAATTGTTCTGATATATATATATATATATATATATATATATATATATATATATATATATATATATATATATATATATATATATATATATATATATATATATATATATATATATATATATATATATATATTCGATTAATTTGAGGCAGGTTCACGAGTTTCGGGTTGGAAAAAAACATTCCATCTCTTCTACATGAGTCGAGTTCGTTATTGAGGTTGTCCACCAAATATTTCGTATTTGGATTTTTATAAACAACTTGATGAAAAATAACTATATTTTTAAATTTGATATTTAATGAAGGGCTGGGTGGAGCTTGGTGAATCATATCCACCGAGGTGGATGAATCACAGCGATGAAGACGAAGTGTGTGCTCGACTCTCTTAATAATGTGGATCTGTGTTCCTTTATATGTGTAGAGAAGGTAAGTGCGACCACTAGGGTTTCGAGGGAAGGAGTTTTGTTTGAAGTATATATATATATATATATATATATATATATATATATATATATATATATATATATATATATATATATATATATACTTATATATATATATATATATATATATATATATATATATATATATATATATATATATATATATATATATATATATATATATATATATATATACAATGAAACCACTTTTTGATTACAAAGTTTATTGAACCGGAACTAGTTTCGATATGAAGTTTCCCATACCATCTTCAGCCGTTAACTGAGAGAAATTGACAAAGAAAACAGAAATACTAAAATATACATAAACCGGCAACTGACATTAATCAGGAGGCGTTGATTTTAGGTGATTAACAATATTTTTTAAATGAGTTCTTATACATAGCGGCTACAACTTGTTCATGGGATACTTTAAAACCTCCACCCTCACTACTATCAAACTCCCAAACTTAGTATTGTATAGATACGTAGATGACGTGATTTCCACATGGCCATTATCTGAACTAGACTTGTTTTATAATTTTTTGACAAAGTTGAATAACCTCCACCCCACCCTAGAATTTAAGGTTGAATGGGAAAAGGACAATTATCTTCCTTTCCTCGACGTTAAAGTCCTATGAATTAATAATAAATTGTCTTTTACTGTATATCGCAAATCCACTAATTCTAATTCCTGTATACATCTTTTTTTCATGCCATGATCTTAAGAGCTCTCCGAATTTGTGACCCCTCTTTCTTACAAGATGAGATCACCTTTATTACATTCTTGTTCATTGAATTAAAATATCCCCTCTACCATATGTGTGAAAGCTTATCTAAAGCTAGGGCAAAATTCTACCTTTCTAAAAATAAAAATCCTATATGTAAAAATAATTGCTTAGCTCTTCCATAGTCACCCTTTCTCAAGGGATTAAACCCCATAGTATCTCCCAACTTAACCATCTTCAAATTTTCCTCAACAATTAAAATATCATTTCGGTCCACTAAACCTGAATCGCCTAATGACATGCATTTACGTGATCCCCTGTAAAACTCCAAATTGCCCCTCCTTCTATGTGGGAGAGACCGGGAGGTCATTAAATAAACGTATTTATGAACAGAAGGGAGATATTCGTAGAGCAAGCGATGTTTCTAGTATTTTCACCAAGGTGAAAAACAACAACCACATAATTGATTTCCCTCCCTAGTGCCCAAATAATTTACCAATGTAACGATTTTGAAAAAAGAAAAATTATTGAATCTAAATTAATCAAAGAAATCCCAAACTTTAATCTGTCAGGAGGTCAACACAAATGTAGCCGCTATGTATCAGACCTCATTTTATAATTATTGTTAATCACCTAATAATAATGCCTCCTGATTAATGTCCGTTGCCGGTTTCTGTATAATTTAGTATTTCTGTTTTCTTTGTCAATTTCTCTCAGTTACCAGCTGAAGATGGTATGGAAAACTTTATACCGAAACTAGTTCCGGTTCAATAAACTTTGTGCTCAATCCCCCCTACGTGGGGGAGCTTGTGTTCTGCTACTAAGATTAAAATTTAAAATCTATAAAAAAAGCAGACATGGTTAAATTTTTATAAATTTTCTGAACTTCGCCAATTATAATAATTTAAAAAGGGAACTCTAAACTAAATTTCCCTCCTTTCAAAATATCACGTTGCTAAAATATAGTTATAGGAGAAGAAATATAAAAATAGATTTTCTGAACTTCACCATTTGTAATTCTTTTGGTTTTAAAAAATTCACAAATATTCGATACTTATATTTATTTCTGAACTTCACCATTTTCTTTTTTCAGAAATAACTTTGATAAAAACATGTCATAACCAAACTAAGATAAAATTATTATTCAAATACTCAAAAAAATCCCCTTCTTAAATTATAGAGTTAGTGATAAGCTTTAATTTAAAAAAATACAATGAGCTCTGTTTAACAAGTTCTAATCTATTTCTTTCCTTTCAAAATTCTCATATTACTACTAATAGGCCTTCCGAGTCCTAGTTAATAGCCTGAAGAAATCAGTTTCTTGAAAAACCTTTAGCAATGTCAACGATATAGAACTTTATTTAATCAATTTAAAAAAAAAACTAAAAATTCTATCGTGAAGGTTAGTATTACAATGGGAAAAGGTTGTATAACTATATAAATGATTAAATTTTGTAAGAAAAATATTTGGGGCTTGTAGATTTTCCCCCTCCCTCCTTCGTCTACCTACCCTACTTCTGTGTATATACCCTTCTTTCGACTGTCGGCCCTCTTTGTCTGTCTACCAGATCGCCCCATTTTCGACATGGCTAATTTCATCTCCTTGAGTGATGACCATTTTATAATTTTATTTTGAGCATATAAATTTTAAAGCCTACCACATTTTAAACAAGCTATGTGTCGATTATTGGACGCGTTTACATTCCCCTCCCCCTACTTGGGGTTGGAGTAGGCGTAGGTGACGAGAGTAAGTGGGTACAGGTTTTAGAATATATGATCATGGGTGGTGTTCTCCTTTGCAGAGCCTTTAAATGTTAAAAAATAAAAATCAGATAGATGAGGGATGTTATGCGGCTAACACAATCCCTTTTTGGTCCACCGAGAGCCCTTACGCAGAAAGAGAACAAGAATCATCGTCTCTTTCAAATTACCCGCTATCCTTTTTCTTTATCTTCACGTTTCCAATCTACTTTCCTATCTATTTATTAATATTATGTGTATTAATGATAATTAAATTCAATCTAGTATTAAGTGAATCAGGTAAATGTTTACCTTTATTATTTTGTCGTGGTGATCCATTCATTGTCAATTATCTAACGTGCTGGAAACTTTGGTTATCTTGTAACGTACTTTCAAATATCTAAAGTTTCTTTAAGACAGCAAACATGAAAACTTTTCAAATCATTATCTTTATCGAATCTGATTATAATCAAACTCCTCCTCTTCCGGTAATTTCACTAATTTCAAGCTTTCAAACGAGAGGTTTTGTGACCTACAACAACCCTCTCTTTCAAACACGGAAACTTGCATTCTGATGCAAGTTACCGCTACTAATCTTTCAATAGCTTTAGCTTTAAAATAATCACAATCACCCCTTTCTACAACTAGTTACCAACTAACAAGAGAATTTGGGACTTAACTATTACAACCTGTAAAGGCTAATATCTTACATAAGGGAAGGTCGATACTAACAATTTACTTTTTTTTAAAGTAGCACAGATATTCCCATGACAATATAATAATAGCCACATCGCCTTGCTTGTTTGCACATTTGTCCATGAAGGCATCGCCTTGAGAGCTATAAATGTCAGATTCAACCGGAAGCGACGATAAACGATTGTTGTGACGTCGGACGGGTTCTGTTGCGTCATCACACGTTTGACGTAGTTTGATATATGACCCTTCATAAATCTCCGGTTGGCGAGTGGACCGTCTGTGTTGCTAAGGGAAGATAGATTCAATGAAGTTGCATCTATATTTGAGTACAGCAACTTCATCCCTGAAACAAAAAAAATTCGAGATCTTCCCTTTTGTTTTCGCTTTTTAAAAATATCTTCATTATTTACACCACCGTCCTACCTAAGAATAAATGTTGATAAGTTTCGACAGTACACACTCTAAAAAGGAGTAGGAAAATCTAAAGTCTATCCTCACCCTCTCTCACACACCCATCCTGACAGATGAATAATTCAAACATATTTCCACTTAACACATATCCAATTCTTCCATAACACACACATATTTCAATATCTATTCTGGATCTTCTTCTGTCATTACACATACTACCATACACCACTTTCACTATCCAATCAGTATCTTCATCTTCCATAACACACATAATACCATTCTAACATAACACGATGACACACGCCTATTTCACTATCCATTCTGGATCTTATGCTACCATAACACACACTACCATACACCCTTTTCAGTATTAATCAAGTATCAACTTCTGATATGACACACTACCATACAGCTATTTCACTATATATTTAGGAACTCATTTTGCCATAACTGACTACCATAAAGTTACTTCACTATTCATTCAGTAACTTCTGGCATTACACACACTAACATTTACTGTGGAGAAATAAATATCACGAAGACAAACAGACACTAGTTTGTTTATACAGCGTCAACGATTATGTTCCATATGTCCCGATAATTTACCGCCCCCTCCCCTTTGCCCCGCTGCCCCAAAGATCCTCGAGCGTCGCTCGCAAAGAAGGATTACAATCACCAGATTTCTTAATCCATTAATATAAACATAGGTATGTGGGAGGAGCCTTTAGAATAAAAAATATATGAACAGGCTCACTGCCCCCTCCGATTGTTTATGTCTATTTTCGCCAAATAGACGAAATTTCACTTCTCCGTACATAAACCAGAAGGGCGAATGGTCACAACGTTGAAAATTTATGTCCTAGGAGAGAGGCTTAAAGGTGGGCCCTCTTCTCCCTCCCCCCCGGGGATAATCGACGTATATATAGTTTGATCTGGATAAATGAAGAGAGAATTGGAGTAGCAAATGAGACAATAAGACGAGCGGGATTTTCCTTCCCAAAGCTGTTCCTTTGGTCACTTAGAATAGTGGACCAGTGGTATCGAGACACTCATACCATTCTCGTCCAGAGAAATCCCACATCTCAGTTTTTCTGAATAAAAACAGAGATAACCCTCACCATTGAGGAATACCAACGTGAATTCCCATTCTAGAAAAGATTCACCTTTTGGTCAAGTCCCATCATCGAGAAGCCCGCAAATGTAACATAGGCAGAAAATCTTCAAGACAAGAAGCATTGCCTCCCCCCACACCTACCTCGGGATAAGCATTAGCTGTTCTTCCCGAATAGCCTCAACAAGCGTCTTCGTCTCCCAGAGAGACGATCAGCTGTTTTCTGAGTCAGTCTCACGTCCGCGAGAAAAGCTTCAGTAAAACGCGTCTCGAATCATCTCATCTAAGAGGTTCCCATTCGTTCAAGCTCGTCCAACTTCAGACTCCCTCTGCGTTAAAGGTAAAAGGAATCCAGAACGTATTGATTTTAATTAGTTACCATTCCATGCTAAAGGGAATTTTGCGTCAACCATCGCGTAGTACTCATTGGTAGTATTAATTTTTATTTAGATCCTCTTATTATAGCATTAGTATATTTAAAGTTTTAATATTTCATTTTTTTATGTAATTAAAAGTATATTTTTGCCCTAGTTGTTTAATTAAATCCTCGAAACGGTGAAAATGGCAATAGATATATAATATTACGAATCCTCCCTGGTTAAAGAACATCAAAAGTAAAATAAAGCACTATTAGAGAAAAGTAGAACGGAGTTACTCAGGTACGGAGCAAACGTACATACGTACTCAGCCGTATACCACGACATATACATATTCACTATCCATTCATTATCTTCTTCTGACATAACATACACTACCATACACCTATTTCACTATCCATTTCGGATATTCTTATGACATAATACACTATCATACTCCATTTCACGATGCATTGGAGAACATCTTTTAACATAACACACAATACGATACACCTATTTCATTTTCCATTCATGATCTTCCTCTGCAATAACACACAAACCTATACACCTATTTCATTATATACTTTGTGTCTTCTCCTGCCATAACACAAACTACTAGGCAATTATTTTACTATCCATTCAGGATATTCTTCTGCTATAACACATACTATCCTAAACCAATTACACTCTTCATTGTAGATCTTTTTCTGACATAACACACACTACCATACACCTATTTTCCTATCTATTCAGGAACTTCATCTACCATAACACATACTATGATACACCAATTTCATTATCCATTCAGGATAATCTTCTATTTTACCACTCGCTACCATACAGCTACTTCACTCTCCATTTTGGATCTTATTCTGCCATAATACAACTAGCATATACCTATTTCACTCTTCATTTAGTATCTTCTTCTAACATAACATACCATACAATACATCTATTTCACTATCTATTCAGTATTTTACGTCCTATTTGACGCGCAGCTCACAGCGTAAGTCACATCCTCGTAAGCCTTTAAGTGTTGTGGGTGTGTTTCGTTACTCCGACGAGCTTGTTCGTGTGCGAGGACTCGAACCTCTTCACTATTCAGTATTGACACCCGCTTGAATCTCACACACAAAACACCCCAAATTTATATATACATATTACATATATGTATATATATATATATATATATATATATATATATATATATATATATATATATATATATATATATAAATATACCGGGTGTCCCAGAAAAAGTTAACCGTACTTTGAATTAGTATAACTCAAACACTATTGGAGATTTTGGGGTTCTGCAAAAAAAGTTTTATTTAACAACTATTTATCTGTCGATTCTGAAAATTTCATTAAATTCCCTATTATAATGTTGATACACTAATTGTTTTAGTGGAGGCTATCAAAAATATGTTTGCGCAAGGAGGTAAAATAATGAAACGAAGCCTAGGAATGCTAGGCCACCGTGCACTTTTAAGAGAAGCGTAGGGAGCCTAGGTAGCCTAGGTCACTGTGCGATTCTTCAAGCAAAGCCTAGGCCATTTTACAGTGGTTTTTCAGCCATGCTGTGGTTTGGTCTCGTCATTATTGCTTACTAAGCAAATCAAAGCGTTTCTGGGTAAAAGTTTACTTCCATAGAACCTTTTTAATCATGCAGTTAACAGAAGATCAACGCGTATTTGTAGTCACAAACTTTATTAGGACTGGCAGGATTAAACAAGTACAATATTCATTTAAACAACGTTTTCCAGGTAGGCACCCACCAAGGAAGCCCACAATTTGGAAAAATGTTCGCAAATACCAACATGAAGGAACATGCTTAAATTTAAATAAAGGTCGTTCAGGTCGTATGAGAACCATAAGAACAACAGAAAATATCGAAAAAGTTCAGATGACGCTTCTTCAAAATCGACATGTATCACTCAGAAAGAATGGGTTAAAATTGTCAAAGTCATTTAACCGCATTATTAAACATGACTTAAAATGGCATCCCTATAAGATGCATGCAAGAACCAGCTTCTTGAAACTGATGTTCCTCGTTGTAGACAATTTGTCAAATGGGTTCTTCATACACCTGCTCGTTTCTTGGAAACATTGTGATTGGTGATGAAGCAGCCTTTTTCATGAATGGAAAGGTAATTAGCCATTATATTCGGGAATATGCACCGCTGCCCCCCCCCCATCCCCCCAGCATTCAACTTTGACGCAAGTATTTGTCAGCAGAAAGTGCCTCTGTGGATCGGAATATGCGGGAATGGCTATCTTGTCGGCCAATTGTTTTACGAGAATAACTTGAATGGTGCTGCCTACCTGAGCATGATCAACGAAAGTATCTTCCCGGAACTCCGCCAGATTTATGTCAATTAATTCAATAGACTTTGGTGGATTCAGGACGGCGCACCAGCTTATAGAAAGCTAAGAGAAACGTTTGACAACAGCATTGGCGCGCTAAATCATGCAATTGAATGGCCCCCAAGATCCCCTGACTTAACACCATGCGATTATTTCTTATGTCGATATCTAAAGAATGAAGAGTATTCTACTCTACCACAAAGCATCAACCAATTAAGAGATAGTATCACACGTGGAGTCAATAGACTTAAGGCAAATCAGAAGTCAATCCTAAAAGTTGTTCAATCAATTCCATCAAAGGCACAACTGTGCTCGGAAAGAAATGGAGGACATGTGGAAGGAAACAGTGCTTAGAAAATTTTAAAAATGAATTTGTATTACTCATATGAAGAGGTGTTTTTGTTAAAAATGGATTTAAATATATTTGTTAATTTTAAACTTCGAATTTGCATTATTTTACTTCCTTGCACAGACATAATTTTGATAGCCTCCACTAAACCCTTTAGTGTATCAATATTGTAGAAGTGAATTTAATAAAATTTCCAGAATCGACAGATAAATAGTTGGTAAATTTGATTCATTTTTCAGGACTCAAAAATCTCTAATAGATTTTGAGTTATACTAATTTAAAGTACGGTTAACTTTTTTCTGGGACACCTTGTATATATATATATATATATATATATATATATATATATATATATATATATATATATATATATATATATATATATATATGAATGCAATGTCTCGCAGGAAAAAATGAAATGGTGTTTCCAAGTAATTTAGAACATTATTAAGTTCCTTATCAAGGATAACTACAAGAAATAATATTATATTAGAGGTATATATACGAAAGAAAAGTATGAAAGACCGCCTCAAAAACAAGAAATCACAAATGAGGAAGACGGAAGGGGGAAGGTAAAGATTCACACTAAGAATTACAAGAAGCAGGTAGTAAGGTCAAACTGAGAAGACGGAAAGGGTAACAGATTATAAGAAATGGAGATAGCCTAACGAGGTAGATTATAAGACACGAGGAGCGAAAAGTGGGGAAAATACAATGTACATAACAGAGCAGTGACAATTTAAAAAATAATAATAATAAAACAAAAAATAAAAATAAAATTGGGACCACATAACTAAAGTGTTCTGGTTGCCTAAGTAAATATTATGGACAAACAGGTAAACAACTTTCTGTTCGCATAGATCAACATAAATATAATGCCCGAAGAAGGGAAGACAACAGTGCTTTCTTAGTCCATATGCCAGATAAGGGCCATTTAACTAACTGGAACTCGGCAAAATTTATTTATCATTCCAATGACCCTATAAAAAGGAATATCATTGAATGTGCTTTTATAAGCCAATGTGATAATTTTAACCTTAACTCTGGCTTATATAAAATAGATGCTAAAATAAAAAGATTAATACTTAAAGAAATTAGTTCTGAATTTTGTTCTTAGTTTTTTATCTACAATCTTTAATATGTGGTCCCAATTTTATTTTTTTTTTATTTTTTTTATTTTTTTCAATTGTCACTGCTCTGTTATGTACATTATATTTTCCCCACTTTTCGCTCCTCGTGTCTTATAATCCCTTTCGTTAGGCTATCTCTATTTCTTTTAATCTGTTACCCTTTCCGTCTTCTCAGTTTGACCTTACTACCTGCTTCTTGTAATTCTTAATGTGAATCTTTACCTTCTCCCTTCCGTCTTCCTCATTTGTGATTTCTTGTTTTTGAGGGGTTCTTTCATACTTTTCTTTCGTATATATACCTCTAATATAATATTATTTCTTGTAGTTATCCTTGATAAGGAACTTAATAATGTTCGAAATTACTAGGAAACACCATTTCATTTTTTCCTGCGAGACATTGCATTCATTTGCTACCCTCGCGTGATATTTTGTGAGTTTTTCACATATATATGTATATATATATATATATATATATATATATATATATATATATATATATATATATATATATATATATATATATATATATATATATATATATATATATATATATATATTTATATATATATATTTATATATATATATATATATATATATATATATATATATATATATATATATATATATATATAATCGTAAGCCAATTATAGAGAACATTGAGCCTCTTCAGGTTACTGAAGTTGTCCTTAGTGACGATCCGGACCACGTAGATGATAAAAATAACGTACAATACAAGACGAAATATGTCTTGGCAAATATTGTTTTTCATAATGTGATTGTTAACTTTTGTCGTTAGCAATCTCATTGTGAAAAACAACCTTTGCCAAAACTCCTCTATCCTGAAATTTTCGAACAAAATTTACTAGTTTACCTGCCCGAATGAAGACTGCAAGCTTCATAACAACTCCAACTATGTTGGTATGACTACCACCACACTTTCAAGGTGTTTGTAAATGCATCTGAAACATGAAGCCCCGCAAAATCATATACAGACTGTACCTTACATCAGCTTATTGGTTAATAACACCAAGATCAAAAGAAAAGAGGAAAATAACGCCAGACTGAACACCTTAGAAGCCATCTTAATTAACGAAGAAAGGCCAGCTATCAAGGTCTAGGCTACGGGCTGGAATCGAACATTAAAGTTGTTTTAAAATTCCACTCATCTCGAAGTGGCCCGTTACCTTGACATAACGTTCAAGCGAGGAGGAATAAATATCCGCTAAAATCCGTTTTCTCGCCCATTTTAAAGCTGAAAGGAAATACGTAGACGTGGTGTTGCGTGATGTACAAAAGGCCTTCGATAAGGTTTGGCTCTGAGGTCTACAATTCAAGATCTTAGGCCTCCAGCTAAACCCGTTCCTGGAAAGGGTCCTTTGTGACTACATTGTGGAAAGGAAAGCCCGAATTTCGATCGAGGGCTTCAGAGGACCCGAGTTCGAACTCGAAGCGGGTGTTCTACAGAGTAGCTGTCTGAGTCCACTGTTGTACCTGGTATATACATTGAGCTTACCTGCTCCAGTCGAGGAGGATGTTATGTACCTGCAATTTGTAGATGACATCACGCAAATTATCCCCAGGTTCTATAGGAACGCTAGAGTTCAAACAAGGGAGATAGCTGCAGAAAGTGAAAACATCATGTATTCGACAGAATGTGGAAAATTATGACTAACCGTCGAAAGTTCCAAATCCTTCCTGTAAACCGCCGAAAACTTGATCAAGTCATAGTTGACGACGATCTTTACCCGTACGCCAACGAAGGTAAATTCCTAGGTCTGCCCAGCACCAAAACAGGATATAAGATGCATATCAACAACCGAATCGCCCTAGCCAAGAGAGAGCTTGGAAAACTACAGGTTCAAAAGCCCCAGCACCAATAACATCAGAAAGCTATTCACTTCCCTGGTGCGCTTAACACTGGGGTACCCAGCAGTGGTAATGCAGGCAGCTAATTCTTCCTCTCTCAGGCAGATGCAGAGGGTACAGAACAAAGCTGCCCTACTGATAGCTGGGGCAAGCATGATGGACCGTATTCGGCAGACGGAACTGCACTCGAGGGCAGGCCTGAAGCCATTGAATATGGTCCCCCAGAGGCTAGGGAGAAAGACCTGGGAGGAAAAGGCAAAAGAAGAGATATTCCCGCTTATAAATGCCAACCTCTACATTCTACAACCCCTACCTACAAGAGTCAACAGAAGAGTCTTATTCCCAAGTGGAAGGTTGTGCTCCCGGGAAGAACAAAATGAAGCATATACCTAAATAAGACAACCGATCACTCCAACGTATTGAGAAGAAATCCCAAATTAAGACACAGGAATAGAAGAATACAAAATAACAGAAGAGGCAAAGTGCCCAAATCAGAACAACGGCATTAAATAAACAAACATATAATTAAAAAGAGGCGAAGTGATAAAAAATCAACAACTAAACTAAAACTTAAGTAAACAAATAAAAAGAGGCGAAGTGCCCCATACTAAATGAAAACCCAAGTAAATAAATAAATGAATAAAATTAGGCAAAGTGACCATGATTAAAAAATAAATTAAAACTCGAATAAATAAGGAAATATATAAATAAAAAGAGGCGAAGTGCCCACACACAAGCAAAATGCTAATAAAAATAAATAAAATAAAAATTAAAAATGAAAGCTAATGAATGAGAAAAATCATATTTGTAAGGCTTGAATGCCATATTGACGGAGGACAGAGTAGATTTATATAGTTATATAATTATGCAACTAAATAAAAAATAAATAAAAATAAATTAATAAATAAAAGAAGAAAAATGAAGGAAGAGACAGAGAGAGAGAGAAAGAAAACAATTATAGAAACAAAACGGAGATAAAACAAAGAAGAAAACGACGGTCGCTGGAATGACCAACACAGCCACCAGCCACTCCACTGGCAGTCAAACAATAGAAGGAAATAAAGGAAGAAGAAAAAGGAAAATGCATGAGGTACCCTCCACACCAGGACCAACTAGAAAATATACTTCACCACTATCTATTACTACCACACATTTCAACACTTGTTACATCATCATCATCTCATCATTTCTTTCCATTCCCATTTTCATTTTGACTCCACTATTCTTCACCGATAAAGGAGGAGAGAGACTCTAAAGATGATCGCAGCGATCGAAAGCTCAGAAATTAAAATCAAGTTTGGTTTTTACCAAACGAATTTCATTTAAAAAAGAGAGATGAACGTACGAGAAGTTGTTTACCATCTACACGATGAACTAAAAAAGATAATAAGAAAAATGGAAACTTTCCAAAGAAAATTAATAAAGGCGAAATATACTATGGTCTTTAACAAAATCTGCATATATATATATATATATATATATTTATATATATATATATATATATATATATATATATATATATATATATATATGTATATATATATATATATACACTTGTATTATGACGGAAAAAGTATTTAATAACAAATTTAAACTTGTTATATTTAATACAATATGCAATACAGAATTGAAGTTTCTAGTTGGCAACTGAAGTCCATTTAAAACCTTTATTTATTGTTATCGTGGCTGGAATCATTGAATAATATATCAATTTACCGGCATTCATTGGTTTCAAAGAGACGCACAATGCCAAAGACAGAAGAACATTGAAGAAATATGGCTCAACAGTGAACCCTCCTGAAACTGATACATATCTATGGATTTCTAGCGGTGCTCTCAACAGTAGTGTAAGAATAATAAAAGAAAAACAACCCGGAATTACTCGTAAGGCGTTGTTAGTGCAAGAACTCCAAGTAAGGAAACTACTGTTACACCCCAGACTTTTAATAATGCGCCACACCAGTATGGGTTTCGACCCTGTACGAGTATATAGCGGGAGAAGGGAGGTATGACAAATACAATGCAGAGACACGTATCTCCTTTACTTAGGAGCATTAAGCCAGATAGATATGGAATAGTATTCCTTGCTCTAATGGAACCTACGAGAGGCGGTTAATAAGTTTTGCGAATCGGTAGGGCAAAACAGAGGAAGGGGGGTGGCTGTTTGTGAGGGTGTTAGGACAAGTTATGACAAGTCAGGACCTGCAGCCGCACGCCATTGCCTCGTCTATTTAAGAAGCAGTAGCTGATCGCAGATCATCAGTCACAAGTTTTTCAACAATGGAGAAGGTTGAGCACCGCACAGTGATCAAATTTTTGACCAAGGACGGCAAGAATGCAAAAGAGATCCATGAACGCATGGTTGCAGTGTACACCGACACCGCCCCTACCTATGCAACCATTGCTCGCTGGAATAGGGGTTTTCCACCATGGTCGTGAGTCCCTTGGAGATAACTCCTGTCCAGGACGCCCGTCAGATGTGACCAACGAGGACAATGTGGCCCGTATGGAGAGGATGATCCTCGAAAATCGACGGGTGAAGGTCGAAGAAATCGAGCGACAATTTGGAATATCGCATGGAAGTGTTATCAACATCATCCACGACAATTTGGCCATGACCAAGGTCTGTGCCCGTTGGGTCCCTAGAAAACTCACGCCCCATGTTCGACTTCAACGTCGTCAAAGTCCACAAGGCCAGAGTTGCACAAGCTGCCCTGCGCGAGTGCGAATCCGAGGAGCTCAACCATCCCCCTTACAATTTAGATCTGGCCCCTAGCGACTACTATTTATCCGCCAGCTCAAGGCTGCACTGCGTGGACGCCGGTTTGGGGACGATGAAGATGTCCAGCTCGCCTTCCAGGAGTGGATTGAACAGCAGTCGGGAGATTTCTGGTTGTCGGGAATTCGAAGCTTCAGGGACAAGTGGCGCAAGTGCATTGAAGTCGAGGGTAGTTATATTGAAAAATAATAAAACACTTTTCCTCATATCTCGTTTCTTTATATCTGAATTGCAAAACTTATTGACTGCCCCTCGTAGCTCAAGTTATCGGCCCCAAAACATGGTAGCAGCAATGGCATCGCGGTGTTTCTCTCCCATAGTTTCGAATGAAAATCTCATCCGGTTACCCAAGGCCCTTAAGTTAAAACGCAGCTTTTGGTCGCTGTCTTATTGAGATTCATAGATGCGCTTCATCTTATGAGCCTTGGGTAACGGAATGAGATTTCCATCCGAAACTATGGGAACCGGAGCCTCCCGATGCCATTGTCGCTATTAAGAAGGCCTATAAATTGCTTTAAAATAATACAACTATCATAAAATGACCTAGCCAGTGACCTGACCTCAACCTGATCGAAAAATCTGTGCAGGAATTAAAGCTCCGTGCTTCCCCTCGTCAACCGAGTCAATGTAAACAAACTTAAGAAAATCTGACATCAGGACGTGTCCAAAATACCGGCAGAAGAGTACTTGAATATAACAGCTGCTTATACGAAGCAACTAGAGACTATTGGCAACAAATATTATGCCAATTAATAACTATTTACTTTGTTATTAATTATTATTATCGTAGGGTGCGAATTTGGCCGATATATTAATAGTTACCTGTTTTTCCCGGGTGTATTTATTTTATTACTCAGTGGGGACTTTCTGTTTAACGTAAGATCCTAACCATGGGCATCGACAGGGCATAGTAGCCGCAAAAAGTCTCCCCTAATCTGAACTCCACCCCGCGACTTGCCACAACCGATGTGGCTTAACTTCGCTGTGTAATCAGGAGCTGTGTTTCAACTCGGCCAAGTCACAGCCCTTTCCAAAAGTGTGAAGAATCCTTATTTACGAGACTATAAATCCTAGTGGCATGAATTGAGTACGTGTAATGCTGACCAGGTTGCCACAGTCCTTATCATCATTATTACTGTCTTCTTCCTTTCTATAGAGCTCTTGCTAGCCGAGTGGATAGTGCGTTGGTCTCCCAACGTCGCGGTACTGGGTTCGATCACGGCAAGAACAACACACTCACACACACACACACATACACACACTCTGTTCCAAGAAATACTGCTGATGGGTATCTATATCCGCATACCTCTGACGCGGAACAGATCCTACTCCCCGAGGTAACGAAGGCTTCCACTTAACGCTGTTTGGTGTCAAAAACATAATACTTGGCACCTCCCCACAAAGAGGACCGCCCTCTGTTGCCCTCGGGCTCACCAGTGATTGTCATACTGACCTTAATGTTTATTTCATTATCCGGTTGAGGATCATCCTGGATCAAGGAAGGTTGTCAAACCACTGCTACCATTTGTTTTTCTCTCTAATTTTGCATCGTTTTCCATCATTCATCTGATCTCTTACCCCTCCCTAACCTAACATGCCCTCATCGGATTACACCTTTTCTTCTCACCATTAGGCGTTTCTTTTTCATATAAGGCGAAAACAATAGAGGGCATCTCCGCCAGAAAGTTTGTAAGGAGAGATATATAGAGTTGTGAAGATGGATGAAGTGAAATTGTGTGGAAGATATATAGCCTTAGATACTCCTGTGAGCTTTGTGGCCGGCGGGTTTCCTCCAGATGTCAACTGCAGCTACCCGATGCTACACCTAACGATCCTTTGGCAGGGTCTCACTATTAGGAACAAACACATATATCCCTACCAATGGGTACCGATTCACATATTTAAAAATAGATAAATGTGCTTGGAAGAAGTCAAGTGAGGCAGTGTGATGGAAGAAACCCTTCATACCCACGTCGCCTCTCACATCTCCATGCGGTGGCTGTCCAGGAGACAGGGTGGCCAATAGATCTCCGCCCTGCTTCGATTCCTGGAGCTAAATAGGAAGGAACTTGGCCTATCTACAGGTTTGTGTGTACTTCAGTGTGGTAATTTAGAGCATTTATTTGTTCTATTCGCTTATGTGTTTTCGGTCTTTGTATACAATCAAAGTCTCTATTCAGGTTACGATTGCCACTCGAGGGCCTTCGGTCTTGTCCAATTTATGTAGCTAAATAGGGGGGATTTGGACCTATCTATATGGGTCTACCTCTATCTGGCGTGCTTTAAGTACTTCTGCTACTATGGATTCTGATAGTGTGTGTATTTGTTTCTTCTTTGTTTGTGAGGGCAAAGATTAGATCTCTGTTTACCTGCCAGCTGACGAGTGGGATAGCCTCTGCATACGTTTCATTGGAGACTTCGATGTATGTAATGTTGTATCCGTGTTTATGTGTATTTGTATTTTAGAATGTGTATCTTTGCACCTGTGTGGGTATTGAGCTAGTTTCATTTGTCTGACACTCCTTTTCTGTATATTTTTAACATTTTCTCTCTAAATATGGAATACGCAGTCACATTGCCAATTGGCATCGCATCATATTGTATAATATATCATTTCGAAGAGAACCTTTTTCTCAATTAAAATATGATATGGACATTTTATATAAATTAATATTAAAAAATGACTGATTTAATTAGCGTTTGGGTGCGGGGCTTATATGTCTGAAGGCAAGAAACACGGCATAAAAACAAGGAACAAATAAAGCGCCTAAAGAAGCCTGGCAATCACATTTCAATTCGAACTTAATGATAATCTTTTGAATTCCGTATGTTGTAGTTGTAGTAGTAGTGGTGGTTTACTACCCCGCCTTCATCCAGGAGGATCCCTAACTGAATAATAAAATATACATAAAAGTCTGTATGTCAATCGCTGGTAAGCCCGAGGGCACCAGAGACTGGTCCTCTTTGAAGAGATGTGTCAGGAAGTACCAGACAGCGTTCAGAGTGAATCTTCGTCATCCTGAGGCAGAGGGACATGTTCCGTGTCAGAGGTATGTTGATATAGATACACATCGGCTGGATTGCTTGGAACAGAGTATATGCGTTTGTGCATGTGTGTGTGTGTGTATGTGTGTGTTGTGCTGTGAAGGCGGGAGATGGAATCAAGCAGTGTGGTAATTGGCTGTGTGTGTGGTAATTGGCTGATGAGAATTGTAAGATCTACCCACCCGAAAACAGGGGTGAGCACAGCGCGTCCACCAATGGGTAGCCAGATCTCGACGTGCGCTGAAGCTTGTGTCCGCTTTTGCCGGGATCGAACCCGGCACCGCGACGTTGGGAGACCAATGCCTTATCCACCCGGATAGCAAGAGCTCTCGAATTGTGTATATTAATAGTTGATTACAAATAGCGGGGAGTATCGGAGTGCGACCCCACACCATTAGAGATGGGATATGGGGGTGAAAATCCCCATTTCGAAATAATTACCTTAGGGTTCGAGTTCAAATGTGGTTGCCAGACGTAGTTAGCCGCTCTAATGTTTTTTTTTATGCAGGACTCCACCTCCTCGGAGAGGAGGTGAAAATGGAAATATTAAATTTCCTTGAAGTGAGTGACTGTGTATTCCTTATTTACCATTTTCTCTAACTTGAACGCTCTACCTGCTCTGAAGAACTGTCTGGCATATCATCCATTGACCTCTCTTTGCCCTTTTTAAATAAATATGGATAAAATAAATACATATGTAGATATAGGTGTAGATTTATTCGTGTACACGCGACCCTCATACATTAGGATGTTTCGCGTGACCCACCGCGTTTAACGTAATTTAAGCAAATGCTATTTTTATTTCTGTCCTGAAATAAAACACAACGCAGTAAATACTCGTAGATTTTTCCCCTCTCCAAACTATTAACATCTGCTCTTCTCCCTGTTCCCCTCACTATAACGCTGAGTTTATTTACTATATAAGCAATTGTGGTCCCTGCATAAATGGGTCTCAGCCTGAAATATTTTAGCCATATTTTAAATCCTCATCCCTAATATTTTATACCCTCATAGGTTTTAGAGAACAACGTATATATTTGCTCGGGCCACTTCAGTATATAATATCCTTGGACTATTTTCAATTTTTTTTCCCTCCTTTCCATTTATTATTTTTTTATATTTTCTTTGACGCTTTTTCTACAATTGTTCTCTCAATATATAATCCCACATTAAAAGGATTGTAGAAGATTGCCTTTTCTTTTTCGATTTCTTTTGTTATATCTGCTTCGTACTCTTCCTTGCTTCAGACAAGATGTCAATTAGTGCGCTCTTGGAAAATCTCCCAAATGGGTTCCACTTAAGTACGTGTCTTTTATGCTTTCACAAGATTCTAATTGTGGTTAGCTAATAGAAACTAACCTGAAATTAAATTTACTAAATTATTTATTCATTTTTAATAAAAAATAAAGTTTATTGGACTAATACGGTCACAGTGACGGGAAGCATTCCAAGGGAATTTTGGAGGAAAGGTTAGAGCTTACGAGTATATTAGCGTTCATATATTTTTAAAATACTACAATCTATAACTTACAACCAACCAGTTATTGAATACGAATACGCCATTTGCAAGCGTTCCTTTGATAAGAAAATTTACCTTAAGACAAGTGACAGTGAAAACAGAATTTTTCGATTTTGCTAAGATACAGGCAATTCCCCGAAACTCTACAGCAACCAAAGACATGATAACAGACATAGGAAGGAAATTAGATATATCCGTTTATAAAATGAGCTGGTAAATTGAGCCGAAATATCGAAACAAAAGCAGAAGGCATAGTAATTGGAGGGAAAATAAGGCAGGATATAAACGCAAATTCCCGAACGTTAATAAAGCAGCGAGCTCGAATCCCTGTCTTATTCTTACATTAGGCAGTAGTTCCAGCCGGTTGAAAACGTAGCGCAACAAACAAATCCGGTGCAATTTAGAATCGAGTATCCAACTGCGTTTGCATTTTGCCTGCAATAAGAAACAAAAGTAAGAGGATTCTATTAGGAAACTAACTCTTTACTGTAAAATCAGGATAATCAATTTAGAATCAAAATGCATATAAACAAAAAAACAAAAACAAGTTCTTTCTGGGTAGGGAAAATACAAAATGTAATACATTTGATAAATAACTTTGAATTCTGAGTACAAACCCCTGCATAATTTGTTAGTAGCATTTTCATCGTTACCTCTTCCCCCCCAATAATAGAATCATAAAGCCAAAACAATTATCTATGTTTACACTAATTAAAATTATTCTAAGATTTCAGGCAATATTGTGACATCAATCTAAGGCGATTTACACAAGTTTACAAATTACTGGAATAATTTCAAGACCGAAACCTATTTTTTAAAGATGGCGTTCACTTAAATCAAGTCGGGGAAAATCGCCTTAGTCGACTTATAGATATGTATCAAGGAATTAAATATATTTCAGAAGAAGGCAGTAACCAAGGCGCGGTAGAGAGAACAAACTGTAAGACGAGGGACGGGCGAAATCAGGAAATGGGAGAAGGGAAATAAGAGAATCGAGACATTTCCTTAAAACACAGATTAAATTGCATGTAAACAAATGCAGGTAGTTTCAGAAACAAATTACTCGAATTTAAAGTTTGTTTCTTACTGAAAACTGAAATAATCGCCTTAACAAAGTTGACTAGACATTTTGAATACGGAATTTATTGGTGAATTTACAATGGATTGATATAGATTCTATACCAATCGATTGTAAATTCACCAATAAATTCCCTATTCAGAATGTTTATTCTATAAAATGTTTAATAGAGGCCGAATACCGTGTAAATGAAGACAAGTGTTGCTATCCTTGAAAGAATTGAATTCACAATAATATGTATATACAGATGTCGTGATTCGTGAATGCTGAGGTAGGAGTCGCGGGGTTCAACATCGCAATAGTTTACGGGCTGCCAGCAAAATCCGAATACGATGACATCAAGTTTTTTGAATATATCTTTTTTTATTATCAAAATAAACACAAGGCTTTAAATTTCCGAACTTAGGCTTTATAGCGAATCTTTCGGATAAAGAAAGAGATAGACATTTAAACTTTACACATTATATAAATCTTTTTCAAAAGGTTGATGAACCCACACGTTACCAAAACATATTAGATTTTTTACCACCACGAACGAGTAATAGAAAACGTTAAAGTAGAGAACCATTACAAATGGGTGATGATTACTTGATCAGATTTCAAATAACTGTAAGCATGAAAGTAAAAAAAAGTAATCATTTAGTACCACTTTTGAGGAGCTGCTATTTTTATGTTTAGTGATAGTCTATGGTCAAAAGACAACGTTAGTTTTTTCACAATATGTTGTCGCAGGTGAGGCGAGTTAAACTCACAGCAGAGAGAGAGAGAGACCTGATTAAACAGTAAAATTATGGAATCTACTTGCAATCGAAACAGATAAAAGCAAGTATTAAAAAGTTACTCAAAAAATAAATTCATCGAGATATATATTATATCGTATGCTGGTCAAGAGAGGCAAAAAAGGAAGTATGAAAACGAGCCGATACAAAATTATAAATACGAGCCTAATCGAATTTTATAATCACCTCAATTTAGGGTTTATAATCACTTTCAATTTAAGTGTGGCGGAGGAAGACACAGAGGAAACATTTTTTCAGGGATTTAGATGTTCACAATTAAGGCTGAATAACCATAAAGAGGTTTTTACTTTAAATATGATAATCCTTCATGTTTATGACTGAATGATGAGCTCCTACGGATGGAGTTATGCCCTATCTTTTGACCTTGGGGTCGTGAAGATGCTAACTTAGATAACCTTTGATTGTTCTTGGGTGGCTTTGGTTATCCTTCAAATTATGTTTGTTGTCTTAGGAGTTTCAAATTGTATTTAGAGATAAAAATCACTTGGAACGGAATTTTGACAATGACATCAAGAATTAAATTATGTCATTCTTACGCATCGTTGTCATCTACTAATTTCATGCATTGTTTTAACCTGATTATCATTTTACTATTTTTTTAAGCAATGATACAAATTTTATTCTTACCTCATGGGCTTAGGAGCATCATCTTTGACTTAGTGTGCTCGGCGTGCATCAATGCCACAACATCTACCCCCATCCTATCTCCCTTTACGCCCAAGTTAAGCACATTCCACTCATTATTTTATCGACAACGAAGGTTCTCCATAGTGATAGGTGGCGGGGGGAGGGGGTGATGTACTGAGGTATCTCGTACGGTCATAATACATCCCTGGGCAAAAGAAGCCCACAACACACCCTGCCAAACCTACTCCATCCATATCTATCCTACACTATCCTCCACTTTGTCCACGGTCAGACATTTATTCTCCCACACACTCATTTACATAATCAAACCACTTTTTACGCTCTCTTCCAGCCCTTTGCACACTATAACACTCATCCTCGTTTATCCTTTTCACAGTTTATTTCCATCCATTCTTCTTACATGCCCACAACACCCTATAACACTTAGCCCTAACCTCATTCACACCCTTCTTCATACCATAAACATCTACTCAGTCGTTCCTCACTCGATCGACAATTCGCACACCCACTATCCTCTCTCAAGTTGTCCATTTACACTGTTTTTTTCCTTCTTTCATAACATAGTCTCACTCCTACACACTAACGTTGGCACCAACATACTTCCGTGAAACTTCCATGCACATACCACACTCAAACTCTGAATACTCACTAATACTCTAATCATCTAGAGACTTTCCTACAATTTAATACCTTGTGGTCTCAATCTACTTCCTCTGTACCACTCTCATTTAAAATGCATCATAGCTACATAAAATTTCGCACTTGTTCAAGGGTGACACCACGGACTCTGTTGTCACAACCCTACCCAATTCTCGCCACTAAATGCCATTACCATACTGTTTTTTTATTCACTTTAACCCCCCCCCCCTCCATCCCCCTGCAATAAAACTCAGTCAAAATCTTAGATTGACATTTACAATTTCCTCTCACTCTCAACAACCAGCACTAGTTCATCAGCATATACCAACATAACGAGAACCCATCACTCATCAATCTCACATCTTTCTCTCATTTCCATGCTAACCTTTCTCAGTAGTCCCCCAATAAATATACTTAAGCTCTATTAAATTCTGTATCAATATTTTACACCACCTTTCCTTCGTTTACATGTGCAAATCGTGCCGACCGCACGTGTTATAAATTTAATAGTCCTTTGTGAATATATCAAGGATACAAAATACTAAAAAATCCTAAACTCATAAGTTACAGGCCAACATAGCCGCATTGTAGACGAGGTATCTATTGACACATGTCGGGTGTTTACAAACATGCTTTGTTGTATACATTTGGGCGGGCTGCTAAATGGTGAACATTTCCAACAGATGTTATAATAAATCTAATAATTGCATAGGGTTGGTTAGTTTCCTAATTCTTACCTCGTGTTTTTGGCCTCCGATCAATTTCTTTACCCAGACCCCTTGCCATCTTTTAACAGTATCTTAAGACCACCGAATGACCAGATACGACAACCAAACATATGCGTCCTCGGTCACTTCGTACTATCCGCATCACGAAAATAATACTATTGTCAGCCTTCGCTGATTCCTTTGGTTCATCACTGCAAATTGATGTGATCTAAGTTGCCTATAGGCTTTGCTATCCTTCTTCGAAACCTCCTTTACAACATTAACATCTGAACCATTGCAATCTACATAAATCTTTTAAATTATTATCATGTGCCTGATTAGCAGGGTTATTTCTCGATGCCCTTCAAACACCCCAAAATGCCATATGCCCCACACCAGTGATCTTGAATCTGTGGCCCCACCATTTTCCTTTTTTGTATTGAAATTTTGCCCTCCAAACCTTTGCATACTTGCCCGTGGGGCATTTTATCTGCGTTTGTTGGTTTTGGCAGTTTTTTTCAGAACTATGGCTTCTAAGAATAAAAATAAGTATCTAGAAGCAGGAGATCGCCTTTTCAATGAGGCGTGAACTGATCGGTATTTCTTTGTTGAGCGAAAGGGGAAATCGGTTGGCCTCATTTGCTTTGAATCTTTCAGTGTCTTCAAGAAGTTCAACGTGAGAAAGCCCTTCACCAGACTTCATGCAAAGTACTTCGATATGAGTGCAGAGAAAATACAAAGTGAAGTGTCATTCTTGTCTGCCAGGCTGGACAAGCAGTCTACCTTTTTCAGAAAGCAAGGAACGGAGGCTAACGAAGCAATTTAGCTGGTGAAATGTTTCATTGATGATCGCAAAGCGGCTGAAGTGAGTCTTATAAGGAGAGTTTGTGAAGAGCTGCATGCTGAACACTGTATACAGTCTGTTCTGAGAAGAAGAATACGTTTGAGAACATCATCCTATCTGCAACGACAGAGATGACGGAGAATGTGAGATCTGCTGTGAAGGAATGCTGTGCTTCTCTCTCCCTCTTTTCAATGAGCTAGTGTGTTTGTTCAAGCTCTTTGAAGTATGTGAGGAATTTCTGCAAGTTGTTCCGATGAAAGACGCTAATACTGGCACATATATTTTAAACCACTGCAAAAGTGCGTTTAAGAACTAAATCTGGAAGTAGAAGTCTAAATACTGCGTACATAGGTGTACGCAGAAACACTCCAACACAAGGCTGCGCGCCCTCTCGTTTCCCTAAAATGCACCTTTCGCCTAGAATTCTCCGTCACCCTTTTTCGCACCGCCGTAAACTCCGAGATGGCTCGAAGGCATCAAAGAAATATCGTCGGCCCAAAGATGAAAAAAGGTCTATCGCGCCGCGATACGGAATTTACGAGAATTCGATTCGCTCTCTCTATTTTTGCTCGTGGGAGGAATAAAAGGAAGACTTTTCCCTGGAATCAGGCAGAAGCCCTTGGACCTACGTCGAGTTTGTGTGAAACTCGATCCACATAGGAAACCGTTCGCCTGTTGCAAGGAAGGGACTTCTCGGGGAATTGGTTGTTGCCGTCACGGTACATGTAGGTGCCAAACTTCTCGCAGCCCCCCATCCTCCCCCCCTTCAGAGGGCCTTTTTTACACAGGACCTCCCTCTGCGGATTACCCTAGACGTAGCTAGGTAATCGGTTTTGGCTACCCACTCCAGGAGCCGAATAATCGGATAGGTACTTTGAGGAAGAAGTCCGATTGAGTCACCGCTTGGCTCACCTTCGTGATCCGGCAAAGGATCAGTATATCACCGGTCTAGGTTTACCCTCTCATTCGGTAACCTCGCACGGCTGGACTAGATGCGATCATCATCACCAGAAGAAGATCTTTATCGTCCCCCCTTCAAAAATACTTACGAACTCAAAGGTATCGTTAATTGAATTATCCTCTCCCCTAACTTCACCAGTTTATTTGTGTACTAGAATTCTCATCCTGAGCCTATACCCTCGAATATTAGAAATGCTTACTTAATTCAGTGTTTAACTCAATAATAATATTCCCTTCGTTCTGTCTGATGTCATTAAGACGCAAACATCCCAGTGAGTAAGCTGCAAGTAATCCCCACGAGATTTTTGTAGACTGAATTATTCAGTGCAAGATCAATCCTATTTATATTTATATACGCTCTGTTTATTTCAAATTCATGTACATTAAAGATTATTTTTGTATATGTGTGTTTAACTAATTTGGACGATCCCTTGGCAATTATTAAGCAATCCACTCGGCTTAAAACTCATTACTCCACCGACCCGCCCATGGTTGACTTATACTGAGTGGAGAACGCACTCAGCTCAGGAGATCATCATCTTAGTTTTGATCAAAAGGTACGCACCTGGGTTATTCTTACTCACCGGAAGTGGCTAAAGTAGGTGTATTGGATACGCTTCACCTCCGTTTCACCTCGGTGCGGTAATAAAATATATGTCCAGGAAGTGGGACTGGGATTACCCACTCACTAAACCCTCGACACTGTATTTATTTTGCCTAATTGCTATCACAACAGTTAGTCCAAATATGGGTGAGGAGAAGAAAATGTTAGTCTTACTTATAAAAATAAATATTGAGACTTGCGACACTATCAATAGGTCAGGAAGTTGAATTGCATTGTGAAACATGAAGTCTTGCGCGCCAGCTCAGCAACTATGAATGCCATAATGGCAACTTTCCTAAAGGTAAAGCACGTGTTTTTCATCCGTATACCGATTCACCGCCATTTTTGAGATCTTTTGACAGAGATGAAACAGAATATGGCGAGCTACTTTACCTTGAGAAGTTTGTTGCTTGAGTAGTCGCAATAAGTTTCGAATGGTGTTTGACCTCAAAAAGAGATGGTGGCCTTCTTCGACAGCAAAGATCTTGAAGGGGGGGGGGGAAGTTGTTTTCTGACCAGAGTTGGATTGCCAAGCTAGCCTTCTTTGGTGACATATCAGTTCACTTGAACGAGTTCAACCTCCAACTTTGGGGTTGTACATCCTATTCTGCGACTTGCGCTCACACACCTCTGCATTTGAGTTGAAGCTCCGCTCCTTGGTACCTCAGCTGGTGAAGAACAACCTGTCACACTTTTCTCGTTTGTAATCTTGCTATGTAAATGTTTAAATTAATGTCTGTGTGCAGGTCTTGGGTGACTTTTGCTCTGAGTATGCCAGCCTTTTGATGCTGACTGTGATGAAGTGCCATTAAAACTGCAGATGAAACTCAATAATCTCCTGTGTTCAGAAGATATGAAGTTCAAGTTTCTTAGTTGCCACATCCTCAATTTATTTAAAGAGCACCTGCCTCCCTCTGGACCCTTCTCCAACCTCCTCGACCACGCCTATGAATTAGTGAGCATATTTTGCATTACATACCGCTGTTAACCTTTGTTCTCACAAATGAAACACGCTCTAGGTAAACCTGCATTTGCAACTGTTAGACCATTATGTGTTTGATGCGCTCTTTATGCCAGCCTCTTCTTTAACCCTAATATTGCATTTGGTGGTGGTTTCCAAAAAGGTCTAGTGTCTCCTTTGTGATTTAAATTGATTTTTCTGACCTTTTGAGGTCCCTCAGGTTCTCCTGAGTGTATCATTGTGGCCCTAAGCTTGAAAAAGTTGGAGGCCTTTGCCCTACACACCGCAAAGCACAACACTGTCAGTGTACAACGCTAATTCAATGTAAAGCAAGGTAAAACTAGCATAGAGATCATGAAGGTAATAATTCTACGACATATTAGCAGCGACCATTAAAAATGGTCAACTTTGATTTAGAGAGAGAAAATATATTTCTGCTTTCCACAGATTCTTCGTACTCTAAAACGATGAGACCTACAGAAACTTTGACCCGAAAGGTACTACAACGCAGAAGTCTTAGTCCTCCCCCACCACCGTGAAATATTTTCTCTAAAGAGACCACAATCCTTTAGTACCTCATTTCTATAACAAAACTATTCGAGTCATTGCTTCAGTCATGCAACAATATACGAGGGGCAGTCAATAATTTTTGCAATTCGGATATAAGGAAACGAGATCATTTTTTAATATAACTACCCTCGACTTCAATGCACTTGCGCCACTTGCCCCTGAGGCTTCGAATTCCCGAAAACCAGAAATCTCCTGACTGCTGTTCAATCCACTCCTGGACGGTGAGCTGGACATCTTCATCGTCCCCAAACCGGCGTCCACGTAGTGCAGCCTTGAGTTGGTGGAATAAAAAGTAGTCGATAGGGGATTCCAGTGATGGACCCACGTTTCATCACCTGTCACTATGCGTGACTCAAATCCCGCCGGGTCTTTTTTGTACAGGAGCAGCAGCTCCTCCGAACTTTGAGGAGGTTGAAGTCGATCGTGGGGCACGAGGATTCTAGGGACCCAACGAGCAGAGACCTTGGTCATGGCCAAATTGTCGTGGATGATGTTCATAACACTTCCATGTGATATTCCAAGTTGTCGCTCGATTTCTTCGACCTTCACCAGTCGATTTTCGAGGATCATCCTCTCCACACGGGCCACATTGTCCTCGTTGGTCACGTCTGACGGGCGTCCTGGACGGGGGTTATCTTCAAGGGATTCACGACCATGGCGGAACTCTCTATTCCAGCGAGCAATGGTTGCATAGGAAGGGGAGGTGTCGGTGTACACTGCAACCTTGCGTTCATGGATCTCTTTTGCATTCTTACCTTCCTTGGTCAAAAAATTTTATCACTGCGCGGTGCTCAACCTTCTCCATTGTTGAAATATTTATCACTGACGATCTGCGATCAGCTACTGCTTCTTAAATAGACGAGGCAGGAGCGTGCGGCTGCAGGTCTTTACTTGTCATAACTTGTCCTAACACCCCCACAAACAGCTATCTCTCTTCCTCTGTTTTGCACTACAGATTCGCAAAACTTATTGACCGCCCCATCGTACATTTCTTTTCCTAATCCTTGAGCTCATCAGATTTAGGCCTGCTTTACCCTTCGCATTTGTAAACATCATCATGTAAAGTTGCCTATTCCTTAAATTCAGATCGCGAGTTTAAAATTCAAATTGGCTTTGGTAGATCCATAGTTGGTGCAGGTCATTTATCGGCTTCTTCTTGTGACCTCCATATACATATAAATCCATTTCCACATCCATACGTACGTAAGCGATACAGTAAGAAAAAGAAATTCTTTGGACGCAACAGAGTGATAATGAATGCGAAAAAAAACGATGATTGGCCAGAATATAATATATAAATGAAAAGGACACGGCGAGAACAACTACACAAACTTCATCACCTCCAAATGATCGAAGCATGAGAACAGTGCAGTTAAAAGCCTATGGAATGTAGTACAAGAGGCTCTTAATCATGTATATATATCTATCTATATATATATATATATATATATATATGGTTAATAAGGCAATGTTGTAGCTAACTAAGCTCTTCACCAAGCTTTTGGAAGGAGCTCTTCTCACAATCACGATAACATAACGCTTGATGAAGTGCTTAGTTAGCTACAACATTGCCTTATTAACCACATAATTATGAATTATGTTGCGTAATTGAAAATAATTCTCGATATATTTTCATTAATTCCTCACGTTCCTTATTTTCGTGATTCAGTTATACATATATATATATATATATATATATATATATATATATATATATATATATTTATATGGATAGAGAGAGAGAAGAGAGAACCAAACCTGATGATCTTATGTTTAAACCTGTGCCAGTAAGACCGCACTATTGTACCCAGTAACTTTTCCCTTCCATTTATTTTTCGTTGTCTTGTAAACGTACAGTGGCTGCTCTATTCCTATTATGGGGAGTTAACTACTGGGAGTTGTGTCTCCCTTGGTGGTACCCTGCTCTATTGATTCGAAATCAAAGGCCAATCAATGCGTCATCCAGCAACTCACAAGCAATGATAAAGAAAACAATGAAATGATTTTTTTATTATTTAATTCAAAATGGAATTCGGAGATCTTAAAGGTTCCGTTCAGTATTGAGCGAAAAGAATCTATATTGAAATTGGAGTCCTGAAAACCAATTTTTTCATTACTCCGACAGAGATTGAAGGCGTTTGTTATAAATACTTTAATTTTAAAAAGCAAATGATATATATATATATATATATATATATATATATATATATATATATATATATATGTAAGAACTACACTTTACTATAATCAGTTTATTACATTACCGAACTAGCGTCGGTCGTGATCTAGTATCATCTTCAACTGCACATAAATGCTTTATATATAGGAGCTGATTGGGGAGGATCACAAGGGAGGAAGGAAGAAAGGAACAAATGAAGGCATAGAATAGTGTACAGGAAAGTTTGTTCAATCAATATTAATTTAATTATGTTTTTGTAATAATTATCAATTTATAAACTAGTTTGGCATTATTAAGATCAATTTGGGGTTCACAATTAGTCGTGTGGTTCGACAAACTAGAGGATAAACTTCCTCTTTTTATATCTCCCCGATGTGATATGTATATGCGTTTAGTAGTCTCCAGTTTCCTCTACATAAGATTAATTGCAATTGTTGCATAAAAAAGATACACTCTCGACTGTTTGTTACAAGGTTTGTTTTTTGAAAAGCACTTTTTATATTGTGTTTATATTTAAACCCTATCTTAATATTGGCATGTGTGGCGAAGTGGGGGTTTAGGGGTAGAGGTGTAGAACAAAAGGTAATATAATAAACTTTTTGGTGAAAGCGTTTTTGATGATATTAGAACAATAATAAACCATAATGGATACATTAAACTAATAAATCTACAACTGATAAAAGGAAGTTCGTCTTTAAGAAGGCGCGGGCTGCAGATGCAATAAGCTCTTAAGATTTGTAATAAGACGACGGATATCTTAACTGATTGATCATGAAGTAAATAATAATGTATGTACGAGTTTGAATTTGTGGATTTGTGGTATGCAGTGTATTATCGAACTGTTGAATCTGATAAGTTTTCAATCAAGGAACGGAGCGAGTTGTCTGAATCCCAGTCTGCCTTGAATTCAATAGTGGGATGAAAGTTGTTGATAATTTTAAATAAGCTATCACAGTTTTACATCAACAACGTACCTCAACCAAACCAAAGGGCAGTGTGTAATTTGAGGTAGTATTTATTTTTTGAAAACTTCCATAAATAAATTGCAGAGAATTTGTGAAAGGTGATTGCCCATGCCTAAGCCGTACAATTGGCGATAAAAATTATCTGCTTAGGCAAAAACAGTATCTGTTAGACATAAACGTACAAGCTTAATAATTTTCGTACATGGGAGGGGCAAATCATTATCTACTTTAGAGGTTTGTCGGAATGACATTAAGCGCTTCCTCGACTGGTAATTTGTGAATAGGCTATTAACATCGAAACTCTCCATTTTGATGTTGATTAAATCTAAGTTCCTAACCTTTTCAACGAAATCACGCCAATGGATTAAATGAGATTTACATAATTTGACAACTAAATTTTAAAAGATTCTCGCAGGTCACTTTTTAGGTTTCAATCGCGCGAGAAGGATAACTAGGAAAGGCTTGATGTCAGACGATGATAGTTCGCAAAAAAGAATGATTTCAGGCGATTATAGGTCGCAAAAAGAATGATTTCAGGCGATAATAGGTCGCAAAAAGAATGATTTCGGGTGATGATAGGTCGCAAAAAGAATGATTTCAGGCGATGATAGGTCGCAAAATGAATGATTTCAGGCGATGATAGGTCGCAAAAAGAATGATTTCAGGAGATGATATATCGCAAAATGAATGATTTCGGGGGATGATAGGTCGCAAAAAGAATGTTTTCAGGAGATGATATATCCCAAAATGAAGGATTTCGGGCGATGATAGGTCGCAAAAAGAATGATTTCAGGAGATAATATATCGCAAAATAAATGATTTCAGGAGATGATATATCGCAAAATAAATGATTTCAGGAGATGATATATCGCAAAATGAATGATTTCAGGCGGTGATATGTCGCAAAATGAATGATTTGGGGCGATGAAAGGTTGCAAAAAGAATGATTTCAGGCATGATAGATCGCAAAATGAATGATTTCAGGCGATGATCGGTCGCAAAGTGAATTATTTCACGCGATGATAGGTCGCAAAAATAATGATTTCGGGAGGTGATAGGTCGCAAAAAGAATGATTTCAGGCGATGATAGGTCGCAACAAGAATGATTTCATGCGATGATAGGTCGCAAAAAGAATGATTTCAGGAAATGATATATCGCAAAATGAATGATTTCAGGCGGTGATAGGTCGCAAAATGAATGATTTCGGGCGATGATAGGTCGCAAAAAGAATGATTTCAGGAGATGATAGGTCGCAAAATAAATTATTTCAGGCGGTGATAGGTCGCAAAATGAATGATTTGGGGCGATGAAAGGTTGCAAAAAGAATGATTTCAGGCATGATAGATCGCAAAATGAATGATTTCAGGCGATGATCGGTCGCAAAAAGAATGATTTCAGGAGATGATATATCGCAAAATGAATGATTTCGGGGGATGATAGGTCGCAAAAAGAATGTTTTCAGGAGATGATATATCCCAAAATGAAGGATTTCGGGCGATGATAGGTCGCAAAAAGAATGATTTCAGGAGATAATATATCGCAAAATAAATGATTTCAGGAGATGATATATCGCAAAATAAATGATTTCAGGAGATGATATATCGCAAAATGAATGATTTCAGGCGGTGATATGTCGCAAAATGAATGATTTGGGGCGATGAAAGGTTGCAAAAAGAATGATTTCAGGCATGATAGATCGCAAAATGAATGATTTCAGGCGATGATCGGTCGCAAAGTGAATTATTTCACGCGATGATAGGTCGCAAAAATAATGATTTCGGGAGGTGATAGGTCGCAAAAAGAATGATTTCAGGCGATGATAGGTCGCAACAAGAATGATTTCATGCGATGATAGGTCGCAAAAAGAATGATTTCAGGAAATGATATATCGCAAAATGAATGATTTCAGGCGGTGATAGGTCGCAAAATGAATGATTTCGGGCGATGATAGGTCGCAAAAAGAATGATTTCAGGAGATGATAGGTCGCAAAATAAATTATTTCAGGCGGTGATAGGTCGCAAAATGAATGATTTGGGGCGATGAAAGGTTGCAAAAAGAATGATTTCAGGCATGATAGATCGCAAAATGAATGATTTCAGGCGATGATCGGTCGCAAAGTGAATTATTTCACGCGATGATAGGTCGCAAAAATAATGATTTCGGGAGGTGATAGGTCGCAAAAAGAATGATTTCAGGCGATGATAGGTCGCAACAAGAATGATTTCATGCGATGATAGGTCGCAAAAAGAATGATTTCAGGAAATGATATATCGCAAAATGAATGATTTCAGGCGGTGATAGGTCGCAAAATGAATGATTTCGGGCGATGATAGGTCGCAAAAAGAATGATTTCAGGAGATGATAGGTCGCAAAATAAATTATTTCAGGCGATGATAGGTCGCAAAATGAATGATTTCGGGCGATGATAGGTCGCAAAAAGAATGATTTCAGGAGATGATAGGTCGCAAAATAAATTATTTCAGGCGATGATAGGTCGCAAAAAGAATGATTTCAGGAGATGATAGGTCGCAAAATGAATGATTTCAGGCGATTATAGGTCGTAAAATGAATGATTTCAGGCGATGATAGGTCGTAAAATGAATGATTTCAGTCGATGATAGGTCGTAAAATGAATGATTTCAGGCAATGATAGGTCGCAAAAAGGATGATTTCCGGAGATGATATATTGCAAAATGAATGATTTCGGGCGAAGATAGGTTGCAAAAAGAATGATTTCGGGGGAGATGATATATCGCAAAATGAATGATTTCGGGCGATCAAGGGCGCAAAAAGAATGATTTCAGGCGGTGATAGGTCGCAAAATGAATGATTTCGGGCGATGATAGGTCGCAAAAAGAATGATTTCAGGAGATGATATATCGCAAAATGAATGATCTCGGGCGATGATAAGTCGCAAAAAGAATGATTTCAGGAGATGATATATCGCAAAATGAATGATTTCGGGCGATGATAATTCGCAAAAAGAATGATTTCATGCGATGATATATCGCAAAATGAATGATTTCAGGCGATGATAGGTCGCAAAAAGAATGATTTCAGGCGTTGATAGGTCGCAAAATGAATTATTTCAGGCGATGATAGGTCGCAAAAAGAATGATTTCGGGCGATGATAGGTCGCAACAAGAATGATTTCATGCGATGATAGGTCGTAAAATGAATGATTTCGGGCGATGATAGGTCGCAAAAAGAATGATTTCAGGCGATGATAGGTCACAAAATGAATTATTTCGGGCGATGATAGGTTGCAAAAAGAATGATTTCAGGTGTTGATATATCTCAAAATGAATGATTTCGGGCGATGATAGGTCGCAAAAAGAATGATTTCGGGTGATGATAGGTTGCAAAAAGAATGATTTCAGGCGATGATAGGTCGCAAAATGAGTGCTTTCCCTGTCGAATTAAAGGCTAAAGACAGTGCCGAAAATGCCTAAAGAAAAGATTTAAAGTAATTTCGGTGCATAGACGGCAGAGAAGTTAATTTGTAAAATTATCTCGAATATGATCAAGGATATTGAAAAGGTAAAAGATATACACCTATGTATGTACCTATATATGTACAGTACCCACAAATGAGATCGCGCACAAGCAAATTTTCTCGTATCGGAGATGACTTGAGCAAACACCAATGGAGAACAATCTCAAAAATAGATCTGTAGCGAGGCAATCTCATAACCCGAAAGTGTAGAATTCCGTGCCCACCAAAATATTCCTGCGGTCCATTTCACAAACGTGATAAGATAAAGATGAAAGGATTAAGTTCAATTCTTGTTGCCCTCGTCCCCACAACTGAGTTCTTTTTCCTAACTCAGGTCACTCCGATCACATCTCTCCATGATAAGTGACGTCCGCCCTCCTGCTACTCATATATAGTGTAGTGGGTTTTTATATTTTGTGGACATGCTATAACATCTTAGTCACGAGCTCACGTGTTGCCTCAGCAGTGGACAGGGGGAAATGCAGAAGGAATTTAGAGACTTCATTGCAAAAGTTTAATCCGAGCACCAATTCATCGCAACAGAGACGGTACAGCAGAATTTCATCAGCGATATCACTCGCAGTATGAGACGAAGCAAAGTTTCCCAGCCGCCAATCGTTTACTGTCCTCCTTCACTCACTACAGGCGATTTATGGATGTTGCCATTTTTTTATCAAATTCAGACAACGGACTTTTTGGAACGGTTTTTCTGTGGTCTTACATCCCTCAGCTCTTTTCTCGGGCAATATTCTTTAATGTTTTCACCGCGGCGATTCATCGCCCACACTTTTCTCTACCAAATGTGTATCACGAGAATTTCCTAAGACTTCCACAACATCCACGAAAGGCAAGATTTTCTCCTTCTGTGTGTCCACTTAAAACATCAACAGTGCATGACTCTCGGAATACTTACCGGTGCGTATTCCCTCGAATGTTGCTTGCTGCCAAAGTATTGCTCTTTTCCTTAACTATGTCCCATCCAAGGTTCCTTTTTTCGACACTGGACGTCACCGTTGATAGTCAACTAGCTCCCAAAGCCCATGTTGCTACCGCCTGAACACTCTCTCTTTGCTTCTTCCGTAAGAAAGGAAGTAACTGGAAGTGATATGACTGATGGGGGTGGGGGTGGAGTTCGAGTGACTGGTAGTTTGAATGAGAATAGGAGTGGGGATGGAGTTAGGTCTGTGGGGGTTAGGAATAGGAGTCTGACTGAAGTGCTTGTGATAGGTGATTCGCGAGTTAGATATTTAGATAGGAAGTTGAATGCAAGTAGATTGAATGGTTTGAGGGTGTGTTTGCCGGGTGCTGGGGTGAGAGATCTGTCTGATAGGTATGAGGAGCTGGTGTCTGGCTGTGCAAGGGATGCGGTTGTGATTACACATGTAGGAGTGAATGATGTGAAGAAAGTGGGTGCATGTGAGTTACGTGAGAGGTACAAGAGGTTGATTGAAAAGGTGAAAGAAAGTAGAATGAAAGGTGTTGTGACAGGTGTGCTTCCAAGAATGGATGTTGGGGTAGAATGGATGTCTCGTGCAATTGGGCTGAATGATTATGTGAGGAGGATGTGTGAGATGGAAGGTGTCATGTTTGTGGATGTGTGGGATAGGTTTGTTGGAATGAAAGAAATGTATGCGATGGATGGACTGCATTTGAGTAGGAGGGGGGTAGATGTGTTGTGGGAGGAGTATGATCGTGTTATTAGGTCTTTGTGGGCGGGAAACTAGATACTAATAGTGGTCAGGGAATTATGAGAGGACATTATAGTACTGAAAGTAGAATGGACTTGGCAGATAACAGAAATAGGTTCCAAGGCGATAGAGGTGAGGTCATTCAAGTTTCAAGAGGTGCTTCAGGGATAGGGGGGTTAAATTGTTTCTATACAAATGCTCGTAGTCTTAGAAACAAGAAGGATGAGCTATTTAGTTATATTAGCAATGAGGATATAGATATATTATGCGTTACTGAATCATGGGTTAATGAAATAGAATTTAGTGACACTATAAGTGAATTTGATTTACAGGGCTATAATATGTACATTAGTCAAAGGACAGGTAGGATTGGTGGAGGAATAATTATCTATATAAAAAACAACATTGTTTCAAGTTTAAATACTTCAATAAAGCAGGATGGAGTTGAGTCACTTTGGATAGATATTAGGTTCAGTAAAAATAGAATGGTGCATTTGGGAGCTTTTTACAGGCCACCTGGGCAGACTGATGATATAGATGAACTAATGATAAGGGAAATAAGTAAGGGATGTGAAACAGATGCAATTATTATTGGGGACTTCAACTTAAACTCTGTGGACTGGGAAAATATGATAGGTAGGGATAGAACAAGTGGCAGGTTCATAGAATGCTTTGAGGATAATTTTTTTAATCAATTTGTTAATGAGTCAACGAGGGGGGACAATATATTAGATTTAGTACTTTCTAACAGTGATCATTTAGTTCAAGAATTGACTGTTGGGGAAGCATTGGGAAATAGTGACCATCAGATAATTCGTTTTAACTTGGGAATTGAGAAGGGTAAAATAACTGAGAATGCTGAAAAAGTTCCAAATTTTCATAAGGGAGATTATGTAAAACTTCGAAGCTCGCTAAATTTAGGAGACTGGGATATAGAATTCAGAGATAAAAATGCTTATGGGATGTGGGATACTTTCAAGCATATAATAAATGTAGTCCAAGAACAATGTATCCCAATGAAGACCATTAGGAACAAAAGTAGGAAACCATTATGGTGGAATCAGGAGATAGCTAGAAAAATTTCAGAGAAGAAAAGGGCATATAAAAAATTACAGGTAGAAAATAATATTCAAAATTTAAGTGATTATAGAATGGCTAGGAATGAGTTAAATAAGATTATAAAGAAGAACAAAAGGGTGTCAGAAATTAAATTAGCTCAGGATAGCAACAAAGATCCTAGAAAGTTCTTTAGTTACTATAAAATTAATAACAAGTGTGGCAGAGTTAAAATAGGACCTATCAAATATGAAGGGTTTGTGAGAGAAACTGATGAGGAAATAGTTGAGGTACTAAATGGTCATTTTGCATCAGTATTTACAAAAGAGAAACTAAATAGTCCTATGTATAGCACTCATAGGTCAGGAAAAGAGGTGTTTACTAACATTTGTGTGGATCGGAGGATGATAAAAGGACTAATAGGTGATTTAGATACTACCAAGGCCTCCGGCCCTGATAATATTCATTCTAGGATACTTAAAAAAGGGGTAGAAAGTATCTCAATAGCTCTGGACAAGTTATATACTAGGTCATTGGAATATGGAGAAATACCCGATGATTGGAAGAGAGCAAATGTAGTCCCCATTTTCAAGAAGGGTAGTAAAGAGGATCCAAATAACTTTAGACCGGTTAGCCTAACTCCTGTAGTCTGTAAAATTCTTGAGAAAATAGTTAAAAAAGGGATTTGCCAACATCTAGAGAGGGAGGGGTTAATCAGCGATGCTCAGCATGGGTTTAGATCAGGTAGATCATGTTTGACTAACTTACTAGACTTTCTGGAGTTTGTAACAGATCAAGTAGATAAGGGAGAGAATGTAGATATAATTTACTTAGATTTTAGTAAAGCATTTGATAAGGTACCACACAGGAGACTAGTTCATAAATTAAAAATGATTGGGATATGTGGGGGTGTTTCAAATTGGATAGCTGAGTGGCTGAAAGACAGGAAGCAAAGGGTAGTGCTAAATGGTGTAAAGTCAGAGTGGAGGGATGTTATCAGTGGGGTTCCTCAGGGATCAGTTCTCAGGCCATTATTATTTGTCATCTATATAAACGATCTTGGGGAGGCAGTTAATAATAAAGTGTCAATTTTTGCGGATGATACCAAATTAGCAGCTGTAGTTAAAGATATTGATGATAATTTTAAAGTGCAGGGGGACTTAAATAAATTGTTATCCTGGGCACATAAGTGGCAAATGACTTTCAACCTTGATAAGTGCAAAGTTATTAACATGGGAAAAGATAATAAAGAATTTAACTATGAAATGGATGGGCATTGGCTGAGCTCAGTAGAGGATGAGAAAGATCTAGGAGTAGTAATAGATAAGTCATTAAGGTTTTCTAAGCAGTGTATTGAAGCAAGAAATAGGGCAAATAGAGTGCTGGGTTTTATTAAGAGAAATGTCAGTTACAAAAGTAAGGAGGTTATTCTTAAACTCTATAACTCTTATGTTAGGCCACATCTAGAGTACTGTATACAGGCATGGTCCCCACATTTTAGACACGATATTAACCTTCTTGAGTCAGTGCAACGGAGGGCAACAAAGATTATTCCTTTCCTGAGGCACCTTGAATATGAAGATAGACTGAGGGTATTAAATATGTTCTCGTTCGAAAGGAGGTGTGTGAGAGCGGATATGATTGAGCTGTTTAAAATTTTTTCCGGGATAGATAAATTGGATGTTAGCAAGTTTTTTGAGTTAGATGATGGAAATCGGACTAGAGGTCACCACTTGAAAATTAAAAAGCAAGGGTGTAGGTTGGATTTAAGAAAATATTTTTTCACCAATAGAGTGGTAGACTTCTGGAACAAATTGCCGCAGAGGGTAGTAGGTAGTCCAAATCTAAATGTATTTAAGAGTAGGTTGGATGAGTTTATGGGAAGGGAAGGTTGTGATGCTTCCTAAGTTTTGTATATATTAATATTGTTTGTATATATCTATAGCTGCATGATTTAGTTCTTGACAAGCCTTGATTGGTGAAACCCTTGTTTCTGGATGCAATCCTCTGGATGTAGTTTTCCTGGGAGTTTGGGTGCCTTGAAAAAGAGGCCGCTTGACTCGGATGACCTATGATGAGCCCTTGTGGCTTTTGTCATCCGTTATATTATATTGTGGGGGACTTTGATTTTGTCTTCCCCTGTTGATGGTGCTTTTTGTGGGTGGGTTTTGACGGAGTCGGATGACCTTTGATAGGCCCTTGTGGCTTTTGTCATCCGTGTAATTATGTTATGTTATGTTATGTAATCTTAACCGCATCCGCTCTCTCATAAATCTTAGCTTCATCCACTCTATTTGTGATCTTAGCCGCATCCATTCTCTTCGTAATCTTAGTCGCATCCACCTTCTCATTGGATCAGTGATTTGGACTCTTCGATATCTCCAACGGGTTCAAATCTTTGCAGCTCATCTTCTTCTCCGCCGGGAACGTTTCTCTCGGGCTACTCCCCTTATCCCGGATCTGCACTAGTTAGTCATTTGATACAGAATCACCTTAAAGCATTCCTAATTACATATTGGCTTTTAAATACAGAAGCACCTTCTAATCTTTTCCCCTTACTGCCCCTAATCCAGCCCCTGAACACCTTCCATTCTATCTTTGTCCACTTACTGCTAGTTTCTCGTAGACGTCAGCGATGCATAAGTGATCATGCTTTCTCTATATTTGCTCCTAAAATGTGGAATGACCTGCCTGATGCGATACGCTCACCTATTTCCCTTTTGCCGCTTTAAGCGTGCCCTGAAGACTACTTGATCTCTGTTTTTCTTTAGGTGGAATACCTACAGGCGCCATACAAAAATTCGCTAATATTTTCGTATTATTATTATTGTTACCTTTACCACCGCCAAAGAGCGTGAGATTGTCTTTCGTTCTGGTTTTTCTCGCTGCTTTCTTGCCTCTACAGTAGCTCCTCTGACAGCGAGAATAGGGAAACTAATTTATATTGCGCAAGTTGTAATTATTGTGCCGTAGCATTAGTTAATTTATCTATCTGTACAGATGCCCAAATTAATCATGTCACACTTTTCAAAATGTTTCGGACAAAAGTAAGATAACTAAGATATAATTATTTACTTTTTTATAAATCTTCGGATAGGCTTGCATGGCGCCGCTAGGCGGTGCTGCGTTGCCAAGTAATATTTTACCTCATACAGTAAATTGGAAAATTAATTAAAACGATAATATTTTGTAATAGACAAATGTTAATGCGAATATATTGAAAATATCTATAACTAAAAATTAAATAAATATATAAATAAATAAAGTTAGCTAAGCTGGAAAGAGGCAAAATTTGGGGAAATTTGGCAGCTCTGTTTTAAAACAAAACCATTTCAAAATGTTAGAGAATAATGCTTGAAATACCGCAATAACGTAACTAATTCACTAAATTTAATTTATTTTAATAGTAAATCTCCTTTTTAGTATATTTATATCAAAATATACCCCAAACACTCCAACTCTCATCAAATAAAATGTCACTATCTGAACGAAATTCAGCGTAAAGTGTGATATTACTAATCGTAGCAACTGTACGTCCGAATTTAATCTCTGGCACTCTTCACTGTACTAGTTAATTAATCTTTTTGCTCTTATTATCAGTACAACTATTTAATCTAATTCATATTCTGGTCACCAACTCATTTGTATCCCAGCGAGCAGGGTCATAAAACTTCAGCGTATGTGAGAGACTGGCTGCCTTTGGTGGATACGCTGTACCGATCTTCCACGTGGGTCGAGCGCTCTGCACACGTCATCAGTACATGGCCAATCAAAGCACCGCATAGATTTCCCTTAATGTCTCCACAGCACAACGTATCCAGTCTATCCTATGTTCTGTAACCCTGCCGATGGATTACTCATAACCCTTATAGGAGTATTTATCCACATAAGCCTGACACAAAGTGGGTTATTTAAGTTTAAACTTTAAATAATACCAGGGATAAGTGGTGTTTAAGCAGCATTAGTCATAGAGTTGAATTTAATGTTAGATCAATTCATTAAAATCCAATGTAAGGTAAATTACACTGAAACAGGATCAGAAATCAGGATCACTGATTGTATAGGTTTATTGTGCAATAGCGTACATTTATACATAATCATAATACAAATAATAATAAAATAAAAACAAACAAAAAAACAAAAAGACAAATACAGTAATAATATGATACAATAGTATAAATACATGTATAAATGCACACATTGCACAAAACGGGCAGCCCGTCAGTGTTTGGCGTGCAGTAAGACGTGGTGGAGCGTCCCACGCGTTTCTTATCTGCTGCAAGTGGGTGGCGTCGGTCTTCATCACCTGTCGCCCGGCTGGGCGCGAGCGGCGATCAGCGCGGAGGGGGTGTTGTTCTCAGCACCTCCAGCAGCTCGTTAGTTGGGGTGTAGAGGACCACCTGGGCGGCTCTTGCCTCTCGCGCCCTGAGTAGGGCGCCTCTTACAGGGGGAGGGGCTGGCGCTCGCTCTGGCCTGAGGCGGGCGGTGGCTGGGCAGGAGAGGAGGTAGTGCACCAGTGGGCGCCGGGAGCGGCCGCCGCAGTGTTCACACCTCCCTGCCACAAAGTCGGCGTGTAGCTCTTCCCGCGTGGAGTAGCCCAGCCTCACACGCTGTAGCAGCACGCCGTTCGCTCTGGGCTGCTGGAAGGATGGGTTCAGTGGGCGATAGGCTGTGGCTGCAGCATACCACGCCGCTTGCCTCTTGATTGCTTCCCATTCTTGGTGCTGCTGGTGGGCGTTGTGGGCGGCCCTGCGTTTAACCTGCACCTTGAGCTGCTGCAGGCTGGGGCGCACGGTCCAGGTGATGATGGGGCCGTGGGCGGCTCGCTTGGCAGCCTCGTCGGCAGCATCGTTGCCGCGCACGCCAACGTGGCTGGGAATCCAGTGGAGCCGGACACGCCTGCCCTGAGCTGCCAGGTCCTGCAGGGTGCACAGGATGGTGGTGGTGAGGTGAATGTTGTCCCGGGTGTGGGCGTGGGCGTGCTGCAGCGCCTGTAGTCCCGACCGAGAGTCAGTGTGTATCACCACAGTGGCCTCCCGGCGGAGCAGAGCGTGCTGGAGGGCGTGCAGGATTGCTACCAGCTCCGTCTGGAGGGTGGAGCAGTGGTCTGATGTCCTCCACGCTTGCGTCAAGCCGCTCGTGACGAAGGCAGCGCCGGACCTCCCGCTTTCGGGGTCGACGGAGCCGTCGGTGAAGTACACTGCGCTGCCTGGCTCCGTGACCTCAGACATGGCCATGAGGGCGTGCTGGCGCAGCTCCTCGGTGAGGCAGTTCGCTTTGCTGTCGGGCAACTGTGTGGCGGTGAAGTGTGCGGCGGGGGGGTCCCATGGTGGTGGTGGAACGTAGGCGGGGTTGGGGGTGTCGGGGTCGCGCCACAGCCAGTTCCCTGCCCGGTTGAGGGAGCTGGTTGCTAGGCTGACGTTTACGAGCCACCTGTTGTTACGCAGGCACTCGATGCCCTGCACCACGGCCATTCTGAGTCTCCTCTGCGCAACACCTTCCACGTCGCGCTGGAGCACTCTGGCCACCCGACAGGCCACCATGCAATCCACCCTGGCTGTGAGGGGCACCAGGTTGGCCTCACTCTGCATGACACAGGCACTGCACCACCTGGGTGCCCCTAACATGGTCCTCATGGCGGTGTTTTGTATTACCTCCAGGCGCTGTTGCTGCTGCCGGGGCAGCGCTACAAGGACCGGTGCACTGTAGTCCACTAGGGAGCGCACTGCCTGGAGGTAGTAGAGGCGGAGGACGGGGAAGGTTGCACCAGCGCTCGGCCGCGTCATGGCCCTCATCACATTCAGCCGGGCCTGCGTCCGCTGCCTCAGGTGCGTGACATGCTGCGTGAAGGACAGCCGTCTGTCGACCCACACTCCGAGGTACTGGTAGGAGTCGGTCCAGGCCAGGCCGACTCCTTGGACGCGAAGCTGCTGGCCAGCAGGTGTGCAAGTCTTGATGGCCATGGCCTGGGACTTCTCTGCCGAGATCTTGAGCCCCAGCTCTTCGCACTTGGCAGTGATGAGGTGCAGCGCTTCTTGGGCCCGCGCGAGCTTGTCGCCGCGCCCGGTGACGACGAGTGCCAGGTCGTCGGCGTAACTGAGGAGGATGGTTCCTTCCCGATAGGGGAGGGCGACCAGTTGTTCCATCAGCACGTTGAAAAGGAACGGGCTGAGGATGCCGCCCTGGGGTGTCCCGTTCTCGAAAGTAAGGTAGGAAGACTTGTGGCCCTGGAACTTCACGCGGGCTCGGCGCTGGTGAAGGTAGTCCTGGAGCCAGCCCAGCAGTCTCCCTCGGATGCCCTTCCTCACAAGGGCGGCCAGTATGGCGCGGGGGCTAGCCAGCTCGAAAGCCTTCTCGAGGTCAAGGAAGACTACGATGGTGGGCTGGTTGTTGGCGTGAGCCAGGAGGGTGATGAGGCAGTCCGCAGTGCTCACCCCCCTGGTGTAGCCGAACACGTGGTGATGAAGGCTTCCCACGCTCCACTGTAGGCGAGTCAGCACCATCTTCTCCGCCGTTTTTCCGGTGCAGCTCAGGAGGGAGATTGGCCTGAAGGTGGTGTGATCCTTCGGCTTGGGGATGGGCTGGATGTCTGCGTCCTTCCAGGAGGGCGGCAGACGGCCTGCCAACCACGACGCGTTCAGAAGGGCTAGCAGCGCGGCGTCCCCGGCGGGCCCAGCGTGCGCCAGCATAGAGTACCGCACTCCGTCGGCTCCCGCCGCTGTGTCACGTCGACGTTTCGCCCTGGCCAGCTCCTCGAGCGTGAAAGGCTGGTCCGTCGCGTGCGGCTGGCCCCGCGCCTCCCTGACCTCTTCGTCGCGCTGTGGGCGTAGCTGCTGCTGGAGGTAGCTGGTGTGGGGAGGAAGCTGCTCGCTAGAACCCCTCGCTGTAAAGCAGTTCGCCAGCCGATCTGCCTCTTGCTGTGGGCGTGGGTGGGCAGCTGGGCGGGTCGGGACGGCGCCTGAGGCCTTCCTGAAACTCCCCCACAGCTGGCCGAGGGAGGTGTGTTGGCTGAAAGAGGCGCACCACTCCAGCCACTTTGCCTCCCTGGCGCTAAGGGACACCTGTCTCGCGCGGGCTACCACGTCCTGCAGGAGCTGCAGGTTGATGGCCGTTGGGTGCTTCTCGTACAACCTCCTGTGGACGTTGACGCGGTGATTGTGCTCCCGGACTTCCTCGTTATAAAACCACCAGTCCGGGCGCCGGCGGCGATTTGAGGCTATCCTGGGCATGGCCGCGTAAGCTGCACTCTCTATGGCCGCCGTAAGGTCCCTCTCCTGCAGGTGCAGGTCCACCGGAGGCACATACGTGGACCACCATTCGGCCAGGGAGGCTTGGAACTTTGCCCAATCCGCCCTCCTGACGTTCCACTGGAGCGGCGGGAGAGGAGGAGCTGGTGGGGCCACAGTGAGGGTGGTGAGGGTCCCGTAATGGTCGCTGGTGAGGGTAGGGTGGACCTGCCAGGTGGCACCGGGCTGTAGGTCGCCCGACACCAGCGTGAGGTCGAGCCGCCCCCATGGACGTGCGTGGCCTCCCCTGTGTTCAGTAGTCGAACGGCAGGAACTTCTTCGAGCAGGTCGGCCAGGTGGCGCCCGGTCACGTTAGTGGGTGACACAGACTGCAGCACGGGGTGGTGGGCGTTGAAGTCGCCCGCCACAAGGAGGCTGGAGTGGGATGCGAGGGTGAGCAGCTCCCCAACATCCAGCGGGTACCGCTGGCTCCTGTATATATTGTATACAGTCAGAGTGAGCGGCCCCAGCTGTAGCTCCAGTGCCAGGACCTCCACGCCGTCACCACAGTACACGGGTGCGGCGATCCTCTTGTGCGGGATGGTGTTTCGTATGAGGGCTGCACAGCCACGCCCATTTCCGTCACCAGCCGGTAGCGAGTGGAGGGTGTAGCCTGCGACTCGCCATTCAAAGCTGGCGGGCGTGAGAGTCTCCTGTAGGAGAACCAGGTCCAGGTCTTCTTGGAAGACGGCTTGCAGCAGCTCATGTTTCTTGGGGCGGAGCCCCTGAACATTCCACTGCAGCACCCTCAGCGTGGGCGCCGGTGCGTGGGCTGGGCTGTCAATCCGTGCCTCCATCTTGGTTGTGGGCGTGCGGTGGGTGCAGAGGGTGTTGGGTGGGACCTCTCGGCGTGGTAGATGATGGTGGGGGCTGGAGGGCACCCTCTGTGACGGCGGTTAACACCTCTTCGCGGAGGAGTGCGTCGAGGTCCTGCTCGGTGGGGGCTGCGGTGCCCTGCCGGCGATCGAGCAGCTTCTTCACCAGCTGTACGACACACGCGAGGATGACGTCCACGATGGCTCTGCCCTCCTCATTGAGTCCCTCGCAATAACCTGGGGGTCCACGTTGAGACCCTGTCGCTGGTTGGGCATTGGGTAGCACCGTGGACTGCTCCTCGTCTGGACGGGCGCGGTGGGCCCGACGCCTGTGTCCCTTCCTCCTCTGTGGCTTGGGGACAGAGGGGGTGGGTTGCTGGGTGGAGGTGTGAGCGGAGTTGCTGGCTGTGCAGCTACTAGTACCCTCTCTCACTCCCTGCCTGTCCTCTTCCCCTGTCTCGACCTGACTTGTGCCAGGCTGTTGAGGGGTAAGGGGTGGGTGGGAAGCCCGCGCCGGCCTGTTTGGTGGTGGCGCTGGAACAAGGCGTCGGTTGCCTTGTTGCTGGGAAGGCCCACGTGGTTGCCCCTGCCTTTGCCGCTCCCCCTCCTGTGTACCCCCCAGTCGTGTGCCGGGCAGGCCGAGAGTCGCGGGTTGATGGCTAACCCACGCCGACCCGATTGGGGGTGGCGCGGCAATGAACCGACGCTCTCTTCTTTGGGTTGGGGGGGCACGTGGTTCCATCTGCTGCTGCTGCTGCTGCTGCCGCCGCCGGTGACCCCGTGGCATCCTTTTCTGTCGCTCGGGGCACTTCGTGTTCCAAGCGTGGTGCCCCTTGGTGCAGTTGGGGCACCGTGCCGTGGTGGACTCGCTGGCCTTGAGGCGACCGATACACTCCTCCGTCGGGTGCGCTTGGCTGCACACGCCGCACTTGACGGAGTTTTGGCACATGGCCTGGAGATGCCCGAAGCGCTGGCACTTGTAGCATCGAACAGGCTCACCTTGGTAGGGGCGCAGGGCGTAGCGGCCCCAGCTGCCCAGGTCCAGCTTGGGTGGTGGCGGCCCCTCGTACACTACAAGGATCTGCCTGGTTGGGACCTTGTCTCTGTGTGCGAGGAGCCGTGTTGCCGAGAGCACGTGGGGGTGAGCCTCGACGGCCTGGAGTGGCAGAGTGGTCGGATACCGTTGAAGTACCAACTTGTGCCTCTTCACTCTGGGGTCGAGCAGGATCACTCGATCCCCCTCCTCGGCAAGGCGGCGCAGCATGGCCTCCGACCCATCGTCCTTCGGGGTGAGGACGTATTCGCCGTTGAGAGTAGGGCGAATAACTATCCGCAGGCCAGGGTGTGTTCTCTCCAGCTCCGTCACAGCCTGGTAGGCACTGATAGTGTTGCTCTGGTGCACGAGTTTAAACTTGTGCCGAGGTCCTCGTCGGGAATGAGACACTGTTACCCAGCCTGCCTCATTCTCCTGCTGGGCCTCCTCGGTCTGGGGGCTCTCGTCGATGACGAGGCGACCGCTATCATCGCTGGGGGCCTCCTCTGCCTGTGAGAACTCCGGCTCCAGTGTTCGGGCGGTCCTCTTGGGCGTGGAGGTCTCGTTCGGCGAGGGTGGACTTAACCCATTCCGCGTCCGCTTGGCAGACATCGGCGTGGTGGATATGGACGCCGACCCTTGCATGGTGTCGTCACTCTTGTTCGCCCATCAGCGCCACGGGTGCAAAGGGGAGAAGAGAAATGCTCTCTACAAGCAGGACAGGAACAGGAGGAATCTCCAATCAACCCGTCCACGCTTGCTTCTGTCTCTTTTGAGAGCCACGGAAACAGGAGGAATCTCCAATCAGACCGTAGCTGCTCTTATGAGACAAACGAGGCAACCTTCTTCTTCTACTCTCACGGTTAATAGTTACCAAATGGTAACATTCTTGGGCGATTAACTCTGGTGAAGTGGTGATGACTCTTCGATGCTTGTCCGTCTGCTTCTTGTTCTTCAGTGTCGTGTGATTTGGCGTTGTTGTTGTTGCTATGATCAGGATCACTCAGAAGTAGGAGGAGCCAATATTTATTATATGAATATTTATTAAGTTAAATTTAAAATAAAGTATTAGTGAGTATGCGCTGTAGTTTATCATAATGGTAATAAATACGAGTAATAGAAAACTTGACAAAAAGAATACAAAAGATTCGGGGTAACTAATATAAAATAAATGATATACATATTCTTATAATTGATACCGTAGGAAACCAATTAAAATCAAGGTAAACCTGAAGATCGGCGGCGTGACCGATGGGGACGCAAAATATTTCGTCCCTGTACCAATATGTTTCACCTTTTTTGAGTAAATTCAAGGGGTCTACTCGTGGGGGAGATATCACTGCGGGAGACCCCCCCTACAATGATCCTGAGTTTCAATCAATTGGGTGGGTCTGGGGGGGCACAGCCCCCCAGTATATAATCATAATTGTTTATAGAATAATGTTCTAAAGTTTTTTTAACATTTTTATTTAACCAAACGCGCATGAATATTCATGCGCGGGTGAACGAAAAAATAAACGTAACTTAGTGTCGTTTCGGCTAAAAAAAACCCCCACTTTTTCGGGCGCGCCGCAGATCTTCAGGTTTACCAAAATCAAATGTAATTATATTAATTATGATTACATGTTAAATATATTTAAGAAATATAAGTTCTTATTAATTGTTAGGGAATTTTTTTCGTCGCTTTATAGAACTTTGGGATTCGGTTATTTCGTTTTTAAGGAGTAAGCAACTCGAAGAACAATTGACTGCTACGAGATGAGACATATTTCACTTATCAGATGTATTCGAAAAACTGAATATATTCAATAAGTAGCTAAAGAGTGAACAATGTGATTTGATTTTCCTGCCAAACTCAAGCTTTAGAACAGTTTTCATGTCTGGACTTAATTAGCAGTGAGCTGAATGACGATTATCTTTCTGTTTATGTTGAATATTTGATAAAACCGCATGGAGGTTATGCAATATCGCTTTACAGACGCACTGGAAATGAATATACCGGTATGTGTAATAATTTCTTTTGAAGTTGATGCCGCTAATATAGATATTACCTTACAGTAGATTCGTATTGAAGTATAGAGTGATGAAGTAGCTAAAGCTCGATTTAAAGGAAAGAAACATAATATATGGAAGGAAATTGATATTGCTATGAAATATCCATTGCTCTGGGGAAAAAGTAATGTTCTATGCTATTGCTTTTCCAAATTCCTACTTTGTTGAAGCTGGATTTAGCTGTCAAAAGCTCGTAACAGGCTTAAAATTGTAAAAAAGGGTGGTCTTCGTCTGTCATTAAAATCTTGCTGCTCAACATCAGGCGCAAGGATCTCATTAAATAAATTATGTTTTCACTTTTGGTATTAAAATATATATTGTCAAATCTCTTAAATATAGAGTGGGTTAATGTAACCATTTTTTTTTTACTGAAATAAAGGTTTATATAATTTAGCCGGTTTGATATTTAAAACATTAAATTTTGAAGTATGTTTGGAAAAAATATGAGTGGACCACCGAAATAATTATCAATCAAAAGCGGCCATGACTATAAAAGGTTAAGAACGACTGGTTTATTCAGAGCCCTTCTCCGCACCGGAAAATTTCATGATACTCGTCTGGAATTGTATTATATCAAGCATCTTTATTTTTGGCGGAGGAAGGGGGAGGATGTCCTCTAAACTAGGTGTGAACTGATAGTTTATGCTTCTATGAGATGTAGCACCAGATCCAAGCAAAGATTTAATAGTTCCATAGAGAAATAACATTCATTTTATTATTTTAAATTTTGGCAAGCGCACATTTGCATCCCTTTTTCACTCGTTCTGTTCTTGGAACGATAATTAAATAAAGATTCATTTGGGTATTATGAAAATTAAAATATCCGCCATTAGCGACCATATTTTCGTTTCGTCTCATTTTGCCGAATAATTGTCCCAGAATTCGTTTATATTTGTTGCTTCCGATTTCGTTCGTTTCTAGATAGTTGTTTTTATTTTGTATCAACTTCGTTCTTTTACAGCCTTTTAGTCAAATTAAGTGAGTTGACTGTTTTGAACAGGAGTAAAAGGACATTTTTTTTTTTAAGAGTGAATGGTTTGTTATTAAACATGTGTTTAGGGGGGTCGGAAATTTAGTAAGGATTAAGTTTATCCAAAAAAAAACCGGCTTTGACTCCGCGGAACGACAAAATTTCAGATCTTTCACTAAGGAATTTGACTTTGAAGATAAAGAATAATCGGGTATGTTTCGCTAAATTTAGATACTTTCACTATAATTTCTTACCTTAAAGTTAAGTTAGTGGTTAGTTATTTAAGGGCTGGTTAGACTAGGAGCAGTTAGTTAGGTGAGTTAGGTTAGATTAGGTTTATCTCAGTAATGCTTTATTCGCGACGAAATTAAGGACAGATTCATTTTTAGAACACTAAAACATAAGAAAAATCATTTTTGTCTGTGAGACAATTTTGTTCCTAATTTTCATATTTACCTTCATTTTGGGCAAAGTTCTAAGGATTTTAAATTATTCTCATCCCAAGCAGTTATAAATTTGTAGATGCTGCACTAGTTTTTATATTAGGTTGGCCAAAAAGTCCTGAATCACCTCGGAAGGCGAAAAAAACAAAAAAAAAATTAGGGAGCAACACCAAAATTTATTCTTCAAAATACAGTCCTTCATTCTCTACGATCTTCTTCCGGCAATCAGGCAGCATCTGAATCTGTCCAAGATACCAAATTGGTGGTGGGCCGGAACGTGGTTGATCGTCAATCACCGGAGTTGAAACGTCTGTACCACCTCGAGACCTTCGCTTGACTGACTGTACCTTCTCCTCCAGTATCGCAAATTTCCTTCACAGCAACTCTTGTGGGAAGTTTTCTCTTGTAACAGTAGCGAATCCAAACTCTAATTCCACTTTATTCCAGACTTATTTATGTCAGTTGGAGCTTACACAAAGAGAAATAAACTGCGCAGGAGCAGCAAACAACATCAGTGTACGGAGACTGGTAGTCGAATGAGTAAGGATAACCTAACCTAGTGTTGGTGTTGCTCCATAAAATTTGTTGGTTTATTCTGCTTCCAAAGTAAGTCAGGACTTTATATCCTTTTTAAAATAATAGGCCAAGAACTGAACTGCGTTTTTTAACTCAGGCTAGAAAACCGTTGCCTTCGCACTCCTCTTGAGCGCATGCTAAACAACAGGCTACTTTAAATAACTTTCACAGAAAAAGTTCATATACAGACTTTTCACATAGCATCATGTAACTATACCTTTTAAAAAAAATATATCTAGTACGTCCTCACATAGAGTATCCAATACACTTCCTTTCTCCATAGTTTCAAAAGGAATTAACAGTGTGAGAAAGAGTTGAGGATATTTAACCAAATCATTAACAGGTTGGAAACTAAATTATACTAAGATAAACTAAAAGAATTGGAGTGAAAAACAAAGAAAAAATAATGCTTTTCGAGATCGAAAAACAACTCCCATGACCCGGCCACGGAGCACGAAGCAATTGGCAAAAAATATGCGTGCCTTGGTACTTAGTAAATTACACATATAATTTAGGTAAGAGTTTGCCCCTAAATGCCCAGAATATTGCAGAAATGAGGCTGACCCTAGAATAGACGAGGGAGAGGGGGCTTTGTTGGACATAATTGCTTAGTCAGTTACAAAGAGAATAGAAATCAAATTAGTTTAAATGCAAACACCGAGAAGTTGTATTAATTAATACTTTGTGCACCGCGTTGGCGAATTAATGTAATGGCCTAGTCAGTAGTTGATGGTGTGAAAGCTTAACTGGTGGACAGTCGTGTTACACTTAACTCTGTTAAATACGATTAGATCTTATATAATTATTTCGTTTAATACTTAATTCGTTTAAAATTATTAAGCTAGGTTTCCGGGGTGGAATTCTGTTGAATTTACCATTATTATATACTTTTGAAAAGTTGTTTTCTTCATTTAAGTCGAAGTAAGCTCAGTCGAAATTATACTTGTTACTTACTTACTTGATATTGACTTTGGATGGAACTATGATGTCTGATGACTCTGGTGTTACGAGAAAAAAAACACGGTGTAGCAAATGAAATGTATACGTTTGGAAGGATATGAAATGGATTGGATGTAGTACCTGTGACAGGTGGTATCACAGGAAATGTGTATACCTGGATGGATTAAGAGAAGATAATATAAAGAATTTATTTTGATGTTGCAAAATATGTTTTGATGAGCTCTACAAAACAAAGGAGCAGCTGAAGCTGTTAAAAGAAGAAAATCAGTGTATTATTAGTGAACTGATACTACGTGATGAGAAGATTGTTGAATTGGAAGATATTAGACATGGATCAGCTGGAGTTGATCAAAGGGTTGAGACTAAGCTAAATGATCTTTCAAGAAAAGTGGATGGCTTACAGGATGCCATCATGAATATAACTCGGCTTGACCAAGAAAGTATAGTTAAACCTAGGTCTCTTGGTACTGGGAACACTTATGCTGAGAAAGTGAAGGAAAAGAATTTGCTTGTTATTAAATCTGGTGATGATAAGGATAAAATAATTAATAGGAAGGAGGAGGTGGCAAAAGCACTAGGGGATATTCCAATTGTCAATACAAGATTCTCAGCCAGTGGCAATGTTGTGTGTGATAGAACGGTTTGAGGCCACTTAATTTCAATCGCTTTCACATGTTATTCAAAAACACGTTGCTACCCACGTGCATCTTCGCCTTGAAGCCGGGCGCGTTATCGCGCCACCTGAGTCAATATTTAACCAAGGAGGTTCATCCCCCCCCCCCCCGTTTCGCCCCATGAGCCGATCACGCCAGATTGAGTTAGGCTTATGGGCAGATAAGGTATTGTTCTCAGGCGCGGCTGGACATTCCCTCGAAGCCCCCACTCAATTGTCCCCTACGCCAAGGGGATGGCTCGACTATTTATATGGAAACTTTACCAATAAGAGAAGATTCAGATCCAGATTTTCTTCGCGAAACATTACGCCGATCCGGTCTCCCCTTGTGCACCAGGGCCCTCTACCTCGAGATCCACCATCATTGTCCAGAAGAGGACAATATCCCTTGAGTGCCAACAAGGTTCGAGCCTTCAAGACGCCAAGTCCACAAGGCCTCCCCTGTTGTTCAGAAAGAGAACAACATTAGAACAGCCATTGTTCTTTGAGCCCGTTGACAAGAGACGGTTCTCACCTCCCCCCTCCCTGTTGTTCAGAAAGAGAATAACATTAGAACAGCCATTGTTCTTTGAGCCCGTAGACAAGAGACGGTTCGCACCCTCCCCCCCTGTTGTTCAGAAAGATAACAACGTTAGAACAGCCATTGTTCTTTGAGCCCGTAGACAATAGACGCTTCTCACCCCACCCCCCTCCCTGTTGTTCAGAAGAGAACAACGTAGAACAGCCATTGTTCTTCAAGCCCGTTCGTCAAGAAACGGTTCTCACTCCCAAGACGTCACGTCAGGATCATTTAATCCCCATCCTTCGGCTGGAACTCGCCAGCAGACCGAAGATTCCTTCACGTCGCCTTCCTCTGCACAACAACTTTTAATTACGTAAGCTGAACATTACCTTTGAGTATTTGACCTTTTTGTTAACCCTATCCTGTGCTTTAAATGGTTTAGCGAACCATCTCATCCCTTTAATTTTTATTTGTTTTACCTTTTTAAATCTCTCCCAAATCTTAATCCTCGGATTAGCCAGATTTCCCACGACCCTTTCTATTCTCTGTTTATGTCAATATTTTCCGTTTTGTGTGTTGTTGATAGTTTTATTAATAAAACTCTATTTAATTAATGATAGCCATATTATTATCCTTGAGCTCAGTTCCACTTCTTAAGCATATTAAAGATAAATAATATCGGTCAACCAGATAACCACGCACTCTAAATATAATTAAATAGTTCCCTCAACGAATAGTTATATATGGTATATCGTCGAGAGTCCATTCTACGACATTGTAGTTAATTTTGAGACTGATGACATCAGGAATGATGTCGCTAAGCGTGTTCAAGATTCAGTTAAAGGTGCTGTTACTAGGATGGTGGGTAAATTCCGACCTAAATTGATGATATGCAATGTGCATAATGATGAGAATGATGTAACTGATCCCTTATTAGAGAAAAACGTATGGTTAGAATCTATTGTTGATGTAAGGAATAAGATTAAGTTTGTTCTTAAGAAGCAGATGACTGGTGGTACTTTACATCATATATTTAAGTGTACTCCTGAAGTACGTAAAGCTATTTATAATAATTAGGACAAGGTGTCATTGCAATGGGGGAAAAACAGTGTGAGGGATATGTATCATGTGCTGACTTGTTTCTTCGGTCAAAGATATGGTCATTCTGAGAAGGATTGTAAATTTAAGGATCATCCCAGGATCTGTGGTAACTGTTCTGAGAATCATGAAATTAAAGATTGTATATCAACTACTTCAAAATGTATTAACTGTGTTAAACAGAAAAGACCTGATACTGATCACAGAGTTAACGCTAAGTTCTATAGAGATTTGGACACAGAGATTTTGAGAATTGCTTCAATCACTGACCATGGGTATTGAGGCTGAATTTTTGCAGTGTGGTCTTGTAAATATTCAATTTGTGGGCAATAAGACTTTAGATATAAGAGATCTATTGAATGAGAGTTCATTTGATATATTGGCTAGAACGGAAACTTGGTTAAGTAAAATGGATATGGTAAAGATAAATGAAATGACCCCTCCTTCAGACACCTTTCCCTATGCCCTTATGGAGGATGGAGTTGGGGTAGGAGTGGGAGTTTTTTTATATGATGCTCTTTCTCATAGTAAGGTCATCAAAAGATTTAATGTGAATAGTTTTGAGTTCATGGAGGTAAATTTAAAATATAAAAACAAATAGGTGTCCTCGGTTGTAGTTTACAGACCACTTTTTTTTAGTATTAATCTATTTTTTGAGGAACTTTCTATATTGCATGATATGATTGATATGTTATCTTTTAAGGTTTTTATTGTTGGAGATTTTAATATATGGATGGATGATGTTAATAATTGGGTTAGGATCAGATTTTGTGAATTATCAAAGTCATATCAGTTAATAAATAATGTAAATACTTTTACGTCATCAACTGATCATACTCTGGATCTTGTAATTGGGGATGTTACTGTAAATTTAACAAGTGACCTAAGAGTTGAGTTTGAATGTATTATCTCTCCTGTTCATAAAATAGTATCTTTTAAGATTTTGTTACAAAAGTCTAAGTTTACTTAAAAGATTTACTTTAGAATGAAATCAGATTTTTCTCCAGAAATATTCATTGTTGAGGTTGTTCAGAAAATAGGGAAGGACTTTCTCATCCATGTATACATAATGAACAATTGTTAAAGTTGGATTGTGCTGATTGTCTAGTAAGTAGTTATAATCAAGTAATCAAAGATGAATAGGATGTGAGGTGTCCCTTTCAAGAGAAAAATATATCAATCAAACACAAATCTCCATGGTTTGATGCGGAGATACTATATGAGAAGAATGAGAGGAGACGCAAGAAGAGTAAATGGATTAGGTTAGGTACTGAGAATGCTGAAATTGAATTTAAGACTGTAAAAAATCAATATAATATCTAATAAGAAAAAAGAAAAGTTTGTATTATAAGAAAATATTCAAGAGGCAGGATTTAATATGGTAAAGCTTTACAGGATATTAAACGATTTAAGTGGGAATACCAAAAAGAAGGTACTCCTAGAGGGTTATAGTGCCAATGATTTAGCAACTGCCTTTCTTGATTTTTTTAAGAAAAAGATTGTTACTATAATTAATAGCTTTATAATAGGCCTCTTGTGAAAGTTGCTCAACCAAGTACTCTAAATTATCTGAATGTTTTTTGTACTATTGGAAAAGATCGTCTTATTAAGGTGATTGAGAGAACAACAAAGACACATTGTGGCTTGGATCCAATGCCAATATCTGATATGTTTGATGCCAATAAATTCTCAAATATGTTAGATATTATTCTCATGATTGTAAACACTAGTATTTTAACATGTAAATTTCCAGTGTCAGAGAAAAATGCCATTGTAAACCCACTGTTAAAGGGTGCGCTTGATCAACAGATGTTAGGCTCCTCCCGGCTAGTTTCAAATTTATCTTTTTTATCCAAAATATTAGCGTACGTAATTCTAGATCAATTAAAAGATCGCTTACAACTAGTTAAAGCTTTGCCGGATAGCCAGTCAGCCTACAGACATAATTATTCTACTGAAACAGCAATTTGCTCAGTGGTCAGTGACCTATTGTGAATAATTAATTAATGATGGTAAATGTGTCATCTTAGCCCTACTTGATCTGAATGCTTCTTTTGACACTGTGTGGCATGATTTACTTTCTGATGACTTGAGGTGTGTGGGAGTTATTGATGGGGCTCTGGATTTTATAAACGATTACTTAACTGACAGGAAATATTATCTACAAAACGCTCATTCATTTTCATCATTTGAAAGACTTGATAGAGGTGTCCCACAGTGTAATGTGTTGGGCCCTGTTCTTTTCTTTGTATAGACAATAGGTTTATCAAGGGTTCTCGAGGCATAGGGTCTTCGAGTAAAGTTTTTCACTGATAATATTCAGTTTTATTTTGATATTTAAAATATTGATGAATCTATGACAACTCTAAAGTGTACAAGAGTGGATGGATTACAAACGATTAAAGTTAAACCAGAATAAAACTGAGTATATGATTGTGGGTAGTAGGGAGAAAAGTAAGACTTTAGGTTATATCAGTTTTATTGTAAATGAGGCCTCAGTCAATATTTCTGAAAATGTTTGTGATTTGGGGGTACTTGTAGACTGTAATCAAACATTTAATGCTCAAATAAGTAATGTGGTCAAGATAGTCAGTTACCATTTGAGGAATATTGCATATATTAAGAAATATATAGATGAAAGTTCTCTAATTAAATTAGTGATAAATTATGTAATTAGTAGATTTGATTATTGTTATTCAATTTATTGCAATTTACCTAAGATTCAGCTTAGAAAATTGCGAAATTTGTTAAATTGAGCTGCAAGGTTAATTAAGGGAATTTCAGTTCGTGAACGAATTACCCTAGTACTAATTGAGCTTCACTGGCTTCCTATCAGAGCTCGAAGTTAATGTAAGATTTGCTTCTTACTGGATATCCATCGTATTTGAGGGAGTCTCTGCATGTTGTCCAGCCATCAGAAAGTGGGATCAGTACTCGTCGAGTTACTACGGGTCTCACACTGGTGGAACCTAGAGTACTACTAAGTACAGGATTCAGAAGTTTTAGATCGGCTGCTCCAAGGTTTTAAAACAGCCTCCCACTTAACATCAGAAAACTAGAAAACATTGCAACATTCAAGAAAAAGCTGAAGACCTTTTTGTTCTCTAACTGTTATGACCTGGATGATTTAACCACTGAGCAACTAGATGCAATATAAAAACATGAGTTTGATGTGAATTAACCTGAGGGTCCTATAGAGCCCCTTCGGCGGAATGGGACCAGTTAAACAACGACTACAAGTAACAAGTACGAGTAAGTAACAAGTAAAACTGTAATGTACGCAGCGACGATATGTGGTTAATATAGTAATGATCAACCATGTTCACATTTGGCCAGTCTCCTTGACATGCCCGCTGAAGAGTAAAATGACTAAGCATTGCTATAATAACCACATAATGACGTAGCTTTAAGGATATAAAAAGATGCGACTCCCTTCTCTAGCATATATCAAAACATGGATTTCTAGAAAATTACAAATTGTTGGCAGAGAGGGAAGGGCCTGTGGCCGATACACCTATCATCTTCCACAGAAAAATATTACGCCACTGAGATTTACTCATTCAGAACGGTTGATCGCTTACTGAGAACTGGAAAAAGCTATCTCAGGTAAAGGCGGTAAGAAGTTCGCGAAGAGACGGAAAAAACGACTTTCTCGGGAAAACTTCCAAAAAGAAATACTCGTATATGCGTTCTTTAGTGTTGATTTAAAATTTCTTGCGTTCCTTTTGAGAGAGATCGCCCCCCCCCCACCTCCTCCAAAGGGGCTGCTCTTTCTTATTCTAATTCTTGGCTCTTTGTTCACAACTTTTTTTACCTCTAACTTATTTCTTACTAGCAATACATAACCTGGTCACCGACAAGGTCTAAGTTGCAGTTGGTAGTAAGGTATAGTGAACCCCTGCAGGAGACCCCGTTAGAGTGTCAGAAAAGGGGACCGACTCTCGGTCACCGGCCAAATCCCGACTGTGGACCGCTGTTAGGGCTAGTCCCAGATATGTTAGGCAACGAAGAAGAGTGCGCAATTCGGAAGATAGGTGAGATAGAATTAGGACGGATACAAAGGCTCCTATCCAGTTAGAAAGTAGGAAATTTATCCAAAGTTAAAGATCTTCAGAAGAACCCCTCTGTTTAGAGAGGGGGAACACTACCAAGGAAATATTGACCCTCCGAGTTCAAAGTCATTTGCAAATCTCTTAAAATAATTCAAAGATCATTGAAAAAGAACTTCTCGCATTCAAAATGAGAGTCCCACCCACCCATATCAAAAGAGACGTCTTTACAAAGATACAGATATGCTTCAGGTGTTATGCCATAAAGAATCACATGACACAAAATCACCATAAAAAGGACCTGATCGTACGTTCAGAATGTGGAACAGAAGGTGATTCTTTGGTGCAACTGCATCAACTAAGTGAAAATATGAATTAACTGACAATAGGGACACAGGACTATGACTATGATCCACCACAAAGCAAGAGAGATTATCAAGAGAAAAGAAACGGAGACAAACAGCAATAAAGGTAACGTGAACAGAAATTCATACGCATCAATGGTAAAGAACAACCAGCAGGACTGACAACGCATATTAATTCAAATTGAATAATCAATGTAAAAATATTTACGTGCATACTAGAGGCTACGTGATGAACATTGCAAATACGGACAGTTATGCAACTACAGTAAACAGCATGCTACATGAAAATGGTCTCGAACCAATGAAATTCCATAAGCGCTAAACGAAAAGGCGAAAGAAAATTAACAGACAGTAGAAACAGAAGCGGACACTCCCAATGAGGACACAAACTAAAAATACACTGAGCAAGAATGGGCACGGGTTACTCGCTGGAAAACCCAAAGAAATAGGAAATCTAGATCTGTCAGCAAATGGAGTCCATCTCCTAAACGTAAATCGCCCGTACTAACCTCGAAAGCAACTAGCATAGAGAGAACCCAGACAAAACGAAAAAATAACCATAAGATGAAATACCAATAACTCATGTCAACTGTATGACATCCTACGGTAAACGACTAAACGAACAGAAATTGACAAATGTATTATGGAAATTAAGAAATTAAAAATACTAAATATTAACATATGCAGATGGAAAGACAAGGAAATTATGTACGGAAACTTATTTAGATATATTGACCCAGATGTTATACTAATATCAGGCCATAGAAGAAACATATAAAACAATAAAATAAAGATTATGACCTTCAATAGTCACAGATCGTTCAGGAGAGACACACGACGGAGCTGCAATAGTTTATAAGCGGAGATTGCAGTTCCAAACATTACAAGGAATGGGAGATGCCTATTTAGCTATAGAACTTCAAATGGCGTTAAGCAACATTATTGTCGCACCAGGATACCAGCCACCCAAATGCCCCCAATTACCAGTGTAAAACTTTACTGGCCGATTTAACAATAGGAGGCCTGTTACCTTGATGGGCGATTTAAACGCCCATTTCGTGGAATCTGGTGATAGATTCACAAACAGAGTCAGAAAACAACTTAATACACTCATCAACAGACGGATACTGCAAAGGCTGGAACTCAAATTGCCTACATACCTACGAGGAGAATCTGCTACAAAAATGGACATCTACCTAGCTAACTTCTCTTTGCCCTTTAACTATTTTATAAAACAAGTAGTGGTCGCTTTCGGTTACCATATTTCCCCTCTAATTCAATAAAACAAGCAACATATTCAAATTCCTTCGAGGAAATGGAAGGCATACCAGAGAGCGGATTAGAATAAGTACAAAGAACTACTTCAGACGTACATACATACTTGACTTGCTCGGGTAATCCACTCTAGAAGAAATCGACGAGTAGTTGCATAGTTTTAAAGAAGAAATTAAAAGGGCAGAGAAGGGAGACATCTCTATTACCTCGTCCAAAACCATCCAACAATTCGGATGGAGACCTGAAATTGTGACATTGAGCGAGGCGATCATCTGGGCTCCAGAAAATTTAAGAAGAATGGGACCATCAAGGGAGTCATAAAACGCACTCAGGAATTAATCGTACTAATTTACGAGAAACTAAAGGAGATATGGGATAAATACATCGAGAAAATAGATTTAGAAGCATTCCCAAGGGAACTTTGAGAACAGATTAGAGCCAAGGACAGTAAGTGATAAAATGAAAATTATGGACACAGGTATCAATATTTTAGAAGACAAGGCGGAAATAGAGACATTGTTAGGGGAACACTCGAAAAATGTGTTCAAAATCAGTGAACAAGAGAACGGGAACTATGATATTGTATTCGATCATTAAATCATTGAGGAACTAAATGCAGAAATCGAGAGAACATACCCCCTTCCACTTTGTCTGAAGGAAGAAACAACAAAGTTAGAAGAGAATAAATAAAAGATACGATAAAGCACTTCCGACAAAAATCACCAGGCAGATTGAGAGTCACCAGGTTCAATTGCCTTAAAGCTCCCCTGAACATATGAGAAGGAGTAAGAAACATCTTCAATGCGTGCTTGAACATGCGATACTTTCCCAATGAACTTAAAGTAGCAAAGATGATATTCATTTCCAAAGCGGGAAAACAACAAGATCAAGTGGGTAACTAACTACCGCCTCGTCTCGCTACTTGATTTTATCGGTAAAATATTAGAAAAAATAATCAATAACAGCGTGTCAAAATACCTCGATAATAACGGCCTAAGGAGTAGCTGCCAATTTTTTTCAGGAAAAACAGAAGTACGGAGATGGCCCTACGAATCATCCTTGAGAATATGGCGAAAGCAAAAGTTAGAAAGTGTGCGTGGACATCGTGGGTCGGGAGTAGGGTTGCAAAGGGTGGGAAAGTTTCCTGGAAAATGGAAAATTTCCAGGGAAAATTTCCGGGAATTTGGGGAATTTTCAGGAATATTCACATCTTTCACAAATGTTTCTGTGTAGTAATAAGTAAAGCAATTTGGGGTAATATATATTTTTATTAGATACAGTTGAGTGGTGAAAAAATGTACTTTAGTACAATTACAATACGAGTACCTACAAGGTTGGTGTCACTGATCACTGTCAAAAGGTTGCTGTGAGTTATGAAAATTCTTAGTAGGATTTAGTAATATATTTACTTCCCAGTTAAGCTGTAGTTTTTCAAGTACTCTATTACACTTTTAATGGCCTAATAATATCCCTGTATGTGTGTATATTGCAATGAGACTATCTCTAAGAGAGTATGTAAAGAATAAGTGTCTTCAACTCCAGTTAGTAGAGTATGTACATGGACATGTATTGAACGGGGCTCTTGCATGAGTGACATGACTGAACGCGTCCTACTCCTCACTATCTGTCTCACTTTGCCAGTCTCTCATTTAACTACCCACTTCAGCCACAAACAGCATACGGAGATGAGGTTAGGGTGGTCAGCCCCCCGTCCCTGCTCACTTCTTTATCCTTCTCACTGTCTGCATATCATTAATGTAATTTAAATTATTACATAATTGTCAAATTTGTATTTTATTTTATAAGTGTAAGTCACTTATTAAAAGTCATACTTTTAAAGTTATTTCTACCATAAACAATCTAAATGCTGAGTACTGACAATATATTAATAGTTTTTGCATTATTAAGCTTATTGCAACACATACAATATACACACAGTAGCTTTAGCTAATTCCGCACATGGTTTGTGAGGTGGTAAATGACATCATCACGAAATTATATTGATAGATAATCTTGTGGGGAACTTATGTTATGATAATAAAAAGTTGGCTTATGTAGGATATATTGTGAATTTGAGTTGAGATTTACTGTCATAGACGATAGCCAATTCATGAAATATATGTGAATCAGCTTGCCTTCAGTATTCTCCTTTACCATAAAATACACAATTACATAGGAGAAGGCACATACTTTTACTGGCTCTAGTTTTTCAGTAATCTAAGATTTTCTTTTTTTTCAGAATGCCACGAGGGAAGAGTGATGTATGGAAGCATTTCACTGCAGTGAATAAAAAAGGGAAAACTGTTCATCTCTCTAAGCATTGTTCAGAGCAGGATACTAAAAATTATACAAAGCAAGCAGCACATTTAGAGAAATTTTTAAAAAAGAAAAAGTAAGTCAACCTGATTCCCAGGTTGAGTATGCATTAGCAGCCCAGCAACCAACAGTAAGCTTACCAGTAGCAAAGTCTGATCAATCCATCACTTCAGCATTTTGTAATTATCAAGGAAATGTGTAAGGATTCTTTGACAGAATTAGTAGTAATTAAAATGAAAACTGGATGGACGTCTAGCAAGAGAAATTTATGCATCTGGATATCTGGTTCACCAATTATGCTAGCAGAAAATCTCTACTAAAGAAAGTTTTCCAAAGAAATGCCCCGATCGTACAAGATTCCTGCAAGACATGCTTTAAGTACTCACCTTCTAGATTCAGTATACAAGCGTGTTCAAGATAGAGTAACAGAAGTGATTTGGGATGCGGGCTGTCGTTTTGTAGTATCAGATGGCTGGTCAACTGTGCGGGGAGAATCGCTAAATTAATTACATAATATCAACTCCTCAACAAGTTTTCCTCAGAAGCACTGATGCTAAAGATAAACAACACACCAAAGAGTACATTGCTAGTGAAATAATTTGTTATTGAACAACTCGATAGTGAAAAGGTATTTGCCGCAGTTACAGATAATGCAGCCAACATGAAAGTTACTTGGAAGCTTATTGATGAAGCTTTTCCTCACATAACATGAATTTGTTTTGCTGCACACACCTTCAACCTTCTCCTTTCTAATCTAATGAAGCTGAAGACTATGGACAACTTAGATAAACAAGCCAAAAGAATCATCAAGTATGTCAAGCACAAACAAACACTACTGACCAATTTCTCCTCTAAGCAAAATCTCATCCCTTAAACTTCCTAGTAAAACAAGGTGGGGAGGCATAGTCCTGATGTTAAACAGTCTAATTGAACGGAAAAGGGCCATTCTTGAGTTGTTTATCATGGAAAGTCTCAATGTAGATAAGGAATTGCGCAAGTTGATATCAGACCACAAAGTTTTCTGGGTACGTGTAAGTAGCTCACTGGCCATTCTAGAGCCATTGTCTCTGCTATCCAAGAAATAGAAAAGGATGATGCAGTTCTCTCAGATGTACCACGTCTCTTTGCTGGATTCAAGGAAAAAATAACTCTAGCTCTTCCTTCATCCCCTTTACTCGGAGTCTAATCAGAAGATGAATCTGTGACAACATACGAGTATATTGAGAACCAAATGCAGTTTTGCATAAAGCCAATGCATGCAGCAGTAAACATCCTTGATCTTGGGTGTCACGAACAAGGCATTGCATATTATGTCATATCATTTCTGGCCATTCATATGAATCTTGATGTTGATGAAGTGATGAAGTGCATGCAGCATCAAACATCCTTGATCTTGGGTGTCACGGACAAGGCATTGCTGAAGAACAAGTTGGCATTGCATATTATGTCATATCATTTCTGGCCATTCATATGAATCTTGATGTTTATGAAGTGATGCGAAGTCTGGCAAAATTTCGTGTCAGAGATGTATTTGGAAATCAGATGGTATCTGGAAGTCAGCTGTGCATGTTTCAAAAGCAACTTGGTCGAAAGGACTCTGCAGCTCGGAACCAGTATCATCAATAGCAAGTATTCTCTTGCAGATACCAATGACATCTGCTTCGTCAGGGAGAATCTGGCTTATGCATAGAAATACAAACACCAAACCACGAAACAGACTTACCAATGATCGAGTAGAAAAGTTGGTGGCCATTCGTTCTAATCTCAAACTGTTTGAAAATGATATGGATGAGGAAAATTTAACCATCTGCACCAGTGAAATGGATTCAGACGGTGAAGTGATGGAAGATTCATATTACTGTAAGGTACCAATTTTGAGTAAAACTTTAGTTTACAAACAAGGTTTTGAGCTTATAAACTGAATAATGCCACAACCATACAATTTTAAATAAGGTCATCTAAAGCTTAGGAAGTTATATTTGGATTGAAATAAAAAAAATTATTTACATATAACTTTTAATTCTCCTCGTGGAAAAGGGGCCACCTCTTTTCTTTTATAATTTTTAAGACATTCACAGCCTTCTGAAAGTTCCCGAAAATTTCCAAATATTCCTCAAATTCCCCTGGAAAGTTCTCGGGAATTTTACTACCGTAGTCGTGACGTGTCTGAAGCCTTCAACAGATTTTGGCAGAGGGATATACAATTTAACATACTCAGACTAGAAATGAAAAACATGATCGAAAGGATATTATGCGATTATGCAATGGTGGAGATACGTGCTTATGTGGATGTAGGATGCCATCAGGGAGACGAATTCTAAGCTCATTGCCGGTTTGCCCTACGGCGAATATTTTGAACTTGTCTCAATTCAATTTACACATCAGATATAGTGCCACTCAGAAATGAGGGTGGCCTGAACATTTAATTCGACGAAAACATCAGCCAGCTGATAGTTTGCCCTTACAGGAGCGGACCTATGCAAGCTAGAATGACGGCAGAACAGAAAATAATTATTAATAGATACGAATAAAAATGGAAAATTAAAACCAATATAAGTGTAAGGTGCTTGGGCTAATCATTACGACATCTGGTTACAAAACCACATTATTTAGAGGGTAAATCGTAGAAAAAGTGGACTGGTATCACTGTGCAATTCAAAAAGCATCAGCATGAAGAACAAGAGGGAGATTTAGCAGACCATAATAGAATCCGCGAAGAACAATGTAGACGATTTAAAAGAACAACCTACTAAGACTGCGAATAGTACAGAACAAAGCTATGTACATAATAATTAACACTAGATGAGGAGAACTGAGAAGAGAACGAGACCTTTATAGGGAGGCGACGATAAAGCTACTCAACAGAATAACTGCAAAAAGAGCCAAAACGTGACAGAAAAGACGCATAACGAAATAGGAATTGATTTAACCGACCAAATTGCCCAAAGAGAAGGATGGAGAATACATAGGTTATTCCCAAGTTTACCAAGGATTGATGAAAGAGGAGAAGAGGAGGAAGAAGGAATCTACACCAAAAGAAGGAGAAGACTACTCGACGACGACGACGACGACGACGACTAAGATTAATTGATAACTGAAGCCTTATCAGAGAATAGCTTAGATTAATTATAACTAGAATAGGAATTGAAAATAATAGCAAGAGAAATAGAATCCTACACCAATTTAGTAAGAATAATTACTAATACCGGATTCAACACCCTCTATAAACAAACACAACACTGACAAAGATACAAATAGACAAATATAGAAAAAACAGACTAGGTAGCATCTCTTTGCAAGCGTCTTACTTCCTTCAGTTTTCAGCAACTATTCTTTATTAACTACCACATTCACGCACATAACTCATAGTAGATACGCGAGACAGGGTTCACAATAAATAACAACGATCTAGAATAGATACAAGCTACACATTATGGTTCAGATTGCACGTTAATCTGTAGAACTCAAGACTAAGTCGATTTCTTTATCCCCTATTATATTTCCTTGCTCTCCTATCCTTAGATTTTCTTCTTCGTCTCACTCTCACTCCTACCCACCGTACCCATAATGCCTGAGGCCTACTTAGGCTCTGGACAGTGTGAGTTCAGGGGGCTATAAAGGAGTACCAGGCCTCGCCCTCTTCTCTTCTTGGCCACTTTTTCTGGGCCAAGGAGGATTGGGGGTCGGGCGAGCTGTTATTTGTCTCACACTTCTCTTTTCATTTCATTTCATCTCATTACACCAGCAACATTAATCTCTGATAAAGGAGGAAAGGCAAAGCATATGGGAGGAGAAGAACGTGAATTTTTCATGTCAAACCGAAGAACGGATTTTTAAAGAAAGATATAGGTCCACTGAACTGATTGGAGATGCCTTCAGTCTTCAGTGGACGGAGTAGCCACCGTAAAGAGGGAATTATCCTTAGATTTTTCACCTAACTTCATACTTTTACTTTCGCACATTTCAAACGATAAAAGCAACATAACTACACGACCTCTGCGCTCAGAACTACTCTAAAGTAGGGTATAGTGAACCCCGGAAGGAAGCTCCTTTAAGGGGCGCGAAAAGGGGGAATCTTTCAGAACACGAGCCCGAAATTTACTAGAGGCGCCTAATATTAGCCTAATATTAATAGGACTAATTAGGTAAGGTGATCGAGGAGTGCTACTATCACTCCTCGGAGGTCACTAAATCCAACCCAGTGACCGGGTGTCCTCTTCTCTCCTGCCCCACCCAGGGCTTGGGTAGGGAGATAACTGCCGCCGATACACCTATCATTTTCCAAAAAATATATATATTACACCACCAAAAGGTTTGTTGCAAGACCTGTTCAAACTTGATTTCATGATTTATGTACAATCTTAAACATCACCATAAATTAATGCACAATATTGCAAATAAAATCTTATTTTATTGTAATCGGTTTGTGTATTTTGCTATTTGCGTTTATGTGTGCAAACCTGAACATAAGAGAGTAGCAGAAGTTGGGGATAAAAATACAATGGGAGATAAAATCCGGATGCTTAACGAAATGACAACTGGACGACGAGGCCCTTCTCTTTTTGCAGTTGCCTTTTATAGGGTATGAGGTCCCTTTACAACCAATTTTAAGAGACTATACAATTGAGAGGAAGCAGCCCCCTAATAATAACCTGCGTTATAACGATCTCTTTTGAAAGCGAGCACAAACCTGGTCACATATCGGTCAATATTTCCTCGGAAAATGCCTTTGCTAAGTATGGCAACTATGATTATTGAATGCGGGGACATTCTTATGTGCAAACTGCTCGATTGCATGAACCTATCAACGATTGTCGATTGCGTGTATACATTCGCATATACGTGTTCACATACACATGTATGCTTGCGAATTAAAATATTTGAAGAGTTCGCTTCGCCTACTTGTATGTGTGTGGGTATTAGTGCCAGAGTGCATTACAGCCCATCTCTCGCAAATTTGCTACTTGGTAATAATCAACATTAGGCGTGCGAAAGGGGTAGGGGTTATTTACTAGAAAATAGTGGGGGTAAATTTATTTGCTAGTAAAGGCAGCCATTTATTTGCTACAAAACTGGGCGATTTGTTTACTAGAAAAGGGCGATTATTTACGAAAAAGGGGCGAGTTTTGCTAGAAAGTGGGTCGATTTATTTGTCAGAAAAGGCGGCGATATATTTGCTAGAAAACTTGGCAATTTGTTTGATAGAAAATGAGCCGATTTGTTTGGTAGAAAACATGGCGATTTGTTTGCCAGAAAACGAAGCGATTTATTTTCTAGAAAACGGGGTTATTTATTTGCTAGAAAATGGGGAGTGATTTATTTGCTAGACCACACAGTTATTTATTTGATAAACGGGGGATTTATTTGCTAGAAAGTTGGGGTGATTTATCTGCTAGAAAACGGGGTAACTTGTATGTAGAAAACAGGGTGATTTATTTGCTAGAAAAGGGGCTATTTATTTTCTAGAAAACGGAGCGATTTATTTGCTAGAAAGTGGAGCGATTTATTTCCTAGAAAACTAGGTTATTTATTTCCTAAAATGGAGCAATTCATTTGATAGAAAATTGGGTGCAGTTATTAATTTGTACACAGTGGGCAATATAGTAGCTAAAAAGGGAGGGGGGATTTATTTACTAGATTATTTCATTATTTCAAAGGTCCCTTCAGACGGCCTCAAGCAAGGGCACATCCGCTGATTTTTGGTGTGGTGGATAGGAAAAAGGATGACAATTTATTTACTAGAAAAATATGGGGTCATTTATTTGCTCAAATGTGGAATACTTATTTTTATTTGCTAGAGAATGAGGGCAATGTTTTATTTGCTAGAAAAGAAAGGCAGTTAGATTTATGATAGGTGGAAGAAGGTAAATCCATTTACTAGAAACCTATTGCATTTGCATCTTTTTGTTATCTGCACATACACCCCCACACATGACTTTTACCTCCAATTACACCTACGCAATTCACTTGCAACCGTGGACATGATTTACACCCAACCTACAACTACACACTTGATTTGCAGCCTACTTGCACCCATCTACATAATATATACCCACTCACTTGCTTTGCACCCCTACTAGCAACCACGCACGTCACTTATCCCAACTTTAGCATGAGTAAGTGACCTGTACCCACGCACTAGAATTGCACACCACCGGTTCCTCCGTACGTGTATTCCATCCCCAAATGCACCCACGGATTAAACCTCCAACATTTACCTGCCCCGACTGACTAAACTTACACCCCCATAGCTACATAAGAAAAGAAGGAGTTTGCAAAAGGTTAATCATTAGCCTATACAAAGCAATTACCACTTCTGTTATGACTTTGTGATGAGGACTTCTGAACTTCATGAACATCAGCTTTGGAGTAATTGAAGGATTTTAGTCACCAATTTTTTGTAGTGGGCCAACAAGTGTCAGCCGTTTTGTACTTAATGATGTAGTTTGTGATAGGCCTCGCCTTCAGTTACCACCTTCTCTCTTTTGTGTTCGAAATTGATGATTACATACAATCAAGATAAACCTGGCAACTAGTAATTAATGAATTCCTTATCAAGTGGCCTAGAAATGATATTCTAGATTTGAATCTGAACTAAAATAAATAATGAACGCATAGAGTGAAATGGACGCAAATAATGGTACACTTAATGATATACTGTATTAATTAATGAATTTGGATCGTAGCAATGAACGACAAAATTGAACTTGAACTGAATATATTAATGTAGAGTGAAGTATTTGTTTTTATATTCAAACCAGTGTGGGAGATGAGCGGAGCTTCATTTCGGCCGGCTGGTAGAGCTGAGAGCCGAATTGAGATGCGCGGAGCTTTACTTCCGCCGGGTGTTGAGAACCGTTGAGAATATTAACTGCCTTCTTACGACAAGAATTTAAAATTTTCACACTAAATTTGTCTAGAAATGGGATAAGGAAATTCAAGGTGGAAAATCCGGCCCCAGACGGCACTAAAAGATTAACTCCTCCGAAGATTTGGTTAAAATGAGTCTTCTGATATTTGCATAAAGGTTATGAAAAAAATAAAGAATTTCCAGGGTGATGAAATGGATACTTTCGGAAACATTTCTTACATAGTGCTAATGAAAGTGAGGAGAGGAAAGGTCAGTACCTTTTCTAAAAGGGAAAAGGGAATTCTCGATATAGATATGGTCACTCTTAGTATACTTAAGGTGTCCTTAGCTGCGGGTATTTTTCCTTCGTAGATGCCAGGAGCTCCACCAAACGGAGTGGATTCTCTCCTAAATCTAAATTCCATGTACTCATATTTGTAAGTTTTCTCTGAGGGTTGCCAATGCTTGCATGTTGTGACTATTATATTATTGTTCATGGTAGTACCCAAGCGTGTAGTGGATTTTTTATACAGAAGAGGAGGGTGTCTTGGGTTTGCATGAAGAGACAGTGGGGAGGGGGGGCTGTATTAGGTTTAGCATGTAGATGCAGAGTTGTCTCCGACTCGATGTGGTGTTGAAAAGTAAGGTCCGAGGAGATCGCAGTGTTGTTTAATCACCACAACTTTCGTTTGGCGTACAACGGTCGTATCCAGTGGGAAGGTTTAGTACTATCTGTGTATTTTCTAGTGTCTCAAGTCTCCCTTCGGGTCATTTATGATAGCGGTTTTCGATGGTACTAATCATAACCAAACGGTTTGATCAAATGAGTTCAATCAATTCGCAACAATTTTAATTGGAAGTTTCTACTTCGTATGGAAAAACTCCATGTGCTGCATAAGTAAACTATGAAAAAGTAAAATATGACGATGATGTTATGGAATGCTATTGTTTTGCTTTCGAAGTTTTGATATTAACCGAATGCTTAATTTTACTTTCGAAGCTTTGATGTGAACAAATGCATCGTTTTGCTTTTAAAATTTCAATGTTAACCAAACACTATGTTCTGCTTCCGATGTTTTTTATATTAACCGATTGCTATGTTTTGCTCTCCAAGTCTGATTTACGCCAGAAGTTATAATGTTAACTGAATGCTTCAGTTTGCTTCCGAAGTTTTTGATGATAAACGATTTCATTGCTTTACTCCCGAAGTTTTGATGTTAAATGAATGAAATTTTGTCTTCCGAAGTTTTTATATTATGCGAAAGCTATGTTTTGCAACAAGTTTTGATGCGAACTTAATGCTTCGCTTTACTTTATAAGCTTTGAAGTTAACCTAAACTTATGTTTTGCTTTCGAAGTTTTGATGTCAACCGAATGCTGGTTTTTGTTTTTAAAGTTTTGATGTCAACCAAATGTTGTTTTATTTTCAAAGTTTTTGATGTTAAACGAAGGCTATCTTTTTTCCGAATTCTATGTTTTGCTTTTGAAGTTTTGATGTTAATCTAATAATAAATTTTACTCCCGTTGTGGCGGGCCGTGAGCTAACCTACACTCTAGCCCCAATCTATCCAATCCGCTTACTACACTAAGTCGGACGTGAGAAATCAAGGGAGGAATGAAACGGATTGTATATACAGTCCTTTATTTACAAAAGTATGGATAATATATATATATATATATATATATATATATATATATATATATATATATATATATATATATATATATATATATATATATATATATATATATACAACAATCATACGTGCGAAAAAAAACCAATTCTCTTATTCCAAACCAAACAAAAAATATTTTTTAAAAAACAAACAAAGAGAGGCCTTTAGTTCTCGTGGTACCGCGCTTTTAAGTTTAGGGTACCCAGGGGAAAAGTCTTGCCGGCAGTCACTCCTTGTGGCCAAAATTGTTGCGCGCGTTAAAGGCCTGGCGCCTCCGAGCTCAGTACAACAAATAAGCGATCCGATCGCGGTCTCAAGGCTATTAAAGCCCTCCCGTCCAAACGAATTACTAATTATAATTAGTAATTCGTTTGTACGGGAGAGCTTTAATAGCCTTGTAACAAAATTTTTGAGTAATTTAATTAAATTTGATATACGTCTATAATTATGGACGTATATCAAATTTATTTAAATTACTCCAAAATTTGGTTATACCAGCCACTCTCTACAAGTTGAAGGAACACCTTCCTTAAATTTAACAGAGCAATAAAATTTTTAAAATAGAACATGAAATCCAATATATATATATATATATATATATATATATATATATATATATATATATAAACATCTCCCCTTCCCCCCCCCCAACATTCTTACAGACGGAGGAAGAGGCCTGCTAGAAAGGGGGTGGGCGAATGGCCCTACAAACACCCTCACATTTGCTCCACCACACCGCAATTAACTATTAAATGAATGCTAAGTTTTGCTTCCGAAGTTTTGTTGTTAACTGGATGCTTTGTTTGGCTTCCGAAGTTTGGATTGCCTGAGGCTTGATTCTCGACCAACCTGTTTGGTTTTCGCTTATAATTGAATAATGATAATCTCTCGAAATGATTAAGAGAGGGACTCAACCCACTAAACCTAACTACAATATATTTACAAGAGTCCCCAAATCGAGACAAATCCTGCTCCTTTTTAGCGGCAAATCAAATATAGTGGGGTGGGGGAAGTCACCCACCTATCAGTCTGGTTTTGATTTCTACCATGAGGTCAATTTCAAAACACACCGATATACCATAACACAATACACATTACACCAACCATAACTCCACAGGTGACGAAACCACCAGGGCCTAGCAGAGGTCCTCTTTCTATAAACTGCATCCTGAATACTGCTTCAAATTTATCCCACCGACAATGGTACCTGAAAAGCCCTAATAAATTATTTAATAAATACTGGAGGATGAAGTTATTATGTAATTAATCCGATTAAAAATCAAAGAAATAAAAGAATACTAAAATATTGTGGCATTTAAGAATCATTAATTCGGTCGAGAGAGAAGGAATGAAGCGACGCATAGCCCCTCCTTGGTAATCAACCCTTTCAGGAGTGAAGAATTAATCAACGGAATTAATTACTAAAATACACTCTCCCACTAATTAACAGGGGATAGCCATCCAAAATTAGGGCCCCATGCATTAGGAATGCCCTCTTTTATACTAATAAATTGGAGTGAAGGTCGAATACGACTCGATGCGAAGTGTGAAAAACTGGAAGGCGGAGAATGGATTTTTTTCTCCTCGGAATCTGAAGCGCAATAGCAGCGAGGCCGTAATGAGCAGGAAATTAGTAACAAGAGAAATGAAGGTAGACGATGTAAAAAATAGCGTAAGATCATACAGCCGCTGGTCCTCATGCAACTAGTGGGATGGGAGGATGCAAAAATGTAGGCATTGGGGCCGGAAGGTGTTCAACTGCGTGCACTGTGATAAGGAGGGCGCGCCATTCTTCCAAGCTTCAGTTGTAGTGAGGGAAAAATATCCCTGCTACACCATCCACCCCTTTACTTGGGAGAGAATAAGTAGGAAAAACGAAAAATATGTTGGAAGTGAAAAGGAGAATGGGAGATTTGACGTCCTCTTTCCCCCTTTGTTGGGTCTTAACAGGCGCGGAACAGAGAGTGAAAGATTTATGAAAGGGAGAAAAGACGACCGGCCGGAGCGCACGAGCCTCTCTTGTGTGGCTGGGATTGGAAGGGTGCGCCGCTCCTCCAGGTAGCAGTTGCGAGTTCTACACATTGTGTGGGCAGAGGAGGAGGATAAAATGCCCGGGGATGGGGAGGCATTCCGAGGGGACGAGGTATACGAGGTGCGATATTTCTCATTACTCATCAAAATGGAAACATAATCAAGTAATCCAAAGAGGGAATGATCAGAAAAAAGGATGACTAAAAAGACAGGAGGAGAGTGAAAGAAATTGAAAGATTGCTTCTCCACCCCGTGCCCCCTAAATCTGGGGTTGAAAGGGCGTATTATGAATCACCAAGAGTACAAATGTAATATAGAGCTCAATTCTCTCTTAAGTACGAAACGAGATTTGAAATACTGAGACAAGTGGAAGGTAGGCGTAATCCACTCGGCAATCTCCGAATCTAAAAAGACTGAGATCAAATGGAGCTTCTAAACGGCCTGCTCCACACTCACTGCTAGGCTAGGCTTGCAATGAGGTCCGGAGAAAGTAATTATTTAGTGAAGAACATTTTTATAAGGTTCCCTTATGGTGACATACAAAACGAACCTAACCACTTATTGAAGGACAATAAAGAGGGAAATTGCTGAAGAGCAAAAAAAGGGGGCGATCGGTGAAGGACAACAAAGAGGGCAATTGGTGAAGGGCATTAACGAGGCAATCGGTGAAGGGCAAAACAGAGGGAAATTAGTGTAGGGCAACAAAGAGGGCAAATGGCGGAGGGCAAAAGAGACTGTTTTAGGGGAAATGAATAAGCAATCAGTGTAGGGCAAAAAAAAGGTAATTAATGAATCACAACAAAGAGAGCAATCAGTGAAGCATAATAAAGAAGGCAATTGATGAAGGGAAATAAAGAGGAAATTGGTGAAGAGTAACAGAAGAAAATCGGTGAAGGGCAACAAAGAGGGCAATCGTTGGAGGGCAAAAAGATTGTAATCGGTGTAGGACAACTAAGAAGCCAATTGGCAAAGGGCAATGAAGAGGCAATCGGTGAAGGGCAACACAGAAGAAAATCAGTGAAGGACAACAAAGGGGGCAATGTGTGGAGAGCAAAAATGAAGGCAATCGGTGAAAGACAGCAAAGAAAGCAATCTGTGAAGAGCAGATTTGGAGTGAATGCGAGAAACCACCGTTGAAACGAGAAAGCAATCATGCCTCCACCAAAGGGAAGACCGCCCTTTTCTCGCAATATTAATGAATGTGAATAAGTGATCCCAAATCCGAATCAAGATCCAGAACCTTCCCAAAATCTAATCAACTCTTTCTAGGCCAAAAGCCCCCAAACACTTATCCCCTAAATGTTATAGAAAGTGGTTATCCATATCCGGATTTGGATCCACCCCCATAATCTAAATATCTCTTCCTTGGTCCCAAACCAATCCCCCCACCTCCATCCCACCCCATCACTCTACGGAATTTCATCGAAATCCGTCACTGACCATTCGGGATATCTTGCACACAAAAAGCCACTCATACAGACAGGAAGAGAAACATACACGGGTGTGGCGGGAGTAAATGAAATTTGGAAATAAGGGAATGGAAAAGATGAGGACTAGAATGATTCAATATTAGTTTTTTATTAATTTAAAAAAATGAAAATCAACAGCGACATTTTCGCTAACTGTTGAAAATGGGTGAAGCCAGAGGAAGGGAAAAATATGAAGAGTACAGGTTCCAAAAGAGGAAGTTGTAATGACCTAAAGTTAAGAAGAGAAAATCAACGAGGACGTTTTTTTATAAGTAGTAGTAAAAATTTGTGCAAGATATATAAACGCACATCCTTCAACTGGTATTGGGGCCTGTAGGGCAAACGATCCTTCAAATGTCAGCCACAGAACGGTTGATCATTCTGTACCTGACACCCCATTGAGGGGAGACATGCACCTGTGGACGTTGGTGTAGGCAGGGCGCGCAATTCTCTAAATGTCAGCTGCATATCTAAACCAATTAGACATTTACCCCCCTTTGTGTGGTGCATTGTTTCGAAGTCCAAAAACCTTCTCTTATGAGGAATGGAATACAAAAGTGGAAATGAAATAACTCGTTCTCATTCATTAAATCCAGGAAGATGCCCAGAGTGACAAAGAAACAAGGAGAAAATATATTGAAACAACAAAAAAAATATATTATTTGAGGATATAAATTAAGGACTATCAAAGTTTGGGTAAACCAAATCCTAAAATCGCTTCCAACCTCCTGTGGGACGCTCTTCGACCTCGGCTGGAAAGGTTAGGATTTAAAATATCTTCTAGTCAGTCTCTTCCTAAACTAGTTTTAATGACTCTTATACCTTGGCTTCTAGAATGATATTCCGAAACTTGACATTTCCTGCAGTGGACGAAGAGCGTCCCACAGGAGGATGAAAGCAGTGAGTGGTGGTGTTTATTACTTTATACTAATTGCACCGATTGTCATCATATATTTTAATGGCTGTTGAATCCCACTTTTGAGATAATATTTATAGGAATGTTTTACCCCCATAGATTTTGAATCGATTGATAATAGGGTCAGTATTAGGGAGCCTTTTGGGGCCAACCATTCCGATAATTTAAAATATTATTTGAAAAAATTATCCTTCGCTGTCTAATTTAAACTCTGCCAGCCACAGATAGCTTGCATCCACTGAGTCTAATTTTGTTCGCTTTGTGAATATGAAATAGGTATTCTATTTAAGCATTTTCGAAACCGTAAATCATTTTAGAAATTTTAAATTATTTCCCATTCATTTCGATTGCTTTTTCGGAAAAAAAATCGTAAAATTAATATCATAAATTTGTTCGACATTATAAGAATGCAATGCCAACAATGTCAATTTAAAAAAATTAAAAAATTTATATATTATTTAGGGATAGGAAGAATTAAAGGAGCCGTTGACGGCATGTGCTTATATCATCATTATCATCATCATCATCATCATCATCATCATCATCATCATCATCATCACTTCACTAACTCTATAATTTAAGAAGGGGATTTTTTGAGTATTTGAATAATAATTTCATCTTAGTTTGGTTATGACTTATGTTTTTTTATCAGTTATTTCTAATAATTCTGTTATAATATCAAAAAACAAAATGGTGAAGTTCAGAAATAAATATAAATATTGAAATTTTGTTAATTTTCGCAACGTGATATTTTGAAAGGGCGGAAATTTAATTTAGAGTTCCTTTTTAAAATTATTTTAATTGGTGAAGTTCATGAAATTTATAAAAATTTAACCATGGATTCTTTTTTCTATATTTTAAATTTTAATCTTAGTAGCGAAGCGCAAGCTCCCCCCGTAGGATGGAGTGGCGAAGCCATTGCCTGGTTAACTTTATATCAAATTTATTTTCAATTTATACGTATACTTAGAGCAATTGATTCGCTTTTATATGATGGGGGGGGAATCTCTTTTAATAACGCACCGTTCTTGCCAAGGGTGGGGAAGAAGGCGAGTAAATAACCCTTACCCCAAAGTAAGTTAACATAAAAATATGGGTAGCGGGAAGATAAAGGGCATAAATGGTTGCTAGATGCAATTTAGATTTATAAAAATAAAGCGGAAACCAACGAGCTTCATAAAGGTGAAGTTGAGAATAGTGAAAATAGGTGAAGTGCATGGTCTGAACAGTCTACAGAAGTGAGCGAGTTAGTTAATGTTACTATCCATGTTAAAGTGCATATTGTTGACTTAGTAATCATATAAAGTGATGACACTTAAAATCACTTGAATAATCTTTCCAAGTTAAATAAATTGTGTCAGGTTTCATGTTTTTATTATAGAACAGGAAACAATAAATAAATGAATGAGGTTAATTAGTTAACACAGTGATAAACGTAGGGATCAATTGCTAACACAAAAAAGACCACATTAAACTACTGCATCGGCTGAAGTGCAAAGTAAATGGATGAATGAGTGGAGAACAATGATGAAAGGATGCGATGGCGAGAGCAATTTATACTCGTAATTCAACAGATTCTCAAGTTCACATAAAATGCGCTATTTTAAATGACTTTACCTCACGGTGATATTTACAAAACTTCATGTGCTAAGTGGTGTTGGAAACGAGAGAAATAGGAACTCGAGGGAGCTTGAAGGTGATGGAATACTCACACACAAAGAAAACTACAAGGTATGGACGTAAGATTCTTTCCAATCAGTGAATTATTGAAAAGCGTACACAAAATGGAGAGTGGGGCCCAAAACTGAGTCAGACGCCGTCGGGTAAAAATGCTGTTGATGTCAGCGAACCAGATATACAAATTGACGGTGTGTAATCAAAGTTGGTCCATAGAATAATGTGTCATCTGAAAAGATGAATGGAAGTTGCAAGATGACAGACAGATGACGAAAAACTTTCGATACAGGAACTGTTGACTGTTATCCAAATGGTAACAAAACCGGCCATCCCCATGAGAGATTAGAAGACGACGATTTAATATAGGGATGATAAAAATCTTAGTCTGGCTTTTTGGATAATAATGACTTTTTATCATTGTCAGATGACCTTGTCTCATGGATAGATTACCGTCTCTCATTGTTAGATAACCTTGTCTTATATATGGAGGACAATGTCTCCTTCTTAAATGACATCTTGTTTCATTGTTAGATTACCTATTATCATAGATAGATTAGCTTGTCTTATTGTTGGATGATCTTTTCTCGTCTAGTTGACCTTATGACATACATAAATAACCTGGCCTTCTCTCATTTAAATGAGCTTGTCTATTTTTTTATGACCTTGACTCATTATTAGATGTCTTTATCTCATGTATAGATGACCTTGTTTCATTATCATATGACCTTGTATCATGGGGTGATTACATTGTCTTATTGTTACATGACATATTTTCATTGTTGATGACCTTATTTCATGTATACATGACCTTTCTCATTGTTTGATGACCTTGTATCATATATGGATGACGTTTTCTCATTTTTAGATGAGCGCGTCTCATTGTTAGATGACTTTGTCTTTGGATAAATGACCTTGTCTCGCGGATAGATAACCTTGTATCATATATGAAGGACCTTGTCTCATTTTTAGATGAGCGCGTCTCATTGTTAGATTACTTTGTCTTTATATAAATGACCTTGTCTCGCGGATAGATGACCTTATTTCATTGTTAAATGACCTTTTCTCACTGATAGATGACCTTGTCTCATAGATAGACTAACTTGTCTCAATGTAGGATGACCTTGTATCATAGATAGATCAACTTGTCTTAGTGTAAGATGACCTTGTCTTATTTAAGCGACTTTATGGGATGTATAAATGACCTCGTCGCATCGATGGATGGTCTTTTCTCATTTAGATGACCTTGCCTCATTTTAATATAACCTTGAGTCATTGTTAGATGACGTTATCTTGTAGATGGATAGATGACCTTGCTTCATTCTAACATGATCTTGTCTCCTGAGCGGATGACATTGTTTCATTGTTACATGACCTCTTTTAATTGTTGATGACCTTATCTCATGTATACCAGGCTAAGCAAAAGTTGTGTTACACTCGTTTTTTTTATCCTTCAAGAAGCTTACTTATGTGATATCAAAAGTGCCGTCAAACAAACTTAAAACGTTTTTTTCATTGTATGTTGAGATGGAACCGAAAAGAATCAAGATCCTGCGCGCCGACCACAAGTCTGACATCGCTAAGCGGCTCAACGTCAGCCGGATGACCGTCCACTGAGTCGCTGAGAGGCTGAAGAACGGGGAAGGCCTCAAAGATCGACCTCTTTCAGGCAGACCTCAAGGTGTCAATCGTTTGACTATGATAAAGGCCTTCGAAAGTGCCCCGAAGCTCAAAATGACTGCGCTCGCGAAGAATATTTCGGTGCCGACGATGTCCAGAGCCGTCAAGAAGGAGGGTGACAAGACAATAACTTGAGGTCCGTGGAAAGGCCTCTGCTCGCCGACTATATGCTAGAATAACGTCGGGAGCGTTTTTGTCACATTTTCAACGACTTGAAGTGTCATGGCAATGGAATTCTCATTTTTGTCTGATAAAGAACCATTCACAGTCGATACGGTCATCAAGAAGCAGAACGAACGCGTGGTAAGCTTTGGCTAGGACGTCTCTAAGGTCCGCTACAAGAACACGATCAAGCATCCAGCTTTCCCGCACTCGAGTGATGATGCTGGGCGCCGTGGTAGAATGCCGAGAGGATGCTACTGGTGTGGTTCGAGGGTGGTTACAAGATCACCACGCCCGATTAGAGGGACATATTGGCCATGAAATTCCTGTCATGGATGAGAAAGATCACGAAAAAAGCGGACTACGTCTTTAAGTATGGTGGTGCCTGGCCAACACGGCCAAGACCGTGCAAGAGTGGTTGGAGTCGAAGATGAACTTCTGGGCGAATGAACTTTGGCCGCTGCAGTCACCCGGCTTCAATACCCTCGACTACATCGTGTGGGCGCATGTCGAGGGCAGGGTCTGCAAGCTCCGCCACAACAACGTCGACGAGTTGAAATCCTCCGTCAACGGCGTGTGGGCCAGCATGAGGAAGGACTTAGTCCGAAACGTGTGCGCGGCCTTAAGTCCTCTCTTGGAGCGCGTGCTCGCCGCTGAGCATGCCCACATTGATTAATATTACAATTTAAACACATATTTATATCTTAAAATAATAAAAACGTGTCTAACAGCATCAAAACTATCATGCTGTCCTTTTTGGAGAGCGTCGTAACGGGTAACAGGACTTTTTCAATACCCGGTACATGACCTTGGCTCATTGTTAGATGACCTTGTCTTATGAATAGATGACTTTGTCTTATGAGCAGATGACGTTGTCTTATGGATAGATGACATTGTCTTATAGATAAATTACTTTGTCTCATTGTTGGATGACCTTATCTTATTGATAAATGACCTTGTCCCTTTTCGATGATCCTATCTCATAAGGGTCTGTCAAGTTTTTTAACTTTCTAATTCCATAAATGAGAGATGCTAAAAGTTGCAGCACGACCTATGAATTCTAAAGATATTTTTTTTATTTTAATATACTCGTAATTTAGTTCTGCTTGGTAATAAGCTACTTGAAAGTTGGGACTTTTTTTTTACTGTTTGGGGGAATAAATGACAGTTAATATATTGATATTTATATCTATTCATTTCTTATTTTTGCATTTCACAGGTTGAACCATTAATCAGTGTGCTGAAGATTACTTGGCCGTCAGTGCTACCATCTTAACCAATGTGAATTAACCTATAATGGCCTTTAAAATTAGGACTTTTTGAATGTTTGGGGGAATAAATGACAATTACTATATTGATATTTATATCCATTCATTGCTTATTTAAGAATTTCACAGGTTGAACCATTAATCAGTGTGCTAAAGATTACTTGTCCGTCAGTGCTACCATCCTAACCAGTGGAAATTGACCTACAATGTCTTTTAAAATTAGGACAAGACCTACGACATTCACACATATGAGCAACTTAATTGGAAATAATAGAAAGTTGTTGCCCTCTGAACTCTCAACTCTGTGTAACTTTTTGGAATATGAACTATTGCTCAGAGAAAAAAGTAGTAAGGATGTAAGAAACTACCCAGCAGCCAGTCTTGCAAAGGACATTTACCCTAAAGTGCTTGAAACGTGGGAACAAACAGTTCTTTTGTAGCCCTTGTTGTAAAGTCACGTCGTAATTTCAAACAACATCAAAGAGAACTGGGAGCAGGCCAAAAACATATCTCTTAGGAAAGGACAGCTACATGTTAAAGAGGCTTTCATTGCAAAACTTGACATCTTCGTGATATCCCTAGTTGCAAGTAAAAAATTGTTCTTTGCTGTGAATTTTGTTGCTATGATTGCAAAAACAACTTACATTAATTATACATACCCTAGGACATGGTCGCCAAACCTTTTTCACAGTGGGCCAAATAACTGAGAGAATGACGAGCGCGGGCCGCATAACCATTTTGTTCAATACAATATAGTGAATACACAAAAAATAAAGACAACCAACATATTTATTTACCAATGCACAAAAAATAAAGACAACAAACATATTTATTTACCAAAGAGTTATCAACGAGGGCGTCGTTAGCGATAAGATGTATTACACACCCAGTGCGCACATATCCGAGTCTCACAAACTAAGAAGCAAAAAAAAGTTAGTGAGATTTGTGAAACTAGCGTTTAGCTTTTAAGATATCATCAATATTTGCTTTGTAATTGTTGCCTCCAATCAAGAGAATTGCTTTCAAATGTTCATCAGTCAGTCTCGTTTGATGTGCTGACTTCACATAGTTCATTTTTGAAAAGGTTTGCTCACAGACATAAGTTGTTCCAACCATTGATGCCATACTAGAGGCAAATTTATTCAACTTTGAAAACTCATCATCAGGTAAACAGCGATAAAATTCAACAAGTTTTCCTTCTCTGAGTTTTCCTTTCAACAAGTCATTTGCTTGCAAATCGCTGAGCTCCAACTGTAGTTCGAGTGGCACGTTATCAAGGTTGGAATCAAACGGATTCTGGGAAAAGAAGAATGTCACTCTCAATTCTGTCTAGATCTGAAAATCTCTCAAAAAAAATGTTTATTTTAATCATGAATTATCTTCTTCGGAAACTCAAGGTTGATATTTTCTGCGATTCCAGGGACGACACTCTTTGAAACACTGAAAATGACAGAAGTTTCCTTCTTCCAGTTGTGCTTCAAACAATGATAGCTTTCTCAGAAATCCTTTGATGATTTTGTAGTGATCACATATAAGGTTATCATTTCCTTGAAGTTTCAAGTTCAATTCATTCGTCAACCAAAAATGACAACTTTGACAGCCAGCTAGAATCTGACAGAAGTGGATCAGCTCTATCCATTTCGATGAGAAAAATATCTATTTCCCTTTGTAGCTTATTAAAACGAAACATGACTTTACCGCAGCTAAGCCACCTCACTGCTGTGTGATAAGGTAAGTCACAGAATTCAGAATCGATTCCCTGAAGAAAAGCTTGGAACTGCCAGGGATGAAGTGCATGACCCCGAATGAAGTTCACTGCAGAAACGACTGGTTTCATTACACAATAAATATGTAAGTCTTTCCCACATATTGCTTGCTGGTGTATAATTCAGTGTATAAACAGAGTACCTGGGAGTTATAAATCTTTCAACTTAATCCTAATCTGCTCCACTAGACCCTTCCCCATACCAGCCATGTTTTTTCCTCCATCAACTGCAACAAATCGAAGCTGATTCCACTGAAGGTTACAGTCTTGCAAAGTTTTATCGATTTCCATGAAATGTCTTATCCAGTTGTTGTTTGTGCATTCTGCAAACAGATTACAACTCTTCGGTGATCTGAAAGTCCAAATTAACACCACGAATGAACAGGAGAAGTTGTGACGTACTCGAGAAATCAGTAGACTCATCCAGTGCCAGAGAATACCACAAGAAGTTCCTAGTTTTCTCGCGTATCTGTCGCACTATGTTCCCTCCAAGTTCTTATGTTCTCCGCATAACAGAATTAGCTGGAAGGCTGATACTTGTAAACATGTTGGCTTTCTAAGGACACAAGTCTTTTGCTGCTTCCATCATACACTCTTTGATAAAGTTGCCGTCAGTGAAAGGGTTTGCTCGCTCTGCCATCTTATGCACTATTTTGTAACTTGTTCGAGTGACAGATTCATTTACAGCAAACACTCTTGTGAAGACAGACTTTAGAGATTCCAAACTACGTTTCATGAACTCAAATTTCTCAGAACGCACCTTTCCATGGCCTACTTATGTCTGTTCTTACCTAGAAGGATTGAAGTGGCAATCAAATTTTCGACCCATGTTTTTTAACTATTACTTGTAGCCAAAATATTTGCTAAAAATTAAAGAAATTTTGTGAACTTATTATGAATGAATGATAATGCGTACCAAATATAAAGTGATAATCATTCAAATTAACTGAGTTATTAAAGTTCAAATTTTGAAACCTCTTTTACGCCACCCGATAAATTTGACAAGTCAAAATTAAGCTTTATATTGATAAAAATATTTTAAATCTATGTTTTATCTTTAAAACTGTCAGTGGGAGCATTAAATTCTACTGGGTATAAAAAAGTTTGAGAATTACTCCCTTTTAAAAGAAAGTTATAACGTCAAGTAAGCATTTGTAAAGAAGTTTATATTTGAAAATTAAACCTCCCATAAAACTCGAGACCAGTTGCCCATTTAAGAAAATAAGTATCTAATATAAAAGGAACCCTTTTAAGTAAAATAAAAATCAAATCATAATTAATAATAAAAGAAAAAAAACCCGAAAAGTATGCATGTAAGAGTACCTACAAAACTTAAGAGAAAAAGAATCAGAGTACAAGATGAAAAATCAAACTTGCCTTGAGGGACTTAAAGTTAATTAAATTTCAACACTAAATTTATCATTGTTTTCATAAAAAAATAATCACAATCTTAGTTTCATTGCACTGTATAAACGATCAAAAGGGTAAATAAAAATGTTAATTATTTCTCCTGACCGATAGTAAGAATAACTCATAATAAAAGCAGTATTCTCAATTTTTCTACTAGCCAGAAGGGTGGAGGTGGGTGGTGGGGGAATAGGTGGAGTAATAAAGGAGTGAAGAGCGTGGAGGTAGGAAGTTAGGGGAATAGGAGAAGGGATGAATTTGGGGAGGGAAGCAATAATACCTATAAGTGTTTAGAATTTTGCACATTGAATATTCTACCTAAAACGTTTTAGAAAAATAATAATTTTATGTAAAGTTGTTAGTTTCAATGCACAAGTTATATGCACATAATTATATTTTAGCTCATTTGCGGCACTATGCAGCGGCGGGCCGAATGAACTGACCTCGCGGGCAGTAGTTTGAAGATTTCTTCCCTAGGAAGATGAAGACTCCTGTAAAGAAACTTGCTTTCATTAAAGGTCAGTGAAAAAAGTGAAAGAAGAAGAGTTTCAATGCCGTCAAGTGAAATAATTTTCTCTGCTGATACAAATTCTCAAGATGGAAAGAAAATCCTCATGTTGTTATGCATAGCATCACTTGCTTAATGTCCATCGTTGCCGATGACGACTTCACTCCATAGATGGATTACTATGATGATTATCGTCTTTGGTTTGCTGATGGCTGCGGAGTCCGTCAAGGTTGGTACAGCCTCTTCCACAAACATCGCAGATATTGGGTCCTTGTATTTGTTTGTGTCGTCATGCACGGCGGGATATGGCAGCATTGTTGTAATTTGTGCTGAAATAGTTAGCTCCGTCGTGTACTAGGGCGCGCCAGGAGCTTCTATTGGTAGCATCGGTCTCGAGGGTTCCTGGGTTCATGTTGAACTTTTTGAGGGAGGATTTTAGGTGATCCTTAAGCCTCCTTTTGTCCTCCCACAGATCTTCATCTAAGAGAAAGTTCTGAGTACAGGGTGATTCGCGGTAATCGATGTTCAGGCTGGCGGATGATGTGGTCAGTGTAGCGAAGTTGTTTTAGTCTGAGGATTTCTTCCAGTGAGGATGTATGCATGCGTTCTCTAATGTTGACATGTGGCACCTTGTCTCACCAATGAATTCCCAGGATGCGTCTCAGGCAGTTTATATGAAAGCTCTCTAGCTTTCTGATCTGATGTTTATATGGTGCCCAAGATTCGCAACCATAGAGCAAGATGGAGAGGCAGGTAGCCAGGTATACTGAACGATTGGTAGCCAAGGTCAGGTTGTGGTTATTGAAAGTTTTCCAAAAGCGGCTGAGGCAAGGGCAATTCATCTGATGATTTCGTCATCTAGGGAGCAGTCAGTTAACAGGATGGATCCAAGGTATGTGAAGTGTTGGACTTCCTTCAATTGGTCCTTTCTTATAGTGATCTGTGGGTTTGCTCTCTGTCCTACACCTTGGCCTGTTCGCTGAAATAACACTTCTGTGTTTTTAGTGTTAACCGTTAGTCCCATTCATGTATATTCTTCACATACACAATTAAGGATGGTCTGGAGCCCTTGTTCTGTATGGTTGACAAAGCCAGCATCATCAGCATATTAAAGCTCTATGATTGTTTTAATGTTAATTAGTGTTTTTGCACGAAGGCGGGCGAGGTTAAAGAGATTTCCATCTAACCTGTAGTTTAGAGTGACTCCCACTTCATCTCCAATGATGTTATTCTAGACGAGTTGGGTGACAGCAGCTATGAACAGGTTGAATATTACAGGGGCAAGAACGCAACCGTGTTTAATCCCAACACTCACTTCAAAAGAATCATATTTTTACTCCCTGCTACAACAAAAGCGTTCATCCTGCTGTGTAGTGCAGCAAGTACTTTAATATAATTGGGTGGGCAGCCAAATTTTGCAAGTAATTGCCATAGTAGTGTGCGGTTTACAGTATCAAAAGCTTTCGTCAGGTCCACGAAAGCAATATACATGTTTTGGTGTTGCTCCCTGCATTTTTCTTGCAATTGTCGTGCAACGAAAATCATACCTATCGTTGATCTTTCTTTTCGAAAACTACATACAGTTTTGTCTCCTCTTTTCTTATGGATGGTAAAAGTTTTGCCATCTTTAAAGTATTGTGGTACGCTGCCAGTTTCCGAGCAGACTTTGAATAGTTTGTGTAGATGGTTAGTGATGTTGTGGCAACCATACTTAAGTAGTTTAGCAGAAATATCGTCTGGTCCTGTAGCTTTGTGGTTCTTGAGACTTGCAGTTGCTTTTTGGACTTCTGCAAGTGTTGGAGTTGAGTGCAGTTCTATAATTTCTGGGAGCTGAGGGATCTCATTTAGGATGGACGGGTCTACTGAGTTTTCTCGATTTAGCAGCTCCTTAAAATGTTCAGCCAATCGATCTAATATCTTGTCGTGCTCAGTTATGAGGGTATCCCTGTCAGTGGTCCTCACGGGGGTGAGTGTGGTGGTAGTTGGTCCGTAGGTTGTTTTAAACGAGGAATAAAAGTTGCAGAGATCACCATTGTCCATTTGTGTTTGCATTTCAGAAGATAGTTTATCCAACCAAGAGTTTTCCATTACCCTTAAAGCATTCTAGAAATTAGTGCGCAATGGAGAGAAGTGGTTCGTATTCTTGGTAATGGGTTTCGTAGGTACTGGTCATGGACAGCATTCTTATCGTTGATGAGAGTGTGAATGGCTGTTGCATTTTCATCAATCCAGTCACGATTTTTACGTCTGGTTATGACTAAAATTTGTTGTGCAGGGTCATGAATAGTGGTGCAGGAGCTGTTCCATATTGTGCTGAGAGAATTTGTTGGTGCATTTGAGTTTAAGTGTGTTGCAACATCTGGTAGTTTAGCAAGGAAAGACTGGAAGGTTGTTTTGATTTCAGGGTCGTTGAGTGCTGTCAGATTTCATCTAGGTTTTGGGGCAATTTTCCTGACTGGTGGTCTTATTCTTATATTGAGCTTAGTTCTCACCAATCTATGATCAGTGGAGGCTTCAGCTCCTCTCATTACACGAGTGATTTGAATTTCACTCAGGTTTCGCCTTCGGACTATGATGTAATCCAATATATGCCACGGGCGAGACCCGAAGTGCATCCATGTAGTTATATTTTTGTTTGGAAGCTGGAACATAGTGTTAGTAATTGATAAGGAATGCTCTGAACATAGACTGAGGAGTCTGAGACTATTTGCATTACATTGCTCCACCCGTAACGACCAAGAACGCCTTCCCAAAGATGGTTCATCTTTCCTACTCTGGTGTTTATGTCTCCGAGAAGAAGAATCTTGTCGCTGTCAGGTATACCTTGTAATGTATCCTGAAGGCAGGAGTAGAAGAGGTCTTTTGTTTGATCATCTGAGGGGAGTATTGGCGCATAGACGCTGAGTAGGGTGGCGAATTGTGACTTAGCTAAAGGGATGCGCCATACTGAGATTCTTTCACTCAACCCTGTGGGTGTGGTTGGTATTGAATTGAGAAGGAAGTCCTTGCCAAAAGAAGGTATAGCCTTCTCCTGGCTCCGCAAATGAACCGGCTTCTGCAAGTCTAGTCTCACTTATGGCAGCGATGTCTACATCATAGCGTTTTATTTCTGCTGCTATGAGCGCAGTTCTTTTTTTTTTGGGTAGGTTTGGGGTGGTGTCCTGCAATGGTCTGACATTCCAAGTAGCGACGGTCAGGTTTTTCTTCTTTTTGTTGATTCGACCGCAATTATGGGATGCCCTGGCAACTAGGGTAGTCTGCCACAGGCTTGGAAATGGAGCAGCAATGTCTAGATCGCTTTTTATTTACCCTTCTTCGATAGAAGTGGGCAGGGCTGTCCCTAAAACAGGGCTGCCCAGTCGCTCAGACAGACACTAAAAGAGGGCTGCGCTCCAATATTTCAGCCCCTCCAACGATCATGTGTTCTGAGCCGCCTGTCGTGCGGCCTGCCAACTAGAGGCTTCCAGCCAGTCCAAGTCCTGCCCTCGTCACTGACAAGGCCATCACCGCAGGTCTTTTAGTCTTATACCTAAATTATATGGATAGGGTATTGCAGTAATGTGTAGATGAATGAGCAATGCATGGGGTGATGACTTACACGATGATATTTAAGGTGGAAAGTAGGTGTGCATTCTTCAGTCCACCATCTTCACTTTTCCCTGCTGAGTCCAGTGACAAGGAAATGATCCAGAACGACTGAAGCAGGTTTAAGTTGCAGTGCTCTGCCGAAAAAAAAGTTTCTCCTTGGACTATCGCCTAATGCACGAGCTTATGCAGATTTGGTCACCACGTTTACTCCTGAAGCCTTGGCCCTTCGAAGGGCTCCCACAAGGCAGGGGGGTTTGCCAGGTTATACCGCTCGGCACTCGATCGTTGGACGTACCTTCAGTTAAAAGGCAGGAGGACCACAAGCAGGTAGTACTCCAAGAGTTGAGAGGCAGAGGATAGGAAACCTTATCTTCTATGACTTAAGATTAAGATTTAAGGCTAGGACTTTACGTTATATATTGTGTGTGCACACCCAAACCCCAGATATAGTGTTGTACTGCATGCCACAGCTGTCATCACCAAGCCAATGTTTCAATTCCATCAAGTGAAATAATTTTCTCTGCTGATGAAAATAAAAGACAAATAACTAATGCTCAAGATGGAAAGGATGGAAAAATACCAAACATTTTTAACTTCCATTAAAAACCCACAGTATAAGACATTAGAAATACCCAATATTGTTATCCATAGAATCAGATATGATGTTGGCCTGCGTGCCACAGCTGCCATCACGACTACTGCTCTTATAGTTGCTGGGTTGATCACTTAAGATGACTAGAGACTTACAGTTAGTTGATCACAATAAAGTCAAGAGGGCCCAAGATTTAAAGTTATGAGTTCACTGGATCAGGATTTTTATGAACTTTGTAAGAAGGATGAAATTGACTGCATCTTCTATAACGGCCGTCAAGATACAACTAAAATTATGCTGAACGTAGACAATTCAAATCATTAGTTCTACAAAATCATCAAAGAAGATCATGTTTATGTGTGCAATGAGCCAGGTGGAAAATATCTCTACCACTTCACTCCTGAGAAAAGCTCATAGAGTATAATCCTGCTGGCTAGGAGATTGGCTCCATGCATTAGGTAGAGGTCAAGCTCGGCCGTAAACTGATCTGTTGGTTTTTTGTCCTCCACACCAACAAGTTACCCCCTGCGACATTTGATCACAGCACTGGATGTGAATACCCAGTCTAACAACAAGTGGACAGGTAATATTGGAAAAATGATAGGCACTGCAAAGGAGCTTAAAATCTATCTTTCATTCACTACACTATCAATTGAAGAACATCTAGTTCGCTGAGTGACAATATCGTAAACGATTTCTCTACTGATAAAGTGTACAGGTATAGGATCACACAGGCCATAAGGAAAGGAGAACTTCCCACATATATGTACATCTAAGGAAAACACTTTCCCTCAACTCCAGTGCTTCTTCCCTGTTGGAGCTGATAGACTGGTCTGATGGGGTATTCGATCATCCTTTAACATGTAAAATGACTACAGCGGAAGAAGTTCCTTGACAAGCCTGTGTAAGGTCCACAGTGACCCCGTCATGCTCATTTAATAGAGGAGTGGAAAAAGAGTCACAAAGGCATCAGGCAGGGTCTATACACATGAAAAACGTGAGGTCAATATCAGAGGACAAGAAGGAGGTCGACGGCTGATGTCCAAGAACGAATCACTTGTCATCACATTTTAGTGTTGAATGATTACAAAGATACATAAGTTTTATGATCAGTGGGATGTTTTTATGCTGAGAAACTAAATTTCTATTGCATATTTTGCCATTTTGAGAAGCTAAAATTAATAGCTGTTGTTTTCCTAGCACAATTTACGAGTTTTTTTTTTTTCAAATGTAAATTTTCCAAGCTAACTATTGAGCAATCACAAAAATAATGGCAGATTTGAATTTTATGATTACTAGGATATGTTTTATGATTATTGGGATATATTTAAATGTTGTTTTCTGAGAGCAATTTATGAGAGGGGTTTTCAAACGTAGATTTACCGAGCTAAATGTTGAGCAATCATAAAACAATATTATATTTGAATTCCTCACATCCAAACACATTTTTGAACCCCTTAGTGAAGAAATTGACAAAAATTCATTTCCCCCCCCCCCCACAATTGACACACCCTAATCTGATAATATAATCTGTAAATGGATGTGTGCAAAGAAAAAATAAAGAACGTAAGTAGAGTGCGGCGAGTTACAAACAGCTGACTGCGTCGCCGCACCACTGTTGGCGAGCGGCATATCGACTGTGCAATCCTAACTCCCATAAAAGAGTTATTCTTTTAAGTATTTTTAACTGCTGGCTTACAATTTTTGCTACGTTACAGCTGCATACAGATCTATCAAAATAGTGTTTATTACAAGAATTCTTTTCTCCCATTTTTCATTGTTTTTTCTTAGAATATGTCCTGATCATCTCCATTTTATAACTTCTATTTTTTTTACTATTTCCTGGACGCCTTTTTGTCCTTATTCGAGAGGGAGGGGGAGTTAAAGATTTATTGATGCAAATGTTAGGTGGGACTGAACTTAGTGATGGGAATAGGAGCTGACTCGTTTAAGCTATTAATTAGCCTTTAAACGTGCCTTCTTTTTTTATGTTATCGCTCTTCGTTTTTTTCCTGATTGATGCCTTCTAAGTTATTCAGAATTGCCTTTAATTTTTGACTACATTATGCTTATAATAATTATGTAATAACTGTATTGAGCATTATTGAAAGACATTTTAAGATGCTTGTTATTTCTAGTGTAGCTAAGCTTTTTTACCGTCGACAGTCTTTGGCCTTTAGATATGCTATAAACAAAGAGGCAAGCAATAATTTAGCATCCATGTTTCAGGTGTGTAAAGAGCAAAATGTTTAGTGCATTATGAAAGAGAGATAAATAAAGGGGGAGAAAGAGCAAAATGTAGAAGATTTGCAAAGGGATGCAAGGCGTTTGGAGGTCAGCCTAATCTTTATTAATTGTTGAGTGTTTTCCCTTTTCTATGGATTATGCTTTCATTTAGGCGTTCAAGCTTTTGACATTTTGTGTTTATAAGTACGTTCATCATGATCATTTCAGGCTTTTGCCTCTCACTGTTGAGATGAAACCTTTCTCATTCCTGATGAGAAGCTTTAGGCCATAAGGTGCCGCCATGCTGAGCCAATGCAGGGATCGTCAGCGAAAGTAGTCGACGCTGGAATTTCTTCCGCGTTGGGAATCAAACTCAGGAACTTTTGGTTTAAAGTCGAACACTTTTACCATTATTCAATTTCTTTTGTTGTTTTTGTTATTTTATTCGTATTTTTTTCCTTTAAGAACTCTCATTTTACAACTTGTTCCCACCTTCTATCATACTTTTCACGGTCCGAGTTGGATCAAATGTCATGTTTTTTTTTTCCTGAGGGACTGACTCTTAATTCATCAAAAAGTTCATTGTTCTAGGCAAAATCCAACGTAGGAATCTCCCGTAGAAAGCTTCTAAGGGGAGATCTATAAAGAAAGAGGTGAAATTAGAGGAAGTGAAAATATGTGGATGATATATAGCCGCAAATCATCTTAAAAGCATTAGAGGCAGGACGGAAGGCAATTGCAGGTGTTGGGACATGAATGGCACACTCATCCAGATGTCAGCTACAACATGGGTACTCATGCTGCACCTGACACTTCTTTTGAGGTAGTATCTGGTTAGGTGCGGATTAAATTAGGTTGGGTAACATAAAACCAGGTCAACAGACCTAGGTCGCGTGCTCTCAATTGTTCTGAATTATGACATTCAAAACTAAATAATTCCCGGACTAACCTTGGGAGGACCTTGACAGTTATATCATTCAAAAGAAAATGTAAAGCAACATAAGGGTATCAAATTTTGTTAAAATCAGCAGAATAGTTACGGTGTTATTGCCAAAAAAAATCTCATTGAAAAGTAAAATGGTTACCATATGACCGCTGACCTACGGACCGACATAGTAACGTATAGAGTCGCATCCACGAGACCCAAAACCCCCCAATCCATTTTACCTAACCTAACCGAGACAACCATAAACCAGACAGCAGACTGCATACCGAACCACAACCGACTCCATATCCCCCAAAAGACCCAGTAAATAACCACGCAGGAAAATGGAATTAGACAATAGCAAGTGTGACGTGGCCAACTCGAACGTTGAGCCTCGTGATATGGCCAACTCGAACTTTGAGCCCCCTAACATAGCCAACTCGAACGTTGAGCTTCGCGATATGGCCAACTCGAACGTTGAGCATCGTGATATGGCCGACTCGAACGTTGAGCCTCGTGACATGGCCAACTCGAACGTTGAGCCTCGTGATATGGCCAACTTGAACTTTGAGCCCCCTAACATAGCCAACTCGAACGTTGAGCCCCCTAACATAGCCAACTCGAACGTTGAGCTTCGCGATATGGCCAACTCGAACGTTGAGCTTCGCGATATGGCCAACTCGAACATTGAGCATCGTGATATGGCAGACTCGAACGCTGAGCCTCGTGACATGGCCAACTCGAACTTTGAGCGTCGTGATATGGCCAACTCGAACGTTGAGCCTCGTGATATGGCCAACTCAAACGCTGAGCCTCTTGATATGGCCAACTCGAACGTTGAGCATCGTGATATGGCCAACTTGAACGTTGAGCCTCTTGATATGGCCAACTAGAATGTTGAGCATCGTAGCATGGCCAACTCGAACGTTGAGCCTCGTGACATGGACAACTCGAACGTTGAGCGTCATGACATGGCCAACTCGAACGTTGAGCCTCGTAACATGGCAAACTCGAACGTTTAGCCTCGTAATATAGCCAACTCGAACGTTGAGCCTCGTGACATGGCCAACTCGAACGTTGAGCATTGTGACATAGCCAACTCGAACGTTGAGCCTCGTGACATGGCCAACTCGAACGTTGAGCATTGTGACATAGCCAACTCGAACGTTGAGCCTCGTGACATGGACAACTCGAACGTTGAGCCTCGTGATATGGCCAACTCAAACGCTGAGCCTCTTGATATGGCCAACTTGAACGTTTAGCATCGTGATATGGCCAATTCTAACGTTGAGCCTCTTGATATGGCCAACTAGAATGGTGAGCATCGTAGCATGGCCAACTCGAACGTTGAGCCTCGTGACATGGACAACTCGAACGTTAAGCGTCATGACATGGCCAACTCGAACGTTTAGCCTCGTAATATAGCCAACTCGAACGATGAGCCTCGTGGCATGGCCAACTCGAACGTTGAGCATTGTGACATAGCCAACTCGAACGTTGAGCATCGTGATATGGCCAACTCGAACTTTGAGCCTCGTGATATGGCTAACTCGAACGTTGAGCCTCGTGACATGGCCAACTCCAACATTGAGCCTCTTGAAATGGCCAACTCAAACGTTGAGCCTCGTGATATGGCCAACTCGAACGTTGAGCCTCGTCGCATGGCTAACTCGAACATTGAGCATCGTGACATAGCCAACTCGAACGTTGAGCCTCGTGACATGGCTAACTCTAACTTTGAGCCTCGTGATATGGCCAACTCGAACGTTGAGACTCGTGACATGGCCAACTCGAACGTTGAGCCTCATGGCATGGCCAACTCGAACGTTGAACCTCGTGGTATGGGCAACTCGAACGTTGAGCCTCGTGATATTGCAAACTCGAACTTTGAGCCCCTGACATGGCCAACTCTAACGTTGAGCCTCGTGACATGGCCAACTCGAACGTTGAGCTCCTTGACAGAGCCAACTTGAACGTTGCGCCTCGTGACATGGCCACCTCGAACGTTGAGCATCTTGACATGGCCAACTCGAACGTTGAGCCTCGTGACATGGCCAACTCCAACGTTGAGCATCTTGACATGGCCAACTCCAACGTTGCGCCTCGTGACATGGCCAACTCGAACGTTGAGCCCCTTGACATAGCTAACTCGAACGTTGAGCCTCGCGATATGGCCAACTCGAACCTCTGTTCGTGGAATCGTTAGGCGAACCTTTGGCCCTCTACATATACAGTGCATTAAGATGCTTTCCCACTCCCGAACTCTAGCCGCGTATCCATCTTCATCATTGGCGCAGCAATCAGGTATATTTGTTAGTGGTTTGCTTACTTTAGTACTAAATCAGAACATTGCTAAAAAAAAAAACTTAACATAATATATTTGTCTCTTAGCATGTTAAATGCAGAAATGGTAACGTATGTTACTGTCACATCTCTGAAAGAAGTGTCATTGAGCTTTTGTATCTATTAACAAACATTGCGGGAAACGTTTTCTTTGAGGTCTGCTTTTCATGATTCCTTTTTTAAAACCCATCATTTAAGATAACCAAAATCTTTGAGTAGAGAGAACCTAACCACTCCTATAAAGTCGAATTGACTTAAAAATCCCTTGAGTGTTTGAGTTACAATTACTACATGCTTGCTCTTAAAGGTTGAGGACAAACCAGTGATAAAAAATATTACTATTTATCTAATTTATTTTTCTTTAGAAAAGTTATTTTCTCATGTTGCCCTATGGGCTCTGTATTTTGATTAATTTGTCAATATCTGATCAATTAAGAACAATGAATCGATTAGATTTTGCGATGCTCCTCCCCACTCTGACCTCTCGAAGTTCGGGTCTTATATATTCTGTGGATCGGTTATCACTCAACCTCCACTAATTTTAAAGTGCTTTACAATGCTCTCACGCATGATAATATTTTTAGCTTTTCAAAAGTATTACTAGGAGGTTTTTATAAATTTTCTGGGTAAATTTAACCAATTTAACCATCGGCAAAGCCAATAAGGTCAAAGTTATTGGAGCTTGAAGGAACCTTTCTACGAGATTTCAACAATTTCTCCAAGACAATTATGAAGGACCAGTTCAGGCGAATTTGGGACCATATCGGTCGCAAACGCAAAATAGCAACCTCTTTTAGCTACACAGTTTTTTATAGTTGTTTTTCATCAGAAAAAAGCGCCCCTTTTAAACGAATCACTATGCAATTTTGCAGAGATGGTGTTTCGAGTTCGAGAGACCAAAGTGAAGTTCATGAACTATGTACAGATACAGACTCGCTTTAAAGCTAAACTTCATTTTTTTCTTCAGAAGAAATGCCGCTACTAATTTAGGACACTCTTAGTAACTTCATTGCTGAAAAACGTCATTAAACTCCTCAGTAGAATTCATCCTAATTCAAAGGTTTAAATTAGCAGGTGACTCAAGGTAACAGATTCCCCAGTACTTTTGAACAGATAATCCCTTCAATACCCTTGAAGTTGAATTTAATTAACAATGACCTAAATCTTCCATTGTATATCTTAAAATATCTTTGAAAATCATTAAATATATTTGTTTGTCATTTCAAGAATAGCCAGTAGATGGAAAAGGGGGAAAATAAAAATCAAGTAAAGATAAGCAGACCCTAAGAAAAAGAGGAGTGTTGATTTTAACGTGGTTAGGTTATGTAAAACAACAACCTAATTTAAAAATCCATACAACTCACATTTAGGTAGTGCTTAACTTTACTTGATCAAATTTAGAGTGTTTATTTTTATTAGCAAAATTTTAAGGAGTGCTTTTGTTTATTTTTATCAACTTTAGGGAGTGTTTATCTATTTTTTGTCATTTTTTAGGAGTGCTGATCTTTAATTAGTCAAATTCAGGAAGTGCTTATCTTTACTACCTTAAGTAAAAAAAAACAACGACCCGAAAAGACTGACATATATCGAGTGCTTCTCTTTACTTGGTCAAATTTAGAGTCACCTTTATTTGGTCAAGTTTATGGAGGGCTTGTCCTGAACTGGAATTTTTTAAGATTGTGTATCTTTACTAATGGTCGTTTGGAGTGTATGCCTTAGTCAATTTGAGGTATGCACATCTTCACTAGTGTTAGTTTCAAGTGTTTGTCTTAGTCAATTTGAGGAAGTGCTAACCTTTACTAGTATTCGTTGATAGTGCTTGTCTATATCAATTTGAGGGAGTGCTTGTCTTGGTCAATTTTACGAAGTAGTCATCTTTATTAGTGGTCGTTAGATGGCTTGTTTAGTAAATTTGAGGGAATACTTATCTTCACTAGTGGTCATTAGGAGGACTTGTCTCAGTGAATTTTGAATTGTTGATATTTACTATGGTCCTAGGGAGTGTTTATCCTTACTATGGCATAGGGTGTGCTTGTCTTGGTCAATTGAGGTTCTCCTTTTTACTTGTGGTCATTAGAAGTGCTCATCTCTGCTAGTGGTCATTCAGAGTCCTCGTAGAGGTCAATTTGAGCTAATGATCATATTTAGCATTGGTCTTCGGAAGTGCTTGTCTTGGTCAATTATGGGAGCACTCATCTGTACAAGTAGCATTTGGGAGTATTTTTCTATGTCAAGTTGGTTAGGGATCTTTGCTAGTAGTCATTTGGAGCGCTTTTCTTTGTCAATTTGAATGTATGATTATTTTTCCTAGTAGTCGTTGGGGTGCTTTCTTGGTCAATTAGAAGTACCGCTCATTTTTGCAAATGTTTGTTGGCTAGGGTTGTCTTGACGAATTTGAGGTTGTACCCATCTTTCTTAGTAGTAGTTGGGGGTTTATTCGGTCAATTAGCGGCTCTTCTTGCTCAATCTGAAGGTCTGTTCATGTTTCCTTGTTTTTTTCTTTACTTGTGCAATTAGTAGTAGTGCTTATATTTCATAATGTTCGTTGACGAGGTTTGTCTAGATCAATTTGAGAGAGTGTTCATCTTGACTAGCAGTCGTTGGAAGTATGTTCGTGGTCAATCTAGTGGTAGCGCTCATCTCCACTTTTGGTCATTGACAAGGCTTTTCTTGATCAATTTGAGGGTGTGCTCATCTCTTCTAGTGGTCGTTAAGAGCGTTTTTCTTTACTTTCTCCCGAAATGCTTACAATGACTTATCAAGCAACTAATTCCCAAAGCGTTGCCAAAATCGCGTTGCTTCATTTCCTTTGTTGAAAGAGTATATAAGCATTTATATATCTCTCCTCATGCTCGCATACTTCACTCTTATGTGCTACTTAGATTTAGAGAAGAATATCAGAGCCCATTTTTTTCCTCATTAACGCTGCCGATGTGTTTACGTTTTAAAGAAAACATTGTTTTGATTGTACATGAGCTTATGTTTTTCTTTACTCCTTTCTTTATTCTCTAATTAGCACTCACTCGCGGAGGGAAGAGGGCACGGAATAAATAACTTAACGAGTTTTAAAACCTAAATGAGGTTGTTACGAGACAAGTGGCAATCATGTGGTAAATAATGGAAGAGAACTTGGTTATGAGCAAACCATTTATTCATACTCTCTATCTTGCTATTACTTCGGGTAATTATTATATCGTTAGAGAGAACTTCTTATGCATTCAACCAACAGATCTTTGAGTTACGGATTTACTTTCCTTGTAAATCCTTGCAGAAGTCTCTTTCTCCCCACTCTCGCTTCCCGCACTAGTGGCCTCGCCCTTTATCCATGTTTAGTGACTTTTTACGACACGACGTGAGTACTCTTCCTGACCTACGTACAGGGTAATATTATTATTAAATACTATTATAATTAATATATTAGCTAAATAAAAATAATAATCTTTGACTCTATTTTCCTCTTTTTCTCAGCTGATTACCAAACAAGGAATGAATTTCAATTCATAATTAAATAATAATACTATAAATAATAATCTCTAACTCTATTTTTCTCTTTCTACCAAACGAGATGTGAAAAACATGAACAAATTTAAAGCAATAATATTTGAATAAATAATACCATAAATTATAATTTTAAATTAATAATAAAATAATAATCTCAACTCTCCCTCTTTCTCTTACTACCAAACAAGATGCGAAAGCTAGAGAGAGAGAAAACCAGAAATCAAGGACCATAGCATAGGATGGGAGCCAAACGAGGAGATCTTCGAGATGAGAACACAGTCCCACACCTTGTTAAAAGCCTTAGAAATGAATCAGGCAATTAAATATGGCTGCCCAATTGTTTTTTTCAAGAATGATGACCAGATAGTAGAGAGATAGGAAAGTATAACGCAATGTGATCTAGCTTTAACAAAGTAATACAGGTGATCAGAAAGGATATTTTGATTCTCGAGGTGTTTAGGTATATGGGAGTTGAGGAGAGATTCAAAGACTTCGAAAATAGAGTATGTTAGTGCAAGAGGACGATACTTAGAAAAGTCACAGTGGTCACTTTTTTTCTGGATAGGATATATCAAAACTTACTTCCAAGAGGAAGGGAAAATTTTGTTCTAAAACAAAAGAAGAATAGAGGATCAAACAAAGGGGCGAGTTCGGAGGCATCAAATCTTTCTAGATCATATGATATCTAATCTAACAATGCCTATCCTAACCTAACTTGAAACTGGACGTATATTTTTACAGTATTCATTAAAATAATAAACTTGGTTTCTCTTTCTCCATTCCTCTATTATATTCGTCTGCCAAACCCATACACGACTTTCCACCCTAAATCTTCCCTAACCATCTTTCTGGTCTTTTCCACGCCTCTTTTTGCCAGCTTATTTATGGGAGAGAGATGGATTGAGTAGATGCTCCAGATACGCAGCAACATAAAGGATGAACCATCATTTCAATCCTGTTTTCGCACCTCTTTTTTCAGAATAAAACGAGGTAAAATTCTACAATTTTTTGTCCCATTTATCCATTCGGCTCTCGTATTTTAGTCAGTGGGCGTATAATTGAGTGGGGGGTTGGAATACGAGGGGTGTGTTGTTTTGGGCGTATAGCCGTGAGTGGCTGCTTACGTTCAAGTGTATTTTGTGCACTCTTGAGTATTGTATGCGAATATGTATGAGTATACCCGTACGGATATAAAATCGGTGGCGAATTTGAGTTTTTCCTTCGACTCACAAGATTTACTTCGTCCTTTGTTTTCATGGAGCAGCGCTCTGTGGTTTCCCTTTGCCATCCATTTCACGAGGGAAAAAAATGGAGCGCTTTTTCTTCTTCGTTTTGGTTCGAGAGTAGAAGATACGCCTTTTTTACCCCTTGAAGGAAATTGCTGATTAATCGATCGATAATTAAGTGATAACGGCAAAATAATGTGGTAACTTAAATAGGAGTATGTAGGCTCGCCAGATGCAAATAAACTCCATTAATTTTAGGTAATGTAGGTCTGCAGACCAAAGTAGCCGAATAAGTAGGCTGCTTAGAGTGATAAAAACTATATGAGCGTAAAATATTTTTCAATCTAATCAAAATACGAAACAAGGGCAGGTCCATTACATGATAAAACATTATAAATATTTACAAACCGTATTAGGGGAAGAGAAGGAATAAACAGATCCTTACATTTTTTTAAGTTACCTTGCTTTTTTATCTATTCATAATGGCTCTCCTGGCCAAGCTTCTTACTTTTCGCTCTATTTGCTTGTCATCAGTGAACATTTCATTAGTTGGAGAGAGAAATATATATAAAGAGAGATCGAGAGTCAGAGAGAGAGAGAAAGAGATGGATCTGCAGTCTTAGTGAGAATGGAAATATCCTCGAGACAGAATGATTTACAGAGAAACCATTAATCACAAGGAAAGCCACCGAGAACAGATTGACATCCCGCATAAATTACAAGGATTGGAGAACGAAATTTTGGTGGAGTTATTTTTTCGGTGAATCATCCTCTATGGACTTTTGGGCTTCATTTGAGGTGGGGGCGGGTATCGAGTGAAATGAGAGAAAAGAGTGAAAAATACCTTGAATACTAAATGAGAACAGGAAGGCAACTTAAAACCATTCACATATAGGCCAATTTTTTTGTCCAAAAACAAGAACTATTTCGACACTTTTCCTTACATGAGGAGCTTGCGCTTCGCAGGCAGGCCTACTGCCTATCTTGCTCTAGCAACGGAGATTTAGTCTATAAATGTGAAAAGGTTTCCAGTACATATCTCCTAATATTTTACTCCTGGTCTAGGTTTTTCTCAGATCCATGCTTATATTCTAGGCCTAAGGGCAAGAAAAAAATTTAGCTGAATTATTTTGATATACGGATAAAACCATCCTCAGGGCTCTATTTCTTTCATTTAAATTTACTTTAATATACCAAAAAAAATGGAAAAAAAACAGCCATACCTTAATTTTAATGCATTTTATGAACTTTACGATTTGTAATTATTTTTTTTAATTCTAAAATATTCAATAATCATATTTATTTTTCTAAACTCTTAGTAAGAACTTTGATAAAAGCTTCAAATATAGGAAAAACCAGCCCTGCGGGGTTTTTTTGAACTGTAAAGTAAATCTTTGATAGAATTTGGATAAAAACTACAAATATACCTAAGTGACTCACAAACTTCATTTCTAAAATACTGTATATTGTTATGGATAACTTTGCAGCTCACAACTCCATCTAAGATCAAAGACTAAACAGACAATATGTGCGATTTACAGTAAGATTGAGTACTATCATAGGACACAATTGGTAACTAAGTAGTTCTGTTCTTAATGCATTGAAAAATAGCATTATTTATAAACTCACTAGAACTTAATCCAACCGAATATCTGTTGCCAATTCTCAAAAATATAAGTTATGTCCTTATTGTATTTTTAGTGAGGAATGGACGTCATCGTCCATACTGTACATTGTTCCTAAATTTGATATCCAATATGGCACCGCTATTTGCATACGTCATGAAGAAAACCCATTGACCGTGTGCATAATTTGGTGGAGATTTTATGAAATTTTCTAGAATTGTAAACATCTTTATTATCGCTTTTTGTGCATTTATAAAGAAACGTTTGAATGCTATAGTTAAATAATCGGAAGAAGTAAAATCTAGAAACCAGAAAATTTTGGTGCTTCTGTCCCTACCTTTGTCCGTCTACAAAAGAGCCCTACAGTGAACACAATAAAATTAGGGAGCACATTTGTGAGGTTATTTCGAACCAGTTGGCATTTGCTCACTAAATATGACTTTTATAGCTCACATTTGACAGTCAATTTCGATAATTTGTCGTTATAATCGTTTCATCAGTGAAATGCTAACGTAGCAGCCCTATCAATTAGACCTGGCTTTATGGCGCTTTATAATCAATCAATGTACATACACTCATGTGGTCAATCTTACAGTCATTTTTACATACGCACATCTTAATTGCTTTAGACTCCGTATACACTGGATACAATAATGTTATTTAGAAATGCTCCGGGAGATAACATGAGCGTGGCGTCTCCATCAGCGCTGACTGCATCCATGTTAAAAATACTCGTGTGCAGATTTATGAGTTATATGCATTGGGACGTGAAAGTTGATACTACGACGGTAAATTAACTACATTGTAATTATTTTTTCGTTTTCTAGTACAGTTTGGGTAATTTGGATGATTTTAGAGGTAATCGTAAGCACTGGTTTAGTAAAAATAGTGTTTTAAAATGAGGCTTGCATTGGTTTCGTTCATCTCTATGTTAATTTCTTTGTACGGTGGTTGAGTCTCCTGGTCTTCCCTGTTCATTAAGACATTATAGGAGACTTTTTTATGCATAACTCAAAAGTAGATTGATGCCTTTTCACTAGATTCTAGGTTAAATCTATATTTTATACCAATAATTTAGTTTGTTATTTATTTATCTGTTGCTTTGAGTAATGTGAGGGATTTTTACTTTTTTTTCACTCGAAAATCCTTTTGTTTCTAAAAGAAAATCTATCCAAAGAACAAAGCATTTCTGAGTTAAGAAAAGGTCAAAACCACTTAAAACAGCAACAGAGGACAGAATAAAAAGTAAAGAACAGAACGAATCACTAGTACTAATAGACTGGATTGCTTCTCTCTTGAGATAAACAAAAAAAAACAGGCAAACTTCCAAGTGATAAAAGTCAAATCGACGAATAGCGACCAAAAAACAGAACAAGGAGAATATAACTACCAAACCTACCTAATGTAAAATTAATAAAATTAGGTTAATATCCTTAGATTATTTTTTATAAACACTTAGAAATGTTTGCCATCATCGCTGGTTTGCATTATTATAATATAATATACATATAAAAATAAAAACATATACATGATATATATTAAGTTAGGGCACCTCTGAATTAGTTATAGGTACAAAGAATCTCCAAGTACACTCTGGTTAAAAGGCAAACCCATATCTGCCAGAGTCACGAGGATGGGGGGAATAAAATGAAAGTTAGCAAAAACTTCTCCCCATAATTAGAGGGAAAGTGTTCGTGGGCTAGAATCCACAAACAATCATTATCTTCCTCTCCGTTGCTGCAAGACTGGCCCTAGATGTGTGCGAATTTCCTCTATCTAACCAACAATAGCTCTCGTAACCCTTTTCAATACAATCGCTTGAGCCATGGTAGAAAAAAAAATAATTACACCAGGTATGTACACGCCTTCGAACAGTTTATACAGGGTCAATACACTTTCGGCTGTCCCACGGCGTTCGAACCACAAGGACCCTTACGTACATCCCCTTAAATCTCTCTACTTTTTAATGATAGGACGCCTTCTGGTCGGTGAGAAGACTAGCGACATCTTTGCAAATACGAAAATCAGTGGTTTAATAAGGAGATGGGATACATGCGTGATCATTGATAGGAGATGTCCAATGCCCCTCTCACAACGGGGCAGAAATAGCTCAAAACACAAACCCAGATCTTTCAGAAAGTCAACTAATTTGTGCAACCTTTACGAAGGTGGAGTGGTTGTCTCTACGCAGGAAGATCACTTTCTTCGGTCAGGGTTTACTGATTTATGTCTGTTAAAAGGAATTTCAAACGTGTTTTGAAGCCCAGGAGACAAATAAATCCCATTGGACCCATGTTGGCCTCCTTTTTTTGGCTGACACCACAGAATGGTGTAGTAGACCGCATACATTCGCGTCTACAGCAGGGATGTATCTTTAGGCATCCAAGCCAGCCAAGATGATTCGTCATATGCGCAGACGCCGCCATACGTCCACCCATGTAGGGCTTAGGGTAAAATATTATGGCTCCATTTTGGGTTTTCAAGGATTTTACTCCACGAAAGCTGCTTTAGTGAGAGGTTGGGCTTAAAAACACAAAATACCTACTAGGTAGAGGGTACCTAGAAACGATGGCCCCTTCCCTGGCGCTAAATCCACGCCGCCATGTGGAAGCCCATGCCAAACCAACTGGTAGACCAAACTGGTCTAAAGCATACACACACCGACAGGGGGTGTCAGATGGAGCGCGTTTATGTGACCTTAGAACCTCCGATAGAAGCTCCCTACCAATTTTCCCCTACAAGAAACCGTGCTTATAGCTTTCGCGCGGATGATTTGGGTTAAATCTAACCTGAGGCTGAACCGAGTCTTTCCGTTCTTTACGCCTTGTGCTGAGACTTCATCTTCTTCGCTTCGGATGCCCTCCGCTACCAGTATGCCAAAAAACCTGCCTCTGGATAGCCATAGAATTATGAAATACCCAGATCTAGTGGGAGGCCGTCACCAGGCAGGTTCCATCCGCGATACGTACTTCCCCCAGCAGTAAAGTAAGAGGATAATCACCTACTGGGGAACACTTGCTGAGATTTCCTCTCCATAAGGATTAATCTTACGAGCTGACGCTCAACCCTACTTGATATCTGATTTAGTGAAGAGAGGGAAGTTTTTGACGGCAGTTTATGAAGTGCGTTAACTTCAGGAATTGGATCATTATTCTTTTAACCAGGAGTTTTCGCACCCACAAGTCCAGTTTCCAGGCCTGTCTCCTGTTCTCTTACCTTCGTAGCCAGTACAAATTAACGCCCTGGCGGAAAGAAGGCTTATCGATGGCTATCCTTACTACAATCCCTGAATACGAGATTTGATGAGCCGAAGACTTATGCCATGGCCTTCCTCCAGCTTATGACATTTGGGGTTCTTGTCCCCTACGAGATTACTGCTTTACGGCAGTCCACCCTAAAAAAGTCAACGTTACTTCCAATTTGAATAGCACTATCGAACTAGCCTTATGCGGTATGATCATCTTCCTTTCTCTCGACTAGATCTCAGCGGGAGGGGGTTGAGGACGGATAAGGGCATAAATCTTTACTGCAGCAAGAACATTTTTCAGCAAAAACTACCATTCGAAATATTGGTTTTCATCTTGACTATTATGCTTTCCCACTTAAGCTCAGTGTGTTCATGCGAAATAATTAAGATCGTATTCATTTCACGTGGAAAGTATTATTAGACTGAAGTAATCAAGCATGATGCATTATCAGGAGATTTCTCAGTGGAGAATCAATCTGAAGAGTAATGTAATTTATGTTATTGAAGTGTCCTGATAACAATAAAAAATATCTGCTCATATTTTTTCTAAATATTTATAAAATTTAGAATACATTAAGATGATAAATAAGCTATTATCAAAATATAAAGTAAAACCTATTTTTCTCCGTCGATCATTGTTTTTTTAAAGGGTGAAGAAGAAGGAAAAACCAATAGAATCCCCCATCTGTCACTGAACTTTCAATTTACTGTTTAATACATCTTTTAATGCCTCAAGTTAGTTATCTTACTAACTGCTAGAAAAGATAAAATACCCTTATTTTTTAGTTATTTAGAACATATTTATTTTAAATATAAAGTAGGTTAAAAGCATTGGCAAAATATTAAATAAAACCGATTTCGATTTGACGACCTCTTGATCCCGTAATAGTCATCGTGGGTGAAAATATAAATAATGAGAGGGAGCGACCCAGCCACACTGACCTCTTAATTAGACTTTACTGTAAACTAAAATATTTTCAAAAGCAAAGATATTCCGGTTATTTTATTCTTGTTGTCCGTTGTAATTACGCTGCAATTACATTTAAGCGCAAGTGTGAATTACCATGAGAGTCGTCTAAATATATGATACTGTCGTAGAATGACTCACGACGATACCATATATATAACACTATTCGTTGAGGGAACTTCCTTAATTATCTTTAGAGTGCGTTTACTGTCTGGCGGCCGATATTATGTATCTTCGATATGCTTAAGAAGTGGAACTGAGCTCAAGGATAATAATATTGCTATCATTAATAAAATAGAGTTTTATTAATAATAACTATCAATAACACAAAACGGAAAATATTGACATAAACAGAATGGAAAGGGTCGTGGAGACTCGGGCTAATCCAAGGATTTAAGGGATTAAAAAAAGGTAAAACAAATATAGAGTTAAAGAGATGGGATGGTTCGATAAACAATTTAAAGCACAGGATAGAATTGACAAAAGGGATCAATACTCAAAGGTGAAGTTTGGCTTACGTAACTTTGGCACTAGTGGTGCAGTGGAAGGTGGCGCAAAGGAGTTTCGGTCCGCTGGCGAGCTCCAGCCGAAGGGGGGGGATAAAAGGATCCTGACGAGGCGTCTTGGGAAGGATAACCGTTTCTCGACGAACGGCTTGAAGAACAATGGCTGTTCTAGGTTGTTCTCTTCTGAACCAAGGCGCGGATGAGAACCGTCTCTTGTCTACGGGCTCAAGAACAATGGCTGTTCTAATGTTGTTCTCCTTTGAACAACAGGGGGGGTGAGAACCGTTTCTTGGCGAAGGGCTCAAAACGAACAATGGCTGTTCTAGGTTGTTCTCTTCTGAACAAAGGGGGGGATGAGAACCGTCTCTTGTCTACGGGCTCAAGAACAATGGCTGTTCTAATGTTGTTCTCCTCTGAACAACAGGGGGGGGTGAGAACCGTTTCTTGGCGAAGGGCTCAAAACGAACAATGGCTGTTCTAATGCTGTTCTCCTTGAACAACAGGGGGGGATGAGAACCGTTTCTTGGCGAAGGGCTCAAAACGAACAATGGCTGTTCTAATGCTGTTCTCCTTTGAACAACAGGGGGGGAAGCCTTGGGGACTTGGCGTCGGAAAGGCTCGAACCTTTGGCACTCAAGGAATATTGTCCTCCTTCTGGACAAGTGATGGTGAATCTCGAGGTCGAGGTCCCTTGGCGCACAAAGGGAGAGAGGGTCGTGGTGATGTTTCGCGACGAAAATCTGGATCTCCAATCTGATCTTAGTGGTAAAGTTTCCATATAAATAGCCAGGACATCTCCTTGGCGTGGGGGACAATGGGGAGGGAGCTTCGAGGGAACGCACAGCCAAGCCGGAGAACAATGCCTTATCTGCCCATAAGCCTACTCAATCTGGCGAGGTCGGCGTATGGGGGCGAACGGGGGGACGATAACCTCCTTGTTTAAACATTGACATCCGGTAGCTGTGATAAGACTCCAAGCTTCGAATCGAAGATGCACGTGGGAAGCATCGTGGTTTTAAATAATATGGGATAGGAGTTGAATTAAACGCAGTTTCAACACGTTCTATCACACCCCTCCATTCCAGGGGAAGTTGTCACTTCGGAAAAAAAAAGAGAGAAGGGACAACGATAGAGCTCCGTTGTAGGGAACTCGTTTTCTTGTACCAACCGTACCTTCCTGCACCTAACTAGTATTACCTCAATACATATGATCATTTTGATCTTTAGATTACAGGGGAAAATAACCTTTAATACAACTTAATCAGAGAGAAAAAAAAAAAAGGGCATGGAACAATGAAATGATATAAACTTAGTACATACGGGACAAAATAATTTATACGTAAATTAATAAGAACAAATATATATACATACAAAAATTAGACATTGAGCGTTACAAAATTCAGACATATACATTAATTAATTATATTACAAAAGAATCTTAAATTAAGTCGTACAAGACGGTATATACCTACATGGAGATACTAATCCTATGAATACAATTATTCTACGCTATTCGGTAACGCATTTCTACTGAGGGCGTCAGCGACCTGGTTATCGGAACCTTTTATCTAATTTATTTTAAACTGATACTCTTGCAAGAGTAAACTCCAGCGCATGATTCGGCCGTTGGAGTGTTGCACATTCCTAATATAGGCTAACGGACGGTGGTCGGTTCCTATTTGAAATTCTTTACATATCAAGTACAGCTTGAATTTGTCTATGACCCAGATAATTGATAGAGCTTTCTTTTCTCTATTGGCATATCTCTTTTCGCGTGGTAATAGTTGACGACTAGAATATGCAACTGGATGACTCGTTCCGTCATCCACGTATTGAAGGAGTACACCTCCAATGCCCTCGTCGATCACGTCGGTCTTAACCCCAAAGGATTTTTCCGGGTTGGGCAACTTAAAAATGGGGGCAGAAATGAACTTACTTTTGAGCTGATTAAAATGGGAAACAGCGACATCATTCCAACGTAAACTATCGGAGAAATTCTTTTCCTGAAGGGGGCATAGGGGGGCCGAAATTGCAGCGAAATTCGGAACAAATCGCTGATAGGGAGAAGCTGATCCTAGGATCGATCTTAATGGCTTCTTTGTAATCGGGAGGGGCATGTCGGCGATTGCCTTAATCTTGTTCTCGTGGGGACCTAACTTGTTTTGTCCTATTTTGAAACCCAAATATTTGATGGTTTCGTGGGCAAACTGGCATTTGCTGGGGCCAATGGTGAGGCCATTTTCACGCAGTTGCTCGAAAAGAGCTAATAGGGTGGGTAAATGGTGATTCCATTTAATTAGTTCTTGTAGCTGACTCTTCTGACGTGGTGTCAGCTGCGCGTCACTATCCAGGTCAGAGGGTTCCAAAGACTCGCCTGGTAGGGAAGGAGGAGGGTAATCGGCATCAGGTTGGATGCACACTGCCTGGATTACATTAAGGGACTCCGCGGGGTAATCTTCTTCAAGCGCCGATGCTTCGTCCAGTTCTACGAAGGTATCTCCATGGGCGCGTTGCAGGTTCTTTTTTTTCTTGGGGTCCACGGACAGTCTCCGTGTCCTTGTCTGGGGCCTTATCACCTAAGGGTGTTAGTGATTCACACTCCTCTTTTGCCGTCCTAAAGTCCTGGTTAGGGGTCTCCGAGAAATCGAACGGTATCGGGGTTCTGATGGGGACGGGCTCCTGGGCTTCTTTCTTATCTCGGCCTTGAGGAAGGGCGGCCTGAAACACAGGGTCGAAACTTACTTGGGGGCTCTGTCTTATAAGTACGGAACAGAATTGTATGGGTGCTACAATGACTTCAGCCCAGCCATTATAATATTGACACTGCAGGTAACATCTAGTGACGGGGAATCTGTTCGCCCGCCCAAGGTAGTCATGTACCACCGCAAATTTTTCGTGGTTAGAGGCCACTGGGAGGAGTTCGTCAGACACGATGAAGCACGTACATCCTGTGTCCCTGACGAGAGTCAATACTCGGCAGCTGTCCACGCTGCCCTCCTCATATTTCAAAGTTCCCGATGAACTTTTACCAAAAACAAAATTTACCTGGTGGCCTGACGGAGGGGGAGAAGTTTCTGCTTGGGTCTGCACCACCGGGGGAGCCGGGGTTGCATTAATCTGGTGAACTTGGTGGGCTGGTCCGCTTTTAAGCCTAGAATTTGGGGGGCAATTCCAGCTCATGTGGTTTTCTACACCACAGGTGAAGCATATGGTTGGTCGCTTCGGGAAGAGAGATGGAGGAGAAGTCTTAACGGGAGGTTTGGAGTCCCGTTGTTGGTTTGGGGGAAAGAAGTTTAGGGGGTTTTACGGGGCTCGGAAACTTTGTCAGCTTTCCTGGGAAGGGGCGCGAATCCTTCCTTCTTTCTTCTCGTTGGATTTCTCTTTCTCGTTCTTCTCGTTGTTTTTTTCTTTCTCGTTCTTCTCGTTGTATTTTTCTTTCTCGTTCTTCTCGTTGTATTTCTCTTTCTCGTTCCTCTCGTTGTTTTTCTCTTTCTCGTTCTTCTCGTTGTATTTTTCTTTCTCTTTCTCTTTCTTCTCTTTGGATTTCCCTTTCTCGTTCCTTTCGTTGTATTTCTCTTTCTCGTTCTTCCTTTTTTCTTTGATATTTTTCTTCAATCCGAGCTAGTTCAATCTGATGGTGAAGGTACACTTGTCTTATCCATTCCTCTCTTATGTACTTAATTAGTTCTTTTCCGGAAAGTCCCAAGGATTCTCCTTGCCCTTTAAAGATTTCAAACTGAGTCATCTTTGCACTTGGGGACGCACTAGTCAACCAACTAAAATTCCTTGCAACAAGAATTATGCCTCTATAGAATTAGCCTACCTAAATATGGGCACTGACCTATTCGTACTTGGTTTCTCAATCTAAATAACCACTGACTAAAATCACAAAAAAACACAAACAAATTTTATAACCGTTCCTTGAGCTACTCCAGCTTCTTAAGTTTCAAAAAAAGGGGATAGCAATCGTTAAAACAAAAGGGAACTACTATATTCTATTATTATAACGAATAACACTATGCTTTACTTGACTGAGACCAGTGTTTGCAAAGATATAGCGTTAAACCTTACACACCTGATACCAAATTTAAATAGTATATATATATATATATATATGTCGTAGAATGACTCCCGACGATACCATATATATAACACTATTCATTGAGGGAACTTCCTTAATTATCTTTAGAGTGCGTTTACTGTCTGGCGGCCGATATTATGTATCTTCGATATGCTTAAGAAGTGGAACTGAGCTCAAGGATAATAATATTGCTATCATTAATAAAATAGAGTTTTATTAATAATAACTATCAATAACACAAAACGGAAAATATTGACATAAACAGAATGGAAAGGGTCGTGGAGACTCGGGCTAATCCAAGGATTTAAGGGATTAAAAAAAGGTAAAACAAATATAGAGTTAAAGAGATGCTGTTCTCCTTGAACAACAGGGGGGGATGAGAACCGTTTCTTGGCGAAGGGCTCAAAACGAACAATGGCTGTTCTAATGCTGTTCTCCTTTGAACAACAGGGGGGGAAGCCTTGGGGACTTGGCGTCGGAAAGGCTCGAACCTTTGGCACTCAAGGAATATTGTCCTCCTTCTGGACAAGTGATGGTGAATCTCGAGGTCGAGGTCCCTTGGCGCACAAAGGGAGAGAGGGTCGTGGTGATGTTTCGCGACGAAAATCTGGATCTCCAATCTGATCTTAGTGGTAAAGTTTCCATATAAATAGCCAGGACATCTCCTTGGCGTGAGGGACAATGGGGAGGGAGCTTCGAGGGAACGCACAGCCAAGCCGGAGAACAATGCCTTATCTGCCCATAAGCCTACTCAATCTGGCGAGGTCGGCGTATGGGGGCGAATGGGGGGACGATAACCTCCTTGTTTAAACATTGACATCCGGTAGCTGTGATAAGACTCCAAGCTTCGAATCGAAGATGCACGTGGGCAGCATCGTGGTTTTAAATAATATGGGATAGGAGTTGAAATTAAACGCAGTTTCAACACGTTCTATCACAGATACCATTGATTCATTTTAATGTTTAAGAAAATCTACCCCATCACTCACTAAAAAATTTATATTACAATTTATTTTTATATATATTTAAAAAGGAACCACCACAACTCGAAAGAAATATAGGTGCCAAACCTTTAGAAAAATATTAGTAAGACATTGGTAGAATTAGAGAAATAAGATAGGAGCTCAGAACCAAGTGTTGGACAGTGTAATACCTCTTACAGCGTGTCACAAATGATTAAGTTTCTGAGTGAAGTAAGAGAGGAACTCAGAAACATGTCTTGGAGAGTGTAATCCCGCCTTATAACGTGTCTTAATTGATCGGGTGTCTTAATTAAGTAGAGGAAGTTCAGGACCATGTCTTGGACTGAGTAATCCCGCCTTACAGCGTATCTCAATTGATTGGGTGTCTTAGTGAAGTAGGAAAATATCAAAACGATGTCATGGACTGAATAATCACGCATTACAGCGAAGCTGCATGGATTTGGTTTTTTAGTGAACAAGAGAGGAGCTCAAAACAAAGTCTTGGAATAGGTAATCCCACCTTACAGCGTATCTCAATTGTTTGGGTTTCTTAGTGAAGAAAGGAAAGCTCAGAAGGATATCTTGGACTAAGTAATCCCGCCTCACACTGTATCTTAAAAGATTGGATTTCTTAGTGAAATAAGGGAAGGTGAGACCCATGTCTTAGGCTTAGTAATCACACCTAACATTGTATCTCAGTTGATTGGGTGTCATAGTGAAGTAAGGGATGCTCAGAACCCTGTATTGGACTGAGTAATCCCACCTTACAACGTATCACAATTGATTAGATTTAATAGTGAACAAGAGGGAAGCTCGGAACCATGTCTTCGAGCATATCTCAATTGATTGGATTTCTTAGTGATCAATCGGGAAGCTCTGAACAATGTCTTGGACTGAGTAATCGCGCCTTACAGGTTAACTCAATTGATTGGGTTTCTTAGTGAACAAGAGGGGAGCTCAGAGCAATGTCTTGGACTGATTAATCCCGCCCGAGAGAGTACCTCAATTGAATGGGTTTCTTAGTGAGCAATCGGGGAGCTCTAAACAATGTCTTGGACTGAGTAATCCCAACTTACAGCATATCTCAATTGATTGGGTTTCTTAGTAAACAAGAGGGAAGCTCTGAGCAATGTCCTGGACTGAGTAATCTCGCCCTAGAAGGTACATCAATTGAATGGGTTTCTTAGTGAACAAGAGGGGAGCTAGGAACAATGTCTTCGACTGAGTAATCCTGCCTTACAGGGTACCTCAATTGATTGGGTTTCTTAGTGTAGTGAACAAGATGGGAGCTCGGAACAATGTCTTGGAGTAAGTAATCCCTCCTACAGTGTATCGCAATTAATTGGGTGGTATTATAATATCCGAGCAATGCGTCCATTTATTCTGGTGAGGAGCCAATTTCGAGGTTCCTTCATCAATTGACAATGCTCGTCATGCGAATGATGACGGAGAAAAATACTGGAAATTTATTTTTATTATAAAAGTCTAGCAAAGACCCTTAGAATCACTCTGAGTAGGGCATTCTTGGCAAAATGAGGGAATTAAAAAGTAGAAGAAATGCCGTACACTTATTTACATGTACGACGACGTATATATTACTGATACTCTTATTAGTGCTTACTGTATAAAACTTTGCATCTAAAGTTGTTTAGTTTAATTCCATCTTGAATTTGATCCTCTGCACTGCCGTTATATTATTTAATAATAATAATGGTATGACCTATATTTACATTATATACGAGGTCAATTTCCGTCTTCTTTACTCATTATAATCAACAAAATTAGATTATACTAAATAGGCGAGTACGATACTAGTAATCATGTAATCTTACACTTTATTATAAATGAAAAAGACATTTTCGAAAGTGAAAAGTCTATCAGAGAGTATTCCATTACAAAGGTGGTTATAAGTCAAATGAAAACTACTATCTCTTTTTTTAACTCATTATTTCTATTATTTTATGAGCTACCTCACAGTTTCACAACCTAGGTTTGGAGCATTAAAGTACGTTTTCTCTTTGCGTGTTTTTAATCCTTTTTAGAAGTTGGAAGTCTATACAAAACGACTTTCACCTAAAATCGCTAGAAGAGTATTTCATTTGAGGTTATCGTATAAGTGATGAACCTTGCCACGCTTTGACGGGAATCGTTTCAGTTTAAAACCATTTATCCAATAATTTCATTCGATCGCTTGTTCTAAGAGTAATTCAAAATTAATATTCTCAAAACCTTCGATCAGCTGACCACGAAGCCACCGTTTCTTTAAAGAAAACAGGTTTAGACGGTTAATTAAATCTTTCTAGTATACCAAAATACGAAGTTTGAGAATAGGTTTGTCGCAGAATGTTAAACGCTCTTCAAAATATAACAATATCCTCACTAACAAAAATGTGACTAGATTTGATCAGTTGTGATCCACACGATCGACTTTAATAACGGAATTATTATATCTCTACTATTATATAGAAAATTTGTCAAATGTAATCATTAAGTTTGGTTTGCATGGTTTGCAACTTAACAGCAATGTTTTGGAACTTTTAAGTTGCTCGAAACTAGTACACCAAGATTGGTCTCCTCCGTTGCAGTCTAAGGCATGATCTTAATTATAGTTGAATTGATTGTTGTACGAGCCAATATCTACCAATTTACAAGTGTTTACATTGAACTGAAGCTACCATGTGTTAGAACAGTTAAATACCACACTTGCATCATCAGGCTGAATTTCTTCCTTGTCCATTTATGGTGCGGTTCCTGTCCTAGATTGGTGTCATGCACAAAATTAGAGTTAGAGTCAAGATCTTTGGTATATGGACGAGAATATGTGAGGAAGGTGGAAAAGAAGAGAAAATCATAAGTGAAAGTTTATTGAATCGGAGACAAAATCAAGACTATGTGAGAATGTTTGACAGTAGAATAGTTGAAATAAGTATGAGCATGGAGATAGAGCATAGGTGCAACAAATTTTAGGAATCGGTAGGAGGTAATGCAAGAGCTGTGTGGGAGTGTCAGAAGTGTGTGGATGAATCTAAATGCTGAATTGTGACATGATGATTTGAATAAAGTAGTGAAGAGAAAAAAAAAGGAGGTGTACTTGTAAGTACTTAATACTGCGGATATAGATGTCAGGGAGATGCGATTGAATACATTCAAGGATATGCAAGGAAAAGGAAACTAACAATTGATTAAACAGCGTAGGAAAGAAGAAAATGAAGCGTTTGGACGAAAGGTAATTGAGGAATCCAATAGGAACTGGAAGCTATTCTGGAAGGAACAGACAAGGGTGAGCAGCCACGAGAAGAATAGCTGTGTAAAGATTAGCACAAGAAATAGAAGCTATCTGTGACCAATGAAGAGTTCAAAATTAGATGGCGAGAATAATTCAATGCGTTTTTAAAATGTGGCTATGGACGATAAAGTTAAATGCAAATATGATTGGCTTCGTGGCTGTAAATAGGGTGTTGCATCTGTGTATTAAAGAAATGAGCATGCTGGATTGTGTGAATAATATTTATGTTGGAAGTAATTCATGTGTTAGGGGAAAGATAGCCAGAGTGAGTGGTTTGACATAAGTGGTGGTGTTGGGGGGAGGGGGTAAGACAAGGTTGTGTAATGCCCCCATTACTGTTAATTATTTTTATGGTTGAAGTACTGAGAGAATCACTTGTGGGAATTTGAAAAAGGGTTGTGAGATTAATTAAGGATGAAAAGTGGGAGATTGGATATTATATACAGACATGAAAGATTCTTATCCCTCTGCGGGTCTCCGTGGACTGACAGGTCTACTGCCGTTTCATCAAGCGACCAAGCCAAGACTGGCACGTCCGGCCGCAAGGTGAACTCGGGCGAGGAGGCCTCAATATTAAAAATGGCACGTCTGGCCCCAAGGCGAACTCAGACGAGGAGGCCTCAATATTAAAAATGGCACGTCCGGCCCCAAGGCGAACTCGGGCGAGGAGGCCTCAATATTAAAAATGGCCCCTTCTGCTCATTGATCCTCCATGCTTACGATCACGGTTACTTGTGTGCCCGTTCGGAACCCTTCCGCGTGTTTTCCCCAACCCTGGCGCTCTCTTGGTATAACTGGTGGAAGAAAGTGTTTACACACAACTTCAGCAAACCCCAGGACTCCCCCCTTACCCAGCGTAACAGTTTTCTGAAATGCGAAACGGCCACACGCCTCCACCATGTCGTTGGAATCACAGTAGGCAACGCCCCTGAAGATGGTCGCGAAGCCGTTTTCGGGGGATCTTGAAGTTGTTTCCCGAAAGGAGTACAGCACTGAAAAGCTTCGGGTCCCACGCCCCCACTCAATGATGGACGAGCCGACTTAGAGGCGCGAGACCCTCGTCTCCGAAACCACCTTGTCGAGCCCGTCTATGGTTTCTAGACGGAGGGAGTAAAAAACTCACATAGTGAGCCTTTTACGGCCAACAGTGCCTGTAGTTCTGCCTCCGGAAGCGTACCTCTATTTCCGTGTCTCCGCTTCGAAGAAGGGCTCCGCATCTCCTGCTAAGAAGGTTTGGAGTGCATATACTTTCAATGGAATTGCCCTGGACTCCGAGCCAGCAGGCAGGAGCTACCGAGGTTCGTCTCCTTCCGTTCCCGATTTTCTTGCCGGACACAATGCTGGGTACCTGCTCACCATTCTGGGGTTTAAGAGTTTTGCGACCCCACCACTAGAGGATGGGGGCCGATGAAGAGGATGAGATATTTACACCCAGCATGATGTTTACGTTTTTCTATCTCTATAAATACTTCTTTTTAGGCAGTTGTAGTGCAGTTACACCTAAATAGAAGGTATAGTTATTTCTGCGTACATTCCACGGCCAGACAACTTCAAGGCATGGAACTTCCGCCATCTCGTAGCACGTTTGCTGATGTAATTTCTACTGCTCGGGGATTTGTTTGAAAGAGAGGCTAATCTTAATTCCAGATGTCAGGACATTGCCAACCTGATCGACTAGCTGGGTATAGCTGCCCTAAATGTGGATAGGTTTATGCATTACTGCCCAATAACCGCTTCATTTTCTTGTCTCGATTTATCACTGAGCTCGCAGAATACATGGCCTGATTTTGGGTATGAGGTGGTCAATAACTTTCAGGGTAGTGACGTGTTTCACAATCAGCTATCATTTACTGTACCACTGCAGCTTGATTAAACGCCCAAGGGGTGATTGGAATGTGCGCGGTGGTCCGCTTTTCAGGTAATCACTGATTTATCTGTTTTAGTCGTAGACTTAGGTCGTTGGATGATGACGTTGAGTTTTTCTCCAGAAACCTTAATGCCATGGTTCTAACTACTATTCCTAGAACGTCTGGTCGTTTTACACGCCGTCCGCTTCCTTGGTGGTAGGCTGAGTGCCAGACGGCCTTCAGACACAAACGATATATATATATATATATATATATATATATATATATATATATATATACATGCGCTTTACACATCCCGAATAATTTTACTCCTAGATGAATTTCTGAATTTCTTCGATCTAGGGCTAGGTTCGGCCCTTCCTGACTGGCATACGTGTTTTCACTTAACAAGAAGGCCCCTCTTGCAAGTGTACAATCGAGTTAAAATGATTCTGGCACGCTCTAGCAAGACCTTCCTCTCTTTCTTTATAAGAAAGGGACTGCAATCTTGGACCCCGCGTCCGTGGTAGAGTCTTTCGTGACCGCTTTCTCTACATTATCTAGCCGAGATGCTGCTCTGATAGCATTCAATGCGCGTCGTGATGTCGCTGAAGGCCGCCGACTGGACTTTTCCTTCAGAGGTGGAAAACCCTTCATCAATAGTTTTACGTTGAGTGAGTTGCGTTCCGCTCTCGCTCCAGGCGATGTTTCGATTGTCATGCTTCGACACGTAGGCGAACAGTCATGGTATTTCTGCTAGATTTGTTCAACAGGATCTGGAGAGAAAGGACCCTCCTTGATTCTTGACGAATGGCTATTGTGCTCGCTATTTGCAAACTGAAGAGCTTACTATAGCTACCCAGACGATTTCCGCCCAATTTATCTAATCTCCTGCATGTTAAGTTGATGTAGAAGTTAGTGTACAGTGCGTCTTCTGTAAGTTCAAATTCACGTCAGTTGCTCTGGTCCGACTGGAAAATAATCTCTGCAGGCCTTCCTTCGAGAAAAACACTAAGCTAAGGTGTTTTTCCATCTGGAGAAGGCCTATGAGACCAAATGCCGATACGGTATCATGGAGACTCTAAAAACCATGATGACAAGGAGACGCCTCACAATCTTTATTTTTGAGTTTCCGCGGGATCTTCGATTCAACGTACGGTTGGGGCAAGCCCTCTCAAGCTCAATGGAGCAAAAAGAGGAGATTGTGCAAAGAACTATCCTCATTTTGAACATTTCTGCCCTATTCATCAATGGTATCACCTCTCTGCTGCCGGAAGATGTTCTCACTATACTCTACGTGGACGACTTTTGGTATCCTTTGGTGCGGTCCAGATGCCAACTCTAGAGCGTCGCTTCCAGCAAGAATTGATTAACATCTCTCGCTATGCCAAAGTGCATAGCTTTCGGTTTTCCTTGGTCAAGACTAAGGTGCTGCAATTCTACTGCCATCCACGTATATACCATGACCTGTATTTGTTCCTAAATTGGGTTTGCCTAGAAGTGGTATATTCGCACCATTTCCCGGGTCTTGTTGGTGACCGACTCCTTACATGGGAGGCTCATATTTGCAGCTTTAGAGACCCTTGTACCCACGCCATGGAAATTCTTCGCTTCGTGACATTCAGCACTTGGGATGCGATAGGGCTACTGCCTTACTTCTTTTACCGATCTGATGTTCTTTCAAAGTTTGATTACAGATGAGAGTTTTAGGCAGCCAAGAGAATATTGCGGTAGTCGACTCCATCTACAACACCGGTCTCCGCCTGGTGACAAGTACTTTCCGCACGTTCCTCAATGAGAGCCTACTTCTAGATGTCGGGAGATGGCACTCGCTTGGCGCATTGGACAATCCATTAGGTGCTTGTACGTGAGAACCCAGGGCCTCCCTATGCAGCCAACGTCCCTTTTTGAATCCACGGCGGATCTTGGCACTGTCTATGTCGCCGAGAGATGCCAGACGTGCCCGCAGCGTTTTAGATTTAGGGCTAGGAAACTCTTTTAAGAGTGCATGGTAGCTCTCAGGCCGTTGACCTTCTAGTTCTGCAAGACATGCCACCCTGGTGGGTAACACTTTTGACTATTTGTCGTCTCGCCTCTGCTCCCAAAGCTTCCACAGCGCGGGGACGATTGCTTTCGGCCTTTTTGGAGCACACTTCGTGTAACGCTGGATCCATGCCAATGTGACGGTTGGCTTCAAGTACCGGAAAGAGGTCGGATCACACGCCATATCCCCTTTGTATAAAGTCAGCAGAACTTTACCAGGTGCTGCGTCTGTCTTTAGGGGCAAGCTAGTTGTAATGCACCGCCTGGTATTGGAAATAACGCATCGTGATATAGGGGTTATCTTCTGCTGAGTTCCTGGATATGAGGGAATTGCGCAGAATGAGCACGCTGATGAGCGCGCCAAACAGTCCACGAGGACTGGGAAACTGAGCCAAACTTTCTCTTTTCCTCACACCGAGTACATGTCAAGAATTAAGGCAGCCCTCCGAAATCCCTAGCTCGACGGCTTCAGGTTGCTTTATGTCGTCTTTGAATTCGGCACACTTGCGGGCCGCAATGCTATTTGATGAAGCATTCCACTGTACCTTACCCAACGACTGCATTGTCGCACAGACGTTTTGACACATCCTTTTTACATGTGCCAGTGCGGGTGATCTTCGCGCACCTTACCTCCCAGTACCGCGAGGGGCGGGGTCGCCAGATAGGCCATGTAAAAAAAATGAAAAGAAAAATTACAATTAAATTTCAGATTTTCAAAGAGGACGCATTGTTGTTCGATATGAATGTAAACTCTCCCAAAGATCCATTGAGATCAGCCTTGGATTAAAATCTTATGAAGTGTCAGAAATGTTCCAAATCAGCCCCAGCGCAGCAGTAAATTAACTGCCTATATTAGATCTTATTGACATAAAGCCAGAAGGAAGCCGCTTTTAACTATTGCAAATATTAAAAAGAGGAATTAGTCCACTCGAAATGAAAGAGAAGCCTTTGTATTAAGTTGAGGAATAAGTTCTTGCGTTTTTTTTAATGTTGTGTTGATTTAAGTTTTGTTGACGTTATTTGTGCACATATTAAGAAACAATAATAAATAATGAGAGCAAAATTTGCAAAGGTTAGGCTACGTCTCTTAACAGCGTAGACTATTAGGCTTTTGCTTAGGCTACGTCTTGAAGTTGAGTAATAAGTCATTGCGGTTTATTTAAAAGTTGTGTTAATTTAATTTTTGTTCTGTACCCTCAAAATGGAATGTCAAGTTGAAAGAAAGGCACATTTTCGACACTTGTTATTCACTTTCAATCGAGACGGGAACAATGCAAACGCAGCCAAAGCTCGTCGCGATATTTGTGCTGTGTACGGAGAAAATGCTTTATCAGAAAGGACAGCTCAATGGTGGTTTTCACGTTTCAAAAGCGGTAATTTCAATCTTAATGACGAAGAACGTTCTGATCGCCCTATTAAGTTGTATGAAGATCGATTAAACGATCTTCTTCAGGAAAATCCTTGTCAATCGACTAGAGAATTGGCTGTACAATTGTCGTGTGATCAGAAAACTGTAGTGAATTACCTTCATTCGATGGGGAAAGTTAAAAAACTCGGTGCATAGGTTCCGCACGCTTTGAGCGAAAGCAACAAACTTCAACGCTCCACGATTGCCGCAGATTTGCTTGCTCGTCACAAGGCTACTCGTGGATACAAGGACAGATTTCTTCACCGCATCATCACTGGCGACGAAAAGCGGTGTGTTTATGTCAACAGGAACTATCGAAAACAATGGCTTAGCCCCAATAAAAAAACCACTTCCGCGATTAAAGCAAGGACTTCATCCACGAAAGACCATGCTGTGTGTGTGGTGGAATTGTAAAGGCATCATTCTTTATGAGCTCCTTGCGAACAACGGGGTTGTAAATGCAGAACTCTACGTTTCAACAAATGTATCGACCCCCCGAAGCTATTCGTGCAAAGCAACCTCATCGACTTTATGGAGTCCTTCTGCAACACGACAATTCTCGTCCTCACATTATTAATATGACAAAAGACACCATCCAAACGCTTAATTGAGAAATTCTGCCGCATCCTCCATATTCGCTAGATACGGCTCCATCGGATTTCCATTTCTTCCGATCGCTCTCCAACAATTTGCGCGGCGTTTCGTTCAATACTGATGTGGAATTAAGAACCTGGTTAGACGAATTCTTCGAGTCAAAATCCAGAGATTTTTATTGCAGAGGCATCGAAAAACTAGTTGAACGTTGGAAAGAAGTCGTAAATAACAACGTAGAATACATTATTGATTAAATTGCATATTGTTATCAATTAAAAATGAAGTTTTTCTAAAAGTTTTAATGGTAATGAATAAATATGATAAAATCGCAAGAACTTATTTCTTAACCCATTAATATGGGCAAAGCATATTATTTCTGTCGAATTAAGGTTTCCTCAAATTTTAGACAAGGGACAGGCATGTGTTTGAAGGTTATACCATCATGAGCTTTACATAAACAAGTTACAACCAACGCTGAAAGATGGTGTTTTTTCTGTTATGGTGTATGAACAATTTGGAATGATGGAAGGTCAATTTTGGTTGAGTGTATTGGCAACATGAAATCAGAAAATAACTTTCTATTCTTAAATAAGGACTTCTATCAGTATTTTCAAATAGTCAGTATAAAAAGAAAAATGACTTCTTTTTCAGCCCCATACCCCAAAATGCACAAAAGAATGGGAGGAACAAATTGGCATCAAATGACTTTCTTGGTCGAGTCACCTCTCTGAAATGAATCAAAGTAAACATGTGCTGTGAATACTAAATGACACTTTACGGAAAAAGAACCCAGAACAGGATCTGAATAGCTGAAGGTCATAATAAGACAAACATGGTAGGAAATATCACAAGCTGTAATCTCAGAACTTTTTAAATCTATGCTTCTGTGAGTGCTGCTCTAAAAGCCACTAAAGCGAAATTTACAAATATCTAAAGGTATTTTATTAATTAATTTGGTTTCTATTTATTTATTGCATGTTTCTGCATTTTGATATGTGGCGATGAACTGGTTTTGGTGGCTGAGAGTAAGAGGGATTTAGAAATGTCAATCAAAACATTTGATAATGGGTGTGAGAATTGGGCCTTAAGATGAATGGAGAAAATAGTAAGGTAATGGCATTTGCTGGTACAAATGAGGTGGGGTGTGATATTCGAGTGCTTGGTGTCATTCTTGAACATGAGTGTTTTTAAGCATCTAGGATACATTGTAAATGATGGTGGTACAGATGAAGCAGATTGTGACCACAAGTTTCAAAATGGTATGAAAGTACTTGAGTTGATTAAAGAGTTATTGAATGTAAAAGTTGTGAGTGTGAAATGTATCAGAAAGCTGCATTATAATATGCTGGTATCAATGATGATGTATGGGGGTGAGGCTATGGCGTGGAACGAGAAGGACAGTTCTTGTGTGAGAGCAGTACAAAAGGACAACTTGCGACAAGATGCTTACTGTGCGAAAGGTGGATAGAGTGAAGAACGATTAGGCAGATGTTTAAGGTGTGAAGTGTGTGAATGAGGTTTAGACTGAAATTGGTTTGAGGTGGTATGGACATGTAAGAAAAATGGATGAGATGAAAATGGATGTTTGAGAGAATATATAGACACACCACAGGAAAACTGGTTGATATTGTGTATGATAAGTGTGTATGAATGGGGTTTGTAATTGGGCGTGCTGAGAGCCTTCTATCCAGGGATGAACGGTAACTAGAGGAGATAATACTAAAAATAGCACCTAATCACTATAACTAGCTCTTGTCGTGGACAAAATGGTGGGTGCCCTTGTACTTAATAGGGTATAAAGGGGGTGGGAGGGGCTTGAAGTCTTAGTGTCCTCAAAATATATCGACTCTACTTTGTGGGAAACGGTTAGATGTTGAAGTCTTCAAAGAAAATATTGGGCCCAAGACCGAACCCTGTGTGATGGCGCTAGTCACAGGCACCCATTCCAATGGCCAGTGATGGCCACTTTCCCTGCGGTTTGTTAGCGAATTTCAAATCTAAATTAAAAAGTTCGGCTCTTATTTCGTGCGTTTTGTCGAGAGGTTTGTCAAGAACCGAAGGCCTTTTGGAAGTCCAGGTCAATTACTTCCACATCCTTAAAAAGAACATAGCAGTCATATGGTGAAAGAGGAAAAAGGAGAACAGATTTTTTTATTATAATCATTATTATAGTTTTAGTAATAATAGTAGAGGCAGTAGTCATCATCGATGTCGTCATATTCTTAGCAGTATGTAGTTATAGTAGTAGTATGGTAGCAAGTTCTGGTTTTAAGACTGTCCTTTCGGGTATTTGCCCTTCCTGAGTGTTTTCTGTGTGGTTCTTTAATGATGTTAATGGAAGAGGTGAACTAATTTTGGCAGAGTTCAGCAGGGTGCAACATTACTACACATTCGAAATTACTGACATTAGACTAATAGACATTCCTCTCCACTTCGAAGCTCCTCTAAAAATAAACTTACAGCAAACAAATTGCGAGTAAACATTGCGAAGATTTCATATCAGTAAAATACAAGGATTCTAAAAACAGGTTTGTATGTTCGCATGAAACATATACGAACATATAATCAACGTTTATTTTGAGAAGATAGGGGTGGGGGGTCTATTCTCTTTCTCACTCACTGAAATAAATAAAACTCGAACTTTTAGAGAGTCAACTCGTAAGGTGAAGATCCAATATTTGGTTACCATCAGATTTATTGAAAATGAGTATTTATATATCTTTCTTTGTTTGTCAGCGGATGGCAGAATTTATAAAATGGTATCGCAATACTCATTTAATAACTTATTTTCCTGTTGATCTTCGTTTGTGTTGAAAATTTAAGCGTAATTTTGGTTCTTTTTCAGATAATTTATCGAAAATTGCAGCTACCAGAGTAGACAAACGGGCAATAACGTCATTTGGAGGCGCCAGGAAATTTGAACTGCTACAATGACCTCCAAATGGCCGGACATAGCGCATTTGTAAAAAATATATATATGAAGTTTATTACGAGGAAATGTTTCGGTACCACCTACTAATAGTATAAATAATTATCTTTTTGAAAAATATGAAGACGAGAACTGCAGTTAATGAGACTAGCGTTGCTTTCGGTAGCTTAGTGGATAGGCGCTCGATTCTAACGCTTGGGTAGTGGGTTCTATTCTCAGCGAGAGCAGAGAAGCCCAAAAATATCGGCTCTCGCAGGGAGCTGCCTTAATTCACGCGCACAATCAATCACAACACCGCTTGTTTTCTCACTTTTGGCACCCGACACATCACTCTTCCTTCCCGAACCGGTCAAAGTGGTTACGAGCAACACGTGAAGGAAATACACGCAGCCGGAACGAGTATCGAATGCGTTCAATCTGATAAAAATGTTCTAAGTTCTTTTGTGGATGAAACTGTAATCCAACCTGTCAAAGTTTCAGATATTGATCCAAGTAATGTATGTAATCACAAAAATCATGATAGCATTTACCTGGGAGGACTAGCAATGGCACAACTGAGTAATGAAAGAACCATTACCTAGTGATAGTTTGAAGATATTCAAGAATGAGTGCTTGAAATTTCTTGTTGAACTCTACGTTCAAATAAGGAAGAGATTTCCACTGAATGAAGATAATGTGATTGCCAAGCTAAATGCTCTTGATCCAACCATTACCTCAAACATAAGACTTTCGCCATCATCATTAATTAGTATTTTAGGCAATTTTCCTAATTTATCCCCGCCAGCTTAGGTGAATGAAATTGACGATTAGTGGAGAAGTTATTGGCTCACAGCTAAAGAGCTACCTATCTCAAGCGACACCATACCACAGTATTGGTATGATTTAAGTTCCATTCAAGATAGTATTGGCAATTCCAAATTTGCACTAATTTCTAAAATAATGACAAATCTATCGTGTTTTACCACATTGCTCAGCATATTTTCGCAAGTGAATAACATCAAAACTAGGAAAACTAATTCCCTAAAAGCACAAACAGTAGCTGGTAGAATTCTGACAAAGCAATTAATCACAAAAAACAATTCAGACTACTAAGTGGGAATAGAGCAAGGAATTAATTAAGGATGTATAAAATTAAAGAAAGTAATATAACAATGACTTTAGAAGCAGAAGAAGAGGAGTCATTGCATTTGGACTAACCATTGGTAAGTAAATTCGATAATAATTCAATTTATTTCACTAAATTTTATTTTTACTATAAGCTGGGGGACTTCTTTTTCGGGTTCTAATGGAAATGGAAAATTATCATTGGCAGCACTGCCTCTGACGCGGTAAGGGTGGCAATTCCTTGGGTCAAGAAATGTTCTCTAATCGCTGGGAGGTGAGAAAACACACTACGGTCCTTTTGAATGTACCTCCCCCTTCAACGAGGACCAGCTCCTGCCGGCTTCAACTTTGCCAGAGATTTTCATTCCGATCTTTATGTAAATTTCATTGTTGGGTCAAAAGACCCTGTCCACGATTGAAAAGGAAGGATTGGCAAATTCCCTAATTAGAGTAGCAACAGAAAAGTTAAGCTCTTGGATGATAAAATAATGAGTGAGTAAAACTTGAATTGATCGTACCTGAATACTGCCTTGAATTTCAGTCATTGAAAATGGGTCTTCCCGTGAATTTCTTAAGTTGCCCTCGAGGGATTTACACGAAGGGGAACGATTGCTTAGCTTCAGTGTTTAAGCAATGATATTTGGTCAACATTCTTTACATCATAGAAATAATGTTATATGAAGAAACAGCTGTTAGCGAAGTAGTTATATGAGAGCAACTACCTGAGGTGGAAAGATTAAATTTAACAAATAGTCGGAACCGAATATGCGATCCATTTCTGGTCTCCACATTTGCACATATGCTCGTATATCATTAAGCTGAAAAGAAGCCCGAGAGAAGAATTGATCCATTTCTTTAATATTAAAGGACCTCGATTGTGTTAGATTGGACAACTTTGTGCCACAAACTACGTAAGAAACTCAGGAGGCCCTCAGAACTAAAATGCAGCTGGTAAGGTAAACCTCATATATTGTAGTACTAGCATATGATCTATATTCCATCACACAGATAACTTCACACCTGAGGGATGAGTATCATTGGAAAGGAACCCCACAGTGAGCGCAATCAGCTATCTACTATTAAAATGACGCTGCACAGCTCCCTAAGCACGTATTGTAAATAAGATTGGATCGATCGACCGTCACTCTCTCCAGAGTTCCCCCACTCCCGCCGAACAGTCTCCTTCACCGCCCTTCTTAAACTTGAACTTGATGTAACAAGTGGGGAAATGTGTTGTAGGTATAAATAGTGGTGAAGAATATTTACAGTTTGCCCTGGTGTAGAGGGCATCTCAAGCTTTTTTCTTATCCTACTTCCTTTTTTTCTTCCTCTTTCGATGGCCTCAGTGTTTTAGCTGACTCTTCTGGATGGTTACTCTGGCGACCTTGTGTTTCGTTGCTGTTTTCTCATTTATTTTACCTTGCTTTTATTTGTTTACTTATCTATTGTTATCTCTTTTTTTAAATATATATATATATATATATATATATATATATATATATATATATATATATATATATTGTTGAAGACCATTGTGTATTTTGCCTTAATTAATTTCCTTTGGCAACTTTCTCTTCTTCTAACTATCTTTTTTATTCCATCTTGTAGATGGTGAATCACTTGTCCAGCTTTTGATCTTATTCCATCATCTTCGGAGCGTTTTGAAATGTTCTTGCCTCCTTTACCGATGTAATGAGTGGAGTGAGGATCTGACAGAGTGGAAGAAAACGATTTTTAAGGGGTATTTATTTCGCCCTGGTTAAACGTAAAGTTGGAGGAAATAGGCCACTCCTGTGAGTATAATTTTAAAATAGTTTTAATGTGCGATTCCAGCTTGTCGCTTGACTGTTGATGGCCGGCTTAACTTCATTTATTAATGTGGTTTCTAAGATGTTCAGCCTCGCTTTATTAACCTCTTTTCTTTTAATAATGGTGTTATCAACGAGCATATCTCTCGTTAGGTTAATATTATGGACGCTCTCCATATGATTCTTAGGTCCTCCGCTTTGTAGATACATAGTTAAACGTCTCGAAAGTGTAGTGATTGTCATGCCAATATATTTTGAGTTTTTATAAAGCTTACACTCTTTATTGTGGAAGATAAACTCGTAAACTATGTTGGTTGACTTGAAATTCGAGGAGTTTAGGCAGATGTTTTTCATCAGAAGATTGCTGACTTTTGTTGTTTTATAATAGATGATGAATTGGATTTTATCCGTTTGATATTTAACCTTTATGTTACAGTTAATAATCTCCTTGATGTTTTTTTCATCTATTTTATATGTCGTGGACATCTGGTTTCTGTAATACACTTTGATGTTGTTGACTTCTCCATGATTACTTTCAGTTTTGTCCGCATGTTTGTAATGGTTATTTAAAAATGATTGGAGTTGTTTGTCAATCAGGTTGTTTCGAGAAACCATTATTCACGAGTATTTGTTTTACTCGTGCAATCTCTTGGTGGAAAATACCGCTTAAAAATCGTTTTCTTCCACTCTGTCAGATCCTCACTCCACTCATTACATCGGTAAAGGAGGCAAGAACATTTCGAAACGCTCCGAAGAGGATCGAATAAGATCGAAAGATTAATCGTTAGCTTTAATTTTTATTATTAATTAGGTTTAGTTTTCTTTCTTGTTTCGCATGTTGTAGGCACTTTGCCTCTTTTATTACTCGTATATGTTTAATATTCGATTAAATTATTTGTTTAGTTATTTACCTATTTTGTCTTGATTATGTTGGGCACTTCGCCTCTTTTTAATTATTTATTCTTGTTTTCATTTAGTGTTAAATTGCTATTTTGAAGGCATTTTGCCTCTTTTAATATATTTTTTATTTAGGCACTTCGCCTCTTTTGTTTTGTTTTTTTTCCTTTCTCTTTTTGTGTTTGGTGTTCTCGTATCGTGGAGTCTTTTCAGTAAGTCTTTTCGGTGAGTGGGATCATTTTGCCCTGGTTATGTGTATATAACGGCTTGGTTTCCCCGGGGGCACATTCTTCTTCTTGAGAATAGGGAGTATTTCATTTTCAACCTTTTCCCAGGTCTTTCTCCCTAGCCTTTGGGGGACCATATTTAGTGGCCCAAGTCCTGCTCTTGCGTGCAGTTCCATCTGCCGAATACGGTCCATTCTGCCCACGCCAGCTATACGCAGGGTAGCACTGTTCCTGACTCTCTGCATTTGTATGTGAGAGGTTGAACTAGCTGGCTGCATTATCACTGCTGGGTGCATCAGTGTTGAACGCACCAGGGCAGTGTACAGCTTTTTGATGTTTTTGGTGCTGAGGTTTCTGAACCTGTACAGTTTTACAAGTTCTCTTTTGGCTAGGGAGATTCGGTTGTTGATGTGCGTCTTATACCATGTTGAGGTGATGCTCAGACCCAGGACTTTACCTTCGATGGTAAGTCCAACGTGTACACAAGGTACAACAGCGGACTCAGACAGCTACCTTGTGGAACACCCGCCTCTAGCTCGAACTCAGATCCTCTATTGCACTCAATCGAAATTTGGGCTTTTCTTTCCATGGTGTAATCTTAGAGGACCCTTTCCAGGATTGGATTTAGCTGGAGGCCTAAGATCTTGAATTGTAGACCTCTCAGCCAAACTTTATCGAAGGCCTTCTGAATATCTCGCATCACCACGTCTACGTATTTCCCCTCAGCTTTATAGCGGGCAAGCTTTTCGGTGAGAAGGGCGAGGGCTGTATAAGTCCCCCTTCTCTTGCAGGACCCGTGCTGGTGAGGGTTGTGAGCTTCCAGCTCGGACAGCTGGTCGTGTAGCCTGTTAGCTAGAAGCTCCTCGTAGACTTTGTATACAAACTCAAGGAGTGATATTGCCCTATATTCCACCAGTTGATCGGGAAGCTTATTCCCTTTATGGATAAAAATGATTTGGGACATTTTTAAACTATCGGGAAAGTAGCCCGTATTCAGGGAAGCGTTGTATATGTTAGTGATTCCCTGAATGATCTGCCGGGGGACATGCACCAAATTGTTTTTCGTAATGGCCGTCCAGCCTGGTGCCTTTTGTTTAAAGGTTTTTACGACTATCATGACCGCTTCAGTTGCAATTGGCCAGCCATGGTCCGCCATCTCCCTCCCTTCGTCGACGTAGTCTCATGGGTGAGTTAGATGTATGATCTGATTAAGTTCTTCAATTAGATGGTCTTCGAATTCCTGGTCGAATTCCGCATCGTCTTTAGGTGTTATCGAGAAGATTTCCGGATCCTCCAAGTAGTCCTCGCCCTCCTTAATGCGGGAATTTCCCCTACTTGGTAGGGAGTCACCTCGCTGTCTACCCTGGCTATTAGGCTGTCCCAGATTTCGGCCTGTTGTTGGTTAGTAGCCAGCTTTAGATTATCACGAAAATGTCGTAGCATCGAGCTTCATTCCCAATTTGTACCTGCTCTGCTTATTTCTTCATAGACCTTCCTCTGCTCCCTATCGATCTCTTTCATCTCCTCGCTCCATTTGGGTTGTGGAGGGCTGTAATTAGGGCTGTAATCCTCTCCAGCTCCCCTTCAATCTCCTCTAGAGTTGCTTCGCTTAGGTCAGCTGGTTCGAATCGTTCCCAGTTCCCAGTTGTTCGAAGCGTAGCTTTTGCGCAGAGTTACCGGGAGTTGGATCGGAGCGAGTGAGATGGTGGTCAAGATTGCTATATGGTCACTGGGAACTGTTGGTCCTTGCTCGCTATGGTAGTCGAATGGGAAAACGTCACTTGTCATGATTATGTCGGGCTTTGTTGCTGCCCAAGAGGTGATATAGGTCGGGAAATCCGGTCCTATCCTCTGGATGTTCTTCCGTCGCATAATCATTTCCAAGCTATGGCCTCTGTTGTTCGTGTTACCATAGCCAGCCGTTCGGTATCTGGCGTTGAGGTTGCCCCCAAGGAATGTCATTCTGCTGTGGCTGAACAGGGTGTAGAAGTTGTTGATGGGTAGATACACTCTTCGAGGAGGTTGATATGCCGTCGCGATCAAGAGGTTGCCCACTAATATGGGCAGGTCTATCGCCACGAATGACTCGTCCAGTTCTGGAAGGAGCCTGAACGAGAGATTCCTTTTGATTGCAACGGCACCACCGTCAAATCTCTCTTGAGAATGATTCTTTGTGACAACTCTGTAGTCCGATATCTTTATTTAACAAGATGCTGTGTCGATACCGTGCTTCGTAATTAAAATGATGTCGGGGTCGGGGTCGAGCACGCAGAATATGTACCCATACGCAGTTGCTTTGCCCTCTAATCCATTTACGTTGAGCGCCGCAATCTTCAATCTGTTGTTCGGGTTCTCCATTCTCTTTTCTGTCTCCTAGTGTTTCTGGGTGGTGGGACGCTTTTTCCCGTTTCTTTTCTTCTTGTACTTTGCCGTGGTAATCTCTTTAAATGTTTCTCTGTAGAGTTTAACATTATGATTAAAGAGGGCCTCCTCGACTATTTCTTCTTTGCAATGGGCATTGTATTCCCACTTGTAGTACTTCTTTTAGATACCGGCGAATATTTTGTTGGAATCTCTGTCCCTTGGGAGAGGAACTGCTCTGATGCGTAAATTGAGAGGTTAATCTCGTCAGCATCTAGAGGTCTTTTGGCCTCCCGTTTTCGTTTTCTCGGTGTCCATCTTTGGCATGACCTCTGAGTCCGAAGAGTCTGAAGTGTTTGTGGAATCCGAGTTTTCCGTTTCTTCATTCTTCTTCAGGTTTTCATTATTTGTTTTGGGCGTATTTAACGATCTGGCCGCAGCCTCTTTTTACTTTCTTGTTCCTATTCTCGGATCGGGTCTCTTGTTCTGCTCATTAGGTTTCTGCTCTTGTTTTTTCTCTTCCTGAGTCGGTTCTGGCCTTTGTTTTAGGACCATTTGTAGTTGGAGGACATCTCTTTATGGAAGATCGTCCGGGAACCTCATCTGATTCAACCGTTTTGGGTAAGCATCTGGTTTAACTGTTTTTCGAATGTCCCAGGCTGCGTTAGATTTCTGACATTAGCATACAAGATGCACGTCAAAACTTTTGTGGATTCTTCATTTTGGATTTTTGGTAAGTTTTCTTACTCTCTGTCTCGGAGTAAGCTGCCTTTGCAACCTGAGCGTACGTTGTGTTGGCTTATTTAGGTACCTCTTCTTTACTATGTTGTTGCTTCCTCCTGATCAATTCTTTTTTCATTGGGCAGACCATTGCCATAGATCGGTGGCCTTGCCCGCAGTTCACGCACTTCTCGCGAGGGCTCTGGCATTTCTTCCAATGGTGACCAGATTCGCTGCACCTAGAGCATACATCTTTGGGCGCCTGACATTTGGGCGTAGTGTGTGCCTCCATTTTGTAACAACGGAAGCAGAATTGGATTGGGTGAAACTCCTCCCTCTCCATCTGCTCCCCGCTGATCATGACGTTAAAAAGCAGGAGCCCAGACTCCTTCGCTTTTTTTACCATGGATGTATCTCCAAAGATTATCTTAAAGACATGGGTATAGTCCGAGTTGTCCCTTTTGTTCTTAAATTTGACAATTTCAGTGACCTTCGCCCATTAATGATTCTTTATAATTTCTTGTTTGATCTCCTCTTTGGAATGCTCCCCAATCCAGGGGTCTAATCTCCTGCAGATCACGCTCCTATGCGTTTGTATCCGGGGAAGGATTGCTGGTGCAGGCCGAGTTCGCGAAGGACCTCGACCGCTGTTTCCTTCGTCATGGCCTCCACATCTTTTTCGGTTTCGCATATAGCGAAACCGAAACCTTAAGAACCTCTAGTCGCCTGATCATGGCAATCTTAAGTCGCCCATAGACGACTTCAAAAAATTTGTCTCTGCCTGGTTTAGAGTTGCCACTAATGTTGCGCAGTGGGACCCGGGTGGTCCCAGCTTGGACCATCTTACCCGAGGGGGACCCAAGGGGAATTAAATCACTGTGGGGTCGCTCCTTCTTCGTGGATTTTGGCTGGATACCAAATCCTTATGTCCTTTTCTGTGGGTCCAAATTTTTTATTTTAAAAATAGAGCGCTTGCGGGGGCACCCCCACCCCCCGTTGTAGGCGAGCTTCCATGAACGTGATATTTTTTTTTTTTTTTTTTTTTTAAGAGCTCATCTGGCGACTGCCTACATGGGCATTAGTCGCCGTATTAAAACTGGCCTAGTTCTAGGCTACTTTAAATTAAAGAGACGAAAAAAACACCCCAAATGGGGGAAAGGAAGCAAGCTCCTGTGTCGGGGGGGAGGTCCCCCTGGCGCATGAGCGTGCAACCTAAAGGAAAAAAAACAAATGCAAAAAACAAAACAAAACAAAAAAAAACCCTGCTTAAATAATAGGGAGAAGGCCGGCCTCCCCCCAAAAAGTCAACAAGTACACCAGTCGATGTGCACGCACTCATCCGGAGTACAAGGGACAGGCAGTAGCGACCGCGCCCATCCCGGTACCGGGACAGGTGTCGTGCGCGAAGATCACCCAGACTGGGACATTCGACAAGAATGTGCCGAACAGTCTGGGGGACGACGCAGTCGTTGCAATAGGGCGCAGGCGAGCGCTCTATCAAATAGCGATGCGTCACATGACTGTGTCCGATTCGGAGACGACAGAAAGCAACTTGAAGCCGCCGCGGATAGGGGATAGGTCCATGGGAACAGTCGCGGCACAATGGCACGCAACTTTAAGTTTCCTTCGACCGTCTCCCATTTTCTTTGCCAAGCAGTCCGAAGAGCTGCCCGTAATCCTGCCATGTAGTCCGTGTAAGGAAGAGCGAAACGCTGGCCCGGTCGCAGAGTCTTCGCGGACTCTTTGGCGCTCTCATCGGCGCACTCATTCCCCACAATTCCTACATGTGCATGAACCCAGCAGAATATAATCTCGACATCTGCCCGGCTCGCGATAACCGTGGCGTCACGGATATCGCGAACCAGGGGATGCGTAGATTCCAATGCCCTGAGAGCACTCAGGGCGCTTTGTGAGTCGCTATAGATCACAATCCGGTCTCCGAACCGGGCACGTCACGTAATCTCCCGTACCGAGTGAGGTATTGCCACCAGCTAAGTCGTGAAGACAGACGCAGCGCGTAGGAGAGTCCCGCTGACTTCAAACAGAGGGGAAACGGCGTGGAAGCCGACCCCCTCTTTGGACATGGAGCCATCCGTATACACTGGCACGGTTCCAGCGTGACACGATGTGTCCTCGAAAAAGGTCGAACGCAATACTCCCGGCGCAGTACGAACTTTGGGAGCAGAGGCGTGGTGACAAATAGCCAAATGTGGTACCCTCCAGGGTGGCGTCCTGGGCATAACCATGGGCGCCACCGGCCCGAGAGCTATATCGACCTCTCGAACGGGGTTTCCTGGCCCTAAACCCAAAGAGCTTAGGGTATGACTGACGTCACTCGGCGGCATAGGCACCATCGAGATCACCCGCGAATGCAGTGAGAGCTTTTCGCGACTGAGGGAGTCGCCGAACTCGCGCGTACGGGCGAGTGATGCACTGCACGCGACGCAGAGCGAGTGGCATCTCCCCAGCATCGAGCAACAGGCTCTCAAAGGGAGAAAGTGGGGAAGGCACCGGTTGCAAGGAAAAAGCCGGTGTGGTGGATCGAATCCACCTTCCGAAATAAACGCTCGGCTGCGGATGCATAATACTCGCATCCGTAGTCGAGCTTCGAGCAAACAAAGGATCAATAAAAAAGTAAGGCAGTAGCCCTTTCAGCGCCCCAAGCGCTGAACGTACGGGACGAAGAATGTCCATGACGCGGTTACAAGAGACCCTAAGGCTGCGAATATGAGCCTCCTAGGTGAGGCGTCGGTCGAATACAAGACCAAGGAAATGGTGCGACTCAACCACATCCAGGCGCACCCCATTAAGAAACAAATCTGGGTCAGGGTGAAGCCGTGGATGGCAGCAGAAGTGCACCACCTTAGTCTTGGCCAAAGAAAACCTAAACCTGTGCGGTCCAGCATAACGAGAGACGCGGTTTAATGCCTGTTGGAGTCGACGCTCCAGAGTTGGCATCTGCCAGCGCCAAAAGAGATCTAAAGGTGGTCCACTTAGAGCGTAGCGAGAACATCTTCCGGCAGCACCGAGGTGATGCCGTTGATGCTCAGGGCAAAGAGTGTGACACTGAGGACACTTCCCTGCGGGATACCCTCTTCCTGCTCCTTTGGGCTGGAGAGGGCTCCCCGTACCCGTACATGGAATCGACGATCTCGCAAAAATTCAGATATAAACATTGGGAGGCGTCTCCTCGCCCCCATCGTGTGGAGAGTTTCCATGATGCCGTATCGCCATGCGGTATCTTAGGCCTTCTCCAGATCAAAAAACACCGTGGCGTAGTGCTGTCTACCAGGAGAAGGCTCGCAGATGGCATTTTCCAGACGGAGCAGAGCATCCGACGTGGAGTGGAACTTGCGAAAGCCGCACTGTGCGGAAGACAGATGGCCTCCGCTCTCCAGGAAAAAGGGTAATCTAACATTTACCAATTTCTCGATCAACTTGCACACGCAAGAGGTTAGAGAGATTGGGCGCAAACCGGTCGGAGTAGAGTGATCTCTTCCCAGTTTGCGAAAGGCCAGCACAGTAACGATTCGCCAGGAGTCTGGGAGAAGACCTTCCACCCAGATCCTTTTGGACAAATTTAACAGAAAGGCCATGCCTCGCTCACCCAGGTGTCGAAGCATGCCGTACGGGACATCGTCCGGACCATGGGCGGTGTCCGTGAACGAAGCGAGAGCGGAACGCAACTCACTCACAGTAAACTTGTCGTTGAAGGGTTTTCCGCCTCTGGAGTTAAAGTCTAGCCGGCGGCCTTAGGCGACATCACGGCGTGCATTGAATGCTGGCAAAGCAGCATCCCGGCTAGAGAATGCGGAAAAAGTGGTCGCTAAGGATTCCGCCACGCACTTGGGGTCCGAGATTGTGGTCCCATTCCCCTAGGGAACGGGAGGGGGGTCCTGCAAGAACTTGCCCCGAATCCTTTTGACTCGCTTCCACACCTCAGCTAAAGGGGTCTTTCCCGTTAAGTGAAGAGACGTATGCCCACCAAGAAGAGCGGCGGGCGTGCTTCGAAATATACCAGAACCTAGCCCTAGCCCGACGAAATTCAGCAACAGTGAAATAGTTCGGGCAGCGCTAATAGCGCATGTAGGCATAACGCTTCTGTTTGAGGTCCGTCTCACACTCGGCCGACCACCATAGGAGTACGAAACGGGCAGACTTCCTAGGAATAGTAGTCAGGACCACGGCGATGAGGTTGCCGGAGAAGAACTCAACGGCCTCATCTACCGACCTAAACTCCTCGACTGAGATAGAGAATTCAGTCATTTCCTGAAATGCAGGCCACCGCGCCCACGCTAAGCACCACCGAGGTAGGCTCCCAGGCGGCAGTTGCACTGAAAATGACATTTGAATGGGAAAGTGATCACTATCATGGAGGTCGACGGCCACCCCCCAATCAAAATCAGGCTGTGCATCCGAAGAGCACAAAGATAGGTCAAGGCAAGAAAATGAAGCGGTTCTCGGACAGTGATGCGTAAACTCATCCACGTTTAGGACACCCATCTCAAGCTCTTCGATCAGATTGGCAAGGACTTGTTCCCTGGGATTTATGGAGTAATCTTCCCAGAGAGGATGCCTGCCGTTCAGATCTCCAAGCAAGAGATAGGGCCTCGGCAACCGTGCCATGACGCGGTGGAAGTCCCCCGGTTCGAAGTCAGCTGACGGTGGAATGTAGGCAGAAATGATAGTATACCTCCTATCCAGGTGCAGCTGCACAGCCACTGCCTGAAAGGAGGTATCTAAAAAGAAAGAAAGAACGGAGACCTCATGCCGGGTGTAAACCCCGCATCCCCCAGCCCGGCTATCCCGCGGTGATGGGGTCGCAAGACCCTTATACCCCGGGAGGGCAGGCAGGGGGCACGCGCCTAGCATGGTCTCCTGCAAAAAGATAGCTAACGGGGAACGGGACGAGACGAGCCTTGGCAGCTCCTCCCAGTTGGCCCGGAGTCCACGGTAATTCCATTGAAGGAATATGCCCTCTAGGCCTAGCTCGGAGGAGACACGGGGTCCCTCCTCGAACTGAAGACCCTCACGGGAATGGCCGTACGCTGCTCGGGGGCAGAACCCCAGGCGCTGTTGGCCGGAAAAAGCGCTGAATGCGCTGTCACCTTCGAGGACTTATTGGGGAAGGTTGGGCTCGCCATGCGAGTCTTTTCCTCCCTCCGCCTCGAAACCTTAGGCGGGCGTTGCGGCTTCGAAGGCGGGGGGCCCTCTTTTCAAGGAACCACCGCCTCCGATCCACTCGCTTCACCTCGGGGTGTAGGCGAAGGAGCCTAAGCTCCTTTGTTGCTGTCCGCCTTTCGGGGGACAGCTTTAGGAACCCCCGAAGATGGCCTAGCAACCATCTTCAGGGGTTTCGCCTCCTGTGAGTCTAACGACTCGGTGGAGGCGCGTGGCCGTTTCGCCTTACGGGAAATGGTCACGTTGGGGGAAGATGGGGGAGCCCTGGTTTTAGCCGGGGCTGGGTATGAACCCTTTTTGCCACTAGCTTTACCAGGGGAGCGCCCAGGTTGGGTATAGCCTGCAGAAGGGCTCCGAATGGGCGCGGAAACAACCGTGCTCGTTGGCCTGGATGGGCCAGGAGCAGAGAGTGCCTTTCTAACTATTAAGGTATATGACGTCCCAGGCAGAGCCGGGCGTGCCAGGACCAAGTCCTTAGCCTCGCGGAATGAGAGTCGATCCTGGGCCTGAACAGCCAGGATTTCTTTCTCGAGGAGATATGCCCCCCATTGCTTCGAAGAAGCAGGGTGCGACTCTCCGCAATTATCCACACTTAGCCACACACGATTTGGACTTATTGTGTGCGACCTTGGAGCAATTTGCACATACTTTGGGTGACCCCGACTTTACACGTCTACATGATCGATTCGTATGGCCGAGGCGGTGACAGTAATAGCACCGCCGCGAAAGTAGCACGAATGCCTTCACGCGGTAGCAGTACCAACCGGCACGCACCGACTCAGGGAGCTTGTCACCGTCCAACGTGACGAAGAGTGTAGGGGTGGGTCTCGAGGCCCCTCCCTGTTTTCTCATCACACGTTCGACCTTGACCGCCCCATGGTCGGCCAGCTATAGGGTGATGTCCTCAATGGAGTAGTCAACGAGTTCCCTCGCATAAACTACTCCTTTCACAAAGTTCATGGTAGAGGGTGGCGTCACACTCACCGGGACGCCATGAAGTGTCCGAAGAGCACTTATCTTGGCCACCTCGGCGGAATTCGCCGCATTCGCCAGAAGGCTCCCATCCGAGAAACGGGTCACCTTCGGCTCTCTACCAATTGCACTGGCTAATCCTCTCCTCTGATGTATCATGTTGCCCTCGGACAACATGGTGCCATCAGTGGAGCGAATAACGAGGAAGCGCTTGAAGCCAGTGGGCTCGAAAACGCCAGGTAACCTCTGAATGAGGGACCCCGATGTCATCGAGGCTCCGCCCTGTGCACTCTTGGTGTTAGTCTTAGTCAGGGGCTCTGCACACGGGGGGTAGAGGGGCCGGATGTGCCTATCTTGGCTTGGTCGCCTACCAAAGTGGCAACAGACCCATCCGTCCCCGCAGCCCCCGCGGATGGAGAGGAGCCCCAAGTCTTATTTGTCTTTTTTGTCTTGTAAGTCTTTTTCTTTTTTGGAGTCGAGGGCGGGGAATGAACCCGCTTCTCGCCTCCGCCGGCAGAAGCCCCCACGCCAAATGGGCCGGCCTAAGCCAGGTCCCTCTTCGAAATGGAGAAGATCCTGGTAGTCGTAGGGGCACCTGTCGGAGGAGATCCCTCCCCTCCTTGTACTGCCTTGGAACCCTCAGCCGTTTGAGGGGGACCTTGCATAGGGGCAGATTCGGGTTCGGTGCTTGGCGCCTAGCCCGGATTCCGCCCCATGGAAGGCCCTACTGTCTGAGGCTGGGTCTCCTCAAGGACCATGTCTATCACAGGAGGGGCCCCCAGTTAGCCATCCGCTCTCAGGACATCGCAGGTCGCCTTGGCAGCGTCAAGAGTCTTTTGTGGGGAGGCACTGGCCTTAACCCCGGCAAGGTTTAATATCCTTGCCAGCAGGTCTTTTGAGGGATGCGACCGAAGGGGCCTGGCTTCCCTCTCCCCCCTAAGGGGGTTTGCCCTACCGAGCCGCTTACACGAGGGGCGGTCGGCCATGGGCTGCCTGTTGGCTTTCTTGGCAGTCCCCTTAGAAAGAAAAGGAGGGACTGCCGCTGGAAATAGGGAGGTGCCCGAAAGCACCTCCAGAGAAGGGGGTGAGGGGGAGTCCCCTTCACCCGTAGGCGTAGGAGAGGAGTAAGCCTCCTCTCCGGTTAAAGAAATATGGAGGGTCCCCTGCGCAAACACAGGAGGAGGGGCCCTCCATTTTTTCGCTGGAGCTGCCCGAGGGCGGCTCCGTCGTTGTTTCAGGGGGAGTTAAAGGGGTTTTGTTTTTTTAGAGATTCATCCATGGGCATGGTGACCCTATTTGTTCTACGGGACGCAATAGCTCACCACATCTCACAGTTGCCCGCACTGCAAGAGGTGCTTACAAGCCTGGCAGAGCCAGGCGCCGCCATTTGGGACCACACCTCCTGCCTGGTGGCCTGGCAGTCCATCGGCATGGCGGCTCCACCTTGAACTCGGCGTAAAAGGATAGATTGTGAAAAGGAGAGGAAAAGAGATGTGAGTTGAGGAAGGTATGGGTGGGGATGAAGCAGGTTGTTAAAAAACCCCATCCCAAACCTGAGCTCAGGGGTTAGGGAACGTTCCATCCTCTCCCCTCAGCCCCGATCCGGGACGGTTGGCTTGAGAAGGTCAGCATCTACCCTGTGAAATTAGAGGCTGACCAGAGAAAGCTGTGGGAGAGGTTGTATGAAAAGCGAGGAAACAAGTGTTTTGAAGGAAGGAAGAGAGGCTAAGCTGGGGCCGGACGTGGTGCTGAGTTCCGTCAGCAAGGTGCCATGAACGTGAACTGCTGGATGGAGGGATTAAATGATGGTGGGTGAACCCGGGGGGCCCTCACGAGGTGTGATTGTATGGCGGACTTTTTGTTGGTTAGCGCGAAATTAACCATCGCTAACCGGGAATACCACCCCTCAAGTGTTTGGGTATTAGAACTGCATTCTACTTACATAGAGACGGGTGTTACTTCCCTCTATGGTCTTGGCAGGTCTCCCGGAGTAGCCCTGGAAGTTGCAGTCCTGCCCCTTGGCCGGGTGCCTCTGATGCCGAATTCTACAGTGAGCTACTCCTCAAACCTGTTTTCCTCGCCGCCCCCAATTATGCCTATAATAGAGAACGGCATAGTTGGGACGTGGCTAGATGAATGGCAGTTCAGTTCACTTGAACTCACTTCCCCCGGTGGGGGGGATGCGAGGGGGGATTAGTTCGACATTTGTCGAGTTATCAACGCTTTATCCAAAGTATGACTAACAAGTTTCACGACAAGTATGTTCCTATTTTCATTTCAACTCGACCCTCAACCCTCTACTATTCCTCTGGTAATACTCACACCTAGGTCCCAATAGGCAATTGGACAACCGACTACAATCCTAAGATGAGGTTAAATTTTTAATTTTTACCATTAGTAATCATAAATGAAATACCTAAATATCATAGCTAAAATTATTTGGAGGCTTCAAATAATAGATACTAAAAAAGTTATATATCATTCACAAACCCATTTCGAAGCCCAGATTGCAAACTTTACCGTCAAATTGACGGAGTAGCGATGGGATCACCACTAGGCCCTACGTTTGCAAACTTCTACATGGGAAACCTAGAAGAAAGGCCCTTAACTAAAATGACGAATCCACCCAAAATTTACACCAGATTCGTTGATGACATACATCACAATTAATGATGAACACCAGTTTTTACAACTCAAAAGGACCTTAGAATCCCATTCCGTTCTCAAATTTGCATACGAATTAAGTGCAAGTTGCCGCATTCCATTCCTGGACGTAGACGTAAAACAAAACAGCGACGGAAAATATACCATCACCGTCTATCGAAAAGGGACAGACTTCGGTCGATGCCTTAACGCCAAAAGTGAATGCACCGAGAACTATAAAATATCGGTAATGAGCTCATAGATAAGAAGAGCCATCAATAACTACTCAACGTGAACCTCACTTGATAAAGAATTTCGAAGATCAAACAGGGAATTCGACAAATTACAAAAGAAACTTCTCAACTCCAAGTTTGAGGTAAAGGAGGGAAGAGAAAAAGTAACTAATACCACTCTGCTACAAGAACCAAACAGAGAATTCGACAAATTACAAAGAAAATTCTCAACTCCAAGTTTAAGGTAAAGGAGGGAGAGAAAAAAACCTAATAACACTCTACTACAAGAACCAAATGACGGATACTTACAAAACAGAAGAAAGAATACTACAAGATATCAATAAAAGTAACATTTTTTAAGAAAATAACAAGTTATCCTACGAATTTATTATAAAAACACAAAAGTAAGCAACTTATTAATGAAAAACAACCAACGCGAAAAGCAATCGATCTTAAAGGCTACAAATGTGATATACAAATTCCAATGCCCCCATGAGGACTGCAAACCTCATCCAAATAATCAATATATAGGTATGAACACTACTACCAGCAGCCGGCGCCTAACTATGCATTTGCAAGAAGAAGGAATAAAAATACATTACAAAAAAAAAGCCTAACGCACAAATTACAAGAGCAGATCATGGTCGAAAACATTACCATACTCAGAAGAAACCCTGACCTTCGCTGCCTAAAGGTTCTGGAGGCTCTTCTCATTAAAGAGATGGGCCCCAAACTTAACTACCAACGCACCAGTTCCGAGCGAGTACTTCACCTTTTCTGCTAAAGAAACATGGTACTCCGACTTTGACCTATAAAAGTACCAAAGAACGAAAACCAATTTCATTCTTCGCTGCTCACAACCAGCAATGAGCTACCTCACCGGTAAAGGAGGCAAAACTAAGGTAAACACCAAATCAACGCAGCCTCAACAATAACGAAGACTTCCGTCTGAAGATGCCTGAAGAAAGGCGAAAGCTCACGGCAAAAACTCAAATTAGTTGTAAAAAATAAAATGGATCTTCCTCAACTGATCTTTAATCTCCAACCAGATACAAAAAAAAAACTGTATTCGCCAGTTGGAACGGTCCAAAATAAAATTGATAAAATCAAAATACAACCTGTTCTCTAACAAATCATATATATATATATACATATATATATATATATATATATATATATATATATATATATATATATATATATATATATATATATATATATATATATATATATATATATATATATATAAACAAGATGATAAGGACAGAGTCGTAGATGCCTCGTAACATTTATTTCAAACGTTTCAGGATTATAACTAATCCCATCATCAGTGCTAGAGAAAGAATACAAAACACAGTTAAATGTATACATAAAAAGTTGACACATGTAATAAAATTGTGAAACATGAATATTAAATTTGAGATTAATCATTTACATTATAAATATGGAGGAAAAAACAAACTAAACCAACGAGAAAATTTCTAATAAATGGAAGGAAAAGAATTGATTGAGGATTTTATTCTTGCACCCCCTCTAAAAACAAACCAATGAAAAATTTAACAAATTAGCATGTTTTTTAATGAGTCACTATATATTTTTTTCTTAACAAAAAATATTCGACTCTGCCTCCACTAAAAACTGTCAATAAATTAAAGATCTTCCTTTCCTTACCATACTTTGGTTACCAATCCGAAAAACTTAAAAAAAGAGTTGTTAAAACTGTTAAATTCAGCCTATCCTCAATTATTACCATCTATTGTTCTCATTAATGACTTCAGACTGGGATCATTATTTATGTTCAAAGATCAACCACCCACCAATTTGCAATCTAATATTATATACGTTTTTCGTTGTACGTGCAGTAGCACTGTATCATATGTGGGGGCAACAAGGCGTACGCTTTACTCCCGCTTCATGCAGCATATGGGTAGATCTGAAAGAACTGGACTACACCTTTCAAAACCTGATCCATCTCCAATTCGAAACCATCTGTCACAATGTGGTTCTAGCGCTACACTCGAGAACTTCACGATACTTAATGCGGTAAGAAACATCTCGGACCTTTACCTGCTAGAGTCAATTTATATTACAAAACTTCAACCCAGTCTAAATAATAACTCATTATCTGTCCCATTAAATATAATGACTCATTAAAAAACATGCTAATTTGTTAAATTTCATATTGGTTGGGGTTTTTTGTTAGGGTGGGTGAGAGAATAAAATCCACTGGCAATTATTTTCCTTCCTATTTTTTAGAAATTCTCTCGTTGGTTTAGTTTGTTTATTCCTCCATATTTCTAATGTAAATAATTAATCTCAAATTTAATATTGATGTTTCACAATTTCATTACATGTGTTAACTTTTTATGTATACATTTAACTGTGTTTTGTATTCTTTCTCTAGCACTGATGATGGGATTAGTTATAATCCTGAAACGTTTGAAATAAATGTTACGAGGCATCTACGGCTCTGTCCTGGTCATCCTGTTTATACTTCGCTTGAAGTTTGCATCCATCAATATATATATATATATATATATATATATATATATATATATATATATATATATATATATATATATATATATATATATATATATATATATATATATATATATATATATATATATATATATATATATATATATATATATATATATATATATATATATATTTATATATATATATATATATATATATATATATATATATATATATATATATATATATATATATATATATATATATATATATATCCATATGGAGCTCGGCCGTGAAGCCTGCATTTAATATTGAGGATAAATCTCAGAGCCACGAGAAACAGATGCAGCAACTTTTAATTTTTCACTACGTTTCGAAAACTACAAGTTTTCATCTTCAGGCTTGAATAAGTTTACAAAGTTAATCCATATGAAGAAAACTTGAAAGGGCCAACAAGACATTATTTTAAAGAGTGACCAATTATAAAATATTAGTAAAATGTACTATAAGTTAAAAATTTTAAATGTGCCTTGGCAACAGTTAGATTTGCTTTAAAACTAACTCAAAAAATTGCTAATACATAAGAAAAAAACTTAAAATAATGTCTTGTTGGCCTTTTTAAGATTTCTTCTTATGTATTAGCTTTTTTTTAGTCAGTTTTAAAGCAAATCTAACTGTTGCCAAGGCACATTTAAAAATTTTAACTTATAGTACATTTTACTGATATTTTATAATTGGTCACTCTTTAAAATAATGTCTTGTTGGCCCTTTCAAGTTTTCTTCATACGTACTAACTTTGTAAACTTATTCTAGCCTGAAGATGAAAACTTGTAGTTTTCGAAACGTTGTGAAAAATTAAAAGATGCTGCATCCGTTTCTCGTGGCTCCGGGATTTATCCTCAATATTATATATATATATATATATATATATATATATATATATATATATATATATATATATATATATATATATATATATATATATATATATATATATATATATATATATATATATATATATATATATATATATATATATATATATATATATATATATATATATATATATATATATATATATATATATATATATATATATATATTCCAATCAAGATTAAAATGTAGTTACACTCGATCACTTCCCACAGAATTGTTCTAGAATCTAGGATGTTCGCGGTTTCTTCTGATGCCTAGTTGATGGTCGTCTCTCTCGAACAAGTAGGATATTTCCAAATTTGTGGATTTTAGTGGTTTATCAGAAAATTAAATTCCTTAACTTATTCTCTAAAACCATTTATTAGTACAACAAGGATTTTGAGATAACGCTTATGATTAATTGAAATGACTAATGATTTCGATTGACCGTGAGTAGAAAATGGAATATTTAATTGAAGAATGAATGAATGGGAATTAATGATAATTTGCTTTATAAGATTAACAATGATAAACTAACAATAAAGCTGTTATCATGGGAACAAAATATTTATTGGCTAGCTTATAAAACGGGAGTGAGGTATCTTGCTACAAAAGAGCCTAACCATTTGTTCTAAACAGTAATGAGCTAATAGGCCTATTCTTTTCGTACGTACGTCGATACATGATGTAATATTTTATTGACGGAGCTGTAATAATCCTCAATGCGAAAACAAAAACAAAATATTCCACTTGTTATTAAGGGATGTCTGGAAGAGTAGTTTATGGATTAGTGAGTTAACGCTATAATTTATATAGGGGGAGAGTAGACTCTTTCTGCAACACACAAACATATACAGGGTGTCCATAAAGTCTCTTTACAATTTAACAAATTTACTACAAATGAAATTGATGGGATACGTAATCCGATTTGTTATATGTAATTGTGGTTATCAAAGATTTTAATCTCATTTCATTTGTGCATTTCTGATAATTTGTTGATGAAAGAAGTTCTGTTAGAGAAATAACCATAAAAAAATGGCTACTCCTTAAGTAAAGGCACCTTGTGTATCATGGTTTATTGAAACAAAATCAATACATGTCAGCGAAACTACCGGACTAGGTATGGAAGACATCCACCTTCACGTCCATCAGTTTGTGTATAGCACAAGGAATCTATGGAGACAGGGAAAGTATTGGATTAAGGGAAGATTGAACAGCAAAGAACATCTGAGGAAAACATCGATCATGCAAGACAAGCTTCCAATCGTTCCCATACAAAGTCCATTCGTACTGCTAGCAGACAGTTACAGCTACAACGTCCAACAGTGAACAACACACTACACAAGAACTTGCGATTGTTCGCTTACAAAGTGCAACTCTTACAATCACTCGAGTCAAATGATAAGCCAAATTTAAAAATAGTTTGCAGTTAACATGGTTAATGTCTGAGGATGCAACGTTCCTCACCCGAGTTTGTTTTGTGGTGAGGCTAATTTTCATGTTTTATGGAAATTGAACACACATAATGTGAGAATCTGTGGATCAGAACGTCTTATGTGACTAGGGAACTTCACCGAGCTAGTCCAAAGGTGAATGTGTGGTGTGGGAGCATGTGTAATTGAATCATTGATCCATTTTTTTATCGTGAGATCAATTAGTGCAAATGTTTAACTTGACCTTTTGACCAAATATGTGGCACCACAACTTAATGCTCTTCAACTAGCCATCAATTTTCAACAAGATGGTGCATTACGACATTGGAAATTGCTTGTTCGTGGCTTCCTAAATCAAACATTTCCAGAAAAGTGGATTGGAATGGATGGCCCAAATTCCTGGCCACCTCGTTCACCATATATTACTCTCCCGGACTTCTTTCTATGTGGTTATGTTAAAGATATGGCATTCGAACAAACACACGGAACATGGACGATCTGAAGTAAATGATCACTGATGTCATTACCATGTTCGCTATGATATAGCGAACATGGCAACAAATCGAGTACCACCTTGATTGCTTCGTGCAACTAATGGTGTATATATTGAGGTGCGGTTGGTGGATAGCACAGAATGATAACGCCCGCTTCTTATAACACCCTGTGGAACCCTATAGTCACCACCAGAGAAGATCAAGTATCAGTCACCATTTCTAGTGAGCCTCAAAATGTTTATTCGAAGCAGTAATTTTCGAATGAACTTTTTGGATTTCACTAGAAATGGTGAATGATACTTGATTTTCCCTGGTGGTGACTAGGGCGTTCCCCAGGGTGTTTTAAGAAGCAGGCAGTATCATTTGTTCTATCCACTAATCGCACCATCTGTTATAATTTTTAGTCGCGCTGCGAGTCTAGTCGCGAGCGACTCTACATCTCACTATGTCGGTCGGTCGGTTCCCGTTTTGCTTTTCTCTTTCGAATGATATAATTGTCAAAGTCCTCCCAAGGTTAACCCGGGAATTATTTTGTTTGGGCAGTAACATCACAACTATTCGGCCGGTTGTAACGAAATTTAAAACCCTTTTGTTGTTTTACATTCTCTTTCGATTCATATAATTGACAAAGTCCTCCCAAGTTAGCCCGAGAACTATTTTCTTTTGGCAATAACATTATAACTATTCGGCAGATTCTAACGAAATTTGAAACCCTTATGTTTTTTACATTCCGTTCGAATGATATAATTGTCAAAGTCCTCCCAAGATTAGCCCGGCAATTAGTTTGATTGGTAGTAACATCATAACTATTCGGCCAGTTCTAACAAAATTTGAAACCCTTATGTTGTTTTAAATTTTCTTTCGAATGATTTAATTGACAAGATCCTCCCAAGGTTAACATGGGAATTATTTTGTTTTGGCAATAACATCTCAACTATTTGGCCGATCCTAAACAAAATTTGAAACCCTTATATTGTTTTACATTCTCTTTCAAATAATATAATTGCCAAAGCCATCCCAAGGTTAGCCCGGGTATTAGATAGTTTTGGCAATAACATCATAACTATTTGGAGAGTTCTAACAAAATTCGAAACCCTTATGTTGTTTTGAATTCTCTTTCGATTGATATAATTGCCAACGTCCTCCCAAGGACGTAGCTCGTAAGGTCATAAATCAGAATAAGTGAGAGCACGCGACTTTTTTTGTCAGCAGACCTTGTTCAAATATATATAAAGTTCTATTAAATGAATATAAACTACTTCAATATCTACTCTTCATTTTCAAATATTTTTCAAAGATTTGTCCATTCATTTGTCTTTGTAATAATTTTTTTAAATTGTAAAGAGACTTTTATGGACACCCGGTATATATATATATATATATATATATATATATATATATATATATATATATATATATATATATATATATATTAGAGTGGTCCTTATTTTTAAAAAAATTCATTTTCACTTGTCTAACCCTGCCAAAGTGTTCCTTTTGGTTGAAAAACACCCACTGCAAAGTATTATTGATATGTATTAATATTTAGAGGTGGCTCAATGGATCCGATGTACCCCAGATGAGGTATAAAACGCAGTTATTTCACTAGATTGGTTTCTTCCCAACATTCACAATCCTGGGTCCTCCCACTGGATCTTATACAGTAGGTATTAGCTGCTCATTGGCAGGATTGTCGTGATAATCAATATCACTCAGTGTTGCTCAATAAGTCCACTTGCGAATGTCTGGGAACTTTTGCGGTGTTCAGCAACAACACTCAGAACAAACTATAATTGTTCTTCGTCTTTTTTGAGACGGCCAGAGAAATCCTCGAACAAGGAAACGGTACATTCAGCGTGATTGTCGGTGACAGCCAATGTGCTGATGAAACTTTTTGCAGCACTGAAGCTAGGCTGATTCTTCCACCGAGCTGCCGGATATTCGAGAACATCATATGGAAGACGCAAGTTTTTGAAAAGAAGTCTTTGATTTCTCGGTCCTTAAGTCAACTAAAGTCTTCTCTTGAATTCGTTTCACGTTGATAGTTGCAAGCTTCAGCTTTATTTCTTCCCCTTCTTTCTCTTTCATACCTATAACTATCTTGTTCTTGCTGCTATTGTTCAAATCACCATCAAACAATGCCAAAGCAACCAACGCCTCAGAAAGGTACCACAGTTAGCCTGTCATCTTCTTCTCTGTAGCGTTAGATATGTCGATGTTAATAGTGTGATACATCTGACATTACTTCAGCAACTTCAGGTCATTTCTCAGGGCATTCACAGCATATCCACGCTTTAACGTAAATACGTGAAAAGAAAATGCAGAGTTGTTCTCGCAATCCTTGATGCTCGCGTGCTGTCAGCTTAAACTGCAAGCGAAACATCCAGACTTTGAAGGTTTAGATCACTTTTGCCATCCATTTAGCTTGATGTATGGGTCCTAGAGCTACAAAGTGGATGCCTCAGGAGGAACAACTCAAAGAAAGATGATAGCCAGCTCAAAGACCTCTCTGTAGTCATCTCTGGGCTGAGTTACTTTAATGGCAGTCTCAAAGATCTGCACCATTTAATCTTGAATTCAGCTACAATGTTGACAGTGTTATCATCAGTTGAGTCTTCATATGTGTTTTTTTCAATATATTGCCATCTTGTTTTGAAGCTCTTGAACGAGAGAACATCAGAAAAGACTTCAGAAAAGGCTGCTCAAGCAATGAATTCCCAGACATGATGGCGACAACCAATGTGCAGAAGTTCACAACCAAGAAGCTGCTCTAAAAGAATGCGCGTGCCTTTGTACTGACCAGTATTAGAGCTGGTTCTGTCTAAGCACATTCCCTAGACCTTTTCCTCTAAATTCAAGTCTTTGAGAACAAAAAATGACCTTAGCTTGCGCTTCTCCTCTCTCCGATAGTAGTTTTGGACTTCAAGAAGCTGTGATTGGCCATTACCTGCCAGTAGTACAGGCAATCTGTCCACAGTCCCAGTGTCAATGAGAACTGTGATAAGCATTCCATCCCAGCGCAAAATGAGTGGCAATTGTGGGTCGAACTTATCTTTGATTTTTTTTAGGTGGATTTACGATGCTGCTGTCGTTGCCATCTGATGAGGGATCGGTTCAGGGCTAGTGGCTGGTTTTTTGTCTCAAACTGCGGACAGTTTCACCAACTATGCTTAGTATACGAGCGCCTGCAGTGTATTTGTATGTAGATCGTATACCACATTTGAGAGGAACTTCGGATCCATTCAGCCACATCTAAATGTTTATATATCTCAATGAAATTTTGCATATGGTTTTTTTCAACCAAAAGGAACACTTTGGCGGGATCAGACCTTTGAAAATGAAAATTCTTTTAAATAAGGACCACCCTAATATATATATATATATATATATATATATATATATATTAACCCACAGGAAAATGAAAAGATGAATCTATGCTTGGATTCATCTTTTCATTTTCCTGTGGGTTAATTTTTCATATTATTGTTTTCCTCACGTGCCACTTTGTGAGTTTTTTCATTATATATATATATATATATATATATATATATATATAAAAATTAACCCACAAAATGGCCTATGAAATCAAACGAAATCTCATGAGCTACGGAGTAGCCATGTATCTAATGTAAAACTCCAAGCAAAACCTCTCTTTCTTGTTCCCATCAATCCTCCCAGTAAAAACACACTTTCAACTCATATACTGTACGTCAATATAGGTGAGATGTCAATGTGACTTTTTTTTCTTTTTTTAACTAAATGTATTTCCTGAGAATTTATTACAAACCTATCGATCAGATATTCGAATAGAATGGTGAATATTGTATTAATTGCTTTAAGATTAGCCAACGCTAGTGATGAATTATTTGTACACGTTCTGAATTACAAGAATTCTATTCTCGTACAGCAAATATCCTTAAAAATCACCTTGACGGCATTTCAAGGGGTTATATCTAACAAATGGTTTGCCTTAGCAAGTCTATCCTGTGGTTATAAGGTACCTTATTTTATAATCTTTCCAAACAAACTTATATTGTAAAAGTGTGAATGTTGCATGAAATTTTGACGTATTGGTAAATTTTGAGTTTTAAATCATATAATTGGATGAACATATTGTTTACTTCCTATAAAATAAAGGATGATCCAGGGAAAATAGGATGCCTAAAAGACTCTATCAAAGTATAAATTCTTTTATAAAATCTTAACCATCAAACGAAAAAAGGTAGTTTCAAGTTTATGGACTCGGATAGACTAGGCCTTACTGATTGCTGCATGGACTGTGGGGTAGCTTTCTTTTATAAATGAGCAATATTATAAACGTGGAAGCCATTTAAATAAAATCAATATTTGATAATAAACTTGTAAGTTGACTTGTTGCAATGGGTCACATTCTCCTGGAACGCCCGGTAGCAACAATTATTTGCAGATTTTAGCTGTAAGTTTATGGTTTCTGATGACCATGAGTCTCCCAAATATTGCCCTATCTGCGCTCGCTGGAATTGAGCCCCTGCCACGACGCTCGAAATCTAATGCCATGTCCACTGGGCTCGAGAGAGCTCCTTAACCTCTCGTAAAGGATGCTTAGTATTAATTTCCAGGGGATGGCACATTTTTCCTGCGCTCAAAATACATTTATCTAAGCAACCAATTTAAAACGTGTATTTATCCATCCATCCTTTGGTCTATAGCTTATTAAATGTAAAACGAGCCACTTGTGAAATTTCAATGACATTATTGTGAATGAGGAGTTTTTGGATTGATTGTGTTTAACGACATCTAAGATGGAAGCAAGAGAGATTCGCTTGGCTGCGTGCGAGAGACCACCGTGGCGGCGGAAAGAAGGAATATTGTCGGTTGTCTTTGAAAACACACGAACATTGATTGCTCCAGTTACCACGATTTACTCATTTACACTCGAATGGACTCGCTTCGTGTATGTGTGTGTGCCTCTCTCTAAACACACTCACACACTCTCGCATACACACTCTCAAAACAGGCTCACATACATACTCTCTCTCACACACACACATTCTCTCACATATTCACTCTCACACAACTTTTAGTATCAAATCTCCCCGTTAATAGGGCCTTGTCTTTACTGGTTTGGAAAGGATTTTATAGTAAGCAAAATATTTGGATTGATTGGTTTGGAAAAGAAAAATGCCTTCTCCAAAGAGACGAGTTGAGTCCCAAATTCCCTCGTTAATTCATAGGTAGCTGTAGGAAGTGATGAAAGCTGACATTGAATATTTGAAAATGGTATCAAAGTTTGATGACAAAAACGATTTGGAAAAGAGTTTGAATGATTTGAAAGTACGTGCAGGAGAACCAAATTTTCTTGCAACCTAAAAATATTTGACGATAAATGGATACACACCGACTAATCACAAACATTCGGTATTAGTCATGGAAATCACAAACCTTACATATTAATAACGGAAATCACAAACATTCGAGACTCGTCAGGGAAATCACAAATATTCGATATTTGTCATGAAACTCACTCTGAAGTTGTTAATTTCTTTTATAAAAGTCCCCTCTTGCTATTTTATACTTTTATTTCGGTGAACTGACGTGGAATTTAACTTTCTCGTATTAAGCTGTGTCATGCGCCAGTCGTGTCGTGGATGAGATCCTCAAAACGGATAATGAAAGGCTCACAAAGATACGAATGACAATCTCTGGCAAGCCCGTAGTCTTGCCTAGTGGCAAGATTACAAAAATAACTTACAGTTAATATACACACACGCTCACAATATTTAAATATGTATATACTTCAGTGACGGGAAGTTAATTGAAAAATGTGAGATGAGATTGCTAAAGAAAGTGAACTAAATGATAAGGCGACGCACAGCTCCTCTTATTCGACGTGCGATCTTTTATCATTGGGTTTTGAACTCTTTCATTGCTTTCCATTTATAATTGAACATGAGAATGATCAGAAGCAAAGAGAAAAAGTTTGGAAGGCAATAAAACATTTTAAATTTAATCGTGCCGCGATCTCTCAGAGAGAAGCAAGAAATGTCCCCTTCACCCTAACATTTCCTGGTAGGGGCGAAGCGATTCCACTGGTTTAAAGCTTGATACACTGACACAGGCCTTCTCCTTAACTCAGATGCCACACGACTCAAGCAAAACAAACATTTTAGGGCCACAGCCCAGTTGTAAACGAATCTTGGAAATTTTAATAGATCGAATTGCACTGGTAATGGTTTCATGGCAAAAGTTTTGTTAAATTCAAATGTTTCTTCTACCTTACGTTCCAAATGTGTGTACCTTACAGATGATTTAATTTTACTTTCATCTTCTTACTTTACTTAGTATTAAGAAGGTATTCAAATCGTGAGGGTGGCCCCGATTTGAATACCTTTTTAGGAGAAGCATAACTACGAGTAGTGTCGAGTTTGATGGCTTTGGGAGGTGACGGTGAAAATTTGCCACTTTATCATATACAGATTGAAATACACTACTCATTGTGCGGCTTTGAGCCGCGGCGCCACAAGCTGTGAGTAAACCTAGGATTTTTTTAATCTCTCACACACACTCTCACTCACATTATTTCTGTCACACACACACTCACTCACATTATCTCTCTCACACACGCTATCCTTCTTAGACACCCACTCTATCTGTCACAAACACTCTTTCATACAAAAAACACTCACATATGCTCACTCTATGTCACTCAAACATACACTATCTCTATCACTGACAGAATCAATCTAACACACTCATAGACACACTCTCAGACAATCTTTCAGATACACTCTTACCCCTATTATTATACATTCTATCTCAGGCATATTCTCTCTCACACAAACACTCTCTTTCTAAGTCTCTCACTCTCTTCCATCCGGCCTCCTAGTTTCTTTCTCTTTCATCCTCTCTCTCAGCCTCTCTCAAAATCTCAGTCCTCCTCTCTCTTCTAGTATCTCCCTCTCTCAGCCTTTCTCTCTCAATCTCTTTCTTTCAGCCTCTCTCTCTCACTCAACCAGCAACCTCGCCGATTACTAGAACCCCTCCAGGCCTTGCTGACCCTTAAGCCTCGCCAGTCAGACACCACAGCAAACACACCTACCAAGCACACGCCGCACTGGTTTATAGAAACCGGCGTATCTCCTTTCCCCTATCCCCATCTTAATTCATTTCCGAAACTTTCCGCTCCAACTGATGTATGCTGTAACCTGACTACATCAATCCCTCCATTTTTCTTCGTATTCCAATCTTGACTTGACTTGAGAGAGAGTAGGGCGCAACGCGACAGTTAGACGCGCGTGCCAGGTTGTTTAACATTCAAACAGCAGCCCTGGGTGAGGGTGGAGCGTTCTGTGACATGGCAGTCAGCTAGTATGCAAGTGATCTTTTTTTTAAATGTGGTAATGATTAGCTTATTAAGTGATATTATACCATTTTGGAAACTCGTGTTTATGCCTATGGTCATCTGCGTGGCTACTCAGCAACAAATCTTAGATATTATAGGTGTTAATGGAGGATGCACCTTCTGATTGCTTTCTAGTATTGTTTGGTCTTTTAGGCTGAAGTTGTTTCCACTGTGCTATCTAGCGTGCTATTGAAAATATGACTTCCTGATATTTTGATTTTTTTATCTCTTGACATTATGAATGCCTGTAGGTGTTGCTGCTGTAGGTATGTTCTTAGAAGATGGTGATACCGGGTTTTCCAAACGTTCTATTACACTCGGTTTATTTATCTTTCTAGTGGTTTACGTGCGTACTAGACAAAGTTTCGTCAAAAAACTTAAAGTTATACTTTCCAAGCATGTGTCATTAAGACGTCTTTACCATTGTATGTAGGTGTGTCAAGATGAAAGTGAAAGGAATCGAGATCTCTGGCCTCCCGCGTGCTGGCTACAACAAGTCTGACATCGCCAAGCGGATGGTCCTCCAGAGTCGCGGAGAGACTTAAGAACGGGATAGACTACAAAGATCAAACTCGTTTGGGCAAACCTCAAGTTTTCAACTGTTTGACTTTGAGAAATACTTTTGAAAGTGATCTGAGGCTTAAAATGACGGCGCTTGCCAAGAAGAAGAAAATTTCGGTGGCCATGGTGTACAGGGCTGTCAAGGAGAAGGGTATCAAGAGTTTGAGATGCGTAAAAAGGCCTTTGCTCAGCGACTGTATGCGAGTACAACGTTGTGAGTGCTATTGTTGCCATCTCAACAACTTGAAGATTCATGGCAGACGAATTCGCAATTTCTCTGATTAAAAACCTTCACAGTCAATCGTGGTAAGCTTCGGCTCAGACATTTCCAAGATCCGCTATGTGTTCACCACCAAGCAGCCGGCCTCCGTGTTGATGCTCGGCGACGTGGTTTCTAATGGCGAGAAGATGCCGCTGGTGTGGTTTGCGGCCGATTACAGGCTCACCACGGCCAATTACGGGGACATCTTGGCCATGAAAGTTCTGCTCTGGGTGAGAAAGATTACAAATAAGGCGGACTACACCTTTCAGCAGAACGGTGAAAAGCCCGCATGGCCAAGACCGTGCAAGAGCGGTTGGAGTCAAACATGAACTTCTGGTCAAGGGAATTTTTGCCGCCGCAGTCGCCCGACCTCAATTCCATCGGCTACAACGTGTTGGCACATGTGCAGGGCAAGGCCTAAAGGGTGCGCCACAGCAACGTCGACTGAGATGAAGTCCTCCTTCAACCGGCGAGGGCCGTCACATTGATTAATATTAAAATTAAACAATAAAAACGTGTCTATCTGCATCAAAACTAGCATTGTGTTCTTTGTTGAGAACGTCGTAATGAGTGCAACAGGACTTTTGAAATACCCGGTAATGTGAGTGCCTGATGATGTTTTTATTATTTAATCGTATAGCACTGGCACTTTATATATACTAGTCAACGTCACTGAATTTATGTATGGATTTGGTTATAAAAGTATATTTTGTTACTATTTCAGATGTTGTTTTTGCCTATTCAGCGAACACACGGAAATATGATGAAAGCGACATTTAGTATGGATTCACTACCTTAGTAAAAAAGGGAAGTGAATTTCCACAATATGTTCTATGCCACTAAGTTTTATCAATGGAATGCATCTAACTAAGCTTTCTCCAGTGACATTTGAATAGTTGTCATCCGTATTTAAAAAATAAGAATATTGTCTTCCTCAAGCGAAAGGAAGTATGACTAAAACGAGCACGCTTTAATTGTTCTGGACAGTTCCTTAAAGAAAATGAAGCAGGGTTACGGGCATTGTACATCGTATCACTGGTAATTGCTGTAAAGTTATAGTGCGCTGTGTTATTAGATGTAATGCTAATCCGAAGGTTACATCAGTACCCATCAGTGATGAAAATTGTAAGGATAATTTCTTTTCCGCCATACTTTGGAAAAAAAGAGGTTGAGATATTTTCAACGAAATCTCAATTTTTTAGGTTGAAGGACTTTCTTGGGATAGTATTTCTGCATGCATAACTGACGGAGCACCAGCAATGCTCGGCCATCATCATGGTTTCGGAGGAGAGTGAGTGAGGCAAATCCTGAAACAAGGCATCTTCATTGTATGCTTCATAGATATGCTCTGCTATCTAAAACTCTCCCAGCAGAGTTAAAATTGGTAATTGATGATGTTGTGCACATGGTAAATACCATCAACTTAAGTGCCCTAAATACAAGACTCTTCCGCCTAGTCTGCCAAGAGTTTGAAGCAGATGAAGTGTTACTTTTCCACACTGAGGCTCGTTGGTTGTCACAAGGGGGATGTGTTATCAGAGTAGAGTCATTGGAGGAAGAACTGTGCGAATTCTTCAAAGGTGAAGAATTCGCCAGAATTGGCAAACTTGAAGAACATATTTTTACGTCTAAACTTGTTAAACCTATCCATCCAATGTCATTTTCCCAGTGATTGATTTTATGGACAAACTAGTGTCATTGAACATGAAACTCTGAGAAAGAAAGGTTAAAAAAGGAAATCTTAGAATGTTTGAACACCTTAGTGAGGTCCTTGATACAAGCAAATTAGCTGGCAAACCAGAATTGGTGCATCTTGTGCAGATACATGTCTTTCTCTCCCTGCGGATAGAGTTGGGCTTATTTCCCCAAATTGAGCGAGTTGGAATTAAAATTTATAAAAAATCCATCCAATTGTTATTGTGCACCTTCTCTCAGATAACAGACAAGAAGAATGCCTTAAATTATTGAATGACTCTGTTGCAAAAGAAACATTTAGAACACTTCCCTTGCCTAAGTTCTGGTCTAAAATTAGTAAGCTTTACCATGCTGTAGCTGATGTTGCCATAAGGTCTTTGCTTATGTTCCCTAGTACTTAGTTATGTGAGCAAGAATTCTCAACGCCAGTAAACATGAAAACTAAACACCGATCACGGCTTAATGTGCAACATGTCCTTCGAGTATGCCTGTCAAATGGTCGATAGTCTGATAACCCAAGGGGTATTTTGTGGGGAAAAGGTTGAGAACTACTGGTCAAATTACATCCCTTCCATGTGTTTTTCTTCGAATGTTAACCATCTTTTCTCCTTTTCATTCATCTCTGGGGCTTCAATCACTTATAAAGATATATAATCCATTTATTTTTTCTACTTTAAAAAAAAAAATTAATAACATACTTCACCTTTAATTAAAATTCGAATCATGTTTATTTTCTACCGAAATGAACAATATATTTTACAGTAATTTCGACTACTACTCATTTTTCATTTAGGTTGATTTTCGCCATTTAAGAAAGTGGCTCAGAGCGACCATGGCGAAGTCTCAACGAGCACATAATGAGGCAGACACAGAGAGGCTAAAATTGGGTTTACTCCTTGCAAGGTCATTTTTTAAACGACCTCTCAGAGGGGCTATATGATTACATTAATTAACGATACCATTTATTATAGTAGCAAGCTTAAAGCTGATTCATGGCACCACTAGTAATAGAGAAGAGCAAAAATCGCGTGATAAGATCCCGTACACTGCTCCACTCGGAATAGAACCATGATCCGATCTCAGCCATCACTTCACTTGCAATTGGAGTGTTGTAGGAGTCAAATCTTGGTCCCACTCTACTTATAATAAGAACAGAGACCAACTGACGGATATTGCTCTAACCTAAGCTTCTAGGTTTTAAGCGTTAAAACGTGCCCAATAGCACCGCCAATAGGCCAGAAACAAGGTCGGAAGAGGTCGAATCAAAACCCAGTTAGCCGACTTGAAATCCTATATAAGCAATGATCCCTTTAAACAAACTAGACAAAAACACTAAAGAACCCGAATTTGGGATGAAAGAAAATATAGCTGAATTTCACCTTTAATTATAATTTAGTCATTAACTTAATCTCCATCATTATAATTGACTTCTAACAATTCAAAAGGTACTCAATATCATTTGTATAGAACTATTTAGGTTGGGGAAAAAGTGAATCAAGATTGTTTTGTAAACTCCGGAATATGTGTTAATCAGAAGGATTAAAGTCTATGGAAGAGGATAGGTGTGGGAGTTTTTCCAAGCTAAGGTTTTCCATCAATACGAATGTGATCTTTACTGGATCGAGACATGAATTGTCAAAATTTGATAGAGCACGTTTGCGAATAGTCGGAGAAGTCATAATTTCTTCAAGCGGTCTAACAGATGACAAAAAAATGTCTCCTGTAATCATTCGTTTAACTGCTAGCAACCAAAAGAGGATCATACCAACCGATTGCTGCTACCAAACATCAAAACTTTCCTTGAATGAAGGTCTCTTCTGAATTTTGCTCTAGCAAGTGCGCTACCACTAACCCTTGTATACATCCTTTTCCATCCCCGTAAAATATGCATTTTTTATGTATAGTCATTAATGGTACCAGAAATTACGAGAGGCGTTGGGGTCCATCATATCATGAGGAACGTATTTTCTAAGTTTAGACAGCATTCTATGGTGTTGCAGATGACGGTGAACCGTTAAATGGTAGAATTTCAGTTTGTTGGATAATTCTTAAACCATAACAGTACAATTTTGATTGAGTCCACAAAAATCTATTGATATAAGTTTTCAGACATTACTTCTGGAATTAGTTGAGCTATATTATACCTAACTAATAATACAAACTAAATGCTAGATAATGCAAATTACTCAAAGTGGAATCAACCCACGTCTTTTATTTACAAAGATATTATACGCTTGCCGATGAAAGAACAGACATACATAATTTATTCTCAATCTAAGTTGACCCAATGAGTAATCATTACTCCAAATACCAGGTATCCAAAAATGCTCTTTTGTACTTTTATCTCGTAGATAAATTTGTGAGCGAACTCAAAACCTAAATGATCATTATTTACTTCCCTTTCTTAATTGCTAGTGGCTGAATATCTCTTCCAATTGTACCTTTACACAAGTTGACTATCGAGATCTTCGAATGAGACGCCAATATTAAAGAAGAGGAAACGATCCTCTAAAGGCAGTTAGGTCTAACAACTGACGTCAAAAAGTTATAATCGAACTTTTCTATCAAATTATTTGAGTTCATATTATGTAAACAAGGTAAACAAAACTAAAGCGCATGCTCTCTATTCTTCTGACTTATGACCATCTGACCTTCAAAATCTTCAACTTTCTTTTAATAACTCCTGGGGAATTATTAAAAAAATATTTAATAATTCCTTGGGAATGTTAAACAACATAAGAGTTTCAAATTTCGTTTTGTAATTGGACGAATAGTTAAGATTTATTGCCCAAAATCTCATTGAGAAGTAAAATGGTTCCTATCCGACCGACTGACCTACGGATCAACACAGTAACTTATAGAGTTGCGTCCGCCCGACTAAAAAAATAAATTAACTATTTGAACTGAATAATAAAAACATTTTGGAAATTATTTAAGCATGTTTAACATGGCGAATACAACAAGAAGACATAAATGACGTTGCATCATTCTTGAGGCGGCCGTTTGGTGACTGTGGAGGAATAGAGTCTAATATGATCTGGAAGTCTACCTTGAACCCTGGAACAAAAAGCGCAAGGAAGTAAACGAGTGAACATAGCCTTATCAAACCAGCTGTGTTTATCTCACGAGGCCTATTTCCCGCGCCCGAGGCGGCGATTTAAGTTCGGCCTCCCATATTCCTGACACCAGAGAAAACCCAACGGCTATTCGACAAGTTCCTTATCTCGGAACCCCCCCCCCCCTCCCTTCCCGCCGAAGACGGTGACTTCAGATCCCAGGAGAGCACGCCGTGGCCCGAGGCAATTTCGCAGCCCGCCGCTACCTATATAACTGGAGGTTTCCTGCTAGATAGGCAGTACAGCACGCCCGCGCACGAAGACACATTATGTTCTCGAGTCGGATCCTCCTTAGATTATTCGAGTGCCGAAGGCTAGAATCTCTCCGCCGTGGACATCGCCCCAGTCAATCGGCAGCCCCTTACAACGGCCGTTCTTCCGTGAATTCGCGCCAGTACTCCCTCATCGAGAACCCTGAGGTAAAACCATTCCTCCTTCATCAGCATCCGGAGGTAGAACCAGTAACACCCCCCTCCCCATCGAGAACCCTGAGGTAAAACATATTCACTTGTTGCATCCTCGCCTCCCTGAGTTACCTGCCCTTCGACGCTTACCCCGTGCAAGAAGTCGACGCTGTGGACCTCGTTATAATCTGGTATCAACCGACACAATTGTATTATTTACATTTTAAGACTCTGATCCGAGTAAAGTAATTAACCGCTTTAATCCCTTGGATTTGCCCCTTTGCTGACACTGAATGTGTCCGCTATTTATTTGATCACGCATCTCACTTAACCCTCTTTTGTATATATTTAATATTTCTTTTTTGTTAATAAATTTTATTTTCGTAACATCATTTAAATAACCCTGAACGACTATCAGCCATAATTAACCTTTAAGCCAATCTGCACCTCACTTATTCTTGATAATTATTACCCACACACTCGGGGGACGAATTTCGGCCCCATTCTCATCATCCCCTCCCTACTGGTTGGACCCAGTCATTAGCTTGTCACTACCCCCCCTCATATATATATATATATATATATATATATATATATATATATATATATATATATATATATATATATATATGGGAAATATCACGAAAGTTAGCGCGTGATAATTATAAATATGAATATGTACCACGGAAGGAAAATGAATAAAAGGCGGATTGGAGTTAGTACTTTCGTCTATTCGACATTTTCAAACTCGATGGTAAGAAAAATAGGACAACCAGTATTTATACTGAGCGCGTTTCCCTATGAGGTCAACATTTTAATGCTATCTGATAGCATTAAAATGTTGACCTCATAGAGAAACGTGATTATTATAAATACTGGGTGTCTTATTTTTTTTACCATTGAGTTTGAAATTGTCTAATAGACGAAAGTACTAACTCTAATCCGGCTTTTATTCAGTTTCTTTCCGTGGTAAATATTCATATATATATATATATATATATATATATATATATATATATATATATATATATATATATATATATATATATATATATATATATATATATATATATATATATATATATATATATATATATATATATATATATATATATATATATATATATATATATATATATATATGTATATATATATATATATATATATATATATATATATATATATATATATATATATTTATATATATATATATATTTATATATATATATATATATATATATATATATATATATATATGTAAAATTGCTATACCACGACAGTGACCGTTATTAATATGTAGATGAAATACATATTAATTTGTTATACAAGAAATCGAAATTTATGGTTGATACCAAACTTGGTGGAAAATATATATAAAGGACAAAATGAACGTATATATGCAAATTTGAAAGAGAAAAATATCACGAACTTTATGTATTTGGATGGTTAGTTAAAATAAATGTGCAGAGGAATCATAGTTAACAGTGCTGATACGAATGAGCACTTGAACCTCTATTTAAATATAATTTTCTCCACCCTTTTTTAAATTTCATTTTTATACTTTCCTGTTAAATCCGTTGTTATATTCATCCCTTGTGACGCCTGATAATTAAATCTATATTTCCTTTCATGCACGTCTCGCCTATAAACGAACCATGTAAGCCAGATGAGGCGAATTTGAACTGTCTTTGCATTTAATTGCATTTGTCTAGCTTCATTTAGGCTTGATTCATTTCGGTTTATTTCGCGCTCAAATCCCTTTCTCCCTCAATGGCAAGCATCGACATAAATCATAAAGAGACAATTTATTTATCCCTTAAAGTCTCTCAGAATTAGGAGAAATTCAGGGTTTGCTTTTTTTCATTTACTACTTCACCCCTTATACGGTATTCACAGTCTTGTTTGTGATTTCCTTGAACAACACCTATATGATACATATTTTTAAGAAATTTTCGTGTTTAAAATTCACTTGCATAATGTATGGGTATTTCATAGGATTCATACTCCATTGGGACTACATATCATTACAAAATGTGACAATGTCAAAGAATTATTTGTCAGCAAACAGGAAAAAGCATAACTATTGGCAACATGAATTTAATATCTGGTATGACGCCCTTTACCCTCAATAATAGCCGCAATGCAGTTTCTCTTTGCAGAATTTATGGTCCTATCTATCTCTTTTAATGCGTCAGAGTCAGAAGCAGCGAAACCTCTCCACAACATAATTGGACCTCGTTCATATTCGACAGTATAGAGTCTTTAGACGGTCTTCTTTTCTATGAGGATTTCGCCAGATCTCCCCAAGCGTACCGTTGGTCATTTTTACCAAAGAGCTCGTTTTTTCTCAACAAATCATATTATTTTATTTAATTTGGATTAGCTATCTCCAAGAGGCTCTTAGCTAACACCAAACGGCCAATTTATAAGCTTTCTTCAACATGAGCTTCCTTCTAGGGGCACGGCCATGAAATCATCCCCAGTGTACATCTACGCCTCGAGCTACAAGATTTGCTTGTAACTGATTTGATGAAGTCTTAGGATTGTTTCTAACTGTCCTCATCATAGATTGAACATCATAATGGCTGTTTCTTTGGTCGACCTTCACTCGGATGGTTTAGTGTGATGCAATTAGATTTATACTTGACAATAATATTATTTACAGAAGAAAGTTGTGCTGTTGGAAATGTTTCCTCGGCGAAGTCATAACAACGAATGCCAAATCTCGCACGTAAATTACCATTAAATCTATCTTTCTTGAACGTTCTACTTTACCCTAGAATCATTTAAAAACATCCGGAGTTTCGGATTATATGAAAAAAATGCCTATATAATCATTAAAACACAAAAGCTATCCATGTTGGCTTTACTTTTGCACTCGCACAATATTGAAATTGACTGAGATGTTTTCAACAACTTGCGAAGGTAAGGTATTCCATATTTGAATAATTTTGTACTAAAAAAAATTCAAAATTATCGCCGTGTTAAAATATTTTGTTATTTAGTTTGAATCCATTTTTTTTAATGGCTATTCAATTATCTAAATCAAAAAGCAACTCAAACTTTATATTAGTAAAAACGCAAGTACCAGTTTCATATTCTAATAACTATTTATAATTAATCGCAGAGGAATCTGACTGAGCATAGGCTTTCACCGGATAGCGCCACCTTTCTTGTAGTCTAGCCTGCGTTGGCTTACACAGACAATCACCCCACAGATAGTGGTACTCAAGTAACAGCTCAACACGCGAGTCTCCAACTAAAATACACAAAACTTCAACTTCATCAGACGAGTCAAGTCCATCGTCTCCACATAGTACAGCCTCATGTTCGGCAGTTTATACAGATAGTAAACTCTCTATTCAATCTTATTTTATCTAATTCAATTTGAGTCTTTACCTTTATATCATTTTTTTTTTGTACAACATCTATACAGTGCATGCGTATTATTTATTCATCACGAAGTGAGCTTGATCAAAAATGAAAATCAAACGCTCAAAATTGTTCGGATGTCTCTTCGATTAAGGAAGATAGTTTGTTCCAACCAAACCTTAATGGTTATCTCGCTTTAATGGTACTTTCACGACCTCTAAAAAATAGCTCCAAATGGCTCGACTAATTTTAGATAACAAAGATCACCTTGCTAAATCACTGCTCCTTTCTACAGGTCATCTAATATATAGTGTATTTCCGAAAGTTTGTATATATATATATATATATATATATATATATATATAACGCTATAGAAGGCCACTTAGAGCGACCTTGAAGGCCATCAAAGGTCACCATTCAGGGTAACTTGACCCGGGGAGTAACATAGGTTAATCAGATTTCGCAAAAGTAGCGCCACCTGGTTGTCAAAATGCCAACTAACTCTTGATAATAGCTGCAGATGCTTGAGTGCTTTAAAATGCCACTTTTACATAGTTCATCGTTAAGGCCAACAAAGGCGAGAATCTGTAAACTTGACCCAGGAAGTAACAGGCTACTCAGATTTGGCAAAGTGGTGCTGCCTGGTGGCAAATACAAACTAATATTTGCTAACAGGTTCAGATGCTTCAGTGCTTTAATATGCCATTTTAAGTGATCTTTAAGGCCAACAAAGGCCAAAATCGGACTAGACAATTCTTATTTGCTTTTGAGTCACGCAAAAGCCTGTTCAGAGGTGTTTTGTCTGGCAACCCTCTGCAGCAAAGAGCAAATGCTTACTTTTGAGCAAGAAACAGTACTCTGAGAAACACAATTTATAAAATTACCGAACATTCTAGATAATTCCTGAAAATTCCAAATTGATCTAAAAACTTTTCATTAGAACATTCTGGAACTTTTTAGACCTTTCTATTGCAACATTCTTGATCATTCAAGGATACAGAGTTGTTACAAGTACAAAAGGCAGAAGGTTCTTTTCAGATCCTCAGTTTCAAATTTATCCCTAAGTGAACCACTTCATCAAACCAGAAGCAAAGTGAATCAGTGACACTGAATTCCAATAGTGTTCAGTGAAGACCAGTGTTAAATAGAAGCAAGGAAGTGTGCACCACAACCACCCATTGCATCACTCCCAGGCAGCGAAACTAGGTATGAGGTGGGCCCTTACAGGGCCAAGGATCGATCAAGGTAAGATACCATCCATCACCATGACCCCTCATGTTGTTCTATGAGTTCTCTTCCTTCCCCATGGCCTCCTACCCTTTGAACTTTCAATGATTGGTTAAAAAATAATTTACGATAAATATAAGAAATTCAACCTGTATCTTGCTTATGATTTTTTTACTTGGGCAACGCCGGGTACCTCTGTTAGTTTCCTCAGAAACACAGATACTTCATCAATGCAAGTATAAATTAACTCTTCCAAAAATTAACCTTGTCCAAGGTTGGCGAACTCATTTTGTATAACTTCTAGAGGGAAGGAGTTGGGGGGGATGTAATCGCTAATCAACACGCAAATGAGATTACAATTTAAACAATCAGAATTTGACAGGAATAACTTGTAATTTTAAATACCTTCAAAAAATCTTAAAGAATACTTAAAAAAAGCATTGCAATCGACCTTAACGTCGCCATATTATGTAAAGAGGACTGTTTTACCATAAATCGTTTTTAAATGCTTTGTTAACATGGCACTGGTAGAGAAACAGTGTGATTATTGCCTTATTTATTTTAATTCAAGACTTATGTCTTGAATTAAAACTGTAAACTTTAGATCAAGATGGACATTATTAACAAATCCTGTATTCTGAATAAAATTTAAAGCCAAACAGCTCCTTTTCTTCTTCACCACTGTGTCGTACGAGATCTTCATCGGAGATGGACAAACACTACATTGAATCAATGTGAACACTTAAGAGTCGCACGCCCGTATACTACGATCGAACCCCCTGCAAGAATCGTCATGTCACGTCAGATTGCTCCGTGCACCAGAGCACCATGCAGTCATTGTCTACCAAGAAGGATTACATTGCGTCAGCTGCATGCTCACCTTGACTGTGTGTCCCATCTACAGACTGAGGGTCTCGGACGCCAAAACATATACTTACAAGGCCATAAGGGAGCACGTTGACATGAATAATATTTCTAATATTTAAATTATGGCAGGTTTATTAAAAAGTCAGCATTTCAAACATAATAAGAAAAAAATAGCGAATTCCTTCGCTGAATCCAAGATAAGAGGTCTGGGTTTTTTTTTCCTGTAGGTGAAGTTTAGTCCCTGGAGTTTTAATATTCGATCAAAAGGATAAAATTATGACAAATGTTAATTAAATTATGACCTATCTCGTAATATCCTTTAGTAAAAATAAATGTTTGAATCCTTTTCAATTGCAGAAATGGTTCTTTCCAAAGAAAAGCGTACAACCATTCTTGCTCAGCACCAAAGTGATTTGAAATGCTTGGAGATAGTTGCTAAGCATATTGCATCAAGGATCACCATCTTTAGAATCATTAATCACTTTAAAAATACTGGTTACACTCCTGTGAAGAAGTATTTTTTAGGCCCAAGAGCTTCAGATGTACGCAAAAATCTTCCCCTGGTAAGGTCGCAGCTTAAAGATCGGGTTGCCTCCTCTGCCAATCTTGCTCACGAAGGAAAAGAAGCAGATTTGAACGCTTTAGCGCGCACAGTAATGCGGAGACTTTTTGACAAAGGTTCCAAGTAAGGAAGGGCTGCAGAGAAATTTCATCTTAACAAAAAGAACCTTACAGACAGGCTCCACTTTTGTAGAAAATATAGAGAATGGACTGTTGAAGGCTGGGGCAAAGTGAAATTCTCTGAAGCTCCCTTCCGCTTGTTAGAGGCTTCTGAAAGATCCCATTTTAGGAGGAGAAAAACGGGTTGCTTTCATAAGTCCTGTGTCGAGCCCACCGGGAAGCATCTGCTTCACCGTGCCATGAGCACCAAATGGTACCAAAACATGCTTCATCAGCTACTTTCCCCAACAGTTCAGGAACAATTTGGGGGATGTTAACTGTATTTTTTCGCATGATGGTGCACATTGTGACAAAGCAGGAGCAATAATAAAATTATTGAATGAATATACCATGGAACTATTAGGACCTGGCCCTGGAATTTGGCAGATTTAGCACAATAAAGAATTTGTGGGTTATAATTAAACTGGTGGTCGATAAACAGAAACTAATTGTGAACAATTGCGGGAGCTTAGTGAACAAAAATGGAGCAATATCAGTTAAGATATCTTCACAAGTTTGGTCTCCAGCATGCTAAAACGAATTAAATCACTCCTGAAGAACAAGGAACACGACTATAATAAAACACTGTTCAAATACAAAATCAATGAAATAATTAAAATAAACTTGGCATCAATATCTTTGAATTTCAGACACAGACCTAAGAATATAAGTACACATTGATTTCTCTCAGAAGAGGCGAGGGGAAATGTTAAAATTATCTAAATGGCTTATAAAAGAGCATTCAACAATATTTCTTTTTATAGCGTCATTAGAGCGATAAATAAATTTAGCTAAATTTCAATTAATTAAATGGTCATTCTCGGACATATAAAAAAAAACGCACTATTATTTTCAACTCTCCATACATTGTATTTATGCTGATAGATACGGAACGATAATTGCTTGTCTGTTTGTCCAAAATATTTACTTAGACAGACAGAACCTTCGACTGAGTAAACCCCACAAATATTACTACATGTAAAGTGAACAAGTATATTTTTAAAGTCGACTCGTACTTGAAAACAACAGAAATGGCAAAGTTTTTTAAAAGACGGGGAAGGTCAGTAAATCAATCAGAGAAGGACAAAAACAGAACAATTTTAACATTAAAGATGTTAGTAAAAACTGTATTATTGAATATCTGTTTTTACAGAGGAAAGACAATTTTAAAGAAAGGCGTAAGCTAACACAATTTATGGCCGATCTCAAAGATATGAAAGAATTCCAGATCTATATATTCAGGGGTCACAACACGTAAAGCGCATTAGAAACATAAAATAACAAACAGAGCGAAGATTAAAAATGAATATGAGAGTTTGAATTAGTAGTTTTGCGAAAGACGGAATATTTAAAACCAGTCTGGGTTCTATGAATAAAAAGATCGAGAAAGGAATGGGTTCTGTTATTTTCGACCTCATGGGTAGATTTAATAGAGGGGACGAGTGAATTAAGTTTAATAAGAAAGTTGTTTATATCTTTAGCATTAGGTCATAAATAAAGGACATTTTTACTACTTGCTAATTTTATTTTTATTCTTGGGACATAGTAGAGTCGATTTAAGGGGTTTCTTAAAAGTCTGAGCGACAGCACTGTCCTATACAGAGCTAATCGAGTTGCCACCTTGAAAAGTCCTGCTCATATCACATAGGATTCTACATTCGTATTACAATTATTTCCGATAGATCATTAAGATTTTATGTATATACATAGTCCAAAAATATTTTCCATATATATTTAAAATTTTGGAGCCGCAGCAGCTTTCATCCATTGCCTCTTGCTCTGTTGGGAGTGTGAAACCACATTTCCGCTCTAACATTCATAGTGCAGTTGTTGAACATAAGTGAATGATTCACATTCCTCTAGTTGGAGCCTCCGATGAATTTCAGGCGTTTTTTCCCAGAATTTAAGAAACTTATAACTTCCCCCCTCCCCTAATTAATAGCTGTTAACATGAAATTTCAAGACTTTCCTGGCCAAGTTCAGCGCAAATTTCAGAGAACACTCTCTCATGGGGTCGTACATATAATACTCAAGATTCTACAAAACAGCATGTCTTTTTTTCGAAATGTAAGCGCATCTCTAAGTTTAAACATCTACATTTATATGATAGCCAACATACCGCAATATTACATTAAAAAAACGAAATCTTCCAGTAAACAACCTGCAATGGTGTTCATTGAAGAGTTAGTAAGGGCGGGGGATTAACATAAATAGCTTACAACAGCGAGAAACGAACTCTAGTCTCTCTTCGCGGAAGCACGGCGAGGCTAAAGGGAAAATCGTAAGCGGGATTTTGTACGTCAAAATCTGAGCGTCGAGACCCAGATTGAAGAATGACAAACCGACCATTCTGAAAATGCTCTTACGATCTTCGCTATTAAGCTGCGGGAATTCATCTGGGAAATGACTGCGTTATAACCCAAATGAGACCTCATTTCCCTTAATAGTTCCTCTCAAAGAACCCCCCACCCATTGCATTTGCCTTATTTTAATATTCACGTGAATTATAATCTTTCTCTCTTCTACCGTTGGCATTTTATGTTTTTATTTCGAGCACAAAAATATTGATTTTTAAATAAAGGGCCCTTTATGAGTAGAATTTTGAATACTGTATCTCTAGCGTGCCCAAGTCTAATATGTGCACGCACATATATCTCTTCTCTTTGGTACACATACGCAGGGGGAAACTCATACGCCTTCCCTTACTGATCCAATCTCATTCGATCTTTTTCAGAGTCTATCAGACGTAAATACACACAATCATTTTTATGAGAGGAAGGGGGTCGAACTTTAAATTATTCTTATATAAGTATTACCTCTTTGAGAACATTATCGTTAACCTTAAGTCATTATTACACTTCACGAGTCCTTCCCCTATACTTTTTCCGAATCAGCGTCGTAAATTGCAAGATTGTGTGTGTTGCAACTGCGTGATTTACGAGATTAGATTGTCTTTGGTCTCTTGTTTCGAACAATACAGTGGATCGTGAAGGGATGAACGTAGTTCTCGGAGAAACTGGATTGTTTAGTCGTAGTCAAGAATTGTACGAGCAAATCTATGTTGTATAGTCAAACCTTGCTTAACGAGCACCTCGCATGACTAATAAATCGTATAACAAGCAAATTTTTTTTTAAATATGAGTTGCTTAAAGAGCAACGTTTCGCATAACGAGCAAAATTAAAATTGACAGTGTGCATTTTTACGGTGATTAGTATGCACGGCGTGAAGGCTCCTTTCTCCCTAGCGAGCCAAGAGTGACAATGCGAGGTCCCTTGTATTCTACTCCTAGCTCGCTCCCGCTTGCTTCTAGGCTATCAGTTTGTGTTTAGCGCTCGTCGTTCCGGCAGCATCTTAGTGTGGCTTGTGATCGTACATTTTCCAAATTTTGTTCAGGCGCATTATTTGTGAAATTTTTAGTGCAAAATTTAATAACCCTTGCAATAATGTTCCCGAAGAAAACAGAGATAAGAGAAGAAGTAAAAGGTGAAATAATTAACAAGCGAGAACTAAGTGTGAACGTGGTTGATCTAGCACGCACATACAATCGGACTACATCAACAATTTGCACTATCCTCAAGAACAGGGACAATATTAAGGAGATAAATGCTTCAAGAATATTTATACAACGGCCACGTATTCTTGACTATGTTGAATGATTGCTTCTCATATGGATCAACGAGAAGCAGATGCAAGGCGAAAATATTAAAGAGCATCATTTGTGAGAAGGCGAAAGTGATTTTCGCCGACCTCGCTAAGAAAACGCCAGGAGTATCAACGGACGAAGAAACAGCATTCAAGGCGAGCTGTGGGTGGTTCGAGAAGTTTAAAAAAAGAACAGGTATCCTCCTTTACACCATTAATTCTCCCTTTCCCTGTCTCCGTCTCCCATGCGCCAGGAGCTACCTTCTTTTTTCGTAAGTTGCATCAGTATTAATTTTTATTTTAATTTACTAATTATTAATTCTTTCCTAGGTTCCTTTATATTAATAATATTTTTTATGCGTTAATAATTTAAAAAACGATTTTAGATATTATTAAATATTATTTAGGGGTATGTTTTTTTAGGCATGGGATGCATTATCGCATTTTAAATTGATTCCTATGTTTCGCTTAGCGAGTGTTTTGTATTACGAGTAAAATTTGCCAACGAATTTTTCTCGGTAACATTCCACTGTATTGAAATCAATCTAGCTCATATACATGGTTACTAATGGTTTTTACTTCAGGTTTTGTCGCCCTTATTCCATTTCTACACTTGTGATTTCATTGCAATCATTCCACTACACTTGGTGTCCATCTTATTCTTTGAGAAAATAAGACACAGTTCAATGGAAAAACTTACTTTGGAGACTTTTTTTGGAAGTGACTGGCTTCCTTCTGCAGTCAAAAAAATGATAACTTTTATTTCGGCGACTAGTTTCATAAGTGAATTTGTTCCGTCGTTAGTAAAAAAAAAACAACAACAATGATTAAGAACCTCTATTCAGAAGAATAGTTTCGGAAGTGTGCGGGTTTCATATTCAAGCATAAAACAATGATAATAACTTTTATTCTCGAGACATGTTTGGAAAGTGACTAGGTTCCATCTTCACTCCACAAATAATGATAACACCATTATTCTAGAGACTAGTTTTGGAAGTGACCGGGTTCCATTTTCGGTGTAAAAACACTGCTGTTGTCAGATATGCATTATTGAATAAAAAAAAGAGTTCAAAAAGAATTATAACAAAACCCAAAGGGTTGACTTTATAAGTTTCCTTTCTTATGTTTCCAACCAACCTTATAGGGAAGCCATCACCATGGCAACATAAAAGGACGAACTTTGAAGTCATTGATAAAATAGCTCTTTGAAGGGTCATCAATTGCCTTTGCACCTCGCAATTTACAAGCAACTCCAACACGCACACATACTGCCACCAAAGACGGGGGGGAGCGCAATGAAAGAACATTTGCAGAAACGGGAGAGTGAAAAAGGGGCTGTAGCTCTAATATAGTATGAAGTTATCATTAATAAATTGATAGTTGAAGATCATTCGTCACCAGAATCAAATACTGATGCCTAAATAGGTTGTTTTGGAGTTTTTGTTTAATCTGGATCTTTCCTTTTGTTGAATAGAAAATATTTTTGCCTTCCAATACGAATCAGCCATGTGGAAAAGACATATTTTGACTTCCAGTTTTTGAAATTTGTAAAATGAGTTCATATTTCGACTTCTTTTTAAAGTCGTAATGAAGTAGTAAAATTGAATTTGCAATACATCAGCATGGAAATTTAGTAAAGATAATATTAAAATTCGACTGTCCTAAAAAAACAGGACAACGTGCAGTTGTTAACAATGTAGATATTTTAGTTTAACAGCCCTACTTCTACAATTTTACAATTATGGACCTACAATTTGTAGTCTATAATTTGGAACCATTTATACCAATACTACAATTTGGGACGAATTCTACAATTTGAAGCCATTTCGAAATTTTGGACTAATATAAATTCTAGAATTTGGTAACAATTCTACAAATTAGGACCATTCTACAATTTGGGAAGTATTCTACCTAGTGACAATCAAAAATGACCCTTTTTTATAATGCTGTAATTTGTTAGCCATCAGAGCTTGAAGGTAGAAATAAGTATCATTACAAAGAACGATATTTGAAATTTAATTAGCTAGCTTAGGTAGCTCAGGCTTCGGCGGATAGTCTATCCCAGTCTAGAGTATCCTATCTATGCAAATATAAAACAGTTCTGTTTTAGGCTCTCAAAAATAGCACAATAAAAACTTGAATAGCGCAGGTTTGTCGTGGAATTAATGATTTGGCATGGTTCCATAATCAAATCAATTCCTCATTTTCAAGCAAGATGCGGTTAACGATTAGACATAAACAATCCAGAGAAATTTCGCCAAGTGAAATGCAGACAGCACAATTCGTAATTTAAATAAAGAAAATTCCGGTCGTAAGAAAAGTGTGACAACGGAAACGAATATTGACAAGGTAAGGACTTTAATTAATGTTAGTGAGAAAATTGGCTGCCGAGACTCATTTGAATCAAGAAGCTGTGCGAAATCTTTTCAAAAGTTAATGTCGTCAGGAAATCTCAATTCAAGATAAGCAACGAAGGTTATCATTTTACATCGGTTAAAGAAATGTGAGATGATAAACAATTAGTATTGAATAACATAATTTTCAGTGCTGAATGTAGTGTCTACCAGAACGGCATGGCAAATAAACAGAATTATCGAAAGTGGTCTCTAACTAAGCCAAATAATCACTTCAAAAACCTTTGCACTCCCAATAGATAACAGTATGGTGCGGAATAAGTGGAAATAAGATTTATGGGCCATATTTCTTTAGGGAACATGAAACAGGACAAGCGCAGTCAATTAACGCTGCCAGATATCTTGAAATGCTCAAAAGCATTTCCGCCAATAGCACATATCCCGTCGAATGGTTTCAGCAAGATGTCACTACAGCCCATACTGGATGCGCCACCATGACATGGTTGAAGGCTAGATTTCCTCAACGACTAATGTCACATAGGACAAATTTGCCCTGGCCGACCAGGTCACTTGACTTGTCACATTTAGACTTCTTTCTTTGAAGTCTTGTAAACGAAAGACTATTTCGAGCTGCACCATCAAATATCGCAGAACTGAAGAATGAGTTTCGAGAAATCATTGCATCCATCAATGTCAAAATTTTGCTAATCGTATTGATCAGTTCAGAGTCCGGTGGTGGTCATTTTGAATGTTGAAAAACTAGATAATAAATTTCAATAATTGTTTTATGTAACCATATTTATTTCTAACTTCAACTTTAATGGCTAACAAATTACATTATTATAAAAAAGGGAACATTTTAGACTGTCACCCGGTACAATTTCGGACCAATTCTACAATTTAGGATTAATTGTACAAGTCTACAATTTGAGGCCAATTCTAAAATTTATCCTAATTATACTATTTGTGAGCAATTATACAATTTGGGACCAATTGTAAAAGTCTACAAATTGGACCAATTCTACATTTTAGCACCAATTTTAACAGCTGGGCGTTGCGGCAACGAGTTGCGACTTTGTGACTTTGTCGCACTATGAATTTCGAAGTCGAAAGTCGCAAATGCTTTGAAAAGGTTGGACTAAGTAAAGTCGCACTGCCAATTTTCCACGACTTTCAACAGGAAAAAAGAAGACCTTTTTAAAAATAAATTGCCGCGGCTGTTTTATATATGTGTTTTCTGCCTTATAAAAGCATGTTTCTGTTATCGCGCTAAAGTTTACTTTGTAATTTACGGAGTCGCCCTGGGAAAAAAGTCTCAGTCGCAAAGTCGCAAGTCACACTGGGAGGGGCCAAAAATCGAGTCGCAAAGTCGCAGTCACACCAGATCCGGCGGCAAAGTCGCAAAGTCAAAGTCGCACCTAAAAAAATTAAAGTCGCGCCCAGCTCTGCCAACTATGCAATTTGAGACCAATTCTACAATTTAGGACGTATTCTAAATTTCTACAATTTGTTACAAAAACTTTAATTTGTCACTAATATAAAAATATGCACAAATAAATGAGAAAAGTAAGTAGAAATAATTAACATGGATGGGGCACAACTTTGCCCCCCCTCCCTCAGTAGGTGCTGCATACCATGGGCAACGATTCCGGCCACGGCGCAGATGGACATGCGACTATGTATATCTTTCACTTCTTCACCGTTTTTTATCCAAATCTCTTTTTTCCAACTTTCTACAGGAGTGGCCACGTTGGTTTTCCTTTCTTAGTTTAAGTAATTGGCGAGCTGCACCGAAAACAGGCGCCCTTGGGAGATCCTTATGTATTATCATATGTTTCACAAATATATGAAATTCTTATTATAATGACAAAGAGAAAATAAATGAGTCAATAAATGATAGTCATTGATTTCATACCTAAAAATGCAGTGATTTTTTTAGCATAATGCATTATTTTTTCTATATATTTCACACAAAGAATTAAATTACCATTTTTGAGGTAAGCGCCAAAAGATGCGACACTATGATATATATTTTTTTAAAATCGACTACACTGAACTCCACAAAATAGGAAACGAATCAGAGAAAATTACTGAAAGTACAATAAAAACCTACTGGAAAAAATCCATCTACATAAAACCACAAATAGCTGAAATTACTAAATGGCAGAGACAGACTGATTACACTAATGGACGAAGGGAAAAAAAATCGCAAATAAATATCAAAAGAGACAAGGACTTCCATCGAGAGCTTTATAGCCACAATGTGCATTAGGCACCAGGCATCAACCCTCCAAAATGTAAGAAGGAAGTCCCTCAAATAAAGAAATGTGCGGAAGTTTGCTCGCTCTTACAGCACGAAATATGTCTAAGCATCTGGAACGAACACTGTAGTAATGACCTAATAAAAGATATGGAGACCATCTTGCCAAAATAACTGCCATTTTTTCACAAAATGTTTTAAAGAAATGAAAATAACAGTGATATGCTTCAACTCATCAGTGTCCAGTTTGTTTGTCTTATTAAAAAGGGAGACAGAGTAGGAATAAAGAACTATAAGATAATTACTCTTCCGATCGCCATAAACAAAATAGTTACGCAATATTAGGAAAGTCATATCAGACAAATTAACGCAAACATTTGATTCTTATCAGACACTAGATAAGATTTTAAATTGGAGTACAGGGTGGCCCATAAGTCACAGGACACAACAGTTACATAAAAAAATTACATTTGTTTTCCATTAATAACATATTTTATACAAAGGTTGTACGTGGAGTGTCCTGTGACTTATGACCCACCCTGTGTATGTATGCATCCAAAGGTTGTTCAACAAGTATTGTAAGGAATAATATGAAATGCCTCTCTTAACGGCCTTCCCTACGGCATCCCCTACTCAACACCGATTGAGAGCTATCAAAACAAGGGGATAATAAGATCAGCCTTGACATCTTTCCTATATATGTACAGTAATGCAGGAATCCCGTTGATAAGTAGGTCTCCACTGAGAAGTAAAGGCATTTAAATGAGTGCAAATCGCTGTGAAAACTACTACCAATGAAAAGATATTTTAAATTAGGATAAACTCGGTAGGAAGTACGAAGAAAGATGAGATTAAAACAATCATTATTCAGAGTGGTCGATGTAGTTTTTAGAATTTAGGGATGGAAAATCTTTTCCAAGTTGAGACCAACGAGAAAATCTCGCACAGAGAATTTGAAATGATCTGTAACGAAAATGAGAGAGATATAAGAAATGTGTGGAAGATATACAGCATTAGATCTTCTTTGGGGCATATCGGCAGGAGGTCACGTAATTCTACAGATGTCAGTGCCAGTGTGCCTGACCATGCTACAACTGACTCCCCTTTGCGGGGTATTTACTAAGGCTGGTAGTCCGTGCCATCCTTCAAGGCTTCAGGTGTAGCGAGGTTCTTTGCCCCTTCTATACCATACAACCCTTTATGATATCGTATTATTTTTATTGACTTCCCCAAATACAATGATAAAAATTGTCACAAGTCACTTATTGTCTAACAATCAGACCGAAAGTTCACTCCTAAAAGAAGAAAATGCCGAGCAATGATTACATTGAAGGTTGCCATGGTAACTAGCGCCTAAACGAAAGAATGCGTAAAGTGGATACTGCTATGCCCAAAGCAACCCAAAACACGACCTCGTACAAGGTAGACACATGAAATTCGCTAATGGCAGGAGTATCGTGCTTGGGATTCGAACCTGCGCTCTCAAGTTTCCTCCGCTTCTTTCTCCCAGGCCCCTACTTTGACTATCTAACTACAGTCCACATCGCCCCAGCCCCTCGGAATAGCCTTTAAGCCAAGCAGTGTAGGCCCCATATGAATTAGAGAAGGGAAGAAAGAGAGAACAAACGGTATATAATGCAAGAAATGTATTTGAATCATCGGGATAAATTTATTGTAAAGCAGAGGGAAATTATTTTGGCCATAAATAACAATGAGTTTATCTGATTTGGGGATATCTACAAAGGGAGATTATTTAATTTCTCTCTGAATCTGGTCAACCAAATGGACTGGAACAAACATGGCTTTTTGTCGAGCCCAGAGAATCTTTCGTCATCTTCCCATTACTTCTTGAGTCATGAATTATGCTATGTTGAGTAGTCATCAAGTAAAATTTTCCCAATTAATCCTCCATGTGTTAACTTATCACTAATCGGCTGCCTTATCATAAGAAGCCCTGGTGCAACATAAAAAAAAAGACGTCACCATCATGGCACTTCCATACCAGAGGAAAATAGTAAGGAATGGGAGAGAGATGAGGGAGACGAAAACAATAATAAAAACTGTATGTTGTCAGCCTAATTTGTCCCGCCTAATTTCTGGTCCTATGAGTATTCTTAAAGTCCCTATTTGTTGTCAACAAAGGGTAGAGAGTCATGTTTGTAACGGCTTTGTTTGTTATCAGCAAAGGCTAGTGAGTCTTCTTTGCTAAAGGTCCTGTTTGGTGCAAGCAAAGGCTAAAGAGTCTTGTTTGTAAAGGCCCTGTTCGTTGTTAAAAAAGGCTAGAAAGTCATTTTTTAAAGGCCCTGTTTGTTGACAACAAAAGCTAGATGGTCTTTTTTGCTAAATGCCGTGTTTTTGTCAGCAAAGGCCAGAGCGTTTTGTTTGTAAAGGTCCTGTTTGTTTTTAACAAAGCGTAAAGATTCTTCCTTGCTAAAATCCCTGTTTGTTGATAAAAAAAGCTAGAGAGTATTCCTACAAAAGTCCTTGTTTGTTGCCATCAAAGCTTAAAGAGGCTTGTTTGTAAAGGCCTTGTGTTTGTCAACAAAGGGTAATGATAGACTCCATTTTCGCTCCAGTTTGGCTGAGGATAAAGCCACAACTCGCTTGTTATGTATCCCCCGTTCATATGTTCACCAAGTCCTCTGACTCGCCCACGATGGATTACTGGCTGGTCATTTTAGTCACAATAAAACAGCTCAGAGAATCTTTCGTTATTTCTTTTGGCTTGGTGTTGCCAAAGAAATTGCTGAGTTTGGCAGGTCGTGTGACATTTGTCAAAAGACTACAGCAAAAGGACAAATACCAACAGCCCCCCTCCCGAAGACCCCAATTGTCTCGGAGCCTTTCTTTAGAGTGGCCATAGATTTGATTGGCCTAATTCACCCTCCGTCTATCAAAGGACACTCCTACTTCGTCACTCTTGTTGATTTTGCAACGAGATTCCCTGAAGCAGTCCCCCTTAAAAAGATAGATAGCGTGACCTGGGTGGAAGCCCTGATTTCTATCTTTCCGCGTCAGCATCCCGAAGAAGATCTTGTCAGACAGAGGTAGACAGTTCACCTCTGAAATGATAGAATACGTCGGCCAGCTCCTTATGATCAAACCCATATCATCCCTTACCCCTTTTTTTAAAGACCATTTTGAAAAAGTTATGCCATGTTCAGCCCCGAGAATGGCATCGATACCTGCCGGTTGCCCTGTTTGCCTGAAGAGAAATCCCCCAGATAACTTTAGGATTTGCCCCCTTCGAGCTTTTGTATGGCCGAAACGCTCGAGGCCCGATGAGCTTATTGAATGAACTTTTTCCAACCCTCGTCTGGATAAGGAGACCAAATCCTCGTATTATTAAGTTTTAGAACTTAGGAACCGCTTGAAAGAATGCGCTGATATAGCTTATAAAAATACGGACCTAAACTTGGAAAAGGATAGGACCTATTATGATGTTAGGTCAAAATAAAGGCGATTCAAGCCCGGTGACGAGATGCTGCTCCTCCTACCCACGGAGAAAAATAAGCCCCTTCCCAACCCTAGAAGCACGCGGCCCCGTTGATTACGTAATACAGACGCCCTCAGGGAACAAAATGTTTCATGTAAATATGCTTAAGCGCTATCACCGCCCTTGCCTACATTAATAATATAATTGCCCTTGATGAAGAGGCAGTAATGGAAGCCTCTTATCCATCTGAGCCTCTTCATTTAATTTAAACCATCTGTGTTGAGTCTGATAAAAACTACCTCCTCCCTTCGCTCCCTGGTTCCCGTGAAAACTCCGCCCAGGAACTCGATTTAAATCTATTAAAGAGGTTAAGTTTATTTCAGAGATAGACTTGTGTAATGCCTACTATCAAATCCTCCTTAAGAATAATGCCCAGAAATACACCGCATTTCCCACAAAAAAAGGCCTTATGCAGTTAAAACGTCTTCCTTTTGGTTTAGTTACTGCCTTTAGTAACTATAATCGAATTATGCGCAGAATACTGAATAGGATGAGTAACATTTCCTTTTAATATGACAACATCTACGTTGCCACCCGCACATGGGATCAGCATCTAACCTCCCTACGCTCCATCCTCAAGAGGTTTCGTGAACACGGCCTCACTATAGGCTTTAGCAAGTGCCATTCTACCTACGACACTATTAAATAACTTGGTTTCCACATTGGTGAAAATCAAATGGCACCTCAGAAAGAAAAGGTGAAGGCCATCGCCGACATGCCCCTTCCGCGTACTAAGAAACAATTACGCTCCTTTCTCGGATCGACATCCTTTTACAGGCGCTTTGTCCCTAATTTCGCCGCTTTAGCGTCTTCCCTTATCGCCCTGCTAAAAAAAACATTCCCCGGACCCCTCGTCTAGAACCCTAAGGCGACCGCCCACTTTCATCAGCTCAGGGAAAAACTAACGTCAACTCCCATACTGTGACTCCCAAACACGAGCAAAGTGTTTGGAATACGAACGGATGTTTATATTGAAGGCATCGGTTGCGTTTTGTTCCAGTATGAAGAGGATGGCCTTAATTATCACATTGCGTACCCCAGCCGGAAGCTCTCGTCACGCAAAAGGAACTACGTGGTAATAGAACTTGAATTTCTAGCGATCATGTTGAGCGTGCAGAAATTCCAAACATATTTGTTAGGTAAAGAGTTCGGTATCGAAACCGAACATCGACCATTGACTTATTTAAAAAAAATTAAAAGACAGAACGGAGGGCTTATGCTTTGGAGTTTACTTATAATGTAATACCAGTTTCGAATAGTGTACATAAAAGGGACAGAAAACTGTGTTGCAGACTGTCTAAGCAGGAATCCGGTCGAGGATCCTCTCCCCCGCAAAGTAAATTGTGTTAAGCCTTGTACTCCCGTGTATATAATCGAGTCTGTGTACTCGCCCCTTTTTAATAATCCTAGAAATCTGTCCTAAATGCGTATGCTTATGTTCCTTGGTTTTCCTGTAAAGTTTTGTTTTATTTTGTTTTTACGTATTTGTCCTTTGTGTTTTTTTTCGTTGTATTTTTCTTTTCTTTTTGTATAAAATAGGGTTCCACTACCTTTTTCATGAATGAATCTTTATTTAAATTGATTTTTTTGTAACTCGCATTTAACTATTTCCTGTATTTATTTATTTTGTTTGTTTTTTTGTTCGCTGGTTAACGACGATACTCTTTTAAATATACCCTGCGTCAGGGATTAAACGAAAGTCATTCTTTCATTGGTTGACTGTTGTGTCGACTCAAATTTAAATGGCCGGTCTTAGTGTACACCTGTAGACGCAGGGCAAAATTTGTCCCATACACGACTCCTCACATGTTTGGCGATGCCCTTTTTTCTCCTCTACGTATCATGAAAACGTCATCTTCGGAAAGGGAGGCGTGTGAGGGAATGTCATCGAAGGACCAGCGTGAGATGAAGCCCCCTCGGAATACCCCTTTCAACCCTTTCGCTCTAAACCACGTGCTCCTTAGCGTGGGAAGTTTATAATCTTCGAGAAGGAGACAATCCCGCGCTGAGTCACCCGACCGTGCTGTATTTGCTTTCGGACGCTCATTCTCCCCCCCCCCGTCCCCCACGATAACGCCGGGCTCTCACCCCCATGCTTCCCAGGCATGTCTATTTACTCGCGAGCACAGCCGTACTAACACTACTCTCATACCATGAGGCAAACTTCTCTGTCCGATTCGACTCGTTATCTCGAAATAAGTTTACATAAGCTGACGTCAAAAATCTTCTAGAAATGGCCATGCCCTGGGGCTATCTATCGAACTAGCCACCCGGCTATTTAACCCAGAGTCCGCCATTCCTCGAGGAGATTTAAAGTACGCCAGTCCATCCGCTCACTCCGTTTGTCTGTTCCCCAGCGAAGTCCCGCAACCCCTGTTCGAGTCGTACCTCGCCGTAAGATCTCACCAGTAGATCTCTCTTCGTGAAGCTTTGTTCCCTGTTCAGAGGAAAGCTATCGATCCCGCTTCTTCCCGGAGAATTGCCCCCCCCCCCCTCATCTCGGAACCCCTTCAAGATTCCCGTTCCTTCGAGTCTAAGACTCCTTGCCGATCCGCAGAATCGTCTCGACTTGAGATTCCATCTCTCTGGAGCAGAGAAAATCTCATTCTTCAACAAGAAGTAATCAAAACACCCAACTACGAGTCCTCCTCGTTAGGACTCCCCGAAGTATCTTTTCGAAGACCTGTGCCGTTGGTATTCCTCCCCTCAGATCACCACCACGCTTCTAGGTAAAGCGATCTTGTGTTGCAATCCCCTGATTACACCCCATCAATCATCACCCAAAACCACTTTTGAATTGAATTCCCAATCAATTGTAATTAATATCTCTTGTTCGAGTTAACGTTAATTTTGCTCCTCCTGCTTAACTCTGTCATATTAAAAATTCTCACAAGTAACTATATTTATCGAGTAATTTGTTTCCCCTTTTGTTATTTATATATATTGCCTCATTTATTATATATATATATATATATATATATATATATATATATATATATATATTAAAATTATATTTTGGGGTCTTGTTCTTTATATATCCTTTGTACTGCAACTTGGTAAGCCATTAGATAAATCCCGGTCAACTGTAAATCACACTCTGTATTAATTGCCCCAAAGCATATCACAGGTGGCCGAGGGTCGGCTATCTGCCCATGCTTGTGTATGCGCCCTTGCGCCGAGCGAGTCTTCACAGGCATACCGCATACCTCGACAGTTGACAACAAAGGCTAGATAGTCTCTCTTGCTAAAGGCCCTTTTCGAGTCCATAAATGCTATATGGTTATTTTCCCGAGGTGTGGTAGGCTCGTGTCTATTATATTATTTTGAGTAGATTATAAGAGTCTATAATTCCAAGGGATAGGTAGAGCAGAGAAATGATTTAATTGTACATCCCTATTCTTGTAGCGGCGGATTACTTAGGAACCATTTCTAAGAATGGATTATTTTTTTAATTAGATACAATAGGAACATGGAAAGTTTGGGGCTGGTCTTGTTCGCTCCATTGACTTTTCACATAAATTCACGTTCATTTTAACTCACCTCAATGCTCATTCGATGTAAAATGAGGTTCAACGAAATAACTGACTGTTTTCCGGAAGTAATCACAAATAAATCGCGTCTCTGAGATTCACATCTCTAATTCTCGTCAATTATCGCTAGTTCTCGTGCAAAGTGTGTAACTGGGAACGTGATTAAGCCCTAGAACGTTACCAATTTCCGTCTCGTCACGTCCCACCGTAGCTTTTAGACTTGCTAAATAATTGGTCCCGGTACAAATGATGATTGTTTGGTGAGTTAATAAATCCATCCTTTTGAAATGAGTCTTGGCAATATAACAAAGACCAGTTGAGTATGTTTTGGTAACCTTTCGATAACTCTTTGTTCGCAGTTGAGATGCTTATTTGGACATAATTTTCAAGTTGATTTCTTCCATCCTGGGTGAAGATTATTAATTTTGAATAACTAGCTTCTAGTTTTAGTCTATTGCTATTGAAGAAATTGCCATGGAATTATGGTACCTCCATCCTGCGCATTTCAATCGGATAAACACAAATCGGATTAAATTATTTTAATTCTGAATAGCATTTTCTTCACTAAATTACAAGGTATTGAAAACAAAATAACAATAATTTGGATATATCGTTTACTTTGCAGGTTCCGTTCCGCAAATGTTTTAGTCAATTAAAGAAGGAACAAATTGACTCAATGCGACGAGCCTACTTCTTGAGTGAGTGCCCAATGGGTTGATGGTGGTGGCCTAATGGGGTTTTGGATGCCCAAGTGGCTTTTTCCATCCTTTGTTTTTATGTTGTTTTATGTTATTTTAATGGCCTGGACTGATCGGTGTCCAGGTTCTATCAGCCTTTAAATTCATGGTCATAATTATATTATAACATATTTTAAGGATATTTTAAGTGCTTAACGGCCCAAACATATAAAATCAGAGGGGGGGGTGTTGTACCCTTCAGTGCATTTTACTAATGCGTTGTCTCTGACCCACCCCTTCACTTTCTCTCCTAGTTAATCTTATTTTCAAAAAAATAGGATTATCTGAGTGTGACAATGTCAGGGGGTGTTGCACTCCTGTGTTCTGGTGGCCAATGTCTACACTTAGCCTCACGGCTAGTAGATAGTAGAGTGGTTAGCGTACTTGCCCGGCAATCGTTGGCTCGGCAGTTCGAATCTCCGTTCGGATTCCTTTTAAAAAGCTGACACTATTTACTAAGGAGGTTACCTCCGTGGCTGGGCATCATGGTGGGGACAGGTATGTGGAGCTCGTAGCCATGACGACAAGAGGTCCACCTAAGAGAAGGATAACTCTGATTTCAAAACCTTGGAGCCACAGGCATAATTTCCTCTTCCAGAAGATCCTCTGTGAGTATGTTAGCCTTTTTTAATATATTTTATTTCCTTAATATCTTTTTATATCCCTTTTAATATCCTTTTACTATCATTTTTAAATATATTTTTTAATAGCATATTAATATCCTTTTAATATATGTTAATATTCTTCTAATATCCTTTTAATATCTTTTTAAATCTCTTTTAATATCCTTTTAAATATCAGTAAATATTATTTAATATCATTATATTATTCTTTTGATATCCATTTTAATATTCTTTCAATGTCCTTTAATATCATTTGATATAAATTTAATATCCTTTTAAATATTCTTTTAACATCCTTTTAATATTGTTAATATCTTTTTTAATATCCCTTAATGTCGCTTAGTCGCATAAGGTCGCCGACTGGGTGAGCTTCACCTTCAGAGGTGGGGAAGCCTTCATTGACCTGTTTACGTTGAGCAAGTTGCAGTTCTACCTCGCTTCATGCGCGGATACCGCCCCCGGTCCTGAAGATATCTCGGACGACACGCTTCGGCGCTTGGGTGAACGAACCGCCCTGGGGTGGCTCATGCGCCTATAATGGAAAGCGGGCTACAGCAGGACCTGGCCCGCGTCTCTCGTTATTCCGAAACGCACAGATTTAGGGTTTCTTTCGTTTTGCAAGCTAGATAAAGATCACTCTACTCCCGCTAGTTTCCGCCCAATCTCTCTAACATCCTGCGTGTGCAAGTTGATGGAGAAATTGGTAAATGTTAGGTTTACTTAAACCTTAGACGGCAAAAGTCACCAATCTTCTTCACAGTGCAGCTTTCTTTAATTCCACTCCACATCGTATCTCTTCTCCGGCTGGAAAGTGGTATCTTCGAGGTTTTCCATTGCCTCCAGCATTTCGCCACGGTGACTTTTATATTTATTTAAAGAGAGTCTTTGATTCCGCATCGTAGAAATTCTCATTCTATAGGGGCTAAGGGACGACTCAACATTTTTAAGAGATCGTCGATTCCGCATTTGAGTAGAGGGACCCTTCTTCGAGCCCGTAGAGCAAGAGAAGTGGGTCCAGATGGGAAGTGTCATCAGCGTCGCTTTCTTTGGCGTGAGTATTAATAGTACTACTTGGATGCTGGGTGGCGGATGTTCCCACTACACTCTACTTAGATGAATTTGTACTCTCTCTTTTGCGCCACTCAGGTCCCTGAGTACCTTAGTGTGCCTTCATCAAATGGCTCTGAACCGCCTCTCTCGTTATGCCGAAACGCACGGTTTTCGCTTTCCTTTGACTAGAACTAAAGTGGTCCACATTTTATGGCTTCAAAGGCATCGCCCAGAACTCATACCTACTCATTCATGGGGCTCGTCTGAACCAGCTGGACTCGCACCCATTTTTTAGTGTTGTATTTTACCGATTCCCTCAGTTGAGGGGAGGACATATTCTCATTAGCCCCTGAGTGAAGATCGGAGAGAACTTCATGGTGCTGCGTCTGTCTTTAGGGCTGAACTTGTTTAAACCTATTGCTCGATTTTGTAGATTACATGCCAAACCATGTTCGAATACCATTATTTAATACACAATGACTCACAGAACGCGCTAAGCTCCCATCGGGCATAGGAATCTCCCCATCACTTGGGTTTCAGTATACGTGACGCCATTACAACTGAGAGTCGGGTGGGCGTCGAATTTGTCCCTCGGTGGGTTCCTGTCCCGATACCGTGTAAAAGAGATTGCTACCACTTGTTCCTTGTGGTAGGGAGGGCTCCTACACACTAGACTATAATGTGATAGAGTTTTGGGAAGAGGATAATCCTCCTCCATATAATTTATTTTTTATTAATTTTTGGTGGCGAGTTCATGTGCCTGAGGGAGGTGAGCTTCTCCAGCGGCATCAGGGCGTGTTTTTTCTTGTCTTTGTCTAGTTTATACATATTTTCTTAGTTTGTGATTTTTTATTGTTCTTTTTTTTTCATATTTTAAACTAGCCTAAAGATAGACTTACCTTTATAACTTCGGCGACTCTACCCTTGTTAAGAGCCGCCAAAGGTAGGGAGAAATAAAAAAAGAGAGAACCCATACGGGACGAGATATTTCAGCATCATTATGAAAAGCCATTGGGTGAAAGACGATGTATGGCATTGTACTTGTATGGAAATTGCTTAGGAATAAATAGCTATATTAAGGGGCGTTGGTGACTTCAGAGCACCTTATGTGAAAAGAATAGTTAAAATTGAAAATGAAACCATACATTACAAGATAATTGTAGGGTAACAGTTTAAAAAAAAACACTTACAAGGATTTGGTCCTTTTAAACGCGACAGCTTCACGGGAAAATCGTGGGTAATCACGAGGCAAAAATGACTTTTGCACCTCGATAAGAAGCAAGATGCCAATTATCACTTAATGCTATTTATCCTCTCCAGTTATCACTTATGCTATTTATCGTTTCAAAATTAACACCTAATTCTACTTATCCTATCCAATTATCATATAATGTTATTTACCTTGTGAAATTTCAGATTTCTGAGAACTCAGTCTTTGCCCTGATGGTAAGTAGCAACCTTACCTCAAAGGAGGTAAGGTAGGCGCGCTGAAGGAAAGATTTCCACACGGTCATGGGAGCCGTAGACGACTGTGGGTTAAAACCGAGCAGACGTGTTGTGGTCGGGATGCTCCCAAGAAGAGGTCCAACCCGGATAGCTCACTCGAGGAACATCTTGAACCGACGCCTGGCAGATTTGTGTACGGCGAAGGAGGTCTTTTATGTGGACCCTTACCGCACCTTTTATGGTAGAAACAATCTCTTCCCTACGGATGGAGTGCATCTTTCCTTAAAAAGAAAGGCTTTACTCTGTAACATGATACAGGATGTCATGGAGCAGACGCAATGGAGTGTCCGGCCCAGAGTGAGGGTGGACGTACGCCGGTACGCCCGTGTCACTCCGGGAACGACCTTCTCGGAGGTCGCAAAGAGGAGTGCCTCCTCGCCAACAAATAAGCCAGGAAACGGAAGAGCTTAGGGAGTCCTACATTCAGGACATTCGGGGACTCCCTGAAAGCTCTTCTGTTTAATGCGAGGTCGATCAGGAACAAGTTTCTTAAACTTCCTGGCCTCGTAGCGACGAAAGAACCTGAAATGGTAGCCATAACAGAGTCGTAGGTAAAAACATCAAACCGAGATTTTGAAAGTGAATTTACGATTCCTGGTTACCAACTCTTCTAAAAAGATAGACCAGACAGAGAGGGTGGCGGTGTGATGTTGTATGTCAAGGATATGCTTAAATCGACAAACTGCAACATTGTATCCGACCATGAGATACTAGGTGTTGACCTAGATATAGGTCCTGCCAGATACAGGACCCTACTGCTTTACAGACCCCCTTCCCAACTTGTTGAAAAGAAGAGGGATATGTACCGGCTGCTGCTAAACTTGTTCAAGAGAACCCTGTTGTGGCGACAACACACTACTCCTGGAGTTCGCGAACAACGAGTTCCTGACTCAATAGGTAAGAGAACCGACGAGAGGCAACAATAACCCCGACTTAGTTTTCACCTCTGAGTATGACATTGTTGAGAAACTATTTGTAGGCGAAGAGCTCGGTGGCAGTGATCACCGACTAGTCAGATTCATAGTGAAGGTCCCCAAGGTAAAGTTTGCGACTGGTAAATCGAGGAAACTTGATTTAAGAAGAGCATACTTTGCAGGTCTTCGTGCTGGATTAAATGATTCGAAGCTAGAAGTGTGCGAGGATTCGTGGAATAGATTCAAAACTACGTTCATGAATCTTCAATCACGATTTATCCCTTTGAATAGTTTGGATATCGGAACAAGGAGATTGTACTGTGTTTGTACAACTCACTTGTCCGACCGCACCTGGAGTATGCCGTATAATTTTGTAGTCTTTCATTTAGAAAGGACATCGCGAGATTGGAACGCATGCAAGCCAGGGAAACCCAACTAATTCCCCCTATCAGACATAAAAGTTATGAAGATAGATTAAGGGAATTAGATCTGTTCTCGTTGGAAACCCGTAGACTCGTGGTCAGCTCATCGAGGTATTCAAAATACTTCGAGGATTCGACAATGTTGACTACAGGGATATTTTCATACTTGTTGAGAGCAGAACAAGAAATCATGGCTTAAAACTTGAACTGAAGCGTTACAACCGCAATATGTGTGGAAAAATTTTCACGTACAGTATATGCGGTAGTTGGAACGCACTTCCAGTGGAAGTTGTCAACAGATTCACTGTTGACCAGTTCAAGTCAAGACTAGACAGGGTCTTGAAAAGTGGCCGTTTAAGGACGTAAAGCATTTGAGCAGAGATGTGCCCGCTCGACTGCTAGTCCAAAGTTACCCTCTTTGAATGGACCGTAAGGTCTTCTAGGGTACTTCCTTTCCTTGTTACTCCTTGTTACTCTCCCTCACCTTCCATTCTCTGTCTCCTTACTTTGTGCTCCCTTTCTCTCCCCATCTATCATCTCTGTTTCTCTCTCTCTCTCTCTCTCTCTCTCTCCGCTTCCGGTCTTACTCTATTCATCTTTACCTATCTATCTATATAACTATTCATTCACACTCCTCGCTCAGCCCTTCTCCTGCTAAGACGTGTTATCTCTGTGCTCCTACAAAAATTTACGTTTGTGTCGTACTCAAACCTTCGTGTCGTAAAGTGAAATAGATATAAATTACATTCCGTGTTGGTTATACGTTCCATTAGCTTCATAAATTTTAACTCATTTTAAACAATCTTGTGTTTTACAATGCCTATCGTCAAATTTGATTGTGATCACTGCCGGGCTTCATTTAATAAGGAAATATACGTTCCCTCAAACCATAATAACGTTAAAATATGTCGCTTTTGTCTTCAAAACGAGGCGTTCGAACTAAAACTAACCAACGCGATTAATGAAATTAGATCAGAAGTTAACTCTATCGGGGGAGACGTAGTGGCAACGAACCGTAAGATTGACGGACTGGCCAGCGGCGTTCAGGTATCCTTTGTTGAGCCTCGCGGGGGAGGGCGTTCAAAGCGCGTATCTTAAACTTATATAGACTCCTGGGATCTCAATTTAGGCCGGTTAGAAACGGGGCTAGACTAACGAGGGCATCTCGCCATTTTCAAATTCCATGCTCTAATTAATTTGCCTTGTTAACTCCAATCCAGGGGGAAACAGACAGTATTATTTGGAGGGGGGGGGAGAATCAACCACGTGGTCAGTGAAATACAAAGTCTGAATGAGCCATGTGAAGATCGAGCTATCCTCACACTCGTGGGCAGGAATGATGTACACCGTTTTGACAACTCGACTACTGAGATTGTACATCGAGCAAGGGACCTAATTATAGCGGTCAAAGCAAAGGCGAATAAAGGAGTGGGTAATTGGGATAATTCCAAGATTAAAAGCGACTCTGAGAATGCAGTCAAGGTCAATCTACACAAATAAATGTCTTAAACCTTTATGTCAGGAAATGGGATTTAAGTTTTTCAATTTTTGGAATGATTTTCAGGACAAACCGTCACTTTTTTTAAGGATGGTATTCATTTAAATTCAGTGGGTAATTTGAAGCTTGTCAGAATTATTAATGATAGCCTCCGTAATTTCTATAGTACGAAAGTTATTTTCCCCCAAGTCATAGATGCGCCGAACTGCATTTCACGCGAGGAGTCAATAAATTTAGGCGAGCAAGGAAACTCTCCAGCCATACGAGAGAGAGACGCTGTTATTTAAAGGAAAAATTAAAATGCATTTACGCAAATGTTCGGAGTTTAAGAAACAAACTGCCCGAATTTAAAGATATGATTCAAGAGGGGGATTACAATATCGTATGTATTAGTGAGACGTGGTTAGATACAGCTTCTAGAGACCTTATTGTGGAATTTAATATAGAATGATACAAAATCCATCACAAGGACCGAAAACTAGGAATAAATGCAATAAATGCAATAACGATGGCCGCGACGACCGTAAATATGAAGAGCGAGGTTCCGCTAATTGAACTCGAGTGTGCTAAAAAGAATGAAATTAACTTAGACGTTACCTATTGCCCCCCATCTATAATAGAATCAGAGAACATATTACTCTTTGAGTGCCTTTTATCTATGGTGAGAAAAGGAAAAACAATAATTTGTGGAGATTTCAATTACCCTAACGTTAACTTTACAAACTATACTTGGGATAAAGTTGGGGAGAGATTTGACAATTTCATTCAGGATAATTTGCTTCTGCAAAAAATAGAGGAACCTACGCGTGATCAAAATATACTTGATTTGATTATCTCAACAGAGGAGATTTTGGTAGAAAACGTTTGTGTGGGTAAGCATTTGGCGACGAGTGACCATAATGTAATTAGGTTTGAAATTAATACGAGCGTTCAGGTAAAAGAGAGTTCACAACTAATCCTACGATTTGGGTGCTGTAATTTTGAAACCTTTCGTGACCGGATTAAAAGGATAAACTGGGCGAGATGTTTTCATAATAAGAAAGTACAGGAAATGTACTTGGAGCTACAGCAAATTGTGCTCACGGGGTATTCCGAGTTAGTTAAGTACGTACGTCGAAAGAATGGAAAGTCAAAGAGAGCACCGTGGGTTAGCCTTTTAATAATATATTTAATTCGGGAGCGTAATAAAGACTATCAAAGTTATCCAAAAAAGGAAACGACAAGAAATCGGGAAAAATACGTAGATTCTCTAAAGCTGGTAAAGCGGGCCATTAGAAGAAGCTAAGCTGAAATATGAAAAAGACCTTGCTATATATTCGAAGCACGAACCGAAACGGTTTTATAGTTACGTTAACAGTAAAAAGCCCATATAGGGTTCAATAGGGCCGATCAGAGGTAAAGATGGTGTTAGGACGGACGTCCCAGAACAATTTGCTAAAATATTAAATGAGCACTTCTCGAGTGTTTATTTTTTTTACTATTGAGGACGTGACACAATTAGAAACACTAGGCGAGGCCATAAATTTTGAAAGACAAAATACCCTATCCAACATAAATATAAATGAAGGGAAGATTCTCACATATATTAATAAAATGAAAAAAATCGAAGTCACCCGGGCGATGAGGTGTACCCAACCCACCTTAAAGAACTAAAAAAATAATTAGTAAGGCCGCTGTGCACGATTTTCAATCGATCAATAGAATTTAAGTGTGCAAATGTTACGCCGATATTAAGAAAAGGGGATAAAACTGAACCTACTAATGTCTGTCCCATCAGTCTAACTTCTGTAATTGGAAAACTCTTAGAATTGATAATTAGAGATAGGTTAGTGAGCCATTGTGAGGCTAATAATTTAATTGCAGACGGGAGCGCTCGTGCCTAACCAATTTACTCGAATTCTTTCATAACATAATTTTCATCTACGATGAAGCTAAAGCGACGGATATAATTTACCTTGACTTTAAAAAGACCTTTGATACAGTTCCGCACGAAAGGCTATTGATGAAAATTGGAGTGAAGGGTAACATACTTAGAAGGATTAGAAACTGGCTATCAAATCGTTCACAGCGGGTTGTTGCAAATGGAGCGTGTTCAGCGTGGGGCCCCAGTCACCAGCGGGGTACCACAGGGGTCAGTCATTGGCCCATTATTATTTATTGTTTACATTAATGACTTGGATAATGGAGTGTTTAGTAGGATCTCTAAATTTGCAGATGACACAAAGCTAGGAAGCGGAGCCCTTTCGAGACCCGATGTAGAGCAAATGCAAAGGAAACTTAATAAAATTGGGGAATTAGCGGACAAATGGCAAATGGGCTTCAACATAGGTAAATGTAAGGTCATACATTTAGGATGTCAGAACTTAAAAGTAGAATACCATATGAAAGACCAAATTCTTGAATCCGTTAACTTAGAAAAAGACCTGGGGATTTTAATCTCGGAGGACCTTAAAGTATCAAAGCAATGCGCAGAAGCTTGTAAAAAAGCAAACCGAATGCTAGGATATATTGGTCGGAATTTTACTTTCAAATCGAAAGATATAATCCTGCTACTATACAAATCGTTCGTGCGCCCACACCTCGAATACGCGGTTTAATTTTGGTGTCCCTCCCTAAAAAATGATATAGCGCAGTTAGAAAGAGTGCAACGTCGAGCTACGAAACTAGTTCTTGGAATCCGCTCATCAAACCTAACTGGTAACTTCTTTCCATATGAAATTGTTAACCTTTGGAATAAGCTGCCAAGAGATGTAATATCTAGCAAAACTATAGATAGTTTTAAGAAAAAAATAGACACAATCATACATACACTCAGATATTAAATCAAAATATAATGGGATTAATAAATATGTATATAAATAGAAATAACTATAATGACAAGATTCTCAGGCTCGAAAAAATCTATAATCAATATAGATAGGTGCATAAAAATTAAATGACGAGATTGCAAAGATCAGAACGTAAAATAAATATTCTGTAAAGAACCTGTATGATTATATTTTTTTTTATATCAATGTTGATGTGTTTAATGATAATTTTGAAATATTATTAATGTTTAACCGGGTAGGTTTCAAAAACTTTAGTGTCAAAATTAACTAAACCAGGTATCGTTTCAGTTTTACGTATCCGTGTGGTGGGTAGGAGAGGGGGGCGGGGAGAGCCTTCAACTTTACTGTCCATTTATCTCCAGCTCATAGTTATTTTTGTGTTTATATATTAGGATAGGAAGTTCACAAGTACCTTCAGAGAATGGACCGAAAGGTTCTTTAAGGTACTTGTTTTCCTTGTAACACACACTCTCTACTCTCTCTCTCTCTCTCTCTCTCTCTCTCTCTCTCTCTCTCTCTCTCTCTCTCTCTCTTAATCCAGACCGAATGCGTTCCTAGAGACTGGCGTGAAGCGGAGGTGACTCCTATCTTCAAGAAAGGAGACCCTAGCCAGCCGTCGAACTACTGACCTATAAGCTTAATCTCAATACTCGGTAAACTCATGGAAAGCATCGTGTTGGACAAAATGACGTCATATTTAGAGTCCAACTTGCGACTGAGGAGTTCTCAGCACGGGTTCCGAAGGCAACGGTCATGCCTAACGAATCTTGTAGAATTCTTCCACTTCGTTTTCAGCGAGCACGAACGGGATAAGGCAGTGGATGTTATCTACTTAAACTTTCAAAAAGCCTTCGATAATGTACCGCACCGCCGCCCTCTCCGGAAAGTGCGTGCGCTCGTCATAGACGGAAATGTAGCAAGTTGGATAGAGAACTGGCTAAGTGGCAGACGTCAACGAGTGGTATTGAATGGACAGACTTCTGGGTGGGTGCCCGTTACTAGCGGTGTTCCTCAAGGTTCTGTCCTGGGACCACTACTGTTCATCATCTACGTCAACGACATGGATTGTGACATACGAGAAGCGGTCAATAAGTTTTGCAATTCGGATATAAGGAAACGAGATATGAGGAAAAGTTTTTTATTATTTTTTAATATAACTACCTTCGACTTCAATGCACTTACGCCACTTGTCCCTGAGGCTTCGAATTCCCGACAACCAGAAATCTCCCGACTGCTGTTCAATTCACTCCTGGACGGCAAGCTGGACATCTTCATCGTCCCCAAACCGGCGTCCACGTAGTGCAGCCTTAAGCTGGCGGAATAAAAAGTAGCCATTAGGGGCCAGATCTGGACTGTAGGGGGGATGTTTGAGCCCCTCTAATCCGCATTCGCGCAGGGCACTTTGTGCAACTCTGGCCTTGTGAACTTTGACGACGCTGAAGTCGATCATGGGGCGTGAGGTTTCTAGGGACCCAATGGGCAGAGACCTTGGTCATGGCCAAATTGTCGTGGATAATGTTGATAACACTTCCATGTGATATTCCAAGTTCTCGCTCGATTTCTTCGACCTTCACCCGTCGATTTTCGAGGATCATCCTCTCCACACCTGCCACACCTCGTTGGTCACGTCTAACGGGCATCATGGACGGGGGTCATCTTCAAGGGACTCACGACGATGGCGGAACTCCCTATTCCAACGAGCAATTGTTGCATAGTAAGGGGCAGTGTCGGTGTACCCTGCAACCATGCGTTCATCGATCTCTTTTGCATTCTTGCCTTCCTTGGTCAAAAAATTTGATCAACTGCGCGGTGCTCAACCTTTTCAATTGTTGAAAAATTTGTGACTGACAATCTGCGATCAGTTACTGCTTCTTAAATAGACGAGGCAGGGGCGTGCGGCTGCAGGTCCTGACTTTTTATAACTTATCCTAACGCCCCCTCAAACAGCCATCCTCCTTCCTCTGTCTTGCCCTACCGATTCGCAAAACTTATTGACCGTCCCTCGTAGTTAAGAAGATTTCTAAATTTGCTGATGATTCCAAGTTTGGTATGAATGTCGCGAATGAAGGAAATACTTCCCGCCTCCAAGATGATCTTGGGAAGATTGGAGAGTAGTCGGACCCGTGGCAAATGTCTTTTAACGTGAACAAATGCAAAGTGATGCATATCGGCCCCTGAAGCCCCCAATCTCAGTATATCCTTAAGGGTACTGCTCTTGAATCCCCTGACACTGAGAAGGACTTGGGTGTAACTATCACTAGTGATCTCAAGTTCTCGAGGCAGTGTATTAAGGCGGAGAAGAAAGCCCAAAGTATGTTAGGTTATATAAAGCGACAGTTTCGATATTGGAACAAAGGATGTTAGGTTATATTAGTGACAGTTTGGATATTGCTAACTATTACATGAGTCAACTTGAGGAGAGATTATTGGACATCATGGAAAATAAGCCACACACATATTGCCCATACGTAGATGACATCTACATCAACGTCTAAAACGAGGAACATCTGGTTAACATCAAGCAGCATATTGAGGAGAACTCCGTGCTAAAATTCACTTATGAATTGAGCACGGGCAATAAACTCCCTTTCTTGGATGTTGAGGTTCAAAACATCAATGGTAGCTACATCACTAAAGTATATAGAAAAAGTACGGACATGGGAAGATGCCTCAATGCGAAGAGTGAATGCCCTGAAAGGTATAAAATAAGCGTAATCGGTTCATACATCCGCCGAGCTTATATATACTGCTCTACGTGGTACCTTTTTCACCAAGAGATTGCACGAATAAAACAAATACTCGTGAATAATGTTTTCTCGAACAGCATGATTGACAAACAACTCCAATCATTTTTAAATAACCATTACAAACATGCGGATAAAACTGAAAGTAATCATGGAGAAGTCAACAACATCAAAGTGTATTACAGAAACTAGATGTCCACGGCCTATAAAATAGATGAAAAAAACATCAAGGAGATTATTAACCGTAACATCAAGGTTAAATATCAAACGGATAAAATCCAACTCATCATCTATTATAAAACAACAAAAGCCAGAAATCTCCTGATGAAAAACAACATCTGCCTAAACTCCTCGAATCTCAAGTCAACCAACTTAGTTTACGAGTTTATCTGCTGTGATAAAGACTGTAAGCTTTATAAAAGCTCAAAATATATTGGCATGACAACCACTACACTTTCGAGATGCTTACCATGCATCTACAAAGCGGAGGGCCTAAGAATCATATGGAGAGTGTCCATAATATAATATTAACCTAACGAGCGATATGCTCGTTGATAACACCTTTATTAAAAGAAAAAAGGCTAATAAAGCGAGGCTGAACATCTTAGAAGCCATATTAATGAATGAAGTTAAGCCGGCCATCAACAGTCAAGCGACAAGCTGGAATTGCACATTAAAATTATTTTAAAATTCCACTCACAGGAGTGGCCCATTTCCTCTAACGTTACGTTTAACCAAGGCGGAATAAATACCCATTAAAAATCGTTTTCTTCCACTCTGTCATATCCTCACTCTACTCATTACATCGGTAAAGGAGGCAAGAACATTCCAAAACGCTCCGAAGATAATCGAATAAAATCGAAAGCTTAGCAATTTAGTTTGGTTTTTAACAAACACATTTATTTAACAAAGAGATGAATACTGAACAAGTCATCCACCATCTACAAGATGGAATAAAAAAGATAGTTAGAAGAAGAGAAAGTTGCCAAAGGAAATTAATTAAGGCAAAACACACAATGGTCTTCAACAAAATCTGCATATATATATATATATATATATATATATATATATATATATATATATATATATATATATATATATATATATATATATATATATATATATATATATATATATATATATATATATATATATTTAGGTGTTTATTTAGCATTTACCCCACCGCTTCTCAAGCAATTTGAACTCCATATTCGCAATCAAGGTGTGGTAATATGGAAGACATTATTCCTGTTGTCACTTAATGTAACCAAAAGAAAATAATTTGTTACAAATTGGAAAACTATCATTAGATAATCGTTAGGAGTTTACTTAGGTAAATCGATCACATTTGATTAAATATTCAAATTCACTTTTTTCAGCAGTTTAAAAAAAAAACGTGAAATTGATGTTCAATATACTGTATAACCCCAAAAGCCCTACGGTGGGTCGCATTTACTTTTTGATCTTGGTCCACACTTTTTTCACTTCTCCTATTTTTAACACTTTTTCTGCAATCTCGTTGGTTTCATTTTTTATAAATAAAAACGGTGGTATGTAAATGTAACCTTGACATTTAAGAGATAATGCCCACAGTAAGATACTCGTTTTTTTTCCACATAAATACAGAAATTATCACACCTACCCAAGTTGTAACAAAACGTCCACGTTGTGGGTCTATGGTCCCCAGAAAGTCTTAGGAAAGGTGCCTCAATAAATTTAAGTCACAGTTTCAGAATATATTACCGAAAGGAAGAAACATACAGAACTCGCTGGTAGAACTACATCATCTACCATATAGGAGTAAAATCCAAGAATTATCCAAGTAGAACCCTAATAAAACCTATTAGAATGCTTCCAAGCAAGATGCGTTTCTTAATGGTTCTCCGCATTCCAGCTTTTATCTCCACACTTCGACTTTGGAAATCCTTAAGAAATCCTTAAGTGCTCTTTAAGAATTGCCTTAGTGCCATTTAACACTAGGGTGTTGGGCTGAATGACCTTCCTCAAATACCCGATTGGAGTTATTTTGACTCCATTGTTTTATTTTTAAAAGTCGATAAAAATATTGTAACTAAATTTGTTTTTCAGTTGTATCTTCATATTTAATTCATTCCAATGTATGTCTGATTTTTAATTCGCTTTTGATTTATAGTACTTCTGTGAGTGAAAAAAAGACGCTAGTAAGGGATGACATTTATTGATAATTATTGTTGAGATTATTTAATTACAATTATTTTTTAAATTTTATTCAGGTAAACAAGCAAAAATTACGCTCCGTCTTCACACTTTTTACAAACACGCTGAATCGTAGATGTGCTATTTCGACATAATGTTTTGTTGCAGTGTATGCAGGTACCCACCGTGTTTTTTTTACAAAGAGTCTTCACTTGACAGTACTCTTGGGCACTCCTGTGTCATAGTCTACATATTTCACCTGTGTTTGAGATTTACATATCATGCTTCCTTGACTGCATGGCTCTGCTAATCTTTGAATGAATGCTTGTCTGGAAATTTCCTCCTCAGCGATTTGCTTGCAAATGATTCACGCATTTATAGCTGCTAGATCCAAAGTATTTGGGAAAGAATTTACAGACTACAAACCTTCTACATATTCTTACAATATACTTTCTAGACATTTGGTCGACGATATCGACTCCATATTTAGTTTCATTAAAACATTTGATTGTTTCTGGTGTTTTCCTTGCATTATCATTTATGAGAACATTTAGGTGGAGAGTGTTAGGAAGAATGACATTTTGGGGGCCTTACCTTGATAAACAGACTTGCAAATTTTATTAGAATAAACCTCTTCCTTCTTGTTTCTTACTGCAACAGTCATTTCCGTCCTAATTTTATTCATTGTTCCTTTCGTCTTCAATAGCTTGACTAGCTTCAGAGCTGTAAAATTTTTATCTATTTTTTTTTATATTTCTTCGTTTATTCAGATAAGGTTCCATCAGTTGCATAAAAACATAATCAGAAATTGCTTCATTTGCGGGACGTGACTCATCCTTAAGGACATAAGGAAACCCATTGGTCAGATCTTTGCTCTCTTTGTCAACAGCTCTTCAATACTTCTGGTTGAACTTATCAGGTTTTAAAGGAATAAAGTGAGAGATAGGACATCTATACATACTCGGAAAAAACTGTTCATCAAGAGTAATGAAAGCTCCAATTTTGGAAGATGCATTAGTTATCTATGAAGATATTCCAAACCACTGGGAATAGAGCAAATTTGTCAGTCTGTACCCTCAAGGATCGAGTTGATCTATGATCTAATCGGAGGAATCGAAAGATTTCGTGGAATCCATTCCTTGACATAGTCTGTTTATAATAATGGCACTGCTAAAAGTTCGCTCAAAAGAGCGCGTAAAGGCCTAGCATTTACTTCAACCAACCCTCGTATGTACATAACAGCGATAAATGCTTCTATCTCCTCACCATTGAGACTGATCTGATTTCCAATCTGTTTTTGATCTTCCTAATGTGCTGCACTAGAAATTTATCATTGAACAGTCGCCATGCACTTACGGGACTACCAACAATTGCGCTTCTATTTTCATGACCTGTAGGATCAGAGTAATCCCTTAGAATGCTTTACTCTGCAGGCCTACATAATGACTGTATATTTGTTGTAAATTGACTCTATTTTGTCCCATCAGGAGCAAAAACAGGTTCATATTTGTTTCTTTGTCTTCTAAACGTTCTTCTTCACATCTTCGTCTTTAGGGTGCCTTAGAAGTGATGTGTCCTGTTTTAGATTGAATTCATTAAGTGTTTTGTAAGAACTACTTAAGTACTCCGTATGTGTTATTTAAACTCCTTACGTACTAATTTAAGAACTGCTTAAGTGCCCTTTAAGAAGTAGTTGTGTCGTTTAAGAACCCAAGTGTCTTTTAACAACTCCTTAAGGGCCCTTTAAGAACTTCTTAAGCACCCTTATGAACTCCTTATTTTCCCTTTAAGAACTCCTTAAATGTCCTTTCAGTAAACATGTAGACGAGCGGCCCGGCCGGAAAAAATTATTTTGTGTAAATATTATCGTTCACCCGTGTCGGAATATTCATGCGCGTTTGAGTCCTTTTCGAATTATAGCTGGCGCAATTTTTTTTAGAAAAAAAAATGCCCGAAAGTAAACAAACGGAAAACGCTGTTTACGCAGGCCATTTTTTTTACAAAATTGACCGAAAAAACAAACGAAACACGCTGTTTGAGTCCTATTCGAAATATAGCTTGCAAGATAGGCGTCGAACTGTTCGTTTTTTCTTCCGTATGTAGGGATTGAACTACGGACGAAATAGTACGTCCCGCCGCTAGAGTCACTAATCTACATATTTACCACATCTAATGCACGGCCACAAATCTCGCAATCGCTTTTAATTTTAACTAAATTATGAACGTCAAAAAAGGTTACAAATTTTTCTCTATCAGAAACTAGAGTTAATAATTCGGAAATAAACGACGGACACACTTCGCCAACCGATACGATTTTGAAACTACGTATAAAATGTCTATATGATACGCAAACGGCTAAAAAAAAGTAGTTCCTTAAAACGAGCTAGCTAATTAGATTTAAATGTATAAAAGAAGGTAATAAAAATAGTAAAATGGGGAAAAATATATTGACAAATAAAAATGACTCCGAATGACGATAATAAAAAGCTATTAAGTGGAAAAAAATTTGAAATCAAGCATTTTTGACGTCATACCCCACCTCCAACCCCTATTATAATTCGCAAAACGATTAAAGGCGCTGACATGATGCAGTTAAAGCATTCACCTCTGTAAACGTCAGAACATTATTCTATAAACAATTAGGATTATATACTGGGAGGCTGTGCCCCCCAGACCCCTCCCCAATTTAATGAAAATCAGGATATTCATAGTGTGGTCTCCCCCTTGTGTTTACCCCCACACGAGCCGTCCCCTTAAATGTACTCCAAAAACGTAAAACATTTTGGAACACGGACGAAAATAGTACGTCTTATCGGCCGGGCCGCTCGTCTTCATATTTACCGTCCTTTCAACTCTTTCCGTGATCTTTAAGAACTCAAGTTCATAAAAGACAATTAAATGTACTTTAATAACTCTTTATGTGCCCTTTAAGAACTCCTTAAGTACCCTTTAAAAACTCGTTTAGTGTTCTGTAAGGTCTCCTTAAGTACTCTATAACTCATTATGCGTTATTTAAGAACTCATTAAGTACCCTTTAAGAACTTATTAAGTGTTCTTTAAGAACATCTTAAGTACCTTTTAAGGAATCCTTAAGTGCCCTTTATTAACTTAGACCAAACTATTTCTAGCATCAACATAAATAAAGTCTCGCCTCCCTTCCATTTGTTAATTAGGTGCTCTCTGACCCCTAAATAATTCCATCTTCTCTGGAACAACGGAATAGGTTTAGGACCTAAGGTTCGTATAATTTTTATGTTCATGTGGGCATACCATTACATCCAGGTGGGTCATGCTCATCAGATGGTCCTGACACATACTCGATACCAAACTTTAACCAATGTTTAAAAGAAGTAACCTCCAGAGAACTATTTTTAGGGTGTTTATTTGAAATAATCTTTTATTTAAGGATATTATATCAATTTATACGGCCTAAATTATCTCATTTTTGTATTCCAAATCGGTTTAAAATCGTTATTCACACGGCACAATGTATCGTAAATTTTCTCCCTAAAATTACTTCAAGGAAAATATTATTATTACAATATTTGCCCATTCACGCCCCTTTTCCGTTTCTGTCAAAAAGGATACAATCTTTTATCTGAATTTCATAATAGCCACGTAAAAGGATGTATAAAATGCTATACGATTTACATCCTCTTAAAAGTAAAATATATGCAAAATCATTTCATGGATTTTAAGTGGTTTGAGATATTTTAAAAATGTGAAAGTATTATGAAAATTTTTATTCCTTAATCTATTACATCATTAAACCACCCTGGTCATACCACACTAACCCATGTATGCTTTTCTGTGCGTTTGACTTCCGATTGACACATATACCTCATAACTAGTTTGGCAAGATGGAACCATGCGCCGTTACCTCCCTCCCATCTGTGATGTCTGTTGTAGCAGATTCACTGTATCCCACGTGTTCGTTTAATGCCATCTATATTCCAACCACCTTCGCTCTTTTTTTCTTTTTCCTATTCTAATTCTGAGCCCTTTGATCTAATCCTGGCGGTAGGCTCCTGAGTCAACCCAAATAGGAATTTGTCTTTCTTCTCTGTGGCTCGTCTTTTCTCTCTGATATTGTTAGATTTGTCTCCCCAGATTCTTTTCATTTTTCCTGCCACTCGATAATCATGAGTTTCGTTGAGTGAGACGCTTTTACGCCAATCCACCGGTCCCCTTCGCTCAATACAACAAAAAAAATTTGTTTCCTCTGTGATTGTGGTGAAGTGTCGTGTTGTTATAATATTGCAGTTCATCGCCAGTTGAATACGACTAAGTGGACTTAATAATGAATTGGCAACTCAAGTTTCCCAACTAGCTCCGTTCATTTAAGCAGAAAGAGCCTCTATAGCAGGTCTGGCCAAGTTCTTTGATAAGAAGAGCCACATAGGATATTTTTCATACATTTTTGAAAGTTCAAGAACCGCAGAAATTGGTTCTTTAAAATTGCATTTAAAAGTGTTAAAAAATACCATTACCAAAAACTTGTTTAATCTTTGCTGATTCATACATTTCTGAATATTAAATAACAAAATTGATGTTTTAAATTTGCATTTATAAAATTTGAATGATGCAAAATTGATATTTATTGAAGTCCTACTCACTGATGTAAAACATTTAGTTTTGCTCTTTGAAGGCTTTGGTTGAGATTTCATTTTTCTAGTTAAAAGTTTAAAAGCTCAGTTAGGTGGCTGTTAGTGAGGATAGCACGATGTTTTGACTTGACAAATTTTATAACAGAATAGCTGTAAGGTGTTCCGAAAACCGAAAGAAGCCAGAAGCTAAATTTCTGAAGATTAGGATACTTTGCTTCAGGGATCTGTTTCCAAAAGTCAGTTAGAGATGAGCTTTTGTGTGCTAGTTTCAAAGCCCCAAACTTCTTGCAGATCAATAAGCTCTGTTTCTAATGAAACAGAGTTTTAAGTTTTGAGTTCTCTGGTGCAAGAATTTCAATCACATTATTAATATTATTTTTTACAACTTCCTCATGATTGTAAGGAAGTCTACTTCGAACAATATTCCAAGCTATAACAAAACTGTCTTCGTCGTTAAATAATTTTGCTCTTAGATGGAAAATAGGCTATTTTGTTGAGTTGCTAAATTAGATTTCAATATTGTTATCTTATTTTTTTCGTAGTTCTGATTTAGGAGGAAATTCAGATGCAATTTTTTTATGATTAGATTGATGGTAACGCTTTAAATTACGGCCTTTAAAGTGGCTTAAGGTAGTTTGATGGGTGAGGCAAAGAGCCATATTACCCCTAACAGTAAAAACAAATTCGTCCTACTATTGTTGGTCGAAAACTTTGTTTTCTTGTTGGTATTTCCGTTTTACACTTTTCTGTTTTTCCGTCATTTTTAAGATGGGTTTTATAAATTTAACTAAAAACAATCTTCACTATAAATCAGAAAAGTATTTACTTCAGCACAAATTGCAAAATGAATATTCAACTACTGTAGTAAGCGAGGACTGAACTGAACATTGAAGGCAGTAAGCGAAGCTGTGTATTTTCAACAGCCTCTGCAAATTTATTATTTTTTACTGAATAAGGTGATGAAATTGGTTCATAATAGCAAATAAAATGTATTTTATGCAACATATTCCCATCATATGTTTATTTTTTATGTAAAAGTGATTCTTATTGTATAAAAAAAAATGTTTTATCTAGCACGAGATGGAAATTAGCAGTCGTGCGCATGCGTGGTCTTTTAAGATTAAACGAGTAGGTTCATTTTAGAAACTCGATTGTCGTGCCGCTGTACTCGATCGCAGGAATGAGTCGATGAATTGAAATTAATTTTAATCCTGAAAAATTATTATTTATTCGAGTAAGAAAGCAACAAACTACCGCAAATTGCGTGTAATATTCGAATCATTCTATGATGTTATTACTATTAAATGTTTGTTAAAATTCCAATGAAGCCCCAAAATTAATGTTGTCTCAAGAGCCACAAAAAGTAACTTCAAGAGAGAGCCACAATTTAGCTACCGTTGCTCTATAGTCTTGTTACCTTACTTTACAATACCTTACATGCAAGGCTGAAGAAGACATAGTCCTGTTGTATACCACTCATTACAATATACATATCAAATTGTATTTAGTCATTGGCATATATCATATCAGACGTACAGTAGCATATCATATCATTTCATATAGACGTGAAGCCATCTAGAGCAAATCCTCTCTTCGTCCCCCTTTTACCATTCTGTCTATGACTTTTCTCTCTACAGCCTTCAACCGACAAACTATTATAATACAGTATTGTTGCGTTGGGTGGGTGGGGCACTATCACTTTAGTGCGCATTTCTTGCTAGACTAGGACTTGACTCAGATTAAAATTAAATTAGCACGAAAGTTATGTTTTAATAAGTGCATTCATTATGCGTCGAAAGCTAAGCTTGAAAGAAGAATCGGATAGCTAATTGTAAAAAAAACTGCGCTTGTAAGATCAAGGCAGCAAGTCTCAAAGTCAATCGGTTGAATGCTAGTTTTTAGTCTATTTGAGTCAAGTAGTTGAAGTCACTCGTCATAACAGCCTTTCTGAAAGTCTAATTATAAATGAGCAATTCAATACTAAAGTTTAAATGTTAAAATGAACATATACATATATATCATGAGGATTTTCGATAAAAATATGTACACAAGATACATGATAATAATCTGCTGACAAACGACAGACCAACATCATTAGTAATGAAAATGGCGTACAATTAGTGACTAATATCAACAAATAGTTTGACTAGTTGTATTTTGCTTCGAGGATCTTTAAAAAATGCAAAGGTTTCAGACAGTGCGAATCATTTTTTGAACCTAAAAAACTGAAATAATTGACAGTGGATATAACACTAACTTAAAATTGTTATTAAGAGAATTGAAACGTTTTTATAGAAAAAAAACATTGACATATGATAACTTACTTTCGTGTAGCAAATAAGAATAGAAGCAAATATGAGATCATTTTAGTAGTTTGTTATGAATGTGTTTGTATGTGTTTTTAAAAAACTTAAGATACCTTGATCATCTTAGGTTGGAAATAGATAATTACAAGGTTGTATTAGCTGTTTTCGCCAAAAAGGGTTGGACAAATTAGGAGGGATTATTGATGGGTGATAATGGGTAAGAGAAGGAGCAAAAATCGGTTTGAGGGAGTTAAGACTTTGCCGTCTGAGTGTAGCATGGGGTCAGAGAGAGATAGAGGTGGGGAGGATACGATTGCATTCGCTTGTAGAAGAGTGAGTTCAATCATGTTGAAAAGATTTTCTTTTAATTATGCTTAATTCCTTATTTGTGTTGGTGTTTGTATCTTTCTTCCTTGTAAAACAGGGAAAGGGCTTGAACTTAAACAGTACAGTCGCCCATATGTAGGGTAGACATAAGCGCTTTATGGTATCTTGATACCGTTGAGGTAGGATAAAGAGGCTTTAACAGTGTTATTTGTTTTTCCATAAACAATGAGCACGGTAACCGAAGTATATATCCATGCATTAGCTTTAAATTTCAACTTTGCGGTCTAGGCAAGCGAGACCATGGGATGTTTTTGCAGTCTTTCGGATTGCTATCCGCCGATACGTTACGCTTTAAGGAGCGGTGAAATGAGTCAAAGATGGCATTCGAGTATGGACAGTACGGACTCGTGAATAAGTATACACATAATGTAAAATGATGCTTTAACAATACTAACATTTATAAATAGTAGCACACCGCAAAATTTTCAATAAAGCTACAATTAACATTCTTATCAAAATTGTGTCGATTGATTCATTATAAATGGTTTTTAAAGAATACAGTTAGAATCAGACAGCGAAAGTGAAATTCTTCATTTTTATCTTCAATTTTTACATTCCTGAAAATATCAATTGTTTCTTACTACATAATGTTATTTAATTTCGGATAAATAATAGCTAATATTTATATCTAAAATTCTATCATTAACATCTTAAACAGGTGATGATACATATAATAATGTTTTAACCAAATTTCATTAAGGTTTGCTTTCCCAAATCTTAATACTCGCCATCACAATTTTTTTAAAGCCTCTATGCTTCAACTATCTTCGCCTGTGATCATTGTGGCCCTCGAGTGCCTAAAATCCTTTTGGGATTGGCAAAGCATCAAAACTCTTCGCAAGGAAGGAATGTCATAAAAAAATATATATCCAAAAAACTTAAAATACTGGTCAGAACAGGGACGAATACTATCAAAAGGTTTGAAGGGAGAGGTATACAACAGGGTATAAAACGGACAAGACTGGCCGGAAAGACTATAAAGTCACAGGATAAGTTCATCATTGAGACATTTCTCCGAAACTGCTGTCTTACTGTTCCAGAAATAACCCCTTAATTAAACAGCGGTGACGGATCAAATTCTATCACACGCCCGCCCACAAAATGCTTAGAAAAGCTGGGATTTTTATCGTTGGTCGAGGGATGCCCGAGGAATTCAAACCTCCCCTTCCTCTATTGTGATTATATTTTTAGCATAAGCAAGTAAACGCTCAAATACCTTATTCAGGTGTGAACGGTATTTCAGATATTCACGTGAAAAAAAACAATGTCACTTAATACTTCTTTTAGGAAACAAACAGTAAGGTACACAGTTACCTATTTTGGCAAGTAATATGAAACTAATCCCCCAGCACTTCCTATTAGAAGTAAGGTACCTATTCTGGCAGTGAATATGAAATTGAACCCACATCGATACCTATTAGAAGTAAATTACACAGTTACCTATTTTGGTAGCGAATATAAAACAACCCCCAGAACTAACTATCAGAGGTAAGGTACACACTTACCTATTTTGTCAGGGAATTTCAAACTAAACCCACAGCACTAACTATAGGTCATAAAAAGTTGTTTTAGAAATGCCATAATAGTAATGTAGAGAATCATTTATGGTTCTGATGAAAATCACTATTTAATTGTCTTAACGTATCTTTTCTCAAAAGTTCATAAGTATAGGTATAAATACAGGTATCATTTGGTGATATGAATGGCGGAATTATTTTTTAAAGGCCTGGTATTAACAAGGGAAATTGCGTCCATTATTTAGGAAATGCATTAAACTTAACGATCCTGGGTATTAGGAGGAAACCCTGTTCGCGCATCAGCCCAAATCGATCGCCCTCCGTGCCCTATCGTCCTTATTTCCCAATGAGCGGATCTTGTTCATGTCCGGTCGGACGAGACATCGGAAATAACCGGAGCTCAACCATTTGCAGTATTTAAACGCCACAAAATGAATTTGTTTTTCATAACAAGGGTCAAAAATATTTCATTGCTCCCAGAGTGCAACCGCAATCAAGCAGTGCGATTAGTCTGAGGTTTGTGTGCAGTCAATGCCGTACAAGCATTTCAGTATACATATGTACACATAGCCAATACGATAGCACTGTCTCTTCAGTCGCACAAAAAAATACTTCACTCTTCCGTTTTGGATTCCGCCAAAGTGGTGTTTCTATATTGCTTTGCCCTGTCAAAGGGGTGGCTCTCCATCAGGCCAGAAAAGTTCCCTGTTCGTTGACTGGTAGCAAAACACAATGATCTCCAATTGCCACTGGTTTCTTCCGGCTTTCCAGCAACTATCATTTTTATCTTTACTTATGTAGATTCATTTACATTATCTGACCTGGTTACTAAATAACAACTAACTAGAAAAAATAAATGGTAAAGTTGCTGAAAGGAATGTAAAAGGATTACTTTGTGACAGGTGAGAAAACTTCCTGGAACATGACCTCAAGACTTCAGCAATCGCCAACAATAAAACAAAACATTCAGTTACCTATTAAAAACAGGGACAACAGCCGATCTTCTCTACCTCTTCTCGGTTTCTTTAAAGATCACCCAAAGAGCACCTCACCTTGCCTGCCCACTTTCTACACTACTAGAGCGTACCTATAGGCCTTTTCGAGTCTTGATTCTATATTATTAATGATAAATAACTTTAGATTTTTTTAAAATGAAAACTGAGAGGTAAAAAGGGCATTAAGGGATAATTTCTAAATACTCCTTTTAAATGAAATTGCCAAAACATGCAAATAAGCATTTTAGATTTAAGAAAAATGTTTGTATTTCCATTAACGAGCAATACAGTTGGGTTGTGAAATTAATGTAATTTTATCTGTACGTTTGTGAGCATAAAGAAGGAATAAATCCCTAGCGTAGCATTATATACCTCTCATTGTCGGGACCATTTAAGTGCTAGCTCATTTATCGTGACATTTAACTGATGTATAAATTCGTTACGCAAAGTGGCATGGGGTTTATAGCACTCTCGTGACGTTAAATCATTGGCCAACTCGCAGTGTAAACGAAGGAAGCGGTCACAAGATGGATTTACAGCCGTCATTTTGGGGAACCTCTTTAGGTCATCACCTTAAAATTTCTTAACTTTGAGGAAAAAAACCGTTTAACGAGGCTACATTCATCCAATAGAGGAATGGGGGGGGGGAGAATCAAAAGGGAACAGTTACTGATATAAAGAACAAGAACGACAAATATTAAGGGTGGAAACAACTTCAATAGCATCCTCTTCAGCGGTAAATACTGAATCTGTAGAGCGTATTATAAATCTATAGGAACAAATTCATACAAAGGGCAGAAAGCCCCATAAGTTAAATATTTAACGTCCTTGTAGGACATCGCCCTCTTGATTGGGGATACACATCTAAAGGAGATGGAAAAAGGGGGAGAAGAACTCTGAGAGAGAAACAAAGGATGGACAGTGTAGATAAGAGGTGTTCTAAATGTGAAATTTAAGCCAGATAATTAACAACGAGCCTTTAAAATTGGCCATAACATCTTTGCGTGCTTAAGGAATTTGATGTCATTATTTCTCCATTACTAGTGGTGGTCGTTTCTCATATTATGTGCCAATTTCCATAAGCTTGTCTTCTTGAACTATTTGTAGTGGAGTCTTTGAGAACGCTTCTACTTTCAGCGATACAAGGATGTCCTCATTATATATTCGTAGATGGTTCATTCATTCCACTTTACTTTTGCTAATTCCTACATAAGAATATCATTAATTTTCTGGATTTTTACAGTCGTTTGTTTCGTTTCATAGGCCTACTACTGCTAAAGATTTCTACTCCCTCCAAATTCTTAGGCTTAAGTCTAAATATTTATTTAATTAAAACATTTGACCCGTATTTGCAGTGTCTTGATACTTTTAAATTATTATATTTTTTGTCAATTTGCTTTGCTTTTCGTAGCTTTTTTGATATTTATCAGCGTTCAAAACAATATGAAATAGCATTTGAATTCTTTAATCGCTACCTTAAGCAAGTTCCTTCCGTTCATCGTGCTTACTTTCCTCTTGAATTTCAACATATTCTACCTTCAATGCCATTTTTTTTCTATTCCGCTTATCTGAAAGGTAAATCCCAATATATTAAGGTTTCCTACCATAATTTAGTAAAATTTTTAATAAATGTGATTTGTCAGAGAAGTGCTGACAAATTTTGTTCATTTCATTAGACGCGAATCAAGTCTGGTTGAAATTTTTCATTTCCTTCAATTTGGCAACTTTTATAAAGTTTCTTAGGAAAACACTGTTGTCAGTGCCTTGATTCCAAAAATGCCGCTGTTTGATTAGCCACACACAAACTCTATCACTAAGTTTGTTCACTGGATTTTCCTGCACATCATCTGCCATTAATTAACTTGTTTCGGTAAAATCTCCCCCCCACCCATTTCCAGGAAGTCTTGACTGATTTATAACAAGGAAAGAATTGAATTTTGATTGGTTACTGCAAAGGAAAGCCTAGTGTCATTAGACAATGACACAGGCACATTAATATCAAACTTGGTCAATGGGAACAAAATTCGAAAGTCTCCAGTGAAATTGAAATAAAAATGGATGTAAAAGGTTGTGTGACAGCACTATACGAGCCAGTGAAATTGATTATTACGTGATATGATGTGATACAAAGCTTAACGAATTATGCAATGAGGAAGGCGGAGGTACTCAACATAATGAAGTAGGATCCCACGATGAGTTGATTCCAATCTGATTTATGAGCATTTTTTATGTAGTTTTGGATCGTCGTAAAATCAGAGACCAAAGAAGAGGCTCGCCATTACTGGATCACTTTAAGATATCTTGCAAGAGCACGTTTAGAAAATGGGGGAAATTTTGTTTCTAAAGAACCCCTTAGCCAGAACACCCTGAACAAAGGAAGTTTAAAGGAAAGGGAAATTGCATAAGTTTTCGGTGATGACAAAACTTTACTTCAAATATTTAGACTTTTAGAACATAGCAAATTTCAAAAGTAAAAACGCACATTTAAATTGCGTTTCTTTGGGCATACTTAGGGAAAATGAGAGAGGAGGTAATAAAATGTTCAGTTATATGATTTTCCTCGTTACCACTGCAATATTCACAGCATATCATATTATATAAAGCAATATACGCAGTATAGCGTATTATATACTTCAATATACAGTGCATCCTATTATATACTGCAATATACAAATCATATCTTATTATATACTGCAATATACAAATCATATCTTATTATATACTGCAATATACAAAGTATATCGCATTATATACTGCAATATACCGAGTTTTGCAAAAGTTCTGTCACATTCGTATTTTTTATCTTTCGAAAGATTTATGTGTGTAATATAAAACTTTCCATTTAAAAAACTAAAAGTTCTCCTTTTCCAGCACATGTCATTAAAACGTCTTTTCCATTGTGTGTAGGTGTGTCGAGGTGGAAATGAAAAGATTCGAGATCTCTGCTCTCCTGCGCGTGGGCCACAACAAGTCCGACATCGCCAAGCAGCTCAAAGTTAGCCGGATGAACATCCAAAGATTCGCTGAGAGGCTCAAGAACGGGAAAGAACTCAAAGATCGACCTCTTTTAGGCAGACCTCAAGTTGTCAAAGTTTGGCTGTGAGAAAGGCCTTTGAAATTGCTCCGAATCTCAAAATGACTGCGCTCGCGAAGAAGAAGAACATCTCGGTGGCCACTGTGCCCATGGCCGTCAATGAGTCGGGCAGCAAGAGCTTGAAATGCGTGGAAAGACCTCTGTTCACCGAACATATACGAAAACAACATCTGGAGCGCTCTCCTCGCCTTACAGTTGATTCCTCCATCAACAATCAGAAGACCGCGTGATAAGCTTCGGTCAGAGTGTCTCCTAGGCCCGTTACGACCAAGCACCCGGGCTCCGTGATGATGTTCGGCGTCGTGGCTTCGAACGGCGAGAAGAAGCCACCGGTGTTGTTCGCGGCTGTTATAGGCTTACCGCGACCGATTAAATGGTCATTGTTGCAACGAAATTCCTGTTCTGGGTGAGAAGGATCACGAAGGAGGAGTACTGCATCTTTCAGTAAGACAGTCGTCCGGCCAGGACCGTTCAAGAGTAGTTGGGGTTGAGCCTGAACTCCTGGTACGGGAAGTTTTGGCCGCCGTAGTCGCCAGACCTCAATCCCCTCAACTGCAGCAGGTGGGTGCATGTAGCGGGCAAGGCATTCAATATCCTCCACAGCAAGGTCGACGAGCCGAAGTCCCCGCCATCGCCGTGTGGGACAGCATGAGGAAGGACTTCATCCGAACGTGTGTGCGGCATTCAGCTCTCGCCTGTAGGGTCCAGTCGCCACCAAACGTGGCCACATTGAATAATATTACCAAATAATAATATTGCTAAATAATAAAAAGGTGCCTAACTGCATCAAAACTATCATTGTGTCCTTTGTTGAGAGCGTATTAACGAGTGTAACAGGAATTTTGCAATACCCGGCACAAAGTGCATCGTATTATATACTGCAATATACACAATGTATCTTACTATATACTGCAATATACTCAGTACATCTTATTATATATTTAAATATGCAAAGTACATCGTATTATATACTGCAATATAAGCAGTATATCGTAATATATACTGTAATATACTAATTACATCGTATTATATACTGCAATATACGCAGTGTATCGTATTATATACTGTAATATACGCGGTATATCGTGTTATATGCTGCTCTATCCACAGTGTATCGTACTATATACTGAAAAATATTCAGTATAACGTATTATGATGAGAGTCCCTCAAGTGGATGAGAATTTGGTGTAATGCAACGGCTAGAGATTCAGTATGTAACAATTTCTAGGGATTTTACAATTTTAGGATTATTAAGAAACTTTAACACCCTCTTTCCCTCTATTTTTGGTCTAAACAGGTGCCAAAAAGATAATACGAGATTTAAAAGACGTGCTAAAGACGACCCGAGAGAGAAAGAGAGAGAGAGAGAGAGAGAGCACCAGTTTCTCACGGGGCATAATTGGAGATAATTGGAATAGTAACCACCATTCATTTAATTTAATGTTTAATATTCTCTTTTTAATATTATTATTATTATTATTTACAACATTGATTAAAATATATTTTGTATCGAAAGCCTCTTCATAAACGACCGAAATCGGATCAAAGAAAACAAATTTGTAAACAAAGAGCCCAAGAGAGCCAGCGTTATGTACCCTAAAATCCTAAATAAATAAAAAGAAAAACTATAAAAAGTACCACACCCGCTGAAGAAAGAAATACTGGGGATCCTTGCAATGACACTATAAAACTAAGGATAAAGAAGATAAAAATGTAGTGATATCTATTTGGTGATTTGTTATAGGAAGGAGGAATTTATAGTTGAGTCTTGTGCTATGGCGATGAAAGGACCCTTGATCGGCATTTGCGATTTCCTCAATTATTCTGTCATTTTAAAAACAAATTCAAACGCCTCTCACAGTGTCTTTATTTGCAACAGGGGATTTTCTTAGATTTTAAACCTATAATCTTTTTTAGGAAATTATAAGAACTCGTAGCAATTAAAAGCTAAATTCTATGTTAGCTCTATGTGCTAATCAACCTTTTGAAATGGTTATTTAAGCATTTCTAACACCGCAGTTGTAAATTTATATCTGTCAATCCTGTACTTGACACTAGAAGGAGGTTTGGATATCATGGAATTATGTATGCTATCGAAAATTGGTTCATTTGTTAATGCTTTGCGAGGGAAATGTTGGTGTTTTTTTTCTTTTCCCCTGATATGTACCTCATTTGGGAGAATTCGGTCCCTTGCCTCTCCTCCTCAAGGTTCACCCTTCTACTCCATATGACTTCCAAGTCATATAATTATCATTCCTAGCTTTGATCTTTAATTCCCTCACAGGCCTCGTCTGATGTGATACTCCAGTGTCTCTCTTTTACGGATTTCAAACAAACTGATAGGATTTTTTTTTCACTTTTTAAAAGATTTTCGAAAGTTTTATATCTCATGATTCCCAGACTTCCTCTTGAGAAAACTGGCCCTAAATCTCAGCCCAGATTTCCGTTTGGATCGTTCTATGGGACCTGTCACTAGAAATAGATAGTATGGGAATGAATAGTGTAAATAGCATTTTTTCCCTCTCCTCTCAACGGCCACTTACACAAAAACTCAAGTGGTCTCGATAGAAGTGGTTTGCTCTCGCGGTGATCTCGGTCTTTTATAGCTGTATCACCCTTCATTTCGATGCGGTTTTTTATTTTCTGTTTCTGTTTTTCCTTTACATTCCCACATGGTAGATTATGATCCCCTTTTTTCGCTAGTCATTTCGATTTTGTTTTCATAAAGGAAAATATTATTCTGTCCTGAGGACAATACCTCTGTTTTGTCCAGTAACTCTTCACTCAAGTCTCTGGATTCTATCCACAAAACCTGGTCTGCAAAACCTTAAGTTCTCCCACCTATGATCCTGCCATATACCTCCAGCCTTAAATTTACTATCCCAATACAAGATCAATTTTTCTTTCTCGATTTTTTTTTTCGAAGATTTAAGGCCGTACCTATGAGTATCTTTGTATTTGTACGAACTTGTTGCTGCTTATTTTTAATAACCTTGATGTACGGTATCATGGTCTTTGACAGACTCAGCTTTTTATTACTCTTCATGTTCTTATTTATTCTATTTTTACTGTCATCTCTAATATTTCATTCACGTCCAATAGGTAGTAAACGTGTCCTTGTGGATTACGCTAGTTTCATTTCTTCTCTCAAAAAAGTCTCAATAGTTTGGGTAATCTCCCGCGAGTGCTTTTTATTGAAAGCTTTTGAGGACACCTTTGTTATGATAAGTAGATGCACCATCCGAGTCAAACTCCATTTTCCATATGGTCTTCATTAGAGACCTTGAGTGTATCAAAGGTTAAGCTGCCATTGAGTTGATCAGCGGCAAACCTCACCAAGAAAGAAAGCGAAGGGGGAAAAGTGAAAATGCTTATACGGAAGGGGTAGAGAGGAGTCCTTCGGTAACGAAGATGACGTACTTATCCTCTAAATAATTAATAATTAGATTAGAATTATAGCAATAATAATAACAATAGAAATAGTAAGAACAAAATCGATAATAATTATGCTTCAACGTTTATTAAATCTTTGGTATAATAGTTTGGCGTCAGTTTTAGGATCTAGTTTCTGTGAAGGTGACTTCTTTGGTGACTTCTCAGGCCAAATTGAGAGGCACAGATCCTACCGCAAGTGGGACAGGAAATTTCTTGTGCGGGGTTAACAGGACTTCGTGCTACACGTTCATGTCTGCGGTTTTGTCGCTCGATCCTGGTATTCGTTCGAGCGACTTAAAACACGTCGACAGCCCGATGGACTGTTAATCTACAACTTTCTCGATCAGCGGCCAGAACTTCAAGTTGGTCAACAGGGATGTTGCATTGTCTGAGAGTGGCCTTTATTTGGTCTCTAAACCGCTTTTTTGGTCCTCCCGGAGAGCGGTCGCCATCCCTCAGCTCGCCGTATAGTATTTGGCGTGTTAGGTGACATTCAGACATCCTGACCACGTGACGGATCAATCGGATATAAAGCGTTTATTTTTCCTTCATCCCCTCATACTCCATAAAAATGGTCCATTAATTTGTATAATATAAATATACTCTACTCCATAACCCCTTAAATAGGAGTCTTTCAAACCATCATTACACCAATCCGCGCTATTAAGTGTAGTTAACCGTCATTCGAAACATTCCGGCCACACTCGCTACCGGATCCTCTCCTCGCTTCATTACTCAAAGATGCTCACAGAGGATCTTCTGCAAGAGGCAATTATGCCGGTGGCTCCAAGGTTTTGAAATCAGAGTTATCCTTCTCTTAGGTGGACCTCCTGTCGTCATGGCTACGAGCTCCACGGAGGTAACCTCTCTTAGTAAATAGTGTCAGCTTTTAAAAGGAATCTGGACGGGGATTCGAACTGCCGACCCAACGATTGCCGGGCAAGCGCGCTAACCACTCTACTAGCCGGAAGGGTAAACCATTCTAGACGGGAGGCTCATTGGAGCCCTCTTTCCTCTTTAGGACGATAATCAATCTTCAAAATGCACTGGATTCTCACTGTCAATTTGCTGGAGTTTCTGGTTCAGTAATTAGGCTTTATTTGAAAGTTAAAAAGTAAATGCTTATATAAGGCTATAATAATAAAAATAAGGAGAAGAAGAGGCAGGAGGAAGAGGAAGAAAAAGGATTAAGAAGAAGAAGAAGAAAGAGAATAATAATAATTGATTAAATCATATTAGAATAAATTAATAGAGATGGAAGGGAGGGATGAATGTTTTAGTTAATTCAAAAGAGGGACAGGTGTAAAAGGGATGCCCATGCAGCAAGTAACATCTGATTGCGAACCCTACCATTCACAGTCATCCTAAGTAATCTCCCCTTTAGAGTAATCGAGCTATATGCCTACCATTCATCTCCACTTTCCCTCTATTCACTACTCTCCTCATAAACATTCTGGCCAAGATGGTTTCGATGCTTTTTGTCTACCACATTTAAATAATAACAACAAATAATAATAATAATAAGAAGAAGAAGAAGAAAAAGAAGAATAAGATAAAAAGAAAAAGAACAAGGATAACAAATAATAATAACAATAAGAAGAAGAAGGATAACAAATAATAATAAATAATAGCAATAATAATAATAAATAATAATAATAATTTAGTTGGATGCTTGCGGTCATTATGGTGGATGAATTAGTAGAAATAATTCTTTTGATTCTCAAAAGCGGTTGAATCGAAACGACGCCTGGCACTCGCTGAAAGCTGTGGTGTCGTGACACAGTGCCAACAAGACGGAAGATTGAAGGTGTCAAATGGGATCAAATGACACCTTTAAGCGAGTCATTCTCCTCATAGTGATTAGATAATTGTGTCACCCCCCCCCCCACCCTCCAGCAAAGAAAAGAATATTGCAAGGGTTTTCGTCTTTTTTAACAAGACTTCTTTATGGTAGAGATGAAGGACTCGGGATCCTCTTTTGTTTATCAGTTGTTGGACTCGCGGACTATTTATTAATTTTTTAATCACCATAGAACAAGACTCTACTACAAATCCCCCTCTTCCCCCTCCCTATGCACACATCCTTCACTCGAAGCTAATTGATCAGAATTCGATAACCTTTTCTGCCAATGGTAAGCAACATTCTCAGAATTATTAGGACATTTAACTATTGTAGTTGTTTTTCATCAAATAACTGATGTCAACAAGAATTAATTGCTAACTCTCATTTGATCTCAACTTCAGTTCGTTTCCTTAATTTCTAAGTAAGTTTGGCTAACAAATCTTGTAGTAAGAAGAAAAAATAAAAATTCTATCGGAAAGACTAAGATAACTGAGTCAAATTCATTAGATGTCTCTCTCCTTTCTTAAAATTGGGAGGTTTCTAATGACAGTAGAATATCAAATCAAATCCATGCCGTAATACCTTTCCCATATACATATATATATATATATATATATATATATATATATATATATATATATATATATATATATATATATATATATATATATTGAGAGAGAGAGAGACAGACAGACAGACAGAGACAGAGACAGACAGATGGATATTGAAGTTTACAGCAATGGTAGCGTTATTAAATTTACTTGTATTTTCTATCCTCCTTACAAGTTTTTATGCCTTGGTCGTAAGGCGGGAAAGGAGGATGAAGAAAATGCAAGTTAAATTTAATAACATTACCATTGTTGTATACTTCAACAACAGTACATGTATTCAACATGCCTCTTACCTAAAATATATATATATATATATATATATATATATATATATATATATATATATATATATATATATATATAATGGAAGTAGTTTCCATTAAACTTATTATTTAATAACAACGTTTCAGGCTCCAAGCCTATCATCAGATCTGACAGAGAGAAATGTAGAAATATTTAAATTCTACCTTTTGAATTATTGGTATAAAGTAAAATTCAAATCAAAAAAGACAAAACACCATTTAAATGGGGAAAACTAAGGAGAGAAAGGGACGAAGCGAGTAACTTACCGGGTTGAGCCGTGAGGAAAACTCAACTGAATAAGTTAAGGAAGGGGGGAGAGGAAGTAAGCGCGGTGGATGGGGGGAATGGTTAAACAAGGAAGAGGGAAACCGCACTTGTGTCGTTATTAAGGGAAGGTTTCAATATTTTAATAGACATAGACTCTAATATACGAAGAGAGATTTCATTACTGCAATGTCCAAGGATTTTAAAATTTTCATGAGTGACATCATGTGAGATCTTATGGCTGGAATTTCTTTATGATTCAAAGGTTTGCCAGTTCTATTGCTAATACCCAGGTTAGAACACACCCTGGCCTCCAGAGAACGAACGGTGCTTCCTATATATATGGGATATAATGGTAAGCCACAGTATTTGAATCAAGATTTTATTTATAACTATCGGACTGGTTTCAGCAACATGCCATTTTCAACTAATAATGAAGACGCTGGGCAAGGAGCACAGTCTATATATAAGGTAAGACACATCCTAAACAAAATGAAACAGCAGCAAACAATCTAGAAAAAAATATACACGAGTAAATCTGGCGTGAATGACAAGCTAAACAAAATGAAATGGGGGCCGGAAACAATCTGGAGAGTTGCTAATCCCCAAACCTCATTGCATCTGGGGGCTTATAGATACAATTGGCGACTCTATCTGAAATTGCAGATAAGGTGGTTAATTTCATCCTGAAGGAAGATTGGGTCGCACGTTCTTTCCTCTTTCACCGAGCCTATATAACATGCGACCCAATCTTCCTTGAGGATGAAATTAACCACTTTATCTGGAATTTCATTGAACTAAAATATCCAATTCACCTCATAAATAGATGCCATTCCAAAGCAAGAAAAATCTTCTATGTCACCTCCACACCACGAAGGGATGATTTTAAATAATATATTAGTTTTCCATATGCTCCAGCCTTGGCTCTTCTAAAATAAAATGCGAACGGAAATAACATAAATATTACATTTAAATATTCAAATACCATTCGAAAAGCCATAGCTAGACTGCGCCCAATCAATCTCGACACTGGAGTTTACAGTATACCATTCTATAATTGCAAATTAACATACATCGGAGAGTCAGGCCACTTTAATTTGAGGGTGAAAGAACATTTAGCTGATATCAGTAGGTGTAGAATTGATTTTAACCTTGCAAAAATCATTTATAAATCAAACAATTATATTGAAAGGAGAATTGCGGAATCCATGATCATCAACAAAGTTGATAATTTCAATTTATCTGAAGGGCAATACAAATTTAACAAATATATAACGAATAGAGTCGCCAATTGTATCTATAACCCCCGGATGCAATGAGTTCCCGGCCCCATTTCATTTTGTTTAGCTTGTCATTCACGCCAGATTTACTCAAGTATTTTTTTTTCTCGATTGTTTGCTGCTGTTTCATTTTATTTAGGATGTGTCTTACCTTATATATACTGTACTCCTTGTCTAGCGTCTTCATTATTAGTTGAAAATGGCATGTTGCCGAAACTATTCCGATTCAGATATTGTGGTTTACCATTATCTTCCATATATATATATATATATATATATATATATATATATATATATATATGAATAACGTTACAGCCACGAGGAAAATGAAACAACGGAGAACTGCGAGGCCTTTCGACTAATGGTCCTTTACTGAGCAGACCATTAGTCGAAAGGCCTCGCAGTTCTCCGTTGTTTCATTTTCCTCGTGGCTGTAACGTTATTCATAAATTCCTCACGTTCCTTATTTTCGTGATTCAGTTATACATATATATATATATATATATATATATATATATATATATATATATATATATATATATATATATATATATATATATATATCACGGTGCAAATTAGTGGTGCGCGGTCATAAGACAAAAAGTTAAAAGAATTTTTTTATTGTATTTTAAGGTGACACGTCTCGTTACCCTTTACCCTTTCTGCCATCGTAGCATTAAGCACCCACCTCTCCCACATTCCGGTACAAAAATAAAACTTTACCCTTATCAATGTGCGATCGAGCAATCAAAAACTGTCTAAAAGAATCTTTCTCTGTCACTCCAGTTACAGACCCAGGCTCTAGGACTGGATGGCGTCAATTCATAAAAGAAATGCATTTTTCGTATTTACATTTCGCCATCAACACAGCCGTTGGCACAACCAATCAAATATTTATCGTATTAATTATAAGCAATATAATTACAAAAGAACCATTGCATTTCAAAAATAAAACACTGTCAATTAGAATATGAATGATAATGCTTACATTGAAATATATTATTCATTTAAGAAATGTAATCTCTCGTATTGGAAGCAAATGATGAATATAAGAAAAGGAGACTCACTGGGATCATGATTCACTCACTGCCAACTCCTACCACGTCTTACAGGTAACTGAGGTAGGAAGTTGAATGCCTTTGTATTTATACTTCATAATATGAGCGTTTGTCTTCAAGAAGTTGAAAGATAAAGTTAAAACATCTCTATATTATAATTGAGAAAATGAGTTTTTAAAATAATCACTTAAACAAGTCCAATAGGCAAAACCCAATACCAAACCCTATAACTAAGGAGGGGGGGAGTTAACAGATCTGCATTAGGCGCTAATCGTTTGACAGTGTGAGTATCAAGATATAAAAGGTAAAAAGATCTAAATTCTGCTTAAATATAATAAGGAAGAAATGTATTCCATAATGTAGAGAGTGCGTCAAGTATGGATCGGGCAAGTTTGACTAAATCGTCTGCTCGTTTCTTTCTTAATGGCAAAGGGCCACAGAATTTCACGAGTAATCTTTCTCTGCACATACCTACGGATCTTATTAATACTGAAGAGGCTGTGTTCGGTCATGTTCTTCCTCTCGTCTTACATATTAGAGATCACAGAATTCCAAATTTCACAGCACCGAATATCTATTCGAGGCTTGCTCAAAAATAAAAGGATAAAGGTAGAAATCAGTGCTGTAGGATAAGTAAAGGAAGAGAAGATATGAATTAATTTCACAACTATTATTTGTTATATTTTAAAATAATATTTATCGATTCTAGAGTTAAATATACGAGTATATACTGTATTGATTTCGACGACATTTCAAGGCAAGTTATTCCAAATTTGCCTTATTTTATAAGAAGAGAAATTTTGTACTATCGCAGTGTTAAATCTTTGGTTTATTAGCTTGAAATCGCTATTTCTAGTTGCTCCTCGATTATCTAGCTGAATTATTGAGTCATAATTTATATTAGCGAACCCGTTTAATATTTGAAAGACTTCCGTAAGTTGTTTGCGGAGAGGCAGATCTTTCAGTGAAAGTAAATTCTTATGTCTCAGCCTTTCTTCAAACGTTCTATTTATAAATTCAGGAATTTATTTCGTTGCTCAACGCTGGACGCGTTCCAATATTGCAATGTCCTTTTACAGTATAGAAACCAGAATTGTACGGCATACTCCAAATAAGACCAAAACACTTTATATAAGGGAAGAATAACACTTTTAGATTTAAAATCAACATTTCTGGCTATGTATCCTAGAACCCCATTGGTTTTTTATAAAGCTACAGTGCATTATTTCGAGAAAAAAAATTATATAATTCGAGATTAAATCACCTTAATCCTTTTCCGTGTTTACTTCTGAGATTATCATAACATATGTCCATTAACTTACACTTTTCAACATTGAATTACATCTGCTAACTTTTCGACTATTTTACTACTCTACCTATGTCTTTTTGCAAGTTTTCACAGTCAGTATGATAGTTTGTTATAATACCAAATTTCGTGTAATCAGAGAATTATCAAATTTGACACGATAAATTCATATCAAGATCATTATGAATATATATTTAAAACAGCAATGGCCTGAGGAGTGATTTCTAAGGGGCGACGCTAGATAAGGATGCCCAAGTTGAACTATTTCCATTGACAAAAAATCTCTTCTTACGGTTTCCCAGACAGTCTTCACGGCATTTTCGTACGTTGCCCCCTATTCCGTGCGATTTTAGCTTTATTAAGTCTTTTGTGTGGGATTTCATTACAGCTTTATCTTGGTCAAATGTTGTTATCGTTACGCAAAAAATCAAGGGAAATTAGATAAGCGCGAACGTCTGCATCGAAAGCCGTGTTGTGTCATTTATTAAATAAGTTATGTGGTGAATATAGCAATGAGTAGCAGACTTTCACACTGCATTGGTAACCTCTGTGATACGCTCTTCATAAACGACAAACAATTGAATGTATACAATAGAATAATCCAACAGCCTTAAAAAGAACCGTATTAATTAGGTATTTTAACTTTCACTATTGCCGTTGCAGTAAACGGGATCATTTTCACCCACCCTTGGCAGAAACGGGTGCCAGATGTAGTGTGAAGGCGATTACCCATTACTATACTAACCTCATACCATCACTGCTTACATTACAGATTTCCTTACTAATGAGTAAGTTATTGACCTCCAGGTGTTCCACGATCCCCCCTCTAAATATGGACTCAAAGAGTTAGCCTATAGGTATGCCACCCGTTTATGGTGGGTGGAATGAATGGTTATGATTCGGCTTGGGGCTATCGGCTGCTGTTGGTTAGGCCGTAGAATTCAATCTGACTCCAATTGAAAGTTCAGATGTCCGCTGATTATCCACTTGTAGGCTGTGTTAACGGTAACCGGCTTATTACTTGGCAGATATAAGGAAATGAGAAGAAAATGGCGGTTTTGTAAGTTTTAATCTTTGTCTTATAGCCACCTCAGTTCCGACAAGTGAAATTGCTTAGTTCCTGCTTTGACGTGTGTTCACGTCCTTGTATCGGTGTTTACAGACTCAGTGTTCCTTGTATTTCTCTCTATGTCAGACTCCCTGTGTGTGTTTATTACAAGTCTTTTATTATAACAAAATATTAAGGGGGTGACAAGCCTCAACAACCTCAAGCAGCACATCAAGAGGACCCATCCAGCTAAGTTCATGCAGTTTGAGGAGAAGGTCAAAGCAGGTTCATCTCGTGGAAAAACCAAGAAGAGGGTTTCTTCTGGTCCCAACAGCGGCAGCAGCACTTCGGAATTATCGAGTCTATTTTCACCTCCTTCTGGCAAGAAAGCACGTCATCAAACCATTGCCAAGTCCTTTGGCATCGCTACTACTGGCAGTGACATACCCCAGGCTGCTGTGGATCAAAGTATTATGGACCTGTTTGTAGCCAACATGCTGCCATTCCACGTTGTAGAGTCTGACACGTTCGAGAGGCTGATCAAGACGCTGAACCCCAGCAAGAGCTCTATGTCGAGGAGGACACTGGGCAGGCGAATCGTGATTTGCATACTGACTTGAAGCAGTACTTGATCAGGTAATTGACTAATTGACATAATTTTATCTTTTTATACTTGAGTTAATTTATATTTCCAATATTTAAATTTTAACTTAAAAACTTAAAATTTAAAACTTATATTTTTTTCAAATTTCAGAGTTCTTGGCGATGTCAAGTGGGTGGCCACCACAGCTAACTGCTGGTCTGCCCACAAGAAAGGCTACCTGGGCATGCCTGTCCACTGGTTGGACCCCACCACCAGGCAGAGGCAGAAAGCAGTGCTCGCGTGCATCAGGCTGAAAGGCCATCATACCTATGATGTGCTTGCACGGCGATGGTCAACGTCCACTATGAATTACATACACATTGAGAAAAAACTCACCATGTTAAATAGTTGATAGTATATTAATATTACTTATTAGACTATTAGTCTATTAGTTCTATTAACAATTTGCATCGGAAAATTTTTTCACATAAATTGTAGATTATTTTTATTTAGAAACTCAATTCAATTGTAATATTTAATGACTGTAATTTTATAAAAAAAAAACTTAGACTGACTTTCTATTCCAGGACTACCACAAACAATTGTAGAAACTTTGTAAAGGTCTTGGTCCAGTTTGGGACAGAGGATGACACACTGACAGACCTGCCAGTAGTTCATAATGTAGACACTGACCCTGATGATGCTGCTGAGGCTACCCTGTTGGCTGGATCCTTAGACGAGCAGGAGTTGGATTATGTCTCCCTGGAAGACTCCCTGGTTGTGCCTGACGATGTCGATACTATAGTTGGCAATCCCATCAACCTGCCAGCCCACATGAGGTGTGCTGCTCACACCTTTAGCCTAGTGGCCAGCAAGAATGCAGATGCTGCACTGCAGAGTGCAGTGTTGAAGAGGTTCTACAGGGCTGCCATTGCAAAGGCACGTGCCCTCTGGAACCATTGGGATTGCAGCACTGTGGCAGCAGATAGCATCTACGCTGAGGTGGGGAGGAGGCTGGTTGTCTCCAACACGACGAGGTAGAGCTCTACCTATAACTCTGTGGTGGTTCTCAACACCATCCTGAAAAGTATTAGGCCTGTTCTCAACAGTCATGACCCAGTTGAAAGTCAACAGCTTCAACGACTAGGATGTCAACTAATAAAACAATATTATATATATTATTATAATATATCTATTATTATTATTTTAATTTCGAAAATTTACTAATTATCCATTGTTTTATTTCCAGGTCATGTCACCCGTGGCCAAAGCGCTTGAAAAGATCCAGGGGGAAGAACAAGCTTACCTTTGGACTCTGCTGCCAACAGTTTAGGCTCAAGGACTTGAAGTCCAAGGGCCTCGTCTACTGCAGCCCCTTGGTCGACACACTTTTTACAGGCATCGACAAAAGATTTAGGACCCTCCTGTAGGATGAGGAATGCCAGCTGGCTGCTGCCTTCCACCCCACGTTTCGCCTCATCTGGTTGGATAAGTATGACAACACCAAGGTCGCCAAGGTGAGGAAAAGCATGGAGGGTAAGTTCGAGGAGGCCATGAGGCAGCAGTCTTACGAACTGAGCAGCAATAGTGGAGGCAGCAACAACGAGGAGGAGAGGGATGACATCTTCAGAGGTGTAACTCAGCCAACAGAGAGCAGCAGGAACCACATATCACTCAAGAACAAGGCCCAGAACCTGGTCAAGATTGGTTGGAGACCAACTCCAAGGACTTGCTGACAGATGCTGCCTTCTTGGGTGAGCAAGTGTTGCTGGACTCGTTCATCAAGTTCAACACAGCCATGTCCTCCAGTGCTGCAGTGGAGCGTTTTTTCTCTATAGGCAAGGACATCTTGAGGGCCAATAAATCATCCCTGTCTGATGAAAACTTTGACATGCTAATTTTCATGAAGGGCAACATGCAGCTCATGAACAAAATGGGGAGCGAGAAGAAGAGGAAAAATTAAATTATGTATATATCGTGTTTTTCTTTTTTTTCTTTATCAATAATATTGTGTTATATTTAAGTTTTTTACCCTTTTTGGCTCTAAAAGACTTTAAAATATTAAAAAAGGTCCCAAACTATGAGATCAGCCTTCTTTAGATCTTTTAAAAGTTAAAACTATGAAATCAGTCTTTTTTAACTCTAAAGCAAAAAAACTCTAATTTGGGGGTTCTAAAGCCCTTAAAAAGACCAAAAAAAGGCTGATTTTGTAGTTTCGGCAATTTTTAAAGGTGGTTTTAGGTGGTTTTAAAGCAAAAACTGATTTTATTTTATGATAAAAATTAACGTTAACGATTTATCTCTAACTTCCGTTACATTTTTGAAGGATTAACTGATTAACAGTTATCGAAGTTAATTTTTTGGTTAAGGGATTTACGGTTAAGAAAGTTAACCTTTCGATTAACGGTGCCTACCTTTGTACATTTGCTTCTTTTTACCTCTTTAGGAACAATTCTATCGATAATAACTTTTTTGCAAATTATCCAGAAGTCTTAACATCTTACTTTCTAATTATCTATAGTGAAATTCTATCGATAATAACTTTTTTGCAAATTATCCAGAAGTCTTAACATCTTACTTTCTAATTATCTATAGTGAAAATGTTTATGTCATTGTCGTAGGTAAGTGTAGAGGTTTGTTACTAATTCTCTATTATTTAATAAATTATATAAACAAATATCTTATAATGCTAATTTTTAAATTGTTAAAAGTAAACTATCACCTACAATACAGCACCTGCTCTCCTTAAAGGTAAAATGCCTATCTTTGATACAAAAGTCAATCCTGTGATATCTAACCTCTTCTTTTCAAGGTGTATTCCGCACATTGCCTTATTGTGATTCTTGGTTTTACTTATTTCCCTCTTTAGTCAATTAAAGCAAAATGTTGCATGGAATTTCATTAAGCCCCCCCCCCTTCCCAACTGTCGCGACAGCAAGTTATTTGTGTCTTAGACGATAAAAACATTCAAAACATTCAAACAAATATTCAAAACATTCACAACATTCAAACAAATATTCAAAACATTCACAACAAAAACAGTCACAACATTCAAACAAATATTCACAACATTCACAACATTTAAACAAATATTCAAAACATTCACAACATAAATATTCACAACATTCAAACAAATATTCAAAACATTCACAACATTCAAACAAATATTCAAAACATTCACAACAAAAACATTCACAACATAAATATTCAAAACATTCACAACAAAAACATTCACAACAAAAACATTCACATTCAAACAATATTCAAAACATTTTATTAATATTTAATATCTTCACCATCTGGTCCGGATTATTACTAAGGACATCTTCTTCATCCTGAAGGGGTCCTAGGCACTCTCTAATTGGCTTGCGATTATTTACATATCTATAAAAAAACGCTTTTAAATAATTATACATTCATTTCCTGGGCGTTTTCAACTTTTAAAATTTTACCACAATTTAAAAGTTTCAAGCGGGAATGAAAATGATCAAACTTACAAGATTCAAATTTCGGGATGAGATGAAAGTTCTCATGAACATTTTTAGGAATGTTTAAATTGAATCGAATTATATTATGATCACTGTTTCCAAGTGTGTCACCACTCACTAACGTGCATAATCTCTACTAATTTCTCTTCATTTGTCAAAAGTAAGCCTAAGATATTCTCTTGAACGGTCGACCCATCTACTTTTTAATGCAGGAAGTTATTTATAATTTCTAGAAGTGAATTTCCTACATTCTTCGCCTTTTCATTTCTAAAATCTACGTTCAGGAATTTTAAATTTCCGCACAAAACCAATACTTGATGTCAAATTAAGGCCGAAAGCGTTTCAAATAGAATAATATTGTACTCTTTTATTTACTTTAGTGGCCTATTTACCACGAGGAAATTTATTTTATTACTATTTATAACAAGTTCAATAGTTAAAATTCCAGGAGTAATATCTATATTTATGCATAAAAACCCTTCCACTTCTTCCTATAGAACTATCTTATTCAAAACCACTAACTAAGTGATTTGAATTCTCCAATAAGCTCTCGTTTAGTGCTTTCTATCAATATCTCCGTAAATGCGATAATATCAAAATCTTTTTTCGCAACTAAGCTCTTCATTTCATCAATCTTGTTTCTCAAGCTGCACGCATTTAAGTAAAAGCATGAAAAATTTAGTGTTAGATTTCTAAAACTTTAGCTATGTGTATGATTATTACTTAGTTGTGAACAGCACTCCATGTGCTCACATAGGAGAGTTCTGTTTGAAAATTCCTCAAAGAGTTATTTGTCTTACCAGTCTCACACACCTACTCCGCTCAAATGCAAGCCGTCACTCCAGAATAGCTCATTGCGCTCGTAAAGTTGTTACTGTATGAAGCTCTTCCTTAGAAAACTTTCGCCGCATCTATTCTCATTATTATTATTACTTATATATATATATATATATATATATATATATATATATATATATATATATATATATATATATATATATATATATATATATATATATATTGAGGATAAATCCCAGAGCCACCAGAAACGGATGCAACATCTTTTAATGTCTTATTACGTTTCGAAAACTACGAGTTTTCATCTTCTGGCTAGAATAAGTCTACTAAAGTTAATACATTTGAAGAAACCAAGAAAAGGCCAACAAGACATTGAATTATTTTAAAAGGTGACCAATTATAAAATATCAATAAAATGTGGTACAAGTAAAAATTTTTAAATATGACTTGGCAATAGTTAAAGATAATAAATTTAAGCTTTGTTTTTAATTTTTTAAATACTGTAAAAGTATAACAAGGGGCTAGTATATATATATATATATATATATATATATATATATATATATATATATATATATATATATATATATATATATATATATATATATATATATATATATATATATATATATATCTTTCATGAACGCAAAAGAATGATGAAATGAATCGAGCAAACAGCAAGAAACAGAAAAACGATAATTTTTCTTCGGAAATGTTATACCAGCGACCTACACTGGGGTACACCAGCTGCAACACCAACTCTCTCGACTCACTGGGCCAGTACGTCAGTGGGGAGGAGCTGCTTGGGGATAGCGGACGTCCACGTTAGCTGAATCAATCTAGATGGAATCGGACAAAAAAAGGTATTAATTCGCAAAAAAATCCGTGCTGAGGTGGGATTCGAACCGTGCACGCTGAGGCAGCGAGCAACCGCTTTTCTCAATTAAACCATCCCTTAGACCACTCGGCTACGCGGAAGACAAAAATCTTACGCAAGATTAATCGGGACTATGAAAGAGAGAGAAATTAATAGGGAATTAAAAGGACAAAGGAGAGTTGAGGTAAACACGCGGTGAATATACAAAGTATAAATCTTTCATGAACGCGAAAGAATGATGAAATGAATCCAGCAAACCGCAAGAAACAAAAATACAGGATAACTTTTGTTCGGAAATAAGAACATAAGAAAAGAAGGAGACTGCAAAAGACCATTCATGGCCTACACTTGGTCATTCCTAAGTGCGCTCACTGCTACTTGTGTACATAACTTCTTGCTCAGATGACCCATGTCAAAGTGCAACACATAAGAATAAAATAAATGACGCAGGCAAAATACACTTAACTTTCTTCCGCCATCCAATCAAGCTGAATCAAAAATATGATACATAATGTGGAGAAATGGCTACATTAAGCCTCCTGGAGGAGTATAGATACATTCAAGCCCCCCCCTCCCTTCATGAGGAGAAGCGTGGGAAAGGTAGCCGGCGAAAATGCTTACCATGTGTGATCTCCTCACCGCTGTGGGCAGTTGGAGCTAACATATGTTTGAAGGCGACCACCTAAGGTCCTTAAACGACGCTCTAACGATCGCATGACCTACGAGACCCATAAACCTGTGGTTAGGAAAAAAAAACGGTGCGAGTCAGAAGGCACGCCAAGTAGCGGTGCGGTTACGAGCCTATAATTTGCGAGCTGACTTGGGCACCCCAGTGCCACCTCAGGAATTCTCGCTCTCCCCAGATGCTAACTCACCATTCGCTCCCCCCCCCCTTTTGCATCTGTGGCCTGGTCACTTCCCCCTTTAGATGGGGCGGCAATCCTCCTATAAATAAGCCCCGCAAAGAAAGAGAAGAGGATTATCTGAAGTCGATACGCCAGAGTAGGATTAGGTCGTGAAGATCGATCCATCGGCTAGACAAGAAGATTTTTAGAAGTCGATTCGCCAGAAGAAAGATTAGTTCGTAAAGATCGATCCTTCAGCCATACAAGACTATTTCCGTGAGAAACGATAGGATCAGATTGAGAAAATCGATCCCCCCCTTTCAGGGCCGTATTAACCTAATTAGTCAAGTTTTATATGGGTGCCATACCGAAGAAGCCTTTTCCGTCTGCAAAGAAGCCCGACTGAAGAAAAGCAAAGCCGCTCACACTCGAGTGAATCTCACATCTCAAGCACCGAAAGAGTGAGAGGAGAAGAACCCTGCCCCAACGAGCTCCCGTTCTTTAATTACGTTGAAGAATCATCACCCGGCACAGGCGACAAGCAATCCCTCCTCGAAAATTCAAGCAGCGACGAAGCAACACTTCAAAGCGAGAGATAAGTCCTCCAGCGACATCCGGCAATCCTTAATACCTACCTGTAAGTTAACAATAACATTTATATATCTATTGCGATAGTAGAAGTTTAGTACATCCCACGTTTTAAAGGAGAGTAGAAACCATTATTCTTGAACCGAGGTAATATGTGTTTGTAGATGACAGTACATCAATTTAATGTTTTAGGCTAAACAAATAGGGTCGTGATAAAAATACTAATTGGCAATTGGTTTGTTTATCGGAAGCCTACTTGTTTATATTTTGTCATTTGAGGCCAAATATAGAAATGTTTTTACTGTTGGTTTGTAATATTTAATTTAAAATACATGTTTATTTTTGGTAGATTCTGGTGTTTCCTCTTATCCCTATGTGTTTAAAAATAGCTCTTCCTTAAGGACTAAACCACTAAAATAGCACTCTTAGAACAAAGCCTACTTCATCATAGAAGAAGTAACTCACGCCCCTTAAAGCATACCGCTACTAAAAGGGTGTCAAAGCGTAGAGTGATCAAAGCCAAGGGTCATTCTACGACATATTATAAAAGTGGTGTCAGGTCTAGAGGTTTTATATTAGAAAGAACCCAGCAGTGTCTATTTAAGGAAGAGCTAACACATAAAAGGAACACCAGGAATAATAGAATATTTGACGAGTGGGAAATTGGTAAAGTTAGAGGTGGATACCATCTAAAGGTAATTGTTAGGCCAAGTGGTAAGTTTCTGTGGTGGAATAGGTCAGGCTTGATTAAAAACAAGGTAGATGACTGACATAAGCGCGATGGAATTGTTTGACCTTTATCGGAAGCAAGGTCAAAGCCTCGGACTGGAAGGAACCGAGCTGAACTCGTTTATTCAGGAGAAAGAGAGAAATGAAAGAGAAGAAAGAAGAGAGGAACGTAAAATGAAAATGGAAGCTGATGAAAGAGAGAAGATAAGGGCCCACGAAAGAGCTCTTAGTAAAGACCAGTTAGAGGTGCAGTCAGTGTCATCTAAAACAGGAGTGTCACCAGCGGCCAGCATGAAACTCCCGGAGTACAAGAACGAAGAAGATTTATGCTCATATCTCTCCCATTTTGAGAAAATATTTGAAGTCAATAATTGGGACCTAGAAGAAGATGGGGTCGCCAGACTGTTACCGCTACTCAATCGTAGGATGAGAGAGATATTCGTATCTTTACCCTCAGAAGCGACTGTGGACTATTCCACTCTCAAAGCCGAACTTCTCTCAGCTACAAACCTTAACCCGGAAGAATATAGGATGAAGTTCAGGCAGTCTCGTATAAGACCTGGACAAACGTACAAACATTTTGGCTTTGAGCTTCGTCGAAGCCTACAGTTTTGGATGGAGTCAGAAGGGGTAGAGAACGAAGTCGCTGCGGTCGTCGACTTCATGCTTAGAGATCAGTTACTAAGTACACTACCCCAGGAAATCTGTGCATTCGTTAAGGACCGAAAAGCTTCTACCTTCAACGAGTGCCTAGACGAGGCTGACCTCCACGCGGTAAATCATCGGTTATATCCTAGGGAGTACAAGAAAGAGAAGGCTCCCTCCCCAAAGAAAAATGGGCCGCCACCCAGGCATTTACAGAAGAAGCCCTTTAAGTTCGCAGCAGCAAAAGGAACTTATAAACTAAATTTTGGAGGAGAAAAAATCAAAAAGAAGTTAGGATTCCACAAGGATCATACCCTAATACCGGCACGTATCCCAGGAAGCCCGTCACTTGTTATACCTGCGGGATAATAGGTCACCTGAGTTTCCAGTGCCCACAGAACTCCCGACTGAGGAAGACCTCGAGACAACAGGTGCAAAATCTGACTGCCGCGATCCCAGCAGGACAAGCTGATTCGTCCTACGTCCCCGTGCCAACATCCGAAGGGCCCCAGCAACAGGTAAACTTTCTATTCAACAAAAGTTCGCCAGGCGGCCTACAATTTGAAGAGGGCACTGTTAATGGGTGCCGAGTATCCACTTTAGTCAGAGACACCGGATGTACGTGCATAGTGGTATCCGACAAGTTGCTGCCCCCAGTAAACCCTGCCCATAAGAAATTCGCAATCGTCCACGACTTTTTAGGACGCGACAATCGATTCCCCGTCGTGAGATGTCACATACAATGCAGATATTTCACCGGTTGGACGGACGTGGTAGTAGCCCCGATTAAGTTCTGCGCAGTACTAATCGGACAAAACCCCCTAATTCCCCAGCAAGAAGTGGCCCAACAAGTAGTCACCCGGGCACAAGAAGCCCAGAGGAAAGAGCAACCTGCTAAGTTGACCCCGAGGATTACCCTCGAAGACAATGGGTTCAAATTGACTTCCTTCGCCAGTGCTCAGAAGGAATGCCCCACTCTTAAACCTCTATGGGAGAAAGCTATTAAAGGTGAAATTCTCCAAGTGAAAGGAAAGAAGCCTATCCAGTATATCGTAGAAGACTCACTTCTCTACCGTACTATCAGCGAGGAGGATAAGGAGAACAAGAAAGCACTGTGTGTACCTCAAGAATACACGCAAAGAATTTTGAATACCGCGCATGATGGAATATTAGCCGGACACTTTGGGCACAACAAAACGGCGCAGCAGATATTCCGACACTTTTATTGGCCCCAGGCCGCCAGGGAAATTGTGGCCTATTGCCGATCATGCGACGTGTGTCAGAAGGATCCATCCAGAGGACGGGTACCTCCCGCTCCCTTACAAAAGGTGCCCGTTATTACCGAACCTTTCTTTCGAGTGGCAATTGATTTGGTGGGACCAATTCACCCCCCTTCAAGTAGAGGACACTCCTACATCCTCACCCTAGTGGATTGTGCCACCCGGTTCCCAGATGCCGTGGCCCTACGGAAGATTGACTCTATTTCCTGCGCGGAAGCATTAATTTCAATTTTTGCACGAGTAGGCCTGCCTAAAGAAATTCTATCTGATAGAAGGCGCCAATTCACCTCAGAATTGATGGAGTATTTTAAAAAACTTCTGTTAGTCAAGCCAATTTTTACGAGTCCATTTCATCCAGCCGCTAACGGAAACTGCGAGAAATTAAACGGGACTCTCAAAAATATATTGAAGAAGTTGTGTCAAAACAACCCTACACAGTGGCACAGATACCTGCCTGCAGCCCTTTTCGCCTGCCGAGAAATACCTCATCGGACGTTGGGATTCTCGCCCTTTGAGCTATTATACGGGAGAAATGTGCGAGGGCCTATGAGTATTCTTAAGGAATTATTTTCCAACGCGAAGCTCGAGCAAGAAATCAAATCGTCTTACGCCTACGTGATGGATATGCGCGAGCGCCTAGAATACTGCTCTGGCTTAGCTCGAGAGAACGCCGAGAAAAATTTAGCCAAATACCGGGACTATTTCGATATGAAAGCAAAGGCTCGAAAATTAAAGGCAGGAGATGAAGTCTTATTATTACTCCCGACCGAAAATAATAAGTTATGGGCCCAGTGGAAGGGACCGTTTGAAGTAATCGAGGCACGGGGTCCCGTCGATTACTTGATAGATACCCCAACAGGGCGAAGAACCTATCATATAAACATGCTAAAAAAATATCACCGCCGCGCGTGCATAAAGAATATTACCCTTCTAGACGAAGAAGAACCGATGGATGCCGTTTACCCGGGTACGCCCCTGCAAGTCATACACACCGTGTGTGTGGAACAAGACGAGGAATACGAACTTCCCTCGCTCTCACCTACCCCGGAAGACCCTGGGGTGGATTTAAAGATAAATCCCCACTTAGAAATTCAACAAAAAGCGGAAATGTTGAACTTGCTCATGGAATTCCCAGAAGTCATTTCTGAAAACCCCGGATGTGCCAAGGATTTTTTTCATGAAATAAAACTAAAAACTAATTCAGTGGTTCGGAGCAAACCATATCCTTTACCAATCCACCTACGAGAAGCCTTCAATAAGGAAGTCCGGAATTTACTAAAATTGGGAATTTTAGAGCCATCGGAGTCCGATTATTGCTCCCCCATAGTAATGGTTAAGAAACCGGATCAATCGTTTCGGATGTGCGTGGACTTCCGAAAATTGAATTCAGTTACCGTTTTCGACGCCGAGCCCATCCCACTAATAGATCAAAATCTCCATTTATTTGAAGACGCTAAATTCATCACCGAATTGGATTTGTGTAAAGCGTACTATCAAATACCTCTCGCTAAGGAGTCCAAAAAACTGACGGCTTTTGCGACCGAGAGAGGTCTGTTACAGTTTACCAGGCTACCCTTCGGACTACTTACAGCCGGTAGCAATTATAATAGGATGATGAGGCGAATTATCGCTGGACTAAGCGACGTGTCGTTTTACTTCGACAACGTGTACGTAGCTACCCGTACATGGGAGTCACACTTACACGCCCTACGCTCATTGCTGGAGAAATTGAAGGAGCAAGGTCTAACCGCCGGGCCGACCAAGTGTTATTTTGCCTACGAATCCATTGACTACCTGGGATTCAAAATAGGACAAAAACACTTGACTACCCAGCAAGAAAAAGTGGACGCCATAGTCAAGATGCCCCGGCCGAAAACCAAGAAACAACTCCGATCGTTTATGGGAGCGGCCTCGTTCTATAGTCGTTTTGTACCACACTTCGCTTCCATTGCGGCCCCACTGAATGATTTGTTAAAAAAGACAGCGTCAGACCCTGTCACGTGGAACCCTCATGCAATAACTCAGTTGGAGATTCTAAAAGGAAAACTCGTAACTGCGCCCATTCTTCGCTTACCAAATCCCAACAAGATCTTCGGTCTTCGCTCGGACTCTAGTCGGGACGGGCTAGGCGGAGTATTGCTTCAATACGAAGATGACGAAACAGCCTATCCCATAGCTTATGTCAGTAGGAAACTGTTGAGTAGAGAAAAAGCCTACGCTACTATCGAAATCGAAGCTTTGGCCATAATATGGTCCATAGGTAAATTCAAATATTATCTAATAGGGCGCGAGTTCAAGTTGGAATGCGACCATAAACCGTTGTCATACTTAGGTAAAAATAAGTGTAAGAATGGAAGACTCCTGAGATGGAGTTTACTCTTGATGGAGTACCAGTACTCCATTCACTACATAAAAGGGTCCAACAATTGTATGGCCGACTCGTTAAGTCGGAACCCTGTCGACGATTAAGGAGCAGCCCAACTATTGTATTATAGCAAAGTTAAGTGTAAATCAGTAGAATTGTAAGTAAATAGGGGCGAGTAACCCCCGAGTGGTAGGTAAGAAAATCCTAAGTTGGCACAGTAATATAGGAATTAATGTAAGGTCAGGTGAAATGTTATCGAGGCATTCCCGAGTGAACTAGAATTTATTGTATAATATAATGTTCCGTAAGTTACCAATGTATATTATTGTAAGCGTCGGATTGGAACCCCCCCCCCCTCCCGTTATTTTCTTAAGAATGGAGGTAGATGTGGAGAAATGGCTACATTAAGCCTCCTGGAGGAGTATAGGTACATTCAAGCCCCCCTCCCTTCATGAGGAGAAGCGTGGGAAAGGTAGCCGGCGAAAATGCTTACCATGTGTGATCTCCTCGCCGCTGTGGGCAGTTGGAGCTAACATATGTTTGAAGGCGACCACCTAAGGTCCTTAAACGACGCTCTAACGATTGCATGACCTACGAGACCCATAAACCCGTGGTTAGGAAAAAAAAACGGTGCGAGTCAGAAGGCACGCCAAGTAGCGGTGCGGTTACGAGCCTATAATTTGCGAGCTGACTTGGGCACCCCAGTGCCACCTCAGGAATTCTCGCTCTCCCCAGATGCTAACTCACCATTCGCTCCCCCCCCCCCTTTTGCATCTGTGGCCTGGTCACTTCCCCCTTTAATGGGGCGGCAATCCGCCTATAAATAAGCCCCGCAAAGAAAGAGAAGAGGATTATCTGAAGTCGATACGCCAGAGTAGGATTAGGTCGTGAAGATCGATCCATCGGCTAGACAAGAAGATTTTTAGAAGTCGATTCGCCAGAAGAAAGATTAGTTCGTAAAGATCGATCCTTCAGCCATACAAGACTATTTCCGTGAGAAACGATAGGATCAGATTGAGAAAATCGATCCCCCCCTTTCAGGGCCGTATTAACCTAATTAGTCAAGTTTTATATGGGTGCCATACCGAAGAAGCCTTTTCCGTCTGCAAAGAAGCCCGACTGAAGAAAAGAAAAGCCGCTCACACTCGAGTGAATCTCACATCTCAAGCACCGAAAGAGTGAGAGGAGAAGAACCCTGCCCCAACGAGCTCCCGTTCTTTAATTACGTTGAAGAATCATCACCCAGCACAGGCGACAAGCAATCCCTCCTCGAAAATTCAAGCAGCGACGAAGCAACACTTCAAAGCGAGAGATAAGTCCTCCAGCGACATCCGGCAATCCCTAATACCTACCTGTAAGTTAACAATAACATTTATATATCTATTGCGATAGTAGAAGTTTAGTACGTCCCACGTTTTAAAGGAGAGTAGAAACCATTATTCTTGAACCGAGGTAATATGTGTTTGTAGATGACAGTACATCAATTTAATGTTTTAGGCTAAACAAATAGGGTCGTGATAAAAATACTAATTGGCAATTGGTTTGTTTATCGGAAGCCTACTTGTTTATATTTTGTCATTTGAGGCCAAATATAGAAATGTTTTTACTGTTGGTTTGTAATATTTAATTTAAAATACATGTTTATTTTTGGTAGATTCTGGTGTTTCCTCTTATCCCTATGTGTTTAAAAATAGCTCTTCCTTAAGGACTAAACCACTAAAATAGCACTCTTAGAACAAAGCCTACTTCATCATAGAAGAAGTAACTCACGCCCCTTAAAGCATACCGCTACTAAAAGGGTGTCAAAGCGTAGAGTGATCAAAGCCAAGGGTCATTCTACGACACATAAAAACTAAAAAAATTTCAACTAAATATAAATAACTATTTAAAACATAAACCCGTAAAAAAACAACACCAAAGAAATGAAAAAGTGATCTACTGAGGGCGCTTTGAAATACAACTTTTCATTAAAGCGTCAGGTCAGGTAATGTAACCCCGTCATGTACTTCTTACATCGTTTGCTTCTGAAAAAAATATATATATATATATATATATATATATATATATATATATATATATATATATATATATATATATATATATATATATATACGAGTATACGAGCATAACGAAAAATTAAAATAAGCTTCTTCAGCGAAAACTTGTTCCTATGTATGTTTAGATTTAGCTTTGTTGAAGTACTTTTATTGTAATTATATTTTCCTGCAGTTATATATGAAAATAAATTGAAAATGACAATGCAAAAAAATAGAGTGTCAAAACAAAGATTTATCTACAAGTGGGGCTAGCGTCGCTCCCCAAATTCAAAATTATCTAAATTAGGCTCCGAACGTTTATTAAGCGAGAGGAACACAATAATATCTCCTTGCACAAATAACATTAAGTGCTCTAAATTCAATTTGAATAGACATCGAACCCAACAAACTTAATGAAATTTACACACTAGATGTATATTAATGGAAAGTTAAAAGTTCTGTGTACATTGAACAATTCATTAAAATTGAAATTAGTTTAAAATTTTGAACGTTTTTAAAGGTTGCAATTTAGACAATAAAAGACAATTTTTTTTACATTATTTTTTTAAAGGATAATTGACCCATTAAATGACTTTAAGACTATTTCTATAAGGAATGAGTATTTATAGATGAAGCATTTTATCTTTAATAAGTTTTTATTTCATGTCCATAGCTGCAATGGTTATTGAGATATTACTTCTCAAAAACTCAAAAACAGTGCTTTTATATATATGCGAGTATATGTATATATATATATATATATATATATATATATATATATATATATATATATATATATATATATATATATATATATATATATATATATATATCGCAAATGTGATCCTTGTTTCTGCAGGATGAAATCAACACGATCATCCAAACATTCATTGAGCTGCAGTATCCCCTTTAGTTCAGTCATTATAAAGCCAGAACCAACTTTTACTCACCAGATAATCCTAAGGATAAAGAATGTAATTAGACTCATTAGGCAGAGGGCGAAGGCCCAAGAAGATAAGGGAAAGGGCCATCAGCCAGCCTTGCCAACGGGCCATTATGGAGCACTTCAAAGTTCTGTGTGCTTTTTCCGACATCCTGCTCGTGGATGGGCGGTACTCTGTGGTGCGGAGACGATGAAAACCAACGAGGATTGATAAGTCATTAAATAGCTCGGACTCGAATTGGGCTCCTCTGTCGGTTACTACGTATAACGAGACTCCAAATTTGGAAATCCATCCGTCTAGGAAAGCCAACGCGACCGTTGCAGTACTTACGTCCGGAATCGGTAACGCTTCTATCCATCTTGTAGCTCGATCAATGCACGATAGTAGATACCGATTGTGCGACGGATAAGATCGCCCAAGCAGTGTACACGGTGGAAGTGGTCCAACCATATCATTATGCATCGTTTCGAATCTTGAAGACGGAATATTAATGGTCAGAAGTCGAGATTTTGCGTAGCGATCGATCTTGGAAGACTGACGTGAGAGGCATTCCCTTGCCCAGGATCGAATGTCCCTGTCCATATTAGGACAGAAGTATTGGCACTTAATTAGACGAAGTGGTGCCTTGATCCCAGGGTGTGACAAATTGTGCACTTGACTAAAAATAGTCCTTCTGCACGCTGTAGGGACAAACGGTCGTGGTATCTTGATGTTACTTCACACCATAGTTGAGCTCCTCCGGGAAAAGGGAAAGATTTTAATCGCGAGCGAAAATCCTTCGTTTCTTCGTCATCATCCTGCGCTGCTGCCAAATCTCAGAGGTCAAATGAGTCAATTTGAACCGAATTGACGTTCCCCGAAAAGCAGTCAACGACTACGTTATCCTGTCCACGCACGTAGGTGATATTGCTGATGTATTCCAAAATCAGAAAAATCCGAAATTAATGGCTTATGTTCCGTGCACAAGGTAATATGGCGGACTTCAATCATGTGCCTAAAATGGATAACAGGAAGATACGCCGCTAGGAGCTCTCTGTCGAAGGCGGAGTATGCTTGTTGTGTCCGGCTTAGCTTGCTCTAAAAGAATGCCACCGGTCGTGGCGATTCGTTTACCATTTGGAGAAAGGCAGCACCTGCCGCGTATCGGGAGCAATCCGTCACCAGCTGATATGGCGAATCATTGGGAAGCAGATGACAGAGCTTGACGCAGTTAATCAAAGCCGATTTAGTACTTTCAAATGCTTTTCGTGCATCAACGTCCCATTCGAGCTCACGAGCCTTAGGTTGTAGGCGTGCAAGCTCAGGCAACAGGGCTGCAATCGCAGCAAAATTAGGGATCATTCTTCGGTAGTAACCCAACATGCCCAAGTATCGTCGTATTTCCTTGTAGTCTTTCGGTAATGGCCTGTCCCCAAACTCTTTCATTTTCTTGGCAGGAGGGCAAATTCCTTCCGCCGAAATTGATGCCCTAAAAAAATAATTTCTTCCTTTGCCAGTTAATCATTTCTTCATGGATATCCTCAGATTGTTGTTGACCAGGATTTTGAAAAGTTTATCTAAATGCTCCAAATAGTCCTCCAGATTGTCTGAAAATATCAGACCCTAATCCCCTAAAGACGTTATCCACGTGTCGTTGGAACGTGCGGCTTGCATTCCGGAAGCCAAAGGGTAGCTTCACGTACTCCCATAAGCCAAAGAGCGTTATCACCGCAGTCTTCTATATGGCTGCCGAGTTAATACGGATTTTATGGTTTTTATTATTATTATTCTGAGAGTTATCAAAGCCTCCCTATAGGGTGAAAAAACAACTGCTAAATTGATTCCACACAAAATAGCAAAATGGTACTGAAAATAGGCAAAGGCAGCCATGAATAAGAAATATTAGAAGATGAGAAAAAGCTACTGTTTCAAAAATGCATTCACACGGGACTTAAATGAATAAATATCCCATCAATGTACAATCTCGCTGAGTAAAACATTCCACGTTATAATTAACGATGGTATAAAACACCTTGAAAACTGTGTCGTACTAGCATTCATAAAATTCAGAGCCAAGTCATTAAGATTAAGAGCAAACCTTTTGAGGCGAACTGGATTAAAAGAATCAGGAAGAGCTGCGTGCAACGGATGCTGAATAGTATTAAATACCTTGAAAAAATGCTAAGGGCACCAACCTGACGCCGATGATCCAAATCAAGGGAGAGAGCTGTTGATATAAACTAGGCAGCATATATCTAAACAGGAGCACAATACTCAAAATGAGGCATAATGAAGGCATAAAAAGACTTAATAACTGTAGAGTCACAAGCAAAAGTTATGTAACACTTACGAAGTAATCCAGTTTTCTGTGAAATTGAGGAGGACAAGAAACGAATGTGCTTCTCAAAGGTTAGCTTTGAGTCAAGAATTACTCTAAGAAGACATAAATCATTCACCTTCTCAATAAATCCACCTGATATGTACAAACTGGGGTGAGCTGGATCCAGTATATGAGATCTACAAATGGTAATAGAATGCGTCTTATTAGCATTAATCTTCATGCCCCAAAGTTGACACCAAGAGGTAATCTTGGCTAAATCCCGATTTAGAGATGCCGCAACTTCTCCTCTGTTAGATGGAGACCGAATTAAGGACTACATTAGATCCAGTATACGAGATCTACTAATGGTAATAGAATGCGTCTTATTAGCATTAATCTTCATGCCCCAAAGTTGACACCAAGAGGTAATCTTGGCTAAATCCCGATATAGAGATGCCGCAACTTCTCCTCTGTTACATGGAGACCGAATTAAGGACTACATTAGATCCAGTATACGAGATCTACTAATGGTAATAGAATGCGTCTTATTAGCATTAATCTTCATGCCTCAAAGTTGACACCAAGAGGTAATCTTGGCTAAATCCCGATTTAGAGATGCCGCAACTTCTCCTCTGTTACATGGAGACCGAATTAAGGACTACATTAGATCTAGTATACGAGATCTACTAATGGTAATAGAATGCGTCTTATTAGCATTAATCTTCATGCCCCAAAGTTGACACCAAGAGGTAATCTTGGCTAAATCTCGATTTAGAGATGCCGCAACTTTTCCTCTGTTACATGGAGACCGAATTAAGGACTACATTAGATCCAGTATACGAGATCTACTAATGGTAATAGAATGCGTCTTATTAGCATTAATCTTCATGCCTCAAAGTTGACACCAAGAGGTAATCTTGGCTAAATCCCAATTTAGAGATGCCGCAACTTCTCCTCTGTTACATGGAGACCGAATTAAGGACTACATTAGATCTAGTATACGAGATCTACTAATGGTAATAGAATGCGTCTTATTAGCATTAATCTTCATGCCCCAAAGTTGACACCAAGAGGTAATCTTGGCTAAATCTCGATTTAGAGATGCCGCAACTTTTCCTCTGTTACATGGAGACCGAATTAAGGACTACATTAGATCCAGTATACGAGATCTACTAATGGTAATAGAATGCGTCTTATTAGCATTAATCTTCATGCCTCAAAGTTGACACCAAGAGGTAATCTTGGCTAAATCCCGATTTAGAGATGCCGCAACTTCTCCTCTGTTACATGGAGACCGAATTAAGGACTACATTAGATCTAGTATACGAGATCTACTAATGGTAATAGAATGCGTCTTATTAGCATTAATCTTCATGCCCCAAAGTTGACACCAAGAGGTAATCTTGGCTAAATCTCGATTTAGAGATGCCGCAACTTTTCCTCTGTTACATGGAGACCGAATTAAGGACTACATTAGATCCAGTATACGAGATCTACTAATGGTAATAGAATGCGTCTTATTAGCATTAATCTTCATGCCCCAAAGTTGACACCAAGAGGTAATCTTGGCTAAATCCCGATTTAGAGATGCCGCAACTTCTCCTCTGTTACATGGAGACCGAATTGAGCACTACAAAGTTGTGTCATCGGCCAACGATTTTAGTTTATTTGCAAGGTTAATGCCCAAGTCAGAGGTGAAAACTATAAAAAATAAGGGACTAAGAACGCTCCCTTGTGGAACGCCTCATACCACAGGCACAAAAGCAGAATAGGTCCCATCAACAGAAACGCGCTGGGATCTATTTGTCAAAAAATTCTTGAAAATATTAAGAAGGCTTCCACCAATACCATAAAGTTTCAGTTTATAAATAAAAGCCTTATGCTTAACAATATCGAAGGCTGAGCTGAAGTCAATAGCTACAACACGTGACTCATGCCTACGATCCAGAGGATTGAAGGTCATGGGTCACTGTTAGGAGTGCATCGCAAGTTCCCAAACTCTTGCTGAACCCAAAAGTGTGAATCAAGTATCACACCGATTTTGTCACAATACAAGATCATTCGTTTAGCAAGGAACCTCTCAAAGATCTTAGATAAGATAGGTATGATTAAGATGGGACGGTATTCAGATGATAAAGTTGAAGCCGATGTTCAATAAGAAGGAAAAGAACCGGTCTTCAGAAGCAACCTAAAAAAAAGTGCCAATTTAGGGGCCAAAACGGGGCCTATCTTCTTGAAGAAAAGGGGGGGGGGAAGCCATCCGGGTCCGTCCCACCATAAGTATCTAGATCAAGAAGATACTTTTTAAGCTCAGTTGATTTAAAGGAAGCTGATATTAACTTAGGAAAGGGAAAAAGAGTCAAGGGAAGCGACAACTCGTTATGACTGTGTTTGTTTATAAATGTATTAGAGAGCAAATTAGCTTTATTTGAGGGCTCAAAAAACATGTAACTATCAAGTTCATGTAGTGGAGGCATACTCGAGTCCACACCAAACAGTGAAGACTTGAGGGAGCCCCACCATTTGTGTGGCTGAGTAGTTCCAGCAAGAATATCCTTTAAATGAGAATTATAAGCAGCTTCAGCAGCATTATAATTCTCTGGGCCTCAGCTCTAAGAGCAACATAATTATCCCAAAGGAACTGGCTTCGATTGCGTCTCCACAAGTGGTAAGCAGCCTGTTTGTCATCAAAGGCACGTTTGCAATCATCGTGAAACCAAGCTTTATCTTTGACATGGGATTTAATTATTTTGTATGGGATCCTTCTATGTAGAATATTAAGATGACAAGTATTCAGAGCTAATACTGGGTCACTAGAATTAAAAATAGTATTCCACTGAATACGGTCAACTTCCATGCATACATTGTCACAACTCTAGATTTGAGATATACCTGACGGGAGATGGTTATGTCTGGAACAGTGAATTGAAGAAATTTTTTTAAATGGATGGCATTATGATAAGAGGTACCTATGAGTGCGAGAACATAAGCCTCGACAACTCCTGGTATGTCAGTCAAGACAATGTCCAGACAGTTCCGAGAATTGTGTGTAGGACCCAAAATCAGCTGTTCACAACCAGACAGGTTTAGAGAAATCCAGAGCTGCAAGACCATTTCAAATGGTTGGTGATACAGAACTCAACCAATCTTGATGTTGAGCGTTTAAGTCTCCACACAAAAATGAACGATGCCTTTACATCAACAGGCTGTATTGACGCCATGGCAGTAAGCAAGCAGTCATACAAGTCGTTGTTGGTTTCTATAAAGTCCAAAAATGTAATGGTTATGATATTAGCGGAGATTTTTACAAGTTGCATTCCATGGCAGTGACAGCAAAATCTGGTTAAGTGTTGTGCACTATAACCAGATCTAATTTAAACACACATACCACGGGCTCGAGGAAAAGAGTCCCTTCGTATAAGAGCGGGCTTATTAAAATTTGGTATAAGCAGCTCTGAGGTATTTCTATGGTTGGAAACCAGAGTTTCAGAACAGAAAATTATGTCATGATTGGTAGCAGCCATCGTAAGATCTCTAAGGTTTTTATGAAGTCAACGGATATTTGAATATAGTATACGGTAACTTTTAGTAAGCTGCCTCCGTGGACCAGGATTCAACTCAACGTCCCCAGCCAATACGACGAGTAAAGGTAAAATTAAGGTTTGATTAAAAGAATGAATTCCCATAAAGAAGGTAAATGAGATGGAAATAAAAAGTCCACTCAGATGGAGCCATACATCTGAGCAAGGCAAACAAATAACCCTTAAGGACGTCATATCCAAAGGGAACCAGTAGCAGTAAATTTTCAACGAAGAAAAAAAAGAGAAGCAAAGAGAAGGACAACCTCCAGAAAAATCCACCAGACAATCTATATAGTCTTCTTCATCAGCCTGCTAAAACCACCTTGAAGAAAAAACAGGAGATTGTAAGACAGAACAGGAAAGAGAAGTAAAGAATGCTTTACAGCACCATAACAGCAGAGATGGATGAAACAAGGGTACTGGAAGACCTTGGTGCAAAGGCTATGGCACCACCCCAATATCACCCTATAGTACGAGTATATGGTTATTCATGTGATTTATTTTCTGTTAATAAATCAGCCTAAATAGCGTTTCTAAAACCATAATTATAAATTTGTTTGATCGAAGTTGTTGGCCGATAGTTTTTAGGCCTAAGACGCAGCGAAATAAATTTTGAAATAATGAACTGGGCTTTAAAGAAAGACAATTACACAAATATAAATATATTCATAAAATCAACGAATTTACAATGAGATAAGTAGGTTAGGTATACAATGTAAGATATTTTAACATATGATTTATAGTAACAAGATGCGAAGAGAATTGAAGTATGTGAAATTAATATGGTAGAATAATATGGTGAATAATAGTGAAATAATAATGTAGTAATGATTATGATGGACTGTGAACTAGGGGCTTTATACGAAGAAAGCTGCGAGTCGACTGGGAAGGAATAGTGTGCTATTTTGTCGAGCTGGAAGCGTGTGTTTGTTTGTTTGTGTGTGAAATTTTAAGAGATGTTGTTTGGAACAGCATTACGTTAAATGAATTGACAAGTAAAATAAATTAATTAATTATTATTAAGTTTTGCATAAAAGGATTTAATTTACAAAAGTTAAGTAAAATAATTGGAAGATTAAATTGACAAAGTTAAAGTAAAATAATTGAATGATTAAATTAATAAAGTTAAAGGAATGCATAATATGAATTTTACATAATAATTGATGTGTATACATATTTAAGTTTCCCAGGAGGTTTTTATTATAGGAATGCCCAGAGGCATTGCTATAACCCATCATGGCAAAATCCATAGCGTTGCTAGATGGCTGTTGGCTATCATTTCGCTCATCCACCCAAGATTGAATAAACAAATGATTAGAGGGCCAACATAAACACTTATAAAGCATTGTGATTATCTTAAGGCTAAATGATCAGTGCATCACATCAATACTTGAATTTTTGGCAATGGATATTTGTCTGGCTTTGTGATCACATTAAGCGCGCAGGAGTCGCCGACCAATCTGTATTCACCCGGCAACTTTATTGGGACCGTGCGAATTGGAGAGACTCATGGTGATTTTGATGTGCACCCGACTCTTTCCTACAATAGCGTTTCTAGAGTTGTTTTGACAACTTGCAGCTTCTCCATTGAAAAAGGTCTCGGCCGTGTGAATGTCGGTGGTGCACTGTCAGTCTCAAATGTGTGCGCCACTGAGTTAGGCGAATGTGGGGAGGGATTAGTGGGCGCGGGGCTATACAAAGCCTTATACCTCTCTAACACGGCTTTGCAACCGGGTAGTAGGTGCTGCAGGTCATAAATTATCAGAGCTAGCGCAGGCTACCCAGATTGTTTCACTTCTGTAGTGAACTTAGTTTGATTGTCGATAAGGATGCCGCAGGCGTAATTCACCAAGAGATTAAAGTGCCTCAGAAAGTCATTTCCCAATAACAACCACCTGAATGATCGGCGAAGACTCAGGGTAACTATATCCATATGTACCTCGCCGTGCACTTTTATTTTTCCGCCACTAGCTGTCGTAATGTTCACACTAGATTCGCGTAATGCACCCGATCGCACTGATTAAGACGGAATTATTGACACACTCGCCCCCGTATCAATTAGAAACTCGCACTTTAATTTATTCACTTTAGCGGCGACGGTGAAGACAGGCGGCATAACAGCGGTAGCATTTGCAATGGCATGCCTTGCTAGTATTCCGATGGGGCTGGTGAAGATAGCCTGGAGGATGGTTGCATTTGAACGTGTTCCCCTCTCTTTGGCCACTTGCACCAGGGTTTGCAGAATTTCGTTCTCACCAAAATACAAATGTGAACGGCATACTTCGGGTCTTTGGTTCCTGCGAAGGGGTCGCAATCTTATCGTTATATTATATGCACCGTGATCATTATTACGCTGTACAAAATTGGAACGGTTTCCATTAGGGTACACACCTACCGGAAATTAGTGCACACTTCCCGTAGAATTCACATTATTCACATAATTATCACTTATATTATTAAAATTGAGAATACACATATCGGATAAAGAAGTGGCACTATGTTCTATAGATTCACTGCAATCATTAACATTAAGACACTGTGCTCTATATAATGGCATTAGTTCATCCGCAAGCTTTTCTAACTGGGCCAGGGTCAGTTCCTTCTGGATAGCAATTATGGGCGCGATGTTGGCTGGCAGGGATTGGATAAACTTGTGTCTGACGAGCTCCTCCTCAACTCCTACCTGTAGAGCAGCTATCCTAAGTTCTTCCAAATTGGTAGAAGGTCAACCGGTGAGAGTGGAGGAGGCAATGAGCTTCTCGAAGAGCCCAATCACCTCAGTCCTTAAGAGCTCTTAATTTTGAGTAGATAGGATTCCAGCCGGGAGTCGGTCGACGGTCTCGAGAGGTAGTGCAGCCAAGACATGAACGAATTTAGTTTTCTCCTTACTTACTCTTGAAATGTGAAACTGGGCTTCTACAATCTTAAACCAACCTGGAACTGCTTCCTGATTAAAGATGTGGCTTGATGGTGATGATGGTGATAGTGATGGCGATATTACGGTCTCCGTCTCTCCTTTTCTTGCCCGTTGATGGTCCGATGCGTCCATTTTTCATGGCACCTTCACTGTCCGGCCGAAGGGGTCACCATTTTATGGTGGGATCTCTCTAGATACCAGTTGATAGCAAGTTTTGAATGTTATCCGTATGTGATGGGGAAAGGTCTTCGGTGTTATTGCGCGTCAGAAGGGTACCGGTCTACGGGTGAGAGGTTGCTCTGACTGCAAAGGTTTCACGTAGATTCTGCTTCTAGGCTGGGTTACAGAAGGTGCCTTGGTTATCTCAGGGTTAAAGGAAAGGACTCGAAAGGAAAGTGATGATAAGTAGCGAAATAAATCGAGTCCTATGGGGCTGTATGTAAGTTTACTAATGGTGGAGCGGGGTAGCTGATGCTAAAACGCCAGGACTTAAGGACGAGGAACAGACTCGTGATGCTAGTAACCATAATGGCGCTCGTCAGAGGCCTTTACTTGAAGACTGAATGACTTCACTCTCTCTCTCTCTCTCTCTCTCTCTCTCTCTCTCTATATATATATATATATATATATATATATATATATATATATATATATATATATATATATATATATATATATATATATATATATATATATATATATATATATATATATATATATATATATATATATATATATATATATAATATATATATATATATATATATATATATATATATATATATATATATATATATATATATATATATATATATATATATATATATATATAAATAAATAAATATATATATATATATATATATATATATATATATATATATATATATACAAGCCGCTGTTCTTTTCCTTAAAAGGAAGAACTTGGTTACACAGGCACCCCTGCGGGGTGTGGCCTACGGCCTTATTTGCTAATCTTAACCGCCTTTTTTAATCCCATTTATAGACTCTTTATTTTAACATCTTGAACACCCTTTTCTTCTTCTTTTTCTTCTTTTTCTTCTTCTTCTCTTCTTCTTCTTCTTCTTCTTCTTCTTCTTCTTCTTCTTCTTCTTCTTCTTCTTTTGTTGTTTTGTTGTTGTTTTTGTTGTTGTTTTGTTTTTGTTTTTTTGTGTTTTGTTTGTTTGTGTTTTTTTTCTGTTTTTTTCTTATTTTTTCTTTTTTTTTTCTTTTTTTTAGGTGACAACCGAACTAAAAGAAAAAATATTATTCAAACACCTTCAAAAAATCTCGTTCTTAAAATATAGGGTTATGGAGGATATATATATATATATATATATATATATATATATATATATATATATATATATATATATATATATATATATATATATATATATATATATATATATATATATATACGGCGTTGTTGTGTGTATATCGTTTTGGGGATGCATATGTCTGTTATTAGTTGCCTAATGATATTTTTATTCGTATTTCTCTGTCTTGTTATTGTGTTTTTCCATTGGTTTGTACTATGTGATAGGCGTTCCCTTCGTATCTTTGTACCCTATATAAGGTTGTCTTCTCCATTTTCATGCTATTTCTTGAAATTGAACTTTCAAATATAGTTCGAAAGTGCTTGGATTCATCTTTTCATTTTCCTGTGGGTTAATTTTCATATTATTGCTTTCCTCACGTGCCACTTTGTGTTTTTTATTATATATATATATATATATATATATATATATATATATATATATATATATATATATATATATATATATATATATATATATATCATGTTACCTTTGTTTATTTATAGTTCCCTTGCTTAAGGTTGCATGGCCTCTTTTTTTCAAGTCAGGGGGCAGAGCTAAGATCGGAAACGCATTTGTTACTCTCTCTGTTTACCGTTGGGTGGAGTTACCAGAGGTGTTTGTGGTCATACAATAGCTGTACACATTTTCAGACCGGGTTGGCAAATCCTCTCAAAATATGAGTTTATTTTTCGTTTGACACTCTCACGAGAACTCAACCGGTCCAAGCATAATCACTCTGTATTTGCTCGGCTCTCCTTGTTATCAAGCATCGTTATCCTTTCGTCCCGCAGCTGTTCCTTTGTGTATATGCATGTGTGTGGTCGCATGGGAAACCAGTTATTCACTCGCCTTTCTTATGCTTTTCCTTATAAATGTACAGTTGTGATATAAGTATTTCTCTATTTTACATTGGCTTACTACTTATTACATGGCATATTACCTAATTAATTAATGTGTGTGCTCAATTTCAGGATTTCATAGATCCACCGAGAACCTATTTGTGGGGGGTTCCTCACTGGGCCTACCTATCCTGCAATTTGGGTGCCTCAGGCCTACTTCCATTGTAGGAAGTTATAAGGGTCACCAGTGATGGGGTGTTAAGTAAATGGTATTGTAGACGACAAGGTTACCAGTTAGATCGGTCCGAATGACGGTGAATCAATTCTATGTGAATGAAAGAGGTTTCTGTAACCACCACCTTATAAAGGTGCGACGAGTTATAGTTTATATGTGAAGGGTGGCGTTACGGCGAATTATTCATTTGACTCCAAAGATAAATGATGTTAAGGTGGTCTTCTACTTGGCTGGGCTTACCGAACTTTTAAAGGCAAAAATGGTCATACGAAAATAAACACTATTCTAATAACAGAATATTACGATGCAAGCGGTGCGACACGGAGCGTACTAGGAGGGAGACTAGTAGCCTATATATTATCAACGCAAATACGAGTTAAGGGCGAGACAAGACTCAGTGGATTAAAAAAAATGAGCGTGAACGCCAATGAATTGGCTACGAATGAATGTCTTAATCAATGAATTAAATCTGAATCTCCTTTCCTTATTTATATATTTGTTCCCAATGCAGAGGATGTGGCCTGAAAATGACGGTGGGATGACCTACCTCCGTTGTGGCTACAATTTTCCACCCCCTGGGCGGAGCTAGGAAGCCTATGCACGGTGTGTAAAGTTACATGATTAAACTCTTATTTGTGTAATTTGATACGATAGTCACTTCACCACCTCTTACGGTCAACAGCTGTGTTTACCCGGCCTCCTCATTAAACATCCGTCTTTGATAATTCTATCTCGAGATACAACTTGGACAGTTTTATCAAAGCAAGTGTTCATCCTTTTTTCCTTTGCACCTTCTTGCGTCTCAAGCTCGCTTGCTTATATAAAAATATATCTGCACATTTAGAAATCCCATCATATTTCTCATACAATATTGAATCTTTACATTATATATATATATATATATATATATATATATATATATATATATATATATATATATATATATATATATATATATATATATATATATATATATATATATATATATATATATATATATATATATATATATATATATATATATATATATATATATATATATATATATATATATATATATATATATATATATATATATATATATATATATATATATATTAATAAGGCATGCTTGTATTTTGTCGTAGAATAGACTCTCGACGATATACCATATATAACTATTCGTTGAGGGAACTTCTTTAATTATCTTTAGAGTGCGTGAATGTCTGGCGGGCCGATATTATGTATCTTCGATATGCTTAAGAATTGGAACTGAGCTCAAGGATAATAATATTGCTATCATCAATAAAATAGAGTTTTATTAATAATAACTATCAACAATACACAAAACGGAAAATATTGACATAAACAGAGAATGGAAAGGGTCGTGGAGGCTCGGGCTAATCCGAGGATTAAAAGATTTAAAAAGGTAAAACAAATATAAAGTTAAAGAGATGGGATGGTTCGCTAAACCATTTAAAACACAGGATAGAATTGGCAAAAGGGTTAAATACTCAAAGGTAACGTTCGGCTTACGTAATTTTATACTAGTGGTGCAGAGGAAGTCGACGTGAAGGAATTTTCGGTCCGCTGGCGAGTTCCAGCCGAAGGGGGGGAATAAAATGATCCTGACGTGGCGTCTTGGGAATGAGAACCGTTTCTCGACGAACGGCTTGAAGAACAATGGCTGTTCTACGTTGTTCTCTTCTGAACAACAGGGGGGGGGGGTAAGAACCGTCTCTTGTCTACGGGCTCAAGAACAATGGTTGTTCTAATGTTGTTCTCTTCTGAACAACAAGGGGGAAGGGTGAGAACCATTTTCTTGGCGAACGGGCTCAAAAGAACAATGGCTGTTCTACGTTGTTCTCTTCTGAACAACAGGGGAAGGGGTGAGAACCGTTTCTTGTCAACGGGCTCGAACGAACAATGGCTGTTCTAACGTTGTTCTCTTTCTGACAACAAGGGGGAAGCCTTGTGGACTTGGCGTCACGAAAGGCTCGAACCTTGGCACTCAAGGGATATTGTCCTTCTTCTGGACAAGTGATGGTGAATCTCGAGGTCGAGGTCCCTTGGCGCACAAAGTGAGAGAGGGTCGTGGTGATGTTTCGCGACGAAATTCTGGATCTCCAATCTGATCTTAGTGGTAAAGTTTCCATCTAAATAGTCGAGACACTCCCTTGGCGTGGGGGACAATGGAGTGGGAGCTTCGAGGGAATGCACAGCCGAGCCTGGGAACAATGCCTTATCTGCCCATAAGCCTAACTCAATCTGGCGAGGTCGGCGTATGGGGGCGAACGGGGGGAAGATAAACCTCCTTGTTTAAACATTGACTCAGGTGGCTGCAATAAGGCGCCAAGCTTCAAAGCGAAGATGCACGTGGGAGCATCGTGGTTTTAAATAATATGTGATAGGGGTTGAAATTAACGCGGCCTCAACCCGTTCTATCACACCCCTCCATTCCGGGGGAAGTTGTCACTTCGAAAAAAAGAGAGAAGGGACAACGATAGAGCTCCGTTGTGTGGAACTCGTTTTCTTGTACTAACCGTACTTTCCTGCACCTAACTAGTATTACCTCAATACATATGATTATTTTGATCTTTTGATTATAAGGGAAAATAACCTTTAATACAAACTTAATAAAAAAAAAGGCATGGAACAATGAAATGATATAAAATTAGTACATATCGGTAAAATAATGTATACGTAATTAATGGGTACAAATATATATACATACAAAAAAAATAGACATTGAGCGTTACAAAATTCAGACATATACATTAACTAATTATAATACAAGAGAATCTAATTTAAGACGTACAAGACGGTATATACCTACATGGAGATACTAATTCTATGAATACAATTACTCTACGCTATTCGGTAACGCATTCCTACTGAGTGCGTCAGCGACCTGGTTATCGGAACCTTTTATATAATTTATTTTAAATTGATACTCTTGCAAGAGTAAACTCCAGTGCATGATTCGGCCGTTGGAGTGTCGCACATTGCTAATATAGGCTAACGGGCGGTGGTCGGTTCCTATCTGAAATTCTTTTCCTATCAAGTACATTTTGAATTTGTCTATGACATAGATAATTGATAGAGCTTCCTTTTCTATAGTGGCATATCTCTTTTCGCGTGGTAATAATTGACGACTAGCATATGCAACTGGATGACTCGTTCTGTCATCCTCGTATTGAAGGAGTACACCTCCAATGCCCTCGTTGGACGCGTCGGTCTTAATCCCAAAGGATTTTTCCGGGTTGGGCAACTTTAAAATGGGGGCAGAAATGAGATTACTCTTGAGCTAATTAAAATGGGAAATAGCGACATCATTCCAACGTAAACGATCGGGAAAATTATTTTTTTGAAGGGGGCTGAGGGGGGCCGAAATTGCAGCGAAATTCGGAACAAATCGCTGATCGTGAGAAGCTAATCCTAGGAACGATCTTAATTGCTTCTTTGTAATCGGGAGGGGCATGTCGGCGATTGCCCTAATCTTGTTCTCTTGGGGACCTAACTTGCTTTGTCCTATTTTGAAACCCAAATATTTTATGGTTTCGTGGGCAAAATGGCATTTGCGGGGGCCAATGGTGAGGCCATTTTCGGGCAGTCGCTCGAAAAGAGCTAATAGGGTGGTTAAATGGTGACTCCATTCAAATAGTTCTTGAAGCTGACTCTTTTGATGTGGTGTCAGCTGCGCGTCAATATCCAGGTCAGAGGGTTCCAAAGACTCGCCTGGTAGGGAAGGAGGAGGGTAATCGGCATCAGGTTGGGTGCACACTATCTGTATTACATTAAGGGACTCCGCGGGGTAATCTTCTTCAAGCGCCGATGTTTCGTCCAGTTCTACGAAGGTATTTCCATGGGCGCGTTGGGAGTTCTTTTTTTCTTGGGGTCCACGGACAGTCTCCGTGTCCTTGTCTTGGGCCTTATCGCCTAATGGTGTTAGTAATTCACACTCCTTTTTTGCTGTCCTAAAGTCCTGGTTAGGGGTCTCCGAGAAATCGGACGGTATCGGGGTTCTGATGGGGACGGGCTCCTGGGCTTCTTTCTTAGCTCGGCCTCGAGGAAGGGCGGCCTGAGACACAGGGTCGGAACTTGCTTGGGGGCTCTGTCCTATAAGTACGGAACAGAATTGTATGGGTGCTGAAATGACTTCAGCCCAGCCATCATAATATTGACACTGCAGGTAACATCTAACGACGGGGAATTGGTTCGCCCGCCCAAGGTAGTCATGTACCACCGCAATTTTTCGTGGTTAGGGTCCACTGGGGGGAGGAGTTCGTCGGACACGATGAAACACGTACATCCTGTGTCCCTGACAAGAGTCGATACTCGGCAAGCGTTCACGCTGCCCTCCTCAAATTTCAAAGTTCCCGATGAACTTTTATCAAAAATAAAATTTACCTGGTGGCCTGACGGAGAGGGAGAAGTTTCTGCTTGTGTCTGCACCACCAGGGAGGCCGAGGTTGCATTAATCTTGTAAACTTGGTGGGCTGGTCCGCTTTTAAGCCTAGAATTTTGGGGGCAATTCCAGCTCATGTGGTTTTCTACACCACAGGTGAAGCATATGATTGGTCGCTTCGGGAAGAGAGATGGTGGAGAAATCTTAACGGGAGGTTTGGAGTCCCGTTGTTGGTTTTGGGGAAAGAAGTTTTGGGGTTTTACGGGGCTCGGAAACTTCGTCAGCTTTCCTGTGAAGGGGCGCGAATCCTTCCTTCTTTCCTTGTAGGGGGATTGGTGAGAAATCCGATTCTCCTTTGGGTATAAATTATGGCTTGCGGCATAGACATCCGCTTCTTCGGTACATTCTTTAAAGGTCTGCCACCGACGATCCTTGACGAACGCGCGGATCTCCGTCGGGAGAGACGCCAAAAATTGATCTCGCAACACGAAGTCTGTTAAGGACTCGTAGTCCGGATCAACCTTTGAGGATTCTAACCAAAATTTAAAATTCCTCTGAAGAATGTATCCGAATTGACGGAACGTCTGTCCGGGTTTAATACGACCTCCTCGAAATTCTTGGCGGTAGAAATCGGGAGTCATATTATGAGCGGCCAATAACTCAGCTTTTAAGGTGCTGTAGTTAATTGTACACTCAGATGGTAAAGATATAAAAATTTCGCGCAATTTACAATTTAACAGGGGAAGTAATCTGGCTACACCTTCAGCCTCCAGATCCATGTTATTGATTTCGAGGATCTTTTCGAAGTGGGCTAAAAATGCTCCGAAATCCTCTCCATCCTTAAAATTGGGGAGCTTTAGTGAGAGATTGGGGGGTCTTCGGAACGGGAACTGGCGGACTGTATCTCTGCTTCAACACGAGCTAATTCAATCTGATGGTGAAGTTCAGCTTGTCTTATCCGTTCCTCTCTTTCTCTTTCTTCTCGTTGGATTTCTCTTTCTTATCGTTGGATTTCTTTTTCCCTTTCTTTTTCTTCTCGTTGGATTTCTCTTTCTCTTTCTCTTTCAGTTCTTTGCTCCTCTTAAACGTACTCAATTAGTTCTTTCTGGAGAGTCCCAAGGATTCTCCTTGCGCTTTAAAGATTTTGAACTGAGTCATCTTTGCACTTGGGGGCGCAATAGTCAACCAACTAAAATTCCTTGCAACAAGAATTATGCCTCTAGAGAAATTGCCTACCTAAATATGGGCACTGACCTATTCATACTTGGTTTCTCGATCTAAATAACCAATGACTAAAAACAAAAAACAAATTATTATAACAGTTCCTTGAGCTACTCCAGCTTCTTGAGTTTCAAAAAAAGGGGATAGCAATCGTTAAAACAAAAGGAAACTACTATACTCTATTATTATAACGAATAACACTATGCTTTACTCGACTGAGACCAGTGTTTGCAAAGATATAGCGTTAAACCCCACACACCTGATACCAAATTTAAATAGTATGTATGTATATATATATATATATATATATATATATATATATATATATATATATATATATATATATATATATATATATATATATATATATATATATGTCGTAGAATGGACTCTCGACGATATACCATATATAACTATTCGTTGAGGGAACTTCTTTAATTATCTTTAGAGTGCGTGGATGTTTGGCGGGCCGATATTATGTATCTTCGATATGCTTAAGAAGTGGAACTGAGCTCAAGGATAATAATATTGCTATCATTAATAAAATAGAGTTTTATTAATAATAACTATCAACAATACACAAAACGGAAAATATTGACATAAATAGAGAATGGAAAGGGTCGTGGGGGCTCGGGCTAATCCGAGGATTAAAAGATTTAAAAAGGTAAAACAAATATAAAGTTAAAGAGATGGGATGGTTCGCTAAACCATTTAAAACACAGGATAGAATTGACAAAGGGGTTAAATACTCAAAGGTAACGTTCGGCTTACGTAATTTAATACTAGTGGTGCAGAGGAAGTCGACGTGAAGGAATTTTCGGTCCGCTGGCGAGTTCCAGCCGAAGGGGGGGAATAAAATGATCCTGACGTGGCGTCTTGGGAATGAGAACCGTTTCTCGACGAAAGGCTTGAAGAACAATGGCTGTTCTACGTTGTTCTATTCTGAACAACAGGGGGGGGTAAGAACCGTCTCTTGTCTACGGGCTCAAGAACAATGGTTGTTCTAATGTTGTTCTCTTCTGAACAACAAGGGGGAAGGGTGAGAACCATTTTCTTGGCGAACGGGCTCAAAAGAACAATGGCTGTTCTACGTTGTTCTCTTCTGAACAACAGGGGAAGGGGTGAGAACCGTTTCTTGTCAACGGGCTCGAACGAACAATGGCTGTTCTAACGTTGTTCTCTTTCTGACAACAAGGGGGAAGCCTTGTGGACTTGGCGTCACGAAAGGCTCGAACCTTGGCACTCAAGGGATATTGTCTTTCTTCTGGACAAGTGATGGTGAATCTCGAGGTCGAGGTCCCTTGGCGCACAAAGTGAGAGAGGGTCGTGGTGATGTTTCGCGACGAAATTATGGATCTCCAATCTGATCTTAGTGGTAAAGTTTCCATCTAAATAGTCGAGACACTCCCTTGGCGTGGGGGACAATGGAGTGGAAACTTTGAGGGAATGCACAGCCGAGCCTGGGAACAATGCCCTATCTGCCCATAAGCCTAACTCAATCTGGCGAGGTCGGTGTATGGGGGCGAACGGGGGGGAAGATAAACCTCCTTGTTTAAACATTGACTCAGGTGGCTGCGATAAGGCGCCAAGTTTCAAAGCGAAGATGCACGTGGGAGCATCGTGGTTTTAAATAATATGTGATAGGGGTTGAAATTAACGCGGCCTCAACCCGTTCTATCACATATTTACTACGACCAATTCGCATCCACTTTGCGGAGGTATTTTGGGGGCGTTTTGAATCCAACAATTTGGGTGCCAGAAGCCTACCTATTGCGCAGTCCAATTAATACAAGCCTACTAATGCGTAGGCCGACCACTATAATGTTTCTCCAAATTCCATGAGAAAAAGGTTTAGTTAGTAATCGTCTATGAGGAACGGTCTCGAATGCCTTAGCGAAGTCTAAGTAAACTATGTCCAAAGATCTACTTTCGTCATCGCTTTGAATCATTATGCCGAAAAATTCTAAGATATTAATTAAACATGAACGTTTCTGTCGAAAGCCGTGTTGACTTGAAGGATCACTTAAGAGGTATATGTCACTTCTTTATGGGAGGCCTCGGGTTAACACTTTATAGGGGGGGACCAGTCACATTTTTTAGAGGGCTCACGTTCACCCACTTTATGGCAGGAGGAGGTAAAGGTAGGAGATAACCCGGTTTTATTGGCGAGGAGGATAGAACCACAGGAGAGGAATGACGTCACGAGTTTGAAAGGTTAAAAATGACGTGGATATTTTGTCGAGGTCCCTCAAGTCCCAAGAGTGAGGTGAAAGGTGACGTTAATCTCGTATCTGACTCCAAAAGATACTCAAATAAGATATCGGCTTAGCTGGGCTCACCAAAGGCTTTTGATCGAGAAAGGACTGATAGGAATCACGTAAAAAAATAGGTGTTAAATTCCAACAAACAAAAACAATCAAGACAAAAGTGAGGCTCGCGTTAAGGTCAGGGAAAATTTCACTACCAGTCAGGAAGTGAGTGTTACCAGAACAAGCCTTAAGCGGATTATAAAGGGGGTTTCGCTACGCTAAACGAACCGTAATTAGTTCTTTACATTCGATTGTCTATCTGACTTAACTGTCTACCCAAGAGTAAATGAATCTCCTCTCGAATTCTCCATTTTCATTCTATAAATAGTAGAGGAGGCGTCGTTTCTTTTCGTCACCTGGACAACAATGCTTTTAGCTCCACCCACTGAGTAGCACTTCGTTAATCCCAATGTCCTGAAGCTCATCAGTTCATGGCGACTGCAAATTTACGCTTTCTCTCTATAACTTTGCCATAGCTGAGCCGCCGCAGCTGTCTCGGCTTAATTCCATTTCCAGACGAGAAATGTTCGTTTAATTACTCTGTCGCCAAATTTTTATTGATATCTCAATTCATGGGTTCCCGATTTAATTCCTCACCATTTTACATATATACATATATATATATATATATATATATATATATATATATATATATATATATATATATATATATATATATATATATATATATATATATATATATATATATATATATATATATATATCCGCGAGGAATAATTCTTCCTATTCCTGCGAGGACCTTTGCTGGTGCAATTAAGCGCTTCCAAGTGATCAATTACCCTATCGAGAATAATAAATTGGTCTAATCTCTAGATCATATTATTTAATTAATCCTCTCTAGATCATGTTGAAGCCTAGTGTTCGTGTTCTTTTTGAAAACTAATGCTACAGAACCCCAATTTACCATACCATTTGTGATTCTTTAAATGTCTTTTAAATATCATTCCTAAATTCATATATATTAACAATTATCTTTAATCATTAATATCTCTCTCACACATCACTCCCGCATTTTCCACCAATTTTGTATCTTGTATTGTATCAAATCAATTATATCTTGGTGTCATTATTATCTTGCTAAACTAATTATCTTTAATATTTATATTCTCTGTTAATTCTTAAATACAATTTATCTTTAGTAACTCGTATTTTATCCATTCCCGTAATTCTACCTTCACCCCGGCTGCGTATTAGACGTAAAACAAGCGAGTAATAATTCATTTCAACGTTTATAGTGGATGGTATTTTGCCTGCTATCTATGTTTACAAACATAATAACCAGTACCACCTGGATTATGTTTGCTATCTAGGTTTACTAACATAATAACCAAGACCACCAGAAAAATGGCGCCCAGACCAGGGAGTAAGGCAGAAAGCCTACTAAATCGAGGTGAACGGCGTTAAAACGTGGTGACGGAAGAGGAAAGGGAACTAGAGGAGTTTTCGTGTGGTGGTGTACTTTGGCAGGCTGACATGCCAGGCATGGGGAGTCTATTTGGCCATGTTGGCATTCATACCTGGCCATACGAAGCATTGAAGTGTTGCATTGATACCAGTTTGTGAAAGATCGTGAATTTAATCGAAAATATGCCAACGGTAAGCGAGAGGAATGAGAGGAAGAGGACAGTCAGGCAATGAATAGTCGACCACGATGCGTCTGGAAGGACAATCTGTTAAGTCGATCTCGCGAACTATGAGTTAAGAGGAGTGATGAAGTGTTTGCCTGTCTTCATCCTGATCCTGGGTTAGCACTATTGTCGCGTGATCAAGAGTTGCGTGTGTGAAGTCGTGGAAATGATAGAAAGCGCGTCCGATACGACGTTTGAAGAGCCAGGAACATAACGAATATCGCTCGCCATCGGCAGGATAAGTCGAGATGACGACTATCGACTACAGTGTGCACTGGAGATTTGCTACGAGACGAGCAAGCACTGACCAAAGGTTGATGTTCCATAAAAATAATGAAGACCTGTCCTTACAAATAAGGATGGAAGTGACGGATTGCGAGGTATATTCCAAGTAGCTCACATGAGAACGTACTATACCTTTTTGAGTCAGAAAGAGAACGAGAGAAGACAGCAATAGGTTGCCATAGGTCATCAATCTTCGGTTAGAAGGTTGCACCTACGTTAGTTGAGGAGGATGAGAAAATGAAGCCCACGCCTCTGTAAACCACTCGAGAACGGAGTTCGTTTTGGTCTTAGGCAGCATAGCATTGAAAGTTTGCATGACCTGCGCACAATTTGGAATTAATCTGTGGTAGAAGTTGACCGTACCACAGAAACATCTGAGGTGTTTGCGTGATGGGAGTTAGGCAAAATTGCGCATCCCGGTAACTTTGTCTTCGAGTGGGCTAATCCTGACACTCGAAATATGGTGTCCCAAGTATGAAAGTTGAGAGACACCAAAAAGACACTTGGAAGTATTAAATACGATTCAATAGTCTTTAAGGCGAGAAAAGACCTGACGAAGGTAAGAAAGGGTCCATCATGGACTGGTTGCAAGGAAGAGCGAGTTGAATCGTGACGGACAAAAACATGGGAACATGTTGTCATCTCTCTAGGCACGACTGTTTTGTGATTGACAGGCATTTTAGGGGCGGTTGACTTAACTTTGGCTATGACCCGTACAAAATTGTGTGCATATGAAGCAGGATATACGTAAGACGGTAGAGGTTGGTCAGAAGAAGAAAAGAATTGACCAGGAAGACGAAGTTGAGTACCATACATGAGTTCAGCTGCAGAACAGGCCAAATCCTCTATCAAAGAGAACGAATACCCAGGAGAATCAAAGTTTGCTTGTCCACCCAAGTGATGTTGAAATCTGTGGAGCGTAAGCTTGTTTTGACGATTCTGTGTAGAAGGTTTGTTGCGGCGTTGGACTGAGGGTAGTATGCGGTGGTACGCAGGCGAAAGGAGCAAGCACTGACATGAGTAACGTGGTTCAAATTGGTTACCACGATTAGTCATGATAGTTGAAGGGACACCAAAACAAGCAACCCATCCCGAGACGAAGGCTCGAGCTCGAGTGGCAGTGGAAGTTCTGATGTCTTAAGTAGGAAGCGCCTCTGGCCAACGGGTGAAACGATCGATCATGTTCAGAAGATAATTGCAACCACGGGACTACTGCAGATTAATATAAATATGATGCAGTGCTACAACGAGCATTATTATGAGTTTTTAGTCTTATATTATTAGAGATATCTATAGTTACATATTATTGTATTTTATGTGCATAGTTATTTCTCATTTGTTAATTTAAGGTTATAGGTAGTTAAATGATTACAAGAATTATAATTCAATTTGTATATGTGAAGTAAATATGTTAAATTTTGCAAACAGTTACAGGAACTTAATATATATATTATGAGTGCAAAATTTAGCTAAATGTTCCTTTAAGAGTAATAGTTTCAGAAGAATAATTTCTGGAATCCTGATCCTTAGTAAAGGATGAATGGAAGGATAATGAGTTATTTATTTTTGTGATTTTTTAATACCTTTAGGATATTTTAACTTGTGAAGCTGTATTTTTTCCAAGGCATCAAGGTTTACGGAAAGTAGAACCAGGAGCTATCGAACTGTCAATAGCTCTGGAAGTGATTCCTGCAGCATCAAGACTCTTCTGTTTGACTTTCGAATTAGAGAAATTGGTGAATATCCTTGACGCACACCGAATGAAGTGTATACTTACCTTGTTTTCTTTCCGTTTATATAATAAGATTTTATCCTGTATATATTTCTTCAATTGCTCACTTTCCCATGATTTAACTAAATTTTCTACATACATTTTGCCGATAAGTATTACTTTTTTAGAGCAATTCACAATTATTCGCAATACAATATATTTTAATACCATTTAAAATAAAAGTATTTGCTTCCAAATGTTCTACATACAATACATTTTGTAATCAGAATTTTCTAAATTGTTTTAATAAATTTTTAAAAATAACTTGTTTAATATATCTAGATTGAAAGAGAGAGGCAGGAATTTCACTCTCAGTGCTGCTACTGGTATGTAAAAGTTACACACCACTGGCAGTAATCAGAGCAGAAATTTGATTTGGACCATGTCTCTTATAAATATTTTATGAATATATTATAATTATTTTATTATTAGTAATATCATTAGTAATTCAGTCATTGTTGATTAAGCTACCTTCTTTCTACTTGCAGGAATGGCAATGTCATAACGCAAAGGTGGTTGGGAGCGAGCAAAGAAGATGGCGAAGAAAAGGCACAATGAAGAAAAGCAACTCAAAAAGATCCCTAAATTAAATTCATATTTTCATGTCAGTGAGAAAGATGCTACTACTTCTACTGATATTAATGTTTCGCCTTAATCACAAGTGGACCGAAGCCACGAGGAGCCTACTGTTGAAGCCGTACCATCTGACGCTGTCGAAGGCAGGGCTAACACCGCTTCATTAACAATTCCAACTGATGTTGGGGGTTTGGGTGACATTGAAACCACTTGCGTGAAGTTTTCATCATACTGGGAGCAAACCATTTTCTTTTCGAAACTTAGAAGACAGCTATCCAGAAACAAAACGGGAATTATCTGGTGTGAATCGTTTTGGTTTTTGTTGGGGGGTTTTAAAATTACAGTGCCTTCAAACGGATTTTACCAAATGGTGAGGGAATTGATCGTGACTGACTTGTGTATTCTCCAGCCAAAGCCTGTGCTTTATGCTTTCTTTGCAAGAATTTACAAATTGGAAGAATATTGCTTAGTAATTAAAAGCGCATAAAACGAGTTCAAAGTCCATCAAGTCAGTTCTGACATTATGTCAGTGCAATGTTGTCTTTCTTTGGTGTCTTTATACCTCGGAGTCAAGGGTAGCGTTTACTTTTAGTAATCAACTGCGAGTGAGTATTCCAGCTCTTCCACTTTAAATTAATGCTACCACTGACACTGATCTATAAAGGCACCAAAAGAACGAAACCAAGCTCATTATTCGCTACCATCTTTCGTCGCTCAATCGCCGTACAGTTGTTGCAAATTCGCTTTACTTAAAGTTAAAAATAGATAAAAATGAATGTTTCCATTTGTACATATGTAAGAGTTTAGTAACTGCTTAAGCCGCAGGATGGAAGGCTTGTCTCCGCTTTGAGTCGAAGGGGAAAAATAAGCATTCGTGCCCAGAAATAGTATTGTGTGGTTGCTCTCTTTATCTCTATCTGTGCTTCAATGAATAAATTAAATTGTACGCTATTAGGAAGCAACAATCTCCCAAAATTAAGTACCGAATATGTAGTGTTATTATTATAACATTCTCGATGTAAAACAAGGTCTGCCCACCAAAATGTCGCGTGCCCTCACTTATTCTGATTTATGTCCTTACGACTTTTAAAACTTTCAATAATTCCCGGAGTAACCTTGGAAGGACTTTAGCAATTCTATCAATCGAAAGAGAATGCAAACACCTTAAGGATTTCAGATTTCGTTAGAATAGGCCAAATAGTTATGATGTTATTGCCAAAAAAAAAAATCTAATTTCCTGGCTAAATTTGGGTGACTTTAGCAAATATATTATTTGAATCAGCCGAATAGTCATGATGTTATCGAAAAAAAGGAAAAAAAAACTAATTCCCGCGCTAACCTTAGGAAGAGTTCGGCAATTATATCATTCGAAAGAGAATTTTAAACAACATAATGGGTTCAGATTTCGTTAGAATCGGTCGAATAGTTATGATGTCATTGTCAAAAGTAAATAATCCCCTGGGTAACCTTGGGTGGACTTTGGCAATTATATCATTCGAAATATAATGTAAAGCAACATAAGGGTTTCAAATTTTGTTAGAATTGTGGGCATAGTTATGAGGTTATTGCCCAAAAGAAAATAATTCCGTAGCTAACTTGGGAGGACTTGGGCAATTATATCATACGAAAGAGAATGTAAAACAACATAATGGGTTCAGATTTCGTTAGAATCTGCCGAAAAGGTATGATGTTATTGCCAAAACAATATAATTCACGGGCTAACATGGGAGGACTTTGCTAATTGTATCATTAGAAAGAGAATGTAAAACAACATAAGGGTTTCAATTTTCGTTAGAATTGGCTGAATTGTTCAATGTAATTAATAAAAAAGAAGCTAAACGTGGACCGACCGACCGAAATAGTGAGATGTAAAGTCGCCCGCGACTATAAAGTCACAACTTTCTAAAAGTTTATTAAAAAGCAGAACTAAATTATATTAAAATATTTTTTTTTAATTAAAATGGCAGGCCTTAAGTTTTTGTCACACCTCATTTATGGAATTGGAAAGGCGAACAAATGGTCACACCCTAATTGCATAGCCTAGAATAGTATAGCAGAGTACATTATAGCATAGTATAAAATAACATAGTATAACATGGCATAGTATATTATAGCATAACATATTATAGTATAGCATAGCATAGAAAACATAGTATAGTAAAGTATAATATAGTATAGTATATGTAGTATAGTATCTCCTAGCATAGTATAGCCTAGCATAGCGTATCCTAGTATAGCCTAGTATTGTCTAGTATAGTATAACATTTTATAGCCTAGCCTAGTATATTCTCGAATAGTAGCCTAGCAAAACCTAGATTGCCGTAGGATAGCCTACGATAGTATTACCTCATCTAGCACAATAAAGCCTAGCATAGTATAGACTAGCCTAGATTACCTAGCCTTAGCCTAGCCTAGTATAACAGAGCAGATTATGTCACAGTATAGCCTACCATAGTATGCCAGGCTAAACTATACTATGTAAGGCTAGGCTATACTATGCTAGCTACGCTAGAGTATGGAATGGTAAGTTCTATTGTGGGAAGTCATAGGCTAGACTTGGTTATACTAAGCTAGGCTAGGCTAGACTAGGCTATCCGGTGTAGGCTAGGCCATAATGACGTAGCCTAGACTAATGTAGCTTAGCCAAAAAGAGAATGTATAGTATGGCTTATCTTAGCCTAAAAACCATAGTAAAGCCTAGCCTAACATAGCCTAATACAGCCTAGAATATATAGGATCCTAGCCTAGTATATTCTATCCTATCCTAGCCTAGTTAGCATATTCTAGTTTAGACTAGCACAAGCAGGTATACTCGTAGTATATCATAGCCTACATTACCCTACCCTACCCTAGCCTAGTTATTATAGTATAGTATATCATAGTATTACCTAAGGTAGACTAGACTATTAGATCTTACCCTAGGGTTGCATAGCATGCATAACATAGCCTAGCCTACCCTAGCAATGCCTCGCTTATCTTAGCCTGACATAGCGAAGACTAGCTTAGTATATCATAGCCTAACCTAGCATACCATAGCGTAGCCAGCATAGTATAGCCTTTCATGCCCTGCCTAGCCTAATATAGCTTAGCCTATCCTAGCATAGCATAACCTAGCCTAGCATTAACTATTCTAGACATGTATAGCCCATACTATACTATTATAACCTAGTTAAACATAGCTTATTATTGTCTATTGTATCATTTGTACTATATGTTATCCTATCATAGCATATTATATCCTAAATTAGCATAGTATAGTTTACCCTTGTACATTATATCTTAGGATAGCTTAGCATAGTATAGCCTAGCCTATAATATACTAACATAGCATAGCCTATTCTAGGCTGGTCTAGCAGAGTATAGCATGTTATAGCCTAGTCTAGTATAGCAGAGTATCGGCCGAAAAGTTATGATGTTATTACCAAAACATAATAATTCCCGGGATAACCTTGATAAGACTTTGGCAATTGTATCAATCGAAGAGAATATAAAACAACATAATGGTTTCGAATTTCATTAGAATCGGCCGAATAGTTATGATATTGCTAGAGCAAAATAATTCTCGGGCTAACCTTGGGAGGACTTTGACAATTATAGCATTCGAAAGAAAATTTTAAAAAACATGAGGGTTTCAAATTTAGTGTTGCGATGCCCCTTTTCATTTCTTTGAGGCTATAAATGCGTCTATTATATCACGTGTCATGTGATTTCAGTTATTTACAAATTAGGCCTGTGCCCAACTCTTACTATTAAACAGTTTTCTTGTCTTTCACCGGATAAAGAAAACCTACACTTCGTTATTCAAAAGGCTTCTTGAATCAACCTTTTTCGGGGTTGAGGATGGTGGCTCAGTCGATGAGCGTCGTGGTCAAAATAGCAATGAGCGCTTGAGGACACAGGTTCGAATCCTACTCCTTTATTCATTCTTCTTATAACAGTTAAAATTAGTTTTCACGATTTTCTCCGTCTCTATATCTCACATTTTCTTTCTTAAGCTTTCAATGGTCACCTTCCTTAGTGTCGCGATGCCAATTTTCATTTCTTTGGGACTATAAATGAATCTATTATATCACGTGTCATGTGATTTCAGTTATATATATATATATATATATATATATATATATATATATATATATATATATATATGCAGGAAAGAAACCACAGTGTTAGAATCAATTTATTTGCGAAACAGGTTTCGACGGAGACGTCCGTCATCTTCAATCGCTGGTAAACTAATGAATACAGAGATGCTTAACTTAGGCACACACAAATTTACAAGTCGGAATGTAATCAAGGATGGGGGCAGTATGGGGTAGTAGCTGCATTTTTTAGTAGAGGAAGGACACTAATTATCAAGGAATTAGTGTTGAATTGCCCATCGGAAGTATAAAAGTTTGAAATTTCCTTTATTAGAGCTGATTTCCTTAAACGCCTCTTCATATAATTGTGAGAATTATAAATTATTTTTGCATTATCAATGTCAATCGAGTGGTTTTCATTTAACATTTGGAGAAACAAACTAGAAGAATGGCTTCCACAGCGCATATCGCTTTTGTGTTCCTTCATTCAATGGCGAATCTGTTGCTTTCGCCAACGTATACTTGATTGCAAATTTTGCATTAAATATAAAAAAAAACTGTTCTTTATCAGTGGATCTATTTTTAGACAGAGTATTTCGGATCGTTTTTTCGTATTGAAAGGCAATATTGATATTGTCGGCAAGTGCCAACTTTTTAAAATTAATTAATTAGGGCGAGTAGGGGAATATAATGTAATAATTATTACATACTTTTTCCTTACTCTAGGCTAAATAATGACATTTGTTCCCTGTTCCTGAGAACATAACTCATATGTGATCCTTGTTTCATGCAGGATGAAATCAACACGATCATCAAAACAGTATCCCTTTTGGTTCATAGAATTATGTCATTATATATGACTGTAGAGGGTATGATAAACTACATACCGAAACTAGTCTCGTAAATTAAACTTTTGGCTCCTATACAATGGTTTCACGATCATGTACCATAACTTGCCATTGAGTTATTTTGCTAGTTTGTTATGCCAGCCTCAGTCGAACACTAAGAATACATGCAGTCCCACCAAGCGTACAATATATATATATATATATATATATATATATATATATATATATATATAGTTTACAGAGATCCAATTGGAGTTCCTAATCAGGGGATGTGAATTTAAGTTCATTAAGGATATCTTTTAAGATTAGATCTTTGACGTAGGGGCTGCATTTGAATTGCCCATCCGAAAGGTTAAAGTTGGGGATTTCATCTATAAGGGTGGATTCAAAGACCTTTCTTTTGCAGAAGTCCTTACACGGGTAGATTAGTTTGGTCTGTAAGAAGTCTATCGGGTGGTAAAAAGTTATTAGTGTGTGTGAAAAGACTAGAGGCTGTGTATCCCCATCTAATATCTCCTTTGCGTTCTTACATTCATACCCCGTGATTAGGAACTCCAATCGGATCTCTGTAAACTATATATATATACATATATATATATATATATATATATATATATATATATATATATATATATATATATATATATATATATATATATATATATATATATATATATATATATATTGTATGCTTGGTGGGACTGCATGTATTTTTACTGTTTGACTGAGGCTGGCATGACAAACTCCATACTAAGACTGGTCTTGAGATAATAAATACTACGCTCCTCCACAGTGGTTTTATTAATAAATATATATATATATATATATATATATATATATATATATATATATATATATATATATATATATTTATATATATATATATATATATGGAAAACTCACAAAGTGTCGCGTGAGTAAGTAAGCAATAAATGCAACAAAGCCCACAGGGAAAATTAATACGAGGATTCCAAGTACTTTCGAACTTTATTTCAAGTTCTTTATCAAGGAATAACAGAAGTATTGAAAATTGCAATATTTATAAGGATGATACAGATGAGAGGGAACGCCCACAGGAAAGCAAAAATCCAATCAACAAAATGAATTAATATAAAATGGAAACATTAGGAGGAGCGAAGATAAATACAAAATAAGATCATTAAATCAGGTAAATTCAAGAGTCTAAAGGTTGACAAGAGGATTAAAATACCGCCTAAGCAATTAAAGAGGGAGAAAATTTTGACGAGAGATTAACCTCAGAGGTCAGTATCTAAATACCCTAATTTCACCCTTATTTCACCAACCTCAAACGCGCAAACTCAGCAGAACTCTACGGGTTCTCTTACCCAAATTTCAAACTCATCAGAACAGCATAATACTGTAAACTAAAAACGCAAGCTCAGTTTTTCCTCAGGTCGATCCTCCTTTTAGTATTTACGACCCACTTCCCGGGTTTTTATTTTTGGTTGACACCGGTGCTCAATGCAGTGCCATACCAACCTCTCTGGACGATAAATCTTGCCTGTCAGACCTTGTCCTTAAAGCCGCTAACTCTTTAGATATAAGGACATATGGAAGGCGTAACCTCGAGGTCTCTCTTGGGTTACGTCGTGCTTTTACATGGATCTTCATCGTCGCCGAGGTCGACATTCCAATTTGAGGCCTCGATTTCCTTTCGGCTCACGACCTTTTGGTCAATTCTCGCAATCGCAAGCTTGTCGAGAGAACCACTACTCTGGCCTTTCTCTGGTTCGTTTTTTTCCTTCTCAGAGTTCTCTCCTGTCTGTTCGTTTCCCTACAACTGCCCCACACTTCCAACAACTCCTGTGGGAATTCCCTGGCCTTAGTCTGCTACCTTCATAGGACAAGCCTATCAAGCACGATGTGGTTCATAGGATAGAGACAAAGGGAGGACCTGTATTATCACGCCCCCGTCGATTAGCCCCGGATAGACTTGCTCTAATGAATCAGGAGTTCAAGTTTATGGTGGAGGCCGGAATAGCTTTTCCATCTACCCCTCCGTGTGATTCACCGCTTCACGTAGTGCCAAAGTCTACGCTGGGTGAGTTCAGGGCCATGGGTGATTACTGGCGACTCAATGCTTGTACCATTCTAGATAGATATCCTCTGCCTTACCTGTCTGATTTTAATTCTGCTCTTTTCGGTTGTTCAATCTTCTCTCGACTCGATTTGGTTTGTGTTTTCTACCAAATCCTTATTAATCCTGATGACGTTCCAAAGACAGCTATCACCACGCCATTCGGTTCCTTCGTCATGAAGCGAATGCCTCACGGTCTTCGTAACAGTGGTCAGACCTTCCAACGGTTTATGGATCAGGTTCTGAGAGGTCTTCCATTCATATTTTGCTACATAGACGACCTCCTGATCGCATCTTCGTCTTTAAAGGAACATCTTTCTCACATTCGTCAGGTTTTCGCTTGCTTAGAAGAGTATGGTATCGTACACAACACTTCTAAGTGTCTTTTTGGTGTCACGCAACTCTCTTTTTAGGGACACCGCATTTCCCTTGACGGGATTCGTCCTCTCGAGAATAAAGTTGCAATTATTCGGGATTTTCCCCGACCTTCTTCACTCAAGCAACTTCTTAGATTTTGTGGTATGGTAAACTTTTACCACAGATTCATTCCCAACATTTCTAACATCATGCAACCTCTATAAGCTTCTATAAGCGTTGCTTCGGACGCGTCCGCTACCTATGTTGGTGTGACGTTGCAACAGAAGGTTGGTAACTCTTGGCAACTGCTTGCTTTCTTCTCCAAAGCACTTATTCCTTCTCAACCTAGGTATAGTACGTTTTCCCGCCAACCTCTTAGTGTTTAACTCGCCCTCCTCCACTTCCGCCAATACTTGGAAGGGCGTAAATTTACTGTTTTTACTGACAATAAGCCCTTGGTCGGTGCATGTTCGTTTCGTAGTACTTCGTCAGTACACACTACAATTGACACTCGTCATCTTGACTTCATCCTGCAGATGACGAACAATATTCGCCACGTTCCTGGTTCTTCAAACGTCTTACCGGACGCGCTCTCTCGCATTTCATCGATTTCGGCCACACAACTCTCCCACACTGCGCCCATTGATCATGCGACAATAGCGCTCACCCAGGAACAAGATGAATACACGCAAACATTGCGTCACTCTTCTCAACTAGTCGTTCGGGAAATCGACTTGCCGGACAGTCCTGCGGGCGTATCCTGGTTGACTATTCATTGCCTGACTGGCCTCGTCCAGTCATTCCTCTTGCTTACCGTCGGCACATTTTTTACCAAGCTCACGGTCTCTCCCATCCTGGCATTCGAGCAACTCGCAAACTCATTACACAACGTTATGTGTGGTCAAGTATGAACGCCGACGTGGCAAAATGGATCTGCGCTTGTTTGCCGTGCCAATGCGCAAAGGGTCAATTTCACACAAAGACCCCTCTGGCTGCTTTTCCTCTTCCATCGGCACGTTTTAACGCCATTCACATCGATCTGGTAGGCCATCTGCCCTTTTCGCGTGGTTGCACCTATCTTCTCCCAATGATCGACCGTTTTACTCGTTGACCAGAGGCAGTTCCTGTCTCGGACATCAGAGCTTCCACTGTAACTCGAGCTTTCGTCTCAGCATGGGTTGCTCGTTTTGGTGTTCCCTCAACGATCATGACTGATCGTGGTAGCCAATTTGAATCCCACCAATGGGATGCACTAATGTCAGTGCTTGGCTCTTTTCATTTTCGTACCACTAGATATCATCCCCGAAGCAACGCAAAGGTCGAACGGTTGCACAGAACTCTCAAAGCAAGCTTACGCTCCACTGATCTCAACATCACTTGGGTGGACAAGCTACCCTTAATTCTCCTGGGTATTCGTGCATCCTTGAAAGAGGATTTGGCTTTCTCTGCGGCGGAACTTGTCTATGGTACTCAACTTCGTCTTTCTGGTAATTTTTTTTATTCTTCTGACCATCCTCTACCATCCTATGTTCAGCCTGCTGCATATGTACGTAATTTAGTACGGGTGATGGCTGAAGTTAAGCCGACCGCCACAAGAGTGCCTGTTCATCAGAAAAATTTTGTGGCAAAGGAGATGGCAACCTGTTCTCACGTTTTTATCCGTCGCCAGTTAACTCGCTCTTCCTTCCAACAAGTCTATGACGGAGCCTTTCTCGTTATCTCAAGGGAGCCGAAATTATTTGTAGTACAGTTTGGCGCCAATCAGTATACTGTCTCCATCGATTGCCTGAAACCCGCCTTTATCGAGGCCGTTCACCTTGAACAGCCAATGTCTTCTCCTCCCACTATGACTGTTAGCGATCCAATGGTTTCTCATACTTTTCTTCAAAACCCTCCTACAAACCATTCTCCAACACTCAATTCTCCTTTCCGTTTGCTGCTGCGTCCCCTTTTGCTGCAGGAGTCCTCGTCAGCAGCGGAGAAACAGTCTCACAACGGCCAGCCCCCGTCGGACGCCAGTTTGCGGAGGGGGGAACAGAACGGATGTCCTTCACCCCGCCTGCCCTCGCGCACGACAGTGTTTCGCAGCAAATGATTGGCACTACCAGCAATTGTGTCCCCATGGTCGAAATCAGCCACATGGTACCGTGATATGTTCTGGCCGCGTTGTTAGGAGACCTCGTAGGTATGTGAATTAATAATTTATATTCCATGTTTAGAATTTTTTTGATGGGCGAGTAACTCTCTTTGGGAGAAGTATTTGTAGCAGTTCTGCAGCTATATATATATATATATATATATATATATATATATATATATATATATATATATATATATATATAACAAAAATTTAGCATTTTTCTTAAATATTATATATTTGTAAAAAAGTCTTCAAACACAATTGGCAAAATTTTTGGCAACATTTACACGCACCACAAACGCTTCCAAATATTCCGCATGCGAGACTAAAATTTTCACTTGTGCTCTCGCAATCTCCAACTCAAGGTCAGTTAAATTCTTTCTCTATATAATCCTTAGATTTTTCAAACAAAAACACTCTCTAACACCTTATATTTCCTTTTCCAGACTCTCATACATTTCCCCTTTTAACCATCGTGATTTTAATATTTACAATTACATTTACCTATAATTCGTGATTTCAATTATTTTAATAGTTACAATTACACTTCAATTATTTAAATTACATTTTAATTACAATTTAATTCCATTTCAATTATTCCAATTACATTCACCCACAATTCGTGACTCCAATTACATTTACCCACAATTGGTGATTTCAATTACATTTACTCATAATTCGTGATATCAATTTCATTTACCCACAATTCGTGATTTCAATTATTTTAATTACATTTTATTTAGTTACAATTACATTTTAATTAATTACCTATCTACCTTACGCCAAGTTTAGTCAACAAAATTCCAGTGTTAAACTCATGTTCGTTTTGTATAATTAAATTCAAATTCAACCAATATAATTTCAAATATGTTCCATTCTTGTTAATCTATAATAATATATATTTTATTGTATCCTCGTTGTAATTCATCCATTCCTTAACGATTTCGTGTCCAACCATTAAGCTAACTTCGCCATAAGATTAGCCACTCGAGCCATTTTTTACGATTCAATAACTCTCCTCAAATCTTATAGATATAGGTTTGTTGTGAAGTTTCTATCTAGGTTCATACGACGATGGCCCTATATCTATATGTGCAACAAGTTTTTTCAAACAGTCCAGTTCTTGTAGTTGTCTATTAGCTAAGTCAGATATCACCATGTTTATCTACAAGGCGTACAACAGTAGAGAGTTGTGAAAAACAAGTAACATCAAATGTTTCATCTAATAAAATCGCAACGTAGATTTACTAATTAAGTTCATCTTTATATTTTTTATATAACAAAACTTGCCTAATAGATTTAATTCAGTCATTTTGAATAGACGATGATGTACCCTTGAAAACAGTCGCATTTTTTAAATGATTCTCAAGCTTTACATCATATTCTCACATACAAATTGCTAAATCAATATAGTACTCCCGAATATGAACCAAAACCTAGATATACCTAGAGCAGTAAGAGAGCGGGTTAATAGAAAATCCCTCTTCCCGAGTGGAAGGAACTGCTCCAGAGATCGACTAGTTGGTCTCTATACGTAACCGTACGATTGAATACACCAAAAATCACAGAAGAAGAAGAAAGCGAAGAGTAGAGAGGCGTAGTGCCCATCGAACCCAACTGAGACAAACTAATATACAGAACCAAAAACCCCGGCAAGACAGATACAAAATGTATAATTACAAAATGTAACACAAGATTGCAAAAGCAAACAATATACTTGAAAGGCTTGAAAGCCACGACGGAGGATATAGTATAGATATTTATTTTACCTAATTATAGTTTATATATATATATAAAAAAAAAAATAAAAAAATAAATAAAATAAATAAATAAATAAATAAAAAATAAATAAATAAATATATAAAAAAGAATAATATATTAAAACAAATACATATAATTAAATATAGAAAATGATTAAGACAAATAACAGAAACGAATAAGGAGAAGAGATAAATAGTACAAGTAATGGACAAACCGGTGAGGAGCCCTCTACACCAGGGCAATTCTCAACCCATCTTTTTATCTTTATATACCTACTACACATTTCATTCTTATTACATCAACTTCAACTTCAACTACTTCTATTATCAGCGTTTACTTCATCATTGTGACCGCGAAATGCTAACTCTTGCATACTTATAAAGGATGATATCCTAATTAAATGTTTTAATATTTTTATGTGCTTACTGACTTCTTCGTTATGTCTAGAAATGGCAATTGATTTTTGTTTGTCAAGCAATAAATCAATTCATTTTGAGCTTCCAAATGTTTTCAAATCGACAAATGCATTAATATGAGAACGACACTTTTCATGACTAAAAATAGCAGTGTGTAAATTATTTAAATCGTCATATCTACGATCAACAAAATTCCACATAGATTTTTCATTTGAAAATAACAAACAAGACCAACAGTACATGTTTTTATTAGAATTATTGCCACATAAACATAAAACTTCATCATACATCTTAGTGTTAAATTTTCGAGTAAATCCTCTCTTTTTTTTTAATTAACTTCAAATTGGGCATCGGTCTATATTATTTACAATGCGCTTTTTTTTCATCAATCGGCTGAGAGCTAAACTTGTTCATTTTTAATTCATTGAATATGATGTATGTCATTATGGGCAGAAAGAATAAGTAAACAATAAATTCGGTTAACAATTGGTACTGGGTAGGCTTATAGCGTACGAGAAGTGCAGGCGGGTGACTTAAAAGCTTCGTTTGAATGAGTCTTTTTTGGGGACTCAGGATGGCCGAGTGGATTCGCCACTGGCTAACAGTGGTCCAACGATGCGGGAAGCTGTTCGCAACTCGCCTACGCTATTATTTTTTTCTTTGCCCCTTTTCCTATTCCCCTCTATCTACAATGGTGCCCAGACCCGGGAGGGGGAGCGTTAGCCCTTGGATAACATAAAACAAACGGGCTCTCTTCATTTCTTCAAAATAAGCCCCGCTTCTAGGAGAGGGATTGTATAGCGTACGAGAAGTGCAGGCGAGCGGCTTAAAAGCTTCGTTTGAATGAGTCTTTTGGGGGACTCAGAATGGCCGAGTAGATTCGCCGCTAGCTAATAATAGTGGTCCAGCGACGCGGGAAGCTGTTCGCAACTCGCCTACGCTATTATTTTTTTATTTGCCCATTTTCCTATTCCCCTCTATCTATAGGCTTGTACGAGTATAAATGGCCCTCAGTGCCCTCACCCCCCAAAAAATGTAAGATGCTTCAGCAACTCAGCCTACCGTATGTTTGGTTGACACATATCACCTGAGGCTGCATGAGTTTTCAAAATGCATGCATTTTGTATTACATCAATAATTTAAAAAAAAATTAGCATGTTTTGCAACATTTTAACTCGTGATTTTATTTACAAAAGCTTGAAGTCATACGTTATAGAAAGCAAAAGAGTCTACGCAACAAACAACATTTTAACCTAAGCAATAAGAGCCCGTTTTCTGTACACAGACCCAATCTTTGAAAGCGATAGATTGCTGGTGTACGCAACAAACAATCTTATTGTTTCTGTCAATCAAGACCCTTTTTCGGTACCCAGATAAAAACTTTAAAAACTGGGCTAATCTCTGCTGATTTCAAGGATGGCTACGGAAAAATTATCCTTTGAATCTTATTAAATAATGTTTAAATTTCTCTGCAATGTCAAAGGCTTACAAGTTACAATACGTGATTCTTTGAAAACAAGTGATGCACTCATGGAGGAATCGCCACTGATATATATATATATATATATATATATATATATATATATATATATATATATATATATATATATATATATATATATATATATGCATATATATATATATATATATATATATATATATATATATATATATATATATATATATATATATATATATATATATATATATATATATATATATATATATATATATATATATATATATATATATATATATGTATATATATGCAAATTTTGTTGAAGACCATTGCGTATTCTGTCTTAATTAATTTCATTTGGAATTTTCTCTTCTTCTAACTATCTTTTGTATTCCATCTTGTAAGTGGTGGATTACTTGTCCAGTATTCATCTCTTATTTAAATGAATGTGTTTGGTAAAAACCAAACTAAATTGATAAGCTTTCGATCTTATTAGATCATCTTTGGAGTGTTTTGAAATGTTCTTGCCTCCTTTATCGATGGAATGAGTGGAGTGAGGATCTGGCAGAAAGTGAGAGAAAACGATTTTAAGGGGTATTTATTCCGCCTTGGTTAAACATAACGTTAGAGGAAATGAGCCACTCCTGTGAGTGGAATTTTAAAATAGTTTTAATGTGCCATTCCAGCTTATCGCTTGACTGTTGATTGACGGCTTATGTTCATTTATTAATATGGCTTATAATATGATAAGCTTCGCTTTATTAAGCTCTTTTCTTTTAATAATGATGTTATTAACGAGCATATCTCTTGTTAGGTTAATATTATGGACACCCCACTCTCCGTATGATTATTAGGCCCTCCGTTTTGGAAATGCATAGTTAACCGTCTGGAAAGTGTGGTAGTTGTCATGCCAATATATTTAGAGTTTTTATAAAACTTACAGTTTTTATCGGAGCAGATGAACTCGTAAACTATATTGGTTGACTTGAGATTCGAGGAGTTTAGGCAGATGTTATTTTTCATCAAAAGATTGCTGGCTTTTGTTGTTTTATAATAGATGATGAGTTGGATTTTATCCGTTTGATTTTTAACCTTGATGTTACGGTTAATAAAGTCCTTGATGTTTTTTTCATTTATTTTATAGGCCGTGGACATCTGGTTTCTGTAATACACTGATGTTGTTGACTTTTCCATGATTACTTTCAGTTTTATCCGCATGTTTGTAATGGTTATTTAAAAATGATTGGAGTTGTTTGTCATTCATGCTGTTTGAGAAACCATTATTAACGAGTATTTGCTTTACTCGTGCAATCCTTTGGTGGAAAAGTTCTCACGTAGAGCAGCATTTATAAGCTCGGCGGATGTATGAGCCGATTACACTTATTTTATACCTTTCAAGGCATTCACTTTCTGCATTGAGGCATCTTCCCATGTCCGTACTTTTCCTATGTACTTTAGTGATGTAACTGCCATTGATGTCCAAGAACCTCAACGTCCAAGAAAGGGAGTTTATTGCCCGTGCTCAATTCATAAGTGAATTTTAGCACAGAGTTCTCCTCAAAATGTTGTTTGATGTTTCGAGATGTTGTTCGTTTTGGATGTTGATGTAGATGTCATCTACGAATCGGCAATATGTGAGTGGCTTATTTTCCATGATGTCCAATAATCTCTCCTCAAGTTGACCCATGTAATAGTTCGTGAAGGTCGGCCCTAAGGATGACCCCATAGCCACTCCATCCACTTGCGTGTATAGATTACCGTCCGGTGTCCTAAACGGCGTCTCTGATGTGCATGAACGTAACATGCTCCTTAAGATGTTTTGATCAAGATTTAGAGGAGACATTGTAGGATGATGGTACACGTTTTTTTTATAATGATGTCGATGGTCTGAGCGATAGGCACGTTCATGAACAGGATTTCTACGTCAAGGGATGATATTAGTCCTGACGGTCTTGTAGCGTGGAGTATGTCGATAAATTCCTCCGTGGATTTTATGCTATATTTTGAAGGGATGTACAGTTTTATTAGTGCATTTAGGGTTTTAGCTAAACAGTACGTAGGAGTCGTGACTTGAGAAATGATGGGCCTCAATGGTTGTGCGGCTTATGAATTTTTACATCGACATACAAAAAACCTAGTGTGTAATCACCGATGATCTTTTGGAAGTGAAGTCCCCCGATGAGTGCATTAGCTTTAGTTATTTGTCCATTTATTTTTAAGTGTTCTGTTGGATCTTTTTTCAAGCGTTTAAATTTAGTGATGTCACTTAAGATGATATTCAATTTGTTGGTATATTCTTCTTTGTTTAGAATGACGTATATGTTGGATATGTCAGCTTTTCTTAAAACTATTTCTTTGTTGTTTTTAAGAGAGCTGATGGCCTTACGTATTTCTGGTGTTATAAGTTTGCTGCCTGTAAAGCAGCTTCGTTTGGTGGCTTCTGCGCGTAGTTGGTCTTTTAGGTTGGAGCTAATTTCAATGATGGCTTGATCTTGTAGCTTCAACATCGATTGGAACAGGGAGTCTGGTTCGACTTTTTTAAAAATTGTATCGTATTTGGCTTGTAGGTGGCAATTCAAACCGAGGAGCATAGAATTTATTTACAAAACTAGTTTCGGTATGAAGATTACCATACCAAATGGTATTTAGTTATAGTGGGATTGATTTTAGTTAATAAATCAGCCTAGATAGCTGTTTGAAAACCATTACCATAATTTATTGAATTTGGATGGAATAGTCGTCTGCTAATATTTAGGCCTAACGACTGACGTGAATTGAATTTAGAAAACTTCGGGTAGAGGTTTGTAAGAAAAACGGAAAATAAACAAAATAAATACATTTACAAAATTAACGAATGCACAATGGGAGAATTGAATTAGGAAATAACTGTTGAGCGGTTATTACAATTAAATGGATGAATGATATAACTAAATTGAAAATTGCCAAGGAATACAACGTAATGCAATGTATGAAAGTAATCAATGGAAGGTCTGCAAAGTAACTAAGATATGGTAACTATGATGTAGTAAAGTAACTATGATGTGGTGAAGTAACTATGATATACTGTGAATTGGGATCTTCATTCGAAGTAAAGTAGAGCACGAATGGATGGGTGACTGCTTCAAAGCGGGCAGCTAAAGGCGTGCGTTCGTTTGTGTGTGTTGGTAAAAGTAAGTATTTCCAAAAGAATGTATCTTAGCCAATGATTTTTGGATGGCAATTATATATTATAAAATATTTGAGATTTTGGATTGATTATTTATACATAACTAAGTTGAGATTTTACATAAGATTTAATGGAAAATGTAGAATTTAGATGGGAAAATAAATGGATAATTTTGCATTGAATGCCAGAGGGCATTGCTATAACCCTCTACAGTCGTATAATGAGAATGGAATGAACAAAAACAATTTACTAAATATCTCAAAATCTCAGGAAAAATGAAAAAAACAGAGAAAAGGGGTCTTTAATCAGGAGGTGTGGTTCTAAGATCATTAACTAAACTCTTTACAATCAGGTTCTGGGAATAGAAGCTAAATTTAAATTAACTATCCGAAAGATTAAAATTGGAAATTTCTCCTATTAGTATTGATTCTACAATTTTTCTTTTAAAGAAATCTTTACAATTATATATAATTTGGGCCCATGAATAATCTATTGGGTGGTTGTAATTGCTAATATGATAACAAATACTGGATGTAGTTCTGCCTGGCCTGACATCACATTTGTGTTCGTATATTTTTTTTTTTTTTACTGTTCTCTCAGTCTCTCTTATGTAGAATGGGGGACAGTTAGTGGATTCACACGGGATTACATATACACCTGTCCCAAGTGGCTGATCCATGGGCTTGGTCTAAGGGAAAAATTTAAGGATGGAAAAATGGAATTTAAACGAGGCTTGACCTGAAGAAATAACTGTTTACTCCTTTGAAGAGGGAAGAGAACGGGAGGGATAGACGATTCGTGTTTCTCACTTTGTTTTTATCTTTGGGGCGGTAGTATGTAGATTTAGTCTTAGATAAACTCTCAGTGATGAATCTGCAGGTTATATATGCAATCTCGTCTTCTAGAAAGCAAGAATAACATATTCTATGAGAAATTAATTATCTTCCAACCCAATGAATAATAAAACCAAGATCTTCAACAAAACTCTCACAAAATTGCTTAAACGATCCAACCCAGACATTCTACATCGTTTTAAACCTACCAACCCATCACTGCCCTGGATGTATGGTCTGCCGAAAATCCACAAAAGAGGAACACCACTCCGACCTATTATGTCGTGCACTGACTCTCATGCATACAAACTCTCGAGGTGGTTAGCCTCCCTTCTTGCTGTCGCCGTTGGATTGACCTCTCTTTCATACATAATCCACCCCTCTGATTTCATTTAAAAAATTAGAAAAATTAACATAGAATGTAGCCGCTTAGTTAGCTTTGATGTAGATAGCTTGTTCACCGATGTCCCAGTTAATAAGCCCTCGATGTTCTATCTGAGGTATTAGACAATCCGATATTAAACGTCCCACTAGGAAAAAATAAAATTCTAAATCTTGTGTTACTGACAATGTATTTATTGGTGAAATGGGTTTATTCCGTCAGAAATACGGTCTTAGCATGGCTAATCCTTTATCGCTCATATTATGTAACCTTTTTATGGAATATTTTGAAGTTAATTTACTCTGTGGGATCATACAACTCATTATGCCGTTATCACACAGAATTTGTCTGGATGAGACAGACTAACACATATGTGTTTAATTTGGGGTGCTTTATCACCATCTTCCCCCCAGTTTGATAACGCTGTCCCGATCCCAGGTGGCAGCCGTGTCCATCTTTCCCCTCTTAGAGTAGAAGAGGATCTCTCTTATTTCCCGTTCGCCTCGCCAATGCGCCAAATTATCAATGTTCATGTTTGCTTAAGCCGCGTCCGATATCCCTTGGGAATCTCGCTTAATTTCCTTTCGCCTCGTTGATGCCCGAAATTATCAAGGTCTATGTTTGCTTAAGCCGCGTCCGATATCCCCTTGGGACGCCCTCGCTGCGTGCAGCCCTCTGTCGACCATGGCTGTGGCTCCTATTTAAAGTGATGTCTGAAAATCCTCAGCAAATAGAGTGAACCCGAGCTTCTTGCCGTCCAGGCCCTAGTATATGTCTCCCGTGAAGTGGTCCCCTCGCCCTTGTGATTTCGTTAGCAGATCGTCTTCGCGTAATCCGCCCTGATCAGAGGAAGATTACAAAAACTCGTTTACGCCCAGGAAGATTGTCTCACTACATTGGTTGAGACTTCCTGCCGTCCCGCAGACGAATCTCGATTTGTGATTACTTCTCCCTGAAGCCGAGGTAATCTCAACCTCCTTCGGAATATCTGGACGCCTTCGCATCGAGACCCCATTGACGAATACCTGGCCATTGGTCTTCCATATCCATAGTTCATCCTTTCCTCGTAAGTCCCACCTCTTCGTTCCCAGTCCTAAGAAGATTTCCCCATTTGGGGTAACGCTAATAGACTTGTTAAATCTTTCATTCAATCCAAATTATTGGATTACTTTTATATTTTCCCGGACCTAGTTTCCTTAATTTTTGCCTGTCATAATATTCTTTGGTTGTACTGGTAATTATTTAGTTTTCCATATTAATCTGTGCCCTTGTTCTTATTATTTGTATTAAAGTTTATCTTTCGAATAACCCTTGAGACGAACCGGCCAACGTATTCCTATTTAAAGAGCCAACCTAATAATATCGCACTCTAAGTAGAAGGTCCTTACCTTTCCCCAATTCAATTGTACTCGAGCGCAGCGTCGAGAGTGGCTGCCTGGCCTACAGTAGTGTGTACCTTTAGAGATCTTTTGGTCACACGCCTTCGTCCTTAGGCATACTCCCTTTTGAATTTTCACATCAAAAGTGTATATGGTTTAGGTATGTAGATGATGTAATATCAATTTGGCCTATAAAAAGTTAAAGTTCATTCGATAATGTCCTCAAAAATTTTAACGACCTCCATCTCACTATCAATTTTAAAGTAGAATGGGAAAAAGATAATTGTATAGCCTTTCTCGATGTCAAAATAGTAAGAGTTTTTGATCAAATTAGCTTCACTGTGTTTCGTAAACCGATCCATTCTAACTCTTATATCCATTTCTTTTCACATCATGATGTTAATATTAAAAAAGCCGGTGCATCAGATATATTTTTGAGAGCACTTAGAATAGGTGATTCTTGCTTTCTATAAGACTAGCTTACATATATAACCTGGAGATTCATTGAATTAAATTATCCCATCCAAGTCATTAATGAGAGTTTATCTAAAGTTAAATCTACATACTACCATCCTAAGGGTAAAAACAAAGTGAGAAATACGAATTGCCTATCCTTCCTGTTCTCTCTCCTACTCAAAGGAGTAAACAGAGTTATTTCTCCAGGTCGAGCCACATTTAAATACCTCTTTTCCATCCTTAAATCTTTCCCATAGACAAAGCCCATGGATCAGCCAAATTAAGCAGGTTATATTATATGGTTATTCATGTGATTTATTTTATGTTAATAAATCAGCTTAAATAGCTTCGAAAACCCTAACCATAAATTTGTTTGGACTTAAATGACTAAAGGTAGAAGGAATGATTACCGACCTTTATACGGAGAATGCTGAGAGTTGACTAAGAAGGAATAGTGTGCTATTTTGTCCAGCTTCCATGGAAGCGTGTGTTTGTTTGTTTGTGTGTGAAATTTTAAGAGATGTTGTTTGGAACAGTATACGTTAAATGAATTGACAAGTAAAATAGATGAATTAATTAATTATTAAGTTTTACATAAAATGATTTAATTTACAAAAGTTAAGTTAAATAATTGGAAGATTAAATTGACAAAGATAAAGTAAATAATTGAATGGTTAAATTAACAAAGTTAACTTAAAATAGTTGAATGATTAAATTAACAAAGTTAAAGGAATGCATAATATGAATTTTACATAATAATTGATGTATATACATATTTAATTTCCCCAGGAGGTTTTTATTATAGGAATGCCCAGAGGCATTGTTAAACAGGTGTATATGTAATCCCGTGTGAATCCACTAATTGTCCTTCATTCTGCTTAGGAGAGATTGGGAGAACATTAAAAAAAACGAATACGAACACAAAGGTGATGTCGTCAGGCGAGGCAGTACTAGATCCAGTATTTTTAACCATATTGGCAATTGCAACTAGCCAATAGATTATTCAAAGACCCAAATTATATATAATTGTAAAGATTTCCTTAAAAGAAAAATTGTAGAATCAATACTAATAGGAAAAATTTCCAATTTTAATCTTTCGGATGGTCAATTTAAATGTAGTTTCTATTCCTAGAACCTGATTGTAAAGAGTTTAGTTAATGATCTTAGAACCACACCTCCTGATTAAAGACCCCTTTTCTCTGTTTTTTTTTCTTTTTGCTGGGATTTTGAGATATTTAGTAACTTGTGTTGTTCATTCCATTCGTATTATACGACTGAAGAGGGTATGGTAAACTTCATACCGAAACTAGTTTCGTAAATAAATTCTATACATATACAAAGGTTTCACTATCATATATATATATATATATATATATATATATATATATATATATATATATATATATATATATATATATATATATATATATATATATATATATATATATATATATATATGCAAAAAATCACACAGGAAAGAGAAAGGCGGATTCCAAGTACTTTTGAACTTGTTCAGTTTATTCTCAAGGAATAACGAAATTTTTTACAAAGCTGGTATATATGAGAAACAACAGAGTAATGCCCCGCCCATGTACAATGAAAGGGCACAAAATAGAAAATTATTATCAAAGACGGATATGAATTATAAAGCCAAATAGATAAGGTCTACTTCTGTAAATTCCAACTGTGAGCACAGAATATAGACATTTAAGTCACTAAACTAAATACATACACAACTAATTGTGAATACATAAAAATAAAGGAGAGAAACATAATTAAATTAATAAATCAAAGGACTAAGATTTAAAATGGACAATTTCGTTATAAATAAGCCTTTTAATAACATGGTCCAGTTCAAGAGACCGGGAGATATATTAAAATGAGGCGAGGAATTAATGAATGAGCATTCAACAATATTTCTTTGAACAAAGTCATCAGATTTGTAAATAAATTTAGCCGAATTCCAATTGATAGGGTGTCGGTTTTCAGATAAATGGACAAAAAAAGCACTACTGCTTTCTTTGTCCATTTATTTAGTTGCTCATAAAAATTAGGAAAATATTTTGAGAAATATGACTTAGCTGTTTAATCGAGAAGTATTTACGATTTGGGAACAGTGCTCTTTCTACAGTACTTATCTTTTAGATTCCCATTTCGTGGAATGTTATTTTAGTGTAAAGCTACCACATTATAAGATTTAATGAAAACTTCAAAGTCTTCATTTTTGAGTTCGCTTTGGTTGTCTCATTCAATCTTGTAATGTGCGCATTACACCTCCATCAGTCAATATTGCAGAGGTGGGCAATCCGATTCGGAAGTCCAATTAACCGATTAATCGGACTCTCATTTTCGAATCGGACTAACCCCCGCCAAACGAATCGGATAATCGCAATCGGACTGCCGAAAATTTAAAGCGATTTGCGATTAATCCAGGTGGACGTCGTATTTGTTTTTTCGCAATAGCAGTTTCTTAATCAATTTTTCTATATTTTTCTCAAGTAAATATCTTTTCGTTTTATTCTATTCTATTCACATTTTCGTATTTTCTCTATAATATAATGCGTAAAATATCATGATTAATTATGAAATCATATATAATATAAAGGTTATATTTTACAAGTATAAAGTAGGTATAATACTCGTACGTGTTTATTTTTGGTTTTTCGTACGCATCTCATATTGGTTAAGTGACACGCCGCACCAGTTTAGAGCCAGTCGTCGTGAGAGCAAACTTCTGCTGCCCTGCTCCCTTACCACCACCTGTGAACGCTTCGAAGTAATCCTTCTGTTTTCATTTCCTTGCTATCGCGGACCCCAACAGCAGCAAGTTGCACCATTAATATTTGCATTTAGTGTTTCTATTTCCTTCTAATAGTATTCATATGATCATATCTAGCCTAGTAGTTTCATAAAGTAACGATAAATCAAGCTTAAAGTTCGTGAATTAGCCATTTCATACAAGTTTCATCATGTATTCGTGCGCACCGGCTTCTTACTTGTGCGCACTTGCTCGTTGTTAGTTAGCATTTATTTGTGCTTTTCGTAATTTTGTTTCTAAATAATGATTTTATTTTTTTAAATCAGGAGTTTTATTCACATCTTTGATAGCGGACGAAGACGCGCCCGTTACATCCAGTATGAAGAGATTTCTGACTCCCCAGCCCAGGAACAGGAACGTCAGCGGCGCAAACCAGGAGTCCCTGGGCTCCCAGCACAGTGACCAGTCGGCGGCGGTCAACGGCAACATCATGCGGGGGCGTGGAGGACACCCTGACCTTTCCGCTCTCGCGCAGCAAGAGCAGGATGTCGCTGGACTCGAACAAGTCGGCTGAGAGCAAAGCCACAATGGAGACAGACAGCTCCTTCTCAGCCAGGAGAACAGTTGGAGGCACATCGCCCTGTTCTTCAAGGTCGTGGACAACAACAAGGCTACCTGCACCAAGTGCTCAAAGACACTCAAAATTCAGCAGGGAACAACTTCAAAACTGAAGGTGACTTTAAATTTAGTTTATTTAATAATTTATTTAAAAACTTTTTACCAGGATTCATAATTATTTGACAAAGACTAAACAGGCTAAAAGTTAGGCATTTATTTTTAGTTTTTACTATATAAATTTTAATTTATTTTTGTTTTTCCTTTTTAGATACACTACCAGAGGTACCACCCTGGTAAAGTCCACGACATCAAGGCAGCTCTCGAAAGCGCCAGCAAACGTGGCCGCCACAAGTCATCACAGGACGCAGCCGTGACCAGGAGGCAGGCCAGCATCGAGGAGAGCTTCAAAGAGAAGTTCTCTCAGAAGTGCTTCGACCTTTACTATAGGTGAGTAATTTTCATTTGTCAAGTTAAAATATCAATATATTTTTTTCTATTTTAAGTGTTTTAATTTTAAAACTGTGAAACTCAGTTTAGACACTGAATGATTGAATAATATTAATAAATTCATTAAGTTGAATATAGATGGTTTAAACTGTTAACAATTTTCTGGTTTTACTTTTTAAACATGTTTTAACAATTTATATGCCTCATACACTCATAAAAAAATGATATGATGAATAAAAAAATCTTGTAATTTTGAATTTATTCTAAAACTTTTAATTTTGCTTCGGGAACTTCATTGGCTGCAGAAAACCTGCCTCAGAGACAGACAATAAACACAATAAGGCCCTGTGGGCGTACGCTTGCCCACAGTTCAAGGTCCCCTCCAGGCGGAAGTTCACTCGCGCCATCAGGGCGATGGGGGACCAAGCCAAGGCCGACCTGGCGGACCTCCTCGCCAAACAGGAGTTCGTCGCCACCACGACCGACAGCTGGTCGGCAAGCAACATGGCCTTCCTGGGGATGACGGTGACATGGCTGGCCAAGGTTACATTCAAGAGACACTCCGCCGTCCTCGGGATCAAAGAGATTACCGTGAGCCAGAGGCGATCTCCGAGCTGCACGACGAATTCGGTATCAAAAGGATGGTGTGAAAACTCTACGAATTTTTGCATGTTTGTCTTTATATTTGCCAGGTATCCAGCAAAAATCTACATTTTTACTTTGTAATACTATATGAATTTGATGCTGTAATCTGCGTGAAATATGTTATGTCTGTTTGTCGTTAATACTTTGAAAAGAACGGAGGGAGTCTGTAAAAATAACGAAGTGATAGTTATTATCGTATTGACTTTGAAATAATACTTCAAGTTCATACTGATAATCGAAATTAAACTTTGTCTTAAAACAATATTTTGCTTTTCAGGTTGTCAGCACCACCACTGACAATGGCACGAATTACATCAGCTCCTTTAACTGCAACATCGAGCAGGATGACGAGCAGCAAGGACAAGACGTGGTGGACCCAGAGGTGGTGCACACCAGCACCATCCTGGTGACAGACGCCCTGGAGGAGGTTGACCCAGTAGGAAGAGGTGGTGCAGCCCCCTAAGCATCGCCGCTTTGTGGCACACACAGTCAACCTGCTGTCCTCCAGGGATGTGGAGAACGTGCCCGGATGGATCACCCAGCCCAGGGCGACCTTTAACAAGCCGGCCGCCAAGGCCCAGAGCATGTGGAACGCCCAGAACATAAAGACAGTGACTGCCAATGGCATTAAATCTGCTCTGGGCAAGAAGCTTGTTACCCCTGGCGTCACCAGATGGAATTCTAGCCACGACGCCTACAAGTGCCTGCTGACCGAGGTGCTTGACTTGGACAAGAGGAACAAGCTGAACTAGATCTGTCAGCGGCAGCAACCCCACCCCCTGTCGCACATCACGCAGGACGACGTGCTGGTCTGGTCGGAGGACGTCAAGTTAACCCCCACCCCCTCACCACATGCCTAGAGGTACTCCAGGGCGAGGAGAAGGCATACATGGGGTGCCTTCCTCCCACCTCCAGGTGCTCAAAGACTCCCTGGAAGCGCTGTCGCGCTGTCCTTGCCCAGAACCTGGTGGCCCGGCTTCTCCATCAGCTTGGAAAAGGGCTTTGATGGCAGGTTAGTCATATTATGATATTATTGTTAATTATTATTTTTTATTATTATATTTGATCGCAGTTTGTTAAAACTAAATAAGTGCTTTTTTTCTTCTTATATTATTATTAAATGATTATAATCCTTGCTGGTCAAATGATTCATTTGAAATGAACTAAAATCAGTGTAATGAATATAAATTTTCAATTGACAAATCTGATATATTTTTAAATTTGTTTTAAAACTTTCCTTCTACTGCAGGTTCAGCCAACTCTATGTGGACATGGACCTGTTGATGGCTACGGCGCTGTACCCCCACCACAATCTCGCCACGGTCAGGGTCATCTGCAGGAGACAGGACAATGAGGTCTACTGCGACCTGGTGAGGGACAAGCTCATCAGGGACTTTCTCGCCCTCGTCCGGCATGACGAGCATCTGGACCCTGCCCCCTAGCAGAGACCCTAGCCAGGCTCCAGCAGCACGGACTACCTGTTCGCCATGGAGGATGGGCAATAAGAGGAGAGCCTCGAGAAGAAGGTCACGGAAGAGGTCAACAACTGGTCGAGGAAGCCGATGAGGGAAAACCCGGTGCTCTCGCCTATCTCTTCCCGCTCGAGTTCCGTGATACTTGGATAACTCTCTTCCTCAAGTATAACATGCCGCTCCCAAGCTCCGCCTCAGTCAAGCGCGTGTTCAGCTATAGGTCGGACATCCTCAGGCCTAAACGGGCTGCTCTTGCTGCACCGAACTTAGAGGCCCTCGTCTTCATGAAGGGCAGCCTCCGCCTCCTCAAGAAGGCCCACGAGGTGGAAGAGGAAGACGAGGCCTAAGCTGGCTGGCTTAGCGTAGAGTAGAGTGGAAAACTTAAAATATTATCAGGTATATATGGAACAAAGTTGTTAGTTGACCTTATCTTTTTTCTGAGAGAATATTTTAGTATTACTCTGTGTATTTTATGTAATATGTACTGTATAGTTTAATTTTTTGTTATATTATATTTTCATTAAAATAAAATGTTTATTTTTAATCTTAAAAGCTTGGTTTCTCTTTGTATTAGTTAGTAATGGCTTATTTAGAGTAAAAAAAAGCATTAGATTCTCTTTAGAAACATTGAAAATCTCTTTAAAACATTGATTCGCTTTTAAAAATATCGAATCGCTTTAAAAAATGTAATCAAATCGGATAATCGCTAATTGGACTTAGATTTTGGCACCCGAATCGGATAATCGAATATTATATATTATGGATAGGGGGCTTTTCATTATAATTTTATTTATTTATCCATATTATTCTTCACCTTGATTTTCATTATGCATTTTCTTCTTGACTCAATTTCCTTAAGTTGGCCCTTCAAACATTTGTCTTCCATTAAAATTGACTTATGTATATTCTTCTTGGCTGGGTTGGTGCTTCATCTTCGTATCCTTCCTTTCTTGATGCATCTTCATTTTATTGCATTTATCTTGGGTTGATGATTCCTTCTTGATGAGTTAATCCTTGAAGTCGTTTTCTTCCGTTTTTCTTTCTTGAGGCGATCCATTTATATTGAGTCTTCTTGATTCTAGTTGAGTTGGTCCTTCTAGCGTTTTGCTTGACTTCCGTTTTTTTTTTCTTGCGTTTTCTTCGTAAAAGGTTTTGGACTATTGAGTTTCGAACGCGGTCCCAGTAGATTTAAACGCTAATGATCTAGCCATTACGCCACGGCTTAGTCCGTTTTGAGTTGGTAATTTAATATTATCGAGTTGGAAGGAATTTTTCTCTGATACATTTTCGCACCCCTACAGTAAAAATTAATTCTGCATGTAGAATAATTTAAGTTGATACAAATATTATTATATGGATAAGTAAATATAAGGATAAAAGCAATTCGGATGGCTAGATTACTTACGGGAAATTTGATGTTGAAAAAAACAAACAAACTAGATTTACGGAATAAATTTCTAATGGTGGAGATTTTCGATTATCGGTACATATTTATGATAATTTGAAAAAAATATGTTATAAATAATTGAATATATATTATTTTAGTGTAACGTGAATTACCGATATGAATCTCTTTAACGAATTGGGAAAATAGTAATAGGTTACTTAATTGGAATAAAGAATTCAGAGAAATTTTAAAGCGAACCTGTATTAGTGCTACCAATCTCGTTGATGTTTTTTTTATGTAGTAGCAATTTTATGGATGTTTTTTATGGGTAGGTTCTGTCTCAGATGACCTCTGATAGTCAATTTAGGGTTTTGTCATCGGTTGAAGTATGATATGTTACGTTGAGGATTTGTGGTCTTAGGGAAAGAGAAAAATTACCCCAAACAGGGGAACTTTTACAGAGAAGGGATTAGGGGAAAGAGGACTTTGTGGATGTATATAAATAAAAGAAAACCAGAAGTAGATGAATTCTATTATGGCAGTTTAGGGGGCCAGCTGCTGTTTAAGGCGATAACTGACTCACTAGAGACAAATGGAAGAACTTACAGATGGAATGATTGGGGAGATGAGTACAGAATATGCAGGGAAGAGGAAACAGTTGAACATATGGTGGTGGAATGCATTGGGTACGTAAGGGAAAGAGAAAGGATGAAGGATCTGCTGGCTAGGGAGGTATGGGTAGAGGTTAGGGAAAGGAAGGACCAGGAGTTAGCAGCCGTTTTAGGCTATGAGATTGAAAATGCAAAACTAGACAGGAAAAGAAATGAGATAGCAGAAATTACAGTTTAGATGCGCACGGTAGGTGGCACTGTTTATATGCTACAATTTTGGGCTATAATATATGTCTTATGACGTCAGACGGTAGCGTCAGATGTGGCCAATCACGGCGTTAATTTTTTTGTATGCCAGTATATACTGGGGGATGTGTCCCCCAGACACCCCAATTGATTGAAACTCAAGATCATCGTAGGATGCCCACCCCCCTGCAGTGATATCTCCCCCACGAGCAGTCCCCTTGAATTTACTGTTTTTGTTCCTATTTTATTTTTCGTATTTTTTGTTTCGCTGCGAACGAGAACAGCTTTTTTACTGGCAGAAAAAAACATGGTAATCTAATGACAAACAATACTTACTTACTTACGTAAAACGATTAATTACGAAAAAATATGAAATTTCAACAATGTCTTTTAAACTTAAATGGGAACCCGCGAAAAAATGTACCCCTACAGGCTAATTGTTTGAAACGGCACTGCTGTTGCTTATTGTTTTCGTTTACATATATTTTATCGCAACGAAACATTAAATTTTCTGAAACATTTGAATTCGCACTGCATTTCGGGCATTTTGTAGTTTTCTCGATTAGTTCATTCGCCTCTAAAAAATCTAAAAGGTTTTTCGCGGTTATTCAAAATAAACCCGGATTCAAATAACGAAAAAGCACAACTAGAGCACGAAGAAGCTATGACGAAACCGAAACATTTGCGCAGCGGGTCTTATTTATAGCTACGACCTCGCCAGTAATAGGCTGTTATCGTTCACAGCGAAACAAAAAATACGGAAAAAAATAAAAAAAACATCAAGAAACCTTACCTTACTTAGAAAAAAAAACATCAAGAAACCTTACCTTACTTAGAAAAAAAACATCAAGAAACCTTACCTTACTTAGAAAAAAAACTATAAACAAGCAGAGGCGCAGATATTTAGTAAATAATACAGAATAAAGGTCACAAACCTTCAAAACAACAAAAAAATATAACCCCGCGATTGGTCACATCTGAAGCTACCGTCTGACGTCATAAGACATATATTGTAGCCTACTAACAGCGCCACCTACCGTGCACCCTAATCTGAAGTATTACCTAAGAATTTTTTACCTTGGCGTGGAGGAGAAGGGAAATGCATGAGGGGCAGAGAAATAATCAAGGCTCAACGAATAAATTAAAGAAATAGACAAATCCCGATCCAAAGGGTGGCCCAAGAAGAAGAAGAAGATCAGGCCCCCAAATCCATCACATGGCAAGAGATAAGAATAGAAAGACGCAATGTTATGACACAAGAAGAGAGAAAATAACCTAATATTATATAAATGTAAGAGAAATAAGGATTGAAACCGAAACACAGGAAAAAGAAATTCATAAAATGTGCGAAGGATTATTCAAAGAAGTATGTATAGATACGCCTTTAGATATAGAAGAAATTATTACTTACAGATACTTAGAGAGGACCAGATCTATATTATCAACTTTTGGCAGCGTGTGGTGGATTATCTTTGTTTTGTTATTGTATTTCAATTCTTGATTAAACCAAAATTTATCAAGTTTGATTATAGAATGGCTAGGAATGAGTTAAATAAGATTATAAAGAAGAACATAAGGGTGTCAGAAATTAAATTAGCTCAGGATAGCAACAAAGATCCTAGAAAGTTCTTTAGTTACTATAAAATTAATAACAAACATAACAACATAACATAACATAATTTCACGGATGACAAAAGCCACAAAGGCCTATCAAAGGTCATCTGCCTCCGTCAAAACCCACCCACAAAAAGCACCATCACCAGGGGAAGACAAAATCAAAGTCCTCCACAATATAATATAACAGATGACAAAAGCCACAAGGGCTCATCATAGGTCATCCGAGTCAAATGGCCTCTTTTTTAAGGCACCCAAACTCCCAGGAAAACTACATCCAGAGGATTGCGTCCAATAAGTCTGGCAGAGTTAAAATAGGAACCTATCAAATATGAAGGGGTTACATAAGAACATAAGAAAAGAAGGAGACTGCAAAAGACCATTCATGGCCTACACTTGGCAGCTCCTGTAGAGAAACTGATGAGGAAATAGTTGAGGTACTAAATGGTCATTTTGCATTAGTATTTACGAAGGAGAAACTAAATAGTTTTATGTATAGTACTCATGGGTCAGGGAAAGAGATGTTTACTACCATTAGTGTGGATTGGAGGATGATAAAAGGACTAATAGGTGAGTTAGATACTACCAAGGCCTCTGGCCCTGATAATATTCATTCTGGGATACTTAAAGTAAGGGGTAGAAAGTATCTCAATAGCTCTGGAGAAGTTATATACTAGGTCACTGGAATATGGAGAAATACCTGATGATTGGAAGAGAGCGAATGTAGTCCCCATTTTCAAGAAGGGTAGTAAAGAGGATCCAAATAACTTTAGACCGGTTAGCCTAACTCGTAGTCTGTAAAATTCTTGAGAAAATAGTTAAAAAAGGGATTTGCCAACATCTAGAGAGCGAGGGGTTAATCAGCGATGCTCAGCATGGGTTTAGATCAGGTAGATCATGTTTGACTAATTTACTAGACTTTCTGGAGTTCGTAACAGATCAAGTAGATAAGGGAGAGAATGTAAATGTAATTTACTTGGATTTTAGTAAAATATTTGACAAGGTACCACATAGGAGACTAGTTTATAAATTAAAAATGATTGAGATATGTGGGGATGTTTCAAATTGGATAGCTGAGTGGCTGAAAGACAGGAAGCAAAGGGTAGTGCTAAATGGTGTAAATTCGGAGTGGAGGGATGTTATCAGTGGGGTTCCTCGGGAATCAGTTCTTGGCCCCTTATTATTTGTCATCTATATAAACAATCTTGGGGAGGCAGTTAATAATAAAGTGTCAATTTTTGCGGATGATACCAAATTAGCAGCTAGTTAAAGATATTGATGATAATTTTAAAGTGCAGGGGGATTTAAATAAATTATTATCCTGGGCACATAAGTGGCAAATGACCTTCAACCTTGATAAGTGCAAAGTTATTAACATGGGAAAAGATAATAGAGAATTTAACTATGAAATGGATGGGCATTGGCTGAGCTCAGTAGAAGATGAGAAAGATCTAGGAGTAGTAATAGATAAGTCATTAAGGTTTTCTAAGCAGTGTATTGAAGCAAGAAATAGGGCAAATAGAGTGCTGGGTTTCATTAAGAGAAATGTCAGTTACAAAAGTAAGGAGGTTATTCTTAAACTCTATAACTCTTATGTTAGGCCACATCTAGAGTACTGTATACAGGCATGGTCCCCACATTTTGGACATGATATTAACCTTCTCGAGTCAGTGCAACGGAGGGCAACAAAGATTATTCCTTCCCTGAGGCACATTGAATATATAGATAGACTGAGGGTATTAAATATGTTCTCGTTCGAAAGGAGGTGTGTGAGAGGGGATATGATTGAGCTCTTTAAAATTTTTTATGGGATAGATAAATTGGATGTTAGCAAGTTTTTTGAGTTAGATGATGGAAATCGGACTAGAGGTCACCACTTGAAAATTAAAAAGCAAGGGTGTAGGTTGGATTTAAGAAAATATTTTTTTACCAATAGAGTGGTGGACTTCTGGAACAAATTGCCGCAGAGGGTAGTAGGTAGTCCAAATTTATATGTATTTAATAGTAGGTTGGATGAGTTAATGGGGAGGGAAGGTTGTGATGGTTCCTAAGTTTTGTATATATTAATATTGTTTGTATATATCTATAGCTGCATGATTTAGTTTTTGACAAGCCTTGATTGGTGATACCCTTGTTTCTGGACACAATCCTCTGGATGTAGTTTTCTTGGGAGTTTGGGTGCCTTAAAAAAGAGGCTGTTTGACTTGGATGACCTATGATGGGCTCTTGTGGCTTTGTCATCTGTTATATTATATTGTGGGGGACTTTGATTTTGTCTTCCCCTGGCGATGGTGCTTTTTGTGGGTGGGTTTTGACGGATGCGGATGACCTTTGTGGCTTTTGTCATCCATGAAATTATGTAAGGGAATAACAGGAATAGAGGGTAGGTGTAGGAAATGGAAAGGGTGCAGAGATAGAGGAATAGCTAGGGGGGAGGGCATACTGATGCATTATAGGGGCTCTGGTAGTTTGTTGGTCAAGACCAGTACAGGACACCAAACAAAGAGCTCAAGGAGGACTGGATGGATGATGTCTTCAAACTCTGCCAAGGCTACCTCCGACACTACCACCCACATGATGACTATCAGGAACTGCTATAACTAGCCGTTGTATTCCTTGGTGGAATCCCTCATGACACAAGAAGATCTCTTTCCAAAGCCGGGAGTAGTCCATCCGGCTCGATGAATGGCAAGAGCGATTTATGCTCTGAAAATGTGGATCTTCATGCCTCAGTTCACAGAATACAACAAATAGCAGCAGTCCACTTCACGCACAGTTAAGGCTGCAGTTCTTCCAAAGCTGGGTGAGTTCTGCATCTTCAGCTTACGCTACTACATTCAGGATCATCCCAGTTTGCCACTATCTTTCTTTACTTTCCTGCCACGCTTTACAAGGTAAGTGGTGACACTGAATTCCTTATTGCTCTTCTTTTGAGACCAACTCTTAGGTTCTAAAGTAAGAAACTTTATTTTCTCACACCCCTGATCTCCTTTACAAGTGTCATTAACCTGTCCAAATCCTTACAACCTTGGCAGTATTCAATGTCCTTTTCAGCAGATTTAATACAATCAACTGACACAGTAAGCGCATGTGCACATTGCCTTGATAGCAGAATGCACCTGATGAATTTTTCCTTGGGTATAACAAACTTTCTAGACTACTAACAAATTTGAATGGGTTACAATCAAATGTATGAACAGTATCATTAAGGGATTGAAATGACAGTTCCTGGCTCTGGAATTCTCCTAAGTTGGACTGCTCCAATAGAATCCTCTTCTGCTTCAGAAGTGCTCTTCAAACATGTTGTACATAACCTTTGGCCAGGTTTCAAGCTTTTGAGTAGTGCTCATCAATGATCACCAGAGATTCTGTATAAAAAAGAAGAGGTGCATTATAGCCAACCCAAATATAAGGCATCTTGTTGCCAACACACAGCAAAGTACATTCACTGATTAAAGCTTAAAGGTTTAGCATGATTTAATGATAAATATAAGGTTAAGAAACAAATTTGAAATTATTAATGATATGTTTCTTATAAACTGCAAAAAGGTCAGCACAATACTTCTGTAGGCTTTCGTAGGTACATACACTTTCTCATGATAAAAGCAAACTTTGTCATCATCTTGAAACTGGTAGTCACATTTCCACTGCATCAAGTTTTTTCATGTTCATTAAACTCAGCAACATTTAATAGTCCTGCCTTTCAAAAATAATGCAATTTATGGCATTTTTTATTCAATAACTTCCCAATTGAACCCTATCAAGTGAGGAATTATCAGCTGAATCCATGTTGGTTATTTAAAAACTTTTAATTTTCTTAAATGACTTAGAGTTGAAGAGAAAGAAAAAATCATTAATCTCTCTCTCATTTTAATAATATGTTAATTTATTAGAAATAAGATATTTATGATTAATAGGATTTTTCTCATATCTTAATAATAAAATATATGCTAAAAAATGTTAGGAGTGAAGTTGAGATCATTATATCTTCATCAACTATAGTTTAGTTATCCTAATATAAGCTGTCTAAATTTCATTGATATCACTATCTATCTATATGGTCAACCATACACACCTAAATTGGGTGTCCAAGGGTGGGAGCTCCTCTCTATTGTGACCATTTTCTAATGACTATAGTTCAGAGAATAATGTTATTTAAGATAATCTTTCATCTGTTTATAGTATCTTTCCCAAATAACAAAAATATGGGAGAATATTGCATGTAGGTATAATAATAAACCCACAGCTTGAGGTCAAAATCTGAAAAAAAGGTCAGACCAAACAAAAAAAATCTCATTTATGAACAATAATAAATTGAAGGGGCTTCATCTGAGCTCATTTTAAATTGCAGATTCTGAAAGAACAGGTAAAAGGTACCCGAGGGTAACAATTTTCAGCTTTCTATCCTGCTTGGAAATGAAGATATGCTCTAAGCATTTTGTGTGCGCAAAAAGGGGTGTGATACACAAATTTCAAAGGGCCATAATTTTGGACTGCATGGGAATTTTTCATTAAAACTTAGGGGATTTTCCTATCTTCGTGTAAGGTTCATATCTCAAGTTTTCATCAAAGTTTAAGATGGTGACCTGGGAACTTTTCTGGAAATTGGTTGATTTAGGCTAAATGGAGTGAACCCATAAATTATAATGGCAGACACAGTTATTATCCAATTTCATTAATTACTAACAATACCAGACAAAATATTATGGATACATTTGCTATTTTAATTTTCTAATTTTCACTATAAATCAGTTTTTGCAGGGGATGGGAGGGAAGAGGTGAAGGGTGCCAGTTTCCACACTGGTTTGATCTCTCAGGAGAGGAACGGGGAAGCCACAGAAGTCAGTCTCCCTGTTAAAAGGGCGTATCTGTTGGTTACCAGACTGAGCATTCTTCCAAGTTTGTACTAGCAGTCTCTCCTATTTATAGCCTTCAACTTAGCAGTCAGATAAATATATTAATGGTCGTAGCTCCTGCAAACTTCCCCACAAAAACAATTAGGTATACCTTTTAAATATTAAGTCCATTAAGATGCATAATATATAGTCAAATCCAATCATAATAAATACATTAAATGTACTCAGTGACTCACTCCATTCACATAGAAAAGTAGAGTATGAGGAAAGACTTAAGGCAAAGTGGTGAAAATTTATAGCAGGATAAAAATGGGAGAATGACTCCAAAATACACCCTCCATACATTCACCACACCACCACCCAAAATTCTGCACATGTCTGGCACAGACATCTGCCTTTGCCACCAGAAACACACTGATACCGGATCTTAGCTTTTCTTTTAGTTATTTGTATGGTTTTGCCCTGGTTGTGTAGGTTTTGTTCTTTTTGTTGCTCTTTGTTGTTTTTTTAGATTCATATTTTAATATAGCCTAGTTTATAGACTAAGTATGGCCTTTATGCCTACTTATGCCAATTCATGCAGTTTCCAAGATTGATTCTGAGAAAAGATGCCACTAGGAACCAGCCAGATTAAGAAATATCACTATCTTACTCAACACAAGAACAACAGACAAAATTCAGAAATATATGGACTGCTTGAGCTTTAGGAGAACCGTATCTATTTGGGAGGCTGGGGCAACTTAAGTAAGGAATCATTGATACACGCTTTCACAGAGCTTTTTATGGGTTGACTTCATCTTTCTCTGCATACCTATTCCAGTACAGGGATGATAGGGATCGTTACTATTTGTCTCGTACATAATCAGGATAGAGTCATACATATGAAAGAATGGTATTTTTCAATTTCTGGATGAGGATGGCCTCCACCATTGTATATAATCTTGTGGTTGTTGGCCGCATGTCCAGATAGCCTAAGAATAGGCTAGGTTAGAGTATGGTGCTTTGCCCTTGGTGGCAGTTGCCAAATGAGCCCATTAAATCTGGATTTAATAGGGCTGCAAGACTATTTTTTATGTTGAGAGTAGGTATCTTGTTTAAGAGTAAATTTAAATTATTTACTTTTAATGAAATTACCATCTTTTTCAAAGATATTTCTTATTCCGAGCAAATTGATTTTTTATTGTATTTGCTTTGTAATGATTAAATTTGACTTTTCCTGCATAGGTATATATTTAAAATTGCATTTTAATGCATAAAGTCACCATTTCTGCAAACATCTGTCTGCAATTTGCTTAGTTTGCCACCATGTCCATGAAATTATTTGACAGTGATACAGATGATTCCAATGATGATGTCAATGCACAATTGACAATAAATAAGAGCTATGCACAAAATTATGAAAAATGGAGGAGTAAAGAAGATTACCAGGCTTGTAAGTTATAAAATAAATGCCATTCCTAGTGTAACTTTTTTAGATATATTAATATTTCACTTGCTTAAATGACCTTGGGCTGATTCATCCTGGTTTTAGAATGGTTTGCAAATTATTTATTAAAACTTAAGTGGGTCATTTGGGAACCTTATTGATGCTCAAAATTGACCATTTTCTCACAATAATGATTAAATTTAATGAATTTATTGAAAATAAATTAATTAGCCACTGCAAATAATTGGACATTTAATCTAGTTAATTTGTAAAACTGCATTTATACCCCCAATTTTTTTTAGTGAAAGATAAATATGGTGATGAATCCGAATCAGACGATGAATCATCTGTTGGCGGTTTGGCAGAGGTTTGTATTGAATTGCTATCAATCAAGTTAATTATATTAACATTTGGTCTACCCCATTTTTTTTCTTAACATTAGCTGAACTGAATTGCAGTTTTCAGTCTCTAATCAACTCTATGATATTCTAATCTACTGATATTACAATCCTGTGGATAAAGTTGATACCAGAATGTTGAGGGCTAGGTTGATTAGACTTGGATGACCTTTGATAGCCCTTGGAGGCTTTTAATATCCATAAAATTATGTTGAAGTAAACAAAACATTGAGCTCCCTCAAAACCCCCCCTTTTAATTAGGTTTTTAAAAAAATCTTTTTGGCATCTTTGTGTAAGTTGGTGCAAGCAAAGCCCATTCCCAATTAACCATTATATTTTAAAAAGTCAGAGCTTCTAAGCAAGTAAACTGTATACCTGCATATTTCCTCCTTTATTTTTCATAGCCGGATAACCCTGAGTTTGATATGGACTTCTACCGAACTCTAGCTGCTGTTAACCTTCAACACCCAGTATTAGAGAAGGGTCACAAGTTCTTTCAAGATTCTTATGAGGCATCTTCCAGAGAGACGCCCAATGAAAATAAAGAAAAACTCACAATCCAAGAACATGAGAGAAATGTGTTACTGAAAACAGATGGCAAAATTGAGGAAATGGATGTGTCAAAAGACAGGTTTAAAAGGGAAGGTAAAGATATCTATATGACAATTTAGCCTTATTTCCTTTAGGGTGAGTAGTGATAGTATATCTCAATATTGTCTATTCTCCTTTACTTGTTTAGCACCTTAGTATGAGTAAAAATATGAGTGTATTACTTGTAATGGCTTACTTAGACTATCTCACCTTTCATCCTGCCTACTACCAAGTACACAAGTTTGTACACAGACTTGCGGACTATATGACTTTTTGGATGAGTCTGGCTTCCACTTTATTTGACTCTTTTCTTGTAGGTCGCATGTTCCTGCACCTGGGGAGAGGTGGGCTTACCTCCAACACCAGTGCACCCCTTGTTGCTTTTGTTCTAATCTTTTGTTTTTTTTAGCTTGTTTCTTAGCCTTTGTTCCTTTGTTTATCTTTATTTGTTATTTACTTGATTTTAATCTAGCCTAGTATTGGGCTGTAGTGTGATTACAATGACTTTTGCCCTAGTAGGCAGTTGCCAGATGGGCTCTTAAAATTAAAAGGTGCACAAGTTTTGCTATACTAAAGTTTTAATGTGCTAACATTTAAATAGCTTCAAGATATACAGACAGACTGTAGACTGTTACACCTGGTACTTGGAGTATCAGCATGTCCTTTCAGCACCAGTGCACAGATCTATCAGCTGTAGCATTGCAACCATAGCATAGTTGGCAGGACCTTGTACCCTCCTGATGCTCTTAACCATAAGGAAGACAGTGATGGTAACTTTGTAGCGGGCCAAAAATTTATATTCTAATCCCAATCATTCCAATCTGCTTCCTACACTAATTTGGACGTGAGAAATCGAGGGAGAAATGAAATGGATTGTATGTACAGTCCTTTATTTACAAGAAAAATATGGGTAAATATTTATAAGAGATCTCTTTACTTATTTACACAACAAAAAAAATGGGCTTGATCAATTTGCAATTCCAATATCAAATCACAGGCCTATAACCCAACCAAGAGACAAGGAGAAACAAAAAGAGATAAATGTGCAAACAAAACTGGTATTACTCCTATAATAGAGGTCTAACACTTTGGATTCAACACAATGCAAAAAAAGAAAAGGCCTCATGTGCTACCCCGAGCTGGGGGGTGGAAGTCCTGCCGGCTACCACTCGATTGTTTACAAATTTCAGAGGACTAACAAGGCTGGCGTCTCCGAGATGTCTAATAGAAAAAAAAGCTGGTGCCTCAAAGCTCGATATAATATATAGTGATCTTGTTGCACCTTTGAGGCTACAAAACATGAAAATCAATTTATATATATAAAAAGAAAAAACAAAAAAAATGTTTCCATTCATACACACATTCTTACAGAGGAAAGGAGAAGGTATTGGGAAAGTTGTGGGAGAATGGCCTTTAACACACACTCACATTCGCTCCACCACAACTTCACCGCTGTAAGGGGCACAGTGATGTGTTTTCCTTGTCTCAATGCTGGTGCCCTGTCCGGCCCCGGCGCTTAGCCTCTCTTGCTTCTTCCACTAACATTTTCTGCTTTTATGTACCCACACTCCTCTCTCTCAATGCAGGTGGTCGGGGGGTATCCTGTGTAGCCTGTTACACTTGGCATCTGGAGGAACCAAATGTCCTCCCAACCTGAAGGCACATTAGGCAAGGCCATCACTGGGTTGAATTCTGAAGGGGGTGTTTGAAGTTGCTGTCCCTCCCCAACATTACTTTTTCTCTATGACTCTGCCTTCAACTCCTTATCTAGGCTTAAGGACTACCTCATGCCATGTCAAAGAGAGGTTTTGGAGCCTCTATAAACAACTCCCTTTAATGCCTGAAGGTCACAAGAGATCATGATGTGAGGGCATTGGAGGTGATTAATGGGAAGATTGGTTTTGCCCCATAACCCCTTTTCAGCATGTAATGGGTTCACCACCTTCCTGCAGTCATGCTTGGCTGAATAAGGTTGTACTATTTAAGGTGGGCAGGCCAAGTAAAAGTTGTGGGTCGCATCTCTGGCTCTGCCACAACATATCTTCAGATCTTGGCCATCCTGTTGAGGATTATTATGCTGTATTAAGGAAGTCTGCCCCATCGCCTTGCTGCTCAGGTGGGAGCTGCAGCCTTTGGAGGATTGACCCCGTAAGGGGCGCGGCGATTTGCCATCCTGGCCGCCGTGCTGACGGGATCCAGCGCCCCGTCCGGCCCCAGCTTAGCCTCTCTTCCTTCCTTCAGATAGCCTGTATTCCTATCCTACCTCGTCGCTTTTCATACAACCTCTCCCACAACTTTCTCTGGTCAGCCTCTAATTTCACAGGGTAGAAGCTGACCTTCTTCTCAGCCAATCGTCCCGGATCGGGGCTGAGGGGGGAGGGGACAATGTCCCCTAACCCCTGAGCTCCGGTCTGGGGTGGTTGGCTTTTAACAACCTGCTTCATCCCCACCCATACCTTCCTCACATCCCTTTTCCTCTCGTCTTCAAAATCTATCCGTTTTACGCCGTGTTCAAGGTGGAGCCGCCATGCCGAAGGACTGCCAGGCCACCAGGCGGGAGGGGTGGTCCCAAATGGCGGCGCCTGGCTCTGCCAGGCCTGTAAGCACCTCTTGCAGTGCGGGCTACTGCAAGAGGTGGTGAGCGATTGCGTCCCGTAAAACAAAGAGGGTCACCATGCCCAATGATGAAACAAAAAAACATCTCCCCTTAATTCCCCCTATAACAACAACGGAGCCGCCCTCGTGCAGCTCCACAGAAAAGATGGAGGTCACCCCCCCTGTGCTTGCACAGGGGACCCTCCATACCTCTTTAACCGGAGAGGAGGCTTACTCCTCTCCTACGCCTACGGGTGTAGGGGACTCCCCCTCACCCCCTTCTCTGGAGGTGCTTTCGGGCACCTCCCTATCTCCAGCGGCAGTCCCTCCTATGCTTTCTAAGGGGACTGCCAAGAAAGCCAGCAGGCAGCCCATTGCCGACCACCCCTCGTACAAGCGGCTCGGTAGGGCAAACCCCCTTAGGGGGGAGAGGGAAGCCAGGCCCCTTCGGTCGCTTCCCTCAAAAGACCTGCTGGCAAAAATATTAAACCTTGCCGGGGTCAAGGCCTGTGCCTCCCCACTAAAGACTTATGACGCTGCCAAGGGGACCTGCGATGTCCTGGGAGGGGATGGCCAACTGGAGGCCCCTCCTGTGATAGACATGGTCCTTGAGGAAAACCAGCCTCAGACGGTAGGGCCTTCCATGGGGGGGAATCCGGGCTTGGCGCCAAGCACCGAACCCGAATCCGCCCCTATGCAAGGTCCTCATCAAACGGCTGTGGATTCTCAGGCAGGACAAGGAGGGGAGGGATCTCCTCCGGATGAATCCCCTGCGCCCACCGGGACCTTCTCCATTTCAGAGAAGGACCTGGCTGAGGCCGGTCCATCTTGCCTGGGGGCTTCTACCGGCGGGGGTGAGAAGCGGGTTCATTCCCCGCCCTCCTCTCCTAAAAAGAAGAAAAAGACAAGAAAGACGAAAAAGACTCGGGGCTCCTCTCTATCCGCGGGGGCTGCGGGGACGTATGGGTCTGCTGCCACTTTGGTAGGCGACCAAGCCAAGATCGGCAAATCCGGCCCCTCTACCCCCTCGTGTGCGGAGCTCCTGACCAAGACTAAGACGAAGAATGCACAGGGTGGAGCCTTGATGACATCGGGGCCCCTCATTCAGAGGTTACCTGGCGTTTTCGAGCCCGCTGGCTTCAAACGCTTCCTCGTTATTCGCTCCACTGATGGCACCATGTTGTCTAAGGGCAACATGATCCATCAGAGGAGAGGATTAGCTAGTGCAATTGGTAGAGAGCCGAAGGTGACCCGTTTCTCGGACGGCAGCCTTCTGGCGAATCCCGCCGAGGCGGCCAAGATAAGTGCTCTTCGGACACTTCATGGCACCCCGGTGAGTGTGACGCCGCACTCTACCATGAACTTTGTGAAAGGAGTAGTTTATGCGAGGGAACTCGTTGACTACTCCATTGAGGACATCACCCTAGAGCTGGCCGACCATGGGGCGGTCAAGGTCGAACGTGTGATGAGAAAACAGGGAGGGGCTTCGAGACCCACCCCTACACTCTTCGTCACGTTCGACTGTGACAAGCTCCCTGAGTCGGTGCATGCCGGTTGGTACCGCTACCGCGTGAAGGCATTCGTGCCACTGCCGCGGCGGTGCTATTACTGTCACCGCTTCGGCCATACGAATCGCTCATGTAGACGTGCAAAGTCGGGGTCACCCGAAGTCTGTGTAAATTGCTCCAAGGTCGCACACGATAAGTCCAAATCGTGTGTGGCCAAGTGTGTCAATTGCGGAGAGCCGCACCCTGCTTCTTCGAAGCAATGTGGTGCATATCTCCTGGAGAAAGAAATCCTGGCCGTTCAGGCCCAGGATAGACTCTCATTCCGCGAGGCTAAGGACTTGGTCCTGGCGCGCCCAGCTCTGCCTGGGACGTCATATGCCTCAGTAGTTCGAAAGGCACCCTCTGCTCCTGGCCCATCCAGGCCAACGAGCACGGTTGTTTCCGCGCCCATTCGGAGCTCTTCTGCGGGCTCTACTACACCCGGGCGCTCCCCTGGTAGAGCTGGCGGCAAAAAGGGTTCACCAGCCCCGGCTAAAACCAGGGCTCCCCCCTCTTACCCCAGCGTGACCGTTTCCCGTAAGGCGAAACGGCCACGCGCCTCCACCGAGTCGTTAGACTCACAGGAGGCAACACCCCTTAGGATGGTCGCTAGGCCATCTTCGGGGGTTCCTAAAGCTGTCCCCCGAAAGGAGGAGGAAAAGACTCGCATGGCGAGGTCAACCTCCCCCAATAAGTCCTCGAAGGCGACAGCGCCTCCAGCGCTTTGTCCGGCCAACAGCGCCCGGGGTTCTGCCCCCGGGAAGCGTACGGCCATTCCCGTGAGGGTCTTCAATTCGAGGAGGGCCCCCGCGTCTCCTCCGAGCTAGGCCTGGAGGGCATATTCCTTCAATGGAATTGCCGTGGACTCCGGGCCAACTGGGAGGAGCTGCGGAGGCTCGCCTCGTCCCGTTCCCCGTTAGCTATTTTTTTGCAGGAGACCATGCTAGGCGCGTGCCCACTGCCTGCCCTCCCGGGGTATAAGGGTCTTGCAACCCCACCACCGCGGGACGGCCGGGCTGGGGGATGCGCGGTTTACACCCGGCATGATGTCTCCGTTCTTCCTTTCTCTTTAGATACCTCCTTACAGGCAGTGGCTGTGCAGCTGCACCTGGATAGGAGGTATACTATCATTTCTGCGTACATTCCACCGTTAGATGACTTCGACGCGGGGGACTTCCGCCGCGTCGTGGCACGGTTGCCGAGGCCCTATCTCTTGCTTGGAGATCTGAACGGCAGGCATCCTCTCTGGGGAGATTACACCATAAATCCCAGGGGACAAGTCCTTGCCGATCTGATCGAAGAGCTTGAGATGGGTGTCCTAAACGTGTATGAGTTTACGCATCACTGTCCGAGAACCGCTTCATTTTCTTGCCTTGACCTATCTTTGTGCTCTTGGGATGCACAGCTTGATTTTGATTGGGGGGTGGTCGATGACCTCCATGGTAGTGATCACTTTCCCATTCAAATATCATTTTCAGGGCAACTGCCGCCTGAGAGACCACCTCGGTGGTGCTTGGCACGGGCACGGTGGCCTGCATTTCAGGAAATGACTGAATTCTCTATCTCAGTCGAGGAGTTTAGGTCGGTAGATGAGGCCGTTGAGTTCTTCTCCGGCAACCTTATCGCCGTGGGCCTGACTACTATTCCTAGGACGTCTGGCTGTTTTGCACGCCGACCACTCCCATGGTGGTCGGCCGAGTGTGAGACGGCCCTGAAACAGAAGCGTTATGCCTACATGCGCTATAAGCGCCGCCCGAACGATTTCACTGTCGCTGAATTTCGTCGGGCTAGGGCTAGGTTCCGGTATATTTCGAAGCACGCCCGCCGCTCTTCTTGGCGGGCATACGTGTCTTCACTTAACGGGAAGACCCCTTTAGCTGAGGTGTGGAAGCGAGTCAAAAGGATTCGGGGCAAGTTCTCGCAGGACCCCCCTCCCGTTCTCCAGGAGAATGGGACCGCAATCTCGGACCCCGCGTCCGTGGCGGAATCCTTAGCGACCGCTTTCTCTGCATTCTCTAGCCGTGATGCTGCTCCGCCAGCATTCAATGCACGTCGTGATGTCGCGGAAGGCCGCCGGCTGGACTTTACCTCCAGAGGCGGAGAACCCTTCAATGACAAGTTTACTGTGAGTGAGTTGCGTTCCGCTCTCGCTTCGTGCGCGGACACCGCCCATGGTCCGGACGATGTTCCGTACGCCATGCTTCGACACCTGGGTGAGCGAGGCATGGCCTTTCTGTTAGATCTGTTCAACAGGATCTGGGTGGAAGGTCTTCTCCCAGACTCCTGGCGAATCGCTACTGTGCTCGCCTTTCGCAAGCCGGGGAGAGATCACTCTACTCCGACCGGTTTCCGCCCAATCTCTCTAACCTCTTGCGTGTGCAAGTTGATGGAGAAATTGGTAAATGTTAGATTAGCCCATTTCCTGGACAGCGGAGGCCATCTGTCTTCTGCACAGTGCGGCTTCCGTAAGTTTCACTCCACGTCGGATGCTCTGCTCCGACTGGAAAATGCCGTCTGCGAGGCTTTCCTTCGTAGACAGCACTACGCCACGGTGTTTTTTGATCTGGAGAAGGCCTATGATACCGCATGGCGATACGGTATCATGGAGACTCTCCACACGATGGGGGCGAGGGGACGCCTCCCAATGTTTATATCTGAATTTTTGCGAGATCGTCGATTCCGCGTACGGGTGGGGGGAGCCCTCTCTGCCCCAAAGGAGCAGGAAGAGGGTGTCCCGCAGGGAAGTGTCCTCAGTGTCACACTCTTTGCCCTGAGCATCAACGGCATCACCTCGGTGCTGCCAGAAGATGTTCTCGCTACGCTCTACGTGGACGACCTTTCGATCTCTTTTGGCGCGGCCCAGATGCCAACTCTGGAGCGTCTACTCCAACAGGCATTGAACCGCGTCTCTCGCTATGCCGAAGCGCACAGGTTTCGGTTTTCTTTGGCCAAGACTAAGGTGGTGCACTTCTGCCGCCATCCACGGCTTCACCCCGACCCAGATTTGTTTCTTAATGGGGTGCGCCTGGATGTGGTTGAGTCGCACCGTTTCCTTGGTCTTGTATTCGACCGACGCCTCACCTGGGAGGCTCATATTCGCAGCCTTAGGGTCTCTTGTACCCGCGCCATGGACATTCTCCGTTCCGTGACGTTCAGCGCTTTGGGCGCTGATAGGGCTACCACCTTACTTTTTTATCGATCCTTTGTTCGCTCGAAGCTCGACTACGGATGCGAGTTTTATGCATCCGCAGCCGAGCGTTTATTGCGGAAGGTGGATTCAATCCACCACATCGGCCTTCGCCTTGCGACCGGTGCCTTCCGCACTTCCCCCATTGAGAGCCTGTTGGTCGATGCTGGGGAGATGCCACTCGCTCTGCGCCGCGTGCAGTGCATCACTCGCCCGTATGCGCGAGCCCGGCGCCTCCCTCAGTCGCCAACAGCTCTCACTGCATCCGCAGCTGATCTCGATTGTGCCTATGCCGCCGAGAGACGCCAGTCATACCCTAAGCCCTTTGGGTTTAGGGCCAGGAAACTCCTTCGAGAGGTAGATATAGCTCTCGGGCCGGTGGCGCCCCTGGTTCTGCCCAGGACGCCACCCTGGACGGTACCACATTTGGCTATTTGTCGCCACGCCTCTGCTCCCAAAGCTTGTACTGCGCCGGGAGTATTGCGTACGACCTTTTTGGAGCACACATCGTGTCACGCTGGTACCGTGCCAGTGTATACGGATGGCTCCAAGTCCCAAGAGGGGGTCGGCTTCCACGCCGTATCCCCTCTGTTTGAAGTCAGCGGGGCTCTACCAGGCGCTGCGTCTGTCTTCACGGCCGAGCTGGTGGCAATACACCACTCGGTACGGGAGATTACGCGACGTGCCCGGTTCGGAGACCGGATTGTGATCTATAGCGACTCACAAAGCGCCCTGAGTGCTCTCGGGGCATTGGAATCTCCGCATCCCCTGGTTCGCGATATCCGTGACGTCACGGTTTTGGCGAGCCGGGCAGATGTCGAGATTATCTTCTGCTGGGTTCCTGGACATGTAGGAATTGGGGGGAATGAGCGCGCCGATGAGGGCGCCAAAGAGTCCGCGAGGACTCTGCGACCGGACCAGCGTTTCGCTCTTCCTCACACCGACTACATGGCAGGAATACGGGCAGCTCTTCGGACTGCTTGGCAAAGAAGATGGGAGACGGTCGAGGGGAACTTAAAGTTGAGTGCCATTGCGCCGCGACTGTTCCCATGGACCTATCCCCCAATGCCGCGGCGGCTTCAGGTTGCTTTCTGTCGTCTCCGAATCGGACACACTCGTGTGACGCATCGCTATCTGATGGAGCGCTCGCCTGCGCCCTATTGCAACGACTGCGTCGTCCCCCAGACTGTTCGGCACATTCTTGTCGAATGTCCCAGTCTGGGTGATCTTCGCGCACGATACCTGTCCCAGTACCGGGATGGGCGGGGTCGCTACCGCCTGTCCCTTGTGCTCGGGACAGATTCGTGCACACTGACTTGTGGAGTTGTTGACTTCTTGGGGGAGGCCGGCCTTCTCCCTATTATTTAAGCAAGGTTTGTTTGTTTTGTTTTTTGTTGTTGTTTTTTGTTGTTTTTTTGCATTTTTTGTTTTCTTTAGTTGCACGCTCCTGCGCCGGGGGGGACCTCTCCCCGACGCACCAGCTTGCTTCCTTTCCCCCTTTTGGGGTGTTTTTTTTTTTTTTTTTTCTCTCTTTAATTTCATTTTAAAGTAGCCTAGAACTAGGCCAGTTTTAATATGGCGACTAATGCCCAAGTAGGCAGTCGCCAGATGAGCTCTTAAAAAAAAAAAATAAATAAATAAATAAATAAATAATTTGGAGGATTGACTGTTCCTGGATAACTTCTGTTCATTGTGCATTGTTGATCAGGTGCAAATCATTAATGCACCCAGGGTAAACCTCTGAAAAATATAAAAACACAAGATGGGAGTGAGTGGATGCAGGATATAGCCCACCCTTTTTTCTTTTTATTGGTCAAAAGTTTCAGAAATTTCATTATTGGTAAAAACATCATCTGACTAAATCCCTATCATTAAAATCTCACCCAAGCTTGGTGTTGGGGTGGGTGAGAAATTTGACAGCACCACTTTGACCACTGGAGGGGGCTTCCCTTCTTCTATCTACTTGCAAGGGGATTTCCCTATTTTGCAATTTTTGGAACTCCCCATGGGCAGCTCCACCTTTGAAGAAGAGGTAGCCCCATTAACCTTCTTAAAGCTGGGGTCGGGGGTTACTGCTCTACTACAGCTCGAAGGGACGAAAGGGAAGCAGTCTAAGGGTCCTCTGTCTACTGATGAGTCAGCTTTCACTTCATTGCTTTCTTCAGAGTCGCCCTCTGCCAATTCTACTTTAGTACCACTGGGTGTCCATCTTTCCCTTCCTCAGGGGGATGGCAAGAAGAAAGTGAGCAGGTGGCCCTAAATTGACCACTCTCTTGACAAGGTGAATTCCCTTACAGGGACTAGTGTCAGTGACCCCATTGGGCTGTGCCTGCCTCCCCTTTCTTCCCCCATCAAGATTGTCTCACTGACCCCAATGATGATTCAGGCAATATGCCTGGAAAGTCCCCAGGGAGTGGCAACTTGGAGGCCCCTCCTCAAGTCCCCCCATTTCCTTAAGGCAAGGGGGTGGACAAAGATTTAGTGGGAGATAACCCTGAGTTAAAGTCTGCCCCTGTACAAGATCCTGAGACAGCATGGGCCCCTTAAGGAGGGACCTCTTCCACAGGTTGGTGCCCCCTTGCCATCCATGACCTCTATTTCAGAGAAGGACACGGCTGAGGCCTGCACACCTAGCCTTGGGTCCCCTTTCAAGCTGCTCCTTTGACTCTTTGGTGTTGGTCATACCAGGTATTGCAAAATTCCTGTTACACTCGTTACAATGCTCTCAACAAAGGACACAATGACAGTTTTGATGCAGTTAGATATGTTTCTATTGTTTTAACATTTAAATCTGTTTAAATTGTAATATTAATCAATGTGGCGAGACCTTAAGGCCGTACACATAAGAACTTTTTCTCTTCTATCTCTCCCGCGTCTAATGCTAAGACTTCATTAAAAGAATTACCCCATGAAAAATCTACTACTGGTTTTGCTGGATTTCTTTTGTACCTCCTGCATACTTCACAACTTGCAATCAAACCAGTTACCAATTTCTTAATTTCTTCCTTTTCATCTTCATTCAACCCAGCACTTCACTGAGCCTCTTCTGTCAATTTCCATATTTTTTCCTCACTTTCATGACCAAACTGCAAGTGTAACTTCATAATGGCTCCCCTAACTTCTTTGCAACTTATCCTTTTCCAACCCTCTCAATTTTACTTCCATTCCTCTTAAAGCTTCGATTTTCACATTATCCTTTTTTAAATCTAACATCATACCCATTCTGCTCATAGTTTTCTTTCCTATCAACCAAGGAACATCACCCTGCACGATTTCTGTCTTCAAATAAAACTTCTGTCCTTTTATTATCACAGGAATTTATATTGCTCCTTTATTTGAATGATGAGTTCCTGAAATTGAATACCTTGTTACTCTCTTCCTTTGTATCTTTCATTCTCTTCAGTTCTTTCTACTCAAACCCACTATGATTCGTGCTAGTCACAATTCTCCACAAACTGTTGATTTACATCCTGTGTCTAGAATAGCTTCAATTTCTCCCCACGGCTCTTCATCTACCTTACTAACTTCTTCTGTTGTTTTTTTGGGGCATTTGTTTTTTTTTTCTTTAGGTTGCACGCTCCTGTGCCGGGGGAGGACCTCCCCCTGATGCAGGAACTTGCTTCCTTTCCCCCATTTAAGAGCCAAATAAGCTCTTAAAAAAAAAAAAATACTAACTTCTCCTGTAAAGACCCTTTCTTTGTCTTTTTCCTTTTCTTGATTAGCCAGAGACCCATTTTCTTCTTTCTTTTTATTTAGAAAGTTCTGGGGACATTCCTGAGCTCAATGCCATTTGGAATTGCATATCTCACACACACACACACACACACACACACACACTAACCTTCCCCTCTCTGTTTATAGGATTTCTTCCACCTCTGCTTCTCCCTCTGTTTCCTCTTTCTATAATTTTCTCTTCCTCTTCCATTGTTTGAATAACCTTCTGACCCCAACCATTCATTCTCTTGCTTCTTTCCTAATCCTTCAAATATTCTCTTTATAATCTGTGACACTCTCTTAGTCCAATTTTCCGGTTCCACAAGCTGCTAGTACCATTTGTCTCTGGTTATCAGAGAGATTTTCTTGCTCTAATACATGGAAACCCTTTGCTTATCCTTCAAACATATTTTACCTCTTGCCCTACTGCATTCTAATTCCTCTTTCTCATACCTAATTATAAAATCTCTATTTTGAAATAGCTTTTCATCTTACTATAGTTATCCATTAACGTGTCTTTAAGATATGCTTCATCTAATTTCTTTAATATTACTTTGTCACAACCTGACTCCTTAAGCTCTTCTCTATTAATTCCTTCTGTTACTTCTAAAGCTCGTCCTTTTAGACTCATTCTTATTTCTATTCCAGGATATTTTACGTCTTCTCTACAAACAACCAACCAATCTTCTACTTGTCCCCTCCATCCTTTATATTCTGCCTGTACCTCACTAAACTGGGGACACTCCCTTCTCTATCTCCAATCCACCGTCGCCCTGCATCCACCATATTTATAGCCTGTGCTATACTCTTTGCATTCTACAGGTACCATATAGCTGTTCATCCATTTACTAGCCTGACACCAATTACCCCAATTGTTAGGCCTTTTTTGTCTACCCTTAGCCTACTGACACAGAAAGAACCATGCTCTGCTACCACGTGACAATTTATCAAAGTTTTAACACCAGATTTCTGTTATACTACCAAAGTTTTAACTTAATATTTACCTTTTCATTATAGAATCAGTTTTTTCTATTAATTTACATTATCAGCTGACAACCACAATGAACAACGCCGAAAACCAATAAAGCCAATCTACTTACAAGGGAGCTCCCATTACTATACCACCAACTCATTCGAACATCAACTGCTGACTGCATCCTTTTATTCCCACGGATCAGTATCAAATGTATCTAACAAAACTAACATTCATTATCATTCCAACATTATGTACCTACCATGATAAATTACGCAAATCAAATTAAAGAAAAATAACAATCACTGGGAGTATTGCATTCAACCTTTTTTGGAGCATACTTCATTTTATACAGCATCTGCCAGTGTACACTATGGAGCTGGTTGCAATACACTGCTGGTTATGGGAGATAACACATTGTGCCTGGTTCAGACACTAAATTGTGATCTTTAGTGGCTCACAAAGTACTCTAGGGTGTTGGAATCTCCACACACCCTGGTTTGAAGTATCTGTGATGTCACAGTTGCCATAAGCCAAGTGGATTTTGAGATTATCTTTTACTGAGTCCCTGGAAATTGCAGGAAATGAGGCGCTAAAGAGACTGTGTGACCAGCCCAGTGTTTCACCCTTCATCATACTGACTGAATGGCAAAAATTAAGGCAACTGGCAAAGAAGATGTGAGATGTCCAGGGAACTTAAAATTGCATGCCATTGCCCTGCGACTGCTCCCATGGACCTATCCCCCTCCCCCAAATGTTGCAAAGGCTTCAGCTCACTTTCTTTATCCCCCAGACCCTTCTGCACATTCTTGTTGACTGTCCCAGTCTGGGTCATCATCTTGCATGATACCTGTCCCTGTACAGGGATGAGCAGGTTTGCTACTGCTTCTCTCTTGTAGTTGGGATAGGTTCATGCATGCTTCCTTCTTGTTTTTCCTTTGTTTAATTTTTTTTCTCTTGGATTTAGTGTTTCTGACTTATTTTTTTATTTTACTGCAGCCTATTATTAGGCTTGTAATTAATTATCATGACTTAATGCTCTTGTAGGCAGTCGGTTGATGGGTGTAAAAAAAGAAAAAAGAATATAAATTGAGGTATATTTTCATGCATTTTACTTCCCACAATTTGCCATTTTTTTAAATGAATTTATAAGGTCAGAGTCGGCAAAGACTGTGTGGTCTACTTCTGGGCCAGCTCTCCTTCAAACTACGCTGATGCACTTAAAGTGTGCATCTAAGCGATTCTTAAAGATGTTTATGCTTGTTGATTTAACAACAATCTCTGGCAACTCGTTCCATGAGGAAACCACCTTGTTTGAGGAAAAATTCTTTGCTATATTTGTTTCAAATCTTCATTTCTTAAGTTTGTATCCATGGCTTCAGCTTCTTGAGGAAGCTTCCAATTCGAAAAGGGTTTCAATTTTTACTTTATTAAAATTGTTTAGGATCTTAAAGACTTATACAAGTTCTCCTCCTCTTAACCTTCTTGTCTCCAGTGATTGCAGGTTGAGTGCTTTAAGTCCATCTTTGTAGGACTTTTGACGTAGTCTAGTTATCATTTTTGTGGCACAATGTTGCACTCTCTCCAACATTTCTATATCTTTCCACAAGTATGGATTCCAAAACTGAACTGTGTACTCCAAATGAGGTCGAACCAAAGATTTGTACAGGGAAATTCCTATATTTTCCGATTTGTAGGCAAAATTTCTATATATGGAACCAAGCACTCTGTTTGCTTTCTTGCATGCCTCTGCGCATTATTTTCCAACTTTCAAATTGTTGCAGACTATAACACCAAGATTTTTTTTTTTTTACCTTTTTCAGTGGCAGGCCTTTTATTGTATAGTTAAATCTTCATTTCTTGCTCCAATTTGTAGTACCTTGCATTTATCAATGTAGAGTTTCATCTGCTAATTTTCTCACCATTCCACAATGCTGTTTAAGTCTATCTGGATTTTACGTTGATCGGCAAGTGTTATTGATTTACCACCCAGTTTTGTATCGTCAGCAAATTTTCAGAATAGGCTCACTATGCCTTCATCTAAGTCATTTACATATATTAGAAAAAGCAATGGACCCAGCATGGACCCCTGGGGCACTCCGCTTGTTATGTCTCGTCATCTTGATTGGTGACCATTTATGACTGTATGTTGTTTCCTTCCGTGGAGCCAATCTTCTATCCACCTCAATATGTTTCCACTGTTTTCATGAGCCGCAATCTTAAGTAGACATTTGTGGGGGACCATATTGAAAGCTTTTTGAAAATTTAAGTAGATTACATCTGCTGCTCTATTCGTGGCATACTCTTCGATCATGGTTTGAAAAAATTCCAGCAGATTTGTTAAACATGATTTGTTTTTTGTAAAACCATGCTCTGATTCGCGAATGATACCCAATTTGTCTAAATGCTTGACTATTTTCTCTTTTATAATAGATTCAAGCAATTTTCTGATTAGAGATGTCAGGCTTATTGGCTTGTAGTTGCTTGAGCTTTGTTGGTCACCCCTTTTAAAGATTGGAGTAATGTTTGCACTTTTAAAGTCTTCCGGAACGACACCTTCAAGTGATTTGTTGAATATTGTGTTCAGTGGCTTGGTTATAGTTTCTTTCAACTCTTTCAGGTGGCGAGGAGGGATCAAATCCAGACTCTGGTTGCCCTGGGCCACCTGTGAGTAACTAGGCTGCTCATCATTTCGTATCTCCAGCTCCTTAACCCTGCTAGCTCTCGGTTTAGGCAACAGAGCTCAACTTCCAACTGGTCACGAGAGACACAGCCTCTACAACTTGTTCGTGGGCCAGCAAAAAACACCCTTCGCACGTCTCGCAGAGATGTTTCTATGGAGTCATCTTAAAAACAAGTGTGTTTAACCTAGTAATAAAAGAGAATTGTTATTTTACCTGAAATATAAATAGATGTTATATTCCTGAAAGAAATTGAGAAGTGTTATGCTGTCTGAAAAAAGTAAGCAATGATTATTTTACCTGGAAGAGGAAAAACAACCTGTTAATTTTCCTGAAATACGAATGAGTGTTGTATTCCTGAAAGAAATGGAGTGTTATGACAGACAAAAAAATAAGGAAATGCATGTTATTTTACCTGGAGGAGCAAGGAAAAAAAACAACAAAAAACATTTTATCTGAAATAGAAATAAAGAAATGGAAAAGTGAAAGATTACCTGAAAAAAAGAAGAAAGCAATGTTAGATTGCCTAGAACTAAGGCAACACATCAGCCTAATCGGCTATCAGCTGTTCAAATAGCGTGAACCGAACCCCTGCCTGTATTACTCCGCCAACAAGGAGAAAGAATATACACAGTATTACATAACATAGACCTAGTCATTATATTGACAGGAATTAAGCGTAAAAGTTTATACCGCCTGAAAAGAATAAATAAGTTAAAATAAATTTACTTGTGCAGATGACTATTCGGTGATGCAACCTTGTGCTGACAAAATGGCCGTATTACTCCGCCAACAAGGAGAAAAATATATACGGTGTTACATAACAGAGACCTAGTTATTTATTGTATTGACTGGAGTTAAGCATAAAAATTTATACAGACTGAAAAGAATAAATAAGTTAAAATAAATGCAGATGTGCAAATGACTATTCCGGGATGCAGCCTTGTGCTGACAATATGGCTTTTCCTGCTTGCTTACAAAGCAAGAAGAATTGGACTTTTATAACTCCACTCACAGCAGGGAGAAAGAAATGTGTATTTTAATACAAATGCCTACACACACACTATACTTGCACTTTTTCAAAATTAGAGAAAAAAAAAATCAGACACTACACACACACATTCTTTGAATTGCAGTTATCAGGAGCAAATGAAAAAAGCATTTGCGCACTCAACCACTGTCAGTCACAGACTCTAAACTTTCTGGTAGAGACACCCTCACTGACTTTGATCTTAGGCTCCCTCTTCTGACATTCTGAAAATATAATTTGTGAAAAAAAATCCCATAAAGCAAATGTATGTAGCCACAATGCGCAGACCTTTTATGTACTCATCTAGCTGTAATCATAGTTACTTCTGACTATTTTACTATTCAAGTGACTGCAGAGCAAGTACATTTTTTTTATCTTTCCATCCTAAAGATTCTTTGTTTTATTTAGACAGCCCAGCTTTTGACTCTGAAAATACCAAACCAAAGTTTATACTTGATGATGACATATCTGATGATGGGGACCCTGAGGATCTTTTCACAAAATGCAAAACTGATCAGGCAAAAGAGAAATCTGGAGCCACCATTAAGCAAAACAAACCAACAGTAAAGGCAAGTGGATAATTTTGTCATTTTTACACCAAAGAATTACTGTTGTTAGTTTATTTTTAAGATAGGGATGATCCTATTTTTGTAATTAGTTGTTACTTTGAATTAAACAGAGTTCATGTTATAACCTCATCTGGGTAATAGGTTCAATTCCTAGTGTGAGCATACGGAAATGTCTGTGCTTTCACTGAGCTGCTGCCTATCAAGTGGTATGTTGTCTGATATAGGTGAGCAGGCAGTTTTGGCCATGTTAGGCATTGTATACAGTTTATCACAACACTTCCATCTTCCCTTCCTTTACACACACACAGCCCATCACTCTTTCATCATTACCAGCTGATGGGGTTTTCATATCCACACACTTGTGGAGGGTTCCCCACTCTGGTTTGAGGTAGAACACACTACTCCTACCCCTCCCCGCCTTCCCTAATGATGACCTGCCCCTGCCTCTGTTGCCTTTGTTTTCCCAGCAAAGGGGTACCCTGTATAAGCTGTTGCATCTCGCACCAGGAGGAGTGACATATCCTCTCAACTCCGGTACCCCACTAGTCTAAAACTAGATTGAAACTGCCTGGCTTTTCTCCTTCTTCTTTTTGTAGAGACCTTTATTTTACACTTTTTTCACCACTCATTACACTCCACCTCTTCCCATTTTATTTCTTGTCTGGTGGTTGATTTTGCAGGCTAGTTGCTGACCAGTGTTCATCGGCTCACTCTTGGTTCGAGGGGGGCAGTCACCACCCCTCTTGCCTGGTTGGTAGTAATGTCTTGCTTTTTCCCTTCTACTACCACCCAATTTTCTATTACTAGCCCCTGCCAGGGGAGATGCCTGGTGTAGCATAACTGGAAGATTGTGTTCTCTCAAGGTCCCCAATCTCTGCTTGTTGATCTTGGGGCTATATAGCTACATATTTTCGCTTTCTTTACAGATCCTTCCTTGTAAAACTTGAGATGCTCTCTTTGGGTTTGCTGGTGATTGTCATTCTGATCTTGATATAAATTTCATTATCCAGTTGAGGCATCTCATCCACAATTTGTGCCACAATTAACTAATTATAGCCTTAATCAAAGATAAGCTTTTTTCTCATTCATCACCTTTCTATATTACAAGTTAGGTATGTAATAGTTATCCTTAAAGTAGATTAAGTTCCTCCTTTAAATGTATGTTCTCTTAATATAAAATTGTTTGGGGAGATTTTTAATTAACTCATTAGTTACACCAAGGTTTGTTTTGTTTTGTTTTTGCTTATAAACAAATGATTTCTTTTTCAGAATGAAGCCCTAGAATTCCTCCAAGGGAAGAGCACTAGTCTCAGGGACAATTTAGATAAAGAGTTACTGGGAGGACTAAAGAAGCATTGGAACACACAGATGTCTGAAAAAAACAAATTCCTCATGGATTTTTTTGTTAACCAAAAGTGAGGCAAATAAATTGATAGTTTGTTAGAATTGATTTTTAAGATAGTATATTCTCTCACTTTTTAAATATTTGTTAGCAATATACTATTTTTCTATCTAAAAATGCAGACTAATTTGTTTTTAACTAAAAATGCAGACTCTAATTTGTTTCTAACTAAAAATGCAGACTCTAATTTGTTTCTAACTAAAAATGCAGACTCCAATTTATGTTTCTATCTCTTTTTTTTCTTTGAAGTTCTTTGATAAATTAATTTACTTTTAGTATTCAGTTTGACAGTGAATGCTCTTAGACATTGCCCCTGCAAAGCCATATTGATCCAGGTTTAGCCCTCGATCTTATATGCTTGTTCTTGTATTCCCTTCATTAACAATTAGATTATCTTCCTTTGTTTTTATCCCCTTTAATTCTATTTTTAAATCTTCTTACCCTTTTGCCCTATCCTTTAAGTTCCTTTTCTACTTCATGCCTTAACAAAAATGAAAATGGTTGTAAGAGTTTCTGGAGTTGAATCAAGATGAGAATGGAATGGCAAATCTGCGGGATCTTTGCAAATATATTCTGAATAAAAAATATTCACTTTTCTCTGCTTTCCCCCAAATTCTGTACAATTTCAAAAAGTAATTCACGAATTGTAAATTTAACAAGGCAATTTTCAAGAAAAATAAAGCTTACATATACAACCAACCTGTATTGTATACATATATTTGAGGCTTAAACTTTATCTTCAAACAAAAAATACTTTCATAAATTTGGTGCACTGCTTATCATTACCATTATATATAAATAACTCTTACAAAAAGAATAGACGTCAGTAAAAATAATAACTAAAAAAAAGAGGACAAACAGCCTCTCAATTGCATAGCCCCAGCTTTGCCTGATGTGTCCACAGGTCCTTTGAGTTCAGAGATGATGTGGGTATTTTTATGCTCGTCTGAGGTTCAGGCTCTCAAGGAGAATGTGTTGTCAGTGTGTCGGTGGCATCTGGTGCATATTGATGATAGGGTGAACTTGTTTATTCTGTGTTTGCACTGTTGAAGTAATGTGGAGTGCCCTGACCTTAGTTGGGACAGGATGAGGTATATCCAGTGTAATAATTTCTCTAATTTGTTTTTTGGGGTGGAGGCTACTTAGGATACTGTTTGATGGTAGAGTATTCAGGTGTTTTGGGTTGAGGGTGGTGTGGGTGTTTTATCAAGTTGTGGTTTGGTGTTTGCTGGGCAAGATTGCAGGACATATGTTTGAAGTAGTGTGCTGGGGCTTCTTTTTTTGTGTCTAGGTGATTGGGGTTTCAGTTAGGGGTGGTGGTTTTGAATTAACCATCATTCTAAGGTATATTTAGTATGAGAGTTAGTTTCTAGGTTTTTTTAATTGAAATTTCAAGCCAAGTTAAGTAATTAAATGCAAAGATTTATAACATGCAATTGAGTCTGTTTTAATTAAAAACAATTCGCCTGATGCTTTTTGCCTTTAGTTATACAAACCAGAATTGGTTCTTGGTGGTGTTGGACTCTTATTGAATAATGTTTTTTTTTACATGGTCATTGGAGTATAATGATCAAGAAATGGTTGCCCTATTTTTATGCACACTATAGTAGTGAATAAAAAACTAGAAACAAGATAGACAGACAGGAGGGAAAGGGAAGGAGTTTATCATCACAGTTAATGTACCAAACCTAAATTTTTTTAAAAAGTTACAACTGCTTTCAATTGCGGAAAAGCAGAAATTTCAATATGAGAAAATGAATTTTGTACAAAATGGTCTGTTATTATATAATCAATCCCTTCCCTTAGGCATAAGGGAAGGGCAATAAATTTGTTGTTAAATGCCCTGTATAACATCAATTTAGTTATCCTATTTTTACCTGAATTTTCTCATTAAATATTTTACACTAATTTATAAAAAGAAAGCAACTTCAATTAGCATCATGCTCAAATTGAGTGCTCTCAGCTCAGTCAAAAACTTGTGTGCTTTTATTCTTATCATAGTGTTAAAATTAAATGGTCTGTATTCACTTCTATGTTTCTGCATGCATTACGCCTTGTTAGTCGGGAATTTTTGGATAAGGAATTGTCTAATATCTTTAAAATAGGTAAAAAACTTTGTTACCCTTGTCAATTTTTGCATACTTCATTAAACTTTGCTAAGAGAACATTTTATAGAACTGATAACACACCAGTTTTCAATTACAACAATTGTCTTGCCATACTTTGAACCATTTTTTTTTGTCTCACCCATATTTTTAAGAAACTTAATATCTCTGTAAATTTTAGATATGAATCCACTTTATATAAAATATTAGTCAGCAATAATACAGGGAAAAAAGGTGGAGTATCTTCCATAGAATGTTGTATTTGTAATTTACTTTACTTTAGGCAAACTGGTAAATCTTTATCCACTAGAATTGACCAACATAAGTATAATATTAGAAGAGGTGAAATAAACAGCACTTTATTTTTACATTTATCTGAAAATAACCATCCCATTCACTGGAATTCTGCAAAATTCCTTTATCATTCCGCTGATTTCACAAAAAAAAATATTGTTGAGTGTTCCTTAATTGGCATCTTACCCAATATTAACATTTTCCCTGGTTTATTTAAACTCAACCCTGTTTAAAAAAAAAAAAAATTGCACTAAATGAAATAACTTCATAATGCAGCTTGTTGTCACTCTTTATTAGTTGCCAAGTGTAGGCCATGAATGGTCTTTTGCAGTCTCCTTCTTTTCTTATGTTCTTATGTTCTTATGTAATATCATTCACATTGCCTCCCCCACCACGTGTCTCTGTTGTGACTGTGGATTAACTCTTAGCCCTAAATATTTTTGTTCTAATGATAATCCTTTAAAGTGTGGGGTTTTTTTCTTCACCCACCATATTCCATTCATATACATGGCGTTGTTGTGTGTATATTGTTTTAGGGATGCATATGTCTGTTATTAGTTGCCTATTGTTCTTTTTCTTGGTATTTTTCTGTTTTGTTTTTGTGTTTTTTCCATTTGTTTGTACTATGTGATGGGTGTTCCCTTTGTATCTTTGTACCCTATGTAAGGTTGTCTTCTCCATTCTCATGCTATTCCTTGAAAATGAACTTGCAAATATAGTTCAAAAGTGCTTGGATTCATCTTTTCATTTTCCTGTGGGTTAATTTCCATATCATATATGATATATAGTGGACTCCCCCCCCCCCCCATCATCTTTTACAACATCCTTCTCCAAAATTCAAACCTAACCCTGTTGGTTACTTAAATTATTCAAGATTTATTTGTTATTAGACGAGGTACAATATAGATAAAACTTTTGTGAAGGATACTTTTTATTTGGTAATATTAGGTAGCAATTTATACTCAATCTTATAGGTACTGATGATAGCAAACCCCACAGTTTTGGGTTGCATTAAAGCTTTTTTTTCTCAATTTCATTTTCTTGGAAAAGTGTTTCCAATTAGTACTTGTACATCACACTAATTAGGGCTAAGATTCTCTGAAGTAGTGAATCATCATCATTTTTGAAGGCTCCATACATGGTTGCATGTGTCAGCCTTATTTACCTAATGTCAGCTTTCCATGCTGCTCGATCTCTGGCTGTTTCTCTATTAAAACTCAGATCTCTGTATGATATTCCACGTCTTCCTCGGTCCCCCTTCTTTTAACTACACCCCAACCTCCAAACTTCTAACAGCTTTCACCCAATTATTATCATTCATCCTCTCCACATGACAACCACCTCAGTCTGCCTCTTCTCAGTGCTACACATGCATGTTATCCCCAATCTATCCCTTAATTCACAATTCGTAACTCTGTTACCTCCAGGCCTCAAATTCAGAGATGCTCCACACATCCATCTCGCCATTCTCATCTCAGTATGCATGAGCCTCTGGATATCCTCTTCCTTCACACTCCAAGTTTCGCTGCCATACAATATTGCACTTTGTACGCATGCAGTGTACAGACATCCCTTAACTTGGAGGGAATATACCCTCAGTGTAAAGAGAGAAGGCAGCTCTCTGAACTTTTTCCAACCACTTCTAACCCTCGCCATGGAACTCGCCCCAGCGCTTCCCCCTGCAATTATCATATTTCCCAGATAGCAAAACTCCTCTACGCATGCAAGCGACACATCATCAAATACAATCCTCTCCTCCACTTGCTCTCCTCTACACACAGTGCACTGAAACTCTCCATCATTCTGCAGCCTACCCCTGATACCACTTCATCTTTTATGCACCCACAACCCCAGCTTCGCCTCTTCTCCTTCTTCCAGAGACTTGTGTTTCCCCCCCTGTTTCCTCGCTTTTCATACATCTCCCACAACTTTCCCTGGTCAGCCTCTAATTTCAAAGGGTAGATGCTGACCTTCTTCTCAGCCAACTATCCAGGATTGGGGATGAGGGGGGGAGGAGACAATGATTTCTCGCCCCTTGGCTTTATTTTGGGATGGTGAGTTTTTAAATAACCTGCTTTATCCCCACCCACATCTTACTCACCTCCTCTTCCTTTCTATTTTCAAACACTACATTTTACGCCATGTCCAAGGTGGAGCCGCCATGCTGAGGGGTGGCCTTTAATGGTGGCACCTGGTTCTGTAGCCCTGTACACACCCCTTGCAGGGCGGGCTACTGCGAGGGGTGATGAGCGATTGCTTCCCGTAAAAAAATAGGGTCACCATGCCAAATGATGATACCCCCAAAAAATCTCCCCTCAATTTCCCCTTTTCCATCGTCAGAGCCACCCTCTGGCAGCTCCACAGGAACAATGGAGGTCCACCCCCCCTTTGTGCTCTCACAAGGGACTCTGCAAAACTCTCTAACCAGAGAGGAGGCTTACTCCTCTCCTTTACCTACGGGTATAGGGGGACTCCCCTTCACCCCCTTGTCTGGAGGTGCTTTCGGGCACCTCCCTCTTCCCAGCGGCAGTGTCCCCTTTACTTTCCAAGGTGACTGCCAAGAAAGCCAGCAGGCAGCCCATAGCTGCCCACTTCACATTGAAGTGGCTCAGTAGGGCAAACTCCCTTAGGAGGGAGAGGGAAGTCAGGCCCCATCAGTCGCTTCCTTCAAAAGACCTGCTGGTGAGAATATTGAACCTTGCCGGGGTCAAGGCCTGTGCCTCCCCAGACTCAACTTGTGACAACACTGCCAATGGGACCTATGATATCTGGGGAGGGGGGGGGATTGTCAACTGGAGGTCTCCCCCGTGAGATAGACATGGTCCTAGAGGCAACCCAGCCTCAGACGGTAGGGCCTTCCATGGGAGCGAATCCAAACTCGAGTCCGCCCGTATGCAAGGTCCTCAAACGGCTAGGGTTTCCAAGGCAGTACAAGAAGGGGAGGGATCTCCTCCAACCGGTGCCCATGCGACTGCCAGGACCTTCTCCATCTCAAAGAAGGACCTTGCTGAGGCAGGTCCATCTGGACTTGGCGCTCCTGCCAGGGGAGGGGAGAAGCAGGTTTATTCCCTGCACTCCTCTCCATCCGCAGGGGCTGCGGGGATGGATGGGTCTGCTGCCACTTCGGTAAGTGATCAAGCCAAGATCGGCACATCCATCCCCTCTGCTGCCCCCCCTCCGAGTGTGGAGCCCCAGACTAAGACCAAATGTGGTAGTGCACAGAGCGGAGCCTCGATTACATCGGGGCCCTTCATTCAGAGATTACCCCGTGTTTTTTAGCCCACTGGCCTCAAACGTTTCCTCCTTATTGACTCCACCGATGGCACCATGTTGGCTAAGGGCAACATGATCCATCATAGCAGAGCTTTAGCTAGTGTGATTGGTAGAAAGCTGAAGGTGACCTGTTTCTCTGACTGGAGACTTATGGCGAATGCGTCAAATCCCTCCGAGGTGGCCAGGATTAGTGCCCTTTGGACACTTGATGGCACTGCACTCTACCATGAACTTCATGAAAGGAGTAGTTTATGCGAGGGAACTTGTGGACTACTCCATAGAGGACATCACCTTAGACCTGGCTGACCATGGGGCGGTCAAGGTTGAACGTGTGATGAGAAAACAGGGAGGTGCCATCCCTACACTCTTCATCACGTTCGACTGTGACCAGCTCCCTGAGTCGGTGCATGCTGGTTGGTATCGCTACTGTGTGAAGGTATTCGTTCCACTGCTGTGGAGGTGCTATTACTGTCACTGCTTCGGCCATACGAATCACTCATGTGGACGTGCAAAGTCGGGGTCACCCAAAGTTTGTGTAAATTGCTCCAAGGCCGCACACAATAAGTCCAAATTGTGTGTGGACAACTGTGTCACTTGCGGAGAACTGCACCCTGCTCTTCGAAGCAATGTGGTGCATATCTCCTTAGGAAAGAAATCCTGGCTATTCATGCTCAGGATCGTCTCTCATTCCGCGAGTCTAAAGATTTGGTGCGCCTGGCTCTGCCTCTGACGTCTTGCGCCTCAATGCTAAGAAAGATGCCCTCTGCTCCTGGCCCATCCAGGCCAACAAGCACGGTTGTTTCTGTGCTCATTTGGTGCCCTTCTGCAGGTTCTACTCAACAGGGTTGCTTCCTTGGTAAAGCTGGCAGCACAAAGGGTTCACACCCAGCCCCAGCTAAAACCAGGGCCCCTTCCCCCAGTGTGACCATTTTCCGTAAGGCGAAACGGTTACACGCCTCCACTGAGTCGTTAGATTCACAGGAGGCATCACCCCTGAAGTTGGTCACCAGGCCATCTTCCAGGATTCCTAAATCTGCCCCTCAAAAGGAGGACAGCAACAAAGGAGCTTCGGCTCCTTCGCCCACGCCTAGTGGTGAGCTGGATGGCAGGGAGATGGTGGATCCTCAAAAAGAAGGGCCCTCCCCCCACCTCTAAAGCCGCAACGCCCACCTAAGGTTTTGAGGCGGAGGGAGGAAAAGACTGGCATGGTGAGCCCAACCTTCCCCAATAAATCACCGATGTGATCGAAGAGCTTGAGATAGGTGTCCTAAATGTGGATGAGTTTACTTATCACTCCCCGAGAACTGCTTCATTTTCTTGCCTTGATCTATCTCTGTGCTCTCCGGATGCATAGCCTGATTTTGATTGGGGGGGGTGGTTGATGATCTTCATGGTACTGATCACTTTTCCATTCAAATATCATTTTCTGGGTGGCTGCCACCAGAGAGCCCACCTCGGTGGTCTTGGTGCCGGTGCGGTGGCCTGCATTTCAGGAAATGACTGAATTCTCTATCTCAATTGATGAGTTTAGATCGGTAGATGAGGCCGTTGAGTATTTCTTCGGCAACCTCATTGCTGCGGGCCTGACTACTATTCCCAGAATATCTGGCTATTTTGCACACTGACCACTACCCTGGTGGTCGGCTGAGTGTGAGATGGCCCTTAAACAGAAGCATTATGCCTACATGCGCCATAAGCGCCACCCGAACTATTTCACTGTCAGTGAATTTCATTGGGCTAGGGCTGGGTTCCGGTATATTTTGAAGCACGCCCTCTGCTCTTCTTGGCGGGCATACGTGTCTTCACTTAATGGGAAGACTCCTCTAGTAGAGATGTGGAAGGGAGTCAAAAGAATTTGGCACAAGTTCTCGCAGGACCCTCCTCCTGTTCTCCAGGAGAATATGACTGTATTCCCTAGCCTGGATGCTTCTCTGCCAGCATTCATTGCGTTTTGTGATGTCTCAGAAGGTTGCAGACTGGACTTTACCTCCACAGGCGAAGAACCCTTCAACGACAAGTTTACTGAGCGAATTGCGTTCTGCTCTCACTTTGTGCACGTACACCGTCCATGGTCCGGATGATGTCCTGTACGCCATGCTTGACAACTAGGTGAGCGAAGCATGTACTTTCTATATTTGTTCAGCAGGATCTGGGGAGAGGGTATCCGCTCAGACTCCTGTCCAATCATTACTGTGCTTGCTTTTCTCCAACCGGGTGAGATCACTCTACCCTGGCCAGTTTCCACTCAATTTCTCTAACCTCCTGTGTGTGTAACTTGATGGAGAAATTGGTAAATGTTAGATTACCTTTTTTTCTGGACAGAGGAGGCCATCTGTCTTCTGCACAGCGCAGCTTCCGCAAGTTCCACTCCTTGTCAGATACACTGCTCTGACTAAAATGCCATCTGCAAGGTCTTCCCTCGTAGACAGCACTAAACCATGATCTTTTTCAATCTGGAGTAGGCCTATGATACTGCATGGTGATACGGTATCATGGGGACTCTCCACACAATGGGGATGAGGGAATGCCTCCCAATCTTTATATCTGAAATTTTGCAAGATTGTTGAATCCGCGTACAGGTGGGGGGAAGCTCTCTCCGGCCCAATGGAGCAGGAAGAAGGTGTCCTGCCCTTTGGTCTGAGCATTAACTGCATCATCCTAGTGCTGCCTCCCTCAGTTGACAACAGCTCTGTGCATCCACAGCTGATCTCATCCCCAAAGCCCTTTGGGTTTAGGGCTTGGCAACTCCTTTGAGAGCTTGTATATCTCTTGGGCCGGTAGTGCCCCTAGTTCTGGCCAGGATGCCACCCGGGAGGGTACCACCTTTCACTATGTTCTGCCACACCTCTGCTCTCAAAGCTTCTACAGTGCCGAGAATATTGCATTCAGCCTTTTTGGAGCCCACTTTGTGTCGACCTGGAACCATGCAAGTGTATATGGATGGCTCCAAGTCCCAAGAGGTGGTCGGTTTCCACACTGCATCTGTCTTCACGGCCGAGCTGGTTGCAATACACTGCTCAGTGCGCGAGATAAAGATACAACCCCAGTTTGGAGACTGGATAGTGATTTATAGCGACTCATAGTGTGCCCTCAGTGCTTCGAGGCATTGGAATCACCGCATTCCCTAGTTCGCGATATCCGTGATGCCATGGTTTTGGCGAGCCGGGCAGATGTCTAGATTATCTTCTCCTAGGTTCCTGGACATGAGGGCACAAAGACTCTGTGAGGACTGGGTAACCAGACAAGCGTTTCGCTCTTCCCCACACAATTACTTGGAAGGAATACAGGCTGCCCTCTGGGTGGCTTGGCAAAGAAGATGGGAGATGGCCCAGGGGAACTTAAAGTTACATGCCATTGCGCCGCGGCTGTTCCCATGGACCTACCCACCAATGCTGCGACGGCTTCAGGTTGCTTTCTGTCGTCTCCAAATTGGACACACTGGGATGTACCGCCACTTAATGGAGCATTTGCCTGCACCTTATTGTGATGACTGTGTTATCCTCCTGATTGCTCAGCACATTCTTGTGAATGGCCCAGTCTGGGTGATCTTTTCTACCGCTTTTTCATTGTACTCGGCATGGGTTTGTGCACACAGACTTGTGGACTATCTGACTTTTTGGAGTAGGGGGGGTTGTATGTTCTTCCTGCGCCGTGGGAGGTGGGCCTAGCCCCAACGCCGGGAGGGCACCTTTCCTTTATTTTTGTTTTCTTGTTACTTTTTTGGCCTTTGTCCCTTTTATTTATTTTTTTTTTTAATATAGTCTAGTAGTAGGCTGTGTTGTGTATGACGACTTATGCCCAGGTAGGCAGTTGCCAGATGGGCTCCCCCAATTTTTATTTTAAAAAAAGGCCTCAAAAAATGATAGGTAGCCTTCTGCTTAATGTGGCATAAAGTGGGTTGTGTGGACACTAATTTTAGTGGTTTTGAAGCCCCCTAACCCCACTTTATTTGAGTTAGATGTTGAAATTTGAGTTGCAAAAATAAATCCATTTGCAAATTAATCAATTAATATTGAATAATCTTAAAATTGTGACAGGATAGTTTAAGTTTGTTTATTTTGGCTGTTTCTTTTCCATTCAGGTATCTTGAAGAAGAGGATATAACTGTGGAAACAGATCCCCATCATTGTATCTTCGATTTTGAGTCCGTTGAGGAAGATGAGAAAACCTTTGATAGACTCGAACAGTTAGAAACCAAATACAGGTTCAGGTAAGCAAAAGAACTATCAACCTTTGAAGCTGCATTCTAAATACACTGTGGTGGCAAGCCGCACTCATGCACTGATATCCCTGCCGCTCCAACAGAGCTGACCAGGTGTTTGAGGAAAAGACGATGGTCTCATCTTAATTTTATTAATCAAACTCCAGTAAATAATAAAAAAAATGCTAATCACTAAATATTTGTGAGTATAAATATAAACAAATTATATACAATCTTACAACTACAAAATTATATATATATATATATATATATATATATATATATATATATATATATATATATATATATATATATATATATATATATAAAAAATATATACTAGTCTAAGTTATATATATATGGTTTATCAATATCCTGGCCTTAGCAAAATAAATGAGTAAACCACCCAATGATATATGGGGCCTTACAAATATATCTATATTTACTGGCCAATGCATCCTTTAACTAACTGTTAATTGTGCAGCTCATGGGGGGAAAGGGAGGCAGGCCTGCAATTCTTCAGGAAAGGGGGTTTTCGAATGATGTCCCATCTTAAGACACCAGGATTTGAGCTCTAGCGACTGCTGGATAATGAAAGGCGCAGGTTCCATATATTGCTTTGGGGCTTGGCAGATGCTCTTTCTAACGACTGAGTTGAAGAGTGCGATGAGCGAAGTTTAGTGTGGCTGTTGCTGCCACCTCTTAAAGCCAGATGACATACAACTGGTCCTACTGGCACCGCAGAGCTGCTAAAGCGAAGCCAATTTCAGTCACCGACTCACTGCCGCACTCAAACATCCTTACACCTAACACACTCTCAACCACACTTACACACAAATTACACTCACCTATCTTATGTCCAATTCTCTTCACTATTCTTTTACATATCACTGAGTAATTATTGATTTTATTTATTTATTCCAAAATCACTGTTGAAAAATTTGCTTTGCTAAAGGCTTAATTTGAACAAAGAACTCTTTCTTCACAAACTTCATCAACCTCTCTTCTTACATAATTCTTCTTCCCAATCAACCAATTATAATGCACTCCACTCAGACATACATTCTCTCTGTCTACACCTTTACCACAATACATCACCAGCTTCACACCATAATGCTCATATATTCTCACGCCAAACAGCTTACTCATTATCACTAACACTTCCTGAAACATCATCACTCCTGGCATACACATACTTCTCAACTCTTTCCTTAACCTACTTGAATATTCCATTCCCAATTGCTCTGGTCTTTTACATTTTTTTCCATAACCATCTTTCATGATGCATTCACACTTTCTGGCACCTTCTCAAGCAATCCATCTTTCATCAAGTCTCATAAACTATACAACACACTTTCGAACATAGAATCACCTCCACTTTACATTTCCTTCCTACAACTACATCTGCTGGCAAATACTCAAGATTTATACTTACAGTCTCGCTCTCATTCAAACTATGTGGCAAATGTGACATCAAATCAGCAATCACTTTCCTTTCACCTGGCAAATACTCAACCACAAAATCAAAATCACTCAAATCTTCCATTATCCTCACAAGTCTACTATCAACTAACCTCATACGCTGCAAATACACTAGTGGCTGGTGATCTGTTCTCACTACAATACTCCCTACAAAAATGCCTGTAATGACTCAAGACAATCATAATGCAGCCAACTCTTTCAATCATTGAATACACACGCTCTGTCACACTAAAGGCCTTGGAAACATATCCAATTAATCATTTCCTTTCAACCCCTTCCACAACCTGATCTTGCATCAAATATCTTCTAATCGAATGACCACTTGCATCTGTATATACTTCAAGCATTCTCGCATTTGTTCCATACAGCAGATACGCAAGTTCCACATCTCTTGCAACTTCAGCTTTCAACTTCTCACAAGCTGCATTCATCAAGACATTGCACTTAATCAATGTACTCTTTCTTTTTCCCAGTCCATACACTCAACAGTTTCATCACACCTGAACAATCTTTCATAAACTTTCTCCCAAACTCAACTCAAAATATCATAAAAAAACAGATTGTACATTCTTACATGGAAAACCGCTCAATTCTATATTCATAGCACGGTAAAAGGTGGCTGGGGCATTTGCCAACCCAAAGCTCAGGTTTCTTAACTGATGCTTGGGCTTTGAAGTGGAGAACGCTGTAATAGGCCTACTGTCTTGAGCCACAGGCATCTGGTAGTAGCCACGTACTAGATCCATCTTCATAACACTTTCATTGCATACATACTGTACACACACTTAGAATCAACACACATGGGAAACTTGTCTCTCAACTCCGCTCATTCACTCTTTATAATCAATACACAGTCACAAACATCCATCTGGCTTTTGTACAGGTACAATCGGACTATTCCAAGCACCTACACTTGGCTGGCTCAATTACACAATTCTCTCTAATTCCACACACTCTTGAGTCACTGGGGGAGTGGAATGACAGGCCCTTTGGTAAATTGGCATGTCATCGCTCAAGACAATCTAAAACTCAGGCAAGCGAGCGTTGCCGAAGTCCTCTTCCCCTTGACTCAAGTCACCTCTTCTATTCCACAACATCCTGAAAACCTATTGCTTCTCCCATTCACTTAACTTTCTTCCAATTTCACCTGCTCAATCAAATATTCATATTTCCAAACATTCAACTTTACACTCGCAAAAAGTGTGCTTGCATTCACCACATGCACTGTATTCAACACACCCAATTTATCTCCCACTTGTATCCCTCTCAAACTCGTCCTTTGCAGATCAGACCAAACTTATATATGCACATGTGGATCTTTCATACAAATTACACCATCAAACACATGCACAAGTTGCCTCAATCGATAGTTCGCAGTACTACCATCCAAAACATACATTTTCCCATCATTCTCACTTATCTCAACATCAGAATTCCATCCAATCCTTACACTTTCATTCTGCTTAACAAGCACACTCTCCATCACATACACTTCCAGACCTTCCATGATATTCACTTTAACACTTCCATCTGGATCCACATACCAGCTGTGGAGAGGCTGTAGCGGGCTGAAAATATATCTCTAATCCCAATCGATCCAACCTGCTTCCTACACTGTCCGGACGTGAGAAATCGAGGGAGAATGAAACAGATTGTATATACAGTCCCTTTACTTACAAAAAAAAGTACAATGATAATTACAGTAATTTATATTTACAAGGGAAGTGTGCACACTTCAAAATGAGGCCAAATTCCCCAATCCAAATAAAATACCAAAAGAGAATTTTATAACAGGCGAATACAACAAATTTACTTAAATATATCTACACAAAAATAAAAAAACACAACAACCGAACGAAAAGGGGCACGCGCTATCACTTGTGTGCTGGAGGTGGGTGGTAGTAAGCTAACATAAAAGGAGGCAGGCTTGTCAGCCAATGCGGGTGTGGTGGTCCAGGTGTCTAGCGAGGTATGAAAGCCCTCCGTCTCAGGGCTGGGCGGAGCACTCATCTAGAGAACCCTTCTTGCCGTCCGTCCAAGCTTCCACTCTCTGTAGAAGAGATATATCCTCCGTTTATGACCCATTTACTTATACATGGAAGGGAAACTAATAAGTGGGCATTACCTGAGTAAATTTATCGACTAGCTTACCTCTAAATGTATATCCTCAGCATCAACAATTCTCCAAATATTTAACTCTAAAAACTATTCTTTCAAAATATAATCTTTTGATAAAAGATTATTTTAAACAAAGTACAATCTGAGAAAGAAAAACAGTTTTAATACATGAAATCAAATACATATATATACAAAGAGAAAATATAAAAAAAACCTCATTACCACTCACACACACATTCTTACAGAGGGAGGGAGAGGGTACAGAGAAAAGGGGTGGGAGAATGGCCCCTTTTACACACACTCACGTTCGCTCCACCACAAGGCTATTCAGCACGGCTGGGATGTCCTCCCTACATGAGGTCAACTTTGAGGAGCTTGTGTTTCTCAAAGGGATCATGGACCTCCTGGAGGAGAAGATGAGCCAGGAGGACATGTAGGAAGAGGAGGATGACCTGTAGATATTAGTTTAGGGTGTGTTTTAACTAAAAATAAATAATAAATGTGTTTTTCTGCCTTATAAAAGCATGTTTTTGTTATTGCGCTAAAGTTTACGGGAGTGCCAAAAATAGTCACACAATCACACCAGATCCGACAGCAAAGTCCCACCTTAAAAAATCAATTAGTTGCGGCAAGCTATGTTAAATACATCACATAAAAAGGGGGCAAAACCCATGGAGCAGTGCACTACATGTGTTGTTATACTGATGTAAACAAAGTGACTGCCTACCAACTAGCAGTCAGTTCTCGAAGCAGCAGCTCGTGTCCAGTGTTGCCACAATTCCATCTGTAGTGTGCAGGACTTTCAAACTGAGTCGGTCACTCCAGATTTTTTCTGCTGCTTCCAAAATACATAAAATTGAGGTTTGAATGTATAGCAGTGTGTGTTCACCTGTGAGGGTTGGGAAACCACATATGTGGCATTCTACGTGAAGAGTACACACTTTTTGGCAAAATCTCAACACTAGGTCATGGATTTTGATGATTTTTTGCATGCAAGTTGGGTCTGGTGAGATAACATCACATACCAATTTTTATCGCTCTGGGTCACCCATGGCCATTTTTATGGCCAAGTCAATTTTGATCAAACTGGTTGACCTAAAAGGTTTGAGAGGTCATAACTTTGGCTAGAGTTAACCAATCAGAATGATTTTGGTACCAAAATGCTCATGAGAAAGAGATCTTTCAAATGAGTGGAAGAATGACATTCCTAGGAGAATTTTTGACATGACCCTGGCCAAAGTGCAACTTCAATCCTCTCCCCAAATTTCTAAAGTTAGCTCTATTTATCCTCCATAGCTCCAGGAAAAATAAAATTGGATCTCAATGGGTTTTGAATCCATGGGCATTTATATACCATCAGGTGGGTGGTATTTTCAGTCATGTTGCTCTACTGAGGCTGTTTGATATCAGACAGTGTTAGTTAATAGTGATTTTGTGAAAGTTTGATGTATCTTGACATAGTCATCATGTTTCAGTCTTTCCAAACACAACCTCTCCCCCTTCCTAGGCGGGCTGCCCTGCCTTTTTTTTAGTCGTATTTTCAGTAAAACAAAGAGATTAATTTTTATCATTTCAGAAATGTGAGACAAAGAACATAATACCTTTCAAATATTACAAATTTACAATTTTTATTTCCTATACAAAATGTTATTTTATACAAAACATTAGACAAAAGATTATTTAAAACAAAAATGTAAACAAAAACTTTTAGACAAAACATTATTTAATAAATACCTAGGTACTCATTTGAGCAGAGCCCACTTTGTTGCATCAGGCTCCCCCTTGCTAATTGTGTAGCTTCTTCTTGTTGCAGTTTTTGGTTCTACTGACACCAAAATGTCAGAGATGTCCATAGTACGAGGTGCGGCCAATAAGTTTTGCAATTCGGATATGAGGAAAAGTGTTTTATTATTTTTCAATATAACCTCCCTCAACTTCAATGCACTTGCGCCACTTGTCCCTGAGGCTTCGAATTCCCGACAACCAGACATCTCCCGACTACTGTTCAATCCACTCCTGGAGGGCGAGCTGGACATCTTCATCGTCCCCAAACCGGCGTCCACGCAGTGCAGCCTTGAGCTGGCGGAATAAATAGTAGTCGCTAGGGGCCAGAACTGGACTGTAGGGGGGATGATTGAGCAACTCAAATCCGCACTCGCGCAGGGCAGCTTGTGCAACTCTGGCCTTGTGGACAGGGGCATTTTCATGGAGGAGCAGGACACTGTGTGTCAACTTGCCGTGCCGCTTCTTACGGATGCACTTCTTCAACCCAGCCAATTCCTCAGAGTAATATTGGCCTGTGATGGTCCTTCCATGAGGCGCATAGTCCACCATCAACACTCCCTCAGAATCCCAGAAGATGGTGGCCATGATCTTCCCGGCAGAGGGTTGGGTCTGGAACTTGATGGGGGTTGGAGAGCCCCTGTGCTTCCAGGCCATGCTTTTGAGCTTGGTCTTGGGATCCCAGTGATGGACCCACGTTTCATCACCTGTCACTATGCGTGACTCGAATCAAGGGGCGTGAGGTTTCTAGGGACCCAATGGGCAGAGAGACCTTGGTCATGGCCAAATTGTCGTGGATGATGTTGATAACACTTCCATGTGATATTCCAAGTTCTCGCTCCATTTCTTCGACCTTCACCCATCGATTTTCGAGGATCATCCTCTCCACACGAGCCACATTGTTCTCGCTGGTCATCTTCAAGGGACTCACGACCATGGCGGAACTCCCTATTCCAGTGAGCAATGGTTGCATAGGAAGTAGCGGTGTCAGTGTACACTGCAACCATGCGTTCATGGATCTCTTTTGCATTCTTGCCTTCTTTGATAAAAAATTTGATCACTGCACGGTGCTCAACCTTCTCCATTATTGAAAAATTTGTGACTGATGATCTCTGATTAGCTACTCTTCTTAAATAGACGAGGCAGGAGCATGTCACTGCAGGTCCTGACTTGTCATAAGTTGTCCTAACACCCCCACAAACAGCCATCCCCCTTACTCTGTTTTGCCCTACCGATTCGCAAAAATTATTGACCGCCCCTCGTACAAGAATCTTTTAATTAAGGGAAGCAAAAATGTTTGAGAGGGTCCAAGCGGGTGAAAAAATTTCACAGTCACTTCTTGTGACTCTAGAAAAGCTTCAGTCATGCAAGCAAGCCACCAATGTCCATCGTAAATCACAGTGACATAGCCTGCAAGTTTTCCATTGAGCACTGAACATGAAATATTTTTGTGACTGATTCTAATCTAAAAGTCTCACAGAGACTAAATGGGTGAACTTGGAGAGCCTCCTTTGACATTGGAATGAATGAATGAAGTTTTTGTGTGCCTGGAATAGTTTTGGTCGCAGGTCTGGTTTTCAAAAGTTCTTCCTCCTGTTCATATTCCTTTTGAGTTCCATATCCAAACTTCATATTCCCAAGAGTTTAAGCAAATACAAACAAATCTCTTGGTGATACAATCTGTTTGTCATAGGGTCTTCTCAAGATCTCTTTAGCGGCCTCCCTTTTGATGGTGCCACCTACACCTTCCGATGGGCCCTTCCCATGGCTAGTGACAATAAAATGCCACTCTGCTTCTATACCATAATCCTCTTTATGCCAGCAAAGATTCTGGAAAGATTTACAGTTTTTATACTGTGCTGCAGATCCGTCCAAAAAGTAGTAAATTTTCTTTACCATTTTGAATACTGATTTCAGATACTCTATCAACATTCGCTGAAATTGATGCACTGACACATTATAGTGGATGTTACAATCTGAAATTATGGTGTATGAGTCATGACAGAGTTTTCCATCTTTAATATGATAACCCCGTAAGGGGCGCGGCGATTTGCCACTCCGGCCGCCGTGCTGACGGGATCCAGCGCTCCGTCCGGCCCCAGCTTAGCCTCTCTTCCTTCCTTCAAAACACTTGTTTCCTCTCTTTTCACACAACCTCTCCCACAACTTTCTCTGGTCAGCCTCTAATTTCACAGGGTAGATGCTGACCTTCCTTTCAGCCAACCGTCCCGCATCAGGGCTGAGGGGGTGGGGGACAATGTTCCCTAACCCCTGAGCTCCGGTCTGGGGTGGCTGGTTTTTAACTACCTGCTTCATCCCCACCCATACCTTCCTCACATCCCTTTTCCTCTCCTCTTCACAATCTATTAATTTTTACGCCGTGTCCAAGGTGGAGCCGCCATGCCGATGGACTACCAGGCCACCAGGCGGGAGGGGTGGTCCCAAATGGTGGCGCCTGGCTCTGCCGGGCTTGTAAGCACCTCTCGCAGTGCGGGCTACTGCGAGAGGTGTGCGCGGTTGCATCCTGTGTTTAAAAAAGGGTCACCATGCCCAATGATGATAAAAAAAAACAAACCCAACCCTCAACTTCCCCTGTTCCATCGACGGAGCCGCCCTCGGGCAGCTCCAGCAAAAAAATGGAGGTTCCCCCCCCTGTGCTTGCACAGGGGACCCTCCATATTTCTCTAACCGGAGAGGAGGCTTACTCCTCTCCTTCGCCTACGGGTGCAGGGGACTCCCCCTCACCACCTTCTCTGGAGGTGCTTTCGGGCACCTCCCTTTTCCCAGCGGCAGTCCCCTCTTTTCTTTCCAAGGGGACTGCCAAGAAAGCCAGCAGGCAGCCCTTAGCCAGCCGCTCCCCATCAAAGCGGCTCGGTAGGGCAAACCCCCTTAGGGGGGAGAGGGAAGCCAGGCCCCTTCGGTCGCTTCCGTCAAAAGACCTGCTGGCAAGAATTTTAAACCTTGCTGGGGTCAAGGCCTGTGCCTCCCCACACAAGACTGGCGACACTGCCAAGGGGACCTGCGATGTCCTGGGAGGGGATGGCCAACTGGAGGCCCCTCCTGTGATAAACATGGTCCTTGAGGAGACCCAGCCTCAGACGGTAGGGCCTTCCATGGGGGGGAATTCGGGCTCGGCGCCAAGCACCGAACCCGAATCCGCCCCTATGCAAGGTCCTCATCAAACGGCTGTGGATTTTCAGGCAGGACAAGGAGGGGAGGGATCTCCTCCGGATGAATCCCCTGCGCCCACCGGGACCTTCTCCATTTCAGAGAAGGACCTGGCTGAGGCCGGTCCATCTGGCCTGGGGGCTTCTACCGGCGGGGGTGAGAAGCGGGTTCATTCCCCGCCCTCCTCTCCTAAAAAGAAGAAAAAGACAAGAAAGACGAAAAAGACTCGGGGCTCCTCTCCATCCGCGGGGACGGATGGGTCTACTGCCACTTTGGTAGGCGACCAAGCCAAGATCGGCAAATCCGGCCCCTCTACCCCCTCGTGTGCGGAGCTCGTGACCAAGACTAAGACGAAGAATGCACAGGGCGGAGCCTCGATGACATCGGGGCCCCTCATTCAGAGGTTACCTGGCGTTTTCGAGCCCGCTGGCTTCAAATGCTTCCTCGTTATTCGCTCCACTGATGGCACCATGTTGTCCAAGGGCAACATGATCCATCAGAGGAGAGGATTAGCTAGTGCAATTGGTAGAGAGCCGAAGGTGACCCGTTTCTCGGACGGCAGCCTTCTGGCGAATCCCGCCGAGGCGGCCAAGATAAGTGCTCTTCGGACACTTCATGGCACCCCGGTGAGTGTGACGCTGCACTCTACCATGAACTTTGTGAAATGAGTAGTTTATGCGAGGGAACTCGTTGACTACTCCATTGAGGACATCACCCTAGAGCTGGCCGACCATGGGGCGGTCAAGGTCGAACGTGTGATGAGAAAACAGGGAGGGGCTTCGAGACCCACCCCTACACTCTTCGTCACGTTCGACTGTGACAAGCTCCCTGAGTCGGTGCGTGCCGGTTGGTACCGCTACCGCGTGAAGGCATTCGTGCCACTGCCGCGGCGGTGCTATTACTGTCACCGCTTCGGCCATACGAATCGCTCATGTAGACGTGCAAAGTCGGGGTCACCCGAAGTCTGTGTAAATTGCTCCAAGGTCGCACACGATAAGTCCAAATCGTGTGTGGCCAAGTGTGTCAATTGCAGAGAGCCGCACCCTGCTTCTTCGAAGCAATGTGGTGCATATCTCCTGGAGAAAGAAATCCTGGCCGTTCAGGCCCAGGATAGACTCTCATTCCGCGAGGCTAAGGACTTGGTCCAGGCGCGCCCAGCTCTGCCTGGGACGTCATATGCCTCAGTAGTTCGAAAGGCACCCTCTGCTCCTGGCCCATCCAGGCCAACGAGCACGGTTGTTTCCGCGCCCATTCGGAGCCCTTCTGCGGGCTCTACCCAACCCGGGCGCTCCCCTGGTAAAGCTGGCAGCAAAAAGGGTTCATACCCAGCCCCGGCTAAAACCAGGGCTCCCCCCTCTTCCCCCAGCGTGACCGTTTCCCGCAAGGCGAAACGGCCACGCGCCTCCACCGAGTCGTTAGACTCACAGGAGGCAACACCCCTGAAGATGGTCGCTAGGCCATCTTCAGGGGTTCCTAAAGCTGTCCCCCGAAAGGAGGACAGCAACAAAGGAGCTTCGGCTCCTTCGCCCACGCCCCGAGGTGGAGCGAGTGGCTCGGAGACGGTGGTTCCTCGAAAAGAGGCCCCCCCGCCTCCGAAGCCGCAGCGCCCGCCTAAGGTTTCGAGGCGGAGGGAGGAAAAGACTCGCATGGCGAGCCCAACCTCCCCCAATAAGTCCTCGAAGGCGACAGCGCCTCCAGCGCTTTGTCCGGCCAACAGCGCCCGGGATTCTGCCCCCGGGAAGCGTACGGCCATTCCCGTGAGGGTCTTCAATTCGAGGAGGGCCCCCGCGTCTCCTCCGATCTAGGCCTGGAGGGTATTTTCCTTCAATGGAATTGCCGTGGACTCCGGGCCAACTGGGAGGAGCTGCGGAGGCTCGCCTCGTCCCGTTCCCCGTTAGCTATTTTTTTGCAGGAGACCATGCTAGGCGCGTGCCCCCTGCCTGCCCTCCCGGGGTATAAGGGTCTTGCGACCCCACCACCGCGGGATGGCCGGGCTGGGGGATGCGCGGTTTACACCCGGCATGATGTCTCCGTTCTTCCTTTCTCTTTAGATACCTCCTTTCAGGCAGTGGCTGTGCAGCTACACCTGGATAGGAGGTATACTATCATTTCTGCGTACATTCCACCGTCAGCTGACTTCGACGCGGGGGACTTCCGCCGCGTCGTGGCACGGTTGCCGAGGCCCTATCTCTTGCTTGGAGATCTGAACGGCAGGCATCCTCTCTGGGGAGATTACTCCATAAATCCCAGGGGACAAGTCCTTGCCGATCTGATCGAAGAGCTTGAGATGGGTGTCCTAAACGTGGATGAGTTTACGCATCACTGTCCGAGAACCGCTTCATTTTCTTGCCTTGACCTATCTTTGTGCTCTTGGGATGCACAGCCTGATTTTGATTGGGGGGCGGTCGATGACCTCCATGGTAGTGATCACTTTCCCATTCAAATATCATTTTCAGGGCAACTGCCGCCTGAGAGACCACCTCGGTGGTGCTTGGCGCGGGCGCGGTGGCCTGCATTTCAGGAAATGACTGAATTCTCTATCTCAGTCGAGGAGTTTAGGTCGGTAGATGAGGCCGTTGAGTTCTTCTCCGGCAACCTCATCGCCGTGGGCCTGACTACTATTCCTAGTACGTCTGGCCGTTTTGCACGCCGACCACTCCCATGGTGGTCGGCCGAGTGTGAGACGGCCCTCAAACAGAAGCGTTATGCCTACATGCGCTATAAGCGCCGCCCGAACGATTTCACTGTCGCTGAATTTCGTCGGGCTAGGGCTAGGTTCCGGTATATTTCGAAGCACGCCCGCCGCTCTTCTTGGCGGGCATACGTGTCTTCACTTAACGGGAAGACCCCTTTAGCTGAGGTGTGGAAGCGAGTCAAAAGGATTCGGGGCAAGTTCTCGCAGGACCCCCCTCCCGTTCTCCAGGAGAATGGGACCGCAATCTCGGACCCCGCGTCCGTGGCGGAATCCTTAGCGACCGCTTTCTCCGCATTCTCTAGCCGTGATGCTGCTCCGCCAGCATTCAATGCACGTCGTGATGTCGCGGAAGGCCGCCGGCTGGACTTTACCTCCAGAGGCGGAGAACCCTTCAACGACAAGTTTACTGTGAGTGAGTTGCGTTCCGCTCTCGCTTCGTGCGCGGACACCGCCCATGGTCCGGACGATGTCCCGTACGCCATGCTTCGACACCTGGGTGAGCGAGGCATGGCCTTTCTGTTAGATATGTTCAACAGGATCTGGGTGGAAGGTCTTCTCCCAGACTCCTGGCGAATCGCTACTGTGCTCGCCTTTCGCAAGCCGGGGAGAGATCACTCTACTCCGACCGGTTTCCGCCCAATCTCTCTAACCTCTTGCGTGTGCAAGTTGATGGAGAAATTGGTAAATGTGAGATTAGCCTATTTCCTGGACAGCGGAGGCCATCTGTCTTCTGCACAGTGCGGCTTCCGTAAGTTTCACTCCACGTCGGATGCTCTGCTCCGACTGGAAAATGCCGTCTGCGAGGCTTTCCTTCGTAGACAGCACTACGCCACGGTGTTTTTTGATCTGGAGAAGGCCTATGATACCGCATGGCGATACGGTATCATGGAGACTCTCCACACGATGGGGGCGAGGGGACGCCTCCCAATGTTTATATCTGAATTTTTGCGAGATCGTCGATTCCGCGTACGGGTGGGGGGAGCCCTCTCTGCCCCAAAGGAGCAGGAAGAGGGTGTCCCGCAGGGAAGTGTCCTCAGTGTCACACTCTTTGCCCTGAGCATCAACGGCATCACCTCGGTGCTGCCAGAAGATGTTCTCGCTACGCTCTACGTGGACGACCTTTCGATCTCTTTTGGCGCGGCCCAGATGCCAACTCTGGAGCGTCGACTCCAACAGGCATTGAACCGCGTCTCTCGCTATGCCGAAGCGCACAGGTTTCGCTTTTCTTTGGCCAAGACTAAGGTGGTGCACTTGTGCCGCCATCCACGGCTTCACCCCGACCCAGATTTGTTTCTTAATGGGGTGCGCCTGGATGTGGTTGAGTCGCACCGTTTCCTTGGTCTTGTATTCGACCGACGCCTCACCTGGGAGGCTCATATTCGCAGCCTTAGGGTCTCTTGTACCCGCGCCATGGACATTCTCCGTTCCGTGACGTTCAGCGCTTGGGGCGCTGATAGGGCCACCGCCTTACTTTTTTATCGATCCTTTGTTCGCTCGAAGCTCGACTACGGATGCGAGTTTTATGCATCCGCAGCCGAGCGTTTATTGCGGAAGGTGGATTCAATCCACCACACCGGCCTTCGCCTGGCGACCGGTGCCTTCCGCACTTCCCCCATTGAGAGCCTGTTGGTCGATGCTGGGGAGATGCCACTCGCTCTGCGCCGCGTGCAGTGCATCACTCGCCTGTACGCGCGAGCCCGGCGCCTCCCTCAGTCGCCAACAGCTCTCACTGCATCCCAGCTGATCTCGATGGTGCCTATGCCGCCGAGAGACGCCAGTCATACCCTAAGCCCTTTGGGTTTAGGGCCAGGAAACTCCTTCGAGAGGTAGATATAGCTCTCGGGCCGGTGGCGCCCCTGGTTCTGCCCAGGACGCCACCCTGGAGGGTACCACATTTGGCTATTTGTCGCCACGCCTCTGCTCCCAAAGCTTGTACTGCGCCGGGAGTATTGCGTTCGACCTTTTTGGAGCACACATCGTGTCACGCTGGTACCGTGCCAGTGTATACGGATGGCTCCAAGTCCCAAGAGGGGGTCGGCTTCCACGCCGTATCCCCTCTGTTTGAAGTCAGCGGGGCTCTACCAGGCGCTGCGTCTGTCTTCACGGCCGAGCTGGTGGCAATACACCACTCGGTACGGGAGATTACGCGACGTGCCCGGTTCGGAGACCGGATTGTGATCTATAGCGACTCACAAAGCGCCCTGAGTGCTCTCGGGGCATTGGAATCTCCGCATCCCCTGGTTCGCGATATCCGTGACGCCACGGTTTTGGCGAGCCGGGCAGATGTCGAGATTATCTTCTGCTGGGTTCCTGGACATGTAGGAATTGCGGGGAATGAGCGCGCCGATGAGGGCGCCTAAGAGTCCGCGAGGACTCTGCGACCGGACCAGCGTTTCGCTCTTCCTCACACCGACTACATGGCAGGAATACGGGCAGCTCTTCGGACTACTTGGCAAAGAAGATGGGAGACGGTCGAAGGGAACTTAAAGTTGCGTGCCATTGCGCCGCGACTGTTCCCATGGACCTATCCCCCAATGCCGCGGCGGCTTCAGGCTGCTTTCTGTCGTCTCCGAATCGGACACACTCGTGTGACGCATCGCTATCTGATGGAGCGCTCGGCTGCGCCCTATTGCAACGACTGCGTCGTCCCCCAGACTGTTCGGCACATTCTTGTCGAATGTCCCAGTCTGGGTGATCTTCGCGCACGACACCTGTCCCGGTACCGGGATGGGCGGGGTCGCTACCGCCTGTCCCTTGTGCTCGGGACGAGTGCGTCTACTTTGACTGGTGGACTTATTGACTTTTTGGGGGAGGCCGGCCTTCTCCCTTTTATTTAACCCGATTTAATTGTTGTTGTTGTTCTTGTAATTGTTTTTGTTATTGTTATTTCTTTTTATTGTTTTCTGTTTAATTTTTTAAAGTAGCCTAGAACTAGGCTGTTTTTTTACGGCGACTTATGCCTAAGTCGGCAGTCGCCAGATAGCCCCTTTAAAAAAAAAAAAAATTAATATGATAAAACACCCAAGGATGTATTGTGCGCAATTCCAATGATATCCCTTTGCTGTGTCTTGTATTACAAATGAATAGTTTTCTGAAAAATCACCAATTACTACAAATTCACCATTTGCAATATTGTTTTTCAGTTTCCAAGTACTGTGCTTGTCATTTTTCAACAAAATCATGTTGCACCAAAGTTTTGACACAATCAAAAAATCTAGCCATTAAATCATCAAGCGATAATACCATGGTTACCATCTCAGATCTATCAGTTGATGTCCACTGTTTGAATTCAATATTATCCACATTCTCCTTTTCATAAAATCCAAATAGTTTTGCTTTTAGTTGATCCACAGGTGGATAGTACTCTCACAATCTCATGTAGCATGCTGGATGGGCTGGATTACATACAACAGAGGCAACTAAGTGATGGTAAGAGGGTAGATCAGTGATATCAGACATCTTGGATCCAACCATCATCAGTTTAACATTTTGATGTATTGTACATAAACATACTGAGTGAGTTCCACTGCCTCCCACAAGAACATAGTCACGTGGCTGTAGCATAGCAAACTTTGAGAATGATACTTTTACCTCAGGGTACTTCATTTTGAAACTGCTATGAAGTTCCTTCCAATTGTTGAGAAGGAGTCGTTTTTGTAACCTCTGCTTTTCCCCTTCAATTTGCACTAGTTACTAGACAATCCTTTCCTGGTAAAACCTGACTCATGTCATCACTATGATAATATTCAAGGACTAAAGATTTTAGTTCCTCAGGAAGCACTCTGCCGAGCTTAGGGTTAGGTGAAGCTAACATTCCTTTCTCCTTTAGTATATGGTGGGCTTGTATGGCCATTCTCTGAGAGCAATCAAACTCGTTCATGAGTTTTCTAATGCTCATACTGGTTGCAAATATGGTTAGAATTCTGATTTGATCCATATGGCTTGATTGCCGATATTTTTCCTTTAGAGACTGGATGACTTCTGGCATACAGTTCACGTTACATCTTTGCGGCACATCCTGTTTTCCTGAACTACTACCCACAACCAAATCCAACTTTTTCCTAACAGATTCTTCAACTTTTAACCTTTTCTCAGGTACGTAAGTTGGATGCCTTTCGGCCTTCCTTTTATCAAAGGGGGCTCTCACCGATGAAAGATAATGATTGGGTCAGTAAGTCAACTTCAACTTCCACAACATCTGAATCCTCTTTTTGGCTAGGCATCTCATTGAACCCCTGTTCTGATGCTGAAGTTCTGGACTCCTCTGGAGTATTTTGCTCCATTGGTAACTCTGAAAGCTTCTTCGTACAAACACTCCAAAGAACAGAACAAAGCTTATTATCTTTGTTAAGAAGAGATGAGAACTTGTGCAAAGCTGAGCAGAAATATTTCTTAAGGCTTTCTTTTGCTGGGATGTATGGATCTTCAGCGAATTGCTGCAGTACTTTCGATTAGCCATCTTAATGAAACAAAGCCTGAAAAAGATCCAATTAGTAAATTACTGTTTATAAACAATATACAATAAATTAATTAAAATAAACATATAAATGATTGAAGAAATTATATATAAAGTTGCCAATGTACAATATCATTATAGCTGCTTCAATTAATGCATTGTCCTAGAAAATTGGTAAGCAATGAAAGAAGTGCATAATAATCGTCAAATATTATATCTTAGTAGAAATAGGTCAAAGTTTAGGTGCAAAGGGCTGTAGGTTGGTAGACTGGTTTATAACTTAACAAACCTTTCTATTTGCGCTTTTTAAGATTTGATTCCTCGTAAATTTGCAGAGAAGTGGACAAAACACAAGAAAAGAGTAGGTATCTATTCAATGATCAACATTATTTTAAATTATTTTCATGTTTTCTCAGTCCACCACTTCAACCCTAATAGCTATTAAGTTAGCTAATGGCTACATCATAATGCATTGCTGAGAATAAGTTTATTACACTCTTAGTTTAATCTTTCTTCCATACCTATTTTTGGAGAGTATAGCTATCTATATTCTGTAGTTACATTCAGTTTTGATCAAATTAAAGGATTTGGTGAAAATTGCCTTCTCTCATTTGAAATATCTTGGCATAGTAAAAATATGTGATCAATCAAAAGTCACTATTAATTAATGGGTGTTCATTTTAGATGCCTAATAAATCATTCTTCTCTTTTTCATAATATAATAATTTGGTAGCTAACTGTATAAAAATCATTAGATATTTCAAAATTATCAAAAATAAATAAAATTATACACCTGTAAATTATTTTAGGATCTGCAGATAATCTCACAATTAATATTAATTAGGTAGTTTAGAAGATATCTTGAAATTATTTTAATTTATATATTGAAGACATAAATGACATTGGTATCTGAAAAACATACATTAATTAGTTAAGGATTAATGAAAGGTAGGTATATAAGGTGTATATAGGCAGTAATGTATTATTTATTGATTCAAAAAGATTATATAAGAGGTATATAGGCCATGCCATGGTTAGGACTTACGTAGGTGTGCGATATCACCATTATTTCTGGGTCAATAATACTTTTAGTAGGTATACCCAGTGTCACATAATTGCCCATAGATTCTAAACCCATGGAGATCCCATTTTTATTTTTTCTGGAACTATGGAGGATAGAAAAGGGTAACTTTAGAAAAAATTTGGGAGGATCTGAGTTGCACTTTGGCCGGGGTCAAACAAATGTCGAAGAGTTCGCCAAAAGGTCATCATGTCAAAAATTGTCATAGGAACATCGTTTTTCCTCTCATTTGAAAGATCCCTTTCTCCTGAACATTTTTGTATTAAAATCATTCAGATTGGTTAATTCTGGCCAAAGTTATGACCTCTCAAAAGTTTTGGGTCAATCAGTTTGACAAAAAATTGATCTGCCCATAAATATGAACACAATGACCAAATAGGCCTCATGCTTATTATGTGAACTTTATTCATCATAACTAACAAATAATGTAAATTTCATGCAATTCTGTGACCAAGGTGTCAGGAGGGTGTGTACACTTCACGTAGAATGCTCCATAAAAGTTGGGTTGCTTATGTGAAAGAGCATTTAAGAGAGAAATGCTGTCTGAGGAGGGATTGGATGATAAGTGTGAAGGCAGGATGTTTGTGAGTGAGTGTGCTATTTGCCTTTTGCCCATGGATGAATTGTGACTGGATAAGATGCTATATCACATAACACCTCTGACCAATTTGGTGTAAAAAGATTATTCTTGGCCTTGCACCTAATAGGCATATAACGGGTGGGTAGTTTTTAGTGGCATTAAAGTGTACCAATCCCACTTTGTGGGAAACTGGGAAAGTTTTTTTTTTTGTTTTATTAGGTCTGCTGCCCCTCAGGGGGTGGGATATGTGGATCCTAATTGAGTCGTTAACAGAGTACTTATAACCTGCCTAAAATTTTCAGGTACATAATTTTGAATTGTGCTATCCCTAACTCCGCTTTCAAATGGTATTTCAGACTTTTCTTTCTTCATAATTTTTATTATTTTATGACCTTTTAATGTCCTTTAAAAAAAAATGCTCCCAGTGAAAAGCTGTTGGATTGGGCAGTATGAGAGCGTTTATTCTATTAAATTTTAATCATTATCTTAAATAGTGTTTTCTCCCATTTTTATTCTGAAATCCGTTTGTTGCCAGCTTGGATACTTGTCTAGATTCTTCAAGACCAGATGTGCTGTTCTCTTTAAGAACTATTTCTGGTACTTTTGAAATACACATCTCGCTTTTACCTTACATTCTATTTATTTTCTCCATCTTTCATTCCTTAACTTTCAGATTTGAAGAACCGGATGAGGAATATATCAAGACGCACCCACGTATCATACCAGAGGTAGTGCGGAAAAGAAACACAAAGAGATCAAGTTTACGAGAGCAAAAGATGACTCGATACCAGGAACAACTGGAACGGGAAAAACAGGAGAGACTAAGGCTGAGGGCCTTTAAAAAGCAACACATTCTCAAAAAAATCAATATTCTGAAAAAGGTTTCTGGGATTGATGATGATTCCAAGTTTGAGGTAAGACTGGCTTCAGATTTGTTGGAAGAGTCAATATTTTCTTAATAGTTACATTTTCATACACACCGCAACAATGCTTTAATATGGGTTGTGCACTTTTTTATTCTGTTCCATGGATTAGTAAGCAAACCCATTTTTATTATCATCTGGGATTACTGATGTCACAAGCTATTACAAAGTGGGTCATTGTGGAGCTTTGAAAGAAAATAAGTCAAAAATAGTTAAGATACTAAAGGCAATGATATCAAGCTGGTAGATAGTAAAAAAAAAAGGTTAGCAGTGATATATCATATGAAGAAATGTGTGTTGAAATCCTGTTTCATATAATGGGAAGGTTTGAAAAATTGGGAAAACGTAAGCAGTCACCCATCATTTATTCATTGAATTTTTGATCTCATCAAGAGAGATGTTGACCTCACTATAAACAATTAAGCAAGTCTTTGAAGCTGCGGCCTCCACGAGGTAAATTTCCTGTACTTCCATGTATAGAAAAATGCCATAAGCCACTGGTGGGGCTTTCTCTCATGTTGGACCTTTTATTCAGGAATGACTGCTTAGAGGCTCATATCATCCTGATGGCCGGAGGAGAGTATGGTGTGATAAGGGTGGTCCTGATCCTAAATGAGTTCCCTGCAGGGGCGTTACCCAGTATAGACTGTTACACCTGGTACCTAAAAGAGTGTCACATGTTCCTCCTAGCCCAAGTGCCAATAGGGAAAGCCTGGCTCACAAGATTAAACTTAACTCTGACAGGGCCTGGAGAAGCTGGTGCATTCTCCCTGTCCACCTATGCACCCTTTCTAGGTTTATGGACCTGACCTCATCAGAAGAGAGTCAATGCTTGTAGTTTGCAAGAGACAAACTCAAGGTGTCATGGCTGGACTTCAACTCATCAACCCCTGCCTCGAAGGCGACAACACCTACAGCACCTTGTTCGTCCAATAGCGCCTGGAGTTTTGCCTCCGGGAAGTGTACGGCGATTCCCATGAGGGTGTCTGCATGGGAATTGCTGTGGTCTCCAGGCCACCTAGAAGTAGCTGCAGAGTTTCATCTCCTCCCATTACCCACCCTCCTGAGGTATAAGGATTTTGCAACCCCACCACCCCGGCATAGGGAGCGGGCAAGAAGATTCACCATTTAGACCCGACATGTCATCATTTTTCTTTTGCTTTAAATACACATTTCAAGCAGTAGCAGTGCAGCTGCACCTGGAGAGGAGGTATACTGTTATTTCTGCGTACATTCCACCGTGGGCTGAATTCGACATGGGGGACTTGTGCCGCATCGTGGCACGGTTGATGGTAGACACCCGAGGGGGGGAGACTACTCGATCAATCCTCGGAGTCAGGTCCTTGCTGACATGATGGACGAGACGGAGATCGATGTCCTAAATGTAGATGAGTTTATCATCGCTGCCTGAGAACCGCTTCATTTTCCTGTCCTGAACTATTCCTGTGCTCTCCTGATGCACAGCCTGATTTGGGGTGGGAGGTGGTTGATGACCTAATGGTATTGATTACCTCAATGGTAATAATTACTTTCTCATTCAAATATAATTTCATGGACTGCTGCCATCTGAGAGGCCCACCTGGTGGTGCTTGGTGTAGGCGTGGTGGTCCGCATTTCAGGAGATAACTGATTTTTCTGTATCAGTTGAGTTTAGGTCGTTAAATGAGTCCGTTGAGTTCTTTGCCATGGGCCTAACTATTTTCCTAGAACGCCCGGTCGTTTTGCATGCCGACCGCTTGCATGTTACGTCAGCCGTGTGTGAGACGCCCCTCAGACAGAATCATTTGCCTACATGCGCTATAAGCGCCGCCCTAACGATTTCACTGTCAGGGAATTTCTTCGAGCTAAGGTTAGGTTCCGGTATATTTCGAAGCACGCCCGACACTTCCTGGCAGGCATACGTTTTTCACTTAAGGGGAAGACCTCTAGCAGAGGTGTGGAAGTGAGTCAAAAGAATTCCGAGTGAGTTCTCGCATGCCCCCCTCCCCTCCCCCTACCGTTCTCCAGGAGAATGGGAGCGCACACTCTGATCCCGCGGCCGTTTTCTCCGCATTATCTCGCCAGGATGCTGCTAGCATTCAGTGCACGTCGTGATATCGTTGAAGGCCGCCGACTGGACTTCACATCCTGAGGTGGAAAACCCTTCAACAACATGTTAACATTTAGTCAGTTCCCCTCTCCCTTGATGGGCTGATGTCGCCCCTGGTCCAGACGATGTCCCGTATGTGAGGTATGGCGTTTCTGTTATTTGTTGACAGGATCTGAACAGAAGGTATCCCCCCCCCCCCCGACTCGTGGCGAAGGGCTACTGTGTTCTCTCTCACAAACCAAGGAGAGATATATCTACTCTGGCTGGTTTCTGCCCAATCTTTAACGACTAACAAAGCGCCTTGAGTTCTCTCGGGGCATTGGAATCAACACACACCCTGGTTCTCGGTATCTGACGCTACAGTTGCTGCGAGCCGGACAGATGTCGAGATTATATTCTGCTCGGTTCCTTGACGTGTAGCAATTGCCGGGAATGACCATGCCAATGAGGGTGCAAAAGAGAGCACGAGAACTGGGCGACCAGACCTCACAGCCGAGGTGTAATACTTTATTGACTATTTGTTGTAGGTCGCCTGTTCCTGCGCCAGTGGGAAGCACTCCGCCCCCCCTTGCTGAAGCTTGCTTGCCTTCTAATTGCCAGATGGGCTCTTTTAAAAAAAAAAAATCGATACCTGCAGCTCGATCTACAAATTTTCAACTCTCTTTGTGGCTTTGCAACTTCCTTTACATTTTCTCCTTACAAACTTTGCAGAATCTGCCTCCCTTTATTTTTGTTTTAAATTAAAAATAACAAAAAAAAAATGCTTTGCATTTATGATTATCATACAACAGCGTGGGTTCATAACCCCACCTCTACCTTCTTTAGCACTTAGGTATGGTCATATTTTGTTGCCTTGTAAGATGCATAGCTGACGGTATATGGTGGTCGCTCTTGTAATACTTTCTTTTTTTATTGATTGTATCTGTTGTTGGGCATTGTCATCAATTGCTTTCAGACAGGGGGGTTGGCATGTATCAGTAGCGCTAAAAAATATACCTACATCTTCTATACCCTATTAAAGTTACTTTAGTTTAATTCATTACTCAGGGAATTGACTTGGCTGCGGACTTTAATCCTGAAGAGCATGATGCATCCATGCAAAAGATGTTCAATGAAAACTATTACGATGATGAGTACCCAAATTCAGATTTTCCTGAGCTACAAGATGATGTAAAAGGTATGTAATTATAAAGGGTAATCATGAAATCTACTTATGAAAGGATTATTTGGATAATGGGTGACGAATCTTTGCCTATATTATTTTAACCAGAAACCACATGTGTGTACAGGGTGAAGGATGGTATTCATTCACAATTTTCAACTGCTAATTTTATGCATAATTTTTTTTTTTTTTTACCTCTGTTGGTCTTTTTCTTCTTAAAAACAACAATTTTTGCTTTCATTTTTGCAGAATAATGACTATGGAAAATTTTGAACCCACCAATTTATGGAAAAAGCTTGTAATCTATGCCGGAAGAACAAACAAGAAGATTTTGGAAAGGACCTAAAAGATTCAGGATTCAACTACGATGCACAGCAGAAATGAAAACACATGGTTGATGATCTGATGCCATTGGAATGCTGAGTTTTGTCACTGAAATCCAGAAGATCATCAACAATGATTCCGAAAAGTTGATGTGCCATTGCAATGGAGAAAGGTATTGATGAACAGCTCATCAAGTTGGTTAAGCATGAGGACATTCAGTACTTTTTATACAAGATGAGAAAGGGACAATTTCTGTCCAATGCGATACAGCAAAAGTGAGTCAAGTACACCAAGAAGTTAATCAACTTATTGGACCAGACATGCTGTGATTCTTTTCCACCGCGAAGAATTTCTGCCAAGACCAGAAGATCGATTGCTAGAACAACAGGTGGCTCAGTGTCGCACTCAAGGACGTGCCCAGACTAATGCAGATGAAATTTCCAGCGATAATCGAAGTCTTTGGTGTCTTCAGCAGTGAAGGTGTTCTTTTGCCACCTCACTTCCCTGAAGCCCTCAGGCTGAACACCGATGGCTCCATCTGTGTTCTGAGTGTGGTGTTGAAGCCCTGGATTGACTGGGTAGCTGCAGGCAGACCTTATGTGTGACAGCTAGACTGCCCCCTGCCAGACCAGCTGGAATACCCAGTCCTGGTTGTCAGAGAATTCCTTCGATCACACATCTCCAGACATTTGACCTCCCAGCTCTCCCGCCGACTGCACCCCTCTTGACTTCTTTGTGCGGCGTGTGGTGGAACAAGGGACCAACAAATCCAGTTGCAGCCTGAAGGATGAGCTGAAGGTCAGGATTACCAAGGCCTAAAACAGGAGATTAGGGATGAATGCCTATGGCCTGTTCCAAGGTTGCTAGGAGGCTTTCATTGAGCGAGATCGACAGAACATTTCATGAATACAAACTGACCCAAATTTGATGAATGTCAAAAAATAAAAACACTATTTTTTTCTGATAGTTCATGCAAACGAATACCATCCGTCCTCTTTATATTTTTTTATTTCAAATTAACTAACATGAGGCTTTAATTCCTTGCCTGCAAGTGCAAGCTTCAACACCTTGGTGATTGAAGCATGGGCTTTCTGTTAGACTTGATAGCAGGATCTGGGCTGAAAGTATCCTGGCGAATTTCTACTGTGCTCACCTTTTTTTCATTGCGTGATATTCAGTACTTGGGATGAACTTTATCGATCCTTTGTCCATTCGAGGCTCGAATACAGATACATGTTTATGCATTCACAGCCAAATCTGAATTTCTAGAGCTGGACTGGACTCAGTGCGGTCCACAGTGCATTGTACATAAAAAGCCCGCACCTCTCTCAGTCGCCAACACCTCTCATTGCATCCACAGTCCATCTCAACAATGCCTATGCTTCCGAGATACATCATACTCTAAGCCTTTCGGGTTTAGGCCTATGAAACTACCTCAGGAGCTCGATGTAATTTTGTAGCCTGTGGCACCTTGTTCTGCCCAGAACACCACCTCGGAGGGTACCACCACTTTTGACTATTTATCACCCTGAGCTCCGGTTTGGGATGGTGGGTTGTTAACAACATGCTTCATCCCCACCCATACCTTCCTCACATCCCCTTTCCTTCTCATTTCACCATCTATTTTTTTTTACACCGTGCCCAAGGTGGAGCCACCATGCTAAAGGGCTGCCAGGTCACCAGGTTGGAGGGGTGTCCTTAAATGGCGGCACCTGGCTCTGCCGAGCACGTACGCACCCCTTGCAGAGCGGGCTAGTGCGAGAGGTGATGAGCGTTTGCTTCTCATAAGAAAAAGAGGGTCACCATGCCCATGAATGAAAACTTAAAAAAAAAATAACCTCCCCATTTCCCTTTTAAGAACAACGAGCTGCCCTCAGGCAGCTCGACAGAGAAAATAGAGGTTTCCCCCCTCCCCTGTGGTTTCCCAGGGGACCCTCCATAACTCTTCAACCGGGGAGGAGGCTTACTCCTCTTCTTCGCCTACGGGTGTAGGGGACTCCCCCCTCACCCCCCTATCTGGAGGTGCTTTCAGGCACCTCCCTCTTCCCAGCGGCAGTCCCCCCTTTTCTTTCCAAGGGGACTGCCAAGAAAGCCACCAGGCAGCCCATAGCCGACCGCTCCCCATTGAAGCGGCTCGGTAGCGCATCTCCCCTTAGGAGGGAGAGGGAAGCCAAGCCCCTTCAGTCGCTTCCCTCAAAAGACCTTCTGGATAGAATTTTAAACCTAGCGGGGGTCAGCTGCTGCCAATAGGACATGTGATGTCCTGGAGGGGGGGGGGCAACTGCAGGCCCCCCTTACATAGACATTGTCCTTGAGGCAACCCAGCCTCAGACGTTAGGGCCTTTCATGGGAGCAAATCTGGGTTCGGCACCAAGCACTGAACTCAAGTTTGCCCATTTGAAAGGTCCTCCTCAAATGGCTATGGTTTCCAACACAGTACAAGGAGGGGAGGGATCTCTTCCGACCAGTGCCCCTGCAACTGCCAGGACCATCTCCATCTCAGAGAAGGACTTAGTTGAGGCCGGTCAATCTGGCCTGGGGACTCCTGCCGGCAGAGGGGAGAAGTGGGTCCATACCCCGCCCTCATCTCGTAAAAAGAAAAAAGACTAAAAAAACTTGGGGCTCCTCTCCATCCGTGGAGCCTGCGGGGACAGATGGGTCTGCTGCTTCGGTAAGTGACCAAGCCAAGATCGGCACACCCGGCCCCTCTGCCCCCTTCGAGTGCGGAGCTCCTGACTAAGACAAAACGGGCGCAGGGCCGAGCCTTGATAACATCGGGGCCCCTCATTCAGAGGTTACCTGGCGTTTTTGAGCCCGCTGGCTTTAAACGCTTCTTAGTTATTTACTCCACCAATGGCAGCATGTTAGCCAAGGGCAACATGATCCATCAGAGGAGAGCTTTAGGCGTCCAAGATAAGTGCTCTTTGAACACTTGATTGCACCCCGGTGAGTGTGACGCCGCACTCTACCATGAACTTTGTGAAAGGAGTAGTTTATGCGAGGGAACTCGTTGACATCACCTTAGAGCTGGCCGACCATGGAACGGTCAAGGTAGAACGTGTGAGGAGAAAACAGGGAGTGGCCTCGAGACCCACCCCTACACTCTTCATCAAATTCGACTGTGACAAGCTCCCTGAGTATGTGCGTGCCGGTTGGTACCGCTACCACGTGAAGGCATTCGTGCCACTGCTGCGGAGGTGCTTTTACTGTCACCGCTTCGGCCATACGAATCGCTCATGTAGACGTGCAAAGTCGGGGTTACCCGAACTTGGTGTAAATTGCTCCAAGGCCGCACACGATAAGTCCAAATCGTGTGTGGCCAAGTGTGTCAATTGCAGAGAGCCGCACCCCGCTTCTTCGAAGCAATGTGGTGCATATCTCCTTGAGAGAGAAATCCTAGTCGTTCAGGCCCAGGATTGACTCTCATTCCGCGAGGCTAAGGACTTGGTCCTGGCACGCCCAGCTCTGCCTGGAACGTCTTACGCCTCACTGGTTAGAAAGACACCCTCTGCTCCTGGCCCATCCAGGCCAATGAGCACGTTTTTTTCCGCACCCATTCAGAGCCCTTCTGCGGGGTCCATTCAACCCGGGCGCTGCCCTAGTAAAGCTGGTGGCACAGAGGGTTGACACCCAGCCCCGGCTAAAACCAGGGCTATCCCCCTTCCCCCAACGTGATAGTTTCCCGTAAGGTGAAACGGCCACGCGCCTCCGCCGAGTCGTTAGACTCAAAGGAGGCAACACACCTGAAGTTGGTTGCCAGGCCATCTTCCGGGGTTCCTAAAGAAGGACAGCAACAAAGAAGCTTCGGCTCCTTCGCCCACGCCTAGTGGTGGGCTGAGTGGCTCGGAGACGGTGGATCCTCGAAAAGACGGCCCCTCGCCTCCGAAGCCGCAATGCCCGCCTAAGGTATCGAGGCGGAGGGAGGAAAACACTCGCATGGCGAGCTCAACCTCCCCCAATAAGTCCTCGAGGTGACAGCGCATTATCCGGCTAACAGCGCCCGGGGTTCTGCCTCTGGGAAGCGTACGGCCATTCCTGTGAGGGTCTTGTGTTCGAAGAGAGCCCCCGCGTCTCCTCCGAGCTATGCCTGGATGGCATATTCCTTCAATGGAATTGCCGTGGATTCTGGGCCAACTGGGAGGAGCTGCAGAGGCTCGTCTCGTCCCGTTCCGTTCCCCGTTAGCTATCTTTTGCAGAAGACCATGGTAGGCGCGTGCCCCCTGCCCGCCCTCCCTGGGTATAAGGGCTTTGCGACCCCACCACCACGAAATGGGAGCCGGGCTGGGGGATGCACGGTTCACACCGTGCATGATGTCTCCATTCTTTTCACTTTAGATACCTCCTTTCAGTCAGTGGCTTGCAGCTTCACCTGGATAGGAGGTATACTGTTATTTCTGCGTACATTCCACCGTAAACTGACTTCGACGCGAGGGACTTCCCCCGCGTCCTGGCACTGTTGTCGAGGCCCTTTCTCTTGCTCGGTGATCTAAATGGCAGACATCCTCTCTGGAGAGATTACTCAATAAATCCCAGGGGACAAGTCCTTGCCGATCTGATCGAAGAGCTTGAGATAGGTGTCCTAAATGTGGACGAGTTTACGCATCACTGCACGAGAACTGTTTCATTTTCTTGCCTTTATCTATCTTTATGCTCTTGGGATGCACAGCCTGATTTTGATTGGGGGGTGGTCGATGACCTCCATGGTAGTGATCACTTTCCCATTGAAATATCACTTTCAGGGCAACTGCCGCCTGAGGGCCCACCTCGGTGGTGCTTGGCGCGGGTGCGGTGGCCTGCATTTCAAGAAATGACTGAATTCTCTATCTCAGTCGACGAGTTTAGGTCGGTAGATGAGGCCGTTGAGTTCTTCTCCGGCAACCTCATCGCCGCGGGCCTGACTACTATTCCCAGAACGTCTGGCCGTTTTGCACGCCGACTACTCCCGTGGTGGTCGGCCGAGTGTGAGACGGCCCTCAAACCGAAGCGTTATGCCTACATTCGCTATAAGCCTCGCCCGAACGATTTCACTGTCGGTGAATTTCGTTGGGCTAGGGCTAGGTTCCGGTATATTTCGAAGCACGCCGGCCGCTCTTCTTGGTGAGCATATTTATCTTCACTTAACGGGAAGACCCCTCTAGCAGAGGTGTGGATGCGAGTCAAAAGGATTCGGGGCAAGTTCTCGCAGGACCCCCTTCCCGTTCTCCATGAGAATGGGACCGCAATCTCGGACCCCGCGTCCGTAGCGGAATCCTTCGCGACCGCTTTCTCCGCATTCTCTAGCCGGGATGCTGCTCCGCGAGCATTCAATGCACGTTGTGATGTCGCGGAAGGCCGCCGGCTGGACTTTATACCTCCAGAGGCGGAGAACCCTTCAATGACAAGTTTCCTGCGAGTGAGTTGCGTTCCGCTCTTGCTTCGTGCGCGGACACCGCCCATGGTCCGGACGATGTCCCGTACGCCATACTTCGACACCTGGGTGAGCGAGGCATGGCCTTTCTGTTAGATTTGTTCAACAGTATCTGGGTGGAGGGTCTCCTCCCAGATTCCTGGCGAATCGCTACTGTGCTCGCCTTTCGCAAACCGGGGAGAGATCGCTCTACTCCGGCCGTTTTCCGCCCAATCTCTCTAACCTCTTGCGTGTGCAAGTTGATGGAGAAATTGGTGAATGTTAGAGAAGCCTTTTTCCTGGACAGCGGAGACCATCTGTCTTCTGCACAGTGCGGCTTCCGCAAGTTCCATTCCACGTCGGATGCTCTGTTCCGACTGGAAAATGCCGTCTGCGAGGCCCTCCTTCCTACGGTATCATGGAGACTTCACACAATGGGTGCGAGGAGACGCCTCCCAATGTTTATATCTGAATTTTTGCGAGATTTTCGATTCCGCGTACGGGGGAGGGGGGAGCCCTCCCTGGCCCAATGGAGCAGGAAGAGGGTGTCCCGCAGGGAAGTGTCCTCAGTTTCACAGCATCACCTCGGTGCTGCCGGAAGATGTTCTCGCTACGCTCTACGTGGACAACCTTTCGATCTCTTTTGGCGCGGCCCAGATGCCAACTCTGGAGCGTCGATTCCAACAGGCATTGAACCGCGTCTCTCGCTATGCCGAAGCGCGCAGGTTTCGTTTTTTCTTGGCCAAGACTAAGGTGGTGCACTCCTGCCGCCATCCTCGGCTCCACCCAGACCCAGACTTGTTTCTTAATGGGGTACGCCTGGAAGTGGTTGAATCGCACCGTTTCCTTGGTCTTGTATTTGACCGACGCCTCACCTGGGAGGCTCATATTTGTAGTCTTAGAGTCTCTTGTACCCGCGCCATTGATATTCTCCGTTCCGTGACGTTCAGCGCTTGGGGCGCTAATAGGGCTACTGCCTTACTTTTTTATCGATCATTTGTTCATTCGAAGCTCGACTATGGATATGAGTTTTATGCCTCCGCAGCCGAGCGTGTATATGAAAGGTGGACTCGATCCACCACACCGGCCTTCGCCTGGCGACCGGTGCCTTCCGCACTTCCCCCATTGAGAGCCTACTAGTCGATGCTGGTGAGATGCCACTCGCTCTAGGCCGTGGACAGTGAATCATTTGCCTATACGCGCAACTCGCAGTGCATCCGCAACTGATTTCGACGGTGCCTATGCCGCCGAGAGACGCCAGTCATACCCTAAGGCCTTTGAGTTTAGGGCCAGGAAACTCCTTCGAGAGCTCAGTATAGCTCTCGGGCTGGTGGCGCCCCTGTTTTTGCCCAGGACGCCACCCTGGAGGGTACCACATTTGGCTATTTGTCGCCACGCCTCTGCTCCCAAAGCTTGTACATGGCCGGGAGTATTGCGTTCGACCTTTTTGGAGCACACCTCGTGTAACACTGGAACCGTGCCAGTTTATACGGATGGCTCCAATCCCAAGAGGGGGTCGGCTTCCACGCCGTATCCCCTCTGTTTGAAGTCAGCGGGGCTCTGCCAGGCGCTGCGTCTGTCTTGACGGCTGAGCTGGTGGCAATACACCACTCGGTACGGGAGATTACGCGATTTGCCCGTTTCGGAGACCGGATTGTGATCTATAACGACTCACAAAGCGCCCTGAGTGCTCTCGGGGCATTGGAATCTCCGCATCCCCTGGTTCGCGATATCCGTGACGCCACGGTTTTGGCGAGCCGGGTGGATGTCGAGATTATCTTCTGCTGGGTTCCTGGACATATTGGAATTGCGGGGAATGAGGGCGCCTGAGTCCGTGTGGACTGGGCTACCAGACCATCGTTTTGCTCTTCCTCACACCGATTACATGGCAGGAATACGGGCTGCTTCTTTTCCCATGTATCCACCCCCTATACCGCGACGGCTTCAGGTTGCTTTATGTCGTCTCGGAATTGGACACACCTACATTTGATGGAGCGCTTACCTGCGCCATAATGTGAAATCTGCGTTGTCCTCCAGACTGTTCGGCATATTCTTGTTGAATGTCCCAGTCTGAGCGATCTTCGCGCACGTTATCTGTCCCGGTACTGAGACGACCGGGGTCGCTACCGCTTGTCCCTTTTACTCGGGACGGATTCGTGCACACTGATTTGTGGACTTTACGACTTTTTGGAGGATGCATGCCTCCTCCCCTTCATTTGACTGTTGTTGTTTTTTGTAGGTTGTATGTTCCTGCGCCGGGGGGGGACTACCCCCGACGCCTCAATTGCAAAAATGAACTCTCTGCTCCTGCCCCCCCTCCCCTCCTCCAGACCTATGAGCATGGTTCCTTCCACGCCCATTTGTAACCCTTCTGCGGGTTCTATCCACCCCGTGTTTCGCTGGCTTCTCAGACGGCTCGTCGCACCCAGGGCTTTTTCCATAATGCAAAAAGGTTGCGCGCCTCCACCGATTCACAGGACTCACCTCCCCCTCTCCCAACGCGGTCGTGAGACTGTCACTAAAACATGTAAATACATGCCGGGAGGGATCTCTAACAGTCCTGCCTAGGCCCACAGCCTAATTGTAGAGGCAACTTAAATAAGTAAAGCGCAAACACCCACATTGTATATTTTCCTAGCTCATCATACTGACACATAAAACTAGAAACTCCTCCATGAAGCACATGGCCACCATAGACACTCGTGCTCACTGCCACTGGAAATCCCACCATACATTTCCATATTTGCACACACACAAAAACAGATGCATGCATTTAGTGCCTGGATTCATGTTTTCACCCTAACTACATGATGATGATGGAAAAGGAAAAGTAGATAAAATCATGAAGCCACTATTGTCCTTCCCTGGGGCATGGCTTTTCTTAGTTTGTTTTTGTTGATCTTTGTTATTTTTGTCTTTAATGTAGCCTTATTTTTAGGCTTAGTTATTTAGTCAGCGACTTGTGCACATCCATGTAAGCAGTTGCTAGGATGGTCCCCTTAATATAAATCATTGGTTTATCAGCACAAGACACAGTGGCCAGCACCCTCCTCCTCACCACCTGTCTCCTGCCACTTATCATTTTGTTTGGCAGATGCGTTGCAGCAAGAATATGACGAATTAGATGACCTAAAGTACTCGTATGAAGGAACTTTCAAGTATGTTAAGGTTTTACCAAATGATTACGGACTGTCTACAGAGGAGGTAATTATTTTCTCATTTCATCTTTATCATCGGCCATTTTCCTACAAAGTGAGGTTGATTGCATCAATGCAACTAAAAAAAAAACTACACACCCCTTTGTCCTATTAAGCACAAAGTCATTTCCTTTCAAATTGGCCATTCATAGCAATGGGATTCCAAACCTTTGCCCAGAAACTTCTCATTCTTCTCAAACTCGTAATAATTATATCATTAGTTGATCCAAGGTGACAAAGTGAGCCATATAGCCTAGTTGCATAAATCGGAACCTTATGTGCTAGGACAAATCTGAGCATAGATTTGGAATCAGCGCACCAAAATTAGTTAGTTACAACAACATTTACTCAAGTAGCAGAGACAGTTCAAATTTATTGGCTAATGTAATTGACCCATTCTTCGATAGGGCCGACCCCCTTAGGGAAGCAAGGGATGACAGCCCGTCGTCCCGTGCCCTCTAAAGTCCTGGTGGGGTGCATATCCAGTTTACAAAGGGTCACTGTACGTGCCCCCCTACCCTTCCCTCTCTCTCTCTCTTCCCCGCTGGATGCCGGCTCGCCGGTCAAGTGACCCAACCCCGCATGGTACAATCTTCCATGGGGGCGATCCAGGCTCGATACCAAGCACAGAACCTGAGCCATCCCCCCCCCTTCCCTATCTGTGCAAGATTCTCCTCGGACGGCTAGGGCCCCCGATGATCCACAAGGAGAGGCTGGACCTCCTTCCCCGACTGATCTCCCTGTGATGGCAAAGACCTTTCCATCTCGGAGAAGGATCTTGCTGAGGCTTGTCCATCCGGTCTAAGTGCTCCTCTCCTAAAAAAAAACAAAAAAAAACAAGAAAAAGACTAGGGGTTCCTCTCCCTCCGCGGCAGCCACGGGGACGGACGGATTTGCTGCCGTATCGGCAAGCGACCAAGCCAAGATTAGCACATCCAGCCCCGGTGCTCCCCGGGCAGGGAGTCCTATACTAAGACCAGAATTGCAGGTGCGCAGAGCGGAGCCTCGATTACGTCGGGGCCCCTCATTCAGAGATTACCTGGCGTTTTCTAGCCTGCTGGGTTCAAACGCTTTCTGGTTATTCGCTCCACTGATGGCAGCATGTTGGCCAAGGGCAACATGATCCATCAGGGGAGAGCACTAGCTAGCGTGACTGGTAGAGAGCCGAAGGACGGAACCCTTCTGGTGAATGCGTCAAATCCCTGCGAGGAGGCCTTTCGGACGGACACCTTATGCCACGCCGGTGAGTGTGACGCTGCGCTCTACCATGAACTTCGTGAAAGGAGTGGTTTATGCAAGGGAACTTGTGGACTACTGCATAGATGACATCACTTTAGAGCTGGAAGAAAGTTTGATGATAAAACAGGGATGAGCTCGAGACCCACCCCTACACTTCGTCACGTTCGGTTGGTATCACTACCGCGTGAAGGCATTCGTGCCACTGTCACGGAGGTTCTACTACTGCCACCACTTCGGCCATAATAATCGCTCCTGCAGATGTGCATAGTCTGTATAAGTTAGGGCTTGAACAAAATCGAGAAATTTGAAAACCCGTTTTAATTGAAGTTTACTTTCAAAATCGGGTTTAAAACCGATTTTCGCAGAATTATGGAAAAATAATTTAAACTTTATTACACAACTATATATTTCTTTTATCATGGGTAAATTATACACATGAAAAAATCCTTTAAAAAATGTCTCTTGTTTATAAACCAAAAATACTAACTCCTTGCATAGCTAACAAAAAAAATAATAAAAATATTCCTGAAATTACTGTAATTTTTTAATTGTGTAAGCTTTTTATTCTTTAGCCTTCTTTTGAAAAATGTTCTTTTAGGAAGCACAGTATATTCAGCATTTTTCCTGATAGACTTACCTTATTTTTGTATTAAAAAGTCAAGTAATGGAAAATGCCCTCTCAGAATGGACGATTGTGGGTTTAATGGTCAGCAATGACCTATAAATTTTCTCAAGCTTTTCACTTCTATTGTTAGTTGCCTCGAACATTTTAAATTCTTTGCTGATTTCTAGTTCACTTGGAAGATTCTAATAGCTCTTGAGTCAACCTTCATTACATTAGCATACTCTATCATGAGTGTATCTTCACCACCGAAAGTAGACGAGTCCTTGCTTTCTTCTAATTCTAATGAGGCAATCCTTTTAGTTGAGGTTTCTTCAGACAATGTCAAGTCCCCCTCTTCTGAATGTTCTGTATATAATCTTTGATATGCTTCTTCAACATACCTCCTCAAAACTTGCTTACTTGGAAAATCAAAGATTCTTGTTCTAGAATCTTCTTTCTTGAATTTTTTGTGGTTGTGGAGATAGGTCAGCAAACCCACAATTTGCAAATTTCGTCTTGCATTATAGCGCCGCAAAAGGCTTTGATGAAGCATTAAATCAAAGGGATTTTCTGCTTAAAGAAGCTTAGCAATCAAAAATTATATTGAAGATTCTGCTTAAGCAGATTTGAATTTCTGAGCCTATAACCTTCAGAATCATTTCAACTGGTCGCAAAGTTTCACATAGCAATTTTAGTGTCTTCCAATCATCATTAGATACTGCTTCAGTTGACAGTACTGCACATAGAGCATTTGGAATGGATTTTTTTAACTTTAAAAATCTCTCTATCATATAGAATGTGCTATTACATCTAGTCTTGTAATCCAATATGACCTTATATTCCTTTCCATTGAAGTTTGCTTTAACAAAGTTTTGCAATATGTCATTTTTGGTTGGCGATTTCCGAAAATGCTTGCAATTTTCCTGACTTTTTTATAGTCTGTGCAATATTAGGCTTTAGCTTGGGGAAATGGACGAGCTCATCAGTTACGTCGATTTGATAAAGCGTACTTTGCTGGTTTTCTTCAACTGTATCATTATCACTTTCATCATTGTAGAAGTCTAAATACCGCGTACATAAGTGTACGCAGAAATACTCCGCCACAAGCTGCGTGCCCTCTCGTATCTCTAAATGCACCTCTCGCCTCGAATTCTCTGTCGCCCCCTTTTTCGCGCCACCGTAAACTCCGAGATGGCTCGAAGGCGTGAAAGACATACCCTCTGCCCAAAGATGAAAAAATGTCTCGCGCGACGATACCGATTTTACGAGAAATCGATTCTCTCTCGATTTCTGCTCGCGAAGGAAATAAAAGGAAAACTCCTCCCTGGAATCAGGCAGAAGATCTTGGACCTACGTCGAGTTTGTGTGGAGCCCGATCCACAAAGGAAACCGTTTGCCCGGTGCAAGGAAGGAACTCGGGGAATTGGTTGTTGCCGTAATTCTCGCATGCCCCCCTTCCCTAGACGTAGCTAGGTAATCGGTTTTGGCTACCCACTCCAGGAGCCGAATAATCGGTTAGGTACTTCGATGAAGAAGTCCGATTTTAGTCACCGTTTAGCAGGATCATTATATCACCGGTCTAGGATTAGCTTCTCATTCGGTAACCTCGGACGGCCAGACTAAGTGCGATCGTCACCGGAAGAAGATCTTCACCATCCCCTTCAAAAATACTTACGAACTCAAAAGGTATCGTTAATTGAATTATCCCCTCCCCTAACTTCACCAGTTTATTTGTGAACTAGAATTCTCATCGCGAGCCCATAACCTCGAGTATTAGAACTGCTTAATTCAGTGTTTAACTCAATAATCTTCCCTTCGTTCTGTCTGATGTCATTAAGACGCAAACATCCCAGTGAGTAATCTGCAAGTAATCCCCACGACATTTTTGTAAACTTATTTATTCAGTGCAAGATTAATTCTATTTTTATCTATATACGCTGTTGCTTATTTCAAATTCATGTACATTAAAGATTATTTTTGTATCTGTGTATTTAACTAATTTGGACGATCCCTTGGCAATTATTAAGCAATCCACTCAGCTTAAATCTCATTATTACACCGATCCACCCATGGTTGTCTTTTACTGAGTGGGGACACACACACACTTAGGGGATCATCATCTTAGTTTTGATCAAAAGGTACGCACCGGGGTTATTCTTATTCACCGGAAGTGGCTAAGGTAGGTGTATTGGATACGCTTCACCTCCGCTTCACCTCGGTGCGGTAATAAAATATATGTCCAGGAAGTGAGACTGGGATTACCCATTCACTAAACCTCGACAATCATCATTTTCATCATAAGCTTCATTGTCTTTGCTAGATTCGGTGACTAGGGCATCGTGAATGATGATTTTATCATAAAGTACATCTATAACAGCCAGATGCATACAATGGGCTATACATTGTTGATGATCAGACTTAATTTGCTTACCAAACTTAACCACCATTGCTGCACTATCTGTTGTGCAAGCAACAATATCCTTATCCAAGTTCAAACAAAATTCTTTCAAATGCTCATTTACAATTTTCTCAGTTTTACTGCTATCAAGTGAGCTATTAAGCTCAATAATACCTAAAGACCAATGACTGTTTTTTGAATGCCCATTTATATTTATATACCTTTTATTTGGTATAGACGTATATTCGTCTAGTCATTGAATACCAGGCACCCAAAGCTAATAATTCTTTGAAATATAGAATGAGTTCTTTCTTAGTTTTATAATAATCTATAACCATACTCGTATTTCTAACCTCATTCACAGAAGTTGGTGGTGGTTTATCGTATTTTTTTTTTTGAAGTTGAAGGCTAGATTGTATAAACTCACTCTTGGCAATTTTGAAATCTCTTTTTCAATAGACTTTTTAACCATAAAATTTTCTAATGTTCTTATCATTTTTACCGGAGGTTCGCTATTATCTTGATTCAAGTCCTCCAGATGACTTCATTTTCTCTGACATTTCAAACACTGCTTCATCTTTGCTTTTTCTAGCAAAATAATTCCATACATTTGATTTCACCTTTTTTTCATATTAAGGGTAGTGACTATAATTAAACTTCATCTTTGCTTTTTCTAGCAAAATAATTCCATACATTTGATTTCACCTTTTTTTCATATTAAGGGTAGTGACTATAATTAAATTATGGGACACGATTATATGAGTCAATACGTCTTCCCTCACTGAAATTTTGAATAACGTTAACGAATGAGCAAGACATTTCAAATTGCCAACCTTACTAGTAATACCACATACCAGTACCTATTGGTATTATCTTGAATATTTAGTATTTCTTTTTAAATCTTTAGTGCAAAATGCCGATATGAATTTTAAAAGATAAAAATATTGCTTTTTGCAATTGTTTATGACAAACACAGCCATTTCCTTTTCAAGTATATGTTAAAAACATGTTTAGAACAGAAAATAGCTCAAGTTCCGGGCAGATGAGCAAGCTAAAGAAAATGGACCACAATAGAAAACGATATTTGAAGGGTAACTAAAAATATTGAAAACCGGTTTAACCACGTTTTGTAAAATCGGTTTGCAAGCCCTAGTGTAAGTTGCTCCATGGTTGCACAAGATAAGTCCAAATCGTGTGTGGACAACTGTGTCAAATGTGGAGAGCCGCGCCTCACTTTGAAGCAATGTGGTTCGTATCTCCTTGAGAACGAAATCCTGGAATATAAAAACCCGGTTTAACCAGTTTTGTAAAATCGGTTTGCAAGCCCTAGTGTAAGTTGCTCCATGGTTGCACAAGATAAGTCCAAATCGTGTGTGGACAACTGTGTCAAATGTGAAGAGCCGCGCCTCACTTTGAAGCAATGTGGTTCGTATCTCCTTGAGAACGAAATCCTGGCCATTCAGGCCCAGGATCGTCGCTCATTTCGCGAGGCTAACGACTTGGTCCTGGCACGCTCGGCGTTGCCTGGGACGTCCTATGCCTCAATGTTGAGAAATACACCCTCTGCTCCTGGCCCCTCCAGGCCTACGAGCTCGGTGGTTTCCGCGCCATTTCAGAACCCTTCTGTGTGTTCTACCCACCCTGGGTGCTCCCCTGGCGGCACAAAGGGTTCACACCCAGCCCCGGCTAAAACCAGGGCTCCCCCCCTTCCCCCAACAATGACCGTTTCCCGTAAAGCGTAACAGCCACGTGCCTCCACACAGTCGTTAGACTCACAGGCTGCAACACCCATGAAGTTGGTCGTGAGGCCCCTCGAAAGGAGTACAGCACTAAAGGAGCTTCGGCTCCTACGTCCACACCGAGTGCTAGGCTGGGTAACTCGAAGGGGCGTTGTATCCTCTAGAGGAAGGACTCGGCCTGCCTAAAGTTTCGAGGCTGAGCGATGAAGAGACTCGCCTGGCGAGCCCAACCTCCCCCCGATAAGTGCTCGAAGGCGACAGCGCATTGTTCGGCCAACAGCGCACCCGGACTTCTGCCTCCGGGAAGCGTACGGCCCTTCGAGTGATGATATTCTCTTCGAAGAGGGCCCCTGCATCTCCGAGCTAGGCCTAGAGGGCATATTCCTTCAATGGAATTGCCGCAGACTCCAGGCCAACTCGGAGGAGCTGCGGAGGCTCGTCTACTCCCGTTTTCCCTTGGCTATCTTTTTGCAGAAGATTAGGCTGGGCCCGTGCCCCCTGCCTACCCTCCTGTTGTATAATGGTTTTGCTTCCCCACCGCCGCGGGATGGGGACCGGGCAGGAGGATGCACCATTTACACCCGGCACGATGTGTCCGTTCGTTTGTTTGATTTGAATACCTCCTTTCAGGCAGTAGCTGTGAAGCTGCACCTGGATAAGAGATATACTGATATTTCTGCGTACACTCCATGGTCAGCTGACATCGAAGCCCGGAACTTCCGTCGCGTCGTTGCACGGTTGCCGAGGCCCTTTCTCTTCTCGCTCGGAGATCTGAAGCGTAGACGACTAGACCAATCCCAGGGGTCAGGTCCTTGCCGCCTGATCTACGAGCTGGAGATGCGTATCTTATATGTGGATGAGTTTACGTATCACTACCCCAGAATCGCTTCATTTTCCTGCCTCGATCTATCTTTGTGCTCTCTAGATGCACAGCCTATTTTAGTCAGGGGTAGTTGATGACCTCCATGGTAGTGATCATTTTCCCATTCAGATATCATTTTCTGGTCCGCTGCCACATGAGAGTCCTCCCCGGTAGTGTTTGACGCGTGCGCGGTGGTCCGCATTTCAGGAAATGGACTGACGTCTCAGCCGAGGAGTGTAGGTTGGTGGATGAGGCTGTCGTTTTGCACGCCGACCACTTCCGTGGTGGTCAGCAGAGTGTGAGACGGCCTTCAAAAAGAAGCGTTACGCCTATAAGCGCCACCCGAACTATTTCACTGTCGGTGAATTTCGTCGGGCTAGGGCTAGGTTCGGGTATATTTCGAAGCACCCACGCCGCTCGTCTTGCCGGGCATACGTGTCTTCACTTAACGAGAAGACCCCTCTAGCAGAGGTGTGGAAGAGAGTCAAAAGGATTCGGGGCAAGTTCTCCAGGAGAATGGGACCCCAATCTCGGACCCCGCGTCCGTGGTTGAATCCTTCACGACCGCTTTCTCCGAATTCTCTAGCCGGGATGCTGTTCGCCAGTCCAGCATTCAACCACGTCGTGATGTCGCGGAAGGCCACCAACTGGACTTTACCTCCAGAGGCGGAGAACCCTTCAACGACAGGTTTACTGTGAGTGAGTTGCGTTCCGCTCTTGCTTCGTGCGCGGACACCGCCCATGGTCCGGACGATGTCCCGTACGCCATGCTTCGACACCTGGGTGAGCGAGGCATGGCCTTTCTCTTAGATTTGTTCAACAGGATCTTGGTGTAGGGTATTCTCACAGACTCCTAAAGAATCGCTACTGTGCTCGCCTCTCGCAAACCGGGGAGAGATCACTCTACTCCGGCCGGTTTCCGCCCAATCTCTCTAACTTCCTCCGTGTGCAAGTTGATGGAGAAATTGGTAAATGTTAGATTAGCCTTGTTTCTGGACCGCGGAGGCCATCTGTCTTCTGCACAGTTCGGCTTCCGCAAGTTCCACTCCACGTCGTATGCTCTGCTCCGACTGGAAAACGCCGTCTGTGAGGCCTTCCTTCCTAGCCAGCACTACGCCACGGTGTTTTTTCGATCTGGAGAAGGCCTATGATACTGCATGGCGATACGGTATCATGGAGAATCTCCACACAATGAGGGTGAGGGGACGTCTCCTAATCTTTATATCTGAATTTGTGCGAATCGTCGATTCCGCATACGGGTGGGGGAAGCCCTCTCCACCCTAATGGAGCAGGAATGGGCCTCTCGCATGGGATTGTCCTGTGTCACACTATTGGCCCTGAGCATCAACGGTTATCACTTCGGATCTGCCGGAAGATTTTCACACTACTCTCTACCTGGACTACCTTTCGATCTCTCTTGGTGCGGTTCCGGTTTTCCTTGGCCAAGAATAAGGTGGTGCACTCCTGCCGACATCTACGGCTCCACCCCGACCTGAGCTAGTTCCTAAACTGGGTTCGCCTGGAAGTGGTCTATTAGCACCGTTTCCTTGGTCTCGTTTTCGACCCATGCCTCGCCTGGGAGGCTCATATTCGCACCCTTAGGGTCTCTTGTACCCTCGCCATGGATATTCTTCGTTCCGTGACATTCAGCACCTGGAGTTCTGATTTGGCTACTGCCTTGCTTTTCTATCGATGCCTTGTTCGTTCCAAACTTTACTACGGATGCGAGTTTTATGCATCCACAGGCCAGCGTATATTGCGGAAGGCGAACTCGATCCACCACACCGACCTTCGCTTTCTACATATCCCCCATTGAAAGCCTACTAGTCGATGCTGGGGATATCCCACTCTCTCACCGCCCTTTACAGTGCATTATGTGCCTGTACGCACGTGCCCAGCCTCTCCCTCAGACTCCAATGGCTCTTACTGCATCCGTAGCCGTTCTCGACGGTGTCTATCCTGTCGAGAGACGCTAGTCATACCCTAAGCCATTTGGATTTAGGGCTAGGAATCTCCTTCAAGCGCTCGGTTTAGTTCTCCTCCCGGTGATGCCTCTAGTTCTGTCCAGGACGCTCCGTGGAAAGTATCACCTCCAACTATTTTTCGCCACGACTGCTCCCAAAGCTTCTACATGTTCGGCCTTTTTGAAGCCCACTTCGGGTTATGCTGTATCCGTGGCAGTGTATATGGAAGGTTCCAAGTCCCAGGAGGGAGGTCGGTTTCCAATCCGTATCCACTTTGTTTGAAGTCAGCCCGGTTCGCAGAACGAATTCTGATCTTTAGTGACTCAAAGCGCCCTGAGTGCTCCCGTGGCATTCGAATCCCATCACGCCATGGGTCGCGGTATCCGTGACGCCACGATTGCTGCGAACCGGATGCATGTCCAGATTATCTTCTGTTGGGTTCCAGGACATGTGATTATTGCAGTGAATGAGGGCGCCAAAGAGTCCGCGAGGACTGAGCGTTTGCGATCTACCTTGCAGAAATCAGGGTAGCCTCCGGACTGCTTGGCAAAGAAGATGGTAGACAGCCGAGGTGAGCCATGCCATTTTTGCCGCCACTGTTCCCATTGACCTACCCCACACCCATCTCATAACGGCTTCAGGTTGCGTTTTTTCGTCTTCGAATTGGACACACTCGCGGTACGCACCGCCATTTGATGGAACACTCGCCTGCACCTTATTGTACACTTTTGGGGCAGGCTAGCTTTCTCCATTTTATTTCACTCTTTGTTGTAGGTGGCATGTTCTTTCGCTGGGAGGAGCATGCCTTCTTCTTGCTCTTTTGCTTCTTGTCTCTATTTTGTTATTTGGTTTCGCATTTTTTCAATCTGCCCAAACATTAGGCTGTAAGGTGATTACAGCCACTTTTGCCCTAGTAGGCAGTCGCCAGATGGCCTGTCTTAAAAAATGGCTTTTTATTTGTTTTGTTGTCTTTTGCATTTTTTTATAATTAGCCCAGCATTAAGCTATGGATGATTACTTGACTTATGCCCTCGTAGGCAGTCACCACCAGATTAACACTGAAAATAAAAATCATCTGCTAGTCTACGACTGCGTCCATGGTCAACGCCGAAAGGGAGAGTGGCTTGTTCACTCCACCCTTTTATCCTACTACCATTTCTTTTCCCTATGCTTTTACGCATCGTTGCATGGCCACCCTTTCTCCTCACACTTGTGGGGGGGGGGGGGTGCCCCCCCCCCCCTCCTTCCCGTCGAAGGATTAACGGCTATTTCTCATTCCAAGTAAGTAATTGAATGCCAAGAGGAATAAATAAGGTCTTCTCATTCCCAGATATTAAATGCCACTGATGATGAACTAAAGAAGTGGTGTTCTTTGAAGATGATGAATGTGTTTGGCAAGAGTGAACTAAGGGAGAATAGTGAACGTGATCTTTATCGTAATCGAAGTAGGACTGAAGGCTTCAAAGAAATGTTTTTCCCCAGTTTATATTCAGAGTAAGTACCAGTCACTTTCTTTCCAATCAGACTATATGATCTTTAGGGCTTGCATGCATAAATAGAATGCAATGGTGACTGGTAGACATACATCTTTATTTAATAGCCAACTACATAAAACAAAAACTCGACTGCTATTCAATCTCCCACTTCAGCTATATAAACACAGTGTACTCAGACTGACACCATAATCACATAAGAAAGCAACACTAAATACCTCCCAGGTGGACACTTATAACACCAATAACCAACCAGAGAACAGACAACTCAAAATTAATAGTGAGGGGGGGGGGTCAAAGAAACGTGAACCTGACAAAAAACCAATCCTAAACCTAGGACAACATCCAACATAAACAGTCAAACCTGGAGAGCTTTCCTGAACAACCGGATCCACAAATGGTAATCTCCATTCGGATGCACAGACTGATTTTGGGTGAGGGGTAGTCGATGACCTCCATGGTAGTGATCACTTTCCCATTCAAATATCATTTTCTGGGCCGCTGCCGCCTGACAGAGCCCCCGGTGTGCTTGGTGAGGGCGCGGTTGTCCGCATTTCAGGAAATGATTTATGTCTCTGTCTCAGTCGAGGAATTCAAGTCGGTAGATGAGGCCGTTGAGTTCTCCGGCAACCTCATCGCCGTGGGCCTAGCTACTATTCCTAGAACGTTTTGCACGCCGACCGCTGACGCGGTTGTCAGCCTGCATGGGCCGCCCGAACGATTTCACTCTGAATTTCGTCGAGCGAGGGCTAGGTTCGGGTATGTTTCGAAGAATATCCACCGCTCTTCCTGGCGGGCTTACCTGTCTTCACTTAACGGGAAGACCCCTCTAGCAGAGGTGTGATAGAGATTCAAAAGGATTCGGGGCAAGTTCTCCAGTAAAATGGGATCGCATCTCGCACGCCGCGTCTATGGCCAAGTCCTTCGCCACCGTTTTCTCGTGATGTTGCGGAACGCCGCTAACGACTTTACCTCCACAGGCGGAGAACCCTTCAACGACAGGTTTACATTGAGTGAGTTGTGTGTGTGGACACTACCATGCTTCGACACTTGGTGAGCAAAGGCATGGCCTTTCTGTTAGATTTACTCAACAGGATCTGGACATGGTATCCTCCTAGACTCCTGACGAATGGCTACTGTGCTTGATGTTTGCAAAGCGAGGAGAGATCAATCTACGCACGCCCAATCTCTCTAACCTTCATGTGCATGTTGATGGAGAAATTGGTAAATGTTAGATTCGCTTTTTTCTAGACAGAGGAGGTCACCTGTACGGCTTCCGCAAGTTCCACTCTATGTTGGATGCTCTGCTTCGACTGGAAAATGCTGTCTGCGAGGCCTTCCTTCGTAGACAGCACTACACAACGGGGTTTTTCGATCTGGAGAAGACATGATACCGCATGGAAACTCCACAAGATGGGATCGGATGGGACGGGACGCGACGCCTCCCAATCTTTATATCTGAATTTTTGCGAGATCATCAATTCCGCGCACGGATGGAGGGAACCCTCTCAGGCCCAATGGAGCAGGGAAGTGTCCTCAGTGTCACACTCGTTGCCCTGAGCATCAACGGCATCACATCAGTCCTGCCGCAAGATGTTCTCGCTACGCCCTACGTGGATGACCTTTCGATCTCTTTTGCCGCGGCCCAGATGCCAACTCTGGAGCGTCGACTCCAACAGGCATTGAACCGCGTCTCTCGCTATGCCGAAGCGCACAGGTTTCGGTTTTCTTTGGCCAAGACTAAGGTGGTGCACTTCTTCCGCCATTCACGGCTTCACCCCGACCCAGATTTGTTTCTTAATGGGGTGCGCCTGGATGTGGTTGAGTCGCACCGTTTCCTTGGTCTTGTATTCGACCGACGCCTCACCTGGGAGGGTCATATTCGCAGCCTTAGGGTCTCTTGTACCCGCGCCATGGACATTCTCCGTTCCGTGACGTTCAGCGCTTGGGGCGCTGATAGGGCTACTGCTCTACTTTTTTATCGATCCTTTGTTCGTTCGAAGCTCGACTACGGATGCGAGTTTTATGCATCCGCAGCCGAGCGTTTATTGCGAAAGGTGGATTCGATCCACCACACCGGCCTTCCCCTTGCAATCGGTGCCTTCCGCACTTTCCCCATTGAGAGCCTGTTGGTCGATGGTGGGGAGATGCCACTCGCTCTGCGCCGCGTGCAGTGCATCGCTCGCCTGTACACGCGAGCCCGGCGCCTCCCTCAGTCGCCAACAGCTCTCACTGCATCCGCAGCTGATCTCGATGGTGCCCATGCCGCCGAGAGACGCCAGTCATACCCTAAGCCCTTTGGGTTTAGGGCCAGGAAACTCCTTCGAGAGCTAGATATAGCTCTCGGGCCGGTGGCGCCCCTGGTTCTGCCCAGGACGCCACCCTGGACGGTACCACATTTGGCTATTTGTCGCCACGCCTCTGCTCCCAAAGCTTGTACTGCGCCGGGAGTATTGCGTTCGACCTTTTTTGAGCACACCTCGTGTTTTGCCGGAACCGTGCCAGTGTATACGGATGGCTCCAAGTCCCAAGAGGGGGTCGGCTTCCACGCCGTATCCCCTCTGTTTGAAGTCAGCGGGGCTCTACCAGGCACTGCCTCTGTCTTCACGGCCGAGCTGGTGGCAATACACCACTCGGTACGGGAGATTACGCGACTTGCCCGGTCGGAGACCGGATTGTGATCTATAGCGACTCACAAAGCGCCCTGAGTGCTCTCGGGGCATTGAAACCTCCGCATCCCCTGGTTCGCGATATCCGTGACGCCACGGTTTTGGCGAGCCAGGCAGATGTCGAGATTATCGTCTGCTGGGTTCCTGGACATGTAGGAATTGCGGGGAATGAGGGCGCCAAAGAGTCCGTGAGGACTATGCGACCGGACCAGCGTTTCGCTCTTCCTCACACCGACTACATGGCAGGAATACGGGCAGCTCTTCGGACTGCTGCTTGACAAAGAAGATGGGAGACGGTCGAAGGGAACTTAAAGTTGCGTGCCATTGCGCCGCGACTGTTCCCATGGACCTATCCCCCAATGCCGCGGCGGCTTCAGGTTGCTTTCTGTTGTCTCCGAATTTGACGCACCCCCATTTAATGGAGCGCTCACCTGCGCCTTATTGTGAAGACCGAGTTGTCGTCACACTCTTGTTCAATGTTCCAGTCTGGGTGAGTGATCTTCACGCATGTTACCTGTTCCGGTAACGTGACGAGCGGGGTCGCTATCGCTTGTCCCTTATACTCAGGGGCTGGTTCGTTCACACAGACCTGCGGTCTATACGACTCTTTGGAGGAGGCTGGCCTGCTCCACTTTTGACTTTGCTCTAGGTCGCATGTTCCTGCGCCCCATGTGCGCCTTTAAGAAAAATATGCTACCAATGGGGGGGGGGGCATGCTTGGACTTAATACGGTATTACGAGGGTGGGGGTCGGTGTCTGGTTTAGTCCCAGGGAAAATGGACACAATCCACAGCGCACCTACAGAGCCGTTTACCGATTGGTGCACGCGCTCTCCTTACCCCTGCGGGAGTAGTAAATTGTCGTGGGTTGGCCGAGATTATAATTATTTATTATGATTAGTACGTTCGTACTTCAGTGATCGCTACATGATCGATCTCTAAGAGCGCTTTTCTTAAACTTTATTCTAATGAATGAATAAAAGGGGTTCGTCCTGGAATTTACCAACTATTACCAATTAACTCGTTCAAGGATAATTTAAAAAACAAAAACAAAAAATAGACTTTTAATGAACATTAATACTCTCAAATAAAATTACTATCTACACTACAAGATACAGATAAAAAAAATTGGTTTTTAATGTCCCGCTCTCAATGCTCGATTCTGGGTGGATTTTACGGGAGAACAATTTATTCTAATCCACTTCGTAATTAAAATAAACAAAATAAACTAACGGACGGGGACATAAAAAATGGGATAGCTTACTCACATTATATAATGGGGGGTTTCAACCAGAGAATCCCAAAGAAATACCTTCACTCGATTTTGGTCCGGGGAGGCGTGGAGAGGATGCTTTCTTAAGTTGCTCGAGAGATGGCGTTGTTGGATGAAGAGGGGGCGAGTGACGTCACGCGGAAATTAGAATATGCCGTTGGTCAAATTGAAAAGGTTTTCTTCCGAACGAGGTGGAATATGTTTGATGTTTCTTCTATCTAGTTTGGGGTTGTCAAACTCAGATAGCGTAAGGATAATTAACGATCTTTGGGTACTCGAGCTGCGTCGAGAGTACTTGTAGTTTAGATCCTTTGACGATCCTTGGGTTCGAACTGTGCCGAGGCTACTTGGAACGTTTCGTTTTATACGTCAATTACCCCCGCGGGGTAATGGGAGGTGTAGGGGACTCGCAAGGTGAGACTTAAGGGTGGTCTCCCGTTTGGGTGTCTGTTGTTACTCTTACCTCGGCATTTTTTAAATTGGGGGAAAACGATCCCTATTGATCCGACAGAAGTATGGTCTCACTTCTGCCGTACTTTCTCGTCGTAGAGCTATGGGGATAGCGAGATCGACAGTTTGCATTTTTGACTTTCGTATTTATAAATAACCCCCCCCCCCCCCTGGGCGGGTCCGAAATCTGTCTCCTAAATTTACAATTTTGTCCGTTCTTGTATGTTACCGGAGACCGGTTAGAGGGGCAAAGTGGAAACCCAGGTGGCCTTTGTTATTACTTCATTATTTCTCCTCGCCATGAGGGAGGCCTCGATATGTATGTACACTCGCAATTTCTTAACGGTTTTTGTTTAACTCCTATATATCTCTACAACTGTTAAAAGAAGCCTGCTGACGGAGAGTTATATCCACATATCCCTGACAGGAAACGGGTCCCTCCCCCCCTCTTACATGATCGTTAGTACTGTGTCAACACGGTATCCCTCTGCGAACTAAGACCGGTCCTTGTCCCCTCTTGCTCAAGTGCGAGTTGTGCGGATCTTATTGTTGGTTTCATTATCCGGTCGGGGTGGAGAGTACTAGTACGCATCTTGCCTTGGTCATGACGGATCCCGACCGGATAATGAAATAGACATTCAGTATGGCCATCGCTGGTGAGTCCGAGGGCACCAGGGCCCGGACCTCTTTGGGAAGAGGTGCCAATAAGTTTTTTTTGTTTGTTTACACCAAACAGGTAGGATACTTTGTCGCCCCAGGGTAGGTGTACCTGTTCTGCGTCAGAGGTATGTGGATATAGATACCCATCGGCAAGATTACTTCGAACAGAGAGTTTGTGTGTGTGTTTTACTGCAAAGACGGAAGATGAAAGAAAGCAGTTGTGTAATTGGCTAGGTGTGTGATAAGTATAAGTTCCTCCCACCAATTTGTAGCCAGATCTCTATGTGGAGTGACGTTTGTGTCCACTCATGCCGGGATCGAACCCGGAACAGCGACGTTAGAAGACATATATACCTACTACCCGGCGGGTATTATGTATATCACGGTTAACTCGCCAGGCTACCCATAATGTAATTTGACGTCATGAACCCCTGACAAACCCGTCCCCCGACTCGGCGTGGACCCCGCGGGTGAGCCGTGCATGTGTAAACCCCTTATAACGCCAATCCACTCAGCATGCTCATCTCTTGGGGAAGATCCAATAACATTAATCGATGTGTGTAAAAACCGATTGTAAATAGGCAAGCCTAAAGTTAATAATTAAATTAACATCCATAATTAAATGATTTATTCAATATTGCGGTGAAAGAAATATTTAAATTCCATATAAGTTCACCCCCCTTCTTTTTTTTTTTTGCAGGGACCCGAAAAGCGTGATAGCTCGAGAGGCAGAAAAAAAGAGAGCAAGAAATCTCAAGAAGAAGGAACGTAAAAACCGAAAAAAGAACGAAGCGAAGAATTTAAATGATCAAGCACCAGAATCCGTACCCGGAGATGAAAAATCAGATCTTGGGTTAAATGAAGATGAGGGAGTTAGTTTTCAAGAACAATTATCTCAGGTAGACGAAGGAAGAAGGAAAAGAGAGAAGAAAAAGAGAAAATTGGCTAAAGAACAAGTTGAATCTGAATTTGAAGTCACGAAAGAAAATGAAATGATACCCAAAGTGGAAGTATTAGTTCCAGAGGCCACAGTGGTTTCAAGTGAAACAGTAGGCAATGGTAATTTGGCCAACAAGTCTAGAAAGAAGAGGAAACGCTCCTTAGATTCTGATCAACACGCTTTAAATAATGATGACATAGGAAAGAAACGTGAGGGCCAAGCAGAAGAATCTATACCCGTAGGTGACAAATCTGATCTTGGGTCAAACGAAGAAGAGGGAGTTAGTTTTCAAGAACAATCATCCCAGGTAGACGAAGGAAGAAGGAAAAGAGAGAAGAAAAAGAGAAAATTGGCTAAAGAACAAGTTGAATTTGCAGTCACGAAAGAAAATAAAATGGTAGCCCAAGTTGAAGTATTAGTTCCAGAGGCCAAAGAGGTTTCAAGTGAAACAGTAGGCAATGGTAATTTGACCAACAAGTCTAGAAAGAAGAGGAAACGCTCCTTAGATTTGGATCAACAAACTTTAAATAATGGTGAAATAGGAGACTCGAAACGACCAACATCCAGCAAGGAGGAACGGAAAAAGAAAAAGCTTGAGCTGAAGAAATTACAGGCACAGAAAATAAAGGAAATAAAGAGAAAAATTCGAAACAAAAAGAGAGCGCTGGCTAAAAGACGAGCTAAAGCTAAGAATTTAAATGCCCAAGCAAAAGAATTTGTGTCCATAGATGAAAAAACTGATCTTGCATCTAAGGGGGGCTCCGACCGACCAAACCCCAGTGCAAGCAACAAAAAGAGAAAAAAGAAATTATACTGGATAAAAGAAAGCAGAAAGACCCCTAGTAAGTTTAGTAAGTTCGATCCTAGCCTAAAATGGATAGATGAACTATCATCCAAAAGAATGAGTGCTTATGGACAAGAAAATCCGGATACATCCAAGTTCATTTTGCATTTGAAACACAAAAAAATGAAAGATACAGGAAAAAAGCCTTCAAGTTAATCTTTATTATGAACTTTCAGTTGATAATTGTCAATGATGTTTTTAATAAAATAAACAGCCAGCCTCATAGCGATCCTCTTTTAAACAGATGCCGTTCTCATGATGACTTCCAATTAGGGAACTAATCTAATCCTTGTCTGAGAGGGGGGGGGGGGAGAAAGGGGGTTGATAAGTAATATCCGTTCCAAGGTATAATAGAATTGATAAGATTTTAGAAAAGAGCAAACGAACAATTGTAAGAGTAATGATACAAATACCACCTTGTCAATTATGGTGCCCACAATCATGTCAGAAGCAAAGAAATGGCTCGTAGCTACTCTTAACGAGTATACTAAACTAATGAATTAGTTAAATTATATCCTGGGATCTCAAATCTACTTTTTTTTCGTGATTTAGAGATTGACGCATGTCACGATTCAGTTGCTGGTGAATTAGAAAAAGCAATAAATTTGCCAACTATTGTCATTCTGATTTTTATGTGGATACTTTTCCCTCACTCCCATTCGTACTTCTCTTTCAATGCTCCACCCATAAAGATTTAAACAGCCCTGGCGACACCGCACATATCAACTCCAAGCACTCTTAGAACCTGCCATAATGCTTCTTCTATTTCCATGATCATACGCTTTTTCCAGGCCCAGGACCCAAGCATTTCAGTACTCTTAATACGAATAGTTAAGTCCCCTCTAAACCCACTTTGCACACCCCCTATCAAACCCTGAGTTATCCCTCTTACACAGCCAATCAGAATTTTTCCCATACTCCTTGCTGACAATACAACTTATTCTCTTCAGTTTTCGCAAGCACCTTTATCCACTTTACCCTTACACAACTGTATTGTCACAGCATTCTCCCAGTCCTCAGACACACCTCATTTTCAAATTCCTTACAATGCAGCAACCACGTTTTACCATCTGACCAACTCCAGCTGCCTTCCCCTTTGCCATGACGACCTCAACACTAAAACCCTCTTGCATGCTTACCGTTTCCATAAAGTGAAAATTTAAAATGCCCCCACGAAGACTCCTTGCCAAATTCACTTCCTCTTCCATTACCCACTAGTGGGAACTCTCACCACCTATTTTTTTACCTTCATCTTCTTCGCGAGGTCCCTGCCATTCTTACCCTTGACGTTCAAACTACCTAGTAGACTTGGGCTTGGTAGGTGGGTAGAAGGTGCACCCCGACCTCTTTACGGGAAAGTGGTTTGATGAAAGACGAAGAAAAACTTTACACTTATATTGCCCCCGGCCCTAGCTAAGGTCCCTCTCATTCCAGTGACCCTAAGACTAGTAGTACTCGGTTGGGTTTTGGAACACGAGTCGTTATGGTGTACACGGGGGGGGGGGGGGGGGGCAGCAGTGTTGCGATTGTTTATGTGTGTAAGATTTATGTACGCTCACGAGGGTAAGCACGATACAGCCACCAATAAGGAGGCAGACTCCTACGGGCGCTGAGGAGAGGCAATAGTACCCTCGAATTGGTTTTCACCTCTGAGGATGACATCCTTGAGGATCTCTCTGTAGGCGAAGAACTCGGTGGCAGTAGATTTATAGTCAAGGTCCCCAAGGTAGTCTGCGAATAGTATATCGAAGAAACTTGATTTAAGAAGAGCAAACTTTGCAGGTCCTCGTGCTGGATTGACTGATGTGAAGGTGTTGAAGATTCGTGGAATAGATTCAAATCTACGTTCATGAATGAGTCTTCAATCACGATTCATCCCTTTGAAAAGCCTCCGTCGGTCTGTTCAACCAAAGTGGTTTAATCGAGAAATTGGTCAATTACTGAGGGAGAAAAAAAACGGTGTACCGGCATTCAAAGATTTCTGGAGACTTTGACGAGTAACGTAGGCTAGGAGAGTGAAGTCCAGCATAAGGGCGCCAAAGCGTGCCGAGGAGCTCCGAGTGGCGAGACTTTGCAAGGAGAATCCCAAGGAGTTCTTTGGTTATGTAAATAGCCGTAAACAAATCCATCGCACGATTGGCCCTTTAGTGAATGCGGAGGGACCATTAAAACACTCAGATGCAGAAAATGCTAACCTCCTCAACGACTACTTCTCTTCAAAGTTTACTGAAGAGTGTGGTCCCATCCCCAAACCCACGGATTCTTACTTGAGGGGAAAAGCTGGTGGAAATGGAATTCACCCAAGGAGAAATAGAAAAAAAGATCACTGATCTAAAGACGAATAAGTCCCCTGGTCCGGACAGGTTTCTACCTTAAGTGTTGAAAGAAGTGCGCGATGACGTGTCACGACATCTGAGCACAATCTTCAACATGTCAATCCGGACCAGATGCGTTCCTAGAGACTGGCGTGAAGCGAAAGTGACGACTCCTATCTTCAAGAAAGGAGACCCTAGCCAGCCGTCGAACTACCGACCTATTAGCTTAACCTCAATAGTCAGTTATCTCATGGTGGGCAAAATGACGTCATATTTATGGTCCATCGAACTTGCGATTGAGGAGTTCCCAGCATGGGTTCCAAGGGCACCGGTCATGCCTAACGAATCTTGCGGAATTCTTCCACTTCGCTTTTAGTGAGCACGACCTAGATAAGGCGGTGGATGTTATCTACTTAGACTTTCAAAAAGCCTTCGATAAGGTACCACACCGCCGCCTCCTTCGGAAAGTGCGTGCGCTGGGCGTAGACGGAAATGTAGCAAGTTGGATAGAAAAGTGGCAGACGGCAACGGATAGTGTTAAATGGACAGGCTTCTGAGTGGTTGCCCGTTACTAACGGTGTTCCTCAAGGTTCTGTCATGGGGCCACTACTATTCATCATCTACGTCAATGACATGGTTGCGAAGATTTCTAAATTTGCGGATGATACCAAGCTTGGTATGAATACTGCCCGCCTTCAAGATGATCTTGGGAAGATTGGGGAGTGGTCGGACACGTGGCAAATGCCTTTTAACGTGAACAAATGCAAAGTGATGAATATCGGACACCGAAACTCCCAATCTCAGTATATCCTTAAGGGCACTGCTATTGAATCCAGCGACAGTGAGAAGGACTTGGGTGTAACAATCACTAGTGACCTCAAGTTCTCGAAACAGTGCATTGAAGCGGAAAAAAAGGCCCAAAGGATGCTAGGCTACATAAAGCGCCAGTTTGGATATCGGAACAAGGAGATAGTACTGCGTTTGTACAACTCACTTGTCCGACCGCACCTGGAGTATGCTGTACAATTTTGGAGTCCTTCGTTTCGAAAGGATATTGCGAGATTGGAACGTGTGCAAGCCAGGGCAACCAAACTGATTCCCTCTATCAGACACAAAAGTTACGATGATAAATTAAGGGAATTAGATCTGTTCTCGTTGGATAGACCTGGAGACTGCGTGGTCAGCTTATCGAAGTGTTTAAAATACTGCGAGGTTTCGATAATGTAGACTACACGGATATTTTCCAACTTAGTGAGGGCAGAACGAGAAATCACGGCTACAAACTTGAAAAGCGTTACAACCGTGATTTGTGTGGTAAATTTTTCACATACAGCATCTGCGGTAGCTGGAACGCACTTCCAGCAATTCTGTTGATCAGTTCAAGTCAAGACTGGACAGTCTTGAAAAAGTGGCCGTTTGGGCACTTAAGTCGTTTTGCAGAACTGTGCCTGCTCAACTGTTAGCCCAAAGGTACCCTCTTTGAATGGACCGTAAGGTCTCCTAGGGTACTTCTTGTCCTTGTAGCTCCTTGAAGGTAGCGCTTTACATATTTTGTCTTCTGTACTGAGGTGATTACATAAGAGATTTAGTGCCCAGGATGCGGAGCGATGGATCTCATGGATTACCCGAGTGGTTCCTCGAAGTGTATTTTTTGTGTTGGCTTTGCTGCGCCGTTTCTCGTTTGACGTCCGAAATTTAGTTTAGTATCTAATGTGACACCAAGGTTAGGTTAGGTTCAAGTTCTGTAAGAGTTTTAGTTAAGAGAAGTGGCAAATTTACTAAAGTGATGTGGGAGCGTTTGTTGGACTACAATTTGTCATTTGTAAAGAAGGTAAGAGGATTTTGAAGATGTGCTTAGTTGTGGTTTGGCTGTTGTGCGAGAATGATTATACCATCTGCGTAGCTGTAGTGTGTTATGTTGGGGTTGCTGAAGAGGAAAATGGCGGGGGGGGGGGAGAGAAAACGGCTCCATGTGTGATGATAGCTTGTTGCGGTATATTATGCATGAATGTTTACGAGAAAATTGGAGTCTTTGTTTTATAGTTGGAATCGTGTTTAGTATTTTTTTTTTATGAGGTGTCTGGACACCATGTTATTTTATATCGATTGTTGACATAAATATCGTGAGGGGTTAGAGTGAAACCTTGTGTGAAGTTGGTAAGTGCAGTGGTGGTTGCCTGCAATGGATGGCATCTGTGTTGGGAGATGTTTGAATTTGTTTTGTTCAGTTCTAGACGTTCCGTTGAATTTGGAGCTGGTAGACAATAGGGAGGAGGGGTATTATGAGAGCATATTTTTCTAGACATTTCGAATAACGTCATAGAGTGAATGCTTTATAATGTCAGCCAAAAGAGAGACGGATTTGTCCCTCCTATAACCTGGAAACCTTTCTCATTTACTACCAGAATACCTTTCTGTTTCCATCCAGATTTATTAAAGGGAAAAAACCCGATCTTCATTCATCTCATTTGACTTTTCATTTTGCCGCCTTGTAGGCTTTCCCACCTGCTCTCAGCTCACACCTTTGTACTACCCACTACCAGTTCCTTAAATTTGTTTACACGTACCATGTTAATACTTACTTCCTCTCTCCTATTTTCAAGCATTCTCACGTACTCTTCCCTTTCTAACTTAGCCTTTTACATTTGTTTCCCCCTGTCAATTCTTCCCATCCACACTAACCAATTAAACCACAGCACAATCATGTTCTCGGAAGGTCAATACTAGAACCTCTCTTGTATATTCTACATCAAATACATCCGGCAAATTTTTTTTTCTAACTAAAAAGAGAGTAATCGTAAATTTGCCCTATAACCTTAGCCTACCCATATGTATTTATGCATCCTTGTGTTGAAGTAAAGTTTGTGAGAATTCTCTTCAGCCACAGTAACGCAAAACCCCACTTATCCCATCTATCTTATCGCCCATCAATATCTCCTCCAACCATTAACTGACACGCATTCCCAATTTCAGCTAACATTCATTCAAGTCATTCCAGAACCCCTTTCTCATTTTCACTTCTCGCATTGCAGCGACCATACACTTGAAACACGCACATTTTCGCCCTTTGTAAATCACAATTTCACACAAATATTTCTCAATAATTAATATCTAAATTCATGTAACACCTGGCAATTTGCATTTATCTCGAACTGTCACCATCACCCAAATAATACTGTGTAGAAACACGAAACAACTTTCGACCATGTTTTAGTTCGCAAAAGAAAATCTACTCACGTATTTTAAGAAGGACCGAAGAGAGAAAACTCATACTTTCTTGACTATTTGGACGACATCTTCATCGCAGAGAATATGTTCCTTTCCAACTTTTTGGGGTTGATGCTTCACAGAATTTCCCCACGCGAGTGCACTGGACGATGAGAGAGCGTGGAAAGAAAAAGCGAGAATTCAAAATTAAAAAAGGCAGGGAAGCAATGGAAGGAAAGAAAAACGAAATTATTGGAAAAAAGAGCATGCAACAACAATCGAATTGTTTAAGAAAGGTGGAGAAAACAGGCAGGAATGAATGTGTGGGGAAAACAGGCGGGAGTGCAGGAACAAGAGCAGGTATAAGGAAAAAAGCTGTAAGACCGATAAGTGCGTGCGTGATTTCCTAGTTTAGGACATTGGACGAGAGTCTGGCCTCGAGCAGTCGTCGCAGTGAAGGTTCAGGGTAGCCCTCTATCAAACGGTGGGGTGCCCAATTCGGAGGCAATAAAAGACCTGAAGGCGTAGAGGCGTTAGGAGGTGGGTGCACGGGAAGTAGCAGCGCAATAAAGCACGCAATTTTAGTTTCCTATCGGCCGTCTCCCATTCTTTTTGTCATGTAGTCTAAAGGGCTGACCTAATTGGGTCGGCTAGTCCTGCAGACATTTTGGTGGACTCATCAGCACGCTCATTATCCACTATCCTTACTACAGGGTGATGAGATTCCAATGTTACAAGAGCACTCGATCCGCTGTGACTTGCTAAAACTCAGAATCCGATCTCTGAAGTGGGCACGACGGGTAATATCCCATGTAAAGCTGTGAATTGCAACCACAGACTTCAAAGAAGGGGCGACAGGTAAAAACCGCTCACCCCTCTTAGGATTTGAACCTATTTCTGTACCCTGACATGGTTCTAGCGTGACACGACGTGTGCTCTAAAAAGACCGAACGAAATACTACCCTGAGAAGAACAAAAGGTGTCACTGGCTCGAGAGTTACATCGTGGAACCCAGCAAAAGATAATCTCGACGTCCCCCCCCCCCAAGGCTCGCGGCAATCGTGGCATAACGGATACCGTAAACCAGGGGAGGGATTCCAATGGTCCAGTCTCTGAACCGGGACAACGAGTTATCTCCCGGACCAAACTGTGAATTCCAACCAGCTCGGCCGTGGAGACAGAGACAGCGCCTTGTAGAGCCCCACCTACTTCAGACAGAGGGGATACGACATGAAAACCGTCCCCTCCTGTGACGTGGTGCCATCAATATACCTAGACAAGGATCCAGCATGAACAAGTCTGCTGCAGAAAGATCGAAGGCAATACGTCAGGTGCTGTGGGAGCAAAATTTATCTATTTATTTTCTTTTAGAGCCCATCTGGCGACGGCCCACTTGGGCATAAGTCGCCGGAAACACGACAGCCTAGAACTAGGCTACTTTAAAATAAGAATATGAAAACAATGATAAAAATGGGAAAAACTTAACAATTAGGAAGCAATCTCCAGCATCGGGGGGAGGTCCCCCTCACCCCGGTGCAGGAGCGTGCAACCTATAAAGAAATCAATAACCAAAAAAAATTGAACCTACTTAAATAAAGGGGAGAAGCCCGGCCTCGACCCAAAAGTCAACAAGTTAATGTGAACGAACTCGTCCCAAGTACAAGGGAAAGGCGGTAGACCCCCCCGCCCATCCCGGTACCGGGGAAGGTAACGTGCGCGAAGATCACCCATACTGAACATTCGACAAAAATGTGCCGAACAGACTAGGGGACGACGGATTCGTCACAATAGGGCCCAGGTGAGCGCTCCATCAAATAGCCATGCGTCACACGAGTGTGTCTGATTCGGAGACGACAGAAAGCAAACTGAAGCCGTCGCGGAATTGGGGGATAGGTCCATGGGAACAGTCGCGGTGCAATGGCACGCAACTTTAAGTTCCCTTCGACCGTCTCCCATCTTCTTTGCCAAGCAGCAGTCCAAAGAGCTGCCCGTATTTCTGCCATGTAGTCTGTGTGTGGAAGAGCGAAACGGTGGTCAGGTCGCCCGGTCCTCGCGGACTCTTTGGCGCTCTCATTCCCCGCAATTCCTACATGTGCAGGAACCCAGCAGAAGATAATCTCGACATCCGCCCGGCTCGCCAAAAGTGGGGCGTCACGGATATCGCGAACCAGGGGATGCGGAGATTACAATGCCCCGAGAGCACTCAGGGCGCTTTGTGAGTCGCTATAGATCACAATCCGGTCTCCGAAACAGGCACGCCGCGTAATCTCCCGTACCGAGTGGTGTATTGCAACCAGCTCGGCCGTAAAGACAGACGCAGCGCCTGGTAGAGCCATCCTGACTTCAAAAAGGGGGGATACGGCGTGGAAGCCGACCCCCTCTTGGGACTTGGAGCCATTCGTATACACTGGCACGGTTCCAGCGTGACACGAGGTGTGCTCCAAAAAGGTCGAACACAATACTCCCGCCGCCGTACAAGCTTTGAGAGCAGAGGCGTGGCGACAAATAACCAAATGTGGTACCCTCCAGGGTGGCGTCCTGGGCAGAACCAGGGGCGCCACCGGCACGAGAGCCGGGCGCGCCAGGACCAAGTCCTTAGCCTCGCGGAATGAGAGTCGATCCTGGGCCTGAACGGCCAGGATTTCTTTCTCAAAGAGATATGCACCACATTGCTTCTAAGAAGCGGGGTGCGGCTCTCCGCAATTGACACACTTGGCCACACACGATTTGGACTTATCGTGTGCGACCTTGGAGCAATTTACACAAACTTCGGGTGACCCCGACTTTGCACGTCTACAAGAACGATTCATATGGCCGAAGCCGTGACAGTAATAGCACCGCCGCGGCAGTGGCACGAATGCCTTCACGCGGTAGCGGTACCAACCGGCACGCACCGACTCAGGGAGCTTGTCACAGTCGAACGTGACGAAGAGTGTAGGGGTGGGTCTCGAGGCCCCTCCCTGTTTCCTCATCACACGTTCGACCTTGACCACCCCATGGTCGCCAAGCTCTAGGGTGATGTCCTCAATGGAGTAGTCAACGAGTTCCTTCGCATAAACTACTCCTTTCACAAAGTTCATGGTAGAGTGCGGCGTCACACTCACCGGGGTGCCATGAAGTGTCCGAAGAGCACTTATCTTGGCCGCCTCGGCGGGATTCGCCAGAAGCTTCCCTTGCGAGAAACGGGTCACCTTCGACTCTCTACCAATTGCACTAGCAAATCCTCTCCTCTGATGGATCATGTTGCCCTTGGCCAACATGGTGCCATCAGTGGAGCGAATAACGAGGAAGCGTTTGAAGCCAGCGGGCTCGAAAACACCAGGTAACCTCTGAATCAGGGGCCCTGATGTCATCGAGGCTCCGCCCTGTGCACTTTTCGTCTTTGTCATAGTCAGGGGCTCCGCACCCGGGGGAGGCAGAGGGGCTAGATGTGCCGATCTTGGCTTGGTCGCTTGCCAAAGTGGCAGCAGAACCATCCGTCCCCGTAGCCCCCACGGATGGAGAGGAGCCCCGAGTCTTTATAGTCTTTCTTGTCTTTTTCTTCTTTTTAGGAGAGGAGGGCGGGGAATGAACCCGCTTCTCACCTCCGCCGACAGAAGCCCCTAGGCCAGATGGACCGACCTCAGCCAGGTCCTTCTCCGAAATGGAAAAGGTCCTGGTGGTCGCAGGGGCACCGGTCAGAGGAGATCCCTCCCCTCCTTGTATTGCCTCGGAAGCCCCAGCCGTTTGAGGAGGACCTTGCATAGGGGTGGATTCGGGTTCGGTGCTTGGCGCCGAGCCCGGATTTTCCCCATGGGACGCCCTACCATCTGAGGCTGGGGTTCCTCAAGGACCATGTTTATCACAGGAGGGGCCTCCAGTTGGCCATCCCCTCCCAGGACATCGCAAGTCCCCTTGGCAGCGTCACCAGTCTTTGTGGGGAGGCACAGGCCTTGACTCCGGCAAGGTTTAAGATTCTTGCCAGCAGGTCTTTTGAGGGAAGCGACCGAAGGGGCCTGGCTTCCCTCTCCCCCCTAAGGGGGTTTGCCCTACCGAGCCGCTTCGATGGGGACTGCCGCTGGAAAAAGGGAGGTGCCCGAAAGCACCTCCAGAGAAGAGGGTGAGGGGAAAGCCCCTGCACCCGTAGGCGAAGGAGAGGAGTAAGCCTCCTCTCCGGTTAGAGAAATATGGAGGGTCCCCTGCGCAAGCACAGGGGTAAGGGACCTCCATTTTTTTGCTGGAGCTGCCCGAGGGCGGCTCCGTCGCTGTTTCAGAGGTTTGTTTTTTTGAAAATTCATCCATGGGCACGGTGACCCTATTTGTGCCACGGGACGCAATAGCTAATCACCTCTTGCAGTTGCCCGCACTGCAAGAGGTGCTTACAGGCCTGGCAGAGCCAGGCGCCGCCATTTTGGACCACCCCTCCCGCCTGGTGGCCTGGCAGTCCATCGGCATGGCGGCTCCACCTTGAACACGGCGTAAAATTGATAGAATGTGAAGAGGAGAGGAAAAGGGATGTGAGGAAGGTATGGGTGGGGATGAAGCAGGTTGTTAAAAACCAGCCACCCCAGACCGGAGCTCAGGGGTTAGGGAACATTGTCCCCTTCCCCCTCAGCCCCGATCCGGGACGGTTGGCTGAGAAGGTCAGCATCTACCCTGTGAAATTAGAGGCTGACCAGAGAAAGTTGTGGGAGAGGTTGTATGAATAGCGACGAAGTAGGGGAGAAATACAGGCTATCTGAAGGAAGGAAGAGAGGCTAAGCTGGGGCCGGACTGTATGAAAAGCAAGGAAACAAGTGCTTTGAAGGAAGAAGAAGAGGCTAAGCTGGGGTCGGACGGGGTGCTAAGTCCCGTCAGCACGGCGGCCAGGATGGCAAATCGCCGCGCCCCTTACGGGGTGTGAAGCGCACAGTTCTATACAAGGATTTTTATATTTTTTTCATAAACTAGGAGATGGCTACTGACATTAAGATTAAGGATTATATAATGTACAATTATAAAGAAAGTATTAAAGAAAAAAGTACTCATTATATTAAATGTTATCGATAATAGAGAGTGGAAATAGGGGGTGCTGCAGTTCCACAGTGCCTATACACGAGCCGCCACTGCCTCCTACCTCAAATCAGGCTGTGCATCCGGAGAGCACAAAGATGGGTCAAGACAGGAAAATGAAGTGGTTCTCGGGCAGTGATGCGTAAACTCATCCACATTTAGGAAACCCATCTCCAGCTCGTCGCTCAGGAGGTAACTACCGTTCAAATCAACGAGCAGTAGAAAGGTCCTCGGCAACCATGCCACGATGCGGGGGATGTACCCCAGGTCGCAGTCTGCTGACGGTGGAATATACGCAGAAATAACTATAGCTCCTATGCGGGTGAGGCTGCACTGCTACTTCCTGAACTGAGGTATTTAAAGCAAGGAGAACGGAAGCATCATGACGGGCGTAAATGGCACATCCTCTTGCCCGGCCCCTATACCGTGGTTGGGGGGGGGGGTCGCAAAACTTTTACATGTACGTCAGGAGGGTGTGCAAGGCACGGGCTCAACATGGTCTTCTCAAAAAAAAAAAAATAGCTAACGAGAAACGGGAGGAGAAGAACCTCCGCAGCTCCTCCCAGTTGGCCCGGAATCCGTGGCAATTCCATTGAAGGATATACCCTCCAGGACTAGGTAGATATATGGAGATGCGGTGACTAGAGCCCCGAATTCTGCCCAGGCGGGAAGTAAGAACAGTCCTCCTGGTAAAGTGCGGGCATAAAAAGGTTGAGTGGATAGACGTAATAATAATTAATACTATTAAATAATAATAACACTACTACTAATAATTAATACTAGTAATAATAAATAATAAAATAAAGAATATTAGAAGAAGAATATTAAATAATAATAACTATTTATAAGAATACTAATAAAAAGGTAAAGTAGTCAAAGTGGGGGTGAGGAGAAAGTGCATCAGCAACTTTCCCAGATCCCATCAGAGTTCACATCAACCCACTTCCAGGACCTCCCTAATTTATACTCAGACTGGGAGGAGGTGCAGCTCTTTCAGGTACCTCCCTGCAGGAGAACTCTGCCTTGTCAAATTTATGTGATAGTGAAATATCGAGCGCCAAGAAAATACGACAAGCTGTAGTGGTGATTTACTTTCAGCACATCTGATAACCTTCCTGCAGGCGCTTGGACCATGAGAGCAAGCAATCGTCAAAACGTCATCGGCAGCAAACTATGCAGGAGAAAACACCTGCTTTCCAACGGGTTACTCTGGAATACGATTTAAGCCACATCGACATTGCAGCAGGGGCCACATGTTGTTGCGAGCCTGGTTTAAAATGCTCAGCCAAACAGCTGGTCCCCACTAATATAGGCACGGGTTTGGGTGAATCGGTAGCAAAACACACAAACAAACAAAATAACTTACTATTTAAATTCCCGAATGATGGTTCGATGAATTTTGTTACAAAAATCTTCAACTGTCAAATGGTTTGAGCGAAGAACGACCGGAGCACTGTAGTCAGGAAGTTGGCCCTTGGGTTTGGTGTATCTGCAACAAATATCTGCATATGAGTGGCCTGCTTCATCATAACACACTACCCAATATTTGGCGTGATGGTGCGTCAAACCCGAAGGATTGAAAAAATATATATATATAGTTTGGAAAGAATAAGAGAATATGGCGAAGTTACCAACTTTTTTTTTAAGTTCATGCGCTGATTTGGTGGACACCAGAAATGCACAATTAGAAATCACAAATATATAACTTATTAAGTCAAAAAACATAACAAAAGTGAAAGAATAACTAGGCACACCTGGGGAGGGCAGCCACCATCAGGGGCAGTCTGAGGGTAACTTTCTTTTTCTTTAAGGCGCTATCTGTCGTCTGCTACCAAGGATATAATTGCCGTAATCAATTCAGCCTATCATTAGGCTATGTTAAAAACAAAACAAAAAGAAAGATGGTTTTCACTAATGAACAGACAAAAATGAATTAAAGGTGAGCAATTTTTGCTATATGATTCAGGCCCTTACGATGACGGAATGCTCATTTTCTCAACTCAAAATAATTTGACTATACTCGCGTCAAATCAACATTTACAAGTGGATAAACATTTAAAACTGTATCTCAACTATTTGACCAATTATATTCAGTACATGTTGTTAAGAAAACTATCATTCGGATAGTTTATGCATTACTTCCAGATAAGAGGACCGACACATAGAACATTGTTTGCTAAAATTAAGTCAGATGTTCCTAATTTACAAAAATATGAGCAGGTTGCCAAAATATCAAGAGCGCCAAGAAATATTACGATTCAAATGAAAGCCTTAAGAAATTAGTGTCATCCTTTAACGAGTACTCTCAGTAGCTGAGTATTTGCGTGCAGTAGCATATAAAGACTTTATAAGGAAATGTTTTTTCTTAAATCATTGGTTTTTTAATAAAGATGTGTGTATTTCCAATAATTACACAAGGAAACAATTTTAATCACATTTTCTGGTGACTTATATTTATCTGCCAATTATAATTCGTATTTTCATGTTGATTTCAAATATATAATCCATTTTTACCTACATGCTATAGTTATTCTATAATTTCTATTTTCTCGTTTCCCCGAAAACTGCCCTCCGGACGGACAGAGAGGGTGCTTATAGAAAGCAAATACTTCACAGTACATAGTAGTAAGATAGTAATAAGTGTTATTGTGCAAAGTATTGACATTGTTTCTTTTATCAGGTCTCATGATAGAGTGATGGCTTCGTCAAGAGGAAATTGCGTTAATGATCCAGCCACCTTCTGCTACATATGTGGCTGTTACATGCTAGTACGTCAAAGGCGCAATATATCAAACTTTGTGATCCGCACTTGTCAGGCATATTTTGATGTTCCTCTTGGCGATCAAGATAAGAAGTGGGCCCCACATGCTGTATGCCATAGTCGTGTGGAACATCTTCGTGAGTGGACGAAAGGAAAGAGAAATGTTCTTCCTTTTGGAATCCCCATGATGTGGTGAGAGCCAAAGCATCATGTATCGGACTGTTATTTCTGTCTGGTGAATACTAAAGGGATTGGCAAGAAAAATCGGCACAAGATCGACTACCCCAACATTCCCTCGGCGATCCGGCCAGTACCTCATTCTGAGTCTTTACCAGTTCCGATTTTCAGTGGATATGCTTCCTCCGAGGATGAAAATGATGTACCTGATATGGAAGTCCACGGAATGGATTCAGTCTGCATCATGTATCGGACTGTTATTTCTGTCTGGTGAATACTAAATGGATTGGCAAGAAAAATCGGCACAAGATCGACTACTACAAAGTTCCCATGCTATATCTGTATGTGGGACAGTCGAGCCCGTGACAAACACTGATCCCAAAAAGATTGGCCAGTTCGGGAAACTTTGGAAGCAGGAATGCTAAACATTGTTAATGAGCCAATAGTAAGTCGAGAGAAGATAGTTTTCCCTTCACTTCATCTCAAACGGGTTGATTAAGGACTATGTCAAGGCGTTGAGCACTGACAATGATTATTTTCAGTACATAGTATCGGCGTTTCCTGCTTTGTCATACGAAAAAAAATAAAAGCAGGAGTATTTGATGGTCCCCAAATCTGAAGACTTCTGAGTGAGTCTAGATTCGTGAAAACCATGAATGAAAAAGAGAAGGCAGCTTGGCTCTCATTTTCTGTCGTTGTTCGTAACTTCTTGAGAAACAAAAGAGCGCATAACTACGAGGATCTGGTTACCAATATGCTTTTAGCATATCGTGATCTGGGATGCAACATGAGTGTGAAGCTGCATTTCCTAAATAGTCACCTAGAACGATTCCCAGAGAATCTGGGAACGAACAAGGGGAACAATTCCATCAGGATTTGATGACGATGGAAGAGCGCTACCAAGGTCACTGGAATAGACACATGATGGCGTACTACTGTTGGACGATTAGAAGAGATCAGCCAGAGAAGACTTACAAGAGAAAGAGTTACAAACGCAAATTTTTGCCCGATTGCAATCAAGAAGAGGTCCTCCAACCTGATGTACGGTGGTCATTAATAAATTAGCATCTATTTGATTACAATATTTGTAATCCTAATGTGTAATTCAAGTTTCTTATCATATGCAATAAAATGTTTGTGCAAAAAAAACCTGCTTTGCTATAAATAACGCAAAAGGATGATTCCAAATTACTTCGGGGCATGATGATAGGAGTCATAAAATGAAAATTATTGTATAATATTAGTTATTGATATTACGAAAAATCTGTAGCATTTAGAGAGAATCTGATTTCAGATTTCAATTCAGTATGCTCGAATTAGGTAGGAAAATGTACTTTTGTCAATTCACCAAATACATTGTTTCCCAGTGTTATCATTTGTGAACTTAATTTTGTAATTTTTTAATTTTTTAAATAAAGAATTTTGAATTTCAAATAATTATGTATGATTTCGTATAATTGTCCATTTGAATAATTTTCATTCAAACTATTTTCCATTCTAATGAATGTTGTTCGAATAACTGTTTGCGAACAATGTTCATATAATTGAGCCCGTTTGTACAGCGCATAAATACACTGCATGGCGCAGACCAAAGAGGCCTTCCCCCGGCATCGACAAACAGGCTCTCAATAGGAGACGTGCGGATGCCACCAGTTGCCAGACGGAGACCGGTATAGTGGAGGCGAGGTTCCAGAGATGCCATTTGCGCCTTACCAAGAGATATGGAAAGGTAGTTATGTACAGCGCAGTGAGAACATCTTCCAGCAGCACCAAGGTATACCATAGATGCTCAAGGCAGTGTGACACTTACCTATGGGAGGCCTTCTTCCTTCTCTATTGGGATGGAGAGGGCCCCCCCCCCCACAGGATGCCGAATAGACGATCTCGCAAAAATTCTTATAGGAAATTTGGGAGGCGTCGCTTCGTTCCCATCGTGTGAAGGGTCTCTATGCTACCGTATGGCCATGCAGTATCATAGGTCTTCTCTAGATCGAATAACACCGTGGCCTAATGCAGAGCATTCAATGGGAACAAGTAGTATGCACAACAGGGTTCCGAAGAATACCCCCACTAAATAACGTTGCCCTCCACGAGTTTGTTCGATTCGGAGCCATCAATGGAGGGAATAACTAAAATGCGTTCGAAGCCAGCGAGCTAAAAAAGGCCAGGAAATCTTTGAATGAGGGCCTCTAACCTAATCGAGACTCCGCTCAGCACAATTGCGACTTTCGTCTTGGTCTAGCCCTCCCCACCCAAGGGCGACGAAGGCAGGGGACTTGTCAGTCTTGGCCTGGTCGCTTGCCAAAATGGCTGCAGCAGACCCGTCCATCCCTGGAGCACCACCCGCCGAGGAAAGAGGAATCTCTTGTCTTCTTACCCTTCCTTTTCTTTTTTAGAAAGGAGAGGATGCAGTGAATCCGCTTCTCTCCATCCCCGGAAGGGGACCAAAGGCTGGATGTACCAACCTTGGCCAGATCTTTCCCAGAGATGGAGAAGCTCTTGGCCCTTGCGAATTTTCAGGGGCCCATCTCACCTGAGGAGGGCCTTGCAGAGAGGCGGACTTGGGTCCGGTGTCTGGCACCGGGCCATGGTTCGACCCCTAGGAATACCATGTAATCTGGGATGGCGTCACTTTCGAGACTAAATCTACCTCAGGAAGGGCCTCTAAATGGCCATCCCTCCCCGCGCCCCCAAGGTGTCGAGTATCCCCACCGGAGACTCAGAGCCTATGAGCCACATTGGCAAGAAAGCGCATGCCGTTCCCACCAAGTGGACAAACCTCGGATCGACGCAGTGCGTGGGCAAGGGCAAGGAGACGATGCCGCTTCTCACCCATCCTAAGGGGTTGTGGCAGGACCCCCGACCCCCAACGAAAGGGACGGGAACTGACAAGGCACATTTTCTGTCTCGCTGTGTTCTTAGCGAGCCCCTGAGAAAGCAAAGAAAGACCCTTCGCCGCAAGTTTGAGAGTCGCCCAGTCAGCAAACGGGGGTAAGAGGAAACCCTTTAACTCGTCAAAGGAGAGGGGAAGCCCCCTCTGCGCTAGAACTCTTTGAGGGGAACCTGAGAAAGCACAGGGGCGGCTCTTAAGATAGCAAAACCTTGCCCCTCCACCTGTCAGAGTGGTGTTCTATTTTGGCTCCTCGTCAGCCATGCGTCCAAGGGAGGGCCAGGATTTACAGAGGGGGACTTAGTTCGATCTTTTGGCGAAAGTTAGTGAAGACGTACTAAACAGTGAACATTCCTAAACTTGCAATCACTAAAGAAAAAAGACGGGGATTGGTGAGGTATACCCAGCGTCCCGCAGATCCTGTCTCACGTTTTTCGGACTCTAACCTGGGTGCATAAAGAATGGTGTTCACACCCTAAGAGAGCAACTCACACCGACCAGAAGTTACCCAGTGCCTGGTCGTTCCCCAAAGGTCGCAGATCTCAAGTGAGCAGCCAGAGAGGCAGGGTGACAGGGCGGATATCCTTACTGAGACATACTCATCCTCAACAGGACGGCCACGAGCTGAAGATCTGTCATGGCAGACCCAAATACAGGACCAGAGACTTTTAGTTGGCAGGGCAGCCAACAGGGCAGTAAAGCCCACCTGCCAAAAGAAGTACAGCTTTATGCACCTGAGAATGGACACAGGAAATGTTAACCCATTACACGCAGGGAAGTAGTTATCGGGACAAAACCGATATTCCTGCCCCAACACCCAGGTCCCCTCTAGGCCTGGTCTCTTGCAACCTACAGGCGTTGTTTATAGAGGTTCTAAAGCCTCTCTTTTGACACGGGATAAGGTAGCTGGTCAGGTCCTTAAGCCTAGACAGAGGGTTGACAGGAGAGCCGTAGAGAAAAAGGAATGTTGAGAGGGACCGGGGAGGAAGCGCACCAATAATTTTACCGAAGCCCCTCAAAGAGTTCAATTCAACTCAGTGGAGGGGCGTCCCTAATTTGCACTTTGTCCAGGTGAGAATAGTTCCTCCTAGTACCAAGTACAGGTGGACAAGATTGAGAAGACAGTCGTAGAGTACAAAAGAAATTATAAAAGTAGCCTGAGTGGGAGCTTGGGGTAAGTACACCAAAACAACTTTTCCAAGCCTGATCAGAGAATTCATGTCAAGTCAGAGAAAGGGGAGTCCCTACTTTGCCCTCAGATCAAGAGGGCGTGCAGCCCTTCCAGATACCAAGTGTAACAAGCTACACAGGGCACCCCCTCCGGGTCTCGGACAGGGGCAAGAATAATGAAGCTTTCTTGTTGTTGAAGGATTGTCTCAATCATCTTCCGCAGATGCCTTTTGTGAAAAGGTCATGTGAGGGAGGGTGGTAGCTAGGGCATGAGCCTGTGGAGCCGTCAGGTTCTATCTAGGAAGATATAGAACCCTCAGAAGGGTTCTGAATGTGTGTGGTTGCTACCATGCTTCTAGGCCTGGAGCTAGGAGCAGAGTGTGCTTTCTTCACATGAGAGACGTAGGAAGTCTCCTGTTGATAGAGGACTAATTCCTTGACCTCTCGAAAAGAGACTCTCGATTCAGGGTAGTAGTTTTAGCTAGGGCATGAGCCTGTGGGGCCGCCAGGTCCTATCTAAGGAGAGATAGAGCCCTCAGAAGGGTTCTGAATGTGTGTGGTTGCTACCGTGCTTCTAGGCCTGGAGCTAGGAGCAGAGTGTGCTTTCTTCACCTGAGCGACGTAGGAAGCCTCTTGTTGAGAGAGGACTAATTCCTTGACCTCTCGAAAAGAGATTCAGTAATGCAGCCTGAACAGCAAGGATCGATTTCAAAGAGATACAAAGCACATTGCTTCGAGGAAGCATGGTGTAGCTTGCATCAATTCACACACTTGGCCTTATAAAATACGAATTTATTATGTAAGCCCTTGAAGCAGTTTGTCCAGATTTCAGTTTGACCCGACTTGCCACATATGGTAATACATTTTGTGTGGCTTTAGTGGTAGCAGTAATGTGACTAAGAGTGTAGAAGTGGGTCTCGAGGCCTCGCTTTTTTCTCATCACAGTCTAAAACTTGACTGATTCCAGGACAGCCAGTCTTCGGATGCACCAACGATCGTCTCAATCTTCCGCAGGGTCAAAGATGCCGGGCAGCCTCTCGCTATGCGTCCCCGACATCATTAGGGCATTCCTAACTTTATTTTCTTGTTGTTGATGGAGGGGCAATACTCGTTAGAACTGATACCTGGAGTAGCGGTACGCCCTCCCGCCCCCAGTGCTCCAAGAGAAAGTGGTACTCTCTCGGGCCATCTATTGCACCTCTTAAAAATTTCCCCGACTATCTTTTCGGGGCCTGTTTAGACCAAGTAAAAGGTGAAAGAGGGCGTTAAGCGTTACAAAAAATACAGAAAACTAAAATGGTGGAAGAGAGAGTCAGAAAGAACAAAGAAGACTTCCAGACTGTGGAATGGGTTCAAGGAGTTGTATGAAGGTCGAAGAAGACAAGGAGTGTACAAGGAGGATTTATGTAGGGTCCTAAACAGGTTAAAGAAGTGTTTAGGAAGGGTCCAAGGCGAGGGCAGGTCTTAAGATGGCTATAAGAGGGCTCAATACATGTAAAAAAGGCTCAATACATGTAAAAAAAGGGCTCAATACATGTAAAAGAGGGCTCAATACATGTAAAAGAGGGCTCAATACATGTAAAAGAGGGCTCAATACATGTAAACAGGGGGTCAATACATGAAAAAAAGGGTTCAAGGAAGATCCAAAGATGAATAAAGCCAGGTCCGAGATAGGTCCATGGTGGATGTAACTTGGAGGACAGCCGAAGAGGGGTCAATCAATGTACATCTAGGAATGCTCAACAAGTGTCCAGAAGAGTCAGAACGGGTCTTCCAAGCCCAAGGAAGTTCTCGGGCAGGTTCACGGAGGGTCCGAGCGGGTCAAAAGCGGGTTCAGGGCTGAGGAGAATTCTAAGTATGCCTAGAAAGTGCACCGAGTGTTCAATGAGGGTTTGATCATTTCAAGGAGGGTGCAAGTAGGTCTCAAAGAAGTTCCAAGGATGGTTTAAGAGAGGTGGAAGCTTCAAGGAGTCCAAGCAGTCTGAGCTGGTGCAAGGAGAGTTCAAGGAGGTCCGAGTTGGTCCAATGAGGAAAAAAAAGTTAGGTCCATGTAATGTTTAACAAAGATCCAGAGAGGCTCCAAAGGTTTTCTAGGGAAGGTCAGAGAAATGTTCAAAGAAGACTTCAAGGAGAGCAAGGACTAAGGAGTCATTAATAAGCCAGAGTCGATAAAGGGTGGAAGAAAGGCGTGGGAAGGAGAAAAACAACTGGAAAGGAAAGAGCGACCTCCCTACCATCATTGGGGACCTCCCTCACAATGTTTATTAGGATAACTTTGTAAAGAAAATGGTGGAGAGAGGAAGGGAAAATATATAACTGCAAATTGACATGCAGGCATTGATTGGGGAATGGAAGACATACAATCATCAAGATGTCAGCTGCAGTATGTTTGCCCATGCCACAATTGACCCTCCACTACTTGCCCCTCCCAGCGCTATTCCCTCCAGCTAGAAGGCAAAAATTCACCAATCTAGAAGAACCCATGCATTATACAAGGGAGTTCTTAAACAGGCATCTGTCTACTTAATACAAGATGCAAAGTGGGGTCAGTGCACATCAATGGAACCCAGAGCTCTTGTTAGCTGAGTGGATACGGCGTTGGTTCGCTAACGTGGTGGTACGGGGTTCGATCCAGTCAGAGCGGACACAAACGTCAGCGCACGAAGAGATTCGGCTACCAATTGGTGGACGCACTGTGCTCACCCCTGTATTGGGGTGAGTAGATCTTACACTTATCACACACATAGCCAATTACAACATTGCTTTCTTTCCTCTCCCGTCTTCGCAGCACAACACGGACACTCTCTCTGTTCCAAGGAATCCTGCCAATGGGCATCTATATCCACATGCCTCTGCCGCAGAACAGGCCTCTCTGCCCGGGGGCGAGAAAAGGTTCTAGTTGAACGCTGTTTGGTGTCAAGACAATACTTCCTGGCACCTCTCCCCAAATAGGACCGCCCCTTAGTGCCCTCGGGCTCACCAGTGATCGTCATACTGACCATTATGTCTTTCATTATCTGGTCAGGATCCGCCTGGATAAAGGCAGGTTGGAGAACCACTACTAGTACTCTAAACGCCCAAAATATTTATATCCTATTAGCAAAGTAAAAAATCCTTTTTACTGTTTTCTTTGTCCCATTCTTTTTCCCTCGATTTAAAATTGGCAAGCCTTCTCTCAGTGCTAGACAGGCGATCCACAAGGTCCCACAGCCATACACATCATCTTCCAAATGCATTATTCTATTAAACTCTTCTCCCCGCATATTCCAATTATAAATGACAAAAGAAAAGCAATTTAGCAATGATTAAATTGTGCCACCAAATCACATTTATGGTGTCAAGAGAGGAAATGGAGTAGCTAATCCAATACTTACCGCCTCAACGATGCTGTGGGGAAATGACATTAGTCTTTGAAGTATTTTGATTCAGACTAGACCTGAATACCCAAGAGGATATGATACCCATCCCAAATAGACCAACATAAACCGTGTGTCAAGTAATATCAGGAGGGAAAGCTGAAACTACAAAATTCCTTACACTCTCGATAGATTCAAGTAAAGCCACATTTTTTCGAGCAGGTCATCAAAATTCCATTTATGGTGGGCAGAGATCGGCACACAGTGGGGAATTTTGTAGATTATGTCGAGTTCTTCAATACTAATCTGATCTGAAAAAAAATCCAACTACAAAACCAAACAATCCATGAAAAAAGTATATGTATCAGACTTTAACCAATATAGTCTCAATAGTACTTTTTAAAAGAGACTATATTTTCCCCTTCAATGAACAAACAATGAATCAAATGGGAAAATGACTTCAATGTACCAATTTTGTTGAGAAGGAAAATGCAGGGAATGTAGACACGATTCCCCTCAATAACATCAATCAAGTCATCAGCAGTGGCATCATACTTGAGAACAACATCAGCATTGTGGATGCGATATTCTGACAGAATCATCTATAAAAAAGGCAGAAGTTACTGGGGGGGGGGATTAATCAAAATGATATTCTATTAACAAATCAAATTCATAAGAGGTGGTGCCCAGTAGTGTGGGAGATGTTGGTACTGGAGCATGAGGCATTGATGCATGGATGGTAGTTTTATTAGCATTTGTAGGGGGTAAGGAGAGTGACTGTTGATTGTAGGGGGAGTTTATGTTTAGTGAGAACCAGTTTGGGAGGTAGTGTAGGTACGTGGAGGCAATGTCTATTGGGGTAGATTGGGATGTGAAGGATAGGTCATCTACAGAGATCTTTAAGCAGTCTGATTGGGTAGGGTATTGAGGAAGGGTATGTCGTGCATGAAAAGATTGATGAGTATGGGAGAGAGGATGGTGCCTTGAGGGACCCTCTTGTATTTTTCTTTTTGGACCGAACAATGTATAGAAGGACATGGCTGTGTCTAGTAGATACAAAGTTTACTATCCATTTCTTGTCAATGGTGTGGTAGTTGGTGTCTAGTATTTTTTTGCTTGAAGCTCTCGTGTGGGTGTGTTGAAGGCATAGCTGATATCTATTACAACCATGACTAAGCATTATTGGGAATGGATTTGGTTAAAGCCTTCTAAGATGTGTTGTTTAAAGCAGTAGTGTGGCTGTGGAGTGATTGCTCTGAAACCATGTTGGGTGTGCGAAAGTGTTTTCAGTGTTTTTGAGATGGTTGAGAGGAGTGAGATAGGTCTGTAATTTATTTGGTTTGAGGGTGACAATGTATGTTTTGAGATATTTTACCTCAAATTTAAAGAAAAATTGCAGAGAAGCTGTATTGAACAAAGTTTGCAAGGAGAGATCAGTAAAGAGAGGGGTGAAAGTAGAGTTAAAACTGTGGAAGATACATATATAGCCACAGATCCTCCTGCAGCGATTGGGGCTGAAAGAGATTCCTTTATTTTGCAGTTGGGACCTGATTAAAATGTTATCCGAACCACTAGTATCTACAGCGTATGGCAGCCACTGTGAAGGCGGAAAATGAAAATGTCTAGAATTATATTTAAAGGTTCTCTACTGGCAGCTGACTAAAGGACATAGCCACTGAAATTACAAATTACTCCTTTATTTTAGCCTACAAAAAAGCAAAATAGAAACAAAAAGGAACCATAAAATACAAACCTAAACCAACACAAAATGATAAACCAAATAAAACTAAAAAAAAGAAGAATGCATGGTCAAGCAACCACCTCCCTCAGGAGCCCAACACCCAAAGCTAAATACTATGAAGGAGGCCCACCTCCTCCAAGAATTCATAAATTCCACAATTGGGAGAGCACAAACTAATCCCAAACACAATGGACAAGCAAGGGGGCAAGGCCAAGAAGAGATGTCATATCTTACCCCTCTAAGGGGCTTGTGAAAGGTCACCTGACCACGAAGAGAGTGACGGTAATCACCGAGGCGGCGCACCCTTACCTTGCTGTGTTCATAGCGGGCCACTCAGAAAGCAAAAGGGCAGCCACTGTAAGTAGAGAATCGCTCAGAGGCAACTCTGCACAAGGGAGTAAGAGGGAAACCCCCGAACCCATCAAAGAAGAGGGGGAAGTGCCCTCGCTGCTAGAAGAGTTTGGAAGGGCCCCTGAGAGAGCACAAGGGGGCGGGGGGCACTCCAAAGATGGCAAAGGAGAACTTCTTGGTTGCATTTAGAAGCTAGAGTGGAAGCCCCTCTACCTGTCAGAGTGGTGGTGTATCTTGGGTCCTTGTCTGCCTCAATACCAAGATCAGGCAGATTTACAGAGGGGGCATAGTCCCAATTTTTTTCCCGAAAGTTTTAGACCTACCAAACAACTTGTGACCACTAAAGAAAAAAGTGTCAGTGGGCTATATAATGTATCGACCCACTCCCACCTATCCTGTTTCTGTTTTTTGGACTTTTCAAGTATCCACCCTGCATGTGTTAAAGAATGGAGTTTGCAACCTAGGACAGCTACTGAGACTGCTCAGAAGTTACCCAGCGGCCTGTCATTCCCCAAAGATTACACCTCCCTCCTGGGCAGTCAGAGAGGCAGGGCAATAAAATCCTTACTAGGATGTATTAATCCTCAACAGGACTGCCAGGAGCTGTCCTGGTTCTGTTGTGGCAGAACCAGAGAGGAGACCCCGCGACTTTTAGTTGTCCCACCTGCAAAAAGCAGTACAGCTTTATGGACCTGAGAATGGCAACAGGGAGATGGTCAGCTCATTACATGCAGGGAATTGGTTATTTGAGCAAAACCGATATTCCTATTATTTGTGCCTTAACAGCCAGGTCTCCTTTTATCTGCAGGTGCTAAAGGGCCTCGTTTAGATAGGTTCCAAAGCCTCTATCTTTACATGACATGAGGTAGCTGTTTAGGTCCTTAAGCCTACACAAAGGGTTGAAAGTATAAGAGAGAAAAAGGAATGCTGAGAGGGGGTGAGGAGGAAGAGCACCAACAACATTCCCAGGCCCCATCAGGATTCATGTCAACTGTGAGAGGGCTTCCCTAATTTGCACTCGGGAAGGGATGGCATGCAGTTAATCCAGGTACCAAGTGTATCAGGTTACACAGGGTACCCCTCCTGCCGGGAATAAGAATGAGAGACTATCTGCCCATGGCATAGAGAGCATGGCAAGGAGGTATGGAGATGAGAATGTAAATGACTGAAAGCCAATGGTTAGAAGGTTTTGGGACACAAGTTAACTAGCTAAATGTGTGAATGTAAAGAGAAAGGAGAAAATGCAGTGGACAAATAAAAGACATGTCCTGGAAATAGTAGAGGATCGACAGTATGAAGAGTATGATAGATGAAGAAATGGTGAGTAATGAGTGGAAGCTCAAAGTAGAAATGAGGAAAGGCAATAAGAAACCCAATCATCCTCAATTTAAGAATCCTGTTGAAGTTATGGCGAATTTTCTTAACCAATATTATTAAGTTGAGCAAGGAATGAATAAGTATGGAAGAAAGACAGGGTATGAATGATGTAAGGAAGCTGATGAGTCGTAAGAATAGAGATAGACATGAATAATATGAATGAATGAATGAATGAATAGTGCCGAAAATAAATGCTGCAAAGCCCAAATGGACTAGCCGGCAGCCAAATTCAAGGACGGGTAATTTGCATGAAAATTCTCAATAAAAATATAGACATCTGGAGAATATACAAAAATATGGCTATGAAATTAAAACCAATAGAATGGAAGTATAGGAATTTAAAACCATCAAAGGGTGTAAAAGGATATCAAAAATAAACTATTGAGAACTCGACAAAGGATAAAAACATAGACTATAGAGGGATCAACAATAGATCAAGAACAGAGAATATAAAATCATGAAACAATATATTAAATTTTGGCTAAAAGATTAAATTCTTCTAAAAATTATAAAATTCTATTCACACTAAAAGAGACACGAGTCTCACAAGATACCTGGCAGAACCTGTGGGGGCCATCTGCCCAGTAATGAAAGGAAAGACCCTCTTCTCAATATTTCTCAAAAGGGGATACTCGGCAAAGATGTGAAGGATGGACAGCTGCACCCCGCACAGGATGCACAAAGGTGGGGGCTGCCCATTCATCAAGTGCCCATGAATGAGGCAGCAATGGCCTATCCTCAGTCAGCACAAAATAACCTCCAGTCTACGTGGTCTCATGGTACGTGGCCATGGGAGGAGTGAAGGTTTTATGGAATGGAGCTTGGTGGGAAGAAGCTCATCCCACATCTTCTGCCATAAGCCAACTAAATATTCGGTGATGAGAGGATAGACATCACAAAGTGGGAATGGGGCTGATGGGGGTGTCCCAAATGATGACGCCTCCTTGGCTGCAGATCTGCCCTTTCATTACCTGGAATGACCACGTTACTAAGCACCCAACAAAAAGAAATCTTGTGAATAAAAGATAGAAAAGACACCGCTGGATCTTGGAAACCAGCGGATGGCTAGAACCAAAAGCACCCAGTGCCTCCAGAGAACTAAGGGAGACAGAGAAAATTGTAAAACAACCAGATGGCATTTTTATTTATTTATCTTTCTTTTAAGAGCTCATCTGGCGAAAGCCTACTTGGGCATTAGTCACTGTATTAAAAACTGCCTAGTACTAAGCTACTTTAAAATAAGATTAAAAAAAAAACAAAAAAAAACCAACACTAAAATTTAAAAAAAAGGAAAAGGCAACAAGCAGGACGCAAACTCCTGCATCGAGGGAAGGTCCTCCCGGCGCAGGAACGTGCGACTTATAAAGAAAAAAGGCCAGCCTCCCCCCAAAAGTCTACAAGTCCACCAGTCAATGTGCACACACTCATCCAGAGTACACGGGACAGGCGGTAGCGACCCCACTCATCCCGGTACCAGGACAGGTAACGTGCGCGAAGATCACCCAGGCTGGGACATTCGACAAGAATGTGCCGAACAGTCTGGGAGACGACGCAGTCGTAACAATAGGGCGGAGGCGAGCGCTCCATTAAATGGCGATGAGTCACACGAGTGGGCCCGATTCGGAGACGACAGAAAGCGACCTGAAGCAGTCGCGACATTGGCGGATAGGTCCATGGAAACGGGCGCGGCGCAATGGCACGCAACTTTAAGTTTCCCTGGACCGTCTCCCATCTTCTTTGCCAAGCAGCAGTCCGAAGAGCTACCCGTATTCCTGCCATGTGGTCGGTGTGCGGAAGAGCGAAACGGTGGTGGTCCTCGCGGACTCTTTGGCGCTCTCATTCCCCGCAATTCCTACATGTCCAGCAACCCAGCAGAAAATAATCTCGACATCCACCCGGCTCACTAAAACCGTAGCATCACGGATATAGCGAACCAGAGGGTGCGGAGATTCCAAAGCCCCGAGAGCACACAGGGAACTCTGTGAGTCGCTATAAATTACGATCCGGTCTCCGAAGCGGACAAGTCGCGTAATCTTCCGTACCGAGTGGTGTATTGCTACCAACTCAGCCATGAAGACAGACGCACCGGCCGGTAGAGCACCACTGATTTCAAACAGAGGGGATAATGCGTGGAAACCGACCCCTTCTTCCGACCTGGAGCCATCCGTATACACTGGCACGGTTCCAGCGTGACAAGAGATGTGCTCCAAAAAGACCAAACGCAATACTCCCGGCGCTGGACAAGCTTTGGGAGCAGAGGCGTGGCGACAAATAGCCAACGGTGGTACCCTCCAGGGTAGCGTTCTGGGCAGAACCAGGGGCGCCACCGGCTCGAGAGCTATATATAGCTCTCGAAGCAGTTTCCTAGCCCTAAACCCAAAGGGCTTAGGGTATGACTGGCGTCTCTCGGCGGCATAGGCACCGTCGAGATCAGCTGCAGATGCTTTGAGAGCCGTTGGCGACGAAGGGAGACGCTGCGCTCGTGCGTACAGGCGAGTAATACACTATGCACGGCGCATAGATAATGGCATCTCTCGGGCATCGACAAGTAAGCTCTCAATAGGGGAAGTGCGGAAGGCACCACTCGCCACGCGAAGGCCGGTGTGGTGGATCAAGTCCACCTTGCACAATAGACGCTCGGCTGCGGATGCATAAAACTCACATCTGTAGTCGAGCTTCGAAAGGACAAAGGATCGATAAAATAGTAAGGTAGTAGCCCTATCAGCACCCCAAGCGCTGAACGTCACGGAACGGAGAATATCCATGGCACGGGTACAAGAGACCCTAAGGCTGCGGATAAGAGCCTCCCAGGTGAGGCCTCGCTCAAATACAAGGGCAAGGAAACGGTGCGATTCAACCACTTCCAGGCGCACCCCATTAAGAAACAAATCTGGGTCGGGGTGAAGACGTGGATGGCGGCAGAAGTGCACCACCTTAGTCTTGGCCAAAGAAAACCGAAACCTGTGCGCTTCTGCATAGCGAGAGACGCGGTTCAATGCCTGTTGGAGTCGACGCTCCACGGTTGGCTTGTGGGCCGAAAGGTCGTCCACGTAGAGCGTAGCAAGAACATCTGGCAGGACCGACGTAATGCCGTTGATACTCAAGGAAGAGTGTAACGCTGAGGACACTTCCCTGCGGGGCACCCTCTTCCTGCTCCATTAGGCAGGAGAGGGCTCCCCCCACCCGTACGCGGAATCGGCGATCTCGCAAAAATTCAGATATAAAGAACGGGAGGCGTCCCCTCACCCCCATCGTGTGGAGGGTCTCCATGATACCTTATTCTCCTGGAGAATTGGAGGGGGGTCCTAGAAGAACTTGCCCCCGAATCCTTTTGACTCGCTTCCACACCTCTGCTAGAGGGGTCTTCCCGTTAAGTGAAGACACGTATGCCCGCCAAGAAGAGAGGCGGGCGTTCTTCGAAATATACCGGAACCTAGCCCTAGCCCGACGAAATTCAGCGATAGTGAAATCGTTCGGGAGGCGCGCATAGCGCATGTAGGCATAACGCTTCTGTTTGAGGGCCGTCTCACACTCGGCCGACCACTCCCTCCAAGCATAGCTCGGAGGAGACGCGGGGGCCCTCTTCGAACAGAAGACCCTCATGGGAATGGCCGTAGACTTCCCGGAGGCAGAACCATGGGCACTATTGGCTGGACAATGCGCTGAAGACGCTATTACCTCCGAGGACTTATTTGGGGAGATTGGCTTCGCCATGCAAGTCTTTTCCTCCCTCCGCCTCGAAACCTTAGGCGGGCGTTGCGGCTTCAGGAGGCGGGGGGGCTCTCTTTTCGAGGAACCATCGTCTCCAAGCCACTCGCTCAACCTCTAGGCAGGGTGAAGGAGCCAAAGCTCCTTTGTTGCTGTCCTCCTTTCGGGGGCAGCTTTATGAACCCCGGAAGATGGCCTGGCCACCAACTTCAGGGGTGTTGCCTCCTGTGAGTCTAACGACTCGGTGGAGGCGCGTGGCCGTTTCGCCTTACGGGAAACGGTCACGCTGGGGGAAAAGGGGGAAGCCCTGGTTTTAGCCAGGGCTGGGTATGAACCCTTTTTGCCGCCAGCTTTACCAGGGGAGCGCCCGAGTTGAGTAGAGCCTGCAGAAGGGCTCCGAATGGGCGCGGAAACAACCGTGCTTGTTGGCCTGGATGGGCCAGGAGCAGAGGGTGCCTTTCTAACTATTGAGGCATATGACGTCCTAGGGAGAGCCGGGCGCGTCAGGACCAAGTACTTAGCCTCGCGGAATGAGAGTCGATCCTGGGCCTGAACGGCCAGGATTTCTTTCTCAAGGAGATATGCACCAAATTGCTTCGAAGAAGCGGGGTGCGGCTCTCCGCAATTGACACACTTTGCCACACACGATTTGGACTTATTGTGTGCGGCCTTGGAGCAATTTACACAGACTTCGGGTGACCCCGACTTTGCACGCCTACATGAGCGATTCGTATGGCCGTAGCGGTGACAGTAATAGCACCGCCGCGGCAGTGGCACTAATGCCTTCACGCGGTAGCGGTACCAACCGGCATGCACCGACTCAGGGAGCTTGTCACAGTCGAATGTGACAAAGAGTGTAGGGGTGGGTCTCGAGGCCCCTCTCTGTTTTCTCATCACGCGTTCGACCTTGAAAGTTGTGGGAGGTTGTATGAAAAGCAAGGAAACAGGGGCGAAACACAAGTTTCTTAAGGAAGGAGAAGAGGCTAAGCTGGGGTTGGACGGGGCGCTGAGTCCCGTTAGCACAGTGGCCAGGATAGCAAATCGCCGCACCCCTTATAGGCTGAAAAACATGAATCAAATGTATACTGCAAATTGGATAGGGGCATCACTGTAAAAAAGTGGGATGTGTGTTGGCAGTGTAGATGGTCGAGAGTAAGATGGGGCAATGTAGTGAAAAAATGTGAAACACTGGGACTTGGATGTCATGGTTGTAGGGAGAAAGGTCAGTTTGAAGGAATGCACCCAAAGTGACAGAATGGTATGAATGGAGAAAATTTGCTTGATAGTAATGTGATAATTAGTACATTTTGCAAAGATGCATAGGGAAATAAAGCAAATATATGGAAACTGGAATAGAGGGAGGACATATTGGGCGGGTAGGTAGTCTGATGTGTCCCTTGCTTGGAAAAGGATCACATTTCCAGGGCTCAACGCTTCCAATGAAAATATGAAGGAGATAGGGAGAATCATATATGTAAAATACAGAGGGAGGATCACTTCTCTATCTTGCAATCAAGAAGTAATTGTTGAAGAGCTCAGTCGGAAGTTACTCAGGTTGCACAGGCATGTTGTGTGTATGTGTGTGTGTGTAAATCAGGTGGGAAAAGCTGAGGGCCAGCATTCCCAACACAGACGTGTTAAAAATGACCACCCTAACCAGAGAGAAAGAGATGGGTGAATCAACCTCACCCCCCCACCTTTCCACAATAAGATTTAAATGGATGAATCTGGTCATCCAACTCACCTGGAAATTTAGCCACAAGGAAAACAAGAAAGTAGGAGAGATGGGGCATGTAAAGGAAGTGTTGAAAAAGGGGTTAAAATGGAGATGTCTAGAAGGGATAAAGATAGTTTGAGAGTGCTGAGTGTACTGGGGCAGGGAGGGCATCCTGCTCTACCAGGTACCAGGTTTAAGTCTACGCATGGCCCCCTAATTCCTGTGCCATTGGGTACATTAGTTTGTGAGTAAGGGCTGCTAGATGAAAGGCCGGTGGTATTGGCTTGCACATGTGGCACGAGTGAATGGAATGTCATGTGAGTGATGATTGTACTGGAAACCAGCACAGTGTGTGGTGCAGTGGAAATAGCTTCGATAGGTGCACACTAGATTGCCGCTTGGCCTCATTTTCAGGGCAGTCAGAGGAAGGGGCATGTGTAGTGTGGGCCCACGTTTTGTGAAATGGATTTTCATTTGTTGAGTGAGGCAAGTTTTCTTCCTTGTGCTTGATTTGAGAAGTGCAAGATGGGAAGTGTTGGAATGATTGGATGTGGATTTTTTTTTTTAAGAGCTCATCTGGCGACTGCCTACTTGGGCATTAGTCGCAGTATTAAAAACAGCCTAGTACTAGGCTACTAAAATAAGATTCAAAAACACACAAAATACAACACTAAAAATAAAAAAAGAAGAAAAGGCAACGAGCAGGAAGCAAGCTCCTGCGTCGGTGGGAGGTCCCTGTGGCGCAGGAACTTGCGACCTATACAAAAAAAAATAGTTAAATAAAAGGAAGAAGGCCGGCCTCATCCAAAAGTCTACAAGTCCACCAGTCAATGTGCACGCACTCGTCCTGAGTACAAGGGACAGGCGGTAGCGACCTCGCCCATCCCGGTAGCGGGACAGGTAACGTGCGTGAAGATCGCCCAGACTGGGACATTCAACAAGAATGTGCCGAACAGTCTGGGGGATAATGCAGTCTTCACAGCAGGGCGCTGGTGAGTGCTATTGAATGTGGAAGGCACAGTTGGGCTGGTGGCTCTCTGGCCCACCCTATAAGTCCTCATAAACAAGGGTCAATAGAGACGGTTTCACTGGGACGAAAGTCTGGGTATGCAACACAACTGGAGGTTGCATCAACCTTGTCCTCCTGGTATGCTCACCTTTCATTCACTTTCTAGCACACATACAGTCATTGCATTGCCCACTATCACTTCCTTAAATTTGTTCTATCACCATTGTCAAACTTCCTCCTACTCTCATTCTGCCATACTCTATCTGATTCTGCCTTTTAATTATCGCTTTTCATCTTCCTTACATAGAATAAACTTCGTCCAAACACAAACATGCACCTGATACAATCAAAGCTGAGAAGACAAAACACCACCTTGACTGCCCCAATTGAACAATGCACACTATTTCCTCACTCAGGGACCTATTGACCTACCTGGGGGACGAGGCGAGATTCCAAAGGGTCACCATCTCACAGAAGAGAGGTATGGAGACCACCGAGTAAGTGAGTCATCTTCCTCATTTCATCAACACACCAATCAAAGTAACATATCAATCATACTCTTAGATTCATCATCCTTTCTTTGCCCAACCCATTTTAATTTATGTACATCCTTATGCTGAAAGAACGTGTTTGCCACACATTAACACAAAAAACCTACCACCTTCTCTCCAGGAGCATATAAAGCTCCATATCTCATTCTGCCACCTATTCATATCTCCTACAACCGCCAAACAGTACACATTCCCGATTCTATCCACAACATCCTAATTCATACCAGAACCTCTCTTTCTCACCCTCACTTCTATTATTACAAGGTCCATGGCCCACTGTTTCATCCTAATAAATCTCAAATTCAAGAATGTAATGACAAAATAAAAACAAACAAACCTTGACTAAATCCAAATCCAATTCATTTTGAGGCACAAGGCACTGAAGATTGACACCACCTTTTTCCTTCCGTCTAAAAGTAATCTGAGGGGGTTCCTGTAAATAGCAAAGGTTCTTTTAAACGCTGATATTATAAGACTTCCACTCTTGCTACCATTACCAAGCTGGGATCTGTAGCAGGTGGGAGTGGAGCAAGATTAGTTTCCTGATCATATCAATAACACTTTCCATGTGGCATTTAAGCAACCAAGGAACCAAGGATATTAATCAGTATCGAACATCAATCAGGTCATTAATGCTAAAGCTTTCAAGTGTGGAATGCACAAGAAAGATGATTATCCGAATACAAGTTATATGGGAGTAAGACTATAGTATGAAAGTAAAGAATCAGGGAAGAGTAAATGGACAATTTGAAAGGAAATTAAAGTGTTTAACAATTTTTTTATTATTCACCCACCTGGCAACTGCCTTCAAGGGCATAAGTCACAGTAATTAATTGAAATTATAGCCTAGTATTAGGCCATTCTAAAATTCACACAACAAAAGAACAAAAAATGGGGAAAAAAACAAGCACATTCGTTACCAGGACACACAGGGGGTGGGGGGAGACCTCCCCTGAATACAGGAACATGTGACCTACCAGTCAAATAAAATGGAGGCTAACCTCCTCAAAAAGTCAAATAGTACACAAGTCTGTGTGCACAAACGTGTACAAGGGACAAGCTGTAGTGCCCCCTAATGGGACAGGTAACAAGTGTGAAGATCCCTCAGAATGGGGCCTCGCAGATAGCATTTTCCAGTCAGAGCAGAGCATCCAACGTGGACTGTAACTTATGGAAGCCACAGTGTGCAGAATACAGGTGGCCTCCACTGTCCAGGAGAAAGGCTAGTCTAACATTTACTAATTTCTCTGTCAACTTGCACACACAGGAGGTTAAAGAGATTGGGTGGGAATGGGCTGGGGTAGAGTGATTTCTCCCCAGTTTAATAAAAGTGAGAACAGTAGCCATTGACCAGAAGACTATTGGATACCATCTGTCCAGATCTTGTTGAACAAATATAACAGAAAGGTCATGCCTTGCTAACCTATGTGCCAAAGCATGGCATACAGGACATCGTCTGGAACAGGGACGATGTCTGCACACAAAGCGAGAGTAAAACAAAACTCAATGTAAACTTGCTGTTGAAGGTTTCTCCGCATCTGGTGGTAAAGACCAGTAGGAAGTCTTCAGCAACATCACAACTTCCACAACATCACAGAGTCACAAAGGATTCCATAACTTTACTAGAGGGGTCTTCCCATTCAGTGAAGAGATGTATGCTTGGCAGGAAGATCGGCATACATGTTTCAAAACATAACAGAACCTAGCACTAGCTTGATGAAATTCACTGGCGGTGAAATCACCCAGGCAGCACTTATAGGCCAATATAGGCAGAATTCTTCTGTGTGAGGGCATCTCATACTCGGCTGGCCACCATAGAAGTGGTCAGGATGCAAAATGGCCATATGTTTTAGGAATAGTAGTTAGGCGGCCCACAGCGATGAGGTTGCTGGAGAACTCAATGTCTCATCTACAGACCTAAACTCCTTGACGGGCACAGAGAAATCAGTCATTTCCTGAAATGCAGAAAAACCCACCAGCGCCAAGAACTTTGGTTTGTTTTGGGGTTTTTTTATGTCATCTGGCGACTGCCTTCTAGGGAATAAGTCGCCGCACTCAAGCCACCCTAAATCTAGGCTACATTAAAAGCCATATTAAAATAAAAAAAGAAAAACAAAAAATGAAAAAATACAAACAAAAAGCAAAAGAAAAACAAACAAATTGAAGAAATATAGAGCGAGTTCCGTCGATGGGAGAAGGCCCGGCCTCTTCCGCTGAAGAAGACTGTGATCCATGGTTGAATTTTAAATAATAGGGATTTTTTTTTTTTTTTTTAGAGCTCATCTGGCGACTGCCTACTTGGGCATTAGTCGCCGTATTAAAACTGGCCTAGTTCTAGGCTACTTTAAAATAAAATTAAACAAAGAAAAAAAAACCACCCTAAATGGGGGAAAGGAAAAAAAACAAAAACAAATGCAAAAAACAAAACAAAACAAAAAACAAACCCTGCTTAAATAATAGGGAGAAGGCCGGCCTCCCCCCAAAAGTCAGCTGACGGTGGAATGTACGCAGAAATCAGAGTATACCTCCTATCCAGGTGCAGCTGCACAGCCACTGCCTGAAAGGAGGTATCTAAAGAGAAAGGAAGAACGCAGAAATCATGCCGGGTGTAAACCGCTCATCCCCCAGCCCGGCCATCCCGCGGTGGTGGGGTCGCAAGACCCTTATACCCCGGAAAGGCGGGCAGGGGGCACGCGCCTAGCATGGTCTCCTGCAAAACGATAGCTAACGGGGAACGGGATGAGACGATCCTCCGTAACTCCTCCCAGTTAGCCCGGAGTCCACGGCAATTCCATTGAAGGAATATGTCCTCCAGGCCAAGCTCGGAGGAGACGCGGGGGCCCCCCTTGAATTGAAGACCCTCACGGGAATGGCCGTACGCTTCCCGGGGGCAGAACCCCGGGTGCTGTTGGCCGGACAAGCGCTGAAGGCGCTGTCGCCTTCGAGGACTTATTGGGGGAGGTTGGGCTCACCATGCGAGTCTTTTCCTCCCTCCGCCTCGAAACCTTAGGCGGGCGTTGCGGCTTTGGAGGCGGGGGGCCCTCTTTTCGAGGAACCACCGTCTCCGAGCCACTCGCTCCACCTCAGGGCATGAGCGAAGGGGCCGAAGCTCCTTTGTTGCTGTCCTCCTTTCGGGAAACAGCTTTAGAAAACCCGGAAGATGGCCCAGCGACTATCTTCAGGGGTGTTGCCTCCTGAGTCTAACGACTCGGTGGAGGCGCGTGGCCGTTTTGCCTTACGGGAAACGGTCATGCTGGGGGAAGAGGGGGAAGCCCTGGTTTTAGCCAGGGTTGGGTATGAACCCTTTTTGCCAGCTTTACCAGGGGAGCGCCCGAGTTGAGTAGAGCCTGCAGAAGGGCTCCGAATGGGCGCGGAAACAACCGTGCTTGTTGGCCTGGATGGGCCAGGAGCAGAGGGTGCCTTTCTAACTATTGAGGCATATGACGTCCTAGGGAGAGCCGGGCGCGTCAGGACCAAGTACTTAGCCTCGCGGAATGAGAGTCGATCCTGGGCCTGAACGGCCAGGATTTCTTTCTCAAGGAGATATGCACCAAATTGCTTCGAAGAAGCGGGGTGCGGCTCTCCGCAATTGACACACTTTGCCACACACGATTTGGACTTATTGTGTGCGGCCTTGGAGCAATTTACACAAACTTCGGGTGACCCCGACTTTGCCTGTCTACAAGAACGATTTGTATGGCCGAAGCGATGACAGTAATAGCACCGCCGCGGCCGTGGCACGAATGCCTTCACGCGGTAGCGGTACCAACCGGCACGCACCGACTCAAGGAGCTTGTCACAGTCGAATGTGACGAAGAGTGTAGGGGTGGGTCTTGAGGTCCCTCCCTGTTTTCTCATCACATGTTCGACCTTGACCGCCCCATGGTCGGCCAGCTCTAGGGTGATGTCTTCAATGGAGTAGTCAACGAGTTCCCTCTCATAAACTACTCCTTTCACAAAGTTCATGGTAGAGTGCGGCATCACACTCACGGGGTGCCATCAAGTGTCAAAGAGCACTTATCTTGGCCGCCTCAGCGGGATTCGCCGCATTCGCCAGAAGGCTCCCATCCGAGAAACGGGTCACCTTCAGCTCTCTACCAATTGCATTATCTAATCCTCTCCTCTGATGGATCATGTTGCCATCAGTGGAGCTAATAACGAGGAAGCGCTTGAAGCCAGCGGGCCAGAAAATGCCAGGTAACCTCTGAATGAGGGGCCCCAATGTCATCGAGGCTGCGTCCTGTGCACTTTTAGACTTAGTCAGGGGCTCCACAACCGGGGAGGCAGAGGGGCCAGATGTGCCGGTCTTGGCTTGGTCGCTTGCCAAAGTGGCAGCAGACCCATCCGTCCCCACAGCCCCCGCGGATGGAGAGGAGCCCTGAGTCTTCTTAGTCTTTTTCTTTTTGGGAGAGAAGGGCAGGGAATGAACCAGCTTCTCATCTCCGCCGGTAGAAGCCCCTAGGCCAGATGTACCGGCCTCAGCCAGGTCCTTCTCCAAAATGGAGAAGGTCATGGTGGTCGCAGGGGCATCATCCGGAGGAGATCCCTCCCCTACTTGTACTGCCTCAGAATCCCCAGCCGTTTGAGGAGGACCTTGCATAGGGGTGGATTCAGGTTCGGTGTTTGGCACCGAGCCCGGATTCCCCCCCATGGAAGGCCCTACCGTCTGAGGATGGGTTTTCTCAAGGACCATGTCTATCACAGGAGGGGCCTCCAGTTGGCCATCCCCTCCCAGGAGATCGCAGGTCCTCTTGGCAGCGTCATGAGTCTTTTGTGGGGAGGCACAGGCCTTGATCCCAGCAAAGTTTAATATTCTTGCCAGCAGGTCTTTTGAGGGAAGCGCCCGAAGGGGCCTGGCTTCCCTCTCCCCTCTAAGGGGGTTTGCCCTACCGAGCCGCTTACACAAGGGGCGGTCGGCAATGGGCTGCCTGCTGGCTTTCTTGGCAGTCCCCTTAGAAAGAAAAGGAGGGACTGCCGCTGGAAATAGGGAGGTGCCTGAAAGCACCTCCAGAGAAGGGGGTGAGAGGGAGTCCCCTACACCCGTAGGCATAGGAGAGGAGTAAGCCTCCTCTCCGGTTAAAGAAGTATTGAGGGTCCCCTGCGCAAGCACAAGGGCGGGGGGACCTCCATTTTTTCGGTGGAGCTGCCCGAGGGCAGCTCCATTGATGAGCAAGGGGAAGTTGAGGGTTGTTTGGTTTTTTTTTTAGTGGTGCATCATTGGGCATGGTGACCCTAAATTTTCTGCGGGACACAATAGCTCATCACCTCTTGCAGTTGCCCGCACTGCAAGAGGTGTTTACAGGCCCGGCAGAGCCAGGCGCCGCTATTTCGGACCACCCCTCCCGCCTGGTGGCTTGGCAGTCCATCGGCATGGCGGCTCCACCTTGAACACGGCGTAAAATTGATAGAATGTGAAGAGGAGAGGAAGAGGGATGTGAGGAAGGTATGGGTGGGGATGAAGCAGGTTGTTAAAAACCAGCCACCCCAGACCGGAGCTCAGGGGTTAGGGAACATTGTCCCCTCCCCCCTCAGCCCCGATCCGGGACGGTTGGCTGAGAGGAAGGTCAGCATCTACCCTGTGAAATTAGAGGCTGACCAGAGAAAGTTGTGGGAGAGGTTGTATGAAAAGCAACAAGGTAGGGGAGAAATACAGGCTATCTGAAGGAAGGAAGAGAGGCTAAGCTGGGGCCGGACGGGGCGCTGGATCCCATCAGCATGGCAAATCGCCGCGCCCCTTACGGGGAGGAGGATATGCAAAGGATTAATAATAACTACCATAACAAAGATAATGGAACTTAGGAATGAATTCAGCAGTACTTCCAGCTCACTAATCTTAAACTCCCACAAAATCTTATTTTCTCAGCAAATATCGCATTAATATAAATGGATGGATGTATAAGACTTGACAGAGAAAGGAAATCAAAAGTATTTAAATCTATAATATCCAATAATGGTGTAGAATTATGCTTCAACAATTTACAGTTAGAAGACGGTTCCTTTTCTTTATAATAACTCACACTGGACCCAAGAACTGGGTATGGGCATTCATCAGTCATGGGATTGATTTAATTTATTTATTATTTTTTAAGGCAGTTATCTGGCAATTACCACTAAGGGCATAGTTGCCAATTTACATGAGATTGAAGAGCAAGACAAAAGTTGTTGACTCAATCAAATGGGACAATTTGTCAACATTCCTGAATTATGATAATAAGGGAAAATTACAGTATGACAAGTAATTCAGTTTGATGATAAAATCAGCCTACTCTGGATCTGATCAAGAGCTTAGGTATTACAGAAATAATACCAAACTCCTAATTCAAGACATTGCTGGATTGAATCTTGATGGAGGCTGATATAAGGACACTGACCAGGCTCTTCAGTCTCATTTCCTAAAATCATGAACTAGAAAAATTACCTTGTTTAATCTCATCCCAAAACCTTCTAATTCATGTTCAATGAGCTTCTTATGGCCAAGCGGCTTCAAAACATCCAGAACAATGAATATGAGCGAGCAGGTTCTTGCAACAGCAATCACCTGTTTACCTCTTCCTTTACCATCCTTTGCACCTTCAATAATACCAGGCAGATCCAAAAGCTGAAAAATGACACCAGTGTAAATTTTATTTTAAGTATGACATTTATAAATGACATTACAAGATACTTTAATGCCAATTTTCTATTTACCTGTATTTTGGCACCTTTATATTTAATGCAGCCAGGCACTGTTGTTAAAGTAGTGAATTCATATGCAGCCACTTCAGAATAAACACCAGCCAAATTACTGAGCAGTGTTGATTTCCCAACAGATGGAAATCCTGGAAAATGCGACTTTTTAAAATAGAATTTTAGTTAAAGGAAATGTCAATTAGGGCAATCCAACAGAGAAAATTAACTCCGGAAAAGGAAAAGGAAAAGGAAATTTATTAAAAAAATAAAAGGCAACAATTAATGGACATCATTCTATGATGAATATTTTCCAGCAGCACTGAGGTGATACTAATGATGCTCATGGCAAAGAGAGCAACACCAAGGACACTTCCCTGTTTTATTGGGCCAGAGAGAGCTCCCACCACCCCTTTGTGGTATCAATGGAGGGTTTCCATTAGTGATGTACAGATTACACATTATGCCTGATGCCGATTACAGTAACAATTTATTAAAAAAAGAATGATGCTGATGCCGAGGTTTGATAAATTTTCAAATCATTAGTTAAAGCTCAACTATTATAGTCACTTATAATGATCTTAGGACTGTCAAGGCTTCAAGACTATAAGGCTAATCACCTCACTTTGCAATATGATTTGTAGCCTTGCCTGCCTATCAGCATGGATAAAGCATTGACAAAATGATGTCCATTTAGGTTGGTCAAGCAAATTAACAGAAAATATAAATTATTATGCTTTTTGCATTCTATATATGATATAAAAGAAATCTTTTCTACTGCTTCAGGAATGTAAAAGATGATAAAAAGTCATAAATTTTGCAATAATAACTTCAAAGCGAAACATAAAACTCATTCAATTTATACCACCATTTTTCTATTACAAATTTTTATAAAATGATCGGTGAAAAAAGTGTGTGACAAATTTTTATTTATATACTAATTTGATAAGAGTTCTGAGGAAAGCATTGGTTTGGGCATTATGAAGGCAGCTTGTACCTGAGAGACTGATTAATAATGTAATGGAATTGCATGTTGGAACGAAATCAAGAGTGTGTGTAGTAGGAGGTTTGTCAGAATATTCAACAATGAAGTAGAAGTACTCCAAGGTTCAGCTCTGAGTCCACTATTGTTCATAATGATCATGGAGGAAGCAACTAGAGAGTGTAGGCAAGGTGATCCATGGGAACTCATGTCTGCTGATGATTTAGTATAAATAGCAGAGAGTAGAGAAGTGGAACAAATGTTTGTAGAATGGAATAAGCAATGGAGGGAGCAGGATTGAGAGTTAACATCGGTAAGAGTAAGATAATGATAACTGGAGAGGCAGACGAGGTGGTCCAGTTGGAAAGGAGCCCTTGTGCAATTTGTGGAAAGGGAGTTCGATTTAACTCCATTATATGCACTGAATGTTTCGAGTGGGTGCATAGGTGTTCAGGCCTGAGGAACACTAATCGAGCTCAAAATTTTGTTTGTTCAAAGTGCGTAAGGAGGAGAAACACTCCCTAGAGTGAAGAACACCATTGTTGTAGTAGAGAAGTGGAACAAATGTTTGTAGAATGGAATAAGCAATGGAGGGAGCAGGATTGAGAGTTAACATCGGTAAGAGTAAGATAATGATAACTGGAGAGGCAGACGAGGTGGTCCAGTTGGAAAGGAGCCCTTGTGCAATTTGTGGAAAGGGAGTTCGATTTAACTCCATTATATGCACTGAATGTTTCAAGTGGGTGCATAGGTGTTCAGGCCTGAGGAACACTAATCGAGCTCAAAATTTTGTTTGTTCAAAGTGCGTAAGGAGGAGAAACACTCCCTAGAGTGAAGAACACCATTGTTGTTGATGGACAGGTGGTGGTTTTTTGTTTTTTTTAAGAGGTCATCTGGCGACTGCCTACTTGGGCATTAGTCGGTGTATTAAAAACTGGCCTAGTACTAGGCTACTTTAAAATAAAATTTAAAAAGATAACCCCCCCCCCAAAAAAAAGGGAAAGGGAAGCGTGCGACCTATAAAGGAAAAAAACATGCAAAAAAAAACAAAAAAAACCCTGCTTAATAGGGAGAAAGCCGGCCTCACCCCAAAAGTCAACAAGTCTACCAGTCAATGTGCACGCACTCATCCCGAATACAAGGGACAGGTGGTATAACCCTGCCCATCCCAGTACCGGGACAGGTAACGTGCGCGAAGATCACCCAGACTGGGACATTCGACAAGAATGTGACGAACAGTATGGGGGACGACGCTGTTGTCACAATAGGGCGCAGGCGAGTGCTCCATCAGATAGCGATGGGTCACACGAGTGTGTCCAATTCAGAGACAACAGAAAGCAACCTGAAGCCGTCGCGGCATTCGGGGATAGGTCCATGGGAACAGTCGCGGCACAATAGCACGCAACTTTAAGTTCTATTCAACCATCTCCCATCTTCTTTGCCAAGCAGTCCGAAGAGCTGCCCGTATTCCTGCCATGTAGTCAGTGTGAGGAGGAGCGAAACGCTGATCCGGTCGCAGAGTCCTCGCACCCTCATCGGCGTGCTCATTCTCCGCAATTCCTACATGTCCAGGAACCCAGCAGAAGATAATCTCGACATCCGCCCAGCTCACCAAAACCGTGGTGTCACGGATATCGCAAACCAGGGGATGCGAAGATTCCAATGCCCCAAGAGCACTCAGGGCGTTTGTGAGTCGCTATATATCACAATCCGGTCTCCGAACCGGGCACGTCGCATGATCTCCTGTACTGAGTGGTGTATTGCCACCAGCTGGGCCATGAAGACAGACGCAGCACCTGACAGAGCCCCGCTGACTTCAAACAGAGGGGATACAGCGTGGAAGCCAACCCCCTCTTCAGACTTGGAGCTTTCCGTATACACTGGCACGGTTCCAGCATGACACGAGGTGTGCTCCAAAAAGGTTGAACGTAATGCTCCCGGCGCTGGACAAGCTTTGGGAGCAGAGGCGTGGTGACAAATAACCAATTGTTGTAGCCTCCATGGTTGTGTCCTGGGCAGAACCAGGGGCACCACCGGCCCAAGAGCTATACCAAACTTTCGAAGGATTTTCGTGGCCCTAAACCCAAAGGCCTTAGGGTATGACTAGCGTCTCTCGGCGGCATAAGCACCGTCGAGATCAACTGCGGATACAGTGAGAGCTGTTGGCGACTGAGGTAGGCAGCAGACTCGCGCATACAGGCGAGTGATGCACTGCACGCGGCGCAGAGCGAGTGGCATCTCCCCAGCAATGACCAACAGGCTCTCAATGGGGGAAGTGCAGAAGGCACCAGTCACAAGGTGAAGGCCGGTGTGGTGGATCGAGTCTACTTTCCGCAATAAACGCTCGGCTGCGGATGCATAAAACTTGCATCCGTAGTCAAGCTTCGAACGAACAAAGGATCGATAAAAAAGTAGGGCAATAGCCCTATCAGCGCCACAAGTGCTGAACATCACGGAATGGAGAATGACAGATGGTAGAGGAAGTTGAACATTTCTGTTATTTGGGTGATGTACTGGATGATGAGGGAGGTGTGGAGAGAGTAGTTTGTGTCAGAGTGGCAGCAGCATGGAGGAGCTGGAGGGAGGTGGCTGGATTACTTATCAACAGGGGGGTCTTACTTAGGAACCATGGAAAGGTTTATGATGCATGTGTCAGACCAGTCTTATTTTATGGATCAGAGACTTTGGGACTCACACAGAGGTTGGAAAAAGTGCTGATGAGCTGTGATAAGAGAATGTTGAGGTACATGGCTGGTGTAACATGGAGGGATAGAGTTCGGAGTGAAAAGGTAGCTAGAAAGTGTGGTGTTGATGAGCTGGATGTAATTCTGAGAAGAAGAAGAGGCACTTGGTAGGGATAGAGTGTTGGAGGTGGATGAAAGAAGGCCAAGAGGTATATCCAAGAAAACATGGAAGAAGAATATAGAAGAAGACATAGCGATGTTAGGAGTGCAAGAAAATGAGGCATATAATAGAGTAAGATGGCAGCAAATCATCAAATGACTAACCTCAAGAAATCAAAATTGAAAAAATCTGATGCAAAAAGGATTAAGTAACTGTAGGAAGGGATAAATGTACCCACCATTTTACTTATACCTTTTTTAGTGACTGACATTTTCTGGAATGGTCACGAACTTAGGAAGTCCACTACCTTTCTTTATTCCAGTTGATCTAGTTTTCTCAAGCTTTTATCCTAATCACACTAATAGCATTCACTTTAATTGCTGTAAATTCTTCTATCACTTTTTTCACCAACCATTATAAAAACATTGTTAATAGAAAAAATAGTAAGTGAGAGTTGAAACTTTTATAGTAATATGAAAATAAATGTAGGCAAGTGATGATAAAATCTCATAACTGTAAAGTGTACCACTGTGAAGAAATTAAACTTCAAACTTCCAGTGAATATTTGTTTTTTTCACCACCAAAAATCTTAACAGAAAAAATGTTAATCAGCATAAAGGCTTGTCAAATCACAAAAAATATGTCGGTGCCGATCAGAAAAATATATGCCAGTACCAATGCCGATCGAGTGGTACATCACTAGTTTACATGATACTGTATTGCTATGTGGTATCCAAGGTCAACTCCAGATAAAAAATAATATGAAGTTCTGCTTACAGAGGAAGGCCTCACAGAAAGCTCTAATTTGACTGCCAACTGTTCGACCACCTCTTCAGTAATGTTCAATTGAGTAGTTGAGAAACACCTTTTAGGGTCACCAACACAAGAATGCCATTAGCATGGGCCCCACCTCTCTTTTGCAAATGGGGAAGTCCCTGGGAAGGCTACCATGCTCCTTGAGTCAGCTGACAGGTCCCTAAGAGAGGAGATATTGGTGTAGCTCATGCATGTACGAGGTTTAGGCAGTCTATGATTAGGCGTTTGATGTGCTGGACTTTGGTTGAATCTGGTGTATGTTGGTGTCAGGGAAAGGTTAAATATTAGGAGATTTTAATGCACATGTTGGCTTTCTAGGATACCAATCACTGAACTATAATGGTAGAATAGTAATGGAATTAATAGAAAACCATAATCTTATACTAATAAATGATATATATTCATCTATGGAAATAGATGAGAATCGAGAAATTTTAGATTTAAGTGACCATAATCTATTAAGAATATATATAAATATAGAAAGAATGCCAAAAATATTTATAGAAAATAGTTTGATGAATGAGTATTATAAAACAGATGAAATCTCTTTAGAAAAACTTATAAACAACTTTGAAAATAAGTTAAAGCATGACAAAATAAATAATGTAACAGATTTCAACAATATACTTAAATCTGTGGCAGATCAAATTATAAAAACTCATTATAGAAGAAAGATGAATAAAAAATGTCAATCAGAGCCACCATCAATTAATAATATGATCAGAAAAGAAATAAAAATTTGAAGACAATTAAATAAAGAAAAATAAAAGATCATATAGAATTTAAAAAATTGAATGAAAAATATTACACTCAGAAATATAGAGTTAAACATCTAGTCAAAGAGGCAATCACAGAATATGAAAATAATCTGAATAGAGAAATAAAGCAATCTGAAAATTTAAATATATTAGAAAGCTTCAAGGAAAAAACTTAGATTCTACAAATGAAATAGAAATTTATGATGAAAATGGAAATAAACTAGAAAAAGATAAAGCAATAAATAAAATGACTGAATTTTGGAATAAAATACATAAGAAACATGAAAATAACATTGATGCTTCCTGGAATAAAGAAATATTTAAACAATAGAACACAAAAATGATTAAAGAGTATAAAAAAAGTAATGATTCATAACTTTGATAAGTTAAATGTTGAATATGACCAGGGAAAATAAACAATTTTAATATAAAAATTCCCAAAATAGTTTCTGAGCACCCTGAATATTGTTTTAAATTAAATAAACAAATTTAAAAAATGGATAATCATACAATTACAGAAAAGGAATTATAAAAGCAATTAGATAAATTAAAAAATAAAAAGGCACCTGGAATAGATAGATTGAAACCTGAACTATATAAAGCACTATTAAAAAGTGAAATTTGACTTGAAACCTTTTAAAAATGTCTAAACATGGAATTGATAAATGAGGAGAAGCCACAGAGATGGAAAGAATCAGTAACTAGAATGATATACAAGACTAATAAACCAAGTGTAAAAGAACTTAGACCAATTTAACTGAACAATATCTTATAAAATATTTGTCAGTAATAAAAGATAAAATAGAAGATCATTTGTAAAAAAATTATGTAAACTAGATAATCTAGCAGGCTTTACCTAAAAAAATATATATTTTTTTCTAAGAGCTTATCTGAACACTGCCTACTTGGGCATTAGTCGCTGTATTAAAACTGGCCTAGTTCTAGGCTACTTTAAAATAAAATTAAAGAAACGAAAAAACACCCCAAATGGGAAAAAGGAGGCAAGCTCTTGCGTTGGGGGGAGGTCCCCCCTGCGCAGGAGCGTGCAACCTAAAGAAAAAAAACCAACAAACCCTGCTTAAATAATAGGCAGAAGGCCAGCCTCCCCCAAGAAGTCAACACGTCCATCAGTCAGTGTGCACGCACTCGTCCCGAGTACAAGGGACAGGCGGTAGCGACCCGACCCATCCCGGTACCGGGACAGGTAATGTGCGCGAAGATCACCCAGACTGGGACATTCGACAAGAATGTGCCGAACAGTCTGGGAAACGATGCAGTCGTCGCAATAGGGCGCAGGCGAGCGCTCCATCAAATAGCGATGCGTCACACGAGTGTGTCCGATTCGGAGACGACAGAAAGCGACCTGAAGCCGTCGCGGCATTGGGGGATAGGTGCATGGGAACAGTCGCGGCGCAATGGCACGCAACTTTAAGTTCCCTTCGACCGTCTCCCATCTTCTTTGCCAAGCAGACCGAAGAGCTGCCCGTATTCCTGCCATGTAGTCGGTGTGAGGAAGAGCGAAACGCTGGTCCGGTCGCAGAGTCCTCGTGGACTCTTTGGCGCCCTCATTCCCCGCAATTCCCACATGTCCAGGAACCCAGCAGAAGATAATCTCGACATCTGCCCGACTCGCTAAAACCGTGGAGTCACGGATATCGCGAACAGGGGATGCGGAGATTCCAATGCCCCGAGAGCACTCAGGGCGCTTTGTGAGTCGCTATAGATCACAATCCGGTCTCCGAACCGGGCGCGTCGCGTAATCTCCCGTACCGAGTGGTGTATTGTAACCAGCTCGGCCGTGAAGACAGATGCAGCGCCTGGCAGAGACCCGCTGACTTCAAACAGAGGGGATACGTCGTGGAAGCCGACCCCCTCTTCGGACTTGGAGCCATCCGTATACACTGGCACGGTTCCAGCGTGACACGAGGTGTGCTCCAAAAAGGTCGAACGCAATACTCCCGGCGCCGTACAAGCTTTGGGAGCAGAGGGGGCGATAAATAGCCATATATGGTACCCTCCAGGGTTGCATCCTGGGCAGAACCAGGAGCGCCACCGGCACGAGAGATATATCTAGCTCTCGAAAGAGTTTCCTGGCCCTAAGCCCTAAACCCGCGTCTCTCGGCGGCATAGGCATCGTCGAGATCAGCTGCGGATGCAGTGAGAGCTGTTGGCGACTGAGGGAGGCGCCGTGCTCGCGCGTACATGCGAGTGATGCACTGCACGCGGCGCAGAGCAAGTGGCATCTCCCCAGCATCGACCAACAGGCTCTCAATGGGGGAAGTGCGGAAGGCACCGGTCGCAAGGAGAAGCCCGATGTGGTGGATCGAATCCACCTTCCGCAATAAACGCTCGGCTGCGGATGCATAAAACTCGCATCCGTAGTCGAGCTTCGAACGAACAAAGGATCGATAAAAAAGTATGGCAGTAGCCCTATCAGCGCCCTAAGCGCTGAACGTCACGGAACGGAGAATATCCATGGCGCGGGTACAACAGACCCTAAGGCTGCAAATATGAGCCTCCCAGGTGAGGCGTCGGTCGAATACAATACCAAGGAAACGGTGCGACTCAACCACATCCAGGCGCACCCCATTAAGAAACAAATATGGGTCGGGGTGGAGCCGTGGATGGCGGCAGGGAGGTGCCCAAAAGCACCTCCAGAGAAGGGGGCGAGGGAGAGTTCCCCTTCACCCGTAGGCGTAGGAGAGGAGTAAGCCTCCTCTCCGGTTAAAGAAATATGGAGGGCCCCCTGCGCAAGCATAGGGCGGGGGGGGACCTCCAGCTTTTCAGTGGAGCCGCCCGAGGGCCGCTCCGTCAATGAGCAAGGGGAAATTAGTGGGAGATTTTTTTTAACATCATTGGGCATGGTGACCCTAAATTTTCTGCGGGACGCAATAGCTCACCACCTCTAACAGTTGCCCGCACTGCAAGAGGTGTTTACAGGCCTGGCAGAGCCAGGCGCCGACATTTGGGACCACCCTTCCCGCCTGGTGGCCTGGCGGCTCGTTTGAACACAGCGTAAAAGGATAGATTGTCAAGAGGAGAGGAAAAGGGATGTGAGGAAGGCATGGGTGGGGACGAAGCAGGTTGTCAAAAAAAAAACATTCCAAACCGGAGCTCAGGGGTTAGGGAACATTGTCCCCTACCCCTTCAGCCCCGATCCGGGACGGTTGGCTTGAGAAGGTCAGCATACACCCTGTGAAATTAGAGGCTGACCAGAGAAAGTTGTGGGAGAGGCTGTATGAAAAGCGAGGAAACAAGTGTTTTGAAGGAAGGAGAAGAGGCTAAGCTGGGGTCGGATGGGGTGCTGAGTCCCGTCAGCACGGCGGCCAGGATGGCAAATCGCCGCGCCCCTTACATGGCCGGAAAAAAAAAAAAAGGATAGAGGATAATCTGTTTATCTTGAGATATTTTATAGATGAAGATTAAAAAAGTCTCTTTATATTATATCTATAGAATACAGTAAAGCTTATAATTGTATTAAAAGAGAAAAGTTAATTGAAGCTATGATGGAGTATAATATAGATCAGAGATAGGAGCTTCCATAATGAAAGAAAGAATGAGTAGCAAAATGAATTATGTTAGGAGTATATATAAAAAAAACAATAATTTTCTAAAAGAGGTCTATTATTTGAACTAATTAAAGATAGATCATAATTCATTAATGAAAATGAATAAAAATGAGTTAAGAATAAAATTAAGAGAATGGGATAAGGAACAATGGAAAAAAGAAATCAAGGGAAAAAAATAGCCTATCTATATATAGAAAGTACCAGGCAATGGCTTCGCTACTAAGATTAAAATTTAAAATCTAAAAAAAAGCAGCCATGGTTAAATTTTTATAAATTTTATGAACTTCGCTAATTATAATAATTTTAAAAACTCTAAACTAAATTTCCCTCCTTTCAAAATATCAGGTTGCTAAAATATAGTTATAGAGAAGAAGATATATAAAAATAAATTTTCTGAACTTCACCATTTGTAATTCTTTGGGTTTTAAAAAATTCACAAAATTTTGAACTTATATTTATTTCTGAACTTCACCATTTTGTTTTTTGATATTATAAAACAATTATTAGAAATAACTTTGATAATAAAACATAAGTCAACCAAACTAAGATGAAATTATTATTCAAATACTCAATAAAAATCCCCTTCTTAAATTATAGAGTTAGTGAAGTGATGATGATGATGATGATAATGATAAGAAAGATATAAAAGAAGAAAAAATATATAATACAACTGCCTCAATATTACTGTTTAAAGAAAGAACAAATACTTTGATATTGATGGACCAAAACAGATTTAATAATCAGGAAACTAATTGTCCTTTATGCAACCACGAACTGGAGGATCTTTTCCACTTTATTATATATTGCCCAGAGTTGGATTATATAAGAATTATAAAAAAATGAAGAAAATTATAATTATCATAATAAAATAGTGGGTTGATTTCTATTTGAGGAGTTAGGCCAAGAAAGCAAAAAGAATGAATTATATAAACTATGGAAAGTGAGAGAAAGAGAAAATCAAAGAAATGATCCCCATCAATAATAGCTTATATATTCAGATATAATTTAAGTTTAAAAGAAAATGTAACTTTGTTGGGGAAGTCTCACAATTATAGGAGAATTAAACTGTGGGAAGTAGGGAGGCAATTCTCTATCTTGCACTGGTAACAAACGCCTCTAATTGGGAGACACATAGTGGGTGGACATACACACTAAAACAGCATAGTTTTTACAGCCCCAACTAGATTTTATTTCCTTTTATGATTGACAAGCTGAAGGGAATAATCTCAGCATCTAATTTAAAACATGTATAGTAGAAATATATTGCATGAAAAAAGATCTTTGTGGATCAATATTATTTTAATGTATAATAGAACATTCTGGTGAATTGTATTGAGTTGCAACAAGGGCTGTGGCCCATTCTTTGCTAATTTTATGGGCTGTGCATGCTCATAAAAGAGAACTTGAAAAGAGGATTCTCAAACATATCTGACTGATATGTTTGTATTGTTGGAGTATAGTGAGTTGAGATAGGATTACTTTGTGTGTTCGAGGTATGTAAGGATTTCTCTGATTGGTTTATTAAGGGGGAAGACTTATTTAGGATGTTGTTTGGTGGCAGTCTGTTCAAGTGTCTTTGAGTGAGGGTAGTGTGAATGTCTTTGATTAAGTTAGAGTTTGGTGGTGAGGGAGGGGGTTTATTGTAAAGGCATTGAAAGTAGTGTGCTGGGGCTTTCTTTTGTGCCAGTGGGGAGGAGTAGTACTCAGTTGAAGTGTTGGGCTCCAATTATGTCTAGGCATATTTTGATTGGGAGTATTTTGGTTTCAGCATGTAGGTGTGGGGTGGGTGTGCTGTGTATACATCCTGTGATTGTTCCTTGTAGTTTGTTCATGTGAGATTTGGCTGCGGTTGGGTTTAATAATAACAGTCAATATAATAAATCCTAACTTTATAATGGTTGACCAAAACAAAACTGGGGCAGGGTTTACCAATGCAATGAATACAAGGAAATAAGTTATTTTTTCCTTTAAATAAACTGGCAAGATAAACTTACCCACAAATCCAATTCTAGCATCACCTGTCTTCGCAACATCAAAACCATCTCCAGCCACTGTTCCACCACCCTTGGGGGTAATAATTTCACGACGAAGCTTTGCTAATTTTGCTTTAAGTAAACCCAAGTGACCCATTGTAGCTTTATTCTTCTGAGTTCGAGCCATCTGTAAATAAAGGAATATGGTAGCTTATCAGTGTCTCCAACTTACTCAAATCTACATAACCTGGATGCACTGTGGCATGAAGCCCTTGATGAATGTTGATCATTGTCAAAACACAATTCTACCTGACACCTCCTATTCAACATGGTGGTACCAACCCCTGATACCTTTGGATTTGCCAGCAATTGTTATTCTGATCTTTATATATTTCATTATCTGGTCATGGGATATCATCCATGATGTGAAGGATACATGGGGAAACTTGCTACTACTTTATGTTACTATTTTGAGCAGCTAACTACTATTAATTAAATGTCAAGAGAATCAAGATCTTGGCATCAAGAGAAAATCAAATATGTGATATATAATTAAAAATGGTCTTGGTGAAGCCTTTGTCTAGTACCTAGATAAATTAGCCAAAACAATGTGTGGTAGTTTTGTTGGGTTTGGGGGTTTTTTTCTGTTTTTTACTTTACCAGAAGATATGTGCAGGAAGTTTCAAGTAAATCAATATAAATTATACATGTGAAAAGAAAACAAGTTGTCTACCAAACAAAGCAATATATTCTCATAAGAATTTACACACAAATAGAATGATATATGTATAAAGTTGCAAAATTATTCAAAATGACCAACATCTGCCTTCAAAACCTTCTCCAGGTGGGACCTGAACTGGTTAAGGAGTCCTTCTCAATGGATAGTGACATTACCTCTATAATGATGGCCTTCAGAGATCCTCAAGTGTTGTGAAGAGCCTTGTTGACATCCTTTTCAAAAATGCCCTGCACAAAATAATCTAGAATGTTGCAGTTGGGGGAGCTGGCCAGCCACAAGCCTTGGGAACAGTGGTGCAAGACATTGGTGAACAACCACGCCTGTCTTCCTTGCCTTGCGTGTGAGGGCTGATTCCTGATGGAAATAATAAGGCTTTCCTCTGGCTACTTAATCCATTCAAGGATAGATGTCTCAATCAAATCAATGTAAACATCCACATTGAATTCGAGACCCTGGGGAAAGATGTGAGGAGGCATAACATGGCCCTCACTGCTGACCATGCCCAGAACCATCAAAGAAGTGGCATATTAGCTGTGCATAATTGTAGGCACTTCTGTTGGGGCTTGGCATAGCCCTCAATTTGACTTCATTGATGAGTGCTTGTGTCTTCAGTTTATGGCTTTCCTTGGGAGCCTGTGTGAGAAGCTAGTACCTCTTCAGCACATACAATTGGTATCCAAGGTCCTGGTGCACTGCTATGTTAGTGGTTGACATACACCCACCTTTTTGGCAAGTTTGCACATGGACATTCTGCTTTGCTGATATTAAATTGTTTTGTTTTCAGTTTTTACCTTGTGTTCATATATAGGGTAGTTTGTTATATTTATTTAATTCTGATATAGTTGGTATTTGATAAAAAATTAAACTTGGTGCAGGATGGCTATCTTGTTTGTTTATGCTGATCATTGTTTTCTGACCAGAGTTATAAAGTCCTACTTGCACAATTTTTTTTTTCATATTTAGACTACTGCACAAGGAGGGTTACTTTATATATTTTGCTAGTTTCCTGAGCTGTCAAGAAACATAAGTAGGGGCACTAAATTTGTCCCAGCCTAGCATCCCACAACCAGTAACTATTTATCTTGTACTTCCTGCAGCCATCATGTTGAAGCCATTGCTGTGATGTATATCAGAGTTACTTAAACTAGGGGCACTGAACATCAATATTATTGGGGTTGCAAAAACATTTGAATTTTTTTTCATAAATAATTAGGCAACTATTTTTATGTATATAGGAAAATCTAATGGTGCTTATATAATGTAAAGGGTCTCAATGGTATTCACCAATTTTTTTAGGCCTCTACTTTTTTTAAGTTTTATATATTTTAAAGTAATAAACATATATGGAGTATAAATATATTACAAACTTTGACATATATCATTAGGTTAAGACTAGATTATTCATCATTGGAAACTTAAAAATTATATCAGATTGAGTAATAAATTTTATATTATTATACTCACAATATATGTAAAAGGGTTAGTAATCTATTTCATTCTAGTGAATTTTAGTTTTCAAATAAGTATTTGTTATGGTTTAGGAAAAAAACCTGGTTAGTTTAAATTAAATTTGTAACTTTAAATTATCAAAACCTCTCTCTCTCAAATTTTGGCAACCCTGTTTTATCAACAGATCTGTGAATATTTTAGGCTGCTACTGGGACTCAATTGCATTGTGTGCATGTGTGTGTGTTTTAAGGAAGTGCGTTTGTTTGTGACCTTTCAAAATTGTTTAATTATTGAGAGAGATTTGGACCAAGATATGTACAACTATTTTAAATTTTATTTATATGAATTGAAAAGATCTTGCCCATGGATAAGGGGTTAAATTTATCAAAGACTAAGACCACTGATAATGCTGAAGCTACAGATTCTGCAGTTCGAGAATCCCCCAGTATTTCTTAAAATTTGGGGAGTCTATGCATAAGTCATCGTACACAACACAGTACATCGTACACAACTACTAGGCTATAGTAAAAAAACATTAAAGAAACAAATAATGATAAAAAAGGGGCAAAGGCTAAAAAAAATAATGACAAGAAAAGAGAACAAAAGGGCAAGAAGCAAGTGCACTCCGGTGTCGAGGGTAGGCCCGCCTTCCCTCAGTGCAGGAACATGCGACCTACAAAAAAACAAACAGTCAAATAAAGGGGAGGCGGGTCATAAACACAAGTCAGTGTGCAAGAACTCATGCAGAGTACAAGGGACAAGCAGTATGACCATGCTTGTCCTAGTACCGGGACAGGTAATGTACGCAAAGATTGCCCAGACTGGGACATTCAACCAGAGTGTGCCAAAGAGCCTGGGGGGACAATGCAATCTTCACAATATGGTGCAGGCAAGCGCTCCATCAAATGGTGGTGTGTCCAATTCAGAAATGACAGAAAGCAACCTGAAGCTGTCGTGGCATTGGGGGTAGGTCCATGGGAACAGTAGTGGTGCAATGGCACACAACTTTAAGTTCCCCTTGACTGTCTCCCATCTTCTTTGCTAAGCAGTTTGGAGAGCTGCCCATATTCCTACCATGTAATCAGTGTGAGGAAGAGCAAAATGCTGGTCTGGTCGCCCATTCCTCAAGAGACTCTTTGGCAACCTCATTCCCTGACATTCCTACATGTCTAGGAACCCAACACAAGATAATCTAAACATCCACCTAGCTCGCCTAAACCGTCGCATCATGGATATCACAAACCAAGGGATGCAGATGCCTCAAAAGCACACAGGGCACTTTGTGACTCGCTAGAAATCACAATGCAGTCTCTGAACCAGCCATGTCGCATCATCTCCCATACCCAGCAGTGTATTGTAAGCAGCTCAGCCATGAAGACAGATGCAGTGCCTGGCATAGCCCCACTGACTTCAAACAGAGGGGATACGGCATGGAAGCCGACCCTCTCTTGGGACTTGGAACCATCCATATACACTGGCACGGTTCCAGCATGACACGAGGTATGCTCCAAAAAGGTCGAACACAATACTCCCAGCACTGAAGAAGCTTTGGGAGCAGGCACGTTGTAGCGGGCCGAAGATCTATCCTCTAACCCCAATTGATCCAACCCGCTTCCTACACTAATTCAGATGTGAGAAATTGAGGGAGAAATGAAATGGATTGTATGTACAGTCCTTTATTTACATGGAAAAAATATGGGGTAAATATTTATAAGAGATCTTGTTACAATATGCTAATATATATAAAAAAACAATAAATATTATCTGATGAATACCAATCAAAATTTATACAAAAAAACAACATTACATAAGAACATAAGAAAAGAAGGAGACTGCAAAAGACCATTCATGGCCTACACTTGGCAGCTCCTGTTCCAATCAACACACAAAAGAATTCTTACCAGAGAAAAGTCATCAACATTGGCACCCTTTACAGGAGTTCGTCAGATCTAATCTACAATATACATAAAATGCATCCAGAGGATTATGTCCATTCATGCAACCGCAAAATATAATCTCCCCACTCCTTAGAAAAATATATACATATGTACATAAAAAAAGTTGGTCCCATCTAGCAGCTTCATCCATATATTTATCTAATCTATTCTTAAAACTACCCAGAGAGGAGGCTTCTATCACATGTCTAGTGAGCCTATTCCATTCATCTACCACACGATTTGTAAACCAATTCCTCCCAATCTCCTTCCTAAACCTATACTTATCAAGCTTAAACCCATTGCTACGTGTCCTGTCATGTTCACTAAGTATAAGAACCTTACTCAGATCCACTTTATTATATCCTTTTACGCATTTGAAGACTTCAATCAATTCCCCTCTGACTCTTCTCCTTTCCAATGTATGTAGATTTAGTTTTCTGAGCCTTTCACCATAAGGTAAGTTCCTTAGCCCACCAATCATCTTTGTCATCCTTCTCTGCACAGACTCAAGCAAATCAATATCTATCCTATAATATGGTGACCAAAATTGTACTGCATAGTCTAGATGAGGCCTAACTAGCGCCAGATACAGTTTTAGAATGACTTCAGCACTCTTATTGCTTACACTCCTACTAATGAATCCTAATATCCTATTAGCTTTATTCTTAGCATTTAGGCATTGGTTTCTAGGACGAAGGTCTGAACTTACCAAAATACCCAAGTCCCTCTCACAATCAGTCCTCCCTAAATTTCTCCCATTTAATTTATAACTATTCAATGGATTATTTCTACCTATACTAAGTACACTACATTTGTCTATGTTAAACTTCATTTGCCATTTCTCGGCCCAATTGGACAGAATGGTCAATTCCTCCTGCATTACAACAGCATCAGAATCAGCCCTAATGGCCCTACCTAGCTTAGTATCATCAGCAAATTTACTCAGGTCACTACTTATACCTATGTCAAGATCATTAATATAAATTAAGAATAGCAAGGGACCCAAAACAGATCCTTGCGGAACTCCACTGCTAACACACCCCCACTCAGATTTAACTCCATCTATACTAACTCTTTGCTGTCTGTCACCAAGCCATGACTGAATCCACCTAAATATACTGCCATCGATCCCGTGTGCTTTAACTTTGCTCAGAAGCCGTAAGTGTGGCACTCGATCAAAAGCCTTACTAAAGTCCAAGTATAAAATATCATAGTTTTCATCATTATCTGCTGCTTCATACACCTTACTATAAAAAGACAGCAAATTAGTCAGACAGGATTTACCCTTACTATAGCCATGCTGTGATTCTTTTATCAACTTATGCTTATTCAAGTGATCTCTAATATTCCTTGCTATAATAGATTCCATCATTTTCCCTACCACTGATGTCAAACTTACTGGTCTGTAATTAGACATATTTGTTTTATCCCCTTTCTTAAATATAGGTATCACATTGGCTTTCTTCCATGCCACTGGCACAATGCCACTCTCCAATGATTTTCTAAAGATGCATGCTAGGGGCTCACTTAACACATCCTTACATTCTTTCAAAATTCTAGGAAAGACCTCATCAGGACCGGGTGCTTTACTACTTTTGATTTTATCAATTTTCTTTGTCACTATCTCCTTTGTGATCAAGATATCCTTTAATTTCTCTTCATCATTACCCTGAAAGATCATTGACACCTCAGGTATATTTAGAGTATCCTCCTGTGTAAATACTGAGAGAAAAAAAGTCATTTAGCATTCCAGCCATTGAGTCCCTATCACTCACTAATTCTCCATTGGAATCTATAAGTGGGCCTATTTTATCTCTAACCTTAGTTTTGTATAATTGATAAAAACTTTTAGGATCTTCCTTTGCCCTATTTGCCACTTTAATTTCATAATTTCACCTTGCAACTCTAATTAACTTTTTAACATCTCTTGCTAGTTCATTATATCTCTGCCTTAAGTGATCCTCTCCATTTTTTATTTTCCTATAAGCATTATATTGGCATTTAAAAATGCCAATATAATGCTTAATTTTATCTGTCATCCATTTTGGGTCATTATTTTTAGTCTTAATCTCCTTATATGGAATTTTAATCATCTGACCTGTAATTAATTGCTCAATTATTCTTTCATACCCCTCTTCAATTGTAATCTCTTCCTCCTGGTGATTATTGTCTCCACTAACTGATATCATTGAATCTATTCCTGATTAGATTTCATTGCCTGGTTTCTGTACAACTGCCTCCAGGTAAGTCCTTAGCCCATTATAATTTGCTCTTCTGAAGTCAGGAATTTTAACATTGTTCATGCTACTATCAATACCATTCCATTTCATCTTGAATCTAATTTCACAATGGTCACTATTACCCAAATTTCCTCCAATCTCAGTATCCTTAATAACTTCTTCCCTATTTGTCAGAACTAAATCCAGTATATTATTACCTCTAGTGGGTTTGTTAATAATCTGCCTCAGAAAATTATCTTGGACAACATTCAAAAATTCCTCAGCCTCCTGATCACCCACAAGAGCTTCCCAGTCTAAATTTCTGTAATTAAAATCGCCCATTATACACACATGCTTACTTCTACATGCCCGTTCTATCTCCTGCCACAGAAGATTTGAAGCTTCCTTACTAAGATTTGGTGGTCTGTATAATAATCCTATGACAAGCCTGTTTTTACTTTCCTTTACATTTAGCCATAATGACTCTGTGTTATCATCTAATTTAATTGTACTGTTTACACAACACTGGAGATTATCTTTAATATAAATAATAACCCCTCCTCCTCTCTTCCTATTCCTATCTGTATGGAACATGTTAAAGCCCTCAATCTCAACCTCAGGTTTAAAGTGATTACCTGCCAAATCAAGCCATGACTCTGTTATCGCAATTATATCAAAATTCTCTTCACTCGCTAACGCTCTTAAGAGATCTATCTTATTCCTTATACTCCGACCATTTGTGTAGTATATTTTAAAGTTTTTTTTATTATTCCCATCTTCATTGTATCATGCTTTTTTATTCCAAGTTATCTGCTCATTCACTTGTGCATTAGTCCCCCTATAACGCATCAGTATGACCTCCCCCCTAGCTATTCCTCTATCTCTGCATCCCTTCCATTTCCTACATCTGCCCTCTATTCCTGTTATTCCCTTACCTCTAACAGCTTCTAGTTTCCCACCCGTAAGGATCTAATCACATTATCCAGCTCCCTCCATAGAACCTCAACACCTGCCCGACTAAGATGGAGCCCATTCATCGCATACAACCTCCTATTCCCGTAAAACCCACCCCAGACATCTACAAACACCAATCCTAACTCCTCAGACTATATATACTATATATACAAAAGGAAGATATGCAAAGTCAAACAACAACAAAAAAATATCTGCCAGGGCAATATCAACCAACTGATAACACAGCAAACAAAAAAGTCAATAACAGGCCTAAAGGAAACAGGCAGACAAAAACAGAAGAAGGGTATCACGTGTTACCCATGTGTGTATTAGCATCTCAAGCCTTTTACAAAAAAAAACTGGGGTCTGTGAGCTAGGTATTGGCGATCTGGTTGCGTCTTGAGGCTATTAAAGCCCTCTCTGTCTTGGCGGGACTTACAATACTTAATTGGTTATTTCAACTCTACATTTTTTTTTTTTTTTTTTAGAAGGCTATCTGGTGATTGCCCACTTGTGCATAAGTCGCCGCAATCACACAACCTAGCTCTAGGCTACTTTAAAATAAAAATATGAAAACAAAACAATGATAAAAAGGGATGACAACAATAACAAAAAAACAAAACAAAAGCTAGTTAAATAAAACGGAGAAGGCCAGCCTTCCCCCAAAAGTCTACTAGTCCACCAGTCAATCAGCATGCACTCGTCCTGAGTACAAGGGACAGGCGGTAGTGAACCCACCCATCCCAGTACCAGGGTAGGTAACGAGTGCGATATCTTGGCGACAAATATCTCGCCAACGCTCTTTTTATGAAGAAATTTCCCGATGTAAAAAAGAGATTTCAAGAGTTTGGGATCGCTGCCGGTAAACTCTACCCACTCATCTGACGTAAGTACATATCTACCAACAATTATAATAGTGTAAGAAACAATAGTTTAATTTTGAGTGTCGGCTCATTGTTGGGGTTCTCCCTATGATGACCCTGAGATTTCAATCATTTGGGGGGGTCTGGGGGGCACAGCCCTCAGTATATAATCGGAAATCACCATAAACTTGGGCCAAATAGATTTCAGCTCAGAAAAAGCCAAAAATAATCGGTAAACATTACTATCAGCGGTGCGAATGATGGGACGTAAACTATTTTGTCTGTGTTCCAATATGTTTCACCTTTTTGGATTAAATTCAAGGGGACTGCTCATGGGGGGTTTAAACACTGCAGGGAGACCCCCTATGATGATCCTGAGTTTCAATCAATTGGGGGAATCTTGGGGGCACAGCCTCTCAGTATATAATCATAATTGTTTATAGAATAATGTTCTAATGTTTTTATTTACCAAACGCACATGAATATGCATACACGGGTGAATGAAACATACATGCCAAAAAAATACACTTTTCCAGGCGCACTGCTGATCTTCATGTTTACCTTTTATTTAACCAAACGCCACCAATCTTCATGTGGTAAATATGTAGATTGGCACCTTAAATGCTGGGATATACTATTTTGTCTGTGTTCCAAAATGTTTCACGTTTTGGGGGTAAATTTAAGGGGACGACTTGTGTGGGGGTAGACACAATGGAAAGACCACCCTACGATGATGCTGAATTTCAATCAATTGGGGGGTCTGGAGGGCACACCCCCCAGTATATAATCCTAATTGTTTATAGAATAATGTTCTAACATTTACAGAACTGAATGATTTAACCAAATCATTTCAGAGCCTTTAATCGTTTTGCAAATTATAATGGGGGTATGGGTGGGGTCTGACCTCAGAAATGACTGATTTGAAATTTTATTTTATTTTTGACTTAATCTTTTTATTATCCTCATTTGGAATCATTTTTATTTTTTAATATATTTTCCCATTTTACTAATTTTATCACCTTTTTTTATACATTTAAATCTACTTAGCTAGATCGTTTAAAGGAACTACTTTTTTTTAGCCATTTGGGTGAAGTAAAGATGCCTTTTATGCAGTTTGAAAATGGAATCTGTTTGTCAACAGTGTCCATTGTTGATTGCCAAACTAGTAACTATTTTCGGATCAAGATCAATTTTTAACCTTTTTGTTAACCTTTTAATTTACTTAAAATTAAAATTGATTGCGAGGTTTGTGGCCAGGCATTAGATATTACCCAGCATTTTTAATTTAGATGTTCTAAAACTAAACATGACTCAAATGAACGCCATTTTTTTAAAAATCAACATGTCACGTTTTTCTCAAAAGCCCGGATCTCTGTAGAAACTATTCTGCAAACTATGGTAAATATGTAGACGAGCAGCCCGGCCGATAAGATGTACTATTTCGTCCGTGTTCCAAAATGTTTCACATTTTTGGAGTACATTTATAGGGGACAGCTCGTGGGGAGATAAACACGATGCGTGGACCGAACTACGATGATCCTGAGTTTCATTAAATGGGGGGGGGATCTTAATTTTTATAATGTTTTGACGTTTACATAGGTAAATGCTTTAACTACAACATGTCAGCGCCTTTAATCATTTTGCGAATTATAATAGGGTGAGGTATGACGTCAAACGACTCAAACGCGCATGAATATTCAGAAACGGGTGAACGATAATATTTACACAAGATAATTTTTCTGGCCGGGCCGCTCGTCTACATGTTTACCTAATTCGCAAAACGATTAAAGGCGCTGACATGTTGTAGTTAAAGCATCTACCTATGTAAATGTCAGAACATTAAAAAAATTAGGATTATATACTAGGGGGCTGTGCCCCCCAGACCTCCCCAAATTTAAGGAAACTCAGGATCATTGTAAGGCGGTCCACACATCGTGTTTATCTCCCCACGAGCTGTCCCCTATAAATATACTCCAAAAATGTGAAACATTTTGGAACACGGATGAAATAGTACATCTTATCGGCCGGGCCATTTGTTTACATATTTACTGCGAATTATAATAGGGGTTGGGGGTGAGGTATGACGTCAAATGACTCAAACGCGCATGAATATTCAGAAACCGGTAAACGATAATATTCACACAAAATAATTTTTCCGGCCGGGCCACTCATCTACATGTTTACCCAAACTATTTACTGGTTTCGGTAAATATGTAGATTAGCGGCCCCGGGGAAAAAAAATTTGTGTGTAAATATTATCGTTCACTTGTGTCGGAATATTCATGCGCGTTTGAGTCCTTTTCGAATTATTATTCTATAAACAATTAGAATTATATACTGGGGGGCTGTGCCCCCCAGACCCCCCCTAATTTAATGAAACTCAGGATCATCGTAGTGTAGTCCCCCCATTGTATTCACCCCCACACGAGCTGTCAACTTAAATGTACGCACCGATAATCTACATATTTACCCTGGTTTCTAGACAACCAATTGATATTAGAAGTTCTGTCCCATGACATCAAAGTTAGACCCAAAACTTCTATTGATTAGTTTAGTTTCTGCAGAGAGGTCGCTATTCACTATGGTGAATAAAATAGGTTTTCCTCATCGCTATTTCAGAAGTATACCCACCACAATAAAGTAAGTAAACAGCATTTTTCATTTGGTTATTTTCGAGCATTTTGGTAAAAACAATGGCACCGGGTAGGTTTGAAATAGGACTCAAACAGGGATGAATATTCAAGCAGGGGTGAACGAAATATAAACAAACAAAAATCCACTTTTGGTAATTGTGAAGACTATGGGCAGATCGTAGGCCTAGTTTTTTTTTGGGCTATTTTGGGCTACTTTTCGTTGTTACTTTTTTAGAGATGAAATCGAAGAATTTTATGGCGATTTTCATTTTTATACTGGGGGGCTGTGCCCCCCAGACCCCCCCCCCAAAGGATTGAAACTCAGGATCATCGCAGTGTTATCCCCGCGGCGAGCCGTACCCAACAACGAGCCGACGCTCAAAATAATGGTTAATACTTACGTCAGACAGGATGGGAAATTAAGTAATAAGTAAATAAAAACACTAAATAATGTCAGGCATAGGGTAGGTAGGATATATAGAAAAGAAATGAGGGGAAAAAAAACATCGAAAATACAAGATAAACCAATTTTTGATTATTAGAAAAACACAAAAAGCCTTGAAACAAATAGAACTTTCTGATTGGTCATTTATGAAAATGAATCCAGATCTGTGATTGGCTAGTGCGATAGCAGAAAAACAATGAAAAGTAGCCCAAAAAATAAACTAGAATCGCATCTGCCCATAGTCTACACAATTACCCCACTTTTTTGGCGGAACCGCCAATCTACATGTTTACCCTTCATGTTTACCAAATAATCTAGGACTCGGATCTGGCCATACTCGCAAGATTTACTTACTTTGTTATAGACACATAATTTTTTTGTAATTTAGTAGCCTCAGTCAAAGGCACAACTTATCATGATAAACCTGAAGATCCATACCCCACGAACTGTACTATGGGTTGCTATATAGGGGGGGCATAGCCCCCACATATCCTCCCTGCTCGCTACGCTCACCCTCAGGAACAAGTAATAAAACAAGTTAATCATACAGTTGGGTGAAAACATGTTGGGAGGTGGAATAAATATTATGGGAATGCGAGCGGGAAAGCTCACAGGGTATGGATCTTCAGAATTATCAATACCATGATGCAACTGTTAAAACTAGATAGCATAAATTTAAAAAAAAATAAGATAACTCACCTCGGCCTCAATATCGGCGATTTTTTGTAAAATACTCATGTTGGTTCCGATATTACAGCTAATTCAAAGGCAATCCTTTATCCTGCCAGCCACGTTCCTAGGATACAGTGGAAAGAAAACCAGTAGTGCAAGATATTAATAAATACTTATAAGGTAGCTTAAATTATATTGCTGTGCTAAACCGTTTAATTCAATAAACTTTAGAACCAATCAAAAAATATTAGGAAAAACAATAATAACTGGAGATCAGAGGGAGGGAGATTGAGGAGTTTGCCTTCGCAACAACACTCTCTTCAGTAATATGGACATCATTTCAGTTTGAAGTCTTTCCTTTACATCGGTAAATCTTTTATTCGTTTCCACTATTATTACCCTATTTTGGTGTATCAACTGATTGATTAAACATTAGTTTACTAATTTGGCTGTGTTTTTTTGAAATTATATATATATTATATATATATATATATATATATATATATATATATATATATATATATATATATATATATATATATATATATATATATATATATATATATATATATATATATATATATATATTAGCATAACTATAACTATTTATGTTTGATGTCATTGTCATTTTCATTAGTCTATATATGTCAATCATTAATTTAAATATAAAATATTCATTATTTTTTTCTAGAGAATGATAATGTGCTTGGCTAAAGTTTTATGTTAACCAGGTGATCGTTTTCACTAAATTTAATATTGCATGACTCATGACAAAGGCTTCGGCGCAGAAGTAAAAGCGTCGTCTCCCTCAGTACTCAGGAAAGGTCAACTTCAACGTATTCATAACTAAAGGCGTTCTGGACGTCTTTTTCAATAATTTCATTGTTACAAGAGAAAGTTAAAGATAGCTTACCCAAAATACAAACAAGAGGAATAAGCTACTCCAGAGGGCAACGATATTCTCTGGAACGAAATATCATAAATCCCTGGGTAAAGCATCAGTCCTTTTCCCAAGGTAAGCCAATCATTTATCATTCTCTTTGCTCATGTTAAGTTTAACTCATTAAAAGTTCTTATATAACAACTACTACACTTTCGAGATGTTTAACTATGCATCTGCAAAGAGAAGGGCCTAAAAATCATTGGAGAGTGCTCATAACATTAACCTAACAAGATATATGCTAGTTGACAACACCGTTATTAAAAGAAACGAGGTTAATAAAGCTAGGCTAAACATCTTAGAAGCCATATTAATAAACGAAGACGAGCCGGCCATCAGCAGTCAAGCGACAAGCTGGAATCGAACATTAAAAAATATTTTTAAATTCCAGTCATCGCACTGGCCCGTTTTCTCTAACGTTGTGCTCAACCTATGCAAAATAAATACCCCTTAAAAATCGTTTTCTTTCATTCTGTCAGATCCTCACTACACTCATTACATCAGTAAATGAGGCAAGAACATATCAAAACGCTCCGAAGATAATCGAATAAGATCGAAAGCTGTCCAATTTAGTTTGGTTATACCAAACACATTTATTTAAAAGTGAGATAAATACAGGACAAGTGATCCACCATCTACAAGATGGAATAAAAAAGATAGTAAGAAGAAGAGAAAGCTGCCAAAATAAATTAATTAGGGCAAAATACACAATGGTCTACAGCAAAATTTGCATTCCAAAAGACCGATACCCAACTACACTAAAATATATATATATATATATATATATATATATATATATATATATATATATATATATATATATATATATATATATATATAAAATATATAAATATATGTGTGTGTGTATGCAGGTTCTATTGAAGTCCAAGGCTGTGGTAGCGTTATTAATTTTAACTGGTATTTTCTTAATATATCTTACAATTTTTCTTAACGAGGTTTTCGAGGCGAGAAAAAACACCCGCGAATGACATTCTTTTTCATAGATGTCTTTCGACCATGTTAGGTCATCTTCAGTGAATGAACATAAATGAAATAATTCAGAAATTGCTACATTATATATAGTATTTCTACGCAAACATAAGTATTGCAAACATTGGCCAATCATGGTGCAGGAAATTTTTAAGGGGAAAATAAACGCTACAAGAAACATATAAAATTGGAAGGCTCAGGTTGTTTGACTCTTTGTCGCTCTGATCTATTTGTCTGGCAAAGAAGGAAAATGAAGTTTGAAAACGTGCTTCTTTTTACGGCAGTCAAGTAGGGGACGCCGAGATGTCGGGAGTATGGTTTCCGGCTGAAGTTGCACGTTAATTGCCGGAGTCTTCATTTAAGTGATGACGGCTTCAGCCATCCGCAATCTTCTGCGATTTTGGAGTCTCAGGATGATGGAGGTATCCCGATTGAGTTTTTCACGGGTTAGGGTAGTGCCATGCAGAGTAGGCATGTTTTTTAATCGCGCCATCTTGCCTCTCTTCGCCCCGAAGTACGTCTAGGCAGGCGGCGAGGAAGGCGGTCACTTTGACGTACTCCGATCAGATCTGCACCTCCCCCTGCTTGATTTTTCGAGAGGGGGTGGGGGTGCTGCCGCTGACAGATCTGGTTTAGCTTGTTCCTCTTGTCCAAGTCAAGCACCTTGTAGGCGTCATGGCTAGAATTCCACCTAGTGACGCTAGGGATAACAAGCTTCTTAACCAGAGCGGATTTAATGTCATTGGTGGTAACTGCCTTTCTGTTCTGGGCGCTCCACACGCTCTGGGCCTTAGCGGCGGGCTTGTTGAAGGCCGGCCTGGGCTAGGTGGTCCAGTCGGGCACGTTCTCTACATTCCTGGAGGATAGTAGGTTCACTATTTGTGCCTCACAGCGGCGATGCTTGGGGAGCTGCTGCAACACCTCTTTCTGCTGGTTCACCTCTTCCAGTGCGTCTGCCACTAGGATGGTGCTGGTGTGCACCACATCTGGGTCCATCACGTAATGTCCTTGCTGCGCGGCATCCCGCTCGATGTTGCGGTCAAACGCGCTGATATAGTTCGCGCCATTGTCAGTGGTGGTGCGGACAACCTAAAAAGCAAAGTAATGTGTTAAAACAAGGATTAATTTAAATTATAAGTGTGAACTTGCAGTATGATTCCAAAGTCAATACAATAATAGCTATCACTTTTTATTTTTACAGACTCCCTCAGTCCTCTTCAAAGTATTAATGACAAACATACGTGACATATTTCACGTATACTACAGCATCAAATTCATACAGTATTACAAAGTAAAAATTTAAAATTTCAGGTTACCTGGGCAAATACAAAGACAAATACGCAAAAATTCTTAGAGTTTACACAGCTTTCTTTTGATGCCGAATTCGTTGTGCAGCTCGGAGATCGCCTCTGCCAGGTAGGTCCACGTCTGGCTCACGGTAATCTCCTTGATCACGAGGACGGCAGACTACCTCTTAAAGGTGAGCTTGTCCAGCCACGTCACCGTCATCCCCAGGAAGGCCCTGTTGCTCGCCGATCAGCTGTCGGCCGTGGTAGCGACGAACTCTTGTTTGGCGAGGAGGTCTGTCAGTTTGGCCTTGGCCTGGTCCACCATCACTCTGATGTCGGGGGTGAGCTTTCACCTGGAGGGGACCTTGAACTGTGGGCAGGCGTGTAGCGGTCTACACCCCTACAAATGTAAATATTTATTTTTTTACTATATATATATATATATATATATATATATATATATATATATATATATATATATATATATATATATATATATATATATAATTTAAAGAAGGGTTGGTAACCCTGACTTAAATCGGAAGATTGATACACCCACTCTCCCAAGCGTCTAAAAAAGAAGCCATGAGGCTTCATTCGCTCTGCTGTATTACATTGGTGAACAGGTCTGTAAATATTTCATTTGCAATTGTTTAGCTAAATATTTCCCAGATAGAATCCCCTATTAATGCTTGATTCTTTTGTCTCATTTACAGATCCAGTCAACTCAGTTATAATCTATTTAACAATTATCCAATCTATTTACCAACTACTATTTACCAAATCACTTATAATCCAAATTACTATTTACCAAATTATTATAATTCAATTTACCAATCTATTTACCAATTACTATTTGCCAATTAATTTACCAATTTACTTATCATCCAATTTACCCAATCTAATTATCAATCATCATTTGTTATTCTCTATTTACCAATTACCAATTATCAATCAACAATTTACTTATAATCCAATTACTTATAATCCAATTGCTTATAATACAACTACTTATAATACAATTACTTAACATCTAATTACTCACCAATCCAATTTACCCAATCTAATTATCAATCATCAATTGTTATACTCTAATTACCAAACTATATTTATCAATTGTAAATCCATTCCCGTTAACTCATTCAAATTTAATTCACGTGTAATTTTCAATCCAATCATAAACTGTTACTATATAAATTCTCCCTTAAATAATCTAACTGTTTATTCAATAATATATATTTTTCTTAACTCTTTGTATTGAATTCACGTTTTCCCAACGTCGCCCAAATTAGGCCTAAGGAATTCGTCTGCAAAATTTAGACTCGCGTAATCATTTAACAATTCATTCCCTTGAATAACGAAATATAGGTTTTTATGTTTATTGTGGTCTAGAACTGCCTAGGACATTGCCGCAATATTCATTAAAAACCTATAGGCATACGCCTCCAGGGCCTTATTGTGTTCATTGTCTGTCTCTGAGGCAGACTTCATGCAGCCAATGAAGGACCTGAATCAAAATTAGAAGTTTTAGAATAAATTTAAAATTACAAGATTTTTTTATTCATCTTATCATTTTTATATGAGTGTATAAGACATATAAATTGTTAAAACATGTTTAAGGAGTAAAATCAGAAAATTGTTAACAGTTTAAACCATCTATATTCAATTTCATGAATTTATTAATATTATTCAATCATTCAGTGTCTAAACTAAGTTTCACAGGTTTAAAAATAAAACACTTAAAAATAAAAAATAAATATATTGATATTTTAACTTGAAAAATGAAAATTACTCACCTATAGTACAGGTCGAGGCACTTCTTCTAGGAAGACTTCACCTTGAAGCTCTCCTTGATGCTGGCCTGCCTCCTAATCGCGGCCGCATCCTGGAAAGACTTGTGGCGGCCGCATTTGCTGGCTCCTTCGAGAGCTGTCTTGAGGTCGTGGACATGACCAGGGTGGTACCTCTGTTAGTGTTTCTAAAGAGTAAAACAAAAACAAATTAAAATTCATATAGTAAAAACTAAAAATAAATGCCCAACTTTCAGCCTGTTTAGTCTTTGTCAAGTAATTATAAATCCTGGTAAAAAGTTTTTAAATAAATTATTAAATAAAATAAATTTAAAGTCACCTTCAGGTTTGAAGTTGTTCCCTGCTGAATTTTGAGTGTCTTTGAGCACTTGGTGCAGGTAGCCTTGTTGTTGTCCACAACCTTGAAAAACAGGGCGATTAAATAAAATAAATTTAAAGTCACCTTCAGGTTTGAAGTTGTTCCCTGCTGAATTTTGAGTGTCTTTGAGCACTTGGTGCAGGTAGCCCTGTTGTTGTCCACAACCTTGAAAAACAGGGCGATGTGCCTCCAACTGTTCTCCTGACTGAAGTTGGAGCAGTCTGTCTCCAGTGTGGTTTTGCTCTCAGCAGACTTGTTTGAGTCCAGCGACATCCTGCTCTTGCTGCGCGAGAGCGGAATGGTCAGGGTGTCCTCCACGCCCCCCATGATGTTCTCGTTGACCGCCGCGGCCTGGTCGCTGTGCTGGGGGCCTAGGGACTTCTGGTGTGCGCCGCTTGCGTTCCTGTTCCTGAGCTGGGGAGGCATAAATCTCTCCATACTGGATGTAACGGACTCGTCTCCGTTCGATATCAAAAGTGTGAATAAAACTCCGTCTTCGACAAGGTCACTTCTTTTGCACGCTCTAAATTTTGTACAAAAATTGATTTCGAAACAAAATTACGAAACGCACAAACAAATGCTAAGTTGAATGTACAAATAAATGCTAACTAGCAACAGGCAAGTGCGCACAAGTAAGAAGCCAGTGCGCACGAATACATGATGAAACTTGTATGAAAGGGCTAATTCACGAACTTTAAGCTTGATTTATCGTTACTTTATGAAACTAATCGTCTAGATATCATATGAATACCATTATAACGTAATAGAAATACTAAATGCAAATATTGATGGTGCAACTTATTGTCGTTGTGGTCCGCAATGGCAGGAAATTGAAAACAGAAGGATTACTTCGAAGCGTTCACAAGTGGTGGCAAGGGAGCAGTGCAGCAGAAGCTTGTTCTCACGACCACTGGTGCGGCGCATCACTTAACCGATATGAGACCCGTACGAAAAACCAAAACTAAACACGTATGAGTATTATACCTACTTTAGCCTTGTAAAATATAACCTTTTTATTATATTTGATTTAATAATTAATCATGATATTTTACTCATTATATTATGGAGAAATACGAAAGTGTGAATAGAGTAGAATAAAACGAAAAAATATTGGGTTGAGGAATAAGTTCTTGCTGTTTTATCAAATTTATTCATTACCATTAACAATTTTAGAAAAACTTCATTTTTAATTGATAACAATATGCAATTTAATCAATAATGTATTCTCCGTTGTTATTTACGACTTCTTCTCAACGTTCAACTAGTTTTTCGATGCCTCTGTAACAAAAATCCCTGGATTTTGACTAGAAGAATTCGTCTAACCAGTTTCTTAAGTCCACATCAGTATTGAACGAAACGCCGCGCAAATTGTTGGAGAGCGATCGGAACAGATGGAAATCCGATGGAGCCAAGTTTGGCGAATAAGGAGGATGCGGCAGGATTTGCCAATTAAGCGTTTGGATGGCGTCTTTTGTCATATTGGCAATGTGAGGACGAGCATTGTCGTTTTTCAGAAGGACTCCATAACGTCGATGAGGTCACTTTTCACGAATATAGCTTCGGGGAGTCGATACATTTGTTGAACGTAGAGTTCTGCATTGACAATCTCGTTTTTCGCAAGGAGCTCATAAAGAATGATGCCTTCACAATCCCACCAGACACACAGCATCGTCTTTCGTGGATAAAGTACTTGCTTTAATCACGGAAGTGGTTCTTTATTGGGGCTAAGCAATTGTTTTCGATGGTTCATGTTGACATAAACACCCACTTTTCGTCGCAAGTTTTCTAAACACACGCGAATTGTACCGCCAATTCTCTAGTCGATTGACGAGGATTTTCATGCAGAAGCTCGTTCAATCGATCTTTATTCAACTTAATGGGGCGACCAGAACGTGCTTCGTCATTAAGATTGAAATGACCGTTTTTTAAACGGGAAAACCACCATTGAGCTGTCCTTTCTGATAAAGCATTTTCTCCGTACACAGCACAAATATCGCGACGAGCTTTGGCTGCGTTTGCATTGTTCCTGCCTCGATTGAAAATGAATAACAAGAAGTATCGAAAATGCGCCTTTCTTTCAATTTCGCATTCTATTTTGAGGGTACAGAACAAATATTAAATTAACACAATTTTTAAATAAACCGCAATGACTTATTACTCAACTTCAAGACGTAGCCTAATAGTCTACGCTGTTAAGAGACGTAGCCTAACCTTTGAAAATTTTGCTCTCATTATTTATTATTGTTTCTTAATATTGTTTCGTAGGCTGGGTAATCAGGTGATCGTTGCTTCTTTTAAAGGTGAAGGAAATTTTGAGCTGAATTCACGAAGGCTTTATTAGGCCGGGGCGTGGACTTGTCTTCAAGTATGCATATAAAATTAACTGCCGATAACTCTCCCCCCCCCCCCCCCAAAAAAAATGCACCTCTATATATAGTTATTATACGTAAACATAAGCTATACAAAATATAGCCAATAAGGATTAAGCAGGTTTTTAAGAACAAATTTATGTGTGATTTATTTTATCCGCTTTAAGACAAATTTTACGTTTTTAAACATAGACGCTGCAATAATTGGCTAATCAGCGTTAACATACATTTTAAGGAACACTTTACGTTCACTGATTTTCAAATATAAGCTTTACTGAAATTCGATCAAGATTTATATTTTTAGCCGCTCAGAATTTTTGGACGAAATGTAGTTGCTATTTACATGTCGCTACCAAGTAAAGGAGGTAACTGTTCAGGTGGTCCGAAAAAATGCCTTAGTTCACTAAAGAACTCTGAGGATCGATTTAATGTTAACAAATTAAGAACTTCATAAGACTTCAAAATTCTCATCTTTGAGGTGGTTTAAGTCAGATACGATTCTATAATGTGGTTCCAGCACCACAATCGTATAATCCAGCTTATCTAAGCAATCTTAAAAGATTGCTATTAATCAGCCTTTTTTAAATTTTATCCCTGCTTTCGAAGATAATGGAAAAATCGCTTTACACATTCTAGTCCGGACAAATAAATCAATTATTATATTTGCAATAAAGCAATTGTAATTATGCAGTTAAGAAGCCAATGCTATGGCTAAGGCTAACCAAAATCTGCATCAAACCCACAGAAGGAGGTCTTCTCACAAACCATTCTCTTCGAAAGCAGGGATAACATTTAAAAAGGCTGATTGATTGATAGCAATCTCTTTAGATTGCTTAGAAAGGCTGGATTATACGTTCTTCTCTCGTGATTGTGAAATGAGCTCCTTCCAAGGCTCTTTCTCTCTCTCTCTCGCTCTGTGTGTGTGTGTGTGTGTGTGTGTGTGTGTGTGCGTTTCGTTTTAAAGGGCGTGATCTTGACTTGTCCATGGTGTGAACCCAGTGGTCTAGTTCGTTCGTGATTTCCACCCCTTGGGCGGAATTTCCGACAGTTCTGTGTGTCTGTTGTGCCTACACATTTCCAATAGATTTAGCTTTATTATCGGCAATTGCTTGTTGCAGGTCTCTGTGAAATTGATCTGGCCAGAGGCTATATTATTTGTTCATTTGCTTATAAATGTTGCCAACACGCGTATATTATGTTCGTGTGCGATCCCCGTATTTCTTCATGTGGTCACCTTTGATATCTTTGTATTTGTGGGCTTCCGCGCGATTCTAAAGATCGCTTACCTCAGATCTATTTGTAGATTTTAACATATATATTGTTTAATTTCCTAATTCTCTTTGGTTCTTTTTTTATTAGATTTGGCCTATTATTTCCTTAATTTACACACATAGCAATAATTACGATTTGATAAAGCTACCGAATGCCCATTTGTGTAGGTCTTCGCTGGGCCAATTAAATTCTGTAATTTGGTGCCAGAAGCCTACCTATTTTATATAACAAGCCCTACAGGATTCTCCTGCCAGTACTAAAGTTACTGAAATATAACTCATTATAAATACATAGGTAGATACATATTAAATACATATTTCAGGCAGATCTAATGTCTAACAGAATTTTTAACGTTCGTATATGGCATTGATATTCATAAGCACATACATCTCTACTCAACAAAACGGGCCTATTCATAAAGACATTTCTGACATATAATACACAATAATATATAATTTATCTTACAACTGGGTATCGTCCCTTTTTTGACTGTTATACAAATGCTATAATAATGACACAGTACATATAAATAGTTCGATACGCAAGAAAGCTATAGAGTAACGAAGCGTGTTTATATTTAGACCTCTTCCTCTTTCATTATAATATGCCGCTGTAATATAATGACTACAGAAGGATTCAAAAATATAGGAATGACGGGTTCCTGGCAAACATGAATCGTCTCCCGGAGCGCGTGAAGACGTCTAGCTTGCCGGTATTTTCTCCGGTTCCTGTAGAGTTGTCTCGTGACTCCCTTTGGCATCGTTGTCTTCTGTCCCATGCATCCCAAAAGGTGAGGTACAACCAGTCTTCCTATTGTTCTCTACCTGAGTCATCGGTCGTTGCTGGTTACCGGCAGGATATTACTATGAGAGGGTTCAAGGCTTGCCGGTTTCAGTCTGTCCACTGAGACAGTGTCCCTCTTGCCATCAGGAAATTCCAATTTGTAAACCTTGCCGTAGCGCTCGATCACCGGTAAATGGCCAGAATATGGTGCTTCCAGTGGCTTGCGAACGCGGTGTATTCGGACCCACAAATGAGTTGCGTCACGAAGATCTTCGGGTACGAAAGGCTTGGGCACCGAGTGCAAGTGCGCTAGGGATGCCTGCGTGAAATTGACTTGTGCCATGGTTGAGGCTAGTTTTTTAATAAACTTTGAATCGGTATTCGATGACGATGGCGAAACATAGGGTATCGGGCACATGAGTTTGGTTCCCGTAACTGCTGTGAAAGGCGAAAACCCCGAGTCATTAGGCAAGGAGCGAATGCCCAAAAGGATAATTGGAAGTGTCACCAGCCAGCCTTGTCGACGGGCCATTATGGAGCCCTTCAGAGCCCTGTGTGCCCTTTCGACCATCCCGTTCGTGGACGGGCGGTACGCTGTGGTGCAGAGACGATGAAAATCAACGTGGGCAGAGAGTTCCTTGAATAGGTCGGATTCGAATTCGGCGCCTCTGTCGGTCACTACGTAAAGCGAGATTCCAAATCTGGAAATCCACACGTCAAGGAGAGCCAACGCGACTGTTGCGGCATTTAGGTCCGGAATCGGTAACGCTTTGATCCATCTTGTAGATGCCTGGATGCACGATAGTAAATACCGATTGTGCGAGGGGTAGGATTGTCCAGGCAGTGTACACGGTGGAAGTGGTCTAACTATGTCAATATGTACTGTTTCGAATCCTGAAGAAGAAATATCAATTTGCAGGGTCGGGGATTGCGTGTGGCTACTGATCTTGGAAGATTGACATGGGAGGTATTCCCTTGTCTAGGAGCGAATATCCCTGTCTATACTAGGCCATAAATATCGAGATTTGACAAGAAGTGATGCCTCAACTCTAGGATTTGACAGATTATGTAATTAATTGAAGATAGTCTTGCTGCACGCCATAGGGACAAACAGTCGTGGGTATCTTGATGTTGCTTCACACCATAGTTGAGCTTCCCCGGGAAAAGGGAAAGATCTTAATCGCGAGCGAAATTCCTTCGTTTCTTCGTCATCATCCTGCGCTGCTGCCAAAGCTCGGAGGAAGTCGAAAAAGTCAATTTGGACCGAATTGACGTTCCTCGAAAGACAGTCAGCTACTACGTTGTCCTGACCACGCACGTAGGTGATATCGCTGATACATTCCAAAATGACTGTCCACTGGCGTTGCTGCCTTTCCGTTTTTGCACTTAATGGCGACGGAAATGCAGATACTAATGGCTTTTGGTCTGTGCACAAAGTAACATGACGACCTTCAATCATGTGCCTGAAATGGATAACAGTAAGATACGCAGCTGGGAGCTCTCTGCCGTAGGTGAAGTATGCTTGCCGTGTCCGGCTTAGCTTGCTCGAACAGAATACCACCGGTCGTGGCGACCCGTTTAACATTTGGTGCAGGGTGGCACCTGGCGCGTATTAGGAGGAATCTGTCACCAACTGGTATGGCGAATCATTGGGCGGCCGGTGACAGAGTTTGACGGAGTTGATTAAGGCTGATTTAGTATTCTCATATGCTCCTCGTGCCACACCCTTCCATTTGAACTCACATCCCTTAGGGCAGCCGGTGACAGAGTTTGACGGAGTTGATTAAGGCCGATTTAGTATTCTCAAATGCTCCTCGTGCCACATCGTTTCCTTTGAACTCACGACCCTTAGGTTTAGGCGTGCACGCTCCGTCAACGGGGCTTCAATTGCGGCAAAATTAGGAATCATCCTTCGGTAGTATCCCAACATGCCCAAATATCGTCGTAGTTCCTTGTAGTCCTTTGGTAAGGGCATGTCTCGAATTTCCTTCATTTTCTTGGTCGCTGGGCAAATTCCCTCCACTGAAATGTGATGCCCTAAAAAAAATCAATCTCCTCCTTTGCCAGCTCGCATTTCTTCAGGGATATCGTCAGATCTTTTTCGACTAGGATTTTGAAGACTTGATCCAAATGCCTTAAGTGGTCGTCCATATTCTCCAAAAATATTAGGATGTCGTCTACATATATATATATATATATATATATATATATATATATATATATATATATATATATATATATATATATATATATATATAAACAAACCATAATCTCGAAACAGGTTATCCATTTGTCGATGGAATGTGCAACTTGCATTCCGGAGGCCGAATGAAAGCTTCACAAACTCCCGTAATCCAAACGGCATTATCACCGCAGTCTTGTCTATGTCCGCCGGGTTCATAAGGATTTGATGGTACGCACTAACTAGATCCAACCTTGAAAAAATCCTTTTGCCATGGAGGTGTTTTGCCACACTTTGAATTCACAGCAATGGATACCTGTCGGGCTTTGTGATCGCTTTGAGCGCTCGGAAATCGCCGACCCCCCTGTACTCACCGGGCGACTACTTCTGTACTATGTGAATCTGCGACGCCAATGGTGATTTTGACGGGCGCACAACTCCCTCCTTCATTAATGTGTCGAAAGTTGCTTTGGCGATTGTCGGTGAAGCACTACCTGTCTCAATTGTGTGCGTCACTGAGTTTGGCGAAGATGGGGAGGGATTAGCTGTTGCGAGACTGTACAAAGCCTCATATTTTTTCCAATATGGCTTTGCAATGCGGTTGTATGTGCTATAGGTCATTAATAATTAAAGCTATCACCTCCGCTTATTTTTCACATCTGATACGGGTTTGGTTTGTTCGTCGATAAGTATGCCACGCGCACAGTCCACTAAAGATTAAAATGCCTCAGAAAGTCAATTCCTAATAACGGTGAAGTGGTATCTGCGACCATAAATGACCACCTGAATGATCGGCGGAAGCTAGGGATAACTATATCCATGTACTTTTATTTTGCCGCCATTACCCGTCGTAATATTTACATTGGACTCGCGCAATTCACCCGAATTTACCAATTTAGCTGGAATTATCGACACACTCGCCCCTGTATCAATTAGAAACTCACATTTATCTTGATTCAGTTTAGCGGCGATGGTGAAAATAGATGACATACCAGCGGCTGCACTTGCAATACCATGCCTTACTAGTTTTCCGCCAGGGCTGGCGAAGATACCTGGAGGAAGGTTGCATCTGCAAGTGTTCTCCTCTCTTTAGCCACCTGCACCAGGGTTTGCAGGATTTCGCACTCACCAAAGTACAAATGTGAACGGCAGACTACAGGTGTTTGGTTCCTTCGAAAAGGTCGCAATCCTACCGGTATATTATAAGCACTGTGATCATTATTTGGCTGCATAAAATTTTGACGGTTCCCATTAGGGTACGCACTCATCGACACTGATAGCGCACTACCCGTAGAATTCACATCATTTATATAATTATCACTTTTATCATTAGGATTAGGAATACACATATCAGACAAAGAAGTAGCACTATGTACTAAGGATTCACTGCTATCATTAACATTAAGACACTGTGCTCTATAGAATGACATTAGTTCATCCGCAAGCTTTCCTAACTGGGCTAGGGTAAGTTCCTTTTGAGGAACAATTATGGATGCGATATTGGCTGGCAGGGATTGCATAAACTTGTGCCTCACGAGTTCCTCACCAACTCCTACCTGTAGAGCAGTTCTCCTTAGTTCTTCCAAATTGGTAGAAGGTCGACCGGTGAGCGTAGAAGATGCAATGAGCTCCTCGAAAAATTCGGGTTTCGTCCTCTCGAAGAGCCCAATCACCTCAGTCCCCGAAGAGGCTCACCATTTTATGGGGAAAGGGTATATATATGAGACCGGGTGAATTTTACCAGTTTATGTGTTTGTGGGGGAGGGAGTGGAGACACCTGGTTTATATGGTGGTATTGGTTACAGACTTTATGAAACCCCAAAGTGCTCATTTTTGAGATATCATTTAATTGTCTCATTCTATCTTACAATTTTGACCACTCCATATATAAATTGGGGACTTCAAACAGGATTGATAGCATTTGGGCGCGCCCTAAGCCACTCTGTGAACGATGTTCTGGAATTTGTAGGAGGATATACGTGTATGATCATACGGGTCTAATTCACTCGCAAAAAAAAATCAGTTTCTACCTGTATGTGAATGATGCCAGGCGTTGTGCTCGTCGTAGACCTTATAATGCATTAAATAAAGAGGGCGTGCATGGTGCGGATTAAGTTGTAGGAGTCTGTGAAGTACTGTAGGTGTTTTAATTAAGTGAAAATGGGTTCTTTACGAAACGGCTCTAGTTGCAGTAGGTGTTTTTCGCCTCAACTCAACTGTGCCTACTTTTTTATATCAGGTTTTGGTCGAAGATGGAGGACAAAGCTGCCGGGAAGCAGTATAAGTCCCCCGTCTTTCGTCGGAGATTCCCCTCCCCCCGCAGAAGATTAATATGTATACAGGTTGAAAAGAATTCTGATGAAAAAGGAGTGATAAATTGTATTTGTATTATAAAAGAATTTTTTTAATGAGCGACAAATAAAGCTGGATATGAAGCCAGGTGTGTATTAGTGGAATTAATATGTGTGTGTGGGAGGGGGGGGAGGATATATGTATATAAAGGAGGGGGAGGTACGTAACACCATTAATGAGCGAGCAGGGAGTAATTTCGTTTGCCTTCTTCGCAGCTTCTAAGGTACCGCTGATAGCTCTCATTTCGGAGTGAGGAAGGAGTCGGAGAGTGTGGAGCCGAGGAGAGACCTCTGTATAGCGTGATTGTGCAAACCCTATTTGTCCTTCTCACTGGTCCGTCGTTCACGAAAAGAACACGAGGACGGGACGGACCTAGCCAGACGACCCCCCCCCCCCTTTCCACCACTCGACACTCAACAAGAAGAGCGAGAGGACTCACTTTTAAACCAGCGAGAACTTTAAAGAGACCACCCTGGGGCAGATTAGTGACCGCAAAGCCAAGGTGGCTTGTAGTAGTGGTTGGGCCAAAACCACATTTGAATGGGAGAGCGAGCTTACAAGGTCGTGTGTACCATTGTATATACATATTTCCTTAATTTGTCATGTACGCTTAATATTTGTCTTTATTATTCTGTACATATTTTTTTCTGGATATTTGGGGGAGGGATTGTATTGGGTGGTGGGAATATAAATATATATTGAATTTTATGTAATAAAGAAAATTGAGTATTCACGTTTCCTTGAGCCTCCTTCCGATCTAGCACGCGTCTCACGACTGAGTGAGCAGACCCTTGTGGCGGATAGTTTCCGGCCGGAACCCTCCAAAACATACCTTGGCGCCCGAATAGGGACACGAGTAAGATTTGAAGAGGACCAGAAAAAATTGTTGTCCATTTCTTTTGCTCTTTTAAAAAATTATAATAAAAGGAAAGATAAAATATAATAAAATGGAGGTGAGGGGTATGAAAGTATGGAATTGGAGTTGAAGCGATTGCGCGATGTGTTGTGTCAGAAAGACTGAGAATGCGCAGCTAAGAGAAAAGAAAGACTGTTTGAAAAGGAAAATGAGGGAAATGGAAGCTAGGATGAAAGAGAGAATCAGGGATAGTTAAAGTCGGATTGAGGAGAAAAAGTCAGTGCAACTGTAAATGAAAATGGAGAATTGGGCAAGGTTAAGAGAGGACAGAATGGTGAACAGAGTGTAATTATAGCGAAAGGGGCCTTAACTCCAGTAGCAGGAGTGGTCAGGAAGAAGGAAAGATCAGAAAAGGACATAGTATCATCTGGCATAGATGAGCCACCAGTCAGGCAAAGGGGAAATAAGACTTCTAAGAAGTGACAGAGGGACAGTCTAGTACAGACAAAGTCAAAGAGCATAGATTCTCTGTATTCTAATATCAATAGAAGTGGCGTATCTGTGTGTGAGAAAGAAAGTGAAAAGAGTGAAAGTGGAAATGGGGTGGAAGTGTACAAGAGTGTTTTGATAAGAGAAATCCCGAAGGTGAGTAAGTTCAGTGTGTATGGTTCAAAGGATGTTAAGAAATCTTTTAAGGAGTATGAAGTTATTGTAGGGAAAAGTTGGAGGAGAATAGTCGGTTTGGGGTGAAAGAATTAAGTGATTTTTTTAAGATCGGTTGCGTGATTTTTATAAGACTATTGCAAGCAGCAGTGAGCCGAGGTACAAGGTGGTGAAGGGGCGCATTATAAATCAGATGCAGAGGGTAAAAACTAGTGTGAAATATCGAAAGACAAACGAGTTTGAGGAAACGAAAATGGGTAAGAATGAACGAATTGATTTGAATACTCATAGGCTTGAAACTTTAGCAAGGAAGAAGTTTGGTGATGATGGGGTAAATGATAATAAGGAGTAAATGAGAAAGTTCTTGAGTTCCCGAGTGATGTGTGTGAATATGTGAAGAATGCGAGAAGGAAGGAGAAAATGCGAAGGGTGGGGGGAAGATTACTATAGCATGATGTTTTGGAAATTGTAGAAGATTGTGAGTTTAAAGGGTATGGTCGAGGGGGAGGGTCAGTGTATCTAGGAGGAAGGAAACATAAAAGTGGTGTTCCTGAATTCCGAACATATAAGGAGGTATTAATGTCTAACTCAGTGGAAGTCATGGCCAAGTTCCTGGAGGAATATTTTGGCCAAGAGTACCACTTAAAGGAGCAAAGAAGGGTTTATAGGGGTTCGGACCAGGTACAAAGTCGAAGTGGTAGTGCGAGGAGAAGCAGAGGTAATAGTAGTATGAATGGTAATGAGAGGAACTTTACAGGTAAAAATCGTATGAATGAAGGAAACGGGAATGTAAGCAGAGTGGATGGACGTATGAAGTAACAAATGAGGTGTTGGGAGTGTAACAAGGTTGGCGGTGTGAGAGCAGAATTTCGCCTGGTAGAGGGGTCCTGTTTTTGATGTGGATAATCAGGCCAGCTTATTAAGGATTGCAAGAATGCCAGAATGATCCGGTGCTACCAGTGTGGGAAGATTGGATATTTTGCTCGAACCTGCGCCGAAGGTGGAATAGGGAATGCAAATGGGCATGGAGTATTTGGAAACTGTGGGCAGATGGGACATTATGTTAGAATGTGTGCTAGCCCGAGGAGCGTGTTTGAGAAGTGGGGTGTAGTTGATACCTGACTAGGTTGTGTCAGACTGTAAGGAGACCAGAAAATGTAAGTGGGCAAAATGAGAGAACGAATCCTGTGACTACTAGGGAAAATATGAATCCGGAAAATTGAGTAGTGAGAGGGTCCTTTCTGTGGAACTCTATGGTGTGTAGATATTGAATGTGATGAATGTGATAGAAGGGTTCTCGAGACGTGGAGTGTATTGGGTGTGAGAGAGAAGGTGAATGTAGGTGAGAGAAGGTGGATTGTAGTTTGGCTGGATTGGTAAAGAAAGAGGTGCCAATTATTGTCACATTTAAGGAGAAGGTGTTAGTTGACACTGTTCAAATGATAAAGGATGAGTTATCTACACGATGATGATGAGAATATGTTTGTTCTGAACGGTGATAGTGCGAAATATCAAGTACGAATGGTTCACATGTTTTTGATGGGGTGATTGATCTAAAAAATCTAAGGGTGTGCGTATGTAAGTGTTGCCTTACTGACGAAAGAAAAGTTTGATAGGGATACGGGTTGGGATAAGTTGGGTACATTGAGTGCGGTGGTGAATGTTGAAAAGGATGTCCTTGTGGCGAATGCGAGCAGGTTTTCTGGGAGCGTGTCTTTGGAAGATTGGAAGTATGAAGATTTAGTTGCTAGAGTGAAATTGGGGAAAGGGCTGAGTGAATATGAGAAGCAGAAGATTTACAGGTTGTTGTGGGAGAGAAGAGGTGCCTTGAGCGAGAGAGATAAAGATTTCAGTAATTCTCGTTTACCAGAATTTAATATATTGTTGACAATACCAACGGCATCGTCATTCCATCCCCCTGTTGCTCAAGAGATAGAAAAGCAATGCGAGCTTTGCGAGGGGTTAGAGAAGATCAGTGTAATTGAACCTAAGTGAGAGTGCGGGGAATAGCCCAGTTTGGAAGTTTGCGAGTTTATATTGATTATTTTATAGCGTGCGAGAAGTGCAGGCGAGCGGCTTAAAAGCTTCGTTTGAATGAGTCATTTTGGAGACTCAGTATGGCGGAGCCGATTCGCCGCTGGCTAACAGTGGTCCAGCGACGCGGGAAGCTGTTCGCAACTCACCTACGCTAGTATTTTTTCTTTGCCCCTTTTCCTATTCCCCTCTCTCTACAATGGTGCCCAGACCCGGGAAGTGGAGCGTTAACCCTTGGATAATATTTCCAAACGGGCTCTCTTCACTTCTTCAAAATACGCTCCGCTTCTAGGAGGGGGGTTGTATAGCGTACGAGAAGTGCAGGTGAGCGGCTTAAAAGCTTCGTTTAAATGAGTCTTTTTTGAGACTCAGGATGGCGAAGTGGATTCGCCGCTGGCTAACAGTGGTCCAGCGACGCGGGAAGCTGTTCGCAACTCACTTACGCTATTATTTTTTCTTTGCCCCTTTTCCTATTCCCCTCTATCTACAATTTAAAGGGGAATGAAAGATAAGTTTCCTATGTGTGTATTTTCTGAACGTGTGTATGGCATGCATGGAATGAAAGGGTTCACAAAAATGGATTTGGTACGTGAGTATTACCAGAAGCCTGTGAGTGAGGAGAGCCGGTAGATAACAGCGCTCTCGACCGCTAAGAGGCATTACCAATTCCAAAACTTGAGCTTTGGATTGGCAAATGACCCGGCTGATTTTCAACGTGTGATGAATGTGACTTTGAGTGGATTTCCGAGTAAGAGTATGCAAAGGGTTTTGGATGACATTGTGGTAATGAGTGAAGGCGTTAATGAGCACAGGACTGTAGTGAATGATGTAGGGCGAAAGTTGGAAGAAATGGAAGTAAAAGTTAAGCTGTCCAAATGTGTGTGGTTTGCAGAAGAAGTAGAATTTTGAGTACATATGGTGAGTGCGACAGGGCTGCGAAAATCTGAAAAGTTTACAGAGAAGGTGAGAGATTATCCGAAGCCGAAGTACTGTTAGAGAATTGCATGTGTCGTGGTATAGGAAGGACCGAGTGATAGCAGTTCGTACGTATAGGCTGATTACGTACTTCAAAACTCCTTGTTTAAGTTTTCTCTCTAAGAGTGCTATATTTTTAATTAGATTATGATTATCTTTATAATGAATATTATTATTACGTTAATCTTTGAGGGTTCCTAGTGCTCTGCTCACCGTTTCGAGGATTGAATAAAAAAAATTCCTAAGAAAACTAGAACTTTAATTAAAAACATGAACCAATGAAATTTAACACACTAAATACACATAAATGAATTCAACAAATTTAAGTGAGGCTTTCTACATGACATACTTTAATTTATAGTAATGGTTGACCCACAGCTCACTTTAATCTTAAATGCAACTGACCTCAACGAAACAGATACCAGGGGCTTAAATACCTTACGCGATTCCACGAGAAATGGATTTGAGTCTGACCTTATACTCAATAGTTGTCATTTCAAGAATGTTGTTTCCGGGCCGATGCGTGGATCAGCGCTCAGATGGGCTCGGGCGGGAGAAATACCTTAAAGCCACATAGAACTTTGGAGCGTGTGGCAGATGGAGAGACGCACGCCTTCTGGAGAAAATAATCTCACCACGGGATAGGGAAAGAATGTTTCTTCTTCTTTTAGGGATTCTCTGGGAATAATTCACACTGGCGAGCGATGAGCCAATGCGTGAATCCTTTCACTCAGGGGAATGCTTGAGGGAGTTCACTTAGGGGTATTCCTCAAGGGCGAAGACTATCTTTGTGCTTTGGGATACACCAGGAGAGGGGGATTTCCTCTGACGAGAGTTAGTTAAACTTGCTTCTTACGAGGGGCGCTCAATAAGTTTTGCAATTCGGATATAAGGAAACGAGATATAAGGAAAAGTGTTTTATTATTTTTCAATATAACTACCCTCGACTTCAATGCACTTGTGCCGCTTGTCCCTGAGGCCTCGAATTCCCGACAACCAGAAATCTCCCGACTGCTGTTCAATCCACTCCTGGACGGCGAGCTGGATATCTTCATCGTCCCCAAACCGGCATCCACGCAGTGCAGCCTTGAGCTGGCGGAATAAAAAGTAGTCGCTAGGGGCCAGCTCTGGACTGTAGAGGGGATGGTTGAGCTCTTCAAATCCGCACTCGCGCAGGGCAGCTTGTGCAACTCTGGCCTTGTGGACTTTGACGACGTTGAATTCGATCATGGGGCGTGAGGTTTCAAGGGACTCAACGGGCAGAGAGAGACCTTGGTCATGGCCAAATTGTCGTGGATGATGTTGATAACACTTCCATGTGATATTCCAAGTTCCCGCTCGATTTCTTCGACCTTCATCCGTCAATTTTCGAGGATCATTTTCTCCACACGGGATACATTGTCCCCGTTGGTCACGTCTGACGGGCTTCCTGGACGGGGTTCATCTTCAAGGGACTCACGACCATGGCAGGACTCCCTATTCCAGCGAGCAATGGTTGCATAGGAAGGGGTGGTGTCGGTGTACACTGCAATCATGCGTTCATGGATCTCTTTTACATTCTTGCCTTCCTTGGTCAAAAATTTGATCACTGCGTGGTGCTAAACCTTCTCCATTGTTTAAAAATTTCTGACTGAGGATCTGCGATCAGCTACTGCTTCTTAAATAGAAGAGGCAGGATCGTGCGGCTGCAGGTCCTGACTTGTCTTAACACCCCCACAAACAGCCATCCACCTTCCTCTGTTTTGCCCTACCGATTCGCAAAAACTTATTGACCGCCACTTGTAAATCAAGTTAACTTAAAGTTCAATGTGACCACCAGGAACTGGCTCAAGGAGGAGCTTCTTTTTAGTTCCTCTCGTTGGTTTGCCGGGCTCTTATGCCTGTTTTCGCTGTCTAGATCTCTCTAACGATCTACCTCTGACAGGCTTCTAAATTCGGTTTGACCACCAGGAACCGGCTCCGGATGAGTTTCTTCTTAGTCCCTTCTGTTGGTAGCCGGGCCTCTTGCCGGTCTTAGTCGTCTTCTTGACTCACGTAATCTACCTCGTTTTTCCAGATTTATTTGATTTTATTCTTCGCCACCCTACTGGGGGTAGGGGAAGGAGGGGGGGATGCGTGGACAAGATGCATTACGTCTCCTCCTCTAACGGGTTTTCTCAGCGCGTCATTCAGCTAACCCTAAAGGGGAGCTTCTGACTTTAGGACGACGCTCCTCTAATTTCGCATATGCGGTGAAATTAAATACCAACTCTTAGGGGAAATCTTGCTGTTTTAACCGATGTTTTTCTCGGGTCCGACCTGAGCTGATTAGTGCATTATGTGGTCTGGGACGGCCGTTCAGATTCTCTTCGAGACGCGGGGCAAGAGGGAAGATTAAGTGGTCGGGCAAAGTCGCCAACCCAAAATGCCAGGACGTTGTGGTTAAAGACCAGAGGATCAATTGTGAAGGGGAGATATCGATTCCCTTACATACTCTTAGAGCGTGGATTCCTTGGTTTGGTTGAATTTGTAAGAAAGTTTATGGAAAATTGTTCAGGAGTAATGAAACCCTTAAGTGGATGGACAGGATTAAATAGTAACGTGATTAAATGGAATGAGTCTATGAATGTAGCATTTGATAAGTTGAAAGCATTAGTGGTGAAAGGTGTAGAGCTAGCTTTTCCTGATTATAGAGAGAACGTTTGTATGCTTTAGGTGTATACGGATGCAAGTGGTTATTCTATGGGTGGTAACTTAATGCAGGATCAGTTTGAAAGTGGAGTGAAAAGGAAGCGAGTGATAGCGTGAGTTATGGAAAATAGGGAAAGTTTTTGTGTTGGGGATGTAGCAGCTCTGCAGCTATATATATATATATATATATATATATATATATATATATATATATATATATATATATATATATATATATATATATAACATTTATATTTTTTTTCCTAATTTATTTATATTTGGAAAAAAAGTCGGATTCAAAAACAATTGGCAACATTTTGGACAACATTTACACGCACGTACTAACGCTTTCAATTATTCCACATGGGAGACAAAATTTTCACGTGTTGTCTCGCTATTCACCAATTCAAGGTCAGTTGAATTCTTTCTTCATTTAATCCTTAGGTTTTACAAACAAAAACACAGTCTAATTCCTTATATTTCCTTTCCAGACTCTCATACATTTTCCCTTTTAACCATCGTGGTTTTAATTAGTTACAATTACATCTACCCACAATTCCTGATTTTATTTAGTTACAATTTCATCTACCCACAACTTGTGATTCTATTAGCTACCATTACAATCACTCCCAAATTATACTTTCATACAAATTATTTATTTCATCATTCCTGATTCTAATTAGCTACAAATTACATTGACCTCACTACCCCTTAAACAAGTTGCATATAAAAATATTATTATAATTACCATTTAACTAATTGTTCTTGTCATTATTGCCCATTGTTATTATTCCCATCTTCGTAATTTCAACTAATTACCTCCGTAATTTCATTCACGACGAACTATACTGTAAAAGGTAGGCCCTCGTATTCCAATGCCTTCACTTTCTCATCATAGTTTACGGTGTTTACCGCAGGTGGACCCACTTCGAGGCTACCATTTTTGGCCTAAGCTTCTGTAACTTACAGCCTAACTTGCGTAGGGGACGTGACTCATTTCTTTCCCTTGTACCCTACTTTCCTTTACCCCCTCGAACTGAAGGAAATAAGTTGGGTCGTGAGGCCTCTAATTTTTTTCTATTTCGAGGATTCTGCCTTGATTGCTCCGCTGAATCGTTTTCCGTCAGTTACATTTGACGCTGTTCATTTCTGGAGATCCGTACTGGATTCCTTCGTGCAGCGAGGATTTTTTTGCCATTGATTCCTGCCAGCGTTGTCGCTGCCCCTCTGTCAGCTGCATCGAATTGTGCTCTCCCAGTTACGTTTGCAAGTGTTCTCCTTTGGGAAGCCGTTCACACGTGGTACGTGAAAGCTCTCCCCCAGTCACCTCGCCATCTCCTCTTTGGGAATTCTGTCATCTCGAATTCCTTCTCTCGGATCGTTGGGCCTTTGAATCATCGTTCTCTTTTTGTCTCGACGCCTTTCGCTCCGATATCGTCGTCTGTGGGCTTCTCCTCGCCGCATACCGTCATCGCATTCACCCCTGTAGACTTGGGTCGAATTCACTCATCGTCGCCGAGCCTCTTTCACCTGGGTTTCCGACGTGGGTTATTGGTTCACTGGTGTAGTATCAGGTATTTTGGAGTATTTCTTTCTTCTTACGTCCCTTTTAAATTAATTAAGTTGTATTCATGTAACTTTGGACCTTCGGGTAACGGACGTAAGACACGGAGGTTATTCCGGGAACACCTGTCACTAGAATAGCGTAGCCTATTTCATCTTCGACGGTGCGTGTCGTTTCGGCTTTAAACAAATTATTCATAGAACCCAATTTTGTATGCGCGAATATCTATTTTGGTTAGAACGACTTTTGGTCGTTAGATGGTGATAAGCATTTGTGACTTTTCTTATTATTTGATGTACCCCGGTATATTTTGTTAGCAGTCAATTTATTTCTTTTTGATTTTGATGCAAAAAATACTGTTATTACTTTTATGTGTGTATTCATTTAACCCCTTGCGGATACCTCGTAATTTAGCACCTTCCTGATAAATTCTGGTGAATTTCTGGTAGGCCTTTAGATCCCTGGTCTTCTATAAATTTCTTAGGGGATGTTATTTGGGCCGTGTGAAACAGGTTCCGCGATAGCCTTTACATATACATATATATATTTTGTAACTTATTCAAATTTGTGTTAATTTAACCTAATCTAAATATTCTACATAAATAATTCCTTGTAATCTATAATAATAGTATATATTTTGTTATAAATCCTTGCTTTATTTATTCATTCCAAAACTATTTCCCGTAAAAGTTGTTAAGCTTAAACTCGTCATTCGCCGAGAACTGGAATTTTCTTCAGAATAATTTTATTAAATAATTCTCTCATTAACATTTATAGAGTATAAGTTAGTGTGTATTGTGCTATCTAGGCTAGAGTTTTATGCATACGTACTTATATACGCTATAGGGATAATGTGCTGAAAGAGATTGAAATAAAAGGCAAGGTGAATGTGGATAAAATGAAAGAGAAGTTTGAAGGTCCATTTGTGGTAAGAAAGGTTTGGTCGAATCGGCTAAGTTCCCTCAAATTCCTCCTTGAACGCCCTCTTGAACCTAAACCAAGAACCAGAAATTACCCCGTCAAGCAGAATATTCTTAAAAATAGAAACGATCCTTAGAGGTAATTTCTGGGCTAAGACAATCGTTCTATGGTCCTCAGGAAATGCCTGGTGTTGAAGGATGAACTTCACCATTTCCCACCAGCCAATGGGATTTTTTGAGTTGAATGGCGGTAGCTGAACCATAGAGGGAGTGGGAAGCGAATGCGGAAGAATGCTTTCGTGGGAGGCGAAAGTGATTGAATACGTCGTCGTTATTACTGGGGAGGATGCTTGGGTCGTTGTCACTGTGCCCGAAGTTAAGGCGTAACTTGGGGCTACGTTATAATCTATTTATAGAAAAATAAGTGTGTGTGTGTGTATGCACAAAATTTGAGAAAAAATTATTTAAATTGGTCACTCCTTGTCTTTATTATTGTATATATAATTAATTTACGAAATTGCTAAGGGAAAACTTAAGGATGTTAATGTAAACTTAGGATTGAGAAACGATCACGCGTCGAGTCACTCGTGAAAATGAAAGTCCACGCGAGAAAAAAATGAACTGAGTGAGGCGGAATGCGTGGTCCGAAAAATGACACACGTGACGGTGCAAATTAATTTATTATTACGAATGAATGAATGGATGGGAGATAATTAAACTAGTCTGGGCACCATTTATAGGTTGTTAGGTGATTATTGCGCCAATACACTAGATAGCTCAAGTAACAATAACCTCCAAATCTATATTTTGTTATTCAAGGGAATGAAGGTAAATGCGAACGCGAAATCTGAATACCAGCAGACGAATTTCGTTAGGCCTAAATCGAAGACGTCGTGGGAATACGTGAATTAAGAACAAAGAGTTACGAAAAATATATATTATGAAATGAACAGTTTTGATTAAAAAGTGAAATTATACAGTTTATGATTGGATTGAATTTTACGCGGATGAATTAATTTTGCATGAGTACATGACAATAGAGTTACAATTGATAAATATTAAATATTAAAGATATTATAAATTGGGAAATTAATTGACACTTAATAATTGATATAGATATTAAAGAGTAATTGGGTAATAGATAATTGATAGATAGTAACTTGTAAATCAGTAGTTTGGTAAATATATTGACAATTTAAAAAGGTAATTGATAATTTGCTTGGTAATTATTAAATAGATTATTGGTGTGATAAATAGATTATATGTACAAATGGATTATATGGATTAAATTGGATACATAAATAGATTATAACGGAGTTGGAAGGGTCTGTAAAAGATTGAATGATATAGCTAGTGCATTAGAGGGGAAGCAGTTGGTGTTAATTGAGCTTGGAAGGGGAAGGTGTAAGAGGAGACGCATGAGGAAGGATAGATAGACGGAACAGTTTGGTGAGAGTCAGGTGAATAAGTTTTCTGGATTCTTGCCAAATCAGGAGAAAGGATTCGATGGAACATATAGCATTTGTAAGTTTCCATTGAAAGAGTTTGAGTCTATGTTAGTGAGTATAAATGAGATGAGTGTACAATGTTCCAGATTCAACGAATGCTATGAAAGAATGGCAAGGATTAGTGAACGAAGTATAAAAGCTGGTTCAAGATTTGACTGGGATTAATCAGGAAGTGTCAAATGTGTATAAAAATGAAGCGCACATAGAAGGTCACGCAGACTGACGTGACAAAGAGAGGACATCGAGACAAATGACTGAGACGTCAATGGGCCCTGTTACTAGGAGAAAAAGCGGTGTAAAAGAGTATGATTGGGAGATAAGAAAGCGTTGGAATGGTTGTGAGAGAGTAAATAGAGAATCAAGTACGAGATGAGAGTAGATAATTGGTGGAAACTGAGGACACGGTGAGATGAGGCGAACTTAAGATGAAGGGATGTAGTTTGGTTTGTTTTTTGTTTTTTTCGCCTCAACTCACCTGTGCCTACTCTAATGCCCACCTTTTATTTCAGGTTTCGGTGGAGGATGTAGATCAAAGCTGCCTGGAAGCAGTGTCGCTCCCCGTCTTTCGCTGGAGACTGATTTTCACTCTCTCTCCCCCCCCCATAAAAGATTATATGTATACAGGTTGAAAAGAATTCTGATGAAAAAAAAGTGAAAAACTGTATTTGCATTATAAAAGAACATTTTTTTTAGAGTGAATGACAAGTAAAGATGGATGTAAGGCCAGGTATGTATTAGTGAGAATATCATTTGTATGTGTGGGTGATATATATGTATATAAATGAAATGGGAGACGTAACACCATTAAGGAGCGAGCAGGGGTAATTTCTTTTGCCCTCTTTACAGCTTCTAAGGTACCGCTGATAGCTATCATTTCTGAGTGAGAAAAGAGTCGGAGAGTGTGTAGCCGAGAGACCTTTGTGTGGCGCGATTTTGAACCTATTTGAGATTCTCCCTGATCCGTCGTTCGCGAGAAGAACACGAGGACGGGACGGACCTAGCTAGAAGACAGAGCTCCTCCCTCCCTCCTCCACCACTCTACACTCAAGGAGAGCGAGATGACTCACTTTTAAGCCCGCGAGAACTTTAAAGAAACCGCCCTGGTGCAGATTATTGACCATAGAGCCACGGTGGTGTAGCAGCTGACATCTTTGCAAGCTTCTACAATGTTCGTAAAGAGGCAGTTGACAATATCCCATCTGAGAAAATTATGCACCTCGCCTAAAATACATTTTTGTACGACCTTTGATACCAATACGGTTACTTTAAAATCAAAGTACGACTCCTGCCAACCACCAACCAATCAAACCTTTGTACAGCCTAATTCGAAATTAACTAATCAGAATAGACTTTCCCGTTTCCCGAGACCAGAGCGCCTTTTAACGAACACTTTTAATCCATCAGCGCTCCATCAAGTTCCCCTGATTTTATAACTTCAAAAACGTCGTGGCAGTACTATACTTTATTTTATATAATTCCCCCATATATATATATATATATATATATATATATATATATATATATATATATATATATATATATATATATACATACAGGATGTCCACAAAGTCTGGGTACATAGGGGATAAATACATACCTTTAGAACAAAACAATATTATTTAATTATAATGTTAAAAAATTATATTTTCAATATGATTTCCATTATTTGCAATGCATAATTCGATGCGCCTTGCTAAATTCTTGTGAACTCGATTGAATAGGTGTCGAAGGTTAAATTCATCGGCGATTTTGCGATAAGACCATCCTTCTCGTTCACTTAAGAGTACCAACTCGATTTTTTCTTCTTTAGACAGAGCCATCATTCGATCTAGGGAGGAAAAATAACATAAATAAATAAAATATTAAAATTCCTATGTACCCAGACTTTGTGGACACCCTGTATATATATATATATATATATATATATATATATATATATATATATATATATATATATATATATATATATATATATATATATATATATATTTGTTTTATTAATTTTTAATAAACCAAATAACTTTAAATTGAGGCGTAGGTTGTGCCTCGTTGATCACTTGAGGATCGGCTCTAAGAGTCCTAATCTTTATTTTAATTCTAGTGAATACATAGAAGGGGTTTCTTTCTTGACTTTATCAATTATTGCCACTTTAACTCGTTCGAAGATAATTAAAACGGTACTTTTACTGAAAAATTAGACTTTAATGAACATGAACCATCTCATTTAATAACATAAAACAATTACTAATCTAATACACTTAAACAAAGAGAAAATGGGCTTACTAGGTGAGCTCTCGCGGCTCCATTCGAGATATAATTTTACGGGGGGGAACAATTTTAAGTTAATATCGTTGTCCTTGGCCAGACATCAAATAAACTAATTATTATGCACGGGGACATAAACAACAGGATTAATCTTTACTCACATAAGGTAATGGAGATTGATTAATCGCGCCCAGTTAGATTATCCTCGGAGATTTTTGATCGGAGTTGGTTGTTTGTTCGCTAGATGGCACTCGACGACTTGCCTGGTGAGGGTGACGGGTGACGTCACGAGGGATCTTGGGTAGAGACGACTTCAAGCTAAAACTTAGCCCTTCCACTTTGATTCCGGACGAGATGAAATCGTTGTCTTCTTTTTATTTTTTTCTATCTAGTTGGTGTTTTTCCAACTCAGCTAGAGTAAGATTTAGAGTCCTCACACTGGCTAGCTTGATACTCAATCTATTGGGCGCTCGAGCGGCGCCGAGCTTCCTTGGTACGATCTGGTTTCGGACAAGGACTGCAAAGTTCTCCTTAACTTGCAGAAAACTTTCTACCGGTGATTTTTTCTGTTTCTTTCTCGAACTCGAAAAATCTCTCAACCGGTGACTTACTTGTCTCCTCCGTTAGACGAACAAAAAGCCTGGTTTACTCGGGTCAACCTGTTATATACACAGATTACTCCCGCGGAGGTGGGTGGGGAGGTAGATAGAGGGGGGGGGGGGACTCGGAGAGAGTGTAATACGAGATCGTCAGTTTGCACTTTTGAATGGGTTGTTTATAAGTGCACCCTCGAAGGGCCTGCCTCTTGAGCTGAGGTCAGGAATCAGTCTCGTATCATTTACCCTTTTGCCCGTTCTCCCATGTTACCGGAGAACATCGAAGGGGCAAAGCTAAACCCAGATGTCTTTAGTTATTATTTCCTTATACTTGATACATATATATAGCTTATTCCTCTTAACATTACAATCATCGGCCATTTCCCTATATTCAATATATATATATATATATATATATATATATATATATATATATATATATATATATATATATATATATATATATATATATATATATATATATACATATGATGAAAATTAATGCAATATCGCAAGAAAAGATGAGGAATTAAACCACATTCTCCGAAGACAATTTAATTCAGAACAGTTTCGGTGTATCTCACACCCTTTTTCAACTGACACTGGGTAGAAAATATAAGAGAAGTGCATATAAGCCAAACACAAGATCCCCTCTTTTTTTACCCCCCATTCACCTACTTGTGGCTAATCTGGGGGGGGGGGTTAGGCCTAAACATATTGAAGGCCTGACATTTAACTATTTTGTTTATATGCTTTCTTATTACAGGATTAAAAGAAAATTGACCCTCAGATAGATTTAAATTAGGAACTGACGATATCAAGCTCGATTCTACGATTCTTCTCTTGACATAGTTAGCTGTTTTATATACCATTTTACTTCCATTGAAATCGATTTATGATTCTTGTCTCTAACATGGCAAAATATTCCACTGCTTTCGCTGCCCACTCTAATATCTCTTTTGTGTTCGTACAATCTCTTGTCTAGATTTCTCCCTGTTTTCCCTATATAAACTTTATGGCAATCGTTGCATGGTATTGCATATACTCCTATGTTATGATGTTCTTTGGGTTTCCTGGCCATCATCAATTGGTTTTAAGGAATTATTATATTTAAAGGCTAGATTAATACCCGCTTTTCCAAATATGTCCTTTAAACTATTTAATTTATTATTAAATGGCAATGTTATACATTTGTTGAAGTCGTTAGTGCGGGAAGGCTTATTACCATAGAATGTTTTCCTAGCTGCAAAATGGGCAGACGATATGAACCAATCGGGGTAATACAAATTAGAAAAAATGGTCCTGATAATGACAATTTCTTCATCTAAATAGGAAGGATGACATATTTTGTATGCTCTAAGGAAAAGGTTAGAAATTACCGATTTTTTAACAGTATTATCGTGAAACGAAAAATAATTTATATAGGCATTCGAGTGGGTTGGTTTCCTATACACGTCAAGTTTTAATTCGTGGTGATCTTTATTAATGAGGACATCTAAAAAGGGTAATCTATTATCATATTCCCATTCATATTTAAATTTGATGGAGACATGCAAATTATTCAAATTATTAAAAAAGGTATCAAAATCATGGCCATTAGGCCATACAGAAAATACATCATCAATGCACCTTAACCATATAAAGTTAGGGGGAGAAATTGTGGGAAGTAGTTCAGTCTCAAAATATTCCATGAAGAGACATGCCAATATCGGACATAAACTATTTTCCATGCTAAGGCCAAATATTTGTCTATAGAACTCATTATTTACTCCAACACATTATCAGAGAGACATAATTCCCCATATATATATATATATATATATATATATATATATATATATATATATATATATATATATATATATATATATATATATATATCCATTATATTCATTAACTGTATATCAAATTCAATAATTTGCCATATTCCATTATATATTGTTTAATAAATCTTATTAAATTTATGCGTCAGTGATTTTGAAACCTTCTCGGCTGAATTAGTTATCCACCCTCACGTTTTCTCTTTCAACTCATTTTTATCTTTAAATATCATTAAGCCAATCATCACAAAAGCTATATTGGCTTGTAGTAGTGGTTGAGACAAAACCACATTTGAGTGAGAGAGCGAGCTCGAAAGGTCGTGTGTAGACCATTGTATATACATATTTACTTAATTTGTTATGTACGCTGAATATTTTTACCTTAGTCTGTATTATTTGCATTTTCTTGTTTATTCCGTACATATTCTTTTCTGGATATTTTTTTTATTGTATTGGGTGGTGGGAATATAAATATATATTAAAGTTTTGTGTAATAAAAAAAAATTGAGTATTCATGTTTCCTTGAGCCTCCTTCCGATCTAGCACGCGTCTCACGAGTGAGTATGCAGACCCTTGTGGCAGGTGGTTTCCGGCCCAAACCGTCCGCGAAATAGTCCTGGCCGCAACATAATACTTTGTGTGTAAACTATATTGCTGTAATTATTTGTATATTTTGTTCAATTTTGGCTGAATTGAGTATCACAGAGCATTGTAGAATGACCAGAAAATAGATAGATGTATTCAATGTGAAGTAATGATGCAGAGTGGAAACATTTCCTTGCGCTCATTGACTCTTTCGATCCTCACTTTATCAAACCTATTTGATTGCATATTCTTTACTCTTAAATCCCTTTCCAAAATTCCTACTTAATTTTGTTTCCGTACAGCTTTCTGGTGGCATTTATGTGAGACCATAAATAAAAAATTAAGAAATGTTTCTCTATATATTTGATGCCCCCACACCACCAGACATCGCCGTATGCTTAAAATTAATGTTTCTTCGACTTACATCTTATATGGTGTATCTTGTCTTAATATTACCTATAGAAACAAACCACTGTACATATCTATCATCAATTTTGTTCATCTAACAAATCAATATGTGAAAATGCATTAAACACTTTTGAAACTTCTTGATTTGGCGTGACAAAAGATTCACACCAACCCTCTGCTAAAATCACTGCTTCCACCCCTATCCCACCGTGACCGTTTCCGATAAGCCAAAATGGCCGCGTGCCTACACTGAGTCGTTAGAATCACAAGAAGCTGCAAAAATGAAGGTGGTCGTAATGCCGTCTTTAAAAATTCCTTAAGCTGAGCCTTAAAGGAGGACAGCACCAAAAGATCTTCAGCTCCTACGACCCCACCCAAGGCTTGACTGGAGGGCTCGGAGACGTTGGATCCACCAAAGGTTGGATCCCTGCCTCCGAAGCAGCACTGCCCGCCGAAGCTTTCAAGGAGGTGGGAGTCTAACCTTCTCCGATAAACCTTAAAGGAGTCAGTGCCTTCAGCCACTTGTTTGGGGAACAGCGCCCGGAATTCTGCTTCCGCGAAGAAGAGCCCCGCATCGCCTCATAGCTCTGAATGGAGGACATATCCCTTTAATGGAATTACCGACGATCAATCCAAACCAACTTGGAGAAGCTAGGGAGGCTCGTCTAGGCCCATTCTTCATTAGTTATCTCCTTGCAAGAGACTATCTTGGGCGTGTGCCCCTTGTCCACCCTCAACGACTATAAGGGTTTCGCGAATCCCCACCACCACAGGATGTGGGCAGAGCATAAGGCTGCATGATTTACGTCCGGCATGATATCTCTGTTCTTCTCTTTGCTTTAAATACCTCCTTTCAGGCAGTAGCAGTGCAGCTGTACCTGGATAAAAGGTATACTGTTATATTTGCGTACATTCCACGGTCAGTCGACTTCGACGTGGGGGGATTCCGCCGCACCGTGGAACGTTTGCCATTGCCCTTACTACTTCTCGGGGAGTTGAACAGTAGACACCCCCTCTGGGGAGACTACTCAATCAATCCCAGAGGTCAGTTCCTTGCCGACCTGATCGACGAGAGGGGAATAGGTGTCCTAAATGTGGATGAGTTTACGCATCAATACCTGAGAACCACTTCATTTTCCTGCTTTGATCAATCCTTGTGTTCCCTTGATGCACGGGATAATTTGGGGTGTGAGGTGGTTGATGACCTATATGGTAGTGATCACTTTTCCCTTCAAATATCTTTTTCTGGGCCGCTGCCGCCTGAAGATCTTCAAAGTGATGACTTGGGCGGGTTCGGTGTCTGCATTTTAGGAAATGACTGATATCTTTTTCTCAGTCGTGGAGTTTATGTCGATGGATGAAGCTGTTTGTTTTTTCTCCCACAACTTCCTCTCCTTGGGCCTAACTACTACTCCTAGGACGTCTGGCTGCATTACACGCCAACTGTTTCCGTGGTGGTCAGTCAAGTGCGAGACGGCCCTAAAACAGAAGCGGTATGCCTATATGCGCTATAACGCCGCCGTTCTAGCATGTTTTGGAGCATGCCCGGCGTTCTTCTTGGCGGACATACGTGTTCTCATTTAACGGGAAAACCCCTCTAGCCGAGTTGTGGAACCGACTCAAAAGGTTTCGGAGCAAATTCTCGCAGGATTCTCCTCCCGTGTTCTAATGATAGGGACGGCAATCTCGAACCCCGCGACCATGGTGAAGTCCTCCTCGACTGCTTTGTCCGCATTCTCTTGACGTTATGCTGCTCCGCCAGCATTCAATATAAGTCGTGAGGTTGCTGAAGGTTGACGACTCTACTTTGCCCCAAAGGCGCAGTACCCTTCAACAACATGTTTACATTGATTGAGTTGCATTCAGTTCTCATTTCATGCGCAGACACTGTCCCTGGTCCCGATAATGTCCTGTATGTCATGCTTCGACACCTTGGTGACCAAAGCATTGCATCTCTGTTAGATTTGTTCATTATAAGTTGGAAGGAGGGTATCCTCACAGACTAATGGCGAAAGACAAATTTGATAGATTTTCGCAAACCGGAGAGAGATCAATCTATCCCGGCTGGTTCTCGCACAATCTCTCTAACTTTCCTGTGTGCAATTGATGGATAAATTGGTAAGTCTTGACTGTCATTTTTCCTGGACACCTGTCGTACGCACAGTACGAGGTCTGCAAGTTTTACTCCTTTTCGGATTCTATATGGAATGGAAAATGCAGTCTACAAGGACTTCCTTCGTAAACAGCATAACGCCAGGGTGTTTTTCGATCCGGAAAAGGCCTATGATACCGCATGGCGATTCAGGATCATAGAGACTCTCCACACAATGGAGGCAAGTGGACACCTCCCAAACATATCTCTAAATTTTTTGCTAGATCGTCGATTCCGCTTACCGTTGGGGTAGACTTTTCTGACCTTATGGAGCAGGTAAACGGTATGCCGTTTACCTGCTTAGTGTCACACTCTTTGACCTGTGCATCATGGTATCACTTAGCTGCTGCCACCTGATGATCTCACTACTCTGTAAGTAGAAAACCTTTGGTTCTCTTTTAGTTGGCCCAGATACCAACTCTGGAGCGTCTACTCTAACAGCCATTGAACCCATTTCTCTCTCTGCCAAAGCGCACAAGTTTCGGTTGCCTAATACTAAGCTGGTGCATTTCTGCCGGCATCCACAGCTTCCTTAGAAGTGGTAGATTCGTATTGTTTCCTTGGTCTTGTTTACGATCGATTCCTCACCTGGGAGGCTCATATTCGCAGCATTAGTCACTTGTACTCACGCCATGGACATTCTTTGTAAAGTGACGTTCGACCCTTGGGTGCGCTGATAGAGCTACTGCTTTGCTTTCCACCGATCATTTGTTCGTTCAAAGCTCGACTTCGTATACGAGTTTTATGCATTCCATGCACCTACTATAGCTCATGTGATGATTGGTTTAATGACGAACTTGCCTAGGATAGCAGCCATTAAACGTTGCTATATGAATTTAAAGATAAAATGCGTTGAAAGAGAAAACGTGAGAGAGTGTAACTAATTCTGCCGGGAAGATTTCAAAAGTATGACGCATAAATTTAACAAGATTTATTGAACTGACAAATAATGGAATATGGCTTAATTATTAAATTGGATAATACGGTTATTTAATTGGATATTATGGCCAATGAATATAATGTGTATTTTAATGAAATAATATATATTGAATATAGGAAAAAGGCCGATGATTATAATTTTAAGAGGAATAAGCTATATAAGGTGGATATTATAGAGTGAATAAGATATAAAATATTGGTTAAATAAAATATAGTTAAGCCACAGCTAAGCTAAGCCACAACCTAAGCTAAATATATATATATATATATATATATATATATATATATATATATATATATATATATATATATATATATATGGGGGGGAAGAAATTGTATAAAATATAGTAGAGTACAGCCATGTCATTTTTGAAGTTATAATATCAGGGGAACTGGAATTCAAAGAAAAGAATTACACTTTGAATATTTTTAGACCTTGTATACACTGATGATTAGGGAGCTAATTTTTAATGACCTTGATGGAGCGCTGATGAAATAAAAGTGTTCGTTAAAATGCGCTCGGGACTCGGGAAATGGGAAAGTCTATTATGATTGGTTAATTTTGAATTGGGTTGTACAAAGGTTTTGATTGGTTGGTGGTTGGGAGGAGTCGTACTTTGTTTGATTTTGAGGTAACCGTATTGGTATCAAAGGTCGCGCAAAAATGAATTTTGGGGCGAGATGTGTAATTTTCTCAGATGGGAAATTGCCAACTGCCTCTTTACGAACTTGGTAGGATATTGCAAATATGTCAGCTGCTACACTACACAGGCGCGTATCCAAACTAGACTCCTAGTTTGAGAGTGAGGGAATTTAGGAGTAGAGGGATAGGCGAAGTAATGGGCAGGAGAATGGTGTGCCTCACATCTTGTGCTGGAGTGCCGTCGTTGGTTTCGTCTTCGAGAGGATGAACGGCGCAGGTCGCTCCGTCGACTGACGCGGCCATGCATTCGCTCGGTCCCACATTGGAGTGTTAGTTTTCGCATCTCTCCCTCTATCATCTCCAAAGAGGAAACTAAGTCCTGTGATGAATGTGAAAATGAGGCGTTTCACGGGTCCGGCCTATTGCCAGAAGGCGTCGTTGGTAACCGAGCCTGCAAAATACAGGGGTTAGAGGCAGGAATGGGTCATTGTGGGACAGTCCCCCAGTTTACATAAGGATTGAGATATATTATCTATGCTGCTTTGGCGATTTCATCCACGCTCTTGTGATCACCAATCATGATGAGGGATCTAATGTGGTAAGGGATCCCGCGCATGAAAATCTCCGTTAGGAACGAGTAAAAAATTCCTGACTGAACGCCGTTCGCTCTGACCAATTTTTTGAGATGTTCAAGGAACCGCGTAGGACGCCTATCACCCCTTTGTTGAGTATTTAGTAGTTTCCTTAAGTCTTAATCCAGGAATCTCCCAGATTCAAGATTGAAAGCTTGCCTCAAATCAACCCCCTCCTCTATGCACTATTTCTCCCACTTTGTAACAAAACTCCCCGAAACAAAGTAAAGATACTTATTGGAACTTTTTGCGTGATGCTTATTATGCGCTCTTGATCGGTTATGGCTTGATGTTCCATTAAAACCTCGCAAAATTGAAACGACGTGATCGGATCAGTCGCATCAAGAGTAGAAAGTTTGATTGAAGTGTGCTTGGTGCCTCGGGCGCTGACATCTTGGTTTATTGCTGCATGATGACTAATTGCACGGGTGACGCACATGTGGTCGGGAAAGTTGAGGAGGCCTGGCTCGCTAGCGTGGTCGAGGTTGTTCGAGTTAAACATCGAGGCTTGACTATTCATAGCTAAGTGATATGTGTTTTTGAAACTCTTAGTTAAGAAAAAATTGGGGAGGTTGAAGTAAGATGAAAACAAACTTACAGTGAAAAAAAAAAACAGGTCTGGGCGTAAGCCGCGCAGGATTCATAAATATATATACAGTGGCGGCAACAAAAAAAGTGACATGTGACAATTCGGGGAAAATGAAACAGAAAAATGTAACTTACATATTTTATTATGAATATTTCATGAAAGTTAATACTTGGTCATGTTGCCCTTGCACTTGATGACCATCGTAAGTCGATTGGGCATTGATTCAACCAGGTTTGCGAAGTAGGTGGGGTCGATCGTAACCTAGATCTTCTTCAGTGATTCTATCAGGTCCTTGATGCTGCCGGGTGCTGTCTCTTGAACTTTGGTTTTCATGAGATTCCAAGAAATCTCAATAGGATTTAGGTCCGGGGAATTACCAGGCCACTCCAAAACACTAATATTATTATCATTAAAGAACTTTTTTACTAACTGGAACCTGTGAGCAGGGGCACGACCATGCATGAAAAATTCACACTGATGAATTTCCCAAAATGGCAGCATGTGCTGCCTCAAAACTTCGAGATAGTTAGCCCCCCTCATGGCTACATTCTTGGGAAGGAAGTACAGACCTCCTCTACCCTTGTTTCCACTAAAGGCACCCCACACCATCACACTATCAGGGTGCTTCACAGTTTTCACGGTATATTTTGGGTCATACCGAGACACATTGCTGGGACGACGCACGATCTTTGACTCTCCTCTGACCAGTCTAAAGGTGTTCTCATCACTGAACATGACCTTCTTCCAATGGGCAGCTGCCCAATGTTTATAGGTCTTGCAAAAATTGAGCCTTTTCATCTTCATAGCCTTGGTAAGAAGTGGCTTCTTGGCAGCGCGGCGAGCCGGTAGGCCTAAGTCCTTCTGTAAGCGATGACGGATGGTCCTGAGGGCGACGTTCTGGAGGAGGTCTGGGTGTTTTTTCTTGATTGAAGCGGAGGTTACAGAAGGGTCTGACATCACTTCACGCCTTAGGATATTATCAGTCTTTGGAGATGTCTTCCTAGCTGCACCAGTGCCCTCATTCCTCTTTGGTATGGTACCTGGTGGCAATAACTCAGCTGCCCATTTTAGGCGATAAATCGTATTTCTTGAGGTTCCTAAATCTGCTGCTACATCAATAAAAGACTTTCGCTGCTCAAATAGGGTCAAGGCACAGCTTTCCTCTGTCATAGAAAGCTTTTACTGCCCCATTGTATCCATTTACACAGAAGTTATTGCAGGTCAAATGTAGCTACGAATGCAGGAAATCAGCACGCTGGAGCGCCGTACACTAAAACCTCACTGTACGAGCTCAAACGAGACACTTGAGTTGCAATAAAGCGCAGTTCTGTTGTCTTAGCTCAGGAGAGTCGTCCGTTCGCGGCATAAGCCCCGCCCCTTTTCATTGGCTTGTTGGCAAGTAAAATCGTGAAAGCGATTTTGTGTATCGATTTCTGTTGCCAATTTTCAATGTCACTTTTTTTGTTGCCGCCACTGTATATATATATATATATATATATATATTTATAGAGAGAGAGAGAGAGAGAGAGAGAGAGAGAGAGGCGGGTGAGTTCGTGGTTGCCAGGCGTAATCTCACGTGGAAAGAATATTATAGTTTTTACGTAACTAGACTTTAAACTATATTATACTTAATTAAAAACAAAACAAAGGGTCTAGGGTACAAATTATAGCTCATGTGATGATTGATTTAATGAAAAACTTGCCTAGATAGCAGCCATTAAACGTTGCTATATGAATTTAAAGATAAAATGCGTTGAAAAAGAAAAGGTTAGAGAGGATAACTAATTTAGCCGGGAAAGTTTCAAAGGTATGACGCATAAATTTAACAAGATTGATTAAACTAACAAATAATGAAATATGACTTAATTATTAAATTGCACAATACGGTTATTTAATTGGATATTATGGCCAATGAATATAATGTGCATTTTAATGTAATAAGATATATATACATATATATATATATATATATATATATATATATATATATATATATATATATATATATATATATATATATATATATATATATATATATATACGAGGGGCAGTCAATAAGTTTTGTGAATCGGTAGGGCAAAACAGAGGAAGGTGGATGGCTGTTTGTGAGGGTGTTAGGACAAGTTATGACAAGTCAGGACCTGCAGCCGCACGCTCCTGCCTCGTCTATTTAAGAAGCAGTAGTTGATCGCAGATCGTCAGTCACAAAATTTTCAACAATGGAGAAGATTGAGCACCGAGCAGTGATCAAATTTTTGACCAAGGAAGGCAAGAATGCAAAAGAGATCCATGAACGCATGGTTGCAGTGTACACCGACACTGCCCCTTCCTATGCAACCATTGCTCGCTGGAATAGGAAGTTCCGCCATGGTCGTGAGTCCCTTAAAGATGACCCCCGTCTAAGACGTCCGTCAGACGTGACCAACGAGGACAATGTGGCCCATGTGGAGAGGATGATCCTTGAAAATCGACGGGTGACGATCGAAGAAATCGAGCGAGAACTTGGAATATCACATGGAAGTTTTAACAACATCATCCACGACAATTTGGCCATGGCCAAGGTCTCTGCCCGTTGGGTCCCCAGAAACCTCACGCCCCATGATCGAATTCAACGTCGCCAAACTCCACAAGGCCAGAGTTGCACAAGCTGCCCTGCAAGAATGCGGATTCAAAGAGCTCAACCATCCCCCCTACAGTCCAGAGCTGGCCCCTAGCGACTACTTTTTATTCCACCAGCTTAAGGCTGCACTGCGTGGACGCCGGTTTGGGGACGATGAAGATGTCCAGCTCGCCGTCCAGGAGTAGATTGAACAGCAGTCGGGAGATTTCTGGTTGTCGAGAATTCGACGCCTCAGGGACAAGTCGCGCAAGTGCATTGAAGTCGAGGGTAGTTATATTGAAAAATAATAAAACATTTTTCCTCATATCTCGTTTCCTTATATCCGAATTGCAAAACTTATTGACCACCCCTCGTACCTCATATGATACATGTCTAAAGTGCCGATATATATAAAAAATAATTATTCAATTCAGTATTATACCTTAGCTTACGTCCCCAAACTTGAATAAACTACAATTCATAATTTTCTGATGTGTGAAAAAAATAGATCTTAAAGAGTTCGTGCTCACTCTTGTGTAAGTTGCTATTATTATTAAGTAACAATGTTTTTTTCTCAGACTAGTCAGAAGGAGGAATTCAGAGATGATTCCCCCTCCCCCCCGCTCCTCAATTTTTAGCCAGGATCCGCCACTGCCAGGTTTCGACGGAGACATCCGATATCTTCAGTCGATGACAAACTTGTAGTGTACAAAAACTGCACGCACACAGAGAAAGAGAGAGATAGAGAGAAGGACAAATACACATTTTGCCAGGTCGACGTATCAAAGATGGTATGGTAGGAGCAATAAAATAAGGTTGTTTGGAGACAGTTTGCGAATTAGCGGAATCTGATTAGAATGTCTGGTTTAAAATCCGACCACAGTGTAAGGCTATCGCACCTGAGTGTGAGAGCAGATAAGCAAATAGAGTAATTAAAGCTGTCTGGAATGGGAACAGAATTGGCGACAAAAGATGTTTCGCCTTAATGTAAAATTTAATAAGGTCATCTTAGCTTTAATCAAACAGACTTTCTGGGATACCCTCGCAGGTAAAAGACCCCCAAAGTAAGATACGAAGTGAAGAATTTCAGTCAATTACAGGCCAGACTTCAACCAATCACAGATTCCGCTGGGCTGACAGGTAGCTAAGAACCTCCAAAATGATGCCCCGTATAAATAAGAGAAAATTTTCATTCAAAGATCATTATCATAATTATTATTATTGACCTTTCATTGAGTGATTATTAGACTCTTAATTCACCGCATTGTGAATCTCCATTATTCTTGCTCTTTCTTGTCATTATAACTAGATTTAAAATATTCCGTTGCGCAAATTAAATCTTTACCGTAAGTGTAAACATTTCAAAGTGGTATAAGAATACAAGTGTTTACTTCCTTGCACAAAGGAGCCTTTTGCTTACAAATCTTGATCGGTTAATACCCTTCGGACCGTACCTCAAGAAACCTGTAAGCAAGCCACTTTACCAAATCCTTATCGGATCGCCTTGAAATCAAAATAAGGCCTACTTACGCCAAATCTATAACTGCCGACCTTTTGCCTTTGAACCTCAATAATTGGCTAGCAACCTTAGCCGCCGAAACCGAACAAAGAAGAAAGAAGATGGAAAGCACAGACAACCATCAAGCAAGGCAAGAAGGAGTTTTCGCGAATGCGGTGAGCATAAAACTACCTATATTTAACGAATCAGCGGTCACTGGCTGGTTCCGTATAATTGAAGCTCAGTTCCACAACTCCGGAATAAAAAAGAACGAGGCAAAATTTGATCAAGTTTTAGCCTCACTGCCCTCGGAGACTGTCAATCGACTGCCAGATGATATTTTTGAAGGACAAAACTACAACAACCTGAAGATGGAAGTCATTGGGCTTTTTGAAAAGAGCAAGCCCGAAGTTTTCTACAAACTCATAGCGTCTTCCCCACTTACCGGCTGGCCTTCACTGAATTTGGATGAAGTAAGGAGAACAGCACTTCAGTTAGGAGTCGGTGTAGATTTAGTGCGACATAAATTTATTCAGTCCTTACCGCCGAGCATAGCGCCTGTAATTGCGTCGCAAAAAAACCTATCCGTGGCCCAGCTAGGTAAATTAGTGGATAACATGATTATGTTCGATAAAGCGCAATGCCTGAGTGTAAACACGAGTGGGCAATTGAGGGAATGCAGTGTAGTGTCTGCATCTGATTCCTCTGTGCCAATTAATAGTGCATATATTAATCGTGATTTTAATAATATGCATTTAGTAGTCGTGAATCTAATAATTATGCATTTAATGAAAGTGCAGTTAATAATTGTGGACATAGAGATAGTGTAAATAACGTCGCGAATTCGTCGTGGTCAGGGCATAATAACAGGGGCTATAAGCATAATATCACGGTGGACTTACGGCCATTTAGTAGAGAACAAAAACCTATGGTGTGCCGCGCTCATATATATTTTGGTGAAAAGGTAAACACAAAGTCTCAAAGAGAGGTGAGACTTTGCAAATGCAGCCTTCCTCTATGCCATATTCGCCGCTTCCGGCGGAAAACTAATTAGGCATGCCATAGCTAGCGTGGCCGCTGGCGTGCCATCTGTTTTCACGATCGCTGCAAAAATATACAATCAAAAAGGCGAATTTTTAATAGATACTAGGGCGAGTGTGTCTATCGTACCAGCCAAACTGGTGCGATTAGGTGAAGTATGTGAATCGGGAGTCAACATTTCAACGGTGAATGGCAGAAAAATTAAGGTGCACGGCGAGGTGCACGCGGATATTGCAATCCCAAGTGTCCGGCGATCATTTATGTGGTCGTTCGTAGTCGCCGATACCACCTCTCCAATTTTGGGAATCGATTTCCTGAGGCATTTTGATCTCTTGATGGATTGTACGGGCAACAAACTACTGGACTGGCTAACGAAGCTTGCCACAGCCTTGAAGATCTCCGAGAAGCCTTCAGTTGCACTGATAACTAGTGACCTCCTAAACATACCCCCCCCCCCGTGCCGTCCGATCGTGGAAATGTTTGGGGCGACGTATGGTGCCGCCTCCGCTCAGCCACCACCATCCCTACCGCAGTCAGTAGAACACACCATTGACACTTGCAGTGCCCCGCCGACGTTTGCACGACCAATACCTTTGTCGGCAGAAAAACTTAAAGTCGTAAAGGCCAGAATTAAGGAATTATCAAAGGAAGGATCATCCGTCCCTCGAAATCATACCTGCAACCATTGGTTCCTCATCTTCGTTAAAAACAGAATGCAAATTCATCAACGAACTAGCATCAACGATGGCTCAAATCGATTTCGGACAAGTATCGGAAGGCAAACTTCACTCGGTGCCTAAAACTTTCATGCCACCATCTCTGCAAGACGCGTCACATGTGTGGGTGAGAATCGATCATTCGAAAGCCTTTAGAGGCGCCCTATGAGAGCCCTTTCCAGTGATCGAACGCGGTCCCAAGGTTTTCAAACTAGAACTCCCGAACGGCAGGAGGATCACTGTCTCTATTGACAGGTTGAAACCGGCAAAATCGCCCGCAACCAACAAGGGCAGGTCTTCCGCGGCCCAGCGTCGCCTAAGGTCACGAGTCTGTTATGAGCAACTCGGCCAAGAAACACATAGGAAGAAAAGGCGACAGAAGAAAGGAGCACCAAATCCGCACTATGTAGCGCTTCATCGGAAGCGAAGGAATCCCCGAGAAAAATTGTGAAAACACGATCAGGGAGACGGGTTTCATTTGCAAGAAACACAATATACAAATATTATTGAACTTTGCAAATTGTATATATATACATGTGACATTTTTAATTATTATCATTGTATAATGGCTTAGATATATATTTGTGTAATAAACATTGTAGTTTTGAGGTTAGATACCAATTGTATATATAGGATGTAATTTTTGTATCGTACGCACTTCGCGGACTAAGAGGGGACGTGTGTAGTGCACAATAATTTCACACACACAAAGAAATTGTCACGAATAGTAGTACCTCAAAGGACATCGCTGACCATACCGTGGAGGTACTATTTTTAAAAAGCCCTAACTTATAGCATAAGAGAAAGTATAGCATATATGAAGGCTGTCCCCGTCCACCTATTCCACCCGCATTTGCGGGCCAGAAAGCTAAAACGATACCTGAATGTACTGAACAAAAAAAACACAAACAGGAATTTTTTATATAGAAAAAAAGTTGAAACCTATCTACTTTACTCAGATCTATACAAGTCTATACAAGTCGAGATTTGAACTATTCGACTGAGGAACTGTTCACCACTTCTGGCTGTAGACGGTTCCACGTTCCGCAGATTTTGTACGATAAGAAGTTTCCGCAAATGCTAGTATGGAATTGCGGTAATTCCAGTTTGAAACCATGGTTGCGTGTAGCATTTTCGTTCAATGTGAACAACTTTCTGTAGTCTACGTTTTCAACTCATCACATTATCTTAAAAGTTTCAATCAGCTGGCTTCTTTACCGGCGCGTCTCCAAGGAGAACATCCCCAGTTCTCGTAGCCCATATTGATAACTTTTATGTCTAAGGGAGGGGATCAATTTTGTGGCTCTGCCCTGTACCTTTTCCAGCAGTTCAATATCCTTCCTCAGGGTTCGGGACCAGAATTGTACGGCGTATTCAAGGTGTGACCGATCTAGATAGTTGTACAAGGCGAGAACAATTTGCTTATTTCGGAAGCGAAAATGCCTCTTTATGTTCCCCCAGCATTCGCTGGGCCCTCTTTTCCACCTGGAGGCACTGCTTAGAGAACTTTAGATCACTGCTGATTAGCACGCCTAAATCTTTCTCAAGGTTAGTGGTATCTAGTTGTTTGGCTAGCAAGGAGTAGTTTTCCCAAGGGTTGGCATGGCCTATGTGCATTACCTTGCACTTGTCAAGGTTAAATAGAATCTACCACCTTTCTGACCCCTCGCCTATCATGAGAAGTCTATTTTCAGGCGTTCCACTCCTTCTCACGAGCTCACACTACCTCCTAGCTTGCTATCGTAGGCGAACTTGCCTATCGAACATATTAGTCCTTCGTCTATATCATTGATGTAGACGATGGACAATAGAGGCCCAAACACTGAGCCCTGGGGCACCACGCTACTGACTGACATGCATTGCGAGGCTATCCCGTGGATGTTTACTTGTTGCCTCCGTCCCGAGAGCCAGTTTTCTATCCATTCGGCTACCTTGCCGGTAATGCCAAAGGCGTGGACTTTATTTATCAACATGCGGTGTGGTACCTTATTGAAGGTTCTTTGAAAGTCCAAGTATAAGATATATACAGCTCGACTACAGTCACACTCGCTCAAAATGCCGTGGAAAAATTCTAGTAGATTAGTGAGAACGGTTCTTGCGAAATCCGTGCTGAGAATCCAAGATCAGGTTGTGCAACTCTAAGTGCTGCACTATACGGACTGCGATTATTCCCTCGAGTAGTTTGCCTACGAAGGATGTCAGACTAATTGGCCAGTATTTACCTCGGCATTCGCCGTCCCCCTTCTTATAGATGGGGGTTACGTTTGCTATTCTCCAGTCTTCCGGCACCTCTCCAGTTTCCAAAGATTTTTTGAAAATGGTGGTGAGGTGTGGAGCGCCCTCTTCACTAACTTCTCGGAGGACTCTAGGAAGAAAGTCATCCGGACCTGGAGACTTATACGGGGTGAGGTTTCCTAGTCTGACTACTACTTCGTTTCTCTCTAAGACTATTTCGTATAGGTTTTCACCCTCTTCGAGATGAACCCCCGGCCTTGGAGCTGGACCGTCAACTTCCCTCGTAAATACGGAGGCGAAGTAACCGTTCAACACGTTGGGAATATCCATAGGTGGGCGCGATAACGAAAAATTGTATCACGATAACCGATAAATCGATAACGATAACCTTATCGGCGATAACCGATAATCGATAACTGGCGATACATTTATCACCCGATAAGGTGATAACGGATAAATCGATAAATCCAAAATTATAATACAATATTGATTATTGACTATATATAGCGTAATTTTATAATACAATAGTAAGAATATTTGAATACTGTTTCTTAGTTTTTTACCTGCTGAGGCTCTCCTTCATCTCCTCATAGGTTTTGAGGATCCTCCTCCCAGCTCGGACCTACCTATTTCTGCCTCCAAGGCACGCCTGGCTCGCACTTGTGCTAAACTGGAACCAAAAACTGAAATTATCGATTATCTCTAGTTTGGAACCAAAGGTATAGGCGATGCCGATGAATCGATAATACGGAAAAAATATATCGGATAATTTATCGTTATCGTGATAAATTATTGCGATAACGCCCACCTATGGTGATATCTGGTTCTGACTTCCGTAACACGCCATTGTCATCTCTCAGCGGTCCTATGCTATGGCGAATCGGCTCGCGGCTATTAACAAGCAGGAAGAATTCTGCCTACACTTTTCCCTGTATTGAAGAAGCCTTTCTTCATTACGGTTGGCTTTCCAGTTATTGTAGACAGTTTTCCTGTTCCTTATCACTGCGTCGATGCCTCGATTGAACCATCTCGGTTGGAGAGGCTTGCCACTCCTCCTTATGCTGGGGACAAACGTGGACTGTTGGGTCATCAAATTTTCTTTAAACTCTAACCATTTGTCCGAGGCTTCTTCTCCTGTTGCGGCCCAAGCCGATCTATCGCATCCCGAAAACCCACAAAGTTCATGCGTCGGAAATCGGGTTTAAAGATAGCGACATGAGAGTGTCTCTCACATTGAATGTGGACGGAAAACGTGACTGTGCGGTGATCGGTCCTGCCCAGACACTTTCCCACGTTGAGTTCGGATACCATGTCGTCCTCGGTGGTAAGCACCAAATCTAACATGTTATCACCTCTCGTTGGCTCCGCTACCCATTGTGTCATAAAGTTATCCTGAGCGAACTCGATCAATTTTCTCCCTTCAATATCGCCTGTCCAGTTACTCCAGTAGTCCCACGGCAGTTGAAGTCACCAATGACCAAACTCGTGCGACTTTTTATCAGGTCGGTGAGCTTTGCGTACAGGCTTGAATCTAACTCTTCTGACTGTCTTTGTGGCCTGTAAACCATCACTATTCGATAAGAGGAGCTGGTACAATCTATGTCTAGCCCTAAAATCTCGTGACCAGATCTTACATTGCATTTCACATCGGGGAAACAGTTCCGGACTTATACCAAAACTCCGTCGCCCTCTCGACAAGGTCGGTCACGGTGGAACATTGTATAACCGGGGATCGCAAACTCACTCTCGAAATCTCACTTATCAGTATGGATCCACGTTTCTACGATCGCCACGATATCTATTCGGATATCGGAGGCCAATACAGCTACAAGTTCATCACACTTGTTCCGTATCGACCTCACGTTAAAAAATCAAACTTTTAGGGAACGCTGGCTAGTCTGCACGCTCCCTCCTCTAACGCATTTCCCGACGACTCGGATGGAGTGTTTTTCTGAGAAACGGGAGAAACGGACGTATTACCATGAGTTTCCTCCGAGTTGCCTGTATCTTTACCTGGGACCGGTTCTTCGTCATCGACAGGTCTTCCATTACTCTCAGGTTGCGGTGCAGCAGGGACTATTGCAGTAGAATTTTCCGCAATAACTTGCTCTCACGGCTCGTCTTGAGTCTCCTGCTCAGTGTTACCTGTCGAGTTGCCGCTTGGCTCGTCCCGTGCAACCCTCAACAACCAGAAAGCATTCCTGTCGATTAACTCGGCCAGAAACCTTCTTCCTCGGTCGTTTAGGTCAACCCTGTCCTCCGTCTATAGGTCATCTCGTCTGAAGAACAAGTCGACCGGGTCTACAAACTTAACTCCTGTCAAGGCACAAAGGTGACCTAGACGTTCGTTAATACCAAAAAGTTTGCTATTTGCGTGCGCTGTAGCAAACTTACTGGCTAGCATCCCCACGAGCATGGCCTTGTTTGTCTTTGAGAGAAAATCCTCTGTAATCTTCATCGATGTCTGGTCAATATGCTCCGTTAGCCCGACTCTCCCCCTTCTAAGGAAAGGGTAGTTCCCACTGACCATTGAGGCAAGTACGGAGCTCCTGGAGAAATTCCGTGCATTCCTGACTTTGTCTTGTAGCGCCTCGTTATCCCTTCCGGGAAGACATCGTACTTCCCATCTGTGGCACTTTCCCTCTGCGGCAGGAGAGATCGTCCTCTGCTTCTTCTTCTTCTTCTTACCACTTTTCTTTTTCCATCTTGCTTCCTGAAAATCTCCTTCGTTCTAGCTCGCACTCTTAAACTCGAGTGAACCCTCCACTGCCGGTGCCGAGAGAGAGAGAGAGAGAGAGTTACAATGAAAGTAAAGCACCTTAAAAGACCTTTCGATCCATGCCAGGAAGATGCTTGTTTCCCCTTACTATTATATATAAAAAAAATCTAGGAGTTGGAGACAAAAGGACAGTAAAGTTGAAGTCTCTCCCCACCCTTTTCTTCCACCCGCCACGCGGGTACGGAAAACCGAAAAGATACCTGGTTCAGTTGAAATATACGAGTGGCGGTCAATAAGTTTTGCAATTCGGATATAAGGAAGCGAGATATGAGGAAAAGTGTTTTATTATTTTTCAATATAACTACCCTCGACTTCAATGCACTTGCGCCACTTGTCCCTGAGGCTTCGAATTCCCGAAACCAGAAATCTCTCGACTGCTGTTCAATCCACTCCTGGACGGCGAGTTGGACATCTTCATCGTCCCCAAACCGGCGTCCACGTAGTGCAGCCTTGAGCTGGCGGAATAAAAAGTAGTCGCTAGGGGCCAGCTCTGGACTGTAGGGGAGATAGATGAGCTCCTCAAATTCGCACTCGCGCAGGGCAGCTTGTGCAACTCTCGCCTTGTTGACTTTGACAACGTTGAATTCGATCATGGGGCGTGAGGTTTCTAGGGACCCAACGGGCAGAGAAAGACCTTGGTCATGGCCAAATTTTTGTGGGTAATGTTGATAACACTTCCATGTGATATTCCAAGTTCTCGCTCGATTTCTTCGACCTTCACCCGTCGATTTTCGAGGATCATCCTCTCCACACGGGCTACATTGTCCTCGTTAGTCACGTCTGACGGGCGTCCTGGACGGGGGTCATCTTTAAGGGACTCACGACCATGGCGGAGCTCCCTATTCCAGCGAGCAATGGTTGCATAGGAAGGGGCGGTGTCTGTGTACACTGCAACCATGCGTTCATGGATCTCTTTTGCATTCTTGCCTTCCTTGGTCAAAAATTTGATCACTGCGCGGTGTTCATCCTTCTCCATTGTTGAAAGTTTTGTGACTGAGGATCTGCGATCCGCTACTGCTTCTTAAATAGACGAGCAGGAGCGTGCGGCTGCAGGTCCTGACTTGTCGTAACTTGTCCTAACACCCTCACAAACAGCCATCTCTCTTCCTCTGTTTTGCCCTACCGATTCACAAAACTTATTGACCGCCCTCGTAGAGCTCAACTAGGAATTTTGATACTAAATATTTTGAAATATACCTAACTAATCATTAATAATAGCATTTATCATTACATACATCATCAATAAATAATCCTGCATGTTCTCAATACATAAATATTTTACGTTCTTGCTGCTTGGAATCTCTTCATTTATTTTTTATTTTTATTTTTTTTACACCTACATTGATTCTTTACAGCTTTCATTAAAAAATGTGTATTTTGATCGTGAGATTCTTGTCATTATATTTGTTACAATTTATATACATATTTATTCGAATCCATTATATTTACAATTTATTAGCTAAGTGTATGTATGATTGTGTCTAGTTTTTTTCTAAAGGTATGAATAGTTTTGCTAGATTTTACATCTTGTGGTAGCTTATTCCAAATATTAACGATTTTATATGAAAAGAAATTACTATTTAGATTTTTTCTAAACCTTAACGGCACAAGTTTCATCCCGTTGCTTCCTATTTCATTCTCATTTAACTTAAATCATATTCCAACGTCTACATTTTCAATCTTCTCTAATATCTTGAATGTTTCTATGAGTTGGCCTCGTATTCTCCGAGTTTTTAAAACTAAAGAGATTTAGTCTTTTTAACCTTGTTTCATAATTATGTTTCCTTAACGATGGTATTAGTTTTGTCGCTCTTTCTTGAATTTTCTCTAGCCTTTCAACATCCTTCCTTAAATGCGGGGACAAGAATTGTGCACAATATTCTAAATGAGGGTGAACTCATGCATTATATAAATTCACTACTATAGTTTCGTTTCCGCATTTGAATTGTCTTTTTATGTATCCTTAGGATCATGGAAGTTTTTTTTCTGCTGCTATGCATTGAAGACTGAACTTAAGATCATTCGATATATATATATATATATATATATATATATATATATATATATATATATATATATATATATATATATATATATATACTCCTAGGTCATTTTCCACTTTTGTTTCTAATAATTCCGAACTGAAAAATGTATATATAGTTTGTGGATTTCTGCTTCCAATATGCATTAACTTACACTTATCAAAGTTTATTGCCAGTTGCGATTCTTTTGACCATTTTTCTATACGATGAGTATCGTTCTGAAACTCATCTGTGTCTTCTTTACCCATTATCCCTTGTCCAAGTTTTGCGTCATCTGCAAATTTTACTATTTTTGACATGAGAACTATGTCCAGATCATTTATATAAATTATGAATAGCAGGGGCCTCAATACAGAGCCCTGAGGTACCCCACTTGAAACTTTTGTCCATTCAGAAGCACATCCATTTATTACTACTCTTTGTTATCTATTCGTGAGCCAATCTTCTATCCAGTCTCCTACCTTGCCTTTTATTCCTAGTCCCCTAAGTTTTGCTATCAATAATTTGTGAAGGACTTTGTCGAACGCTTTCTGAAAATCAAAGTATATAATATCAATCGACTTCTCATCATCATATTGCTCAAATACATATTGGAAGAATTCCAGTAAATTTGTTGGACAAGATTTATTTCTTCTGAATCCATGTTGAGAATCCCTAAGCAATTTTTTTTATTCTAAATAAAATACAATTTTCTTGGAGAAAGATTCTAAAAGTTTTCCAACCACCGAAGTTAAACTAATCGGTCTATAATTTTTAACTAAATCTCGGCAACCCTTTTTAAAGATGGGTGTTACATTAGCAGATTTGAAGTCATTTAGGACAATTACACTGTCTAATGATTTATTAAAATATTTGCTAGATGCCTACTAACAACTTATTTAACTTCTTTCAGGACTCTGGGATAATACATATCGGGTCCAGGTGATTTGTTTGCATTCATTTTATTAATCAAGTTTCTAACATCTTCGGCAGTACAGTTGGCATATTCTAATGAGTCATCGCCTCTATATACAATTTTTAATTCAGGTATTTGAGGGGTTTCTTCGTTAGTAAAAACCGTCATGAAATAATTAATCAGTAAGCAAGCAAACTACCATTACTATCTCTCAATGATCCAATATTGTTTTTTATTGGTTTCCTATTGTTTACTAGAGAAAAAAATTCCTTGGAGTTAATTTTACAATTTTGTGACACTCTTATCTCTTCTTTTCTCTTGGCTTTTTTAATATTTATTTTTATTTTTCGTCTTAGGTTATTATATTGTTCTTTTAACTATTGGGATGGTCTGATTATTAGCGTCCTATAATTTTTTTCCTACTTTTTATCATGAATTTTATTTCCTTAGTTAATTAACCACGTAGGATCCTGATTAGTACATGATTTTTTAGTTTTAACGGGAACATGTTTTCTTTGTTGTTCCATACAAAATTCTTATAAGATATCCACGCATTGTTTACTTCTTTTTCATTTGTAATATATCCTGCTAGGGTTACTTTAATGGCGTCATAGTTCCCATTGTTAAAATTTGGTCTGTGAAAATTATTGAATTTTTCCTGGTTCGATATATGGATATTAAAATCTATTAAATTGAAAGAGAGAGAGAGAGAGAGAGAGAGAGAGAGAGAGAGAGAGAGAGAGAGAGAGAGAGAGAGAGAGTAACAAGGAAAAGAGGTACCATAGTAGACCTTACGACCCATTTAAAGAGGGTACCTTTAAGTGAACACTTGAGCAGGCGCAGTCCTCTAAAGGGTCAGATTGGCGCATTAGAAGAGCACTCACGCCCCGCTTCAAGTCTCCAAACGGCTATTTTTCAAGATTTTGCCTAGTCTCGATTTGAACTGTTCAACAGAGTTGCTGTTGACAACTTCCACTGGAGGTGCGTTCCAATTGCCGTGATTTCTTGTTCTGCTCTGGCTAAGCTGAAAAATATCCTTATAGCCTAAAATATCAAAGCCTCGAAATATTTTGAACACTTCGAAAAGCTGGCCACGCAGTCTCCGGGTCTCCAGCGGCAACAAGTCTAATTCCCATAGTCTATCTTCAAAACTCTTGTGTCTGATAGAGGGAATCAGTTTGGTTGCTCTGGCTTGCACACGTTCTAATCTTGCGATATCCTTTCGAAGCAAAGGACTTCAAATTTGTAAGACATACTCCAGGTGCGGTCGGAAAAGTTAATTGTACAAACACAGTACCATTTCCTTTTTTCGATATCCAAACTGTCGCTTTATATAACCTAACATCCTTTGGTTTTTTTTTCCGCCTCTACGCACTGTTTCGAGAACTTTAGGTCACTAGTGATTTTTACACCCAAGTCCTTCTCAGTGTCCGTGGATTCAAGAGCAGTGTCCTTGAGGGTATACTGAGATTGGGGGTTTCGGTGAGCGATATGCATCACTTTGCATTTGTTCACGTTAAAAGGCATTTGCCAAGTGGCCGAGCACTCCCCAATCTTCCCAAGATCATCTTGAAGGCAAGCAGTATTTCCTTACTTTGCGATGTTCATACCAAGCTTAGTATCATCGGCAAATTTAGAAATCTTCGCAACCATGTTACCGTCCATGTCGTTGACGTAGATGATGAACAGTAGTGGTCCCATGACAGAACCTTGAAGAACGCCGCTAGTAACGGGCACCCACTCAGAAGCCTGTCCATTCAACACCACCCGTTGCCGTCTGCCACTTTGCCAGTTCTCTATCCAACTTGCTACATTTCTGTCTAGGCCCAGCGCACGCACTTTCTGAAGGAGGCGGCGGTGTGGTACCTCATCGAAGGCTTTTTGAAAGTATAAGTAGATAACATCCACTGCCTTATCCCGTTCGTGCCCACTGAAAACGAAGTGGAAGAATTCCAGAAGAATCGTTAGGCATGACCGTTGCCTTCGGAACACGTGCTGGGAACTATTCAATCGCAAGTTGTACTCTAAATATGATGTTATTTTGTCCACGATGATGCTTTCCAGGAGTTTACCGACTATTGAGGTCAAGCTAATAGGTCGGTAGTTCGACGGCTGGCTAGGGTCTCATTTCTTGAAGATAGGAGTCACCTCGTCTTCACGCCAGTCTCTAGGAACGCACCCAGTACGGAATGACATGTTGAAGATTGTGCTCAGATGTCGTGACACTTCATCGCGCACTTCTTTCAACGCTTAAGGTAGAGACCTGTCAGAACCAGGTGACTTATTCTTCTTTAGATCAGTGATCTTTTTTTCTCTTTCTCCTAGGGTAAAGTCCATTTCCTCGAGCTTTTCCCTCAAGTAAGAATCGGCGGGCTGGAGGGATGGGACCACACTCTTTAGTAAACAATGAAGAGAATTAGTCGTTGAGGAGATAGGCATTTTCTGCATCTAAGTGCTTTAATGCCCTCTCCTCATTCACTAAAGGGCCAATCGTACGATGGATTGGTTTACGGCTGTTTACATAACCAAAGAACTCCTTAAGATTCTCCTTGCAAAGTCTCGCCACTCGGAGCTCTTTGGCACGCTTTGGCGCCCTTATGCTGGACTCCACTCTCCTAGCTAGCCTCCGGTACTCCTTAAAGTCTCTAGAATTCTTTGACTATCGGCACACCGTTCTCTTCTCCCTCAGCAGTTGACCAATTTCTAGATTAAACTACTTTGGTAAAACGGAAGACCGACGAAGGCTTTTCAAAGGCATGAATCGTGATTGAAGACTCATGAAGGTAGTTTTGAATCTATTCCACAAATCTTCAACATCCTTGCACACTTCTAGCCTCGCATCAGTCAATCCAGTACGAAGACCTACAAAGTCTGCTCTTCTCAAATCAAGTTTCCTCGATTTACTAGTCGCAGACTCTACCTTGGGGACCTTGACTATAAATCTGACTAGTCGGTGATCACTGCCACCGAGCTCTTCGTCTACAGAGATGTCATCAACGATGTCATCCTCAGAGGTGAAAACCAAGTTGAGGGTATTATTGTCTCTCGTCGGCTCTCTCACTCATTGAGTCACGAACACGTTGTTCGCGAACTCCAGGACCAGTGCGTTCTCGCCACATGGTTCTCTGGTTTCCCAGTCATTTGTGTATTGAAATCACCCATGGCGATACACACACTGTCTTGAACAAGTTTATCCAGTAGCCGGTACAGATCCCTGTCCTTTTCACCGAGTTGGGCATGGGGACTGTAAAGCAGCATGGTCCTGAATCTGGCAGGACCTATATCTAGGTCAACTCCTAGTAGCTCGTAGTCGGATTTAATTTTACACAGAGAGAGAGAGAAAGAGAGAGAGAGAGAGAGAGGGAGAGCTACAAGGATCTACAAGGATAAGAAGTACCCTAGAAGACCTTACAGTCAATTCAGAGAGGGTACCTTTAGACTAGCAGTCGAGCAGGCATAGTTCTGCTCAGCGGCTACGTGCCCAAACGGCCACTTTTCAAGACTTTGTCCAGTCTTGACTTGAACTGATCAACAGAATTGCTGTTGACAACTTCCACTGGAAGTGCGTTCCAGCTAGCATATATACTGCATGTGAAAAATTTCCCACACAGATCGCTGTGATAACGCTTTAGTTCAAGTTTGTAGCCGTGATTTCTAGTTCTGCCCTCATTAAGTTGGAAAACATCAGTGTAGTCTACATTGTCGAAGCCTCGAAGTATTTTAAACACTTCGATAAGCTGACCACGCAGTCTTCGGGTGTCTAACGAGGACAGATCTAATTTCCTTAACCTATCGTCGTAACTTTTGTGTTTGAGAGGGAAAATCAGTTTGGTTGACCTGGCATGCACACGTTCCAATCTCGCGATATCCTTCCGAAATGGAGCACTCAAAAATTGTACGGCATACTCCAGGTATGGTCGGATAAGGAAGTTATACAAACACGGTACTATCTCCTTGTTCCGATAACCAAACTGTCGCTTTATATAACCTAGAATCCTTTGGGCTTTCTTCTCCGCCTCAATACACTGACTGGAGAACTTGAGATCACTAGTTATAGTTACACCCAAGTCCTTCTCAGTGTCGGTGGATTCAAGAGCAGTGCCCTTAAGGATATACTAAGATTGGGGCTTTCGGTGGCCGATATGCATCACTTTGCATTTGTTCGTGTTAAAAGGTATTTGCCACGTGTCCGACCACTTCCCAATCTTCCAAAGATCATCTTGAAGGTGGGCAGTATTTCCTTCCTTTGCGACGTTCACACAAAGCTTGGTATCATCGGCAAATTTAGAAATCTTCGCAACCATGTCACCGTCCATGTCGTTGACGTGGATGATGAACAGTAGTGGTCCCAGGACAGAACCTTGAGGAAGTCCTTGAGAGAGAGAGAGAGAGAGAGAGAGAGCTACAAGGAAAATAAGTACCCTAGAAGACATTACGGTCCATACAAGGAGGGTACTTTTGGCGCAATCTTCGAAGGTGTCCGTTGGCAACCTCTTAGATCACTCGCGAGGATCTTAACGGTGATTTCGCAAGACTTTATCTAGTCTTGACTTGAACGGGTCAACAGATTCACTGTTGACAACTTCCGTCGGAAGTGCGTTCCAACTACCACAGATACTGTAAGTGAAGAATTTCCCACACAGATCACGGTGGTATCGCTTCAGTTCAAGTTTAAAGCAGTGATTTCTTGTTCTTCCCTTGCTGAGCTGGAAAATATCTCCGTAGTCCAGTCTGTCGAAGCCTCTAAGTATTTAAAACACTTCGATAAGCTGATCACATAGTCTCTGGGTCTCCAGCGAGAACATATCTAATTCCCTTAATCTATCTTCATAACTTTTATGTCTAATAGAGGGAATCAGTTTGGTTGCCCTGGCTTGCACGTGTTCCAATCTCGCGATTTCCGTTCGAAATGAAGGACTCCAAATTTGTAAGGCGTACTCCAGGTGCGGTGGGACGAGGGAGTTGTACAGACACAGTACTATCTCCTTGTTCCGATATCCAAACTGTAGCTTTATATACCCTAACATCCTGTGGGTTTTCTTCTTCACCTCAATACACTGTTTCGAGAACTTAAATCACTCGTGAGAGTTACACCCAAGTCCTTCTCAGTGTCGGTGGATTCAAGAGCAGTGCCCTTAAGGATATAGAGTGATTGAGGATTTCTGTGGCCGATATGCATCACTTTGCATTTGTTTACGTTGAAATGCATTTGCCACGTATCAGACCACTCCCCAATCTTTCGAAGATCATCTTGCAGGCGGGCAGTATTTCCATCCTTTGCAACGTTCATACCAAGTTTGGTATCGTCAGCAAATTTAGAAATCTTCGCAACCATGTCCCGTCCATGTCGTTGACGTAGATAATGAATAGTAGTGGTCCTAGGACAGAACCTTGAGGCACTCCGCTAGTAACGGGCACCCACTCAGAAGCCAGACCATTCACCACCACCCGTTGCCGTCTGCCACTTAGCCAGTTCTTTATCCAGCCTGCTACTTTTCCGTCTATGCTTAGCGCTCGCACTTTCCGGAGAAGGTGGCGGTCTGGTACCTTAGCAAATGCTTTCTGAAAGTCTAAGTAGACCACATCCTCCGCCTTGTCCCGATCGTGCTCACTGAAAACGAAGTGGACGAATTCCACAAGGTTCGCCAGGAAGGGCCGTTGCCTTCGGAATCCGTGCTGGGAACTCCTCAGTAGCAGCTTTGACTCTAAATGCGAAGTAATTTTTTTCACCATGATGCTTTCCATGAGTTTACCGACTATCAAGGTCAGACTGATAGGTCGGTAGTTCGACGATTGGCTACGGTTTCCTTTCTTGAAGATAGGAGTCACCTCCGCTTTACGCCAGTCTCTAGGAACGCATTAGGTCCGGATTGACATGTTGAAGATTGCGCTCAGGTGTCGTGACACTTGATCGCGCACTTTTTTCAACACTTTAGGTAGAAACCCATCCGGGTCAGGTGACTTATTCGTCATTAGGTCACTGATCTTCTTTTTTATTTCTCCTTCGGTGAAGTCCAAATCCTCCAGCTTTCCCCCCCGAGTAGGAATCCGTCGGCTGAAGGATAGGACCACACTCTTCAGTAAACACTGAAGAGAAGTAGTCGTTGAGGAGGTGAGCATTTTCTGCATCTGAGTGCTTTAATGACCCCCTCCTCATTCCCCAAAGGGCCACTCGTTCGACGGATTGGTTTACGGCTGTTTACATATCCAAAGAACTCCTTGGGATTCTCTTTACAGAGTCTCGCCACTCGTAGTTCCTCAGACCGCTTAGCCGCCCTTATACTGGACTTCACTCTCCTGGCTAGCCTCCGGTATTCGTCAAAGTCACCCGAGATCTTCGATTGCCGGTACACAATTCTCTTCTCCCTAAGCAGTTGGCCGATTTCTTGATTAAACCACTTTGGTTGAATATAAGACCGACTGACGGGGGCATTTCAGAGGGATGAAACGTGATTGAAGGCTCATGAATGTGCTTTTGAAACTTTTCCACGAGTCTTCAACAGCCTCGCACACTTCTAGCCTCGCGTCAGTCAGTCCAGCACAAAGACCTGCAAAGTCTGCTCTTTTCAAATCAAGTTTCCGCGATTTACTAGGGTCAGGCCCTGCCTTCGGGACTTTGACTACAAATCTAATTAGTCGGTGGTCACTGCCACCGAGCTCTTCGCAAACAGAGAGGTCCTCAACGATGTCATCCTCAGAGGTGAAAACCAAGTCGAGGATATTGTCTCCTCTCGTTGGCTCTCTCACTCATTGAGTCAGGAACTCGTTGTTCGCGAACTCCAGGAGTAGTGCGTTCTCGCCACAGGGTTCTATGGTTTCCCAGTCAACTTGTGTGTTGAAATCCTTCATGACGATACACACTCTGTCTTCGAAAAGTTTTCCTAGTAGCTTTTTAACGAGTTGGGCAGGAGGTATATAAAGCACCAGGGTCCTGTATTTGGCAGGACTTATCTCTAAGTCAACACCTAGTAGTTCATGGTCAGATACGATGTTGCAATTCGTCGAGTTGAGAGTATCCTTGACATAAAACATCACACCGCCTCCCTCTCTGTCTGGCCTATCTTTTCAGGAAGAGAGAGAGAGAGACACACACACAGAGAGGGGAGAGAGAGAGAGAGAGAGAGAGGGAGGGAGAGAGTGTGTGTGTGTGTGTGTGTTACTATGAGTTACAATGAATGCAAGCACCTTAAAAGATACTTGGTTCAGTTGAAATATAGAGCTCAACCAGGAATTTTGATAATAAAGATTTTGAAATATTTATCAACAATTACTATTTAATAGTTAATAATTCTTATAACTTTATCTAACCTTTTTTTAAATGTGTTAACGGTGGGAGTCGAGACAATCTCTTCTGGCAATTGATTCCATGCATTTACAATTTTATACGAAAAAGAATTTACATATACATTGAGTCTGTACTCTTTCGGAACGAGTTTTATGCTGTTATTACGTATAATATTTCTATTGTATTCAAACCAGATGGAGTAACCCACATTTTCGATTCCATTTAGGATTTTATATACTTCAATTAGTTGTCCTCGTATACGTCTTGTTTCTAATTTGTAAAGGTTTAACTTTTCCAGCCGTGTATCATAACTGTATTTTCTTAATGATGATATCATTTTCGTAGCCGTAGCTTGCACTCTTTCTATATCTTTTCTGATGGAGGGCGACCACACCTGGGCACAATATTCTAGTTGTGGTCTTACTAAGGCATTGTACAAGTTAATTAATACGGTCTTGCTTGTATAGCTGATTTGTCTCTTAATGCAACCGAGTATCTTTTGCGCTTTTTTTTTCTTCGTCGATACAGTGTCGTGTGAACTTGAGGTTATTTGCCACACAAATACCGAGATCCTTTTGTTTTTTTTGTTTCTGCTATTGTTTTATCAAGGAGTTTGTATTCTGCCTTTGGATTTTCGTGGCCAACATGCATCACTTTGCATTTTTCAAGGTTATGTGGAAGTTTCCATTTTCTAGACCATTCGGCTATGTGGTCAATATCCTTTTGAAAATCTACTATATATTTCTTGGTAATTATACTTTTACCCAGTTTACAATCGTCAGCGAATTTGGAGACTTTAGAGATCAATCCCACGTCTATGTCATTTACATAAATAATAAAGAGCAAGGGCCCCAGGACCGATCCCTGAGGAACGCTACTACTCACAGGTATCCATTCAGACTCTTTTCTATTGATCACGACATTCTGTTTACGATTACTAAGCCAGTCTTCAATCCAATTTGCTATTTTTTCTCGTATTTCTAGAGCTCTAATTTTACAAATTAATCTCATGTGTGATACCTTGTCAAAGGCATTTTGAAAGTCCAGATACAGAATGTCGACAGATCTCTCACTATCATGAATTGTGTTAATTTAATAGAAGAATTCTAATAAATTTGTAAGATAAGATCTGTATTTCCTAAATCCGTGTTGCGTGTCTCTTAGCAATTCGTTGGTTTCTAAATGGCTTACTATTTTTTCCGCAATAATACTCTCAGCATTTTGCCAATTATTGATGTTAGACTTATAGGTCGATAATTGCATGCCAGATCTTTATGTCATTTTTTTAAATATTGGCGTTACATTGGCTAATTTACAATCTTGAGGGACAGTACTAGTTTCAAGTGATAAGTTAAAAATGTATGTTATTTGGTCCACTACTGTATCTTTTACTTTTCTGATTACTCTTGGCACTATCTTATCGGGTCCTGGAGATTTGAATTTATTCATTTTATCTATTCGTATTCGTACATTTCAACATTTCTAGTGGGTCATTGACTAAGTACTCATTATATGGTATATTTTGATTTGAGGTCTCTTTTGTTGAAAACTGATGCGAAATAATCGTTTAGTGCAGTGGCTATATCTTTATCTCTAACTTGTAAATTATTGTGACAATCATTGATTGGGCCAATACTGTTTTTTATTGGTTTTCTACTATTAACTAAGGCAAAGAATTCTTTGGGATTTTCTCATTTGCTCGTTATGCTTTGATCTTTTAATTCCAGCTTTTACTTTTCTTTTGAGATAAATAAATTTCTTCTTATTCGCTTCTGAGTTGTTTAATTTGATCATCTTATAAGCCTCGTTTCTTTTATTTATGTCTCTTTCGATTTAATTTCTCAACCATTTAGGATTTTCATTTTTTTCCCTTGTTCTGACTGCTAGAGGAATGAATTGGGATTGTTTTATTAAAAGATTGTTTTTAAATTCATTCCATGCTTCATTTGTCTCTACCAGTTATTTTATAATTTTTTAGACTTTTTTTAGGTAACACTTCAGATTCGTGGCGCACGGTAGATGGCGCTGTTAGTCGGCTACAATTTTGGGCTACAGCATATCTCTTATGACGGCAGACGGTAGCGTCAGATGTGAACAATATCGGCGTAATATTTTTTGGTATATGAGTATATACTGGGGGGCTGCGCCCCCCAGACCCCCCCCAATTGATTGAAACTCAGGGTCATCGTAGGGTGGTCCCCTGCAGTGCTTACTCCCCCACGAGCAGCTTTTTACTGGCAGAAAAAACGTAACCTAAAGACAAACCATACTAACTTCAAGCGGGCGGGTATAATTCTGCTATGGCTAGCAGAAATTCGTGGAATCGCTCTTTGATACTGGAAAATTTCTTCACGAAAAGAGCGGTTGCGAGATAGCTAGCAAAATGTTTACCGTTTTCGTTTAAATAGAACTTATCACAACGAAACAGTAAATTTTCCGAAAAATGTAAATTCGCACTGCATTTTGGGCATTTTATAGTTTTCTTAATTAATTTATGAGCCTCTAGATAATCTAAAAGTTTTTCGCGGTTATGCAAAATAAAGCCAAATTCGAAAAATGACGAAGCACAAGTAGAGCACGCAGACGACATAACTACAAAATTTTTTTTGCAAAACGGGTCATAGTTATAAGCTACGACGTTGCCAGTAAGAAGCTGTTATCGTTCGTAACAATACAAAATATACGAAAACAAAAAAAACAACAATAAAAGACATCAAGAAACCTTACCTGACTTAGAAAAAACTATAAACAAGCAGAGGCACAGATATTTAGTAAATAATACAAACTAAAAGTTACAAATCCCCAAAACAACAAAACAATATATCGCCGTGATTGGTCATATCTGAGGCTACAGTCTGACGTCATAAGAGATATGCTGTAGCCCAAAATTGTAGCCGACTAACAGCGCCATCTACCGTGCGCCACGAATCTGAAGTATTACCTTTTTTTAATCTATGAAATTAGCCTTTCGGAAGCATAATTTTGTAATGCTTCCTAAAAATATTTTGTGAGATAAATTAAACTCAAATTCTATTAGGTTATGATCGCTGCTGCAAAGTTGATCGTCTACGCTCACGTTTGAAATAAGTTCATCATCTGAAGTTAAGATTAAGTCCAAGATATTCTCTCCTCTTGTTGGCTCAGTGACCCATTGAGTTAGCAGATTTTCATCTATGAAATTTAGTAATCTTTCTCCTTCAGAATCTGAATTCTTTGTCAGCGAATTAATTTTGCGGCAATTAAAATCGCCAATAATGAGAGAGAATCTGTCTTTATTAACGATCGTCAAAAATTTATAAAATCGATTGTCTGTTTCATTTGATTGGTGTGGCTTTCTATAGGCCAAATATAATGTAAACATTGGTTTATATTTAGTTTTATTACTATTAGTTCAAATTCTGTGTCTATATTTCAATTAATAGGCTGAAGTTCCTCACTTATATATAAGAGTACTCCTCGCCCTTGCCTTATAAATTCTATCTTTATGAAATAATTTGTAGCCTTGCAAATGAAATTCACTGATATAGTCCCTCGAATGACTGTGTATCCACGTCTCGGTGATGCCTTTTATATCATACTTTTTTTAATGCTACTAACGCTTTGAATTCTGATAGTTTCTTCCTGATTGATCTGGCATTAAATAAGATGGCTTTGGGTTAAGTTATCCGTTTCCTTTTAATCCTGCACCGAGGTCGTTTCCTCGAATTTTCTTGTGGTTCTGAGGAGATACTAGGTTGTTCTAGAAGTTCTATCAAATCTAGATGGATCAATTCTCCGTATTCCTTTTTTTTCCTTTTAGACTAAAATGCGTTCCATCATGGTTGAAGTATGCCCCTTTTTGGATAAATTTCTGCCAAAAATCAACGAATTTAACATTTTATTTTTCACATATTTTCTTTACGCGATCGTTAATGCCAATTGCTCGACTTAACGCTTCTCTATTTAAATTTAATTTCGGTAGTAAGCCGATTACCATCCCTCTCTTAGTCTTAGATTTGATTTTCTTGACGAGCGCAGTATAGTCCTCAACTATCTCTTCAGTTCCGGCATAATTATTTTTACAAAAGACATCATTACTTCCAACATTGGCTATTACTATACAATTTTGATTTTGTAAAGTCAGGTGGTCTATTTCTTGGGTTATCTTCTTGATGTTAGCTCCAGGATAACACCTAAATTACGTTTTCTAGAATTTTTTGCACCAAAGTAGTCAATCTGATTTCTGATTAAGGAGTCTCCAAATAAACAAGTATCTTCTGCTTCTAATTCTGAATACCTATTTTGCAGTTCAATTGGTATATTCGTGTTTGGTTTGGGTCTAAAATTTCGTTTGTTAGTAACTGCGATGAAGTCCTCTTCTCTAACGTTATTATGTTCAATTTTGTTTTCTAAAAGCAGTAGATTGTTCTAATTTCACTACTTTTTGATCGACGCGTGTTATTTGATTTTCATCGATAGCACAGTCACATCTTTTGGTTTCTAATGCAGTAATTCTGTGGGCCAAGTCATAAATAATTTTCATTAAATCGTTCTTTTCTTTCTCGTGTTTTTCATCCATTTTACAAAATAAGGCATATACTTTGGGCTGTAATTTGTTCAAAGCATTGCTCGGGGAAATCTATGATCCTTTTATTGTCTTGCATTTAAAGCAAAACGCTTTTAATCTTTGGGACCAGGCATTTTTTTTCGTCTTGATATGTCTATCGAAAATTCAAATTAATTTAGTAAATTCACTTACTGAAATCTGTTGGTTTCAAACAATATGGGTGGATCGAATTAGCGTATACAGCGTAAAATTAACTTAATTTTCAATCACCGGTAAATAATTCGCAACTGTGTACGAAGAATGCAATACCTATATAAGTATAATTTTTCCAAAAATAGTTAATTATGTGAATATTTTAGAAGATGATTGTAAAGCAGTTATTAACGGTTTTCAGAGTTGCTTACAAAAATGGCGCCGGGTAGATTATTTAAATGGAACCAACCAATTCGCTGATTGACTGAATTAACCGAGAGAGAAAATAAACTATTCACTGATTGGTTGAAAACTTCTGACGTCACTTTTTGAGGAGGACTCTGATTGGTCTTATTCTCTTCGCTGATTGGTTGAAGTCACTGCGAATACCCGATGTGAGTGAGGCTAGGCAATTCAATGACAATTCTAATTCACAAGCCTAGCATAATAATCTTGAACTTTTATTTATTAATATAGTGACTAATATAGCAATTATTTAAACAAATTGGGGCGCGCAAATTTGAAGCCCACAACCAAGATGGCCGACGATGTAAACAAAAGTCCGTCTCCGAATTCAAAGAACCGGGCTCACGATTAATCACAATTTATCTAAACATTCACCACTATTCAAACACAATTCAAGAATTACAATCTGATCGAAGATAACCCCAAAGGACAACCATTAAAAAAAAACACTTTTCAATATGAATATCGATAAATAGCAAGCACTTTATGAATCAAGTAGAGGGACCGGTGGCACTGTCGCACATACGACTGGGACAACGTCTGGAGAGAGAGAGAGAGAGAGAGAGAGAGTTACATAGATACACAGATCACACGGGCCTTACGGCCCAGACTAAGGTGATCTGGCCTTAAATCTACTGCCACTTACACATAGAATAGTAGAAGTAAAGGATAGAAAAGTTTTAGGCTCTCCCCACCCTCCACTCCCTCCGGCAAAAGCCGTACATGAAATAATTTGGGAAAAGTACCTTGCAGGTGTAAGAAGACAGTACCTGAAGGAAATTTGCATTGAATAGTAATTAAATGAAATGAATATGAAAACCACTTACATAAACCTGAAAGAGTTATATTTTTGTAATATTATTTTATTTTGTAGCTTATGCTAAACAATTCCAATATTTGTTAAGTGTTTGTCTAATCTCATTTTAAATGAATCTATAGTTCTGCTGTCCACTACTGCGTTTGGCAAATTATTCCAATCATTAATAATCGAGTAAGTGAAGAAGTTTTTTATTACATCCATAGTGGCTCTTTTACCCTGAAGTTTTGAATCATGTCCACGGGTGGGACACTCCCCTGTCAGTGTGAACAAGTTATTGGCATTAACGTTGTTAAATCCTTTAAGTATTTTGAAGCACTCTATAAGCTGCCCCCTTAGTCTTCGTTTTCTGACGGAAAATAGATTGAGTTTTTTTAGCCTCTCGTGGTAAGGTTTGTTACGTACTGACGGGATAAGTTTTGTCGCTCTGTGTTGTACAGCTTCTAATTTATCTATGTCTTTTATTAAGTAAGGGGCCCAGAACTGTACAGCGTATTCGAGATGGGGCCTGACAATACTTTTATATAGTGGCATAATTATCTCCTCGCTTTTATAAGTAAAGTTTCTTTTTATAAATCCTAGTGCTGTGTTAGCTTTGTTTGCAGCAGCTGCGCATTGGTTTGATGTTTTTAAGTTTTCTGTAATTATTACTCCTAAATCTTTAACCTGCGGGGTTGTGTTTATTAAGCCGCCTTGCATTGTATAGTTGTATTTTTTGTTTTTTGTTCCGCACTGAAGGATTTGGCATTTGTCGATATTAAATGGCATTTGCCATTTCTCAGACCATTCGGTAATTTTATTTATATCAGCCTGCAGGCTAGCCCTGTCATCTTCGCATAGTACTGAGTTACCTATTTTCGTGTCATCTGCAAATTTAGATATGATATTATTTATTCCAACGTCTATGTCATTGATGTATATAGTAAATAAAATAGGCCCCAGGACTGATCCCTGGGGAACACCGCTGGTAACAGATACCCAGTCCGATTCCACGCCATTTATTATCACTCTCTGCTTCCTGTTTTTTAACCAGCTACTAATCCATCCGTATATATTACCGTTAATTCCTAGCGTACGCACTTTGTTCATGAGTTTCTGATGTGGAATTTTGTCAAATGCCTTTTTGAAATCTAGGTAAATTATATCTAATGAGAGAGAGAGAGAGAGAGAGAGAGAGAGAGAGAGAGAGAGAGAGAGAGAGAGAGAGAGAGAGAGAGAGAGAGAGAGAGGGTCGGACAAAGAAACATTTTGCCAGGTCGAAGTATCAAAGATGGAATAGTAGGAGCAATGAAATAAGGTCGTTTGGAGACAGTTTGTTTTCAGCGGAATCTGATTAGAACGTCTGGTTTGAAATCTAGAATGGGAATAGAATTGGCGACAAAAGATGTTTTGCCCCCAATGTAAAAGTTGATAAGGTCATCTTAACTTTAAGCAAACGGAAAGACACCCAAAGTAAGATACGAAGTTGAGAATTTCAGCCAATCACAGGCTAGACTCCAACCAATCACAGGCTTTGCTGGACTGACAGGTAGCTAAGCACCGCCTCTGCGACCAATGGAAGGCGGAGCTACGCGTCGCCTCCAAAATGATGCTCTGTATAAATAAGAGAACATTTTCATTCAAAGATCATTATCATAATTCTTATTATATATTATTATTGACCCTTTCATTGAGTGATTATTAGACTCTTAATTCACCGCTCTGCGAATCTCGATTATTCTTGCTCTTGCCATTATAACCCGATTTAAAATAATCCGTTGCCCAAATTAAATCGTTAACGTAAGTGTAAACATTTCAAAGGGGTATAAAAATACAAGTGTTTACTTCCTTGCACAAAGGAGCCTTTTGATTACAAAGCTTGATCGGTTAATACCCTTCGGACCGTACCTCAAGAAACCTGTAAGCAAGTTACTTAACCAAACCCTTATAGCATCGCCTTGCAATCAAAATAAGGCCTATTTACGCAAAACCTATAACTGGCCTAACCCATATTTGGCGACTTATAAACTAATGAATATTGAAAAATGCTTACCCTATGAACACACGAATTTACAAATCAGAATTTAATCAGGTTGGAATGGAAAGATATTTTTACGCAAAGGTTAGATAAGTCGTCCGCTTATCAAGGGATTCATGTTGAATTGACCATCGGAAGAATTGAAGTTGAGAATTTACCTTATGAAGGCTGAATCTATTAGCAGTCTATGCATATAGTTAGGGAAATTATAAATTATATGGGCATTATCAATGCCAATTGCATGGTCTTCACGTCGCCTGTCCAAAATTCAAACTTCTGTCGTTCCTCCCCTGCATTTACAGGGGATATATATATATATATATATATATATATATATATATATATATATATATATATATATATATATATATATATATCCAAAGAAGTACAGTAACGTACATGTAAATGCAGGGGAGGAACGACAGAAGTTTGAATTTTAGACAGGCGACGTGAAGACCATGCAATTAGCATTGATAATGCCCATATATATATATATATATATATATATATATATATATATATATATATATATATATATATATATATATATATATATATATCCAAAGAAGTACAGTAACGTACTTCCTTGGATATAATTTTTCACGCTGCTCTCCTACTCTAATTATAATTCTAGTAACACACCCCTAATATTTTAAACAAAATAATCTTCATTTATTTTATAAAAATGATTTTGGTTCGTCAGTTGAAATATATAAAATTTACGGTGTTGTTCTCATATTGAAAAAATTGGAGGCTTTCGTTCCCAACCATGACGCAAGAAAAAGAAATGAGTCATGTATTATAGCATGAGAGGAGTTATTTGGTAACACGATCTAGCGACTTCGCTGTCATTTTCCGCTTATTTGGCATCAGTAGCACTAACAGCTGGAGGTTGTTAATACCTGTTTGTTTATTTGCGTTCCATCAAATTTGCTTATCACTTTGTTATCGTCTTCTGTTAACTATTTTCTGTCGACGAACTTATTTTCTGGATTTGATACTTGCATAACAATATGAAGTGGCAGTACAAGGAGGAGCATCCTTTTGAGAGGCGAAAGGCCGAAGGTGAAAAAATTCGCAAAAAATACCCAGATAGAGTTCCAGTAAGAAGCTTACTTTGTTCTGTTTTTTAATTCTCCCCGGGTTTAAATAATTTAATTCAGTGTTGGAAACTACGAATAATTCTATGGTATGAAGGCCAAACCTCGTATGGACAGGCAATTATTTTGGATTCCCATTTTACATAATACTAGATATTTTATGTTTTATTTGGGGTTTTTAAATTAAACGAGACAATCCTTGCAATTTTTCTCTGCATAAATGAGTTTTAAGTCGTGCATGTGGTGTACCCCTGTGCCTTGTACTTGGTACTTTCGTAATATGAGACCACGATAGCCCCATCATTTGCCCCTATACCCCCATTTAATAATCTATTAGTATTCCCTAGGATAATTTTTTATATTAGCAACACAATCCTATGGATGCATTTTGTGGGTTGGTTTTCACAGATGTGGATGACCTTGAATAGGCCCTTGTGGCTTTTGTCATCCGTGAAATTATGTTTCATTCCAAATTGAACGATAACATGTTTTATCTTTTGTCCATCCGCATATGAAGGCTCCATTTTTGTTGGAGTAAATATTGGGAAAAATAAGAATAATTAAAAATGTTTGTTTACTGGAACCTGGTTTCAAGCCATCTCTTAGGTTACCATTATAGGTGTGTCAGAGCCCCCTATACCCCCAGCTCGCCCTCAGGAACAAGTACAATTAAAGATCTGTAAAACTGAAGATCCATACCCTGCAAGCTTCCCAGCTTGCATTCTCATAATATTTTGTTCATTTCCCAATATGTTTCACCTTATTGTCTCAACTGTCATTTTATTACTTGTTCCTGAGGGTGAGTGGAGGGTATGGGGGGCAAAGTATATTCATTCTTAAATGGGAGAATTTTAGGGAGGACTGATTGTGAGAGGGACTTGGGTATTTTGGTAAGTTCAGACCTTCGTCCTAGAAAGCAATGCCTAAATTCTAAGAATAAAGCTAATAGGATATTGGGATTCATTAGGAGGAGTGTGAGCAATAAGAGTGCTGAAGTCATTCTAAAACTGTATCTGGCGCTAGTTAGGCCTCATATAGACTATGCAGTACAATTTTGGTCACCATATTATAGGAAGGATATTGATTTGCTTGAGTCTGTGCAGAGAAGGATGACAAAGATGATTGGTGGGCTAAGGAACTTACCTTATGGTGAAAGGCTCAGAAAACTAAATCAACATACATTGGAAAGGAGAAGAGTCAGAGGGGAATTGATTGAAGTCTTCAAATGGGTAAAAGGATATAATAAAGGCGATCTGGGTAAGGTTCTTATACTTAGTGAACATGACAGGACACGTAGCAATGGGTTTAAGCTTGATAAGTATAGGTTTAGGAAGGAGATTGGGAGGAGTTGGTTTACAAATCGTGTGGTAGATGAATGGAATAGGCTCACTAGACATGTGATAGAAGCCTCCTCTCTGGGTAGTTTTAAGAATAGATTAGATAAATATATGGATGAAGCTGCTAGATGGGACTGACTTTTTTTTTTATGTACATATGTATAGATTTTTCTAAGGAGTGGGGAGATTATATTTTGCGGTTGCATGAGTGGACATAATCCTCTGGATGCATTTTATGTATATTGTAGATTAGATCTGACGAACTCCTTAAAGGGTGACAATGTTGTGACTTTTCTTTGGTAAGAAATCTTTTGTGTGTTGACTGGAACAGGAGCTGCCAAGTGTAGGCCATGAATGGTCTTTTGCAGTCTCCTTCTTTTCTTATGTTATGTTCTTATCCTACTAACTTATATAGCCTTGTTAGTATAGTAGTCAGCCTGCTTGTCCAGCAATCATTGGGTCGGTAGTTCAAATCTCTGCCTAGATTCTTTTTAAACTGACATTATCTACTAAGGAGGTTACCTCCGTGACTGGGCAACACGGTGGGGACAGCCACAGGCATAATTGTTTCTTCCAGAAGATCCTCTGTGAGTACAACCACATATATAGTAGTCCAGAATACGGTTCAAAATTGGCTTCCAGTATCCAAACACAATGAAACGGGTAAAACTGAAGTAGTAAAATGACAGTTAGATAGGTGAAACATATTGTGAAGTGGAAAAAATAGTATGGGAACTTGAGTAAGGAAACTTGCAGGGTAAAACATAACATAATTACACGGATGACAAAAGCCACAAGGGCCTATCAAAGGTCATCCGCCTCCGTCAAAACCCACCCACAAAAAGCACCATCACCAGGGGAAAACAAAATCAAAGTCCCCCACAATATAATATAACGGATGACAAAAGCCACAAGGGCTCATCATAGGTCATCCGAGTCAAGCGGCCTCTTTTTCAAGGCACCCAAACTCCCAGGAAAACTACATCCAGAGGATTGCATCCAGAAACAAGGGTATCACCAATCAAGGTTTGTCAAGAACTAAATCATGCAGCTATAGATATATACAAACAATATTAATATATACAAAACTTAGGAACCATCACAACCTTCCCTTCCCATAAACTCATCCAACCTACTCTTAAATACATTTAGATTTGGACTACCTACTACCCTCTGCGGCAATTTGTTCCAGAAGTCTACCACTCTATTGGTGAAAAAATATTTTCCTTAAATCCAACCTACACCCTTGCTTTTTAATTTTCAAGTGGTGACCTCTAGTTCGATTTCCATCATCTAACTCAAAAAACTTGCTAACATCCAATTTATCTATGCCGGAAAAAATTTTAAAGAGCTCAATCATATCCCCTCTCACACACCTCCTTTCGAACGAGAACATATTTAATACCCTCAGTCTATCTTCATATTCAAGGTGCCTCAGGGAAGGAATAATCTTTGTTGCCCTCCGTTGCACTGACTCAAGAAGGTTAATATCGTGTCTAAAATGTGGGGACCATGCCTGTATACAGTACTCTAGATGTGGCCTAACATAAGAGTTATAGAGTTTAAGAATAACCTCCTTATGTATGTATCTTCAGATTTCCTGAAAGATTTTGAGACAAAGGATGAAGCATTATGAAATAAAAAAAAAGAAGCCTGAGTCACTAAATTAAAAAAATTACCTTCATTAGTAGTATCTCTAACAAAATCATGCACCACTATTCGGTAAAGTTGAAGACTACTGCTCCGAGCGGTTTTTTTTTCGCGATCCAAAATGGACGGAACCCTGTGTGTTTTTGTTTCGTTCAAGGCGCGTAATATGTTGTTTACGTTGCATTTAAAATCAGATGGCACCATTTTTGTTTGAAATTCTGACTTAGAGAAAAGTAAAAAAAACCCAAAGATGCAAAATAAAAAACGACTCCATAAATGAAGGTTACTTACATTATTCTGGCGGGTATAGATTTGCAATAGCACTGAGGAAGGCATGGTATCCATCTCAAATTGTAGATTTCTTTCCAAACAGGAATCGTTTGCAAAATATGGCGATTGCAGATACCTGTCAAAACGATTGCTTTGGCAGCTGTATTTTGTGGATTAATGCTCTCTCATCCCGCCACAAACCAATAAATGATCTGAAGGATTGTTTTTATAGGGAGTTGAGCCTTTGAAAAAAATGTTCCCTTGAGTGCAGATTGGAAAAAAAATGTCGTTTCTTTTCACCAGTGTTTTCGTCATGTGTAATTTTTTTTGCACTTAAATGTTAAATCACTATGTATTTCTAGGGGCTTAGCACAATGTTTACAGGGGATTGTTAATGGGATTAAATTATGTTCTGCTAAAACAATTGATTGGACAAACTTCATACAGAGTTTCCATAATTCAAACTGCTTGAAATTAACGATTGTTTTAAAGTATAAGATTCATGCCCAAAAAACAGATCAAATTATTAGTTTAAAATAGTAAGGAAACAAAATAAAAAAATAACAAATTTAGAATTTTTTTTAAAAAAAATAAGCAAAAGAAAAGTATAAAAAATCTTACAAAAAGTATAGGAATTAATATTATTATTCTTCATTGATGGATGACGACGTAAAAAAAAAGTAGTTCCAAGATTGTTTGGTATACCGATTGTTTTTCAAACAGTTAAATTGAGTGGGGGGCTTTGCCCCCCACGCCCCCTATAGTATTATATACTTTAAGTGGGGGGCTGCACCCCCAAACCCCCCTTTAATGCTAGTTTAGTTAACCATTATAGCGAAAGAAGATGAAACATTTTGGAAAGGAAACGGAACATAAAAGAAAATCGGCTTCAATCGCCTGAGCAAAAGGTCAGAATCGGCTGGAGCAGCTTGTCTTCAACTTTACCCACTATTCTTAACAATTACCAGGGAATTTTTTCTGAATTAAAATATGATATAAGACATTTTATATTAATTAATTTTAAAGAAAATATGATCAATTGACAATACAGGGTATCTACTGCCCTTGAATTTACTTTTTGCCCTTGAAAAGTTGTTGAATTTGATGAAAAGGTAAATGGTCCTTGAAGTAAAAAAATAAATCATTGAGTGATTGTTCAAATGATTTTTCAAATTCACTATTTATATACTTTTTAATATCTATTAGGAAAATAATAATATTTAAGTTAATCTACTCACTAATGTGAATGAACATATGTATGCTTTGGATGCATTGTATTTTAGGATGGATGCTCGCTATACTTCTGTGATTTACTTGGATACCTTGTTCTTGTTTTTTTACGCTGGTGAGTTGATTTTGGTTATGCTTTGCTTATAACCCATTTTCCCTAAAATACCTTACCTTCATCAATGTCCTATAATGTTTATGCAGTTTTTTAATTTAAAAGAAAAAAAATAATGGCTAAACCCTGTCCTGATTATTTTTAAAAAAAGTCCTTGGAAAGTCCTTGAATTCAAAATCACCAAACAAGTAGACACCCTGAAATAACATTTGTGGATGACTAAAGCCACAATGGCCTATCAAAGCTCATCTGCATCTGTCAAACCCCACCCACAAAATGCATCCATAGAACTGTCAGATCATGCATCTACAACATACAATTTGAACAATCCATAGGATTGTGTCTGATCATGCATCTACAATATATAATTCAAACCATACACAGGAATGTGTCAAAATAAAAAGCATCATCATCAAAATCTCCAAATCAATCGTAATATACAATAATAAAAAACTGCATCCACAGGAATGAGTCCAGAATACCTCCCAAAGTTATCTCTCCCCATAAAATAATCTAATCTGCCTTTGAATACATTAAAGTTTAGACTGTCTACAGTCTCAGATGGCAAACTATTCAAGTAATCTACTACTATATTGGTGGCTTTAAAGTGCAGAGTGACTTAAATAAGTTATTAGCTTGGGCTCAGAAGTGGCAAATGACTTTTAATCTTAAAAATGCAAATTTCTTATCATGGCAATGGATAATGGGAGATTTAGCTTTGAAATGGATGGGCATTGGCTGAATTCAGTTGATAATGAGAAGGATATAGGTGTAGTAGTAGATAGGTCACTGAAGTTTTCAAAGCAGTTATTGAGGCAAAAAAATAGAGCAAATAGGGTGCTAGGATACATTAACAGGAATGTTAGCTACAAGAATAGAGAGGTTATCCTTAAACTCTACAACTTGTATGTTAGGCCACATTTGAAGTACTGTATACAAGCATGGCCACCACATTTTAGACATGGCATCAACCTGCTAGTCAGTACAAAGGAGAGCAACAAAAATAATACCTTCCCTGAAGCACTTTAAATATGAAGATAGACTGAGGGTGGTACTAAATATCTTCTCATTTAAGAGAAGATGCATGAGGGGAGATATGATTGAGCTTTTTAAAATCTGTTCTGAGTTCGAAGGTAGTAATAGGACTAGGGGTCACCACTTAAAAATTAAAAAACATAGGTGCAGGTTGGACATTAGAAAATATTTTTTCAACAATAAAGTGGTAGATTACTGGAATAGTTTGCCATCTGAGACAGTAGACAGTCCAAACTTGAATGTTTTCAAATGCAGATTATAGGGGGGAGGGGTTTATTCTGGACTCATTCCTGTGGATGCAGTTTTTTATTGTATATTATGATTGATTTGGATTTTCATGAGTTTGAGTTTTGATGATGATGCCTTTTGTTTTTGACATATTCCTGTGGATGCTTCTAATTGTAGATGCATGATCTGACAGAATCCTATGGATGCAGGCCCTTGTGGCTTTTGTCATCTGTAAATTTATTTTATGTTAGTAGTATGTATATGGATGCAACCTCTCAAATTAATGGGGGATGATATTTTTGGGCAGGAAATAGCCTGAAGTAGGTGGCATTATCCTTGGTCTCAATTTACTTGTACTAATAGTGCAGCTTCCCTTGCTCAAGTGTACCTAGTGACATAAAATAAAGATAAAAATGGCAATTGTATTCAGCATGCATGAATGTCTTGTTGCCTTTTTTGTAATTTTGAATTTTAAGGTGACATGTTTTTTCCATGAATGCAGCCAAAAAATGGGAAATAGGCAAACGTTTCTTACTTTAGTATAATAAATGGACACTCAAATTATATAGTTATTCAAGTTAGCACACAAACTAATAGATCAATTGGATAAGGGTTCATGATTAGAAATTAATTAAAAAGGAGCAAATTAATTGGACTAATAGGACATTTTCAGACTAGCCAGTAACAATGAAAAGTACTGAATTTAAAAGCACAAAAATCTAGATCCAATCAAGCTCATGTAAGCTTCAAGTCTTTAATTTTAAGAAACAACCATTCAAGAAGGAATGAAAAAAATGTAACTAAAGAAAATAATGCTTAAATCCAAGAGTAATGAATACAATAGTAATAAAAAAAAGGTTACAATGAAAGAAAAGGAAATAGTTCTAGGAAAAATGCACAATTAAGTTTAAGGTCTCTTTTTGTTTGTTTTTTGAATTAGTTTGTTCATTTTCAAGGAGAGGGGCACATGATTTTTTTAAAATTGTTTTATATGGTAATTAAGATTAGAGGCTTATGATTTATTAGCTTATTTTGATTTTGACTTGGGTCTCATCCTTCTACTGTTCTTAGCCTAAAGAAATAGGTGGTATTGGTCATTTCCTCTAGACCATACCTTTGAACACAGTAGATGAAAGCTTTTTGTATGGAAATTGTACATTAAAATTTTAGTCTTAGCATTGTCTGAATTTGTAATATTAAGTATCATAATTTCTAACATCTTTTTTAAATAATCTATGTTTTAGGTAATTGTAGAAAAAGCTCCAAAAGCTCGCATTGGTGATTTGGACAAGAAAAAGTATTTGGTCCCAAGTGATCTTACTGTAGGCCAATTCTATTTCCTCATCCGCAAAAGAATTCATCTTCGGCCTGAAGATGCCCTGTTCTTCTTTGTGAACAATGTTATTCCCCCAACCTCTGCAACAATGGGGTCACTTTACCAGGTTTGTTAATGTTATTTGGAGTTGCTAGTTTTGGTCAGGATTTTAGATTTATATTATAGCTTGTACTGGGCTAGTTTAACCCTTTTGCTGCATCACAGTTTGTTAATAACCTACTCCTAAGAGTACAGTTTTGACGGTAAAAAATAAAACATGATATTCAAACATTTTATTACATTTTGTTAATTATAAGCTTACATAGCATTTGAAAAGTAAATACAAATATGAAAAAAAAAGAAAAATAATGAATGACCTTTTAAATTCTTAAATGCGAGAGTTGATTGTCGAATGTACTCAAATTTGGAATAGCATTCCTGCAGCGAGCAACTTTAGTTACACCCTTTTCTGATCTAGTTATTTGTTACAGAACATCCGCATATCTTTTTGTATACTTTGTGTGTGAAAAATTTCAAAACAAGGGACAATACATAATGCTGGTGTTTGTGGGCATTTTTTGCAAACATATGAAGTCTATTTTCTTTTACACTCTGCCTTTTTTGCTGCATTCACTTGGGAGTATACTGCAAACAATACAGTTCGGTTTCATTTTTTTGTCTTCATGGCATGATGGAAAATGCCTCTCAACTAACTGATTTACCATCAGTGTGTTGCCAGCTCTCCTTTTCTTGGCGAGTGGATCGATGCGCTTATCTGTGGCTCTTTCTACGGTTCAAGTTTCTTTTTACATAACGCCTGGCACCCATACCTTCCTCACATCCCTTTTCCTCTCCTCTTCACAATCTATATATTTTTATGCCGTATCCAAGGTGGAGCCGCCATGCCGATGGACTGCCAGGCCACCAGGTGGGAGGGGTGGTCCCAAATGGCGGCGCCGGGCTTGTAAGCACCTCTTGCAGTGCGGGCAACTGCGAGAGGTGATGAGCTATTGCGTCCCGTAGCACAAATAGGGTCACCATGCCCAATGATGATAAAAAAACAGTGCAGCTCCACCAAAAAAACGGAGTTCCTCCTCCCCTGTGCTTGCGCAGAGGACCCTCCATATTTCATTAACCGGAGAGGAGAATTACTCCTATCCTATGCCTACGGGTGAAGGGGACACCAGCTCACCCCCTTCTCTGGCGGTGCTTTAGGGCACCTCCCTATTCCCAGCGACAGTCGCTCCTTTTCTTTCTAGGGGACTGCCAAGAAAGCCAGCAGGCAGCCCATTGCCAACCGCCCCTCGTGTAAGCGGCTTGGTAGGGTAAACCCCCTTAGGGGGGAGAGGGAAGCCAGGCCCCTTCTGTCGCTTCCCTCAAAAGACCTGCTGGCAAGAATACTAAACCTTGCCGGGGTCAAGGCATGTGCATCCCCACAAAAGACTCATGAAGCTGCCAAGGGGACCTGCGATGTCCTGGGAGGGGATGGCCAACTGGAGGCCCCTCCTGTGATAGACATGGTCTTTGAGGAAACTCAGCCTCAGACTGTAGGGCCTTCCATGGGGGGAACATGGGCTCGGCGCCAAGCACCGAACCCGAATCTGCCCCTATGCAAGGTCCTCCTCAAACGGCTGGGGATTCTGAGTCAGTACAAGGAGGGGAGGGATCTCCTCCGGATGATGCCCCTGCGACCACCAGGACCTTCTCCATTTCGGAGAAGGACCTAGCTGAAGCTGATCCATCTGGCCCAGGGGCTTCTACCGCGGAGGTGAGAAGCGGGTTCATTCCCCGCCCTCCTCTCCAAAAAAGAAAAGCCCTTCTGCGTGCTTTACCCAACCTGGGCTCTCCCCTGGTAAAGCTGGCAGCAAAAAGGGTTCATACCCAGCCCCGGCTAAAACCAGGGCTCCCCCTTCTTCCCCCAGCGTGACCGTTTCTCGTAAGGCAAAACGGCCACGTGCCTCCACCGAGTCGTTAAACTCACAGGAGGCAACACCCCTGAAGATGGTCGCTAGGCCATCTTCGGGGGTTCCTAAAGCTGTCCCCCGAAAGGAGGACACTCGCTCCACTTCGAGACAGTGGTTTCTCAAAAAGAGGCACCCCCTTCCTCCGAAGCCGCAACGCCCGCCTAAGGTTTCAAGGTGGAGGGATGAAAAAGACTCGCATCGCGAGCCCAACCTCCCCCAATAAGTCTTCGAAGGCGACAGCGTTTTGTCCGGCCAACAATGCCCAGGGTTCTGCCCCCGGGAAGCGTACGGCCATTCCCATGAGGGTCTTCAGTTCAAGGAGGGCCATCGTGTCTCCTCCGAGCTAGGCCTGGAGGGCATATTCCTTCAATGGAATTGCCGTGGACTCCGGGCCAGCTGGGAGGAGCTGCAGAGGCTAGTCCCGTTTCCCGTTAGCTATCGTTTTGCAGGAGACCATGCTAGGCACGTGCCCCCTGCCCGCCCTTCCGGGGTATAAGGGTCTTGCGACCCCACCACCACGGGATGGCCGGGCTGGGGGATGCGCAGTTTACACCTGGCATGATGTCTCTGTTCTTCCTTTCGCTTTAGATACTTCCTTCCAGGCAGTGGCTGTGCAGCTACACCTGGATAGGAGGTATACTATCATTTATGCGTACATTCCACTGGCAGGTGTCTTCGATGCGGGGGACTTCCGCCGCGTCGTGGCACGGTTGCCGAGGCCCTATCTCTTGCTTGGAGATCTGAACGGCAGGCATCCTCTCTGAGGAGATTACTCCATAAATCCCAGGGGACAAGTCCTTGCCAATCTGATCAAAGATCTTGAGATGGGTGTCCTAAACGTGGATGAGTTTACACATCACTGTCCGAGAACCGCTTCATTTTCTTGCCTTGACCTATCTTTGTGCTCTTCGGATGCACAGCCTGATTTTGATTGGGGGGTGGTCGATGACCTCCATGATAGTGATCACTTTCCCATTCAAATATCATTTTCAGGGCAACTGCCGCCTGAGAGCCCATCTCAGTGGTGCTTGGCGCGGGCGCGGTGGCCTGCATTTCAGGAAATGACTGAATTCTCTATCTCAGTCGAGGAGTTTAGGTCGGTAGATGAGGCCGTTGAGTTCTTCTCCGGCAACCTCATCGCCGTGGGCCTGACTACTATTCCTAGGACGTTGGCTGTTTTGCCCGCCGACCACTCCCATGGTGGTCGGCCGAGTGTGAGACGGCCCTCAAACAGAAGCGTTATGCCTACATGCGCTATAAGCGCCGCCCAAACGATTTCACTGTCGCTGAATTTCGTCGGGCTAGGGCTAGGTTCCAGTATATTTCGAAGCACGCCCGCCGCTCTTCTTGGCGGGCATACGTGTCTTTACTTAACGGGAAGACCCCTTTTGCTGAGGTGTGGAAGCGAGTCAAAAGGATTCAGGGCAAGTTCTCGCAGGACTCCCCTCCCGTTCTCCAGGAGAATGGGACCGCAATCTTGGACCCCGCATCCGTGGCGAAGTCCTTAGCGATCGCTTTTTCCGCATTCTCTAGCCGGGATGCTGCTCCGCCAGCATTCAATGCACGTCGTGATGTCGCGGAAGGCCGCCGGCTGGACTTTACCTCCAGTGGCGGAGAACCCTTCAACGACAAGTTTACTGTGAGTGAGTTGCGTTCCGCTCTCGCTTCGTGCGCGGACACCGCCCATGGTCTGGACCATGTCCCGTACGCCATGCTTCGACACCTGGGTGAGCGAGGCATGGCCTTTCTGCTAGATTTGTTCAACAGGATCTGGGTGGAGGGTCTTCTCCCAGACTCCTGGCGAATCGCTACTGTACTCGCCTTTCGCAAACCGTGGAGAGATCACTCCACTCCGACCGTTTTCCGCCCAATCTCTCTAACCTCTTGCGTGTGCAAGTTGATGGAGAAATTGGGAAATGTTAGATTAGCCTTTTTCCTGGACAGCAGAGGCCATCTGTCTTCTGCACAGTGCGGCTTCCGCATGTTCCACTCCACATCGGATGCTCTGCTCCGACTGGAAAATGCCATCTGCGAGGCTTTCCTTCGTAGACAGCACTACGCCACGGTGTTTTTCGATCTGGAGAAGGCCTATGATACCGCATGGCGATACGGTATCATGGAGACTCTCCACACGATGGGGGCGAGGGGACGCCTCCCAATGTTTATATCTGAATTTTTGCGAGATCGTCGATTCCGCGTACGGGTGGGGGGAGCCCTCTCCGGCCCAAAGGAGCAGGAAGAGGGTGTCCCGCAGGAAGGTGTCCTCAGTGTCACACTTTTTGCCCTGAGCATCAACGCCATCACCTCGGTGCTGCCGGAAGATGTTCTTGCTACGCTCTACGTGGACGACCTTCCGATCTCTTTTGGCGCGGCCCAGATGCCAACTCTGGAGCGTCGACTCCAACTGGCATTGAACCACGTCTCTCGCTATGCCGAAGCGCACAGGTTTCGGTTTTCTTTGGCCAAGACTAAGGTGGTGCACTTCTGCCGCCATCCACGGCTTCACCCCGACCCAGATTTGTTTCTTAATGGGGTGCGCCTAGATGTGGTTGAGTCGCACCGTTTCCTTAGTCTTGTATTCGACCGACGCCTCACCTGGGAGGCTCATATTCGCAGCCTTAGGGTCTGTTGTACACGCGCCATGGACATTCTCCGTTCCGTGACGTTGGGGCGCTGATAGGGCTACTGCCTTACTTTTTTATCAATCCTTTGTTCGCTCGAAGCTCGACTACGGATGCGAGTTTTATCTATCCGCAGCCGAGCGTTTATTGCGGAAGGTGGATTCGATCCACCACACCAGCCGTCGCCTTGCGACCGGTGCCTTCCGCACTTTCCTCATTGAGAGACTGTTGGTCGATGCTGGGGAGATGCCACTCGCTCTGCGCCGTGTGCAGTGCATCACTCGCCTGTACGCGCGAGCCCGGCGCCTCCCTCAGTCGCCAACAGCTCACTGCATCCACAGCTGATCTCGATGGTGCCCATGCCGCCGGAGACGCCAGTCATACCCTAAGCCCTCTGGGTTTAGGGCCAGGAAACTCCTTCGAGAGGTAGATATAGCTCTCGGGCCGGTGGCGCCCCTGGTTCTGCCCAGGACGCCACCCTGGACGGTGCCACATTTGGCTATTTGTCGCCACGCCTCTACTCCCAAAGCTTGTACGGCGCCGGGAGTATTGCGTTCGACCTTTCTGGAGCACACCTCGTGTCACGCTGGACCCGTGCCAGTGTATACGGATGGCTCCAAGTCCCAAGAGGGGGTCGGCTTCCATGCTGTATCCCCTCTGTTTGAAGTCAGCGGGGCAATACACCACTGCCCGGTTCGGAGACCGGATTGTGATCTATAGCGACTCACAAAGCGCCCCGAGTGCTCTCGGGGCATTGGAATCTCCGCATCCCCTGGTTCGCGATATCCGTGACGCCACGGTTTTGGCGAGCGTGTATATGTCGAGATTATCTTCTGCTGGGTTCCTGGACATGTAGTAATTGCGGGGAATGAGCGCGCCAAAGAGTCGGCGAGGACTCTGCGACCGGACTACCGTTTCGCTCTTCCTCACACCGACTACATGGCAGGAATACGGGCAGCTCTTCGGACTGCTTGGCAAAGAAGATGGGAGACGGTCGAAGGGAACTTAAAGTTGCGTGCCATTGCGCCGCGACTGTTCCCATGGACCTATCCCCCATTGCCGCGACAGCTTCAGGTCGCTTTCTGGAACGCTCGCCTGTGCCCTATTGCGACGACTGCGTTGTCCCCAAGACTGTTTGGCACATTCTTGTTGAATGTCCCAGTCTGGGTGATCTTCGCGCATGTTACCTGTCCCGGTACCGGGATGGGCGGGGTCGCTACCGCCTGTTTCCTGTACTCGGAACGAGTGCGTGCACCATGACTGGTGGACTTGTTGACTTTTTGGGGGAGGCCGGCCTTCTCCCTTGTATTTAACTTGTTTTTTTTTGTTATTGTTTGTTTTGTTTTGTTTTTTTTGTAGATCGCAGGCTCCTGTGCCGGGGGGAGGGGAACCTCCCCCGGACGCCAGAGCTTGTTCCCTGATTGTTATCCCCTTTTTATTGTTGTTCCTGTTAAAATTTTTATTTTTAAGTAGCCTAGAACTGGCCTGTTTGTTGGCAGCGACTTATGCCCAAGTGGGCAGGCGCCAGATAGCCCCTTGAAACCCCCCACCCCCCCAAAAAACACCCCTGGCGGGAACAGCTCGATAGGCCCAACCCCCTTGGGGGGCTTAAGGTATATCAGGGCCTGTTGTTCTGTGTACCCTAATGTCCTGCTGTCGGTCATTCTTGGTATACAGGGGGCCAGTGTACCTGCTGGTTTACTGGCCATATATAAGACAAAATATACCTCAAATGGGATCAGACAAAAAAAATCATTGATTAAAATCTTTTTTTAAAATTCAAATATACAGAAATTATGCGTATGTGGCAAGGTTGGCAGTTTTTGGATTTGAAGAAAATCAAATAGATAAAATAATGACTTTTTTTTGCATGAAATATTTATTTCATGCGATATCCCTACTTACAGAAATTACAGTTCAAGCTGAAAGTTGTCAAAAATCAAAATGAATGAATTAGTGCCAATGCCATCCATAAGTTTTTCTAAACCTTCAAACCATATATCTTTTAGTTTATTTACTTCTAATAAAAAAATAAAAGAAAAATAGATTAAAAAATAAAATCATGATTTTTACAGAAAAAATCAATTATTAAATAATCTGATTAAATCAGTTTGATTTAATCATTGCCAACCATGATACATAACTAAGTAAAAGAATGATTAAGAGTGTGATATTCTATTCTGATTAAGATATCCAAGTTACCAGTTACTAACACTGGTATCTCCCAAATAATCCTGGATTAAAACAAAATTATTAATTCATATAACTGTTGCTGGCAGTCATAAACAAGTTAAATGAGAAACTTTCAGCTACTGAAATCTAAATTAAGTCCTATAAATTAAAGAAAATATTGCTAAGAATTATTATATATATGATAATAATTGATAATGATTTAAAAAAAAATTGAATTTTTGATTTTTATTAAAAAAATAATATTTTTTTTCCAACCCTGAACATGGATATCCCAACCCCCATCCAAGATGGACATGGTCCCAGAGTTGACCCAGCCCCAGATGTCAGGCTCTTCCATGGGGTCAAACTTGAGTCCGTCTCTGTTCAAGCTTCTCCTCAGATGGCTCAAGCTCCTGAGGACTCACAAGGGGAGGAGGGATCTCCTTGGCCAGCTGGTGCCCCTTTGATGGCCAAATCTTCTCATTTCAGAGAAGGATCTTGCTGAAGCTGGTCCATCTGGCTGAAGGGCTCCTTCCGATGGCAGAGAGAAGCGGGTTCACTCCTCCCCAAAAGAAATGAAAAAGACCAAGGACTAAGGTTTTGGTTCCTCTCTCTCCGTGGGAGCCTAGTTTATGGACAGGTCCACTGCAGTTTCAGCAAGCGACCCGGCCAAGATTATACATACAGCCCAGATGCCTCCCAAGGCCCCTCATTGAGAGACTACCTAGCATTTTCAAGCCCACTGGCTTCAAACACTTTGATTATTCGCTCCATTGATGGCTGATGGCAACATGATCCATCATAGGACAGCACTAGCTAGCATGATTGGTAGAGAGCCGAAGGTGACCCATTTCTTGGAACAGAGCCTTCAGACACTTGGTGGTAGAGTGTGGCACCACACTCTTCCATCACCTGAGAGCTGGCTGATCAAGGAGCGGTGTCTCTTTTGCGGTGAGTCATATCCTGCTTCTTCAAAGCAATTTGGTGTGTATCTCCTGAAGAAAGAAATCATGGGCATTCAGGCTATGGATTGTCTCTCATTTTGCGAGACTAAGGACCCTCTCCTTTCCTGTCTCATGCTGCCTGGGATTTCTTAATCCTTAATATTAAAAAAAAAACCCCTCTCCTCCAGGCCTATGAGCACGGTCATTTCCTCATCCATTCAGAACCCTTCTGGTTCTACCCAACCCAGATGCTCCCCTGGCTAAAACCAGAGCTCCCCTCCCCCATCATGATTGTTTCCCCTAAGGGAAAATGGCCACATGTCTCCACTGAGTCATTAGACTCGCAGGTGGCAACACACCTGAAGCTGGTTGTGAGGCCATCTTCTGGGGTTCCTAAAGCTGGCCTACAAAAGGAGGACAGCATCAAAGGACCTTCAGCTCCTACGGCCACACCCAGTGTGAGGCTGAGTCACATGAAGACGGTGGACCTTCCAAAGGAGAGACATCCACTTCTGAAGCTGCCCAGCCTGCCTAAGGGTTTGAGGCAGAGGGAAGAAAAGCCTTGCATGGCGAGCCCAACCTCCCCCCGTTAGTCTTCAAAGATGACTGCACATTGTTTGTCCAATGGAGTCTAGAGTTCTGCCTCTGGGAACTGTATACCTATTCCTATTAGGTCTTCTTTTCGAAGAGGGTCCCCCAACATCTCCGAGCTAGGCCTCAAGGGCATATTCATTCAACGGAATTGCCATACACTCTGCATCAACTGGGAAGCTGCAGAGGCTCGTCTCCCATTTTCCTTTAGCTATCTTTTTGCAGCAGACCATGCTGAGCATGTATCCCCTGCCCACCCTCCCGGGGTATAAGGGTTTTGCGACCCCACCACCACTGGATTGTGGGCTGGGCAGGAGGATATGCCATTTACACCAGGCATGATGTCTCTGTTCTTCTCTTTGCTTTAAATGCTTCCTTTCAGGCACTAGCAGTGCAGCTATACTTATATAGAAATAATAGTTATTTCTGCTACATTCCACCATCAGATGACTTAAATGCAGGGGAATTTCACCATGTGGTGGCACAGTTGCCGAAGCTCTTTCCCTTGCTCAGGGATTTGAACTGTAGACACCCCCTTGGGGAGACTACTCTTTTGATCCCAGGGGTCAGGTCTGTGCTGATCTGATCGATGGGCTGGAGATGGGTGTCCTTAATGTGGATGAGTTTATGAATCACTGACAAAGAACTGCTTCATTTTCCTGTCTTGATCCATCTTTGTGCTCACCTTGGCGTGTGCAAGGTGGTCCACATTTCAGCAGGAAATTACTGATTTCTCTGTCTCAAGTGAGGAGTTTAGGTCAGCAGAGGAGGCTGTTGAGTTCTCTAACAACCTCATCGCCATGGGCATAACTACTATTCTAAGAATGTTTAGCCGTTTTGCATGCAGCTTGTTTCCATGGTGGTCAGCCGAGTGTGAGACGGCCTTCAAACAGAAGCCTTATGCCTACATGCTCTATAAGCGCCACTTGACCAATTTTACTGTGAATTTCGTCAAGCTAGGGCTAGCTTCCAGTATATTTTGAAGCATGCTCGCTACTCTTCCTGTTGAGCATACATGTTTTCACTTAACAGAAAGACCCCTCTAGTAGAGGTGTGGAAGTGAATAAAAAGGATTTGGTGCAAGTTCTCGCTGGACCCCCATCCTGTTCTCCAGGAGAATGGGACCACAATCTCAGAGTCTGTGGCAGTCTCCTTTCTTCACATTCTCTAGCTGGGATGCTGCTCCACCAACATTTAATGCACTTTGTGATGTCTTGGAAGGCTGCCAGCTGGACTTTACCTCCAAAGGTGTAGAACCCTTCAGTGATAGGTTTGCATTGAGTGAGTTGCAATTCACTCTTGCTTTGTGCACGTACACTGCCCCATGTCTGGACGATGTCCCATATACAATGCTTAGAGACAGGTGAGTGAGGTATGGCCTCAGTTAGATTTTTTTCAACATGATCTGTGTAGGGGATATCCTCCCAGACTTGTGGCGAATCATTACTCTGCTTGTTTTTTGTAAACTGAGGAGAGATTACTCTACCCCACCTGGTTTCCACCCAATTTATCTAACCTCAAGTGTGTGCAAGTTATGGAGATATTGGTAAATGTTTTGATACCGCATGGTAATATGGTATCATGGAGATGCCACACAATGGGGGCAAGAGGACACCTCCCAATCTTTATTTCGAGTTTTTGTCAGATAGGGATTCCGTGTATGGGTGAGGGATCCCTCTGGCTCAATGAAGTAGGAAGAGGGTGTGCCGCAATGAAGTGTCTTCAATGTCGCACTCTTTGCCCTAAGCATCAACTATATCACCTCAGTGCTGCTGAAGGTGTTCTCATTGCACTCTACATGGATGACTTTTCAATCTCTTTTAGTGCGTTCCAGATGCCAACTCTGTAGCATCTACTCCAACAGGCATTGAACTGCATCTCTCGCTATGCCGAAGTGCACAGGTTTTGGTTTTCCTTGGCCAAGACTAAGGTGGTGCACTTATGCCTCCATCCATGGCTCCACTCTGACCAGACTTATTTCTCAATGGGATGTGTCTAGAAGTGAAGGACTTGCACCGTTTCCCTGGTCTTGTATTTGACCGATGCCTCACCTGGGAGGCTCATTTGCAGCTTCAGGGTCTCTTGTACCCGCATCATGGATATTCTTCGTTCTGTAACATTCATCAATTGTGGTTGCTGATATGGCTACTATCTTGCCTTTAAAATCAATCCTTTCTTTGTTTGAAGCTTGACTATGGATGCAAGTTTTATGCATTCGCAGCTGACACATTTTGCGGAAGGTGCACTCATTCCACCACACTGCTCTGACCCCATTCCCTTCGCTTGGATGGTCTCCTACATCAGCACTGAATCTGCTGACTGGTCGAGCAAGCCGAGTTTACCTTCCATCCACTAATCTATTAAGGATCTCCCTTGCATGTGGAAAAGATTAGTGAGTGGAAGGGAAACTCAGTTGCTGGGGCAGTCAGCAAATTCATTGCTGATGTGCGAATGCATAAAACTTGCATCTTTAGTCAAGCTGACTAACTTGCACATGATGTCCTGCTGTGCAAGACTCGCCGTATCCCACATCTCCATTTACTTCATCCCTCATCACCCCTTCTTTCCTCTTCCTTCCCTAACTCAGAACACTTTGCTTTAATCCTGTCCCGTGGACTCTTTTTCTCTGTTAATGATCACATCTCTTGTTACTCTCTGCCACTCGACTTCTGTGATATAACTGCATATTCATTCTCCTTGCGCTTACCCATCCCCATTTCCTCTTTCCTTTGTCTGGAGAATGCTAGACAACATCTGGATGATTGTGTGCCCTCCTACCCCCCTAAACAATAGTCTCTCCCCCCCCCAGCCCTAATGCCTGCATTTCCACCTTTTCCTACTTCTCTTTACAGGTCTCATAAAATTTCTGCGTCATTTGGCCATTTGAGAAGAAAAATCCTTAACAGTGAAATGCCCTTTGACCCCTCCCTCCGTCAAATCTCTACTACCCATTTCCGATTTTTTCTACCACTTGTGCCTAGTCATTCCAGTATCTCTTTCTCAGTTTCACCTCTATCTTTACAGAGTCCATTCCATACACTGCAATCAGACTTTATAAAAAAAAAGGCTTAAAAAAAATCACAGGCTGCATAGTTACTAGACCCACAAACCATCTACATACACTGAAATGATATGCGACTGAGTGGAAACACTGATCGATGATTTTGCCTTCTTGAGTGCAACACAAGCTAAAACTCCCTTTTTGCCACCTAGAGTTATCAAAGTTGAGGATCAGCATGACATGAGAAACACACTACAAACCCATAGCACCCACTATATTAATGACAGAAACGTCAAGACAACACCTACTTCATATTACATTAGAAATAAATTGAATTCTCACCCATCACCCACCCCAAACCAACTTCAAGAAACTTATCATTACCCACTTCACTTGCCGCCCTATCCAGGCACATTCATACACTTGTGCATGGCCCCTGACATCTACCTCTTTGAATCTAATCTCCTTCATTAGCTACCAGAAATGCCTGAATGTGACAATAATGCAACACTGCCTCTCACACAATCAAAACAATGGAAGACTACACACAATCACATACCAACAACACACTACACTCTTTGGGGGCTCTGTAGGAAAACTCAGTACTGGCCATAGCCTTCCTCATTGTCTCGAGGCTGCTTGGTCAAACATCTTGAGGATCAACAAGGACCATACACCTTCATCCACATAATTCCCTGATCTCACAGATTCTTACTATTGGGTTGAGGAATAAGTTCTTGCGGTTTTATCAAATTTATTCATTACCATTAACAATTGTATAAAAACTTGATTTTTAATTGATAACCATATGCAATTTAATCAATAATGTATTCTCCGTTGTTATTTACGACTTCTTTCCAACATTCAACTAGTTTTTCGATGCCTTTGCAATAAAAATCTCTGGATTTTGACTCAGAGTTCATCTTACCAGGTTCTTATTAATTCATTAGTATTGAATGAAACGCTGCGCAAATTGTTGGAGAGCGATCAGAACACATGGAAATCCGATGGAGCCAAGTCTGGCAAATATGGAGGATGCAGCAGGATTTCCCAATTAAGCGTTTGTCTTATTGGCAATGTGAAGATGAGCATTGTCATGTTGCAGAAGGACTCCATAAGTCGATGAGGTCGCTTTTCACGAATAGCTTCGGGGAGTCGATACATTTGTTGAACGTAGAGTTCTGCATTGACAATCTCCTCCGCAAGGAGCTCATAAAGAATGATGCCTTCACAATCCAACCACACACAGCATCGTCTTTTGTGGATGAAGTCCTTGCTTTAATCGTGGCAGTTTTTTTATTGGGGCTAAGCCATTGTTTTAGATGGTTCATGTTGACATAAACACACCACTTTTTGTCGCCAGTGATGATGCGGTGAAGAAATCTGTCCTTATATCCACGAGTAGCCTTGTGACGAGCAAACAAACCTGCGGCAATCGTAGAGTGTTGAAGTCTGTTGCTTTCGCTCAAAGCATGCAGAACCCATGCACTGAGTTTTTGAACTTTCCCCATCAAATGAAAGTGATTCACTACAGTTTTCTGATCACACAACAATTGTACAGCCAATTCTCTAGTCAATTGATGAGGATTTTCATGAAGAAGGTCGTTCAATCGATCTTCATCCAACTTAATGGGGCGACCAGAACGTTCTTCGTCATTAAGATTGAAATGACCGTTTTTGAAACGTGAAAACCACCATTGAGCTGTCCGTTCTGATGAAGCATTTTCTCTGTACACAGCACAAATATCGCAACGAGCTTTGGCTGCGTTTGTATTGTTCCCGTCTCGATTGAAAAGGAATAGCAACAAGTGTTGAAAATGCGCCTTTCTCTCAACTTGACATTCCATTTTGAGGGTACAGAACAAAAATTAAATTATCACAACTTTTAAATAAACCGCAATGACTTATTACTCAACTTCAAGACGTAGCCTAAGCAAAAGCCTAATAGTCTACGCTGTTAAGAGACGTAGCCTAACCTTTGCAAATTTTGCTCTCATTATTTATTATCGTTTCTTAATATGTGCACAAATCACGTTAACAAAACTTAAATCAACACATTAAAAAAACGCAAGAACTTATTCCTCAACCTAATAGATCAATGCATCATGCCACTCTGAACTCAAAAGCACTACCAAAGCCACTTTACTCTACCATCCTGATGATACAGAATCCCATATTATATTCTTTGGTAAATTGAATCTTTAGTAATATTGTAATTGTCGTGGGTTAGCCGAGATTATAAATTTATATTTTTGTTTCATTATGTTTAATAAACCAAATTTGACTTGAGGCATAGGTTCGTGCCTCTGTAATCTCTTGAGGATCGTTTTCTAAGAGTGTTATACTTTATTTTATTCTAGGGAATGAATAAAAGGGGAGTTCTTTCTGGAATTTACCAAATACTGCCAACGGATAATTTAAAAACTTCAACTTAAATACTTTTACTGAACATTAATCAATGCAAACAAAATTACTATATACACATAATATAATGCTAAAAAAAAATTTTTTTACTGTCCAGCTCTCGAGGCTCTAGGTAGATTTTACGGGTGAACAATTTACTTTAATACACGGTCATTAACCATTCACAAAATAAACAACTTTAAAGCACGGGGACATAAACATTATTATTTACTTACATAAGGTAATGGAGATTACCTCAAAGAATCCACTTGAAATACCTTCGTTTAATCTGGTCCTGAGATGCCTAGTGCGAGTAGTTAGTTGGTTGCTTACAAGATGGCGTTACTCCGACATAAGGTGATGAGAGACGTCATGTGGAAATTCAAATGAGTGAATGCAGGTTCAAAACAAAAACGGATGATTCTTCTGGATGTCGACAGTTTGCACTTTTGACTTTCGTATTTATAAAATTTGGCCGTTCTCCTATGTTACCAATGTTAACCGAAGAACATTGGAGGAGCAAAGCTAAACCCAGATGTCTTTTGTTATCATTACATTAGTTCTCCTCCCAAGAGGGAGGCCTCGATACATTTATACACTCACTATTTCACAACAGTTTTTGTTAAACTCATAACTCTACAGTAATTTATTCCTTAGTAAAATAGCCATTTATCTGTTCTATTTTCAGGAATATCATGAAGAAGACTTCTTTTTGTATATTGCTTATAGTGATGAGAGTGTGTATGGTATGCTGTGATATGGTTCTTAAGATGGTCGAGATTCCACATGTTGTGGTCTTATAGGTATTTGCTTGTCCTATCAATTTTTTTTTTTATTTTATTCCCTGAAACGAGCTAACAAGAGGGCAAACCAAAACTGCATGAGACATTGTCTAAAAGGTATGCACTAATGTTGGCTCTTCAGAATGTCATTTTGATTTGAACATTTATAACAATTTTTGACTACGTCACTAGTTTGTCCATATACAGGGTGTCCGAAAAGTTACTATGCACTGGTAATATATAGTCTCACCAGCATCACAGTGGTTAGCAAGTCTCACTGTTGCCCAACCACCCAGCTCCCAGGCACTGATGTGTATAACAACAGTCACAGGTGTTAAAACTGTCAGGATACGTCTTCAGGGTGGGAGGAGGGGTTCAATATATGTTGTAGGAAAGACTGGCATGTGGTACTTTACACTTTACTACAGTCATTTTCTGCTTCCACCACCGTTGCTATGTACACCAGTGCTTGGCTGACAGTGAGTTTCAGACACAAGTTATCCCAGTGAGTGTATTGTAACTTTTCGGACATCCTGTACTATAACTTTGCCAGCTTATGACTTTATATAGTTTATTTCTTACAAATTCTTTTATATTTGGTCTATATCAGTGTATACATGTTTTATTTCTATAGTCCTTCCATCATCACGCATGACAAGCTTTATTGAAACGGCCTATAGTTGAGCCTATTGTGTAAGCTTTGAAGTCTCTTGCTCCATCCCCTTCCCTCTTGCAGTGTAAAGCACTATACCACTACTTGAATGTGCAGTGTATTAGGTTAAATTATGTAGTAGGGAGTTCTAACTTTTCTAGCCAATTGTCATTGGGTTGCTGAACCTGAAATAACTTTTGTGGAGGGTCAAAGGGACTATATGAAGTTTTTGACTTCCTGAAAAATTTACTTGTCATTGATGTTATGAAGTACATTTATTTTATTTTGGTTTCTAAATTGTTTCCGAATGAGAAGTTGAATTTTAACCCGTCTTTGATTGCATTGTATTTTCCATTGTTTTTTGGATTCATTAATAATCCCCCAACTATATATTCATAAATAAATTAGTTCACTGCATTTACCAATTAGAAGAGCTTAGATATGATTTTTTCATATTTGCACATATTTTTTTTAAATATTACCCCTAATTTCAGATGGTAAACGTTATAGAATATTAGTGTGGTTTATTTTTATATCTTGATTAGTCACATTAATTTTAAGTGTCGCAATATCCTTTATTGTATATTTAGTGCTTTAAAAAATTAATAAACTTATATAGGGGAATGGTTTTATTTAATTGAGCATTGTTTTGATGTTTATGTTTAATTCATCTTTCCAGAATCTAGGGCAGTTGGATAGTTTTCCTAATTTTTTAGCATTTAAAGCAGAATGCAAACGAATAGATAGCCCCCTTATTTTTCTATTTATTATTGGCCTTAGAAACTTCAATAGTATTTGTTTAAATTTCTTATGAAATATTTTTAAAATTGTAGCTTTCCTAATATCAATTTGTAGATATTCAAGTGGATTATCCTTTTCTCTGGACTTATAATACCTAAGTAATAGTTTGAAGGGGTAATTGATGTCTTATGATAATTCATTATCGCCCGATTGTCCATGCTTATGTTTTGACATTAATACAGGTTATCTATAAGTTAGAATATATTGAAGTATAAAATAATAATGTCATTTTACTGGTCTACATTATTATTTCACATGCATTTTGTTCCTAAAATGAAACCAATATAAAAAGAATAAAATTAGAAAATTGGTTTTGATTTTATTTTTCCCCTTGAATTTACATGATAATGGGAGTACGAGTTAGTCCTGAATTACTCTTTTTGTGTAAAAGAATGGAAGGAGGAACAGTTTTCCTATGTGAATCTAGAATATCAGTGTTCTTCCATTCTCCTTTAGCTTCACTGATTGGGACGCATATGGTTGTCAATCGGCGGTCAATCCTTCCACTATTTAAATGAATCATCCATAAGCCATCGACATATTTTGTATAATTTACCATTGTTCCATAGTCACACCCTTACATACTAAGGGTGAGGAAGTGGAAAGTGTTCAACCCATCTCTTCCCGCTTCACCCTGTTTAGATTAGTTACCTTACTTTTGGAGAAGATAGGCTATGGGCAACTCCATGAGCATTAATCTGCACTGGCCAGGGGTGAAAGCTGCTACTTCTTATTTTAATTTGGACAGCCGGTTGGAGCACTTTCCTTCTGGTCGGTACAAGCGAACCCGTTGCCTCCCTCGGTCGCCAACAGCTCTCACTACATCCACAGCTGATTTCGACGGTGTCTATGCCGCTGAGAGACGCCAGTCATACCCGAAGCCCTTAAGGTTTAGGGCTAGGAAACTCCTTGGAGAGCTAGGACACCACCCTGGAGGGTACCACATTTGGCTATTTGTCGCCACGCCTCTGCTCCCAAAGCTTGTACAGCGCGGGGAGTATTGCGTTAAACCTTTTTCGAGCACACCTCGTGTCACGCTGGAACCGTACCAGTGTATACAGATGGCTCCAAGTCCCAAGAGGGGGTCGGCTTCCACGCCATATCCTCTCTGTTTGAAGTCAGCGGGGCTCTGCCAGGCGCTGCGTCTGTCTTCACGGCCGAGCTGATGGCAATACACCACTCGGTAAGCGAGATTACGCACGTGCCTGGTTCGGAGACCGGATTGTGATCTATAGCGACTCACAAAGCGCCGCGAGTGCTCTCGGGGCATTGGAATCTACGGATCCCCTGCTTCGCGATATCCGTGACGCCACAGTTTTGGCGAGCCGGGCGGATGTCGAGATTATATTCTGCTGGGTTCCCCCCGTAAGGGGCGCGGCGATTTGCCATCCTGGCCGCCGTGCTGACGGGATCCAGCGCTCCGTCCGGCCCCAGCTTAGCCTCTCTTCCTTCCTTCAGATAGCCCGATTTCTCCCCTACCTCGTCGCTTTTCATACAACCTCTCCCACAACTTTCTCTGGTCAGCCTCTAATTTCACAGGGTAGAATGCTGACCTTCTTCTCAAGCCAACCACCCCGGATCGGGGCTGGGGGGGAGGGGACATTGTTCCCTAACCCCTCAGCTCCGGTTCGGGATGGGGGTTTTTTAACAACCTGCTTCATCCCCACCCATACCTTCCTCACATCGCTTTTCCTCTCCTCTTCACAACCTATATTTTTTACGCCGTGTTCAAGGTGGAGCCGCCATGCCGAAGGAATGCCAGGCCACCAGGCCACCAGGCGGGAGGGGTGGTCCCGAATGGCGGTGCCTGGCTCTGCCGGGCTTGTAAGCACCTCGCAGTGCGGGCAACTGCGAGAGGTGATGAGCTATTGCGTCCCGTATTAAAAAGAGGGTCACCATGCCCATGTATGACAAAAAAAAACAAAAAACCCAACCTCCAACTTCCCCAAGAAAATCAACGGAGCCGCCCTCGGGCAGCTCCACCGAGAAAATGGAGGTCCCCCCCCTTGTGCTTGCACAAGGGACCCTCCATAATTCTTTAACCGGAGAGGAGGCTTACTCCTCTCCTACGCCTACGGGTGTAGGGGCCTCCCCCTCACCCCCTTCTCTGGAGGTGCTTTCGGGCACCTCCCCTGAGGGCCCCCGCGTCTCTTCCGAGCTAGGCCTGGAGGGCATATTCCTTCAATGGAATGGCCGTGGACTCCGGGCCAACTGGGAGGAGCTGCGGAGGCTCGTCTCGTCCCGTTCCCCGTTAGCTATTTTTTTGCAAGAGACCATGCTAGGTGCGTGCCCCCTCCCTGCCCTCCCGGGGTATAAGGGTCTTGCGACCCCACCACCTCGGGATGGCCGGGCTGGGGGATGCGCAGTTTACACCCGGCATGATGTCTCCGTTCTTCCTTTCTCTTTAGATACCTCCTTTCAGGCAGTGGCTGTGCAGCTGCACCTGGATAGGAGGTATACTATCATTTCTGCGTAATTCCACCGTCAGCTGACTTCGACGCGGGGGACTTCCGCCGCGTCGTTGCACGGTTGCCGAGGCCCTATCTCTTGCTTGGAGATCTGAACGGCAGGCATCCTCTCTGGGGAGATTACTCCATAAATCCCAGGGGACAAGTCCTTGCCGATCTGATCGAAGAGCTTGAGATGGGTGTCCTAAGCGTGGATGAGTTTACGCATCACTGTCCGAGAACCGCTTCATTTTCTTGCCTTGACCTATCTTTGTGCTCTTCGGATGCACAACATGATTTTGATTGGGGGGTGGTCGATGACCTCCATGGTAGTGATCACTTTCCCATTCAAATATCCTTTTCAGGGCAACTGCCGCCTGAGAGACCACCTCGGTGGTGCTTGGCGCGGGCGTGGTGGCCTGCATTTCAGGAAATGACTGAATTCTCTATCTCAGTCGAGGAGTTTAGGTCGGTAGATGAGGCCGTTGAGTTCTTCTCCGGCAACCTCATCGCCGTGGGCCTGACTACTATTCCTAGGACGTCTGGCCGTTTAGCACGCCGACCACTCCCATGGTGGTCGGCCGAGTGTGAGACGGCCCTCAAACAGAAGCGTTATGCCTACATGCGCTATAAGCGCCGCCCGAACGATTTCACTGTCGCTGAATTTCGTCGGGCTAGGGCTAGGTTCCGGTATATTTCGAAGCACGCCCGCCGCTCTTCTTGGCGGGCATACGTGTCTTCACTTAACGGGAAGACCCCTTTAGCTGAGGTGTGGAAGCGAGTCAAAAGGATTCGGGGCAAGTTCTCGCAGGACCCCCCTCCCGTTCTCCAGGAGAATGGGACCGCAATCTCGGACCCCGCGTCCGTGGCGGAATCCTTAACGACCGCTTTTTCCGCATTCTCTAGCCGTGATGCTGCTCCGCCAGCATTCAATGCACGTCGTGATGTCGCGGAAGGCCGCCGGCTGGACTTTACCTCCAGAGGCGGAGAACCCTTCAACGACAAGTTTACTGTGAGTGAGTTGCGCTCCGCTCTCGCTTCGTGCGCGGACACCGCCCATGGTCCGGACGATGTCCCGTACGCCATGCTTCGACACCTGGGTGAGCGAGGCATGGCCTTTCTGTTAGATTTGTTCAACAGGATCTGGGTGGAAGGTCTTCTCCCAGACTCCTGGCGAATCGCTACTGTGCTCGCCTTTCGCAAGCCGGGGAGAGATCACTCTACTCCGACCGGCTTCCGCCCAATCTCTCTAACCTCTTGCGTGTGCAAGTTGATGGAGAAATTGGTAAATGTTAGATTAGCCTATTTCCTGGACAGCGGAGGCCATCTGTCTTCTGCACAGTGCGGCTTCCGTAAGTTCCACTCCACGTCGGATGCTCTGCTCCGACTGGAAAATGCCGTCTGCGAGGCTTTCCTTCGTAGACAGCACTAGGCCACGGTGTTTTTTGATCTGGAGAAGGCCTATGATACCGCATGGCGATACGGTATCATGGAGACTCTCCACACGATGGGGGCGAGGGGACGCCTCCCAATGTTTATATCTGAATTTTTGCGAGATCGTCGATTCCGCGTACGGGTGGGGGGAGCCCTCTCTGCGCCAAAGGAGCAGGAAGAGGGTGTCCCGCAGGGAAGTGTCCTCAGTGTCACACTCTTTGCCCTGAGCATCAACGGCATCACCTCGGTGCTGCCGGAAGATGTTCTCGCTACGCTCTACGTGGACGACCTTTCGATCTCTTTTGGCGCGGCCCAGATGCCAACTCTGGAGCGCCGACTCCAACAGGCATTGAACCGCGTCTCTCGCTATGCCGAAGCGCACAGGTTTCGGTTTTCTTTGGCCAAGACTAAGGTGGTGCACTTCTGCCGCCACCCACGGCTTCACCCCGACCCAGATTTGTTTCTTAATGGGGTGCGCCTGGATGTGGTTGAGTCGCACCGTTTCCTTGGTCTTGTATTCGACCGACGCCTCACCTGGGAGGCTCACATTCGCAGCCTTAGGGTCTCTTGTACCCGCGCCATGGACATTCTCCGTTCCGTGACGTTCAGCGCTTGGGGCGCTGATAGGGCTACCGCCTTACTTTTTTATCGATCCTTTGTTCGCTCGAAGCTCGACTACGGATGCGAGTTTTATGCATCCGCAGCCGAGCGTTTATTGCGGAAGGTGGATTCGATCCACCACACCGGCCTTCGCCTTGCGACCGGTGCCTTCCGCACTTCCCCCATTGAGAGCCTGTTGGTCGATGCTGGGGAGATGCCACTCGCTCTGCGCCGCGTGCAGTGCATCACTCGCCTGTACGCGCGAGCCCGGCGCCTCCCTCAGTCGCCAACAGCTCTCACTGCATCCGCAGCTGATCTCGATGGTGCCTATGCCGCCGAGAGACGCCAGTCATACCCTAAGCCCTTTGGGTTTAGGGCCAGGAAACTCCTTCGAGAGGTAGATATAGCTCTCGGGCCGGTGGCGCCCCTGGTTCTGCCCAGGACGCCACCCTGGAGGGTACCACATTTGGCTATTTGTCGCCATGCCTCTGCTCCCAAAGCTTTTACTGCGCCGGGAGTATTGCGTTCGACCTTTTTGGAGCACACATCGTGTCACGCTGGTACCGTGCCAGTGTATACGGATGGCTCCAAGTCCCAAGAGGGGGTCGGCTTCCACGCCGTATCCCCTCTGTTTGAAGTCAGCGGGGCTCTACCAGGCGCTGCGTCTGTCTTCACGGGCCGAGCTGGTGGCAATACACCACTCGGTACGGGAGATTACGCGACGTGCCCGGTTCGGAGACCGGATTGTGATTTATAGCGACTCACAAAGCGCCCTGAGTGCTCTCGGGGCATTGGAATCTCCGCATCCCCTGGTTCGCGAAATCCGTGACGCTACGGTTTTGGCGAGCCGGGCAGATGTCGAGATTATCTTCTGCTGGGTTCCTGGACATGTAGGAATTGCGGGGAATGAGCGCGCCGATGAGGGCGCCAAAGAGTCCGCGAGGACTCTGCGACCGGACCAGCGTTTCGCTCTTCCTCACACCGACTACATGGCAGGAATACGGGCAGCTCTTCGGACTGCTTGGCAAAGAAGATGGGAGACGGTCGAGGGGAACTTAAAGTTGCGTGCCATTGCGCCGCCACTGTTCCCATGGACCTATCCCCCAATGCCGCGGCGGCTTCAGGTTGCTTTCTGTCGTCTCCGAATCGGACACACTCGTGTGACGCATCGCTATCTGATGGAGCGCTCGCCTGCGCCCTATTGCAACGACTGCGTCGTCCCCCAGACTGTTCGGCACATTCTTGTCGAATGCCCCGTAAGGGGCGCGGCGATTTGCCATCCTGGCCACCGTGCTGACGGGATCCAGCGCTCCGTCCGGCCCCAGCTTAGCCTCTCTTCCTTCCTTCAGATAGCCCGATTTCTTCCCTACCTCGTCGCTTTTCATACAACCTCTCCCACAACTTTCTCTGGTTAGCCTCTAATTTCACAGGGTAGAAGCTGACCTTCTTCTCAGCCAATCGTCCAGGATCGGGGCTGAGGGGGGAGGGGACAATGTCCCCTAACCCCTGAGCTCCGGTCTGGGGTGGTTGGCTTTTAACAACCTGCTTCATCCCCACCCATACCTTCCTCACATCCCTTTTCCTCTCGTCTTCAAAATCTATCCGTTTTACGCCGTGTTCAAGGTGGAGCCGCCATGCCGAAGGACTGCCAGGCCACCAGGCGGGAGGGGTGGTCCCAAATGGCGGCGCCTGGCTCTGCCGGGCCTGTAAGCACCTCTTGCAGTGCGGGCTACTGCAAGAGGTGGTGAGCGATTGCGTCCCGTAAAACAAAGAGGGTCACCATGCTCAATGATGAAACAAAAAGACATCTCCCCTTAATTCCCCCTATAACAACAACGGAGCCGCCCTCGTGCAGCTCCACAGAAAAGATGGAGGTCCCCCCCCTCCTGTGCTTGCGCAGGGGACCCTCCATACCTCTTTAACCGGAGAGGAGGCTTACTCCTCTCCTACGCCTACGGGTGTAGGGGACTCCCCCTCACCCCCTCCTCTGGAGGTGCTTACGGGCACCTCCCTATCTCCAGCGGCAGTCCCTCCTATGCTTTCTAAGGGGACTGCCAAGAAAGCCAGCAGGCAGCCCATTGCCGACCGCCCCTCGTACAAGCGGCTCGGTAGGGCAAACCCCCTTAGGGGGGAGAGGGAAGCCAGGCCCCTTCGGTCGCTTCCCTCAAAAGACCTGCTGGCAAAAATATTAAACCTTGCCGGGGTCAAGGCCTGTGCCTCCCCACTAAAGACTTATGACGCTGCCAAGGGGACCTGCGATGTCCTGGGAGGGGATGGCCAACTGGAGGCCCCTCCTGTGATAGACATGGTCCTTGAGGAAAACCAGCCTCAGATGGTAGGGCCTTCCATGGGGGGGAATCCGGGCTTGGCGCCAAGCACCGAACCCGAATCCGCCCCTATGCAAGGTCCTCATCAAACGGCTGTGGATTCTCAGGCAGGACAAGGAGGGGAGGGATCTCCTCCGGATGAATCCCCTGCGCCCACCGGGACCTTCTCCATTTCAGAGAAGGACCTGGCTGAGGCCGGTCCATCTGGCCTGGGGGCTTCTACCGGCGGGGGTGAGAAGCGGGTTCATTCCCCGCCCTCCTCTCCTAAAAAGAAGAAAAAGACAAGAAAGACGAAAAAGACTCGGGGCTCCTCTCCATCCGCGGGGGCTGCGGGGACGGATCGGTCTGCTGCCACTTTGGTAGGCGACCAAGCCAAGATCGGCAAATCCGGCCCCTCTACCCCCTCGTGTGCGGAGCTCCTGACCAAGACTAAGACGAAGAATGCACAGGGCGGAGCCTCGATGACATCGGGGCCCCTGATTCAGAGGTTACCTGGCGTTTTCGAGCCCGCTGGCTTCAAACGCTTCCTCGTTATTCGCTCCACTGATGGCACCATGTTGTCTAAGGGCAACATGATCCATCAGAGGACAGGATTAGCTAGTGCAATTGGTAGAGAGCCGAAGGTGACCCGTTTCTCGGACGGCAGCCTTCTGGCGAATGCGGCGAATCCCGCCGAGGCGGCCAAGATAAGTGCTCTTCGGACACTTCATGGCACCCCGGTGAGTGTGACGCCGCACTCTACCATGAACTTTGTGAAAGGAGTAGTTTATGCGAGGGAACTCGTTGACTACTCCATTGAGGACATCACCCTAGAGCTGGCCGACCATGGGGCGGTCAAGGTCGAACGTGTGATGAGAAAACAGGGAGGGGCTTCGAGACCCACCCCTACACTCTTCGTCACGTTCGACTGTGACAAGCTCCCTGAGTCGGTGCGTGCCGGTTGGTACCGCTACCGCGTGAAGGCATTCGTGCCACTGCCGCGGCGGTGCTATTACTGTCACCGCTTCGGCCATACGAATCGCTCATGTAGACGTGCAAAGTCGGGGTCACCCGAAGTCTGTGTAAATTGCTCCAAGGTCGCACACGATAAGTCCAAATCGTGTGTGGCCAAGTGTGTCAATTGCGGAGAGCCGCACCCTGCTTCTTCGAAGCAATGTGGTGCATATCTCCTGGAGAAAGAAATCCTGGCCGTTCAGGCCCAGGATAGACTCTCATTCCGCGAGGCTAAGGACTTGGTCCTGGCGCGCCCAGCTCTGCCTGGGACGTCATATGCCCCAGTAGTTCGAAAGGCACCCTCTGCTCCTGGCCCATCCAGGCCAACGAGCACGGTTGTTTCCGCGCCCATTCGGAGCCCTTCTGCGGGCTCTACTACACCCGGGCGCTCCCCTGGTAGAGCTGGCGGCAAAAAGGGTTCAGACCCAGCCCCGGCTAAAACCAGGGCTCCCCCCTCTTCCCCCAGCGTGACCGTTTCCCGTAAGGCGAAACGGCCACGCGCCTCCACCGAGTCGTTAGACTCACAGGAGGCAACACCCCTGAAGATGGTCGCTAGGCCATCTTCGGGGTTTCCTAAAGCTGTCCCCCGAAAGGAGGACAGCAACAAAGGAGCTTCGGCTCCTTCGCCCACGCCACGAGGTGGAGCGAGTGGCTCCCAGACGGTGGTTCCTCGAAAAGAGGGCCCCCCGCCTCCGAAGCCGCGGCGCCCGCCTAAGGTTTCGAGGCGGAGGGAGGAAAAGATTCGCATGGCGAGGTCAACCTCCCCCAATAAGTCTTCGAAGGCGACAGCGCCTCCAGCGCTTTGTCCGGCCAACAGCGCCCGGGGTTCTGCCCCCGGGAAGCGTACGGCCATTCCCGTGAGGGTCTTCAATTCGAGGAGGGCCCCCGCGTCTCCTCCGAGCTAGGCCTGGAGGGCATATTCCTTCAATGGAATTGCCGTGGACTCCGGGCTAACTGGGAGGAGCTGCGGAGGCTCGCCTCGTCCCGTTCCCCGTTAGCTATTTTTTTGCAGGAGACCATGCTAGGCGCGTGCCCACTGCCTGCCCTCCCGGGGTATAAGGGTCTTGCAACCCCACCACCGCGGGACGGCCGGGCTGGGGGATGCGCGGTTTACACCCGGCATGATGTCTCCGTTCTTCTTTTCTCTTTAGATACCTCCTTACAGGCAGTGGCTGTGCAGCTGCACCTGGATAGGAGGTATACTATCATTTCTGCGTACATTTCACCGTCAGCTGACTTCGACGCGGGGGACTTCCGCCGCGTCGTGGCACGGTTGCCGAGGCCCTATCTCTTGCTTGGAGATCTGAACGGCAGGCATCCTCTCTGGGGAGATTACACCATAAATCCCAGGGGACAAGTCCTTGCCGATCTGATCGAAGAGCTTGAGATGGGTGTCCTAAACGTGGATGAGTTTACGCATCACTGTCCGAGAACCGCTTCATTTTCTTGCCTTGACCTATCTTTGTGCTCTTCGGATGCACAGCTTGATTTTGATTGGGGGGTGGTCGATGACCTCCATGGTAGTGATCACTTTCCCATTCAAATATCATTTTCAGGGCAACTGCCGCCTGAGAGACCACCTCGGTGGTGCTTGGCACGGGCGCGGTGGCCTGCATTTCAGGAAATGACTGAATTCTCTATCTCAGTCGAGGAGTTTAGGTCGGTAGATGAGGCCGTTGAGTTCTTCTCCGGCAACCTTATCGCCGTGGGCCTGACTACTATTCCTAGGACGTCTGGCTGTTTTGCACGCCGACCACTCCCATGGTGGTCGGCCGAGTGTGAGACGGCCCTCAAACAGAAGCGTTATGCCTACATGCGCTATAAGCGCCGCCCGAACGATTTCACTGTCGCTGAATTTCGTCGGGCTAGGGCTAGGTTCCGGTATATTTCGAAGCACGCCCGCCGCTCTTCTTGGCGGGCATACGTGTCTTCCCTTAACGGGAAGACCCCTTTAGCTGAGGTGTGGAAGCGAGTCAAAAGGATTCGGGGCAAGTTCTCGCAGGACCCCCCTCCCGTTCTCCAGGAGAATGGGACCGCAATCTCGGACCCCGCGTCCGTGGCGGAATCCTTAGCGACCGCTTTCTCTGCATTCTCTAGCCGTGATGCTGCTCCGCCAGCATTCAATACACGTCGTGATGTCGCGGAAGGCCGCCGGCTGGACTTTACCTCCAGGGGCGGAGAACCCTTCAACGACAAGTTTACTGTGAGTGAGTTGCGTTCCGCTCTCGCTTCGTGCGCGGACACCGCCCATGGTCCGGACGATGTCCCGTACGCCATGCTTCGACACCTGGGTGAGCGAGGCATGGCCTTTCTGTTAGATCTGTTCAACAGGATCTGGGTGGAAGGTCTTCTCCCAGACTCCTGGCGAATCGCTACTGTGCTCGCCTTTCGCAAGCTGGCGAGAGATCACTCTACTCCGACCGGTTTCCGCCCAATCTCTCTAACCTCTTGCGTGTGCAAGTTGATGGAGAAATTGGTGAATGTTAGAGTAGCCTTTTTCCTGGACAGCGGAGACCATCTGTCTTCTGCACAGTGCGGCTTCCGTAAGTTTCACTCCACGTCGGATGCTCTGCTCCGACTGGAAAATGCCGTCTGCGAGGCTTTCCTTCGTAGACAGCACTACGCCACGGTGTTTTTTGATCTGGAGAAGGCCTATGATACCGCATGGCGATACGGTATCATGGAGACTCTCCACACGATGGGGGCGAGGGGACGCCTCCCAATGTTTATATCTGAATTTTTGCGAGATCGTCGATTCCGCGTACGGGTGGGGGGAGCCCTCTCTGCGCCAAAGGAGCAGGAAGAGGGTGTCCCGCAGGGAAGTGTCCTCAGTGTCACACTCTTTGCCTTGAGCATCAACGGCATCACCTCGGTGCTGCCAGAAGATGTTCTCGCTACGCTCTACGTGGACGACCTTTCGATCTCTTTTGGCGCGGCCCAGATGCCAACTCTGGAGCGTCGACTCCAACAGGCATTGAACCGCGTCTCTCGCTATGCCGAAGCGCACAGGTTTCGGTTTTCTTTGGCCAAGACTAAGGTGGTGCACTTCTGCCGCCATCCACGGCTTCACCCTGACCCAGATTTGTTTCTTAATGGGGAACGCCTGGATGTGGTTGAGTCGCACCGTTTCCTTGGTCTTGTATTCGACCGACGCCTCACCTGGGAGGCTCATATTCGCAGCCTTAGGGTCTGTTGTACCCGCGCCATGGACATTCTCCGTTCCGTGACGTTCAGCGCTTGGGGCGCTGATAGGGCTACCGCCTTACTTTTTTATCGATCCTTTGTTCGCTCGAAGCTCGACTACGGATGCGAGTTTTATGCATCCGAAGCCGAGCGTTTATTGCGGAAGGTGGATTCAATCCACCACACCGGCCTTCGCCTTGCGACCGGTGCCTTCCGCACTTCCCTCATTGAGAGCCTGTTGGTCGATGCTGGGGAGATGCCACTCGCTCTGCGCCGCGTGCAGTGCATCACTCGCCTGTACGCGCGAGCCCGGCGCCTCCCTCAGTCGCCAACAGCTCTCACTGCATCCGCAGCTGATCTCGATGGTGCCTATGCCGCCGAGAGACGCCAGTCATACCCTAAGCCCTTTGGGTTTAGGGCCAGGAAACTCCTCCGAGAGGTAGATATAGCTCTCGGGCCGGTGGCGCCCCTGGTTCTGCCCAGGACGCCACCCTGGAGGGTACCACATTTGGCTATTTGTCGCCACGCCTCTGCTCCCAAAGCTTGTACTGCGCCGGTAGTATTGCGTTCGACCTTTTTGGAGCACACATCGTGTCACGCTGGTACCGTGCCAGTGTATACGGATGGCTCCTAGTCCCAAGAGGGGGTCGGCTTCCACGCCGTATCCCCTCTGTTTGAAGTCAGCGGGGCTCTACCAGGCGCTGCGTCTGTCTTCACGGCCGAGCTGGTGGCAATACACCACTCGGTACGGGAGATTACGCGACGTGCCCGGTTCGGAGACCGGATTGTGATCTATAGCGACTCACAAAGCGCCCTGAGTGCTCTCGGGGCATTGGAATCTCCGCATCCCCTGGTTCGCGATATCCGTGACGCCACGGTTTTGGCGAGCCGGGCAGATGTCGAGATTATCTTCTGCTGGGTTCCTGGACATGTAGGAATTGCGGGGAATGAGCGCGCCAAAGAGTCCGCGAGGACTCTGCGACCGGACCAGCGTTTCGCTCTTCCTCACACCGACTACATGGCAGGAATACGGGCAGCTCTTCGGACTGCTTGGCAAAGAAGATGGGAGACGGTCGAGGGGAACTTAAAGTTGCGTGCCATTGCGCCGCGACTGTTCCCATGGACCTATCCCCCAATGCCGCGGCGGCTTCAGGTTGCTTTCTGTCGTCTCCGAATCGGACACACTCGTGTGACGCATCGCTATCTGATGGAGCGCTCGCCTGCGCCCTATTGCAACGACTGCGTCGTCCCCCAGACTGTTCGGCACATTCTTGTCGAATGTCCCAGTCTGGGTGATCTTCGCGCACGATACCTGTCCCAGTACCGGGATGGGCGGGGTCGCTACCGCCTGTCCCTTGTGCTCGGGACAGATTCGTGCACACTGACTTGTGGACTTGTTGACTTCTTGGGGGAGGCCGGCCTTCTCCCTATTATTTAAGCAAGGTTTGTTTGTTTTGTTTTTTGTTGTTGTTTTTTGTTGTTTTTTTTTGCATTTTTTGTTTTTTGTTTGTTTTGTTTTTTCTATAGTTGCACGCTCCTGCGCCGGGGGGACCTCTCCCCGACGCAACAGCTTGCTTCCTTTCCCCCTTTTGGGGTGTTGTTGTTTTTTTTTTTCTCTCTCTTTAATTTCATTTTAAAGTAGCCTAAACTAGGCCAGTTTTAATACGGCGACTAATGCCCAAGTGGGCAGTCGCCAGATGAGCTCTTAAAAAAAAAAAAAAAAAATCTGGTCAGCCTCTAATTTCACAGGGTAGATGCTGACCTTCTCAAGCCAACCACCCCGGATCGGGGCTGGGGGGGGAGGGGACATTGTTCCCTAACTCCTGAGCTCCGGTTCGGGATGGGGTTTTTTTAACAACCTGCTTCATCCCCACCCATACCTTCCTCACATCCCTTTTCCTCTCCTCTTCAAAATCTATCTTTTTTACGCCGTGTCCAAGGTGGAGCCGCCATGCCGATGGACTGCCAGGCCACCAGGCGGGAGGGGTGGTCCCGAATGGCGGCGCCTGGCTCTGCCGGGCTTGTAAGCACCTCTCGCAGTGCGGGATACTGCGAGGGGTGATGAGCTATTGCGTCCCGTGGCAAAAATAGGGTCACCATGCCCATAGATGAACAACCAAAAAAAACCCAAACCCCTTTAACTCCCCCTTGCTCATCGACGGAGCCGCCCTTGGGCAGCTCCACCGAAAAAATGGTGGTCCCTCCCCCTGTGCTTGCACAGGGGACCCTCCATATTTCTCTAACCGGAGAGGAGGCTTACTCCTCTCCTTCGCCTACGGGTGCAGGGGACTCCCCCTCACCCCCTTCTCTGGAGGTGCTTTCAAGCACCTCCCTATCTCCAGCGGCAGTCCCTCCTTTGCTTTCTAAGGGGACTGCCAAGAAAGCCAGCAGGCAGCCCATTGCCGACCGCCCCTCGTGCAAGCGGCTCGGTAGGGCAAACCCCCTTAGGGGGGAGAGGGAAGCCAGGCCCCTTCGGTCGCTTCCCTCAAAAGACCTGCTGGCAAGAATTTTAAACCTTGCTGGGGTCAAGGCCTGTGCCTCCCCACACCACCTGACTAGTGACAATACTGCCAAGGGGACCTGCGATGTCCTGGGAGGGGATGGCCAACTGGAGGCCCCTCCTGTGATAGACATGGTCCTTGAGGAGACCCAGCCCCAGACGGTAGGGCCTTCCATGGGGGGGAATTTGGGCTCGGCGCCAAGCACCGAACCCGAATCCGCCCCTATGCAAGGTCCTCCTCAAATGGCTGAGGGCTCCGAGGCAGTAGAAGGAGGGGAGAGATCTCCTACGACAGGTGCCCCTACGACAACCATGACCTTCTCCATTTCGGAGAGGGACCTGGCTGAGGCCGGTCCATCTGGCCTAGGGGCTTCTGCCGGCAGAGGTGAAAAGCGGATTCATTCCCCGCCCTCCTCTCCAAAAAAGAAAAAGACTAAAAAGACTAAAAGGACGAAAAAGACTCGGGGCTCCTCTCCATCCGCGGGGGCTGCGGGGACGGATGGGTCTGCTGCCACTTTGGTAGGCGACCAAGCCGACATCGGCACATCCGGCCCCTCTACCCCCTCGTGTGCGGAGCCCCTGACTAAGACCAAGAGTGCACAGGGCGGAGCCTCGATGACATCGGGGCCCCTGATTCAGAGGTTACCTGGCGTTTTCGAGCCCGCTGGCTTCAAACGCTTCCTCGTTATTCGCTCCACTGATGGCAGCATGTTGTCCAAGGGCAACATGATCCATCAGAGGAGAGGATTAGCTAGTGCAATTGGTAGAGAGCCGAAGGTAACCCGTTTCTCGGACGGGAGCCTTCTGGCGAATGCGGCGAATCCCGCCGAGGCGGCCAAGATAAGTGCTCTTCGGACACTTCATGGCACCCCGGTGAGTGTGACGCCGCACTCTACCATGAACTTTGTAAAAGGAGTAGTTTATGCGAGGGAACTCGTTGACTACTCCATAGAAGACATCACCCTAGAGCTGGCCGACCATGGGGCGGTCAAGGTCGAACGTGTGATGAGAAAACAGGGAGGGGCCTCGAGACCCACCCCTACACTCTTCGTCACGTTCGACTGTGACAAGTTCCCTGAGTCGTTGCGTGCCGGTTGGTACCGCTACCGCGTGAAGGCATTCGTGCCACTGCCGCGGCGGTGCTATTACTGTCACCGCTTTGGCCACACGAATCGATCATGTAGACGTGCAAAATCGGGGTCACCCGAAGTCTGTGTAAATTGCTCCAAGGTCGCACACGATAAGTCCAAATCGTGTGTGGCCAAGTGTATCAATTGCGGAGAGCCGCACCCTGCTTCTTCGAAGCAATGTGGTGCATATCTCCTTGAGAAAGAAATCCTGGCCGTTCAGGCCCAGGATCGACTCTCATTCCGCGAGGCAAAGGACTTGGTCCTGGCGCGCCTGGCTCTGCCTGGGACGTCATATGCCTCAATAGTTAGAAAAGCACCCTCTGCTCCTGGCCCATCCAGGCCAACGAGCACGGTTGTTTCCGCGCCCATTCGGAGCCCTTCTGTGGGCTCTACTACACCCGGGCGCTCCCCTGGTAGAGCTGGCGGCAAAAAGGGTTCACACCCAGCCCCGGCTAATACCAGGGCTCCCCCCTCTTCCCCCAGCGTGACCGTTTCCCGTAAGGCGAAACGGCCACGCGCCTCCACAGAGTCGTTAGACTCACAGGAGGCAACACCCCTGAAGATGGTCGCTAGGCCATCTTCCGGGGTTCCTAAAGCTGTTCCCCGAAAGGAGGACAGCAACAAAGGAGCTTCGGCCCCTTCGCCCACGCCCCGAGGTGGAGCGAGTGGCTCGGAGACGGTGGTTCCTCGAAAAGAGGGCCCCCCGCCTCCCAAGCCGCAACGCCCGCCTAAGGTTTCGAGGCGGAGGGAGGAAAAGACTCGCATGGCGAGGTCAACCTCCCCCAATAAGTCCTCGAAGGCGACAGCGCCTTCAGCGCTTTGTCCGGCCAACAGCGCCCGGGGTTCTGCCCCCGGGAAGCGTACGGCCATTCCCGTGAGGGTCTTCAATTCGAAGAGGGCCCCCGCGTCTCCTCCGAGCTAGGCCTGGAGGGCATATTCCTTCAATGGAATTGCCGTGAACTCCGGGCCAACTGGGAGGAGCTGCGGAGGCTCGTCTCGTCCCGTTCCCCGTTAGCTATTTTTTTGCAGGAGACCATGCTAGGCGCGTGCCCGCTGCCTGCCCTCCCGGGGTATAAGGGTCTTGCGACCCCACCACCGCGGGATGGCCGGGCTGGGGGATGCGCGGTTTACACCCGGCATGATGTCTCCGTTCTTCCTTTGTCTTTAGATACCTCCTTTCAGGCAGTGGCTGTGCAGCTGCACCTGGATAGGAGGTATACTATCATTTCTGCGTACATTCCACCGTCAGCTGACTTCGACGCGGGGGACTTCCGCCGCGTCGTGGCACAGTTGCCGAGGCCGTATCTCTTGCTTGGAGATCTGAACGGCAGGCATCCTCTCTGGGGAGATTACTCCATAAATCCCAGGGGACAAGTCCTTGCCGATCTGATCGAAGAGCTTGAGATGGGTGTCCTAAACGTGGATGAGTTTACGCATCACTGTCCGAGAACCGCTTCATTTTCTTGCCTTGACCTATCTTTGTGCTCTTCGGATGCACAGCCTGATTTTGATTGGGGGGTGGTCGATGACCTCCATGGTAGTGATCACTTTCCCATTCAAATATCATTTTCAGGGCAACTGCCGCCTGAGAGACCACCTCGGTGGTGCTTGGCGCGGGCGCGGTGGCCTGCATTTCAGGAAATGACTGAATTCTCTATCTCAGTCGAGGAGTTTAGGTCGGTAGATGAGGCCGTTGAGTTCTTCTCCGGCAACCTCATCGCCGTAGGCCTGACTACTATTCCTAGGACGTCTGGCCGTTTTGCACGCCGACCACTCCCATGGTGGTCGGCCGAGTGTGAGACGGCCCTCAAACAGAAGCGTTATGCCTACATGCGCTATAAGCGCCGCCCGAACGATTTCACTGTCGCTGAATTTCGTCGGGCTAGGGCTAGGTTCCGGTATATTTCGAAGCACACCCGCCGCTCTTCTTGGCGGGCATACGTGTCTTCACTTAACGGCAAGACCCCTTTAGCTGAGGTGTGGAAGCGAGTCAAAAGGATTCGGGGCAAGTTCTCGCAGGACCCCCCTCCCGTTCTCCAGGAGAATGGGACCGCAATCTCGGACCCCGCGTCCGTGGCGGAATCCTTAGCGACCGCTTTTTCCGCATTCTCTAGCCGTGATGCTGCTCCGCCAGCATTCAATGCACGTCGTGATGTCGCGGAAGGCCGCCGGCTGGACTTTACCTCCAGAGGCGGAGAACCCTTCAACGACAAGTTTACTGTGAGTGAGTTGCGTTCCGCTCTCGCTTTGTGCGCGGACACCGCCCATGGTCCGGACGATGTCCCGTACGCCATGCTTCGACACCTGGGTGAGCGAGGCATGGCCTTTCTGTTAGATTTGTTCAACAGGACCTGGGTGGAAGGTCTTCTCCCAGACTCCTGGCGAATCGCTACTGTGCTCGCCTTTCGCAAGCCGGGGAGAGATCACTCTACTCCGACCGGTTTCCGCCCAATCTCTCTAACCTCTTGCGTGTGCAAGTTGATGGAGAAATTGGTGAATGTTAGAGTAGCCTATTTCCTAGACAGCGGAGGCCATCTGTCTTCTGCACAGTGCGGCTTCCGTAAGTTCCACTCCACGTCGGATGCTCTGCTCCGACTGGAAAGTGCCGTCTGCGAGGCTTTCCTTCGTAGACAGCACTACGCCACGGTGATTTTTGATCTGGAGAAGGCCTATGATACCGCATGGCGATACGGTATCATGGAGACTCTCCACACGATGGGGGCGAGGGGACGCCTCCCAATGTTTATATCTGAATTTTTGCGAGATCGTCGATTCCGCGTACGGGTGGGGGGAGCCCTCTCCGGCCCAAAGGAGCAGGAAGAGGGTGTCCTGCAGGGAAGTGTCCTCAGTGTCACACTCTTTGCCCTGAGCATCAACGGCATCACCTCGGTGCTGCCGGAAGATGTTCTCGCTACGCTCTACGTGGACGACCTTTCGATCTCTTTTGGCGCGGCCCAGATGCCAACTCTGGAGCGTCGACTCCAACAGGCATTGAACCGCGTCTCTCGCTATGCCGAAGCGCACAGGTTTCGGTTTTCTTTGGCCAAGACTAAGGTGGTGCACTTCTGCCGCCATCCACGGCTTCACCCCGACCCAGATTTGTTTCTTAATGGGGTGCGTCTGGATGTGGTTGAGTCGCACCGTTTCCTTGGTCTTGTATTCGACCGACGCCTCACCTGGGAGGCTCATATTCGCAGCCTTAGGGTCTCTTGTACCCGCGCCATGGACATTCTCCGTTCCGTGACGTTCAGCGCTTGGGGCGCTGATAGGGCTACCGCCTTACTTTTTTATCGATCCTTTGTTCGCTCGAAGCTCGACTACGGATGCGAGTTTTATGCATCCGCAGCCGAGCGTTTATTGCGGAAGGTGGATTCGATCCACCACACCGGCCTTCGTTTTGCGACCGGTGCCTTCCGCACTTCCCCCATTGAGAGCCTGTTGGTCGATGCTGGGGAGATGCCACTCGCTCTGCGCCGCGTGCAGTGCATCACTCGCCTGTACGCGCGAGCCCGGCGCCTCCCTCAGTCGCCAACAGCTCTCACTGCATCCGCAGCTGATCTCGATGGTGCCTATGCCGCCGAGAGACGCCAGTCATACCCTAAGCCCTTTGGGTTTAGGGCCAGGAAACTCCTTCGAGAGGTAGATATAGCTCTCGGGGCCGGTGGCGCCCCTGGTTCTGCCCAGGACGCCACCCTGCAGGGTACCACATTTGGCTATTTGTCGCCACGCCTCTGCTCCCAAAGCTTGTACTGCGCCGGGAGTATTGCGTTCGACCTTTTTGGAGCACACATCGTGTCACGCTGGTACCGTGCCAGTGTATACGGATGGCTCCAAGTCCCAAGAGGGGGTCGGCTTCCACGCCGTATCCCCTCTGTTTGAAGTCAGCGGGGCTCTACCAGGCGCTGCGTCTGTCTTCACGGCCGAGCTGGTGGCAATACACCACTCGGTACGGGAGATTACGCGACGTGCCCGGTTCGGAGACCGGATTGTGATCTATAGCGACTCACAAAGCGCCCTGAGTGCTCTCGGGGCATTGGAATCTCCGCATCCCCTGGTTCGCGATATCCGTGACGCCACGGTTTTGGCGAGCCGGGCAGATGTCGAGATTATCTTCTGCTGGGTTCCTGGACATGTAGGAATTGCGGGGAATGAGCGCGCCAAAGAGTCCGCGAGGACTCTGCGACCGGACCAGCGTTTCGCTCTTCCTCACACCGACTACATGGCAGGAATACGGGCAGCTCTTCGGACTGCTTGGCAAAGAAGATGGGAGACGGTCGAAGGGAACTTAAAGTTGCGTGCCATTGCGCCGCGACTGTTCCCATGGACCTATCCCCCAATGCCGCGGCGGCTTCAGGTTGCTTTCTGTCGTCTCCGAATCGGACACACTCGTGTGACGCATCGCTATCTGATGGAGCGCTCGCCTGCGCCCTATTGCAACGACTGCGTCGTCCCCCAGACTGTTCGGCACATTCTTGTCGAATGTCCCAGTCTGGGTGATCTTCGCGCACGATACCTGTCCCAGTACCGGGATGGGCGGGGTCGCTACCGCCTGTCCCTTGTGCTTGGGACAGATTCGTGCACACTGACTTGTGGACTTGTTGACTTCTTGGGGGAGGCCGGCCTTCTCCCTATTATTTAAGCAAGGTTTGTTTGTTTTTTTTTGTTGTTTTTTTGCATTTGTTTTGTTTTTTGTTTGTTTTTTTTTCTGTAGTTGCACGCTCCTGCGCCGCGGGGACCTCTCCCCGACGCACCAGCTTGCTTCCTTTCCCCCTTTTGGGGTGTTGTTTTTTTTTTCTCTTTAATTTCATTTTAAAGTAGCCTAGAACTAGGCCAGTTTTAATACGGCGACTAAAGCCCAAGTAGGCAGTCGCCAGATGAGCTCTTTTAAAGAAAGAAAAAAAAAAAAAAAATTCAGCCAACCGTCCCGCATCGGGGCTAAGGGGGTGGGGGACAATGTTCCCTAACCCCTGAGCTCTGGTCTGGGATGGCTGGTTTTTAACAACCTGCTTCATCCCCACCCATACCTTCCACACATCCCTTTTCCTCTCCTCTTCACAACCTATATTTTTTTACGCCGTGTCTAAGGTGGACCTGCCATGCCGATGGACTGCCAGGCCACCAGGCGGGAGGGGTGGTCCCAAATGGCGGCGCCTGGCTCTGCCAGGCCTGTAAGCACCTCTTGCAGTGCGGGTAACTGCAAGAGGTGATGAGCTATTGCGTCCCGTAAAACAAAGAATGTCACCATGCCCAATGATGAAAAAAAAACATCTTCCCTTAATTCCCCCTAAAACAACGGAGCCGCCCTCGTGCAGCTCCACAGAAAAGATGGAGGTCCTCCTCCCTGTGCTTGCGCAGGGGACCCTCCATACCTCTTTAACCGGAGAGGAGGCTTACTCCTCTCCTAAGCCTACGGGTGTAGGGGACTCCCCCTCACCCCCTTCTCTGGAGGTGCTTTTGGGCACCTCCCTATCTCCAGCGGCAGTCCCTCCTTTGCTTTCTAAGGGGACTGCCAAGAAAGCCAGCAGGCAGCCCATTGCCGACCGCCCCTCGTACAAGCGGCTCAGTAGGGCAAACCCCCTTAGGGGGGAGAGGGAAGCCAGGCCCCTTCAGTCGCTTCCTTCAAAAGACCTGCTGGTAAAAATATTAAACCTTGCTGGGGTCAAGGCCTGTGCCTCCCCACTAAAGACTTATGACGCTGCCAAGGGGACCTGCGATGTCCTGGGAGGGGATGGCCAACTGGAGGCCCCTCCTGTGACACACAGGGTCCTTGAGGAAAACCAGCCTCAGAAGGTAGGGCCTTCCATGGGGGGGAATCCGGGCTCGGCGCCAAGCACCGAACCCGAATCCGCCCCTATGCAAGGTCCTCATCAAACGGCTGTGGATTCTCAGGCAGTACAAGGAGGGGAGGGATCTCCTCCGGATGATGCCCCTGCGACCACCAGGATCTTCTCCATTTCGGAGAAGGACCTGGCTGAGGCCGGTCCATCTGGCCTGGGGGCTTCTACCGGCGGGGGCGAGAAGCGGGTTCATTCCCCGCCCTCCTCTCCAAAAAAGAAAAGCACAAAAAAGACGAAGAAGACTCGGGGCTCCTCTCAATCCGCGGGGGATACGGGGACGGATGGGTCTGCTGCCACTTTGGCAAGCGACCAAGCCAAGATCGGCACATCCGGGCCCTCTGCTTCCCCGGGTACGGAGCTCCTGACGATGACAAAGACCAAAAGTGCACAGGGCGGAGCCTCGATGACATCGGGGCCCCTGATTCAGAGGTTACCTGGCGTTTTCGAGCCCGCTGGCTTCAAACGCTTCCTCGTTATTCGCTCCACTGATGGCACCATGTTGTCCAAGGGCAACATGATACATCAGAGGAGAGGATTAGCTAGTGCAATTGGTAGAGAGCCGAAGGTAACCGGTTTCTCGGACGGGAGCCTTCTGGCGAATGCGGCGAATCCCGCCGAGGCGGCAAAGATTAGTGCTCTTCGGACACTTCGTGGCACCCCGGTGAGTGTGACGCCGCACTCTACCATGAACTTTGTGAAAGGAGTATTTTATGCGAGGGAACTCGTTGACTACTCCATTGAGGACATCACCTTAGAGCTGGCCGACCATGGGGCGGTCAAGGTCGAACGTGTGATGAGAAAACAGGGAGGGGCTTCGAGACCCACCCCTACACTCTTCGTCACGTTCGACTGTGACAAGCTCCCTGAGTCGGTGTGTGCCGGTTGGTACCGCTACCCCGTGAAGGCATTCGTGCCACTGCCGCGGCGGTGCTATTACTGTCACCGCTTCGGCCATACGAATCGCTCATGTAGACGTGCAAAGTCGGGGTCACCCGAAGTCTGTGTAAATTGCTCCAAGGTCGCACACGATAAGTCCAAATCGTGTGTGGCCAAGTTTGTCAATTGCGGAGAGCCAAACCCTGCGTCTTCGAAGCAATGTGGTGCATATCTCCTTGAGAAAGAAATCCTGGCCGTTCAGGCCCAGGATCGACTCTCATTCCGCGAGGCAAAGGACTTGGTCCTGGCGCGCCCGGCTCTGCCTGGGACGTCATATGCCTCAATAGTTAGGAAGGCACCCTCTGCTCCTGGCCCATCTAGGCCAACAAGCACGGTTGTTTCCGCGCCCATTCGGAGCCCTTCTGCGGGCTCTACCCAACCCGGGCGCTCCCCTGGTAAAGCTGGCGGCAAAAAGGGTTCATACCCTGCCCCGGCTAAAACCAGGGCTCCCCCCTCTTCCCCCAGCGTGACCGTTTCCCGTAAGGCGAAACATCCACGCGCCTCCACCGAGTCGTTAGACTCACAGGAGGCAACACCCCTGAAGATGGTCGCTAGGCCATCTTCCGGGGTTCCTAAAGCTGTCCCCCGAAAGGAGGACAGCAACAAAGGAGCTTCGGCTCCTTCACCCACGCCCCGAGGTGGAGCGAGTGGCTCCCAGACGGTGGTTCCTCGAAAAGAGGGCCCCCCGCCTCCGAAGCCGCAACGCCCGCCTAAGGTTTCGAGGCGGAGGGAGGAAAAGACTCGCATGGCGAGCCCAACCTCCCCCAATAAGTCCTCGAAGGCGACAGCGCCTTCAGCGCTTTGTCCGGCCAACAGCGCCCGGGGTTCTGCCCCCGGGAAGCGTACGGCCATTCCCGTGAGGGTCTTCAATTCGAGGAGGGCTCCCGCGTCTCCTCCGAGCTAGTCCTGGAGGGCATATTCCTTCAATGGAATTGCCGTGGACTCCGGGCCAACTGGGAGGAGCTGCGGAGGCTCGTCTCGTCCCGTTCCCCGTTAGCTATTTTTTTGCAGGAGACCATGCTAGGTTCGTGCCCCCTCCCTGCCCTCCCGGGGTATAAGGGTCTTGCGACCCCACCACCGCGGGATGGCCGGGCTGGGGGATGCGCAGTTTACACCCGGCATGATGTCTCCGTTGTTCCTTTCTCTTTAGATACCTCCTTTCAGGCAGTGGCTGTGCAGCTGCACCTGGATAGGAGGTATACTATCATATCTGCGTACATTCCACCGTCAGCTGACTTCGACGCGGGGGACTTCCGCTGCGTTGTTGCACGGTTGCCGAGGCCCTATCTCTTGCTTGGAGATCTGAACGGCAGGCATCCTCTCTGGGGAGATTACTCCATAAATCCCAGGGGACAAGTCCTTGCCGATCTGATCGAAGAGCTTGAGATGGGTGTCCTAAACGTGGATGAGTTTACGCATCACTGTCCGAGAACCGCTTCATTTTCTTGCCTTGACCTATCTTTGTGCTCTTTGGATGCACAGCCTGATTTTGATTGGGGGGTGGTCGATGACCTCCATGGTAGTGATCGCTTTCCCATTCAAATATCATTTTCAGGGCAACTGCCGCCTGAGAGACCACCTCGGTGGTGCTTGGCGCGGGCGCGGTGGCCTGCATTTCAGGAAATGACTGAATTCTCTATCTCAGTCTACGAGTTTAGGTCGGTAGATGAGGCCGTTGAGTTCTTCTCCGGCAACCTCATCGCCGTGGGCCTGACTACTATTCCTAGGACGTCTGGCCGTTTTGCACGCAGACCACTCCCATGGTGGTCGGCCGAGTGTGAGACGGCCCTCAAACAGAAGCGTTATGCCTACATGCGCTATAAGCGCCGCCCGAACGATTTCACTGTCGCTGAATATCGTCGGGCTAGGGCTAGGTTCCGGTATATCTTGAAGCACGCCTTCCGCTCTTCTTGGCGGGCATACGTGTCTTCACTTAACGGGAAGACTCCTTTAGCTGAGGTGTGGAAGCGAGTCAAAAGGATTCGGGGCAAGTTCTCGCCGGACCCCCCTCCCGTTCTCCAGGAGAATGGGACCGCAATCTCGGACCCCGAGTCCGTGGCGGAATTCTTAGCGACCGCTTTTTCCGCATTCTCTAGCCGTGATGCTGCTTCGCCAGCATTCAATGCACGTCGTGATGTCGCGGAAGGCCGCCGGCTGGACTTTACCTCCAGAGGCGGAGAACCCTTCAACGACAAGTTTACCGTGAGTGAGTTGCGTTCCGCTCTCGCTTCGTGCGCGGACACCGCCCATGGTCCGGACGATGTCCCGTACGCCATGCTTCGACACCTGGGTGAGCGAGGCATGGCCTTTCTGTTAGATCTGTTCAACAGGATCTGGGTGGAAGGTCTTCTCCCAGACTCCTGGCGAATCGCTACTGTGCTCGCCTTTCGCAAGCCGGGGAGAGATCACTCTACTCCGACCGGTTTCTGCCCAATCTCTCTAACCTCTTGCGTGTGCAAGTTGATGGAGAAATTGGTAAATGTTAGATTAGCCTATTTCCTGGACAGCGGAGGCCATCTGTCTTCTGCACAGTGCGGCTTCCGTAAGTTCCACTCCACGTCGGATGCTCTGCTCCGACTGGAAAATGCCGTCTGCGAGGCTTTCCTTCGTAGACAGCACTACGCCACGGTGTTTTTTGATCTGGAGAAGGCCTATGATACCGCATGGCGATACGGTATCATGGACACTCTCCACACGATGGGGGCGAGGGGACGCCTCCCAATGTTTATATCTGAATTTTTGCAAGATTGTCGATTCCGCATACGGGTGGGGGGAGCCCTTTCCGGCCCAAAGGAGCAGGAAGAGGGTGTCCCGCAGGGAAGTGTCCTCAGTGTCACACTCTTTGCCCTGAGCATCAACGGCATCACCTCGGTGCTGCCGGAAGATGTTCTCGCTACGCTCTACGTGGACGACCTTTCGATCTCTTTTGGCGCGGCCCAGATGCCAACTTTGGAGCGTCGACTCCAACAGGCATTGAACCGCGTCTCTCGCTATGCCGAAGCGCACAGGTTTTGGTTTTCTCTGGCCAAGACTAAGGTGGTGCACTTCTGCCGCCATCCACGGCTTCACCCCGACCCAGATTTGTTTCTTAATGGGGTGCGCCTGGATGTGGTTGAGTCGCACCGTTTCCTTGGTCTTGTATTCGACCGACGCATCACCTGGGAGGCTCATATTCGCAGCCTTAGGGTCTCTTGTACCCGCGCCATGGACATTCTCCGTTCCGTGACGTTCAGCGCTTGGGGCGCTGATAGGGCTACCGCCTTACTTTTTTATCGATCCTTTGTTCGCTCGAAGCTCGACTACGGATGCGAGTTTTATGCATCCGAAGCCGAGCGTTTATTGCGGAAGGTGGATTCAATCCACCACACCGGCCTTCGCCTTGCGACCGGTGCCTTCCGCACTTCCCTCATTGAGAGCCTGTTGGTCGATGCTGGGGAGATGCCACTCGCTCTGCGCCGCGTGCAGTGCATCACTCGCCTGTACGCGCGAGCCCGGCGCCTCCCTCAGTCGCCAACAGCTCTCACTGCATCCGCAGCTGATCTCGATGGTGCCTATGCCGCCGAGAGACGCCAGTCATACCCTAAGCCCTTTGGGTTTAGGGCCAGGAAACTCCTTCGAGAGGTAGATATAGCTCTCGGGCCGGTGGCGCCCCTGGTTCTGCCCAGGACGCCACCCTGGAGGGTACCACATTTGGCTATTTGTCGCCACGGCCGAGCTGGTGGCAATACACCACTCGGTACGGGAGATTACGCGACGTGCCCGGTTCGGAGACCGGATTGTGATCTATAGCGACTCACAAAGCGCCCTGAGTGCTCTCGGGGCATTGGAATCTCCGCATCCCCTGGTACGCGAAATCCGTGACGCCACGGTTTTGGCGAGCCGGGCAGATGTCGAGATTATCTTCTGCTGGGTTCCTGGACATGTAGGAATTGCGGGGAATGAGCGCGCCGATGAGGGCGCCAAAGAGTCCGCGAGGACTCTGCGACCGGACCAGCGTTTCGCTCTTCCTCACACTGACTACATGGCAGGAATACGGGCAGCTCTTCGGACTGCTTGGCAAAGAAGATGGGAGACGGTCGAGGGGAACTTAAAGTTGCGTGCCATTGCGCCGCCACTGTTCCCATGGACCTATCCCCCAATGCTGTGGCGGCTTCAGGTTGCTTTCTGTCGTCTTCGAATCGGACACACTCGTGTGACGCATCGCTACTTGATGGAGCGCTCGCCTGCGCCCTATTGCAACGACTGCGTCATCACCCAGACCGTTCGGCACATTCTTGTCGAATGTCCCAGTCTGGGTGATCTTCGCGCACGATACCTGTGCCGGTACCGGGATGGGCGGGGTCACTACCGCCTGTCCCTTGTACTCGGGACGAGTGCGTGCACCATAACTAGTGGACTTATTGACTTTTGGGGGGAGGCTGGCCTTCTCCCTTTCATTTAACCCGGTTTGTTGTTGTTGTTATTGTTTTTGTTATTGCTTCTTTATTGTTATTGTTATTTCTTTTTATTGTTTCCTGTTTGATTTTTAAAGTAGCCTAGAACTAGGCTGTTTGTTTACGGCGACTAATGCCTAAGTCGGCAGTCGGCAGTCGCCAGATAGCCCCTTAATTAAAAAAAAAAAAAATCTCGGTACCGGGATGGGCGGGGTCGCTGCCGCCTGTCCCTTGTACTCGGGACGAGTGCGTGCACCATGACTGGTGGACTTATTGACTTTTGGGGGGAGGCCGGCCTTCTCACCTTTATTTAAGGTTCCTTTTTTTTATTGTTTTGTTTGTAGGTTGCACTCTCCTGCACCGGGGTGAGGGGGACCTCCCCCAGCTGCCGGAGATTGCTTCGATTGTTAAGTTTTTCCAATTTATATCATTAAGTTTTCATATTTTTACTTTAAAGTAGCCTAGTTCTAGGCTGTCGTGTTTTTCGGCGACTTATGCCCAATTGGGTAGTTGCCTGATGGGCTCCATAAAATTAAAAAAGAAAAAAAATCGTCTTCAAAATCTATCTTTTTTACGCCGTGTCTAAGGTGGAGCCGCCATGCCGATGGACTGAAAGGCCACCAGGCGGGAGGGGTAGTCCCAAATGGCGGCGCCTGGCTCTGCCGGGCGTGCAAACACCTCTTGCAGTGCGGGCAACTGTAAGAGGTGGTGAGCTGTTGCGTCCCGTGTAAATAAGATGGTCACAAGCCTAAAGATGAGTATAAAAAAAACCCCAACCCCCAACTTCCCCAAGAACATCAAAGGAGCCGCCCTCGGCCAGCTCCATCAAAAAAATGGAGGTCCACCCCCTTGTGCTTGCGCAGGGGACCCTCCGTACTTCTTTACCAGAGAGGAGGCTTACTCCTCTCCTACGCCTACGCGTGTAGGGGACTTCCCCTTACTCCCTTCTCTGGAGGTGCTTTCGGGCACCTTCCTATTTCCAGCGGCAGTCTCTCCTTTTCTTTCTAAGGGGACTGCCAAGAAAGCCAGCAGGCAGCCCATTGCCGACCGCCCCTTGTGTAAGCGGCTCGGTAGGGCAAACCCCCTTAGGGGGGAGAGGGAAGCCAGGCCCCTTCGTTCGCTTCCCTCAAAAGACGTGCTGGCAAGGATATTAAACCTTGCCGGGGTTAAGGCTTGTGCCTCCCCACAAATGACTCGACGCTGTCAATGGGACCTGCGATGTCCTGGGAGGGGATGGCCAACTGAAGGCCCCTCCTGTGATAGACATGGTCCTTGAGGATAGGGCCTTCCATGGGGGGGGAATCCGGGCTCGGCGCCAAGCACCGAACCCAAGTCCGCCCCTATGCAAGGTCCCCCTCAAACGCCCCGTAAGGGGCGCGGCGATTTGCCATCCTGGCCGCCGTGCTGACGGAATCCAGCGCTCCGTCCGACCCCAGCTTAGCCTCTCTTCCTTCCTTGAAAACACTTGTTTCCTCTCTTTTCACACAACCTCTCCCACAACTTTCTTTGGTCAGCCTCTAATTTCACAGGTTAGATGCTGACCTTCCTTTCCTCCAACCGTCCCGCATCGGGACTGAGGGGGTGGGGGACAATGTTCCCTAACCCCTGAGCTCCGGTTTATGGTGGCTGGTTTTTACCAACCTGCTTCATCCCCACCCATACCTTCCTCACATCCCTTTTCCTCTCCTCTTCACAATCTATATATTTTACGCCGTGTTCAAGGTGGAGCCGCCATGCCGATGGACTGCCAGGCCACCACGCGGGAGGGGTGCTTCCAAATGGCGGCGCCTGGCTCTGCCGGGCTTGTAAGCACCTCGCAGTACGGGCTACTGCGAGAGGTGTGCGCTATTGCATCCCGTGTTTAAAAAAGGGTCACCATGCCCAATGATGAAGACCAAAAAAAAAAAAAACTCAACCCCCAACTTTCCCTGAAACATCAACGGTCCACCCTCGGGCAGCTCCAGCAAAAAAATGGAGGTCTCCCCCCCTGTGCTTGCACAGGGGACCCTCCATATTTCTCTAACCGGAGAGGAGGCTTACTCCTCTCCTTCGCCTACGGGTGCAAGGGACTCCCCCTCACCCCCTTCTCTGGAGGTGCTTTCGGGCACCTCCCTTTTCCCAGCGGCAGTCCCCTCTTTTCTATCCAAGGGGACTGCCAAGAAAGACAGCAGGCAGCCCTTAGCCAGCCGCTCCCCATCGAAGCGGCTCGGTAGGGCAAACCCCCTTAGGGGGGAGAGGGAAGCCAGGCCCCTTCGGTCGCTTTCTCAAAAGACCTGCTGGCAAGAATTTTAAACCTTGCTGGGGTCAAGGCCTGTGCCTCCCCACACAAGACTGGCGACACTGCCAAGGGAACCTGCGATGTCCTGGGAGGGGATGGCCAACTGGAGGCCCCTCCTGTGATAGACATGGTCCTTGAGGAGACCCAGCCTCAGACGGTAGGGCCTTCCATGGGGGGGAATTCGGGCTCGGCGCCAAGCACCGAACCCGAATCCGCCCCTATGCAAGGTCCTCCTCAAATGGCTGAGGGTTCCGAGGCAGTAAAAGGAGGGCAGGGATCTCCTCCGACAGGTGCCCCTACGACAACCAGGACCTTCTCCATTTCGGAGAGAGACCTGGCTGAGGCCGGTCCATCTGGCATGGGGGCTTCTGCCGGCGGAGGTGAGAAGCGGGTTCATTCCCCGCCCTCTCCAAAAAAGAAAAAGACTAAAAAGACGAAAAAGACTCGGGGCTCCTCTCCATCCGCGGGGGCTGCGGGGACGGATGGGTCTGCTGCCACGTTGGTAGGTGACCAAGCCAAGATCGGCACATCCGGCCCCTCTACCCCCTCGTGTGCGGAGCCCCTGACCAAGACTAACACCAAGAGTGCACAGGGCGGAGCCTCGATGACATCGGGGCCCCTGATTCAGAGGTTACCTGGCGTTTTCGAGCCCGCTGGCTTCAAACGCTTCCTCGTTATTCGCTCCACTGATGGCACCATGTTGTCCAAGGGCAACATGATCCATCAGAGGAGAGGATTAGCTAGTGCAATTGGTAGAGGTAGAGAGCCGAAGATGACCCGTTTCTCGGACGGGAGCCTTCTGGCGAATCCCGCCGAGGCGGCCAAGATAAGTGCTCTTCGGACACTTCATGGCACCCCGGTGAGTGTGACGCCGCACTCTACCATGAACTTTGTAAAAAGAGTAGTTTATGCGAGGGAACTCGTTGACTACATTGAGGACATCACCCTAGAGCTGGCCGACCATGGGGCGGTCAAAGTCGAACGTGTGATGAGAAAACAGGGAGGGGCCTCGAGACCCACCCCTACACTCTTCGTCACGTTCGACTGTGACAAGCTACCTGAGTCGGTGCGTGCCGGTTGGTACCGCTACCCCGTGAAGTCATTCGTGCCACTTCCGCGGCGGTGCTATTACTGTCACTGCTTCGGCCATACGAATCGCTCATGTAGACGTGCAAAGTCTGGGTCACCCGAAGTCTATGTAAATTGCTCCAAGGTCGCACACGATAAGTCCAAATCGTGTGTGGCCAAGTGTGTCAATTGCGGAGAGCCGCACCCTGCTTCTTCGAAGCAATGTGGTGCATATCTCCTGGAGAAAGAAATCCTGGCCGTTCAGGCCCAGGATAGACTCTCATTCCGCGAGGCTAAGGACTCGGTCCTGGCGCGCCCAGCTCTGCCTGGGATGTCATATGCCTCAGTAGCAAGAAAGGCACCCTCTGCTCCTGGCCCATCCAGGCCAACGAGCACGGTTGTTTCCGCGCCCATTCGGAGCCCTTCTGCGGGCTCTACCCAACCCGGGCGCTCCCCTGGTGAAGCTGGCTGCAAAAAGGGTTCATAGCCAGCCCCGGCTAAAACCAGGGCTCCCCCCTCTTCCCCAGGCGTGACCGTTTCCCGCAAGGCGAAACGGCCACGCGCCTTCACTGAGTCGTTAGACTCACAGGAGGCAACACCCCTGAAGATGGTCGCTAGGCCATCTTCGGGGGTTCCTAAAGCTGTCCCCCGAAAGGAGGACAGCAACAAAGGAGCTTCGGCTCCTTCGCCCACGCCCCGAGGTGGAGCGGGTGGCTCGGAGACGGTGGTTCCTCGAAAAGAGGGCCCCCCGCCTCCCAAGCCGCAACGCCCGCTTAAGGTTTTGAGGCGGAGGGAGGAAAAGACTCGCATGGCGAGCCCAACCTCCCCCAATAGGTCCTTGAAGGTGACAGCGCCCGGGGTTCTGCCCCCGGGAAGCGTACGTTAATTCCCGTGAGGGTCTTCAGTTCGAGGAGGGCCCCCGCGTCTCCTCCGAGCTAGGCCTGGAGGGCATATTTTTCAATGGAATTGCCGTGGACTTCGGGCAAACTGGGAGGAGTTGCAGATTCTCGTCTCATCCCGTTCCCCGTTAGCTATCGTTTTGCAGGAGACTTTGCTAGGCGCGTTCCCCCTGCCCACCCTTCCAGGGTAAAGGGTCTTGCAATCCCACCACCGCGGGATGGCCGGGCTTGGGGATGCGCGGTTTACACCCGGCATGATGTCTCCGTTCTTTCTTTCTCTTTAGATACCTCCTTTCAGGCAGTGGCTGTGCAGCTGCACCTGGATAGGATGTATACTCTGATTTCTGCGTACATTCCACCGTTAGCTGACTTCGACGCGGGGGACTTCCGCCGCGTCGTGGCACGGTTGCCGAGGCCCTATCTCTTGCTTGGAGATCTGAATGGCAGGCATCTTCTCTAGGGAGGAGATTACTCCATAAATCCCAGGGGACAAGTCCTTGCCGATCTGATCGAAGAGCTTGAGATGGGTGTCCTAAACGTGGATGAGTTTACGCATCACTGTCCGAGAATCGCTTCATTTTCTTGCCTCGACTTATCTTTGTGCTCTTCGGATGCATAGCCTGATTTTGATTGGGAGGTGGTCGATGACCTCTATGGTAGTGATCACTTTGCCATTTAAATATCATTTTCAGGGCAACTGCCGCCTGAGAGACCACCTCGGTGGTGCTTGGCGCGGGCGCGGTGGCCTGCATTTCAGGAAATGACTGAATTTTCTATCTCAGTCGACGAGTTTAGGTCGGTAGATGAGGCCGTTGAGTTCTTCTCCTGCAACCTCATCGCCGTGGGCCTGACTACTATTCCTAGGACGTCTGGCCGTTTTGCACGCCTACCACTCCCATGGTGGTCGGCCGAGTGTGAGACGGCCCTCAAACAGAAGCGTTATGCCTACATGCGCTTTAGGCGCCGCCCGAACGATTTCACTGTCGCTGAATTTCGTCGGGCTAGGGCTAGGTTCCGTTATATTTCGAAGCACGCACGCCGCTCTTCTTGGCGGGCATCGTGTCTTCCCTTAACGGCAAGACCCCTTTAGCTGAGGTGTGGAAGCGAGTCAAAAGGATTCGGGGCAAGTTCTTGCCGGACCCCCCTCCCGTTTTTCAGGAGAATGGGACCGCAATCTCGGACCCCGCGTCCGTGGCGGAATCCTTAGCGACCGCTTTTTCCGCATTCTCTAGCCGTGATGCTGCTCCGCCAGCATTCAATGCACGTCGTGATGTCGCGGAAGGCCGCCGGCTGGACTTTACCTCCAGAGGCGGAGAACCCTTCAACGACAAGTTTACTGTGAGTGAGTTGCGTTCCGCTCTCGCTTCGTGCGCGGACACCGCCCATGGTCCGGACGATATCCCGTACGCCATGCTTCGACACCTTGGTGAGCGCGGCATGGCCTTTCTGTTAGATTTGTTCAACAGGATCTCGATGGAAGGTCTTCTCCCAGACTCCTGGTGAATAGCTACTGTGCTCGCCTTTCGCAAGCCGGGAAGAGAACACTTTACTCCGACCGGTTTCCGCCCAATCTCTCTATACCTCTTGCGTGTGCAAGTTGATGGAGAAATTGGTAAATGTTAGATTAGCCTTTTTCCTGGACAGCGGAAACCATCTGTCTTCTGCATAGTTCGGCTTTCGTAAGTTCCACTCCACGTCGGATGCTCTGCTCCGACTGGAAAATGCCGTCTGCGAGGCTTTCCTTCGTAGACAGTAATACGGCACGGTGTCTTTCGATCTGGAGAAGGCGTACGATACCTCGTGGCGATACGGTATCATGGAGACTTGCCACATGATGGGGCGAGGGGACGCCTCCCAATGTTTATATCTGAATTTTTGCGAGATCGTCGATTCCGCGTACGGGTGGGGAAAGCCCTCTCCGGCCCAATTGAGCAGGAAGAGGGTGTCCCGTAGGGAAGTGTCCTCAGTGTCACACTCTTTGCCCTGAGCATCAACGGCATCACCTCGGTGCTGCCGGAAGATGTTCTCGCTACGCTCTACGTGGATGACCTTTCAATCTCTTTTGGCGCGGCCAAGATGCCAATTCTGGAGCGTCGACTCCAACAGGCATTGAACCGCGTCTCTCGCTATGCCGAAGCGCACAGGCTTTGGTTTACCTTGGCCAAAACTAAGGTGGTGCACTTCTGCCGCCATCCACGGCTCCACTTCGACCCAGATTTGTTTTTTAATGGGATACGCCTGGAAGTGGTTGAATAGCACCGTTTCCTTGGTCTTGTATTTGACCGAGGCCTCACTTGGGAGGCTCATATTCGCAGCCTTAGGGTCTGTTGTACCCGTGCCATGGACATTCTCCGTTCCGTGACGTTCAGCGCTTGGGGCGCTGATAGGGTTACTGCCCTACTTTTTTATCGATCCTTTGTTAGCTCGAAGCTCGACTACGGATGCGAGTTTTATGCATCCGCAGCTGAGCGTTTATTGCGAAAGGTGGATTCGATCCACCACACCGGCCTCCGCCTTGCGACCGGCATCTTCCGCACTTCCTCCATTGAGAGCCTTTCGTCGATGCTGGGGAGATGCCACTCGCTCTGCGCCGCGTGCAGTGCATCACTCGCCTGTACGCGCGAGCCCGTGCCTCCCTCAGTCAACAACGGCTCTCACTGTATCCGCAACTGATCTCGATGGTGCCTATGCCGCCGAGAGACGCCAGTCATACCCTAAGCCCTTTGGGTTTAGGGCCAGGAAACTTCTTCGAGATGTAGATATAGCTCTCGGGCAGGTGGTGTTCCTGGTTCTGCCCAGGACGCCACCCTGGAGGGTACCACATTTGGCTATTTGTCGCCATGCCTCTGCTTCCAAAGCTTATACGGCGCCGGGAGGATTGCGTTCGACCTTTTTGGAGCACACATCGTGTCACGCTGGAACCGTGCCAGTGTATACGGATGGCTCCAAATCCCAAGAGGGGGTCGGCTTCCACGCCATATCCCTTCTGTTTAAAGTCAGCGGGGCTCTACCAGGCGCTGCGTCTGTCTTCACGGCCTGGCGGGTGGCAATACACCATTCGGTACGGGAGATCACGCGACGTGCTTGTTTTGGAGACCGGATTGTGATCTATAGCGACTCACAAAGTGCCCTGAGTGCTCTCGGGGCATTGGAATCTCCGCATCCCCTGGTTCGCGATATCCGTGACGCCACGGTTTTGGCGAGCCGGGTGGATGTCGAGATTATCTTCTGCTGGGTTCCTGGACATGTAGGAATTGCGGGGAATGAGCTCGCCGATGAGGGCGCCAAAGAGTCCGCGAGGACTCTTCGACCGGAACAGCGTTTCGCTCTTCCTCACACTGACTAGATGGCAGCTGTTCGGACTGCTTGGCAAAGAAGATGGGAGACGGTCGAAGGGAACTTAAAGTTGCGTGCCATTGCGCCGCGACTGTTCCCATGGACCTATCCCCAATGCCGCGGCGGCTTCAGGTTGCTTTCTGTCGTCTCTGAATCTGACACACTCGTGTGACGCATCGCTATTTGATTGTGCGCTCGCCTGCGCCCTATTGCAACGCCTTCGTGGTCCCCCAGGCTGGGTGATCTTCACGCACGATACCCTTTCCGGTACCGGGATGGGCGGGGTCGCTACCGCCTGTCCCTTGTGCTCGGGACGAGTTCGTCCACGTTGACTTTTGGGGGAAGGCCGTGCTTTTCCCCTTTATTTAAGGTTCTTTTCTGTTTTTTCGTTTGTTATTGTTTTGTTTGTAGGTTGCACTCTCCTGCACCGGGTGAGGGGGACCTCCCACCGCTGCCGGAGATTTGCTTCCTGATTGTTAAGTTTTTCCAATATTTATCATTGTTATTTTTTCATAATTTTATTTTAAAGTAGCCTAGTTCTTGGCTGTCGTGTTTTTCGGCGACTTATGCCCAAGTGGGCAGTTGCCAGATGGGCTCTATACAATTAAAAAACAAAAAAATCGTGCACATTGACTCGTTGACTTTTAGGGGTAAGCTGGGCTTCTCCCCTTTATTTAAGGTTCTATTTTTTTTGTTTGCTATTGTTTTATTTGTAGGGGTCACGCTCCTGCACCGGGGTGAGGGACCTCTCCTCGATGCCGGAGATTGCTTCCTAATTGTTAAGTTTTTCATATTTTTATTTTAAAGTAACCTAGTTCTAGGCTGTCGTGTTTCGTGCGACTTATGCCCTAGTGGGCAGTTGCCAGATGGGCTCTATAAAAAAAAAATTCGTTTTCAACAAACGGCTTTCAAAGTTCATGTGCATTTCCCTGTTTCCGCGATAGCACCCTTCGACAGGCTGCCATCTACGTCCAGGCTATTGGGATTTTCTTTTTCTAAATGGTTGTATGCCCTCTCATTCGCCAATATTTGCGCCAAACTGGCCCTGGGATTTAGGATGGGTGACATTTTTTATGCGTTACTCATCCTTTCATTTCCAACCAAATTGTTCGGTCCCCCTCTAAATGTTTGCATTGGCGTGTGGCACCTTAATAGATCCAAAACCAGGGTTGCTGAATTTTATTTCTGGAACACACCTCTATTTGAACAGTCCTATGAAACTCAAAATAGTGTAAACGGCTGCACAATAAGATACCCTCCTCTGGCATCCATCCTATTAAACATGCAACTTTGCCCTCATTTAAATGGAGCAACAACAGCGCACTTCTTTTGAGTCCTGAAACACATCTTTGCCTGAAATGTAGACTTTTTTTACAGCAGAGATTTGTGCTACTTTTATTTTTTAACCTTCGCCTTATTCATACCCTTCCTTTAACCGAGTCGTGTTAAGTCTTCGCCAGTTTTACCTCTCATATGACTTCTAGTCAAAGAAAAATCACTGGTTGCCCAGTGGTTGTCCCACCCCTCTGCCACACTAATTTTAAACTTAAGAAATCAGTTCGTACCTAGCAACTGGGCGGACATAAGTCCCGATTGGTAAGGTGCCCCCCGCCTAGGAATTGGCCACACCCAACTAATCCATAATCATTTGAGCTCCGGCGAGGGCCCTATTAGCATTTCAAAGTACCCTTACTGCAATCGCAGTTGCACGATCACCCATTTGTTGATTGGCTCATCTATCGAAGGCTGAAAATCTTCTTTCTTAAGTGTGTGCCTTCGGGACGACTTTCTGAGCTGCTTCTTTGTTTCTTTGACCGCGTTTGAACTTTTTACTTTGTGAACGTGGCGATTTTTAGGTTTGGACTGCTGCCATTCAGTCCATTGGGATTGACCGTTTGTCTTGAAGGTTTCTAAATTCTTTTACACACCCGCAAGGTGATAGCTGTAAAATGGATAGCCATGCTGCAGCAGATGTCTGCATATGGCTTCACAGCTCTTTAATATACATTTTTACTTTCTTTTGTTTAACTACTGAATTTTCGACGGAAAATTCCCTTTAGATTAGAGAATAAAAATATCCTTTCTATCCTTGTTCAGGGCAGTTGTGTCTAATTTTAGCTCCAAAACCCAAGTTCTCAATGGATCTCCACTCTCTCCCTTCTCTTTTTGCCTTATCATTTCCAATTTAGTATGGCCAATATCCAAGGTAAGATTAAACATTTTCCTCAGTTCAGAAACTGGGCCGAGGGGTGGGGGGGATCGAACACATTGAAAATAAATTTGTATTGACAGTGATAAATGCTGTAAACTCAATTAATCTGTGAACAAACTCCCCAAATGCTTAAATATAAAACATCGGAGTAATCGTCATACCCAGTTTGGGGGTGAACGGGAGGAGTTGATAAGAAATACCAATGGCCATATAGAAGGAACACAAAGGTACAATCCTGGAGATAGAAATTTTTTGTGGTATTAAAAGATGCACCATATGCAAATATGGATTACTGGGTGAGATTATCATGATAAAATCAGTTTTATTATATTAAATCAAGTCGGTTGATGTATTATTCTTTGGTTAAACCTGAAAATTAATCTATTCTGCATTTGTTTTGGCCCATAAGCAAGCATTTTAAAGTGAACATAATAAGAACCTGTAGATTATGTGCATACGCCAATCATTACTGCTTAAGTTTTTTTTTTATATTGAAGGTACCAGGCACGGAACAAGTTTGGGGAAAAACCAGGTGGCAGCTGCCCAATCCTAATGGATTCTTAATGGCAGCACTGTTAAAAAGGCGTCGCCCGAAAAAAAGTAAGTAGAGGCGTGGGAGACACTCAATAAAAATGGGGAAAAACAAAGGATTAGAAGAAAACAGTATAACACACAGAGACGCACACTTAAATTACGGGCATACAGCACACATTTTAAAAACAAGGGCGGCTGGGGCAATAAACAAATGACATGCGCCAGCCGCAGGGAAGGGCACAGGATAAAAGATAAAACAATAAACTTAAACACAAAAATGGAAAGAATTTATGAAAGGGATAAAACGCCACTTCGTGATAGAAATGTAAGTAGGGAGGACAACCGAAGGGAGTCCTCTGATAAAATAAAGCGAAGTCGAGCAGGCAAGGCGACGCCAGAAAGGATAGGGAAGCAAGAATTTCGAAGAGAAGCAAGGCGGGGACAAACTACTAAAATGTGAGGAACAGACAGCCCGCTACCGCTAAAGGGACAACCAGGAAAAACTCGCCCCCCCCCCCCCGAAACTAAATAGCCATGGGTGAGTCGCGTGTGCTCAATTCGCAACCGACAAAGAGCAAACTTCCTAAGACGGGAGTCGCTGAGATCTAGAGGACCAGGAACGGACAGAGCGTTTAATAAGGAACAGCTTAGAAGAGGGGAGCGAATCCCTTTCTCTGCCACAAACAAAAGACATACGCCCTGATTACGGCGTAGGAATCCCTAAAGGGCAGAGGGGCTGCATCCGGCATCTCGAGGGCGGCCGAGCAGGCCAGCCAAAAGCAGGTTGTAGAGGCCAACCAAAAATAACTCTTGAGTGGGGATGGAGACCACGGACAAAGTCGTAGTGGATGCAATCATTACCGAGAGAGGTGGAGTCACAGTGAGACAAAGCATCTCGTAGCTCATAGACGGAAAAGAGAGTATTATGAGAGTAGGTGGCGCACGTCATAAAATCTAAAAGACGAGACACTATGGTGAGCTTATGATCGATAAACCGTTGAGGATAGCTACCAGCGCTACTTAGCGAAGCAATATGGTCAGCCAGAGCTTCGCTGACCAACTAGCCATCGGACACGAGCGAGCATCCGATGTCCAGAGTGGGGATGGCATGATCAGCGTAGCGACCACGGATCTTATTGACCAGCTTCCAAACCCGAATCACCGGTGTAGGCGAAGAAATGAAAGATACATACCGGCGTCAAGACTCACGGCGGGGAGGTTCCTTTGGCGGATGGTACGAGCCGGTTCCGACCCACCCTATTCTAGATGGTCGAGTTCCACCTATAACGGGAATGGGCAAACTGATAGGCAGAAATAGCCGAAGCGCAATCCTTTGAACACCAGGGGACGGTGGAGCGCCCCGTAACAGGGCACCTCCGTGGAACAAAGCGCTCAGCAGCCTCTAAAATTTGGGACCGCTGAATCTACGGTATCGAAGGAAACCCGGGAGGCATCAATGCAGGAAGCCTCCCGGAACCCAACCCATTTTGCTCGCTGCATATCCCAATGAGGAGGGAGGGAAAGGCACGGGCCAGGACAAGCGGGACGTGATCACTCCCGGAAAGGTCGTCCCAAATCGACCGCCGGATCTCGAAACAGTCGGGCGAACATAAGGACAAGTCTACAGCACTAAAACAATCCGTTTGAACATAGTAGGAAGTAAAATCGCCGGAATTTAAAAGACAAAGGGAATCGGATAATAAGAGGGACTCAACCACTCCCCCACAGGGATTACGGGCAGTATCACCCCAAGATGGGTGGCGAGCATTAAAATCACAAAGTAATAAAAACGGGGTAGGTAAGTGACTTGTGAGCTCTAAAAGGTCAGAGCGACTCAAACTAAAATTTGGGGGCTGTATACAGAACACAGTTAAAAGCTTTGACGTAAAAACCCTCGCAGCAACAGCCTGCAAGGTAGTACGCAGAGGAAGTGGCGAAGAGGAAATTAAAAGCGAAGCACCACCATGGGACACGCCCCCGGCCGGGGGTGGAATTAAACACCCGGAAATGCCGGGATGGGGCGAGTCCCAAGCTTATTTTCTTGCAAAGAGACCACCAAGAGCTGAACTAGAGTTCCTCCCACTTGGGGAGAACCCCTTGACAATTCCACTGTAGGATGAGAGACATTACTGTCGTCTCGAAACCAACGTCGGGATTCTAGTGACGGAAACCGTCGAAGGTTCCCGACTACTAGAAGGCCCAGAAGGGGAAAGCGACAAATTGCGGGGACGCACCCAGCACAGACTTTGCAGCGTGAACGGCAGAAGGAGACAGCTGAGAGCCAGACCGAACCTCCAACGTGGAGGGCTCATGGCCCGGAGGAAAAAGGAGATCGAGCAGAGACGGACGAGAACTAAGATGCGAAGAAGTTGGAACATGGACAGAGGGTGAGAAAGGAACAGGGTCAGAGGGTAAGGAGGGAATTTGATTAGATCGAGAGGAAGGAATAGGGTCAGAAGGAGATGAAGGAACAGGGGTAACAAGGAGTAACAAGGAAAGGAAGTACCCTAGGAGACCTTACGGTCCATTCAAAGAGGGTACCTTTGGACTAGCAATCGAGCGGGCACATGGCTGCTCAATTGTTTTGCGTCCCTAAACGGCCGCTTTTCAAGACTTTGTCTAGTCTTGACTTGAACTGATCAACAGATTCACTGTTGACAACTTCCACTGGAAGTGCGTTCCACTTACCGCAGATACTGTAGGTGAAAATATTTCCACACATATTGCGGTTGTAACGCTTCAGTTCAAGTTTGAAGCCATGATTGCGCGTTCTGTTCTCACTCAGTGTGAAAATATCCCGGTAGTCAACATTGTCGAACCCTCGTAGTATTTTGAAGACTTCGATGAGCTGACCACGCAGTCTACGGGTTTCCAGCGAGAACAGATCTAATTCCCTTAGTCTATCCTCATAACTTTTATGTCGGATAGAGGGAATCAGTTTGGTTGCCCTAGCTTGTACGCGTTCCAACCTTGCGATGTCCTTTCGAAACGAAGGACTCCAAAATTGTACGGCATACTCCAGGTGCAGCCGAACGAGGGAGTTGTACAGACAAAGTACTATCTCCTTGTTACAGTATCCAAACTGGCGCTTTATGTAGCCTAACGTCCTTTGGGCTTTTTTCTCTGCCTCGATGCACTGTTTCGACAACTTGAGGTCGCTAGTGATAGTAACACCCAAGTCCTTCTCAGTGTCACTCGATTCAAGGGCAGTTCCCTTAAGGAAGTACTGAGATTTGGGGTTTCGGTAGCCGATATGCATTACTTTGCATTTGTTCACGTTTAAAGGCATTTGCCACGTGTCCGACCACTCCCCAATCCTTTGAAGGTCCTCTTGGAGGCTGGCAGTGTTCCCCTCCTTTGCCACATTGATACCAAGCTTGATATCATCGGAAAATTTGGAGATTTTGGCAACCATGTCTCCGTCCATGTCGTTGACATAGATAATAAACAGTAGTGGTCCCAGGACGGAACCTTGAGGGACACCGCTAGATACGGACGCCCATTCAGAGACCCGACCATCCACCACTACGCGTTGCCGTCTGTCACTTAGCCAGCTCTCTATCCAACCTGCTACCTTGCCACCTATGCCCTGCTCACGCAATTTCCGGAGAAGGCGGCGGTGTGGTACCTTGTCAAAGGCCTTTTGGAAGTCAAGGTACACAACATCCACCGCCTTGTCTCGATCATGCTCACTGAATACGAAGTGGAAGAATGCCACAAGGTTCGTCAGGCATGACCGTTGCCTTCGGAAGCCGTGATGGGAACTCTTCAGTAGCAGGTTTGACCTTAAATAAGACGTTATCTTGTCCACTAACATGCTTTTCATGAGTTTACCGACTATCGAAGTCAGACTGATGGGTCGGTAGTTTGACGGATGGCTGGGGTCTCCTTTCTTGAAGATCGGAGTCACCTCCGCCTCACGCCAGTTTCTAGGAACGCATCCGGTCCGGATTGACATGTTAAAGATAGCGCACAGATGTCATGATACTTCATCGCACACTTCCTTCAACACCTTGGATAGAAACCCGTCCGGTCCGGGCGACTTATTCGTCTTTAGGTCAGGGATCTTTTTCTTTATTTCACCTTCGGTGAAGTCCATTACCTCCAGCTTTTCCCTCATCAGAGGCAGCGCGCTTGGACTCCGAACGGGGTGAGGAGGAACCTTTCCGTTTGCGCTGAGGCAAAGGAACGGAAGGAAGAGCGGGGGCAGACGCCTGGAGGAACTGCCGGATATCCTCCAGCGTCTCAGCGCGGTCAGTCTCACGGTCCGCGACAGAGAGAGGAACATGAGAAGAGACCAATGGCAAAGGAGAGGGTGCAACGGAGGAACCAAAGGCAGGGGAGGAGAAAAAGAGGGACCGCGACTCACGGAGAACCTCAAAGAAGAGACGGCCGGAGGGGGCGAGCTGCCCCCGCACCCTACGACGGGCCTCACGGAAGTCCCGAAGAGCCAGGACCTTCTCCTCCTCAAAAAGGAATACGGGACAAGAACGCGAAGCCGCGCTATGGGAACCTCCACAATTCGCGCAACATTCATGATACACCAACGCCCAGGACACATAGCGACGAGCCTGCCTACAATTGCTGCTCATATGGCCAACCTGGTGGCAATTAAAACAACGTCTGGGGAGCTCGACATAACGGGACACAGGGACACGAAGATAACCAGCACGAACAAACTGGGGCAGATCCTGACGCTCAAAGGTAACGATGAACGTACTCGAAACCTTAGCGGGACCAACACACTTAGAAACCTTATAAACGTCCGTAAGCCCCTGGGACGAAAGTTTATTCTTTAGTCTCGAAACATCATATTGCAATAATTCGTTGGAGCGAATCACTCCCTTAACAAAATTAAGGCGAGGGTGGGGGCAGAACCGAAACCGGGGCCTCCGAAATGGAAGACAAATCCCGCACGGCACCACACTGCTCTCGCAAAGATATCTCGACAACTAAATCGCCACTACCACGGGCCCACATAGGGCGGGGCGTACCACAGCGGGACTCAAACTCATTTAAATCAAACACGTCCAATTTAGAAAGCGGAGACCCGAAACTGGAATTCAGTAGCTGAAAACGAGGATAATCCAAATCTGGATTTATCTCTTCTGCGAAGGGATCTAACAAGTGCGGAAAGAGGACTTATTGACAGGCGTCTTACGAGAACCAGATTATTACCCATATAAAGTAGAGTATTAAAGGGGGTGCGAACTCACGCAGCGCAGTCACTGCTACCGTCGAGACACCCACCTACGCGGAGCGCCGGCCCAACCAGGAGGCTAAGCCCGTCGACCCCTGACCCAACCATCGTTTAAAAAATGGCCGGCCAGCCTCAGAAATTTACCGGTTGGGAAGCAAAGGCCCGCCCCCTCCCAAGAGGGTCACTCCGGCTCAGGCACGCACCAACCAACATAGGCAGGACCCAGCCATGAGGTCACATTCCCTGACGGACAGCTCTGATACACCGAGATCGACAAACAAACTTAGATGGAAGGACGATGCAGGGTGAAAGAGAATTGGTACAGGAAACGAAGTAGGGGTTAGCAGGAGAAAAAGAATGCCAAGCTGGGGCCGGACGGGGCCTTGAGTCCCGTCAGCACGGCGGCCAGGAGAGCAAATCGCTGTGCCCCTTACGGGATGGGCACGGAACAAAACACCTCTTTATTGGGGGGGGGGGGGGTAAGGATCAAGCCCATTAGCTGAGGATGGGTTTGATGTGAGGCCGAATGTGCCAAGCAAACTATTGTGCATTAATGATCTCCCCAAGTGGAAGATCAGCGAAGGGGAGGGGGAGTGCTGACCTAACAGCTCGGTTAGCTTCTTCGTTGCCAGGTATCAAAAAAATTGATAAGCCTACTGGACGAAATGGAAAACTGGTGCAAGAGGAGTCGGATCTCGAAAATCGAGGATTTGCGGTGAGAGAAACGGGATAATACAGAAATCACGTTTCGGGGATCGCATGAATTCCGGGCGGGGGAGAGTAGACAGAACCTTTCAGATGGCGTATAGTTATGCCAAGTACGAAGACTACACGGAAAGAAGAGCGCCGAGGCCGCATACGAGATACGAGGGAACGGGTCGGGTGAAGCTGGACGGATCTTTAGAGTGAACGAATGCAAGGCTAAGGAAAGCACTAGTTGGTTACAAGGGCTTGGCAAGAGGTAGTTGCAGATTCTGGCTGAAATCTTTATCCATAAAGGAACATGCGTGAAAGAGATCCGAGTGGCAGAGGGAAGGGCAAGGTGGAGAAAAGCGGTGCTACTGCGCCAATAATTGTCAATAGAGGGGCCAATGGACACTAGCGGGAACACCAGGTATGTTGGCATACAGCGGAAGCGAATGAACATATTCGTGGATAAGAAAGAAAGTCTATCTGTTAGGGATTGCACTGAGTGCGAAGGACGGAAAGCATATGAAACCAAACGAAGCCCCCTGGAAGCCCCCCGCCCAACTCAGTGCACTGATGGGGACTTGTATACCTCTCAACCAGTCCAGTTTGAACAGGAACAGGAAACTGCATACGGAGTAACGTGAGACAGTAAAGGGGCAATGCAGCGTGGGAAAAGATGGTTTAAAAGTGGAACGGGTGGTGGCAATGAGCTGGAAGACGATAGGCTTGTATCAAAGGGTCGTGCAAAAACAGGCATAAGAACCTCACCGATTCCCCCGTTGGGAGCACCGACTTATTGATATCGGATAGGACGCAGGAAGACTATCATTAAAAAAACCCCTCGATATGATGGCAAGTTGGACCTGCCTAGCGAACGTGTGAAGAGACCTACCACAGTAATAGATCACCAGGTTGTTCGGGTTGCGTCGTGCTGATGAAAGCGGGAAGGTCGGAAGGGACAGTGTTCAAAAGAACGAGGAGGCTCAAGACAGAGCCCACGAGTAACAGCTAGAGAAAGAGTAAACTACACTAACCTGGAAAGAAAGATCGTGCTTGAATTGGGAAGGAATATATGAAATTCATAAAAAATACAAACGAGCACATGGGAGGCAGGTAGTGTTGATGGCATTGAAGATGACAAAAAAAAAAATCAGTATAGACATGGACGCGAGAATTGGCGGAAGTAGGCCTGGCACTGATGAGAAGGAAGTTGGTTCGGCATGAAAGCAGACACCAGACCAGCATCCTCGCATGGTCTTTATATTCCTCATCTTTCATGGGGACAGCTAAGGTGGGCGTACCAACCATACAAAGGACTCGTTGTGGGAGAAATATGCTTTCCAAGAGCAACGATCCTCTTTGAACAGGGACTTAGCAGAGTTCCTTAGCGAGAACTTCTTCACTGCACTCAGGATACCGCCCGAGTGCGGACTATGCTGGATTCCGCAAGAAGGGGGGGTAGGGTTAGAAGAGTAGGCAGGTGTGAACATTAGAAAGTTGAGAAAAGTGAGGGCCCCAGCAACCGGGGGAAAATAATGCTACTTTCAACTTATACGTCGATGCTGGGTGGCCCTAGAACAGTTCGAACAGGAGGGGTTTATTCGGCAAGGGGATGGGAGTGCGCAGAGACACCACCTCTCGGCGGACATAGCTTAAGTGCCTGAATCTGGTGCATTTAGGGCACCAGTACCGACCGGGCTTCACCTACTCTTTAGTAAATGTGGGGAAGTGGGATCAAGGAGCAGAAGGCGAGTAATAACATTGAGGTAGGTACTCTGGCCTTGCGGAGGACCTCTTTGTGGAATCGATCAATCTTAGTGACTTCATAGAGAGAAAGATCCTCTTGGTGGTCCTCCACAAGGATATCACGAAGGCCCTCAGCAAAAAAAAATGGTCCCTTTGCAGCGGTGTTAGGCTAGAGGAGCAATAGCAGAGGCTGGGGGAATTTGAAAAAGATAGAGTGTGTTATGAAGAAGGGAGGAGATGAACAAATGAGCTCGTATTCGGTTCGCCACGCTTAGGAGTTGAGTAAGACCAATTCAGACCATACGAAACCAGTCGATAAATAGTGATTATCATTTTTCTTTTTTTCTAGGCATTGTCGGGCACGAAGAAGCAAAATACAAAGAACATGCTGGGAAATATGCATGGGAAGGCGGCAGGAACGTCTAATCGCCACTAAAGAGCAGCTCTTGAGCTCGGGTACCAAAGTGTCCCTCAGCGTGGTGACGCCCACTTTTGACTTAAGCTCAAGAATAAAAAGGGGAGCGGAAAATCGAGTGGAAGCATGTTAAAAGTCTAGTCAGCAAAAGGCAGGATTCTCATAATAGTGAGAATCCCGCCGGCCACCACACCCTGCATAATAAATCGGGCCAAAGTAAGTTTGGTTTTGATTAGGACGTCACAGAGGGGGAACATTATGGGATAGGTAAATCAAGAAAGGGTTGAACGAGAGGCAGGAAGAAGGTAGCCCACGTGGGGACTTCCAGGATCTCTCTGCAAATATAAAACCCATGGACCTTGCTTATTCTTTTGCCAGAAGTGGACATGCGAAGGGATAGGGAAACGTCGCAACGATAGGAACAAGAGGCGGGGCAGGAAGCTTGATTTATTGCATTGCTATGACCTCTGCTCCCTCCGATCATTTGGAAGATTAAGGCAGAAAGCCTTTGATCCTACAGCCTGTGCTGATGACCCCAATTAACTGGAGAGACTGTCCTGAGGGGACATGGTTTGAGTGGAGAGGCTGTTGCATGCTGTTGGAATTTTATAGCACCGCTCTGTGCTAGCAGCGGTCAATGGAGCAGTTAGGAAGTGAGAGTACGATCCGAGCTTAACCTCGAAGATTTTATCCAAGTGGGGTAGTCCTGCACCAGGATTGCATCTAAGTGGATTTGTCGCGTCATATCGCAGGAAGAATTTCTTAGAAAGAAAATTATCTAAGAAGCAGCCCACTGTAGGGCTTCGGTAATGACGAGTGGGAAGTGCCGGGTGACCGAAGAGATTGGGCTACCAACACTAACAGATCACTCACTGGGTAGTCTGCGTAGTGTGCAACAGACAAAACGTTGAAAGGAAGAGGCTACCATTCTTCATCACCTAAAAAAGGACGCTTAAAGCGATTCTGGATATGGCTCAAGCGAAGGAGGGCGTCAGGGACATGTGGAGTTGACACTTGGTGAACAGTGAAAACACGGGTAAAGACTACTCTCTTTTTCATTGCCATGCATGCGCGCATTAGGCTATGGATATGACACGGTTTGGGAATGGTACTGGTACGGAAAACCTTCTGCCAAGCCGAGGGCAAGATGCCTTCTAGCTAGATTCAGATGAAAACGGAGCGTTGAGACATGTAAGTGACAGAGAATATGGGATCCCAATGGGACGGGCCAGTACTCGGACACGAGATGTAGTTTTGCAACTCGGCTAGTGTGAATGACGAGTTTAGTCCTGGTATGGTCGGAGTGAAGTAGAATTAACCGACAGGGACTTCGAGAAGAACAGGAAATAAAGAGAGCCTGTATGGCACATAACTCACTTCTCATAGTCTTCTTTTTTTTTTTAATCTCAGCCTAAGCAAAAACGAACAATGGAATAGCTACCGTAACATCCAACTATCAATTCTTTAATCTACATTTATGAAGTTACATAAACATTTACCAAAGAAACATATCAACCTAAGAGGAGAGCCCCCCGCCCCCACCCCTACCCCAAGAAGAGCAAATGAAAAAATAAACCATGACAAAAATCATTTAAAGGACGCCTTCCTCTTTCAAAGACTCCAGTACCCCAAAATAGCTCGTGGCTGCAAGCTCAAGTATTTTGCAGGAGGCCTACCCACTTTCAAAAATCTCCGACTCTGCAACCTGACTGAAGTACCAGGGACAGACGTAGCGACCTCTATCGGCCCGTTACCGGGACAAGTTGTGCACATGAAGCTTCCCCAGACTAGTACACTTAACAAAAAAGTGGCATACAGTTCGAGGTAATAAAGAGTCCTCGCAGAAGGGTTCTCCCGAGACTATCCGATGTGGCTGGGTTCTGCTGCCGTGTCCAATCCGGAGGTGACAAAATACAATTCGCGGCGGAAATAACAGGCGGATGGCACATATTCATATCCAGGGACTGCCCTGATAACCGCTATAGAGTAAGTGTAGGGAGAGTAAAATGTCGATCAGATGACGCAGTCAGTGCAGACAGCCTGGCCGCGTCTCGTAGATAAATGAATCCTCATCCCTTACGACGGGGAGAGCCATTGTCATTAGCCGCGAAATGCTCTCAAAAGTCAGAAATAGGACACACGCGACATTCAAGATGATTGGCAGTTATGTTTAAGACATTGACGGAGGATGGGGAGGGGGGGCACTAAAGGAGAGAGTGGTGGGAAGCCAAAATTCAATATTGCTCATGCTGAGGAATAAAGAGAGTGCGGAAATTGAGAGCACCTACCTAGGTTGCCTTTACACAAGGTAGTGCATCTGATAGTCACTTGGGTACGAACGATTCTTTGGCTACTTAGCTTGGGTTACAGTGTGCGTGCAAACATGATGGGAAAATAAGCAAATTATAGACAAAATGGGGAAATTAGGGATACAGCAGACCAAATGAGTCAAAATTAGTTTGGGTGGAATAAAAACACGAGTAAACTAATGAACACATGGAAAGTGCTAAGTAAAGGGGGAGAATCAAGTGGGAAGTCTGTAAGAGGGGTTTATTATACTTTCAACGCCTTAGATATCCATTTATGACGGAGTGCTACGGTCAATCAATAAAATTGTCGCTGAACTTCGACAAGTCATACACAGCCTCTTCCTCCGAACTATGGAGATTATCATCATCGGAACCTTGTGTTACAAAATTCCATCACTCAATCTATTTGTTTGGGGCGTGAGCACCAAGTAAAATCAACGAGTGCTGCTACGAGAAATCAAGGTACAACTAAAGCCTACACGGAAATTAAGGCCACCTGAAAGACTTCGTTTATAATTAAGAAATTTGAGTCGATTGATTCGATGACTCGGAGTAGATGAAACCCCGTCTAGGACTAAAGCGACACCGAATCTATCATTTTTTTTTTCTTTGGATAACGTATGACTGCAATCTCCTCGTGAGAAACATGGTTAGGAGAGGGCTTTTAATTGTTCGACAGTGTGCACGCCCATCGCACCCATCATTTCTCGGAAGACTGACCCATCCGTCTCCATAAGGGCCAGGGGAGTGTCAAACTCCTTCACCTGGAAAGAAAAAATGAAGATCACAGGATAAGATTGCTCCCTTTAAGGCTTTTTAGATATGGCGTCTCCCAACCCGATCCAACGTCCTTTAACGCATTTATGGCAGTGTTATACACGAGGGAAAATATGGCTTACCATTCCAGCGTCAAGGACGAGGATTCTGGTATAAGAGGCGACTGTATTAAGTCGGTGAGCGATGGTGAGGACGGTACAGTCGAGGAAGGCCTCGTGAATAGTTTCTTGGATCAGCTGATCCGTTTCGTTATCAACAGACGCCGTTGCCTCATCTAGCAGAAGGATCTGTAGAAGTTAATGTACATAAATTTAATTAAAATATTAATGTGGTAGTTTTATCCACTGATCTGCCCTCATTTTGAGGCTTTCTTTTCTCTATGGAGGACATAGTTGTTGGTGGTGATCCTTAGACTATTTGGCCGAACAGGGCCGAGACCTTGAACAATATCGCTTGTAGAGTTTTCCCACATAGTCCTAAGAGAATGTATACTGTATGTATTCTTGGTGTGTGATTATGTAGAGCATTTTCTACTTTAATATGTTTATGTAGGGTGTGGTATTGAATTCTATACAGGCATCCGAGATGGTCACATCTAGCTTCTTCTGGTAGCTCTAGAGGTCTAGGCGAAGTCCACACCGAGCCTGGCCAAGTGGACTTTGTCTTCCTGGGGAGGGTGGATGTCTGCATGGAGCAGGGTGTTCTGTGCGAGTGACTGGATAGAGCGATGAATGAAGTCGGCGTGGATATTTCTGGAAGCTGGTTTGGGATGGTAGAGTTGACAGCTTCTCTCCAATGTAGTAGATATTGGGTGTTATTTTAAATCATCTTATGTGCGAGTGTTGCCACGTAGTATAGTGGGTCTTATGGGTTTGCGAAGGCTGCGGCTGGTATTTGAGTGCCTCTCATGTAAAGGCGATCCTTTACCTTGAGGACTTTGGTTGCAGAGTTTAGGTGTTTTGTTGGTGTAGTAGCTGTGCAGTTTGTCATTATTTTAAAGGCTTTGTTTTGATGTTTTGAAGTGTTGGGGAATTTTCGAGATTGCTGCATGTGAAGTATTGCTGTTGGAGTGAGATACTGTTTAGTGTATTGTAGTTATGTGGAGTGTTCTGTGGTCAAATGTTTTGACAAAGTATAGCCAATGAAATCATTTCTCTTCTAGTATTTTGTTGTTTATTTGCGTGTTTGGGGTTTGTATTTAGTATGCTATATTTTGTGTGAGTTGTGCTTCAGTGTGAGTTTTTGCTTGGAAATTATGGTGTTAAATTGGTCTCCCGTTGCCTCTAGGGTTTTTTTTTGTCTGCATTTTATATAATTGTGTTAAAAGTATGTACAACGGTGATGTCTGTGATGGGTGTATTGTTTAGCGTTTAGAATTGTTTTTCTGTGTCATGCGCGAATGCTTCCCAGTTGGTTCTTTTGCAATTTGTATGGGTGTGCGTATGTCCAACTGGTTTAAATCTTGGTTTTGTTGTGATAATGATCGGTTGGTGGTCAGATCATAAAGATTTGATCACTTTCCAGGATGTCGTAGGAAAGAGGTTGGGGGAGCAAAAGATCGTGTCTGGGGACGATGAGTGGGAGAAAGTTTGCTGGGGGATGTTCAGTAGTGAGGTGGTCTGAATGTTACTGTATGTCACGCCCTGTCTGTCTCGGGGTTGTTGACATATGAGGGCAGCGCCCTGGCGTTGAAATCGCGACCTAGGATGAGGTTGTGTTGGGCGGTTAACTAGTGGAGGTGGGGGAGAATTTTTGCAGGAACAGGGGGCGAGGTTTGGGAGAGGGATGGAAGCATTTACTATAGTTGGGTGGGAATTGTTGGCAGTGTACACTTTGCAATTTTGTAGTGGTCATGTGTGTGTGGAATGGGAGGGGGAGCTCTGTGAGCACTGGCATCTGTGAAGTTTACCAGGGTGGTGAGTCCACCGTCAATGCCGCCAGGTGGGTTTTGCTTGAAGGTGGTGAAGTTTGAGAATGGACGTTTCTCTTGTGTTGTGCGGAGTTTTGTTTCTTGCAGGATGACAATGCGTGTGTTGTCTCGTTTCAACAATCACAGGATGTACAAGCAGCGCACCTATCCCATACCTAAATGCTGAAACAAACATGCTTCTAATGAAAATGCACTTAGAACCTAAAACTTCAGCAGATAATTGACCCGTCCCTATCCCAACCACAGTCTAACCGCAAAGCCACCACACAACAGACAATATCAAAGTCCCAGCACACTACTTCCAACACCTCTACAATGACCTCCTTTACCCACAACTAAACCCCAACTTAATCAAACACATCCAAATTATTTGATCCAAAGACACTTGTACACACTACCCCCAAACAACATCATAAACGAGCCCCCCCCCTTAATAAAGCAATCGGGGAAATCCTTACATACCTAGAACACACTGAGTAATCCTATCAAAACTAAGGTCAAGCCACTTCACTATACTACAAAGATACAAACACAATAAACCTCGCCCGGACACGAACATACACCAGATGCAACTAAACCAAGACAGCATCAAACACATACTTTTAGAATGCCCAAACCTCACACAAATACGAACTACACAATATCTCCTATCTTAGGGACTTGGTGACCCACCCAGGAAGCGTGGTGGCCGCCCACCTCGTACAAGAGAAGTGGGAGGCCGGCGAGTAAAGTAAGATGTATTAGGTGCGCTGCATGGGGTTGAGCTGATGAGTGAAGGTAGGGGTGGTGATAATGAAGTTGATTACGATAGTACTGGTGGGTGTGAGGGAAGGGATTTGGAGTTGTGTAGGAGAAAGGTCTGGGTTGGAAGAGGGTGTAGGGCAGGAAAGTGAGGACAATGGGAAACAAGTCCATGTGTAGTGTTTTTAGGAGGTAAGTGTTGTACGCGAAGTGGGTCCACCTCTTGACAAGAGTTGCATTGAACTGAAACATTTAGTCTGGAGGCTCGGCGTGATATGTTTGGATCATGTTGGACATGGGTATGTGCAAATGGGTCCAGCAGGGTTGCTCTTAATGTTTCCACAGGAGTCATTTCTAGGTGTCGAAAAAACGTGATGTACACGTTGTGAGGGAACTACAGTTTGAGTGATCTGTAAAGGTGACCCGACTCAGGACTTCATTCAGCTACTAACCACACTCGATATGGCTCAACTTTGGTCTAATTCAAGTTTTTATAAATTAAAATGAACTATATCTATTTCCCACAATCCTTGCGCCTCCGTCCCATTCTTCGCGAGCTCCTCTATAAGCTCAAATGAGTTCCACTGCTCACGTTCATAGCGCAATTATTGAAAATGAAGACTCTGGGTACCAACATAACAGAGGTAAAGGGGTTTTCTGTAGCAATCTTTACCATCCTTAACCAATTATTACTCGTACTATCGTATGCGTGCAGTCAGATTTAGTTACCATATACAGTCTAAACTAAGTAAGCGACCCCACGGTGCTGATAATGTTTATCTTCGACTACACGAGCTACAATAACTGCCCTACAATCTTAATTAAATATAACAGGAGAGGTTGTTTGAAGATGTTTACCACTATCACCACCAATTTACTAACTGCTGGGTGACTCAGTCCATTTCCTGACCTTGCTCTGGCGCAGAAGTGCCCGGGCGAGGCAGATCAGTTGCTTCTCACCAACCGAGAAGTTTTCTCCACCAGCTGCAACTTCAGAGAACAATTTAAGCGGGAGCTTCCCCACAGTTCTCTTCAAGTGGGATCGCTCCAGGGCTTTCCAAACAGCATCGTCGTCGTACTCTTCAAAAGGATCAAGATTGTATCTGAAAACAGATTTATTATTTACTTGAAAGGAAACTGATGTAACGAGGTTATTTTTACTTGAACCAATTGTTCCCAGAGGCATCAACGCACTCAGCAACTCTTCCATCATGCAATTTTCCACAAATCTAAATCTAAAGGTGTGGAAATCCGCCCACGTAATACCCATCTTTAAGTTAAACTACAAATAGACTCTGCATTACATCCAAAATCATTGAGCCTCTGGTATTCAACAAAATCAAATGATCCAACCCACTTAACTTCTAACTAATGCACACAACAATCACTGTACTAACCAATATTACTCAACTCATACAAGGCTTCAATCGACCCACACTATAACACTGAAGTAGTGGCAATAATTGACAGATGTAAAGCTTTCGACACAACCCAAGAAAATAATATCAGTCTTCCATTATGTGTTTTATGGTGTGGGTGGATCTGCTAAAACCTGGACAGACGTCCACGATGGAATCATCCAGCCTTTTCTGGTAGCGCAGGTGTGGGTGGGTGGTGCCCACATATCAGCCTGGGCAGATACACGCTGTCCTCGCGATGTAAGGTGGCTTCAGATGCGTGTATGTAGGGGATGGGGGGGCTGTGCAGTTGTGTATTATTGGCGGGCGCACGAATGGAGCGACGAGTGATTTCAGCGTCTAAGCGATTCTGAATGTTGGCTTGGGGCAGGAGGAAAGAGATAGTTTGAGTAGTACAACTGTTATGGCGGACACCTGACCTGATGGAGCCTTGGAAGAGAATAGGATCTTGCGGAATAACGGAGATGGAAGAGCGGAGTGTTTTTAATCCAATTTTGCTTATGTCTACGCCATCGATTTTGATAGAGCCGGAGTCGAGTTCTGCCATCCTCAGGAGGCACGAAATTAACGAGCTTTTTCCTAAAAATGAAAAAAAAAATAGATAATGAAATGGACTTCAATACGCAATACTGAGCCGCAGCAACCTTAATAGGGGTGTTGACAACCATATGATTTCTCTCCTCCTCTTTATGGCGCTGTCGTGGTTTACGGTCGAGGACGTATGTATGTTTGATTCGTACATGAATTAATCCGTTCCACTTTTCTCTAAGAGTGCTCCAATTTAATTCTTTAACCAGGGAGGCTTCGTATTATGATATATCTATTGCCATTTGCTGCTTTCGAGGATCTAATTAAACAACTCCGACAAAATATACTTTTAATCACATAAAAGAACGAAATATTAAATCTTTAAATACACTAATTCTATAGCAAGAGGGTCTAATAAAAATTAACAATACAAATGAGTAATACGAGATGGTTGACGCAAAAAATTGCTTCAAATACACGAGATTTAAACTCAATTAATGCTGGTTCTTAAGTCATTTGAAATTGAAATAGTCTGGTTATGACTACCATGAAATAGTTTTGTTAGGAATACACTTTCGTACGGAATGGAAAATAACAAAAATGAATAAATTTTGTATTCGTTTTACCTTTAACTCAATGTGTTAACAGTTGGGTGACCTTGAAAGTGAGCCTCCTCACTGAGGTGAGTCGGGCAAACAGGTGATGCTTCTCCTGGGGTGATGGAGGCGGGTGACGATACTTCTCTCAACTTGAAGATTTAAGTGAGGGGATCTTGGATGAATGGAAGTTATCCTGATCCCTGTGTTACTAATTTTGACTTCTCAACGATGAGACTTAACCATGATGTGAATCTTTTCTGGAATGGGAATTCAATTTGGGAATCCTCAATGGTGAGGGGTATCTGGGCTTTTTCAGCAAACTGAGATACGTGATTTTCTCTGGACGAGAATGGTAGGAGAGTTGGTTTCGACACAACTGGTCTGCTCTTCTAAGCGACCAAAGGAACAACCTTGGGAGGGTAAGTCCCATTTGGTTCCAACTACTTTATTCCCTGTTTGACTCAGGGACTCGTCTTCTTCTCTCGATGGCTAAGGGAATTCTCCTCCAAATTTTTCAAGATCGAGATATATACGTCAATTATCCCCTGGGGGGAGGTGAGACGACTGAGTTTAGGAGGGGCGAACCCTCACTAGCCCACAGTTAAGCCCTTCTCCTAGGGCATCAATTTTCAACACTGGGACACTTCGCCCTTTCAGGTTTACTCACGGAAAAGGTGAGATTTCGTCTATTTGGCGAAAATAGACATAAACAATCGGAGGGAAGAGGTGAACCTGTTTACAGATTTACTGCCCACGAAGCCTTAGGCAGCAAGATTTTCATTCTAAAGGCTCTCACACCCTCCTATGTTTATATTAACGGGCTACACCACCAGTCTCGTAAATTACGAAATCCGTCTTTGTGAGCGACTTCGAAGAGTCTTTGGGCAGCGGAGAGAAGCAGGATGGGGAAGGCAAAGTCTTGGCCCAATATGGAGCGTAACATTGACACTGTATAAACAAACTAGCATCTGCTTGTCCTCGTTATATTCATTCCTCCACAGACGCCTATCTAGCAACTACTACCAAGGACATAAATTTCTGTAATTATAACGGGTGTTCCAATAACTTGGACCGATTTTAAATGCGAGTTAAGTTTAAGCATCTAATTTTTTGTTCTTTTTTTTTCAGATTTAACAACTTCAGTCTTTGGCAATTTCAACCATGGAAAGATTAACAATCGAACAATGTGTTAAAGCTATCGAAGCCTATTACGAAAATGGACGTTCAAACAGAAACGCATTTCGGGTACTTGGCGATTTTTTTGGTCAACATAACCGACCAACCGAGAGTGCAATTGGGAAAATTGTTCGTAAATTCAAACAAACGGGGTCGGTGGCAGATATGAAAACGCCATTGAGAGCTCGTTTACGCCGTTCAGCTGAAAACATTGCTGCAGTGCGCGAGAATGTGGCTGAAGATCCAGACACCTCTATTCGTCATCGCACACAGGAACTGAACCTCTCCACAACAACGTTACATCGAATTTTGACAAAAGATTCATCTCTACACGCTTACAAAATTCAAATGACACAAGAACTGAAGACTGCTGACCATTTGAAGCGCCGTACATTCGTCAATTGGGTGCACGAGCAAAGACAAGCCGATGATGATTTTTCGCAAAAAATCATCTTTAGTAATGAAGCCCATTTTCATCTTGGTGGATTCGTTAATAAGCAGAATTGTCACATTTTGGCTGATGAAAATCCCAGGAAGATTGTTGAAAAGCCACTGCATCCACAAAAGGTCACCGTTGGTGTGCATTTTTTGCTAGCGGAATCATTGGGCCGTATTTCTTCGAAAATTATGCCGGGAATTCTGTTACGGTGACAGGCGAGCGATACCGTGCCATGATAACCAACTTTTTATAGCCTGAATTGAATTCTATGGATGTCGAAGATTTGTGGTTTCAACAGGACGGCGCCACATGCCACACAGCCAATGCAACAATGGCTTTATTGAATGAGAAGTTCCCAGATCGCATCATCTCTCGAAACAGCGAGGTCAATTGGCCACCACGATCGTGTGACTTGACGCCTTTAGATTTCTTCCTTTGGGGTCATCTCAAAAGTAAGGTCTATGCCAATAAGCCAACAACAATTCAACAGCTGAAGGATGAGATAATAAGGTATATTGGTGAGATCGAGGAGCAACTATGCAGAGACGTCATCAAAGATTTTGACCATCGAGTGGAGGTGTGCCGCCGAAGCCTTGGCGGACATTTAAGCGATATTATTTTTCACACATAATTGCCATGACTCAAATAACATGATCCAATAGTGAAATAAATAAATTTTTACCAATAACACTGTTTTATTTACTGCTAACTTCGATCCGTCTTAATGGAACACACTTTATTTAGCCTATTAATTAATAGGCTACATAGGAACAACAAACAAAAAAGGCAAAACAAAACAAGCAAGAAGAAAGAGGGAAACCCGCCTCCCTTATGCACCAGAGCATGTGACCAACACCAAATAAAGCAAAAAAATGGAGGAAGACAGACTCCTCCAGAAAGTCTGACAAACTTGGGAAAAATGAAAACCAGAATGAATAAAGAAACAAACCAATATAGGAAGGATGTAAGAATAAATAGAAATAGACTTAAGAGAGTATACAAGAAGGTCAGGGTGTGTGAGTAATGTGAATGTGTATTTGGAGACAGAGGGGTGACTGAAGAGGAAGTAGATGATGTGTATGATGGAGGGGGCGTGATCGGTGTCTTCTCCCCAGGGATAACGCCTGATTGAATGAGATACTGAGGCACATAGTACCCCATCGCTAAGAAGGGCCATTCGGGGTAGACAAAGTGAAGGGAGGTCTTGAGCTGCATAGCACATAAAAGGGGTGAGAGAAGTAGGAAAACCTCAGAGAAGAAAAGGGCATACCAGAGATTATAGGGAAGAAGGCACTGCTGAAAATCTGAATCATTATAGCTCAACTAGGAATGAACTAAATAAGAAAAACAAAAAGGTGGCAAAAATTAATTTATCTTAAAATAATCATAAAGATAAAAAAAATTCTTTAGCTATTATAAAATAAATAAAAAAATCTAGCAGAGATAAAATAGGGCCTATTAAATATGAAGGGGCTGTGAAAGAATCTGAGGAGGAAATAATAGAGGTATTTAATTGTCGCAGTATAGGAAGCACCCCACACCTTGACACCAAACATTTATGTCATGGTATAGGAAGTACCCCAACACCTTGACACCAAATATATTTAAGTCGTTCGTATAGGAAGGACCGAGTGATGGAAGGATGTTCGTACGTATGGGTTGTTTACGTACTACTCCTTGATTAACGTGATATCTCTCTAAGAGTGCTATATATGATTTTATTATTATTATCTAGGGTCTTGACTCCTTTAAACTTTAAAGGCTCCCTGTGCCATAAGTAGCGATTCGAGGTTAGAATAAACAAAATTGTTAAACAAACTAAAACTTTAATTAAAACACAAAAACAAAAATAAACCTAAACCACAGAAATATTACAAGTTTAAAGGCACAATACGGCCTTCAATAATTCTTAAGGAAGGCTTTATAACTTGACGTTATAATGCTGGTTAACTCGCTACTCACTTCAATATAAAAAAATAGGCTAATTGTCTCTACTGGAGTTTAAATACCATGGTTGCTCTGGCGGCGGGTTAGAGTCTGACCTTGAACTCAATGAGCCCAGATACCTCAGGAATCCGGTGGGTTCTTTGACGAGTGCCTCGACCAGATGGTTGGCGGCGGACGGGATGATTTGACAGTCACAAGGGACTTTGGCGAGTGTGGCAGATGGGGGATCAAACGATACTGGGGGGAGGGGATCTTCTTCAAGGGCGAGGATTATCACGGTGCTTTAGGATGCACCAGGATAGGCGGGGTCTCTCTGACGAGAGTAAGATGAACTTGGTTCTTAAACCAAGTTACTTAGAGTTCGGTGTGACCACCGGGTAACGGGCTCGAGGAGCTTTTTCTTCTTCTTTCGGAATTCCTCAAGGGCGAGGACTATCCCGGTGCTTTGTGCTACACCAGGATAGGGGGGGTTCTTCAAGGGAGAGGAGAGTACTCGGGGGGGGGGGGGAATCTTCTTCAAGGGCGAGGACTAGCCCTGTGCTTTAGGATGCACCAGGATAGGAGGGGTCTCTCTGACGAGAGTAAGTTGAACTTGGTTCTTAAACCAAGTTACTTAGAGTTCAGTGTGACAACAGGGGAACGGGCTCAAGGAGGAGCTTCTTCTTCGTTTCGGAATTGCTCAAGGGCGAGGACTATCACGATGCTTTGTGCTACACCAGGATAGTGTGTGTGTGGGAGGGGTTTCTCTGACGAGAATCAGTTGAACTTGGCTCTTAAACTAAGTTAAGTTAAAGTTTGGTGTGACCACTGGGTAACGGGCTCGAGGGGGAGCTTTTTCTTCTTCGTTTCGGAATTCGTTAAGGGCGAGGAGTGTACTCGGGGTAGGGGGAGTTCTCTGACGAGAAGCAGTTGAACTTGAACAAGTTAACTTAAAGTTCGGTTTGATAACCAGGGACTAGCTCGAGGATGAGCTGCTTCTTAGTCCCATTGGTAGCCGGGCCTCTCTTGCAGGGGACTTCATAGGCTGGTTGACTCACGGATTTTACCACGTTTTTCCCAAGTGTTTGGTATTTATACCTCGTCACCCCACTGGGGTAGGGGTAGAAGGAGGGGGGGGGGGGCTTGTGGATGGGCCGCAGGAGGGTTCTTACTCCAACGGTTTTTCTCATCAAGTCTTACCTCTGGTCCAGCTGGCCTTCGAGATTGAGAGAAACGCGTCTCCATTTTCGTACTTGAGGTGAAATTGAATATACACTCGTAGGGGAGATCTTGCAGTTTTAACCGTTCTGCTTTTCATAGAGACGAGTGGCTCGGGGCTGTGGTTACGAGATTGACCCAGGGTGCCTGGACTGGATGTTTTGCGGTCAACGTCCCGTGTCTTAATTGGGAGAGAAGGGAGGGGGTCGATTCCACTACATTAATGATCATTTTGCTTTAGTATTTACGGAAGAGAATCCGAAGTTTAATTTGTGATAGTTCGAGGTCAGAAGAGGATGAGGGGATGAAATCTATTAATATGATAGAGACATTAAAGGGCTTATAATTGAATTGAATACTAGTAAATCATCTGGCCCGGATGACATTCATTCTAGCTTACTTATAAAAAGGTAGAGAAAGTATTATCCTAGCTCTTGAGATCACTAGATCATTGGAGTTTGGGAAAATATCTAATGATTGGAAAATAGCAAATGTAGCACCAATTTTTAAAAAGGAAGTAAAGAAGACCCGAATAACTTTAAGACCTGTATGTTTAACATCTATAGTTTGGAAAATTCTTAAGAAGATAACCCCGTAAAGGGCGCGGCGATATGCCATCTTAACAGCCGTGCTGACGGGATCCAGGGCTCCGTCCGGCGCCAGCTTAGCCTCTCTTCCTTCCTTCAGATAGCCTGTATTTCTCCCCTACCTCGTCGCTTTTCATACAACCTCTCCCACAACTTTCTCTGGGCAGCCTCTAAGTTCACAGGGTAGATGCTGACCTTCTTCTCAGCCAACCGTCCCTGATCGGGGCTGAGGGGGAAGGGGACAATGTTCCCTAACCCCTGAGCTCTGGTCTGGGGTGGTTGGTTCTTAACAACCTGTTTGATCCCCACCCATACCTTCCTCACATCCCTTTTCCTTTCCTCTTCACAATCTATATTTTTTACGCCGTGTCTAAGGTGAAGCCGCCATGCCGATGGACTGCCAGGCCACCAGGCGCGAGGGGTGATCGTGAATGGCGGCACCGGGCTCGGCCAGGCCTGTACGCACCCCTTGCAGTGCGGGCTACTGCGAGGGGTGATGAGGGGTCACCATGCCCCAAAATGAGTACCCCCCCTTTAATTCCCCCTGTACCATCGACGGAGCCGCCCTCGGGCAGCTCCACAGAAATAATGGAGGTCCCACCCCCCTGTGCTTGCACAGGGGACCCTCCATATTTCTCTAACCGGAGAGAAGGCTCACTCCTCACCTACGACTACGGATGTAGGGGACTCCACCTCACCCCCTTCTCTGGAGGTGCTTTCGGGCACCTCCCTGATTCCAGCGGCAGTCCCTCCTTTTCTTTCCAAGGGGACTGCCAAGAAACCCAGCAGGCAGCCCATTGCCAACCGCCCCCCATTGAAGCGGCTCGGTAGGGCAAACCCCTTTAGGGGGGAGGGAAGCCCGACCCCTTCGGTCGCTTCCCTCAAAACACCTGCTGGCAAGAATATTGAACCTTGCCTGGGTCAAGGCCTGTGCCTCCCCACACCACCTGACTAGTGACAATACTGCCAACGGGACCAGCGATGTCTTCGGGGGGGTGGGCAACTGGAGGACCCCCTGAGGTAGACATGGTCCTTGAAAAAACCCAGCCTCAGATGGTAGGGCCTTCCATGGGGGGGGGGAATCCGGGCTCGGTGCCAAGCACGGAACCCAAATCTACCCCTATGCAAGGTCCTCCTAGGGTTTCCGAGGCAGTACAAGGAGGAGAGGGATCTCCTTTGACCGGTGCCCCCACGACTGCCAGGAGCTTCTCCATCTCGGACAAGGACCTGGCTGAGACCGGTCCATGTGGCATGGGGGCTCCTGCCGGCGGAGGGGAGAAGCGAGTTCATTCCCCGCCCTCCTCTCCTAAAAAGAGAAAAAATAAGAAAAAGACTAAAAAGACTCGGGGCTCCTCTCCACCCGCGGGGACTGCGGGGACAGATGGGTCTGCTGCCACTTTGGTAAGTGACCAAGCCAAGATCGGCACATCCGGTCACCCGAAGTCTGTGTAAATTGCTTCAAGGCCGCACACGATAAGTCTACTAAATCGAGTGTGGCCAAGTGTCAATTGCCGAGAGCCGCACCCTGCTTCTTCGAGGCAATATGGTGCATGCCTCCTTGAGAAAGAAATCCTGGCCGTTCAGGCACAGGATCGAATCTCATTCCGCGAGGCAAAGGACTTGCGCCTGGCTCTGCCTGGGACGTCATATGCCTCAATAGTTAGAAAAACACCCTCTGCTCCTGGCCCATCCAGGCCAACGAGCACAGTTGTTTCCGCGTCCATTCGGAGCCCTTCTGCGGGTTCTACTCAACTCGGGCGCTCCCTTGGTAAAGCTGGCGGCAAAAAGGGCTCACACCCATCCTCGGCTAAAACCAGGTCTCCCAACCCTCCCCCCAGCGTGACCGTTTCCCGTAAGGCGAAACGGCCACGCGCCTCCACAGAGTCGTTAGACTCACAGGAGGCAACACCCCTGAAGTTTGTCACCAGGCCATCTTCCGGGGTACCTAAAGCTGTTCCCCGAAAGGAGGACAGTAACAAAGGAGCTTCGGCTCCTTCGCCCACGACTAATGGTGGGCTGAGTGGCTCGGAGACGGTGGTTCCTCGAAAAGAGGGCTCCCCGCCTCCGAAGCCGCAACGCCCGCCTAAGATTTCGAGGCGGAGGGACGAAAAGACTCGCATGGCGAGCCCAAACTCTCCAAATAAGGCGACAGCGCCTTCAGCGCTTTGTCCGGCCAACAGCGCCCGGGTTCTGCCTCCGGGAAGCGTACGGCCATTCCCGGCAGTGTCTTCTGTTCGAAGAGGGCCCCCCGCCTCTCCACCGAGCTAAGCCTGGAGGGTATATTCCTTCAATGGAATTGCCGTGGACTCCGGGCCAACTGGGAGGAGCTGCGGAGGCTCATCTCATCCCGTTCCCCGTTAGCTATTTTTTTGCAGGAGACCATGCTAGGCGCGTCCCCCCTGCCTGCCCTCCCGGAGTATTAGGGTCTTGCGACCCCATCACCACGAGATGACCAGGCTGGGGGATGCGCGGTTTACACCCGGCATGATGTCTCCGTTCTTCCTTTCACTTTAGCTACCTCCCTTCAGGAAGTGGCTGTGCAGCTTCACCTGTATAGGAGGTATACTATCATTTCTGCGTACATTCCACCGTCAGTTGACTTCGACGCGGGGGACTTCCGCCGCGTCGTGGCACGGTTGCCGAGGCCCTTTCTCTTGCTTGGAGATCTGAACGGCAGGCATCCTCTCTGGGGAGATTACTCATTAAATCCCAGGGGAGAAGTCCTTGCCAATCTGATCGAAGAACTTGAGATAGGTGTCTTAAATGTGGATGAGTTTATGCATCACTGCCCGAGAACCGTTTCATTTTCTTACCTTGATCTATCTTTGTGCTCTTCGGATGCACAGCCTGATTTTGATTGGGGGGTGGTCGATGACCTCCATGGTAGTGATCACTTTCCCATTTAAATATCATTTTTGGGGGCAACTGCCGCCTGAGAGCCCACGTCGGTGGTGCTTGGCGCGTGCGCGGTGGCCTGCATTTCAGGAAATAACTGAATTCTCTATCTCAGTCGAGGAGTTTAGGTCGGTAGATGAGGCCGTTGAGTTCTTCTCCGGCAACCTCATCGCCGCGGGCCTGACTACTATTCCCAGAACATCTGGCCGTTTTGCACGCCAACAACTCCTATGGTGGTCGGCCGAGTGTGAGCTGGCCCTCAAACAGAAGCGTTATGCCTACATGCGCTATCAGCGCCGCCCGAACGATTTAACTGTCGCTGAATTTCGTCGGGCTAGGGCTAGGTTCCGGCATATTTCGAAGCACGCCGGCCGCTCTTCTTGGCGGGCATACGTGTCTTCCCTTAACGGCAAGACCCCTTTAGCTGAGGTGTGGAAGCGAGTCAAAAGGATTCGGGGCAAGTCTCGCAGGACCCCTCTCCCGTTCTCCAGGAGAATGGCACCGCAATCTCGGACCCCGCGTCCGTTGCGGAATCCTTCGCGACCGCTTTCTCCGCATTCTCTTGCAGGGATGCTGCTCCGCCAGCATTCAATGCACGTCGTCATGTCGTGGAAGGCCGCCGGCTGGACTTTACCTCCAGAGGCGGAGAACCCTTCAACGACAGGTTTAATGAGAGTGAGTTGCGCTCCGCTCCTGCTTCATGCGAGGACACCGCCCATGGTCCGGACGATGTCCCGCACGCCATGCTTCGACACCTGGGTGAGCGAGGCATGGCCTTTCTCTTACATTTGTTCAACAGGATCTGGGTGGAGGGTCTTCTCCCAGATTCCAGGCGAATCGCCATTCGCAAACCGGAGAGAGATCACTCTACTCCGGCCGGTTTCCGCCCAATCTCTCTAACCTCTTGTGTGTGCAAATTGATGGAGAAATTAGTAAATGTTAGATTAGCCTTATTCCTGGGCAGCGGAGGCCATCTGTCTTCTGCACAGTTTGGTTTCCGCAAGTTCAACTCGACGTCGGATGCTCTGCTCCGACTGGAAAATGCTGTCTGCGAGGCTTTCCTTCGTTAACAGCACTACGCCACGGTCTTTTTCGATCTGGAGAAGGCCTATGATACCGCATGGCGATACGGTATCATGGAGACTCTCCACGCGATGGGGGCGAGGGGACGTCTCCCTATGTTTATATCTAAATTTTTAAGAGATCGTCGATTCCGCGTACGGGTGGATGGGAGCCCTCTCCGGCCCAAAGGAGCAGGAAGAGGGTGTCCCGCATCAACGGCATCACCTCGGTGCTGACGGAAGATGTTCTCGCTACGCTCTACGTGGACGACCTTTCTATCTTTTTTGGCGCGGCCCAGATGCCAACTCTAGATTGTCGACTCCAACAGGCATTGAACCGCGTCTCTCGCTATGCTGAAGCGCACAGGTTTCGGTTTTCTTTGGCCAAGAATAAGGTGGTGCACTTCTGCCGCCATCAACTTTTCCACCCCAACCCAGATTTGTTTCTTAATGGGGTGCGCCTGGAAGTGGTTGAATCGCACCGTTTCCTTGGTCTTATATTCGACCGACGCCTCACCTGGGAGGCTCCTATTCGCAGCCTTGGGGTCTGTTGTACCCGCGCCATAGATATTCTCCGTTCCGTGAGGTTCAGCACTTGGGGCGCTGATAGGGCTACTGCCTTACTTTTTTATCGATACTTTTTTCGTTCGAAGCTCGACTACGGATGCGAGTTTTATGCATCCGCAGCCGAGCGTTTATTGCGGAAGGTCGACTCGATCCACCACACCGGCCTTCGCCTTGCGACCGGTGCATTCCTCACATCCCCCATTGAGATCCTCTTTGTCGATGCTATCGGAGACCTGAAGGTCGCGCACACATTACGGATGAAGTCCTTCCTAATGCTGACCCACACGTGGTTGACGAAGGACCTCAGCTCATCAATGTTGCTGTGGCGGACCTACCATGCTTTGCTCTCGACATGCACGCATACGCTGTATTGGAGAGGGATTGAGGTCGGGCGACTGCGGCAGCCAAAAGTCGTTCAACCACAAGTTCATGTTCGACGCCAACCACACTCTTGCACAGTCTTGGCCGTGTGGGTCGGGGCACCGTCCTGCTGAAAGACGTAGTCGCCTTCTTCGTGATTTTCTCATCAAGAGCAGGACTTTCGTGGTCAAGATGGCCCTGTAATCGGCTGCGAACAACACTGGTAGCATATACTCGCCATTCGAAGCCACGGCACCGAGCATCATCACGGAGGCCGGGTGCTTGGTAGTAGACACGTAGCGGATCTCGGAGACGTCCTGGCCGAGGCTTACTACGCGGTCGTTCTGTTTGTTGATGACAGGATCGACCGTGAAGGGTTTTTTATCAGAGAAAAATGAGACTTCGATTCCCATGACTCCAAGTCGTTGAGAAGGTGACGACAGCGCTCCAACGTTATTCTCACATACGATCGGTGAACATAAGCTTTTCCATCCACCTCAAGCTCTTGCCGCCCCTGAACACCGTGGGCACAGAGATGTTCTTTTTCTTCGCGAGCTCAGTCATTTTGCGCTTCCGATCCTTTTGAAGGCCTTTCTCACAGTTAAACAGTTGTAACTTGAGATCTGCCTCAATGAGGCCGATCTTTCAGGTCTTCCCTGATCTTATTCCTCTCCTCGATTCTGTGGACGGTGATTCGGCTGAGGTTGAGCAGCTTGGCGATGTCCGGAAGTTGTTTTTTTAAATCTTAGGAGCCCATCTGCCGACTGCCTACTAGTGCAAAAGTCGCTGTAATCACGCTACAGCCTAATACTAAGCTAGATTAAAAAACAAGTAAAGAAGAAATAATACACAAAAAAACAGGAACAAAGGCTAGGAAACAAGATAAAAACAAAAATGTCGACGCCGAACTTCTTATCCCCCCCCACCCCGCGGGAGAGTAGAGATCTCGATTACTTTCCATTTCAAAACACCTGCAACACAATGGAAAAATCGTTTTAATGACACATGCTGGAAAAGTAGAACTTTAAGTTGGTTTGACAGAACTTTTTCTATCACACACATAAATCTCTTGAAAGATAAAAAAACAAACAAACGAGTGTAATAGACTTTTGAAAAGCCTGCTAGATAGAGTGAATGTGTTAAATATGTTCCGATTTGAGGGAAGGTATATGAGAGGGAAAATGATTGTGCTTTTTAAAAATTTTCTAGGGTAGTTAAGTTCTTTAGAGTTGGAAGGAAGTAATAGGAATAGGGGCCCCCAGTTGAAAAAAAAAATACAGAGGTGTAGGTTGGATGTGAGAAAGTCTTCTTTCACCAACAGAGTGGTAGATTACTGGAATGGTTTATCACAGAAGACAATAAGTAGTCCAAATTTAAATGTTTTCAAGCGCAGGTTGGATGAGTATATGGGGAGGGTATTTTATCATGTTTTTTGAGCCACATTGGGGTATAGCACATATTTTAATATCAATATTGTTGTAGAATGGCAGTTAGTTATGTTCCGAACACATTCCTGTACATGTAGATTTTGGAGGGTTTTTTCATAAATTGTATATATATTATTGATATTGTGTATTGTAGCAGCATGATGGTGATGCCTTTTTAAGCAGTGTTATGGACGCAATCTTGTGGATGTAGTTTATGGGGCGGGTGTTGGCTCAGATGAACTCTTGATAGGTGGCTATTGTAATCCATTGAGTTGTTATGTAGTATTTCAGAAGCATTGATAAGCGCTGACTCGTTTGTGTGAAAGCAGTTGATGGAGATGAGATTAGAAAATATCCTTGCATATGGAGAGGGAAGATTTTTTTTTTTTTTAATTTTATGGAGCCCATCTGGCAACTACCCACTTGGGCATAAGTCGCCGAAAAACACGACAGCCTAGAAGTAGGCTACTTTAAAGTAAAAATATGAAAACTTAATGATATAAATTGGAAAAACTTAACAATCGAAGCAATCTCCGGCAGCGGGGGGAGGTCCCCCTCACCCCGGTGCAGGAGAGTGCAACCTACAAAAAAAACAATAACAAAAAAAAGGAACCTTAAATAAAGGGGAGAAGGCCAGCCTCGCCCAAAAAGTCAATAAGTCCACCAGTCATGGTGCACGCACTCGTCCCGAGTACAAGGGACAGGCGGTAGCGACCCCGCCCATCCCGGTACCGAGACAGGTATCGTGCGCGAAGATCACCCAGACTGGGACATTCGACAAGAATATGCCGAACAGTCTGGGGAACGACGCAGTCGTTGCCATAGGGCGCATACGAGTGCTCCATCAAGTAGCGATGCGTCACACGAGTGTGTCCGATTCGAAGACGACAGAAAGCAACCTGAAGCCGCCGCGGCATTGGGGGATAGGTCCATGGGAACAGTCGCGGCGCAATGGCACGCAACTTTAAGTTCCCTTCGACCGTCTCCCATCTTCTTTGCCAAGCAGTCCGAAGAGCTGCCCGTATTCCTGCCATGTAGTCGGTGTGAGGAAGAGCGAAACGCTGGTCCGGTCGCAGAGTCCTCGCGGACTCTTTGGCGCCCTCATCGGCACGCTCATTCCCCGCAATTCCTACATGTCCAGGAACCCAGCAGAAGATAATCTCGACATCTGCCCGGCTCGCCAAAACCGTGGCGTCACGGATATAGCGAACCAGGGGATGCGGAGATTCCAATGCCCCGAGAGCACTCAGGGCGCTTTGTGAGTCGCTATAGATCACAATCCGGTCTCCGAACCGGGCACGTCGCGTAATCTCCCGTACCGAGTGGTGTATTGCCACCAGCTCGGCCGTGAAGACAGACGCAGCGCCTGGTAGAGCCCCGCGGACTTCAAACAGAGGGGATACGGCGTGGAAGGCGACCCCCTCTTGGGACTTGGAGCCATCCGTATACACTGGCATGGTTCCAGCGTGACACGATGTGTGCTCCAAAAAGGTCGAACGCAATACTCCCGGCGCAGTACAAGCTTTGGGAGCAGAGGCGTGGCGACAAATAGCCAAATGTGGTACCATCCAGGGTGGCGTCCTGGGCAAAACCAGGGGCGCCACCGGCCCGAGAGCGATATCTACCTCTGGAAGGAGTTTCCTGGCCCTAAACCCAAAAGGCTTAGAGGATGACTGGCGTCTCTCGATGGCATAGGCACCATCGAGATCAGCTGCGGATGCAGTGAGAGCTGTTGGCGACTGAGGGAGGCGCCGGGCTCGCGCGTACAGTCGAGTGATACACTGCACGCGGCGCAGAGCGAGTGGCATCTCCGCAGCATCGACCAACAGGCTCTCAATGGGGAATGTGCGGAAGGCACCGGTCGCAAGGCGAAGGCCGGTGTGGTGGATCGAATCCACCTTCCGCAATAAACGCTCGGCTGCGGATGCATAAAACTCGCATCCGTAGTCGAGCTTCGAACGAACAAAGTATCGATAAAAAAGTAAGGCAGTAGCCCTATCAGCGCCCCAAGCGCTGAACGTCACGGAACAGAGAATGTCCATGGCGCGGGTACAACAGACCCTAAGGCTGCGAATATGAGCCTCCCAGGTGAGGCGTCGGTCGAATACAAGACCAAGGAAACGGTGCGACTCAACCACATCCAGGCGCACCCCTTTAAGAAACAAATCTGGGTCGGGGTGAAGCCGTGGATGGCGGCAGAAGTGCACCACCTTATTCTTGGCCAAAGAAAACCGAAACCTGTGCGCTTCGGGCATAGCGAGAGACGCGGTTCAATGCCTGTTGGAGTCGAAGCTCCAGAGTTGGCATCTGGGCCGCGCCAAAAGAGATCGAAAGGTCGTCCACGTAGAGCGTAGCGAGAACATCTTCCGGCAGCACCGAGGTGATGCCGTTGATGCTCAGGGCAAAGAGTGTGACACTGAGGACACTTCCCTGCGGGACACCCTCTTCCTGCTCCTTTGGGCCGGAGAGGGCTCCCCCCACCCGTACGCGGAATCGACGATCTCGCAAAAATTCAGATATAAAAATTGGGAGGCGTCCCCTCGCCCCCATCGTGTGGAGAGTCTCCATGATACCGTATCGCCATGCGGTATCATAGGCCTTCTCCAGATCGAAAAAGACCGTGGCGTAGTGCTGTCTACGAAGGAAAGCTTCGCAGACGGCATTTTCCAGTCGGAGCAGAGCATCCGACGTGGAGTGGAACTTGCGGAAGCCGCACTGTGCAGAAGACAGATGGCCTCCGCTGTCCAGGAAAAAGGCTAATCTAACATTTACCAATTTCTCCATCAACTTGCACACGCAAGAGGTTAGAGAGATTGGGCGGAAACCGGTCGGAGTAGACTGATCTCTCCCGGGTTGGCGAAAGGCAAGCACAGTAGCGATTCGCCAGGAGTCTGGGAGAAGACCTTCCACCCAGATCCTGTTGAAGAAATCTAACAGAAAGGCCATGCCTCGCTCACCTAGGTGTCGAAGCATGGCGTACGGGACATCGTACGGACCATGGGCGGTGTCCGCGCACGAAGCGAGAGCGGAACGCAACTCACTTACAGTAAACTTGTCGTTGAAGAGTTCTCCGCCTCTGGAGGTAAAGTCCAGCCGGCGGCCTTCCGCGACATCACGACGTGCATTGAATGCTGGGGGAGCAGCATCAGGGCTAGAAAATGCAGAAAAAGCGGTTGCGAAGGATTCCGCCACGGACGCGGGGTCCGAGATTGCGGTCCCATTCTCCTAGAGAACGGGAGGGGGGTCCTGCGAGAACTTGCCCCGAATCCTTGTGACTCGCTTCCACACCTCAGCTAAAGGCGTCTTCCGGTTAAGTGAAGACACGTATGCCCGCCAAGAAGAGCGGCGGGCGTGCTTCGAAATATACCGGAACCTAGCCCTAGCCCGACGAAATTCAGCGACAGTGAAATCGTTCGGGCGGCGCTTATAGCGCATGTAGGCATAACGCTTCTGTTTGAGGGCCGTCTCACACTCGGCCGACCACCATGGGAGTGGTCGGGGTGCAAAACGACCAGACGTCCTAGAAATAGTAGTCAGGCCCACGGCGATGAGGTTGCCGGAGAAGAACTCAACGGCCTCATCTACCGACCTAAACTCCTCGACTGAGATAGAGAATTCAGTCATTTCCTGAAATGCAGGCCACCGCGCCCGCGCCAAGCACCACCGAGGTGGTCTCTCAGGCGGCAGTTGCCCTGAAAATGATATTTGAATGGGAAAGTGATCACTACCATAGAGGTCATCGACTACCCCCCAATCAAAATCAGGCTGTGCATCCGAAGAGCACAAAGATAGGTCAAGGCAAGAAAATGAAGCGGTTCTCGGACAGTGATGCGTAAACTCGTCCACGTTTAGGACACCCATCTCAAGCTCTTCGATCAGATCGGCAAGGACTTGTCCCCTGGGATTTATGGAGTAATCTCCCCAGAGAGGATGCCTGCCGTTCAGATCTCCAAGCAAGAGATAGGGCCTCGGCAACCGTGCCACGAAGCGGCGGAAGTCCCCCGCGTCGAAGTCAGCTGACGGTGGAATGTACGCAGAAATGATAGTATACCTCCTATCCAGGTGCAGCTGCACAGCCACTGCCTGAAAGGAGGTATCTAAAGAGAAAGGAAGAACGGAGACATCATGCAGGGGGTAAACCGCGCATCCCCCAGCTCGGCCATCCCGCGGTGGTGGGGTCGCAAGACCCTTGTACCCCGGGAGGGCGGGCAGGGAGGACGCGCCTAGCATGGTCTCCTGCAAAAAGATAGCTAACGGGGAACGGGACGAGACGAGCCTCCGCAGCTCCTCCCAGTTGGCCCGGAGTCCACGGCAATTCCATTGAAGGAATATGCCCTCCAGGCCTAGCTCGGAGGAGACGCGGGGGCCCTCCTCGAAGTGAAGACCCTCACGGGAATGGCCGTACGCTTCCGGGAGGCAGAACCCCGGGCGCTGTTGGCCGGACAAAGCGCTGGAGGCGCTGTCGCCTTCAAGGACTTATTGGGGGAGGTTGGGCTCGCCATGCGAGTCTTTTCCTCCCTCCGCCTCGAAACCTTAGGCGGGCGCTGCGGCTTCGGAGGCGGGGGGCCCTCATTTCGAGGAACCACCGTCTCCGAGCCACTCGCTCCATCTCGGGGCGTGGGCGAAGGAGCCGAAGCTCCTTTGTTGCTGTCCTCCTTTCGGGGGACAGCTTTAGGAACCCCCGAAGATGGCCTAGCGACCATCTTCAGGGGTGTTGCCTCCTGTGAGTCTAACGACTCTGTGGAGGCGCGTGGCCGTTTCGCCTTGCGGGAAACGGTCACGCTGGGGGAAGAGGGGGGAGCCCTGGTTTTAGCCGGGGCTGGGTATGAACCCTTTTTGCCGCCAGCTTTACCAGGGGAGCGCCCGGGTTGGGTAGAGCCCGCAGAAGGGCTCCGAATGGGCGCGGAAACAACCGTGCTCGTTGGCCTGGATGGGCCAGGAGCAGAGGGTGCCTTTCTAACTACTGAGGCATATGACGTCCCAGGCAGAGCTGGGCGCGCCAGTACCAAGTCCTTAGCCTCGCGGAATGAGAGTCTATCCTGGGCTTGAACGGCCAGGATTTCTTTCTCCAGGAGATATGCACCACATTGCTTCGAAGAAGCAGGGTGCGGCTCTCCGCAATTGACACACTTGGCCACACACGATTTGGACTTATCGTGTGCGACCTTGGAGCAATTTACACATACTTCGGGTGACCCCGACTTTGCACGTCTACATGAGCGATTCGTATGGCCGAAGCGGTGACAGTAATAGCACCGCCGCGGCAGTGGCACGAATGCCTTCACGCGGTAGCGGTACCAACCGGCACGCACCGACTCAGGGAGCTTGTCACAGTCGAACGTGACGAAGAGTGTAGGGGTGGGTCTCGAAGCCCCTCCCTGTTTTCTCATCACACGTTCGACCTTGACCGCCCCATGGTCGGCCAGCTCTAGGGTGATGTCCTCAATGGAGTAGTCAACGAGTTCCCTCGCATAAACTACTCCTTTCACAAAGTTCATGGTAGAGTGCGGCGTCACACTCACCGGGGTGCCATGAAGTGTCCGTAGAGCACTTATCTTGGCCGCCTCGGCGGGATTCGCCGCATTCGCCAGAAGGCTGCCGTCCGAGAAACGGGTCACCTTCGGCTCTCTACCAATTGCACTAGCTAATCCTCTCCTCTGATGGATCATGTTGCCCTTGGACAACATGGTGCCATCAGTGGAGCGAATAACGAGGAAGCGTTTGAAGCCAGCGGGCTCGAAAACGCCAGGTAACCTCTGAATGAGGGGCCCCGATGTCATCGAGCCTCCGCCCTGTGCACTCTTGGTGTTAGTCTTGGTCAGGGGCTCCGCACACGAGGGGGTAGAGGGGCCGGATGTGCCGATCTTAACTTGGTCGCCTACCAAAGTGGTAGCAGACCCATCCGTCCCCGCAGCCCCCGCGGATCGAGAGGAGCCCCGAGTCTTTATAGTCTTTTTCTTTTTTGGAGAGGAGGGCAGGGAATGAACCCGCTTCTCACCTCCGCCGGCAGAAGCCCCCAGGCCAGATGGACCGGCCTCCGCCAGGTCCCTCTCCGAAATGGAGAAGGTCCTGGTTGTCGTAGGGGCACCTGTCGGAGGAGATCCCTCCCCTCCTTTTACTGCCTCGGAGCCCTCAGCCATTTGAGGAGGACCTTGCATAGGGGCGGATTCGGGTTCGGTGCTTGGCGCCGAGCCCGAATTCCCCCCCCATGAAAGGCCCTACCGTCTGAGGCTGGGTCTCCTCAAGGACCATGTCTATCACAGGAGGGGCCTCCAGTTGGCCATCCCCTCCCAGGACATCGCAGGTCCCCTTGGCAGTATTGTCACTAGTCAGGTGGTGTGGGGAGGCACAGGCCTTGACCCCGGCAAGGTTTAAAATTTTTGCCAGCAGGTCTTTTGAGGGAAGCGAACGAAGGGGCCTGGCTTCCCTCTCCCCCCTAAGGGGGTTTGCCCTACCGAGCCGCTTCGATGGGGAGCGGCTAGCTAAGGGCTTCTCGCTGGCTTTCTTGCCAGTCCCCTTGGAAAGAAAAGAGGGGACTGCCGCTGGGAAAAGGGAGGTGCCCGAAAGCCCTCCAGAGAAGGGGGTGAGGGGGAGTCCCCTGCACCCGTAGGCGAGGAGAGGAGTAAGCCTCCTCTCCAGTTAGAGAAATATGGAGGGTCCCCTGTGCAAGCACAGGGGGAGGGGACCTCCATTTTTTTGCTGGAGCTGCCCGAGGGCGGCTCCGTTGTTTCAGGGAAAGTTGGGGGTTGTTTTTTTTTTTTGGTCTTCATCATTGGGCATGGTGACCCTTTTTTTTAACACGGGATGCAATAGCGCACACCTCTCGCAGTAGCCCGCACTGCGAGAGGTGCTTACAAGCCCGGCAGAGCCAGGCACCGCCATTTGGGACCACCCCTTGTGCCTGGTGGCCTGGCAGTCCATCGGCATGGCGGCTCCACCTTGAACACGGCGTAAAATATATAGATTGTGAAGAGGAGAGGAAAAGGGATGTGAGGAAGGTATGGGTGGGGATGAAGCAGGTTGTTAAAAACCAGCCACCCCAGACCGGAGCTCAGGGGTTAGGGAACATTGTCCCCCACCCCCTCAGCGCGACGGTTGGCTGAAAGGAAGGTCAGCATCTACCCTGTGAAATTAGAGGCTGACCAGAGAAAGTTGTGGGAGAGGTTGTGTGAAAAGAGAGGAAACAAGTGTTTTGAAGGAAGGAAGAGAGGCTAAGCTGGGGCCGGACGGAGCGCTGGATCCCGTCAGCACGGCGGCCAGGATGGCAAATCGCCGCGCCCCTTACGGGGTGGAGAGGAAAGAATACCCATATTTTTTTTTTCTGCAGTGTGTCATAAAAAACAACTAAGCTCAGATAGGGTATGCTGGCCTGGGAAGCTGCGCACTATAAAGTTCTGATCCTGCGAGGGTAATACTTCGTCGGAGAGCGATTTCTCATGATTAAAGGTGTAGCAGGGTTTTTACAACATGAGGAGTCCTCGCTCCATCCATGCATTAGTATGGTTGTAAGATACTTTCCCTCTGAAGGACAACAAACTAAGGTTAGCATAGACAGCGTGGCCAGGCGACAGACTTCTCCCTCTCCTACGTCGCTCCAGGAATAAGCGCTTGTATTGATGTATCTTGAAGCAATTTTTAATTTTGCTAAGTTGAGAGGATTTAACTTCACAGTTTATTATTATCAGTTCCTGTTCGACAGGCCATCGCTCCAGAGAAGAAAATTCATGAAAAGGTGAATTTGAAACAACAATAACAGTAGGAAAAACTAGAGCAGTAAGAACTTTCTTTCTTTTTTTTTTTTTTAGAGAGAGAGACCATCTGGCAACTGCTACTAGGGAATAAGTTGCCATCAAAAATCAACCTACAATTAGGGTACTTTAGAATTCACACAGAAAACAACAATTGAAATAGAACAGATAAAAAGCAAGAAGAGGAAAGGACAAGCAACGGGAAGAGAGTAAGAGAAGAAAGGGTACTTAAGTGACCCAGGGGAAAGCCACGTACCTAGGAGGCAGTTCCCCCACAATATTTTTCAGCACTAATCTGGCGAATGCCTACTAGGGCATCATAAGTCGCCGCAAGCAAAAGACACCAAAAACCAAAAAAGCCTGTTGGAGTCAATGCTCCAGAGTTGGCAACTGCGCCGCGCCAAAAGAGATCGAAAGGTCATCCACGTAAAGCGCAGTGAGAACATATTCCAGCAGTACCGAGCTGATGCCGTTGATGCTCAGGGCAAAGAGTGTGACACTGAGGACACTTCCCTGCTCCATTGGGCCGGAGAGGGCTCCCCCTCAACCCCATCGTGTGGAGACTCTTCATGATACCGTTTAGACATGCAGTATCATAGGCATTCTCCTGGAGATCGAAAAACACCGTAGCGTAGTGCTGTCTACGAAGGAAGGCCTCACAGACAGTATTTTCCAGTCGGAGCAGAGCATCCAACATGGAGTGGTACTTGCGAAAGCCGCACTGAGCAGAAGACAAATGGCCTCTGCTGTCCAGAAAAAAAGGCTAACCCAACCCTTACTAATTTCTCCATCAACTTGCACGCGCAGCAGGTTAGAGAGATTGGGCGGAAACCAGCCGGAGTAGAGTGATCTCTCTCCAGTTTGCGAAAAGCGAGCACAGCAGCGATTCGTCAGGAGTCTGGGAGGATATCCTCTACCCAGATCCTATTGAACAAATCTAACAGAAAGGCCATGCCCTGCTCACCCAGGTGTCGAAGCATGGTGTACGGGACATCGTCAGGACCAGGGACGGTGTCCGCGCACGAAGCGAGAACTTGCCCTGAGTCCTTTAGACTCGCTTCCACACCTCTGCTAGAGGGGTCTTCCCGTTAAGTGAAGACACGTATGCTAGCAAAGAGCGATGGTGGTGCTTCGAAATATACCAGAACCTAGCCCTAGCTCGACGAAATTCACTGACAGTCAAGTCGTTCGAGCGGCGCTAATAGCACATGTAGGCATAACGTTTATGTTTGAGGGCCGTCTCACACTCAGCTGACCACCACCGGAGCGGTCGGCGTGCAAAACGGCCAGACGCTCGAGGAATAGTACTAAAGCTTACGGCGATGAGGTTGCCAAATAACTCAACGGCCTCATCTACCGACCTAAACTGCTCGACTGAGACAGAGAAATCAGTCATTTCCTGAAATGAGGACGCCCGCGCCAAGCACCACCAGGGCAGGCTCTCGGGCGGCAGCGGCCCAAAAAATCATCACTACCATGGAGGTCATCGAAAAAAAATCAGGTTGTGCATCCAAATATCACAAAGGTAGACCGAGGTAGGAAAATGAAGCGGTTCTCGGGCAGTGATGCGTAAACTCATCCGCATTTAGGACACCTATCTCCAGCTCGTAGATCAGGTCGGCAAGGACTTGACCCCTGGGATTAATCGAGTAGTTTCCCCAATGGGGGTGTCTGCCATTCAGATCGCCGAGCAAGAGAAAGGGCTTCGGCAACAGTGCCACGACGGGGCCGAAGTTCCCCGCGTCGAAGTCGGCTGACGGTGAAATGTACGCGGAAATAACAGTATACCTCCTATTCAGCCGCAGCTACACAGCTACTGCGTGAAAGGAGGTATTTAGAGCGAAGAGAATAACCGAGAAGTCATGCCGGGTTAAATCGTGAATCCTCCCACCCGGCCCCCATCGCGTGGTTGTGGGCTTTCAAAACCCTTATACCCTGGGAGGGTGGGCATGGGGCACGCACCCAACATGGTCGTCTCAGGCAGCGCCGGGCACGGCAGGACCAAGTCCTTAGCCTCGCGAAATGAGACGATCTTGGGCCTGAACGGCCAGTATTTCCTTCTCAAGGAGATACGCACCCAGGGTGTCTACTTGTTTTGTGATTTGGAATTTAAGGACTTTTTTTAAAGATAATCAAGGACTGGTTTTAGCCATTATTTTTTTCTTTAAATTATTAGTTACACGACCTTTGTATGTTTTATTACTGTATGTGTTCATGAACATGACAAAACATAACTTCTTGAATTAATACGGGGAGCGTATTACGTTTGGGAAGGGCTGTTTGGGGGGTAGCGTCAACTATCCACGGTTTTCAATATTCGCGGGGGTTCGTGGTCCCTATCCCCCGCGAATATGGGGGGTCGACTGTACCTACATTTGGAAATGCTTCCATTTTCAGGTATAAAAATATATTTTAAAGCATTTATTTTTACTCAGCCACACAATTACCTAAATTATACTTAGCAATGAAAATATCCATTACTTTCCACACTTCATAACAAAGAATTTTTTGTTTCAAAATGACCCTCAAACACTGAATCATGAAGCATTTAGGAAAAAATCTAAAATATTTCAATTGAAAATTAAATGTATTACAAAACAGAATGAACATTCATGATTCAGAGGTTACCTTTTAATTGAATTTTTGATTTAATCATGCTTGATGGTTACAATTTCCTTATCAAGAAGACTCATTTTTGTTTCAAAATCCATTTTTAGTCTTTGTTTCTCATCTTCTTTTTCTTTGATCAGAGCATCAGTTCGTCTTTTCTTGGCTTCCATGTCTGTAAGACTTTTGTCCTGCTTCCTTTTCTTTTCAAGATCTTGCTACAGGTGAGAAGAATTCCTAACTGTGTGCATAAATGACTTAGTCACTTTAAACTCAGTTAGAGGCTTCTCAGTTGCAACCAAAGCATCGTGTACAACTCTTTTAGATTTCTGTTGGAGATGTTCGACTAAGATTTCTTTGTTAATATTGAAATCCCGTTCGAGAGCTGCTTATCCGTGAGTGAGGCACAATATCTCATAAATAAAGCTCTTGAAGAGGAAGGTTACCTTGAAATTCGCTACCAGGAATAAGTGCTCAAAATGAGCATCAAGACGAGTTTCTCTGGAGAACTTTTTATTTGATTTGCAGACATTATTGTCAGTGATAAATCGCTTTTACTCTGTTTTGATGTCATCAGTAGCTTTTCCGGACAGTTTTTCTGGAGATACAAGTTATCTCAGAAGGATCTCAATATTGGAGTCATACATGGATGCATTCAACATCACATTTGGATTCAAACAGCTGAAGCCTTTAACAACCAAATACTTAAGAGGGCTCCTCTCGTAGATTTTTTTTTACTACAGCTACGAAGAAGTTCACTGCTTCCTTCCGAAACTGAAGAATGTCAGTGTTGGTCAGTTGTTCTTGAGCTTTTATAAGCTCTTCTCTAACAGCGAAGCTAAGATCCATTTTTTCAGCAGGTAATTGGTGAGACGGATTGGTTAAATCCAGACATCTCAGCTGCTTGAAAGATTTTCTCTCAACTAAATCTTTCTTGATAAAACGTAGCAAGAGAGTCGACAGCATGGCATCATTGGAAAGGCAGTTTGATACTAGACCAGAAATGCTTCCAATTCTGATGAAATCTTCAGAAAAAAAAGCGATCTTAGCAGGTAGAAGCTTATTGCACAGAGTCATATGATGCACTTTTTGGTTCTTTGTGAGTACTCTTGATTGGTTCAACAAACATCTTGACTTTAGGGAGAAGACTAATCGCCCTTAGTGTTTTCTTGTGTTTTCTACCCATCTTGGTGAGCAAAATCTCATAGGGAAATCAGATTGATGAACTTCATTTGCTTGCAAAAACAATTTTCGTCTCATTGGAGAATCTTTGAAAACATAATATAATGTAGACAAAAATTTGCCAACATTCCAAAAAAACGTTCTTATCAGCAAACTTAAAGCTGCCAGAAACTACATGCAATGAGCATGTGCCACAATTAAGTAGAGGAGGAGAATTGCCACTTCTTTCAGCATTCAACAGCCTCAGAAACTTATGGTTAACGTTCAGGCTGTCCATTGATACTTGAATAATTTTTGATTGGTCGAGATTCGATACTCCTTCATTAAAAGCTTCTAGTAAGTCTTCAGTTCTTCCTCTGCTTAGAAAAACTGAAGAATAAAGAGGGGTCTGACAGGACAGCAGAGGGCAGGTGAAATGAAAACAGAAAAAGACCTAGGCTGGGGCCTAGGTGGGTGCCGGTATTCAATACATACAGTTGACCAGAAAGCCAACTGTACCCCACACAAGTAAAATTATGCAACATAGAATAGCAAAAAAATAAAAAAGCGCAATAAACATTATGGGACATTGACGAAGGTGAGGTATTTAAGGAAAAAATGGGTTATAAGCAAAGTATAACCAGAATCAACTCAACAGTGCGAAAAAACAAGAACAAGGTATCCAAGCAACAGTCACAGAAGTATAGTGAGAATCCATCATAAAGTACAATGCATCCAAAGCATACATATGTTCACTCACATTAATGAGTAGATTAACTTAAATATTACTATTTTCCTAATAGATATTAAAAAGTATATAAATAGTGAATTTGAAAAATCATTTAAACAATCACTCAATGATTTATTTTTTTAATTCAAGGACCATCTACCTTTTTCATCAAATTCAAGGACTTTTCAAGGATTTCAAGGGAAAAAATAAATTCCAGGGCTTTTCAAGGACTTCAAAGGCAAGAGACACCCTGTGCACCACATTGCTTGGAAGAAGTAGTGTGCGGCTCTCCGCAATTGACACACTTGGCCACACACGATTTGGACTTATCATGTGCGGCCTTGGAGCAATTTACAAAGACTTCGTGTGACCCCGACATTGCACGTCTACATGAACGATTCGTATGGCCGAAGCGGTGACAGTAGTAGCACCACCGCTGCAGTGGCACGAATGCTTTCATGCAGTAGCGATACCAATAGGTATGCACCGACTCAGGAAGTTTGTAACATTTGAACGTGACGAAGAGTGTAGGGGTGGGTCTCGAGGCCCCTCCCTGTTTTCCCATCGCACGTTCGACCTTGACCTCCAAATGGTCGGCCAGCTCTAAGGTGATGTCCCCAATGGAGTAGTCTACGAGTGCCCTCGCATAAACTACTCCTTTCACGAAGTTCATGGTAGAGTGCGGCGTCACACTCACAGGCGTGCCATCAAGTGTCCGAAGGGCACTAATCATAGCCACAATAATAATAAATATACTAATAAAGCCAATAATAATACTACTAGAATGGTAAAGTAGTGCTGAGAGTGGGTGAGGGAAAAGCACACCAACAACTTTCCCCGGCCTCATCAGAAAGTTCGAGTCAACCGAGTGACAGACAGGGCTTCCCTAAATGGCAGTCAGGCCCTCAGGATGTGCAGCTCTTCCAGGGCACAAAGTGTAACAACCTATACAGGCTCCTCTCCCGTGGGGAGTTCCCCTACAATTTGGGGCTGACGCTCTCCAATGCCATTAAAACTATCCACACAGGGTTCATCCCTGGGTAGATCCTATCACACCCCTCATAAACCATCTTCCATCATTTCTCTCATACACAGGATCATCCATTTCATCCTCGGTCACCCCATTCTCTCCGAAACACTCGCTCACATAATCAACCCACCGTTTACAGTGTCTTCTACCCTTCTTACTTCCCGACACTCATTCTTTGATATTCTCTTCCATCCATTCTTCGTACGACTTGAAAAACACTTTCTTTTTTTTCTTTAACCCCATTGAAAGTGACCCTAACAAGATTCCGGTGCGATCACCACCCAAAACTAAACCCATACAAAGACCGAACCGGCCTAACCTAAACAAACATCCGCTCCCGCTGCGACAAAGAACCGGATACAATTCAACACATTTACAACATACCCAACAAAAGCACAGCTGAGACAGTCTCTCTAGATACACGGGGTACAGGATCTCTGGCAGAACCCTGACCTAAACAAAAATCAGCAACGGAACACCTTAACTCACAAAGGGAACCGTAAACAAGTCTTTAGAATCTTTCACAACCAACCATGGCATCCTACAACGTTTTATTGCAGAAATGGCAGGAAAAACTTTTCTCACGCTTGGAAGAAGATAAGCGGCTATATCTCTTCCACAATTTTCGCTTCTTTTTTTTTTTTGCAAATCTCTACTTAATATTTTTCTGTGGGAGATTCCCTCGCTGTATTTTGCTTTAAATTCGAGAGAAAAGAAATGACGAAATCAGTAACGGCCCCTAAATTATATTGCTCGATGTCCTTACTCAGCACTTTCTCTAAAATCAGCGAGGCAGGTACTCCACAAAATCTAGTCACACATCCTACTATAGGCCTCCCAACAAGGTTTATACCCATGCATTTTGCTACCACATAACTGAAAAGTTATACTACACTAGGCCACATAACACTCACATAAGAAAGCAAACCACTCAATCTTTCGGCCCTACCTATGTTCTAAATGCTCTTTTACCAGACATTTATCTAGAAGGTACAGCTTTCCCGTGTTGAGTAACGGTGCAGCCAACAGCTAGTCAACATATACAAGCACCGCATCAGATTGACCATCAATGACATCCGCGTACATTGCCACCAAGAACCATAGTACAATACATATTCCCAACACTCACATTGAAAATACCCATTGACAATGTAGTTCTTCTAGGCTATGCTATTTTCCATCGATTACGCACAAACAAGCGGGGTGGTGGAGTGGTTTTGCTGTGCCACGATTATCTCACCCCCTCCCAAATGACAGTTCAAGTCGCCAAGGAACTGGAGGAGTTATGGGTGCGCGTCAGAGCCCCCCCCCCCATCACCCCTGCTTCGCTACCTCCATCATCTGCTTGTGTGGTTTACCACCCCCCTAGAGCCCCTACTAAACATCTTCTACTAGAACATTTCACACACAGCACAGATAAACTGCGTGTGCAGTATCCAGCCTCTAAGCTTATCATCTGTGGTGATTATAACGAAATTGTAACCTGTTATTTAGAGAACGATTTACATCTCGTACTAGTTGTAGACTTTACTACACATCATTTTAACAGACTTGCAAGACTGGTACCAACCACCTCAACCACTATCTCCACTAGGTCGAAGCACCCATTCTTCTGTCCTGTAGCAACATCCCCGACTGGCCATAGCCTCATAGGAGCACCACTCGGAAATACCGACCGCTGAGACAGTCCTCCATCCTGCAATTTGGGCAATGATATATCCACTATCCGTGGACCGAGGTCATCACAGCTGAGGATGTAGAGGACAAATAGGAGAAATAAGTCTCTAGCATCACTGACTCATTCCATCATTTCTTCCCTATCAAAAGTCTCACTACACACCCCTCCGATTTACCTTGGATCACCCGCATCAAACGCCTTCTGCTTCAGAGGGATCATGCCCTTCGCTCACAGGACAGTGTTAATTATCGTTCACTACGTAACAAAGTAATACTAGAAATTAAGTTAGCAAAGAAGACTTATTCTGTAAGCAAGCTACAAAATTTACAGCCCAGTCAGTGGTTTCGGAAGGTACGAGAGCTCTGTGGCTTGGCCACTCAGCCTGGTTCGCTCCCCTGCACCAGCCACTTGACTTCGGAGGAAGCGGCCGAATCACTTAACACTCATTTCGCTTCCATCTGCCAACAGCTCCTCCCACTCGAACCTACAGGCCTCCCCGCTCCGCACCTCCCACCGTTTCCCAGCTTCAGGTGTACTACAGACTCAGAAATTTCAGAGAGAAACGGTCAATCACTCCAAATGATCTTCCCATGCGCCTTATCAAGGAATTTTATGTGGACCTAAGCATCTCCCTGACGTCCATTATCAACGCTTCTCTTACCAACCTCGGTACCTTCAGCGACCTGCGTCCCATAGCCACCACCCGGCCACCGAGCCTACTGTGTGAGAGCTTTGTGACGGAATGGGTATATGAGGATCTGACTCCAGTGGTTGACGGACGGCAGTTCGGCAACAACGAGCATCTTCTACTACGCACTGTCTCATTAGCTTCCTTAATTTTGTATATTCAAACTTGGACAAACGTAAACCTCAGCCGTCTGCGCATTCATCGACTTCTGTAAGGCATTTGACCTGGTTCATCACACTACTGTCCTCACCAAAAGTGCAATATAAACGGACATCCGGGAATGCCTCATCTCCTGGCTAGCAGACTTCCTCTCAGGGCGTCGACAGGCTGTTTGTGTACAGAGTGCGGTCTCCAACTTCGCCTTCCTCGCATGCGGCGTGCCCCAAGGCACAAAGATGGGCCCGCTCCCTTATCCTCATAAAAGACGGTCTCCTGAACATCGAACACCGTTGGAAGTATGTTCATATTCTAAAGAACGATACGACGGAACAGCCATTGCGGTTAAGGGAATGAAATTCAAGCAACTCGGGAACTTGGAAGAATCCTACCTCGCCATAGAGGTAGAAATGAGACTGAGGAAGATGGTCGCTGCCACGGGATACCAACCCCAGAGGCGCGACTATTTGCCTAACTAAACAATCACGAGTATATTCGGGCGAAGGGTCCCTACGATATTCATGGGGGACCTGAAGGCACGATGTGCCGAGTCCGGTTATACTCGAACCAACGGTATAGGAAGATGGTTGAATACTCTCCTGGATAGGAACATCGTTCAGAGACTGGGCCCCAACTTTCCGACCTTCATCACGGAAAGGAGCGCCACCAAGCCGGACATCTGCTTGGCCAACCTCCTCTTACCCTTTAATTATCACATGACCACTGAAGTGGTACCTTGTAGCGACCATATAGGGATTAACCTTAATATCAACGTTAACCCTATATTGGTACCATCACACACAAGGAAGAATTACAGAAGGGCGAATTGGGATAATTACGAGCGATTGCTAAGAAATAATATCCCAGCGAACGTCGACGAAGCAACGCTCGAGGAAATAGACGAAGTAATGGAGTGGCTGGAGGCCCAAATGATCGAGGCTGACAGAGAGTCACTTCCCAAAACTGCATACAAATGGACCGATCGTATGAAAGGTTTACACCGTGAACTGAAAGGATTGTATCAAATGAGCATCACCACGGGTACATCCCGTGATACAATGTACCGTATGAGAGAAATAAAGGAAGAACTAAAAATTCTAATTCACGAACAACAACAAGAGAAATGGAATGGAGCTATCGAAGAACTAGATAGCGAAGCATCATCGAAGGAATTCTGGGCGAGGATCAAGAGGAGGAGAGGAATTCCCCAGAAGAAAAAGATGGAATTAGAAGACAACCAAGGTAAAATTAAATCAGAGGAGAATGAAATAGAGGAATTTCTCAGGCAACACTGGGAACAGATTTTCATTTTCAGTGAAGAAGAAGAAGAAGAAAGAGTGACGCTATAAGAACTAGAAAGCGCGCTCTACTCCTTTAAGCAAAAAGCTCCAGGCCGGTCAGGTTTGACGAAGTTGAACTTCGTCAAAGCACCGAGATGTGCGCGGGAAGGTTAACTCAACATCTTTAATGCCTGCATAAATGTAGGCTACTTCTCCGACGCATACAAAACGGTAAAAATGATCTTTATTGCCAAACCTGGCAAGCCCCCGACGAGGAAGGAGAGTTTCGTCCAATATCCCTACTGGAAATTGGGGGTAAACTATTCTCGAGAAAATCCTGAACACAAGACTAGTCAAGCACTTGGATGAAAATTTGCTCTACAACGGACAGCAATACGGCTTCAGAAAGAGAAGCACCGAGATGGCAATAAATGTCATCACGGAGAAGATTGCTCAAGCGAAGAAAAACCGGAGCTATATAGACATAGTATGGCTAAGGGGGATGCAATATAAGATCCTCAAGGTGGGTTTAAGCGCAAAGCTTGAGAAAATCTTCATGGAGAGGTCGGCTTGCATCAGTAAAGGGCGCACGGACGGCCCCTCCTCTCCTCTACAGGCAGGATTGCCACAAGGCGGGTTCCTCAGTCCACCTTATACTCGATCTATACCGCCGATATCCCAGAGCCAAGCTACCCTACTAGCGTAAACATCCAGTTCGCCGATGACGTAAGTCAACTCATAACTAGTCAGTGGATATAAGAACACACCTTTGCAAGATCGAATGACTGCCGAGGAAATTAGAAAAATCAACGAATACGAATCAAAATGGAAGATCCGAACTAATGGCGACAAATTCAAGATTGTCCCATTCGGAAGAATAAAAACAGCAGATGTGAGTGGGGGATACGCGCTATCCCTACACGAACCAGTGCAATGTACTTGGGATGAAGGTCACTTCTACCGGGTACAGGTATCAGGTCACAGAACGGATCCAGAGATGAAAATCGGCAGTCGACTTTCAGAAACCTCAGCCAAAGGAATAAAAGGAAACTGTATCTGGCGCTAGTCAGATTCACCCTCACCTATTCCTCAGCATCCCTGTTCAGCGTCTCAGAAACCGCAAAAAAGAGAGATGCAGAGAATACAAAACAAGTGTATGTATATCACCACCAATACACAAAGGAAGGATAGGAAGAAGCAAGTGGATCTGCATAGAGCGATGGACATCAAACCGCTCCTCACAGGTTTAAAGGAAAGAGCGTCAGATATGAAGGAGAAAATTACATCGAACAGCACCGAAGAAATTAAGCACTAATCGAAGAAAACCAACGAGTTCCAAGTTACGCAAGATTCCCAAGCAGCGTCAGCAAGCTTCAAATCTAAGTTGTCCGGTATTTTAGATAGGAACGAATTACTAACAAAAACCGACGAAGAAAAGCAACCGATAACGACGAACCAAATCGATTTTACCTCAAAATAGAAGACCACAAATACCTAATGATGACAAGGAAGAATAAAAAAGAAGAAAATAAATAAGTATGAAACACAGAACACCCAGAAAACACCAAAATGAATACAAACAACCAACGATGAAAATAACCGAAAACATTTCCAAAAATTCAAAAGAATACACACGTAAGAATCAATGAAAATATATATATATATATATATATATATATATATATATATATATATATATATATATATATATAATATAAATCTTGCAACCCTAAGGCTTCCTCCTTATCTTCACCACTATCTCTCACACTCACATACTCCCGGATTACATTTTCATTCAAAGTTCTCGCAACGCCCTTCTAGAATGTACAGCCTTAACAACGTCACTATCAACCGCTAGAAGTCAGTCGTTATGCAGTTCGACGTTTCCACTACTCTCATCCCAGTTCTGACCCTCTACCTGGTCCATTCCACCACAGTTTGGACATAAACTGTTGAACAACCCTCGTCATTGCGACATACTTCCCCCTGACGCTCTCTGCCCCCACCTTGCCCTACGTGCATACAACAAGCTCGTCCCAACCAGAGCCCGTACAGAGCGCTAAAAGAACAGTGCAGTTCCTACACTAACTAAAATTATCAATAATTATTAACATCTGATATGTCTAGCTATGTATGTGTTTTTCAGTTTTGGTGCTCTATATGTTTCGATGTTACTTTAAATGTATATTGTCAGCCAAATGGCTGCCAGCTTCTGGAATAAATCGTTATCATTATTATTATTTAATCTGCAGATAGCTGGAGTTCTGGGAGAACCCCATCCAGTCGGTGCAATTTGCCAGTTCCAGTAGCTAACTAGCTGAATAAAAATTAGGCACAATTTGAGAGAGTAATTAAAAAAAAGTGGTAAACTTTGGGAATAGTTGAGACTGTTGACATCTTGAGTTTAGATACTTGGACTGGTGTCCCAAATAGTTTTTGTTAATTGCTCTCCAGGAGCAGATGACCATTGCTCGCTCCAATCCCTTGGGAGATTATGGGAGAAAGTCGTTATATCCACTTAGAAATAACTAACCACTCTATAACTATATTTGTTCTTGCCTTACAGGGGGGCTTCCAAAATAGGCTGAGAATGAACTAGAAGACGGTAATTTTTTAATTTCCTTTACCCATCAGTGGCAAACTTACCGGCTCCTGTCCGCCCGACGATACCAATCTTTTCGGCAGATCCAATGGAGACGGTGATCCCGCGTAGGACGCAAGGTAAGTCATGCCGATAACGAAGCTGCACATCGTGGAATTCGAGGGCTCCTGCTGACGGCCAGGATTTGTCAGGATCAGCCTCAGGAACCTTCAATGGAGCCTCGGATTCCAGCTCCTGTCAAATATTTCCAGATGAAAATTCCATCTTTCTCCTGCAGGTCAAATTCGCTCTCCAAGGGCTTGTTTGGGATATTAAACGTAAAGGCGAGATTCGAATGGGCTTTGTAATACTTGGAACACATTTTTTTTGGACAGGTAAAAGCAATCTAGAATAATCCGAGGAGGGAAAATGATTTCAATTACTGTCCAATGATAGGGAATTAGTATTCAATAATGTCATGGGGTGAAAAAATGATACAAGAGAAGGGGAGACATAAAGGTCAGTTAATACACTCATGGGATTATTATACGTTCATCCGAATTCAGTGACACTACTGTAGTGGCGAATTTAAGATTAATGGAGTTAAAAAAGGAAGCTGAGGGGACCGAAAAGGTTATTTGAACGTAACAAGGAAGAGGGCCAGCAAGTGGAAGAAGAAAAAAGGATTAGGGCTTGGGGGAATGTATTATAAACCTTAAAAATTATCATCTTTAAACATCGAAACAAAAACCAACGAGGGCATCTGGGCCCGGAGATAAAAATAATTTGATCAACTTTTCCCACTCATTTCTATTTCAGTAGTCTTGGGACTTACTGATTAACGTAGGATCCGAACCAAGGGTATCTAGAGCGTATGGCAGTCGCCTTCAAATCAACCCGAAGTGGGAGACATCCGGCGACTAACCTCACCCGATGTGCCTTAACTTTGCTCTAATTGAAACCGGCGTTTCCACTCGGATAGACCGTAGCCCCCTCCCCTTACCAGAAAGGTTGTTAAAGGAAGGGGAGAAGTAAAAATGAGTGGAAGTAGATAATCAGAGTAACCTAAAAGGATGACTTGGAGGCAGTCATGACCGAGAAGTAGCACAACTCTCCTGAAATTGGCAAACTTCCACAATAAGGGTAGGTCCTCCCTCAAGCCGCAGTTGCAGAATTCAGTTCGTACAAAGCGCATGCAATTTCAGAAATACGAACTTGGACCTTCTGTGTTACGAATCAAGGATGGAAGCATTGCTACGGGGGACGCCAATATGGAGGACTTACATATGCGTATTCTATGATTCTCTCGACGGATGTCATCCTCGACACGAACTCGGATTTCATCCTCATCAGAAAGGGAATAAAGCTGCACACCTGAGAAGAGAGTCTGGAATTAAAATCACAGAACAAAACGGAATTAAGAACTTAGAAAAAAAGAACAAAACCAATAGAAAATTATTAAGAACTTAGAAAATAGCTGAAATCACGGCATCACGGATCCCATTCGAGATACCTTCAGGCAGAAACGATCCCCATCAAGAGAACCACCGCAATGTTAAAATACAAGACTGAACGACTGCAGGGGGCATGGCACGATGGGACCCGCTCTCTCTTGCCCGTCCAAAGGGGTTGGCCTTATCAAGTCGGTCCCACCTGAAAGGGTCGATTTTGGACCTCCTGGCCGATCTCTTGGCCGTTTCCACTTTTATGGAAAAGGCGGGACTGCCATTGGTCGAAAGATGGAGTCATCTATGTATGACTCCACAGAAGAGCGTAAGAGGGAAACTACCGCACGCACCCGTAGACCTAGGAGATGAGTAAGCCTTCTCTCCGGTAGAAGAGGGTTGGAGGGGCCCCTGAGAAGGCATAGAGGACCACCTCCTCTTCATTAGTTGAGATGCCAGAGAGCGGCTCCAAAGATGGCAAAGGGGAAGCCCTTTAGCCGCATGCGGATGATGAGAGGGGAGCCCCTCCACTGGTCCAAGGGATGTCTCGTGATGCCTCGTCCTCCCCGACACCTGGAGGCGGATCTCCTTGCGCATTCCCACTATTGCTTTCTATTATAACCATATTTGTAGAAAAAGAAAAAAAGGACATATTGAAAGTAGATACTATGATGACCCCACAGTGACTTGGCAGGTTAAGAAAAATTCTCCATAGAATCAGAAAATTCCATGTGATCATTTACACATACTCAGTCCACGAGTCGAGCACTGATGGTCTTTGCCAACCTGGCCCGCCATTCTGATGAAATTGTCTTCGAGCTTTAAACATAACGAATGGTGCTGAGGTACCCGCCTTATATGTGTACTGGAAGAAGGTGAGCAGAGCCTACGGTAGAACACAATCCGTACCTAATACTTGCCAAAGCTAGCGGTGTTTTGGCCGTTGCAGCAGGTACAGACCTCAGGGTAATCACTGTCACTCGACTAAGGCACATAAGAGGACAAAAGTGCACCGGGCAGCCAGAAACTCTGTGGATAGGAGAGAAAGTGCGGAAAGGGGTTTGAGGGTATATAATAAAGAGAAGTAGAGATAGGCGAGTCCACTAATGAGTAGGGTGGGTGATTACCTATTACAATGGCCAACAGCAATTTTAATGTCCAAGTTTTTTAGTTGATTTAGGACAATTTTGATGCACTGAATCCAAAAATCACACTGGTTTTTCCTAATCAGGTCAACCTTTTGATTTATCGCCAAATGTTTTTTAACAGGACCTTTTACGTGTATGGGTATTTTCTATTTATAAGATGCAAAAATCTTTCGTATTCCTTTAAATAAAAAATTATGAGGTTTTCATGCAGCAATTTTTGACTGACTTGTATTTTTCTTTTGCAGGGGAATAAAATGGATTTGGCCAAAAGATCTTGCAAAAATAAGACTGATGTATTTTGTTACATCTGTGGCGAATCCACCGTTGTTCCAAACAAGAATCCAGTCGCAAGTTTCATAAAGCTTGCTTATCATGCTTATTTTGGTATCAAATTTTGTGACCCGGATAATGCTTGAGTGCTACACATGGTATGAAAGACATGCATCGAGTATCTGCATCGTTGGACCAAGGGCAGCAAGAAGAGTTGTCTGAAGTTAGGAATTCCTATGGTTTAGAGGGAGCTGACAACCATGCCACTGACTGCTACTTCTGTGATATTTATTTGGCTGGCATCAACATAAAGACCAAGAGCATCCACAAGTATTATGATCTTCAATCAGCACGTCGTCCAGTAGCTCATTGTTGTGATGAAATTCAGTACCTGTCTTTGGAGAACTTCCTGACATTAGTGACGAAGATTCCTCTAGTGTTAAAGAAAATCAAAAAGAAGTGATTTTTTTTACGATGATGTTCCACATCCTTTTTCCCAAAAGGAGCTAAGTGATCTAGTTCAAGATATCAGCCGAACTGTTGGCAACCAGATTGAAGGAAAAAACATCTCTGACAGTGCTCGCATTACCTCCTACCGCAACAGACATCAAGAGTACCACCGTTTTTATTCTGTAAAGAAGAATTTGACGTACAGTAAAGATATTGTGCAGCTTTTGCACAGGCTTGCAGTGGCATAGTACCAAACCGAAGATTGGAGACTGTTTAGTGACAGCAACAAGCGATCATTGAAATGTGTTCTGCTACACGAAATGTGTGATTTGTGTTGAGCTGAAGATGGTAAACCTTTTGTTGGGACAACAGTCAAGGTTCACCAAGTACCCGTGCTTTCTGTGCCTGTGGGATAGTAGGGTCCGAGTTCAGCATTATACAAAGGAGTGGCCTGTAGGGGAGGAATTGGTGATTTACAGAGCAAGGTCTGCCATAAATAATCCTCGGGTGGACAGAACAGAGACAGGATACTCTTCCTACCGCTGGACATCAAGCTCGGCTTGATCAAACAGTGCATTACATTAAAGGAATATGCCTCCCAGGCCTAGCTCTGAGGAAATGCGGGGGACCTGTTAGAAGACCCTCACGGGAATAGCTGTATGTTTCCCAAGGGCAGAACTACGGACGTGGAATGAAAGACTATCCGCATCCTGAACGGCCAGGAATTCCTTCTCCAGGAGATACGCACCAGATTGCTTTGGCCATTACACGATAAGGACTTATTTACGGCCTGGAACAACTTACATATGATTCGTGTAAACCTGACTTTGCACGTGCTATTCGTATAGCCAAAGCGGTGACAGTAGTAACACCTCCTCGGCAGTGGCACGAATTCCTTCACAGGGTAGCTATACCAACCGACACGCACCGGCTCAGGGAGCTTGTCACAGTCAAACGTGACGAAGAATGTAGGGGTGGATCTCGAGGCCCTTCCCTGTTTTCTAATCACACGTTCGACCTTGACCTCTCCATGGTCGGCCAGCTCTAAGGTGACGTTATCTATGAAGTAGTCCAAGAGTTCTCTCGCGTAGATTACTCTTTTCACGAAGTTCATTGTACAGTGGGGCATCACATTCACTGGCGTGCAATTAAGTTACCGAAGGGTACTTACTAATCATTGCCACTTCGGAGGAATCTGACGCATTCGCCAGAAGGCTTCCGTTCCGTCAGAGAAACTGGACACCTTCGGCTCTCTACCAATCAAGTTAGCTAATGCTTTACACTGATGGATGATGTTACCCATGGCCAACATGCTACCACCATTGGCCCGAATAACCAGAAAGTTTGAAGCCAGCGGACTCGAAAACGTCAGGTAGTCTCTCAATGAGGGGCCCCGACGTAATCGAGGCTTAGCTCATCTCACTTGCAACTTTGGTCTTGGGCTGGGACCCGCCCACCAGGGTGCGCCTTGGGGCGGACGTGCCAATCTTGGCTTGGTCACTTGCCGAAACGGCAGCGGACACGTCCGTCCCCGGAGCTGCCGCACGCACCGAATTGCTTATTTTCTTTTGGGAAGAGGAGGATGGGGAATAAACCCGCCGTTCTCCACCCCGGGAGGGACGCCAAGGCCTGAAGGACCGGCCTCAGGAAGATCCTTTTCCGAAATGGAGAATGGCTTGTCCATTGAATACCACCAATCGGTGGAGGAGGTCCCTCCTCTCCTTGTAAGTCCTCGGGCTCCCGAGCCTCCAGGGGGCCCCCCAAGTGGCCATCCCACACCAAGGTGTCATCGTTCCAAATCAAAGAATCTTTGTTCTTGTCATCTTGGGCCGGTGAACTGACCTCCATTGGGGAAGCGCCGGTGACGGGAACGCCGGCTCCCTGCAAGTTCGAAAGGAATGTATGCAGGGCTGAAGGGAGCACGACCTGATGAGTCGTGCCACGCTCCTGCTACTCTATATTTGGAAGAGAGTTGGAGGGGCCCTTGAGAAAGCACAGGGAAGGCTCATCTCCTTTCTCCTTTTCTGAAGTGGAGCTGCACGCGAGCCTCTGTCCCAAGGAATCCGACCAATGGATATTTGTATCCGCATCACCCTGGCGCGAAAGGGGACCCCTTCACCCCGGAGTGAAGAAGGTTCTAACCTGATTGCTAGTGCTGCCCCATACACTTCTTAACACCTCCCTCCTAAACCGACCCCTGATGCCATCGAGCTCACCAGCGATTATCACACTCATCTTTATGTTGGTTTAATTATCCGGTAGGGAAAATCTCGTCTTCGGGACGAAGCATCTCGTCAACGAGGGGAAAACGGGAAGTGTAACGTAGTACTCCTGATAAAGAAAAGAGGTAGGGATAAAAAGGATCCTGGCGTCTTACCCCGTTGATGGTACCGAGAGCGAGTCCAGCAATTGCTGTTGTGCTTTGACCTTTCGTGAACACGCAGATGAGCGTGATTATGATAATCACGGTAACGCCCATTATGTCCATGCGGTACGTGAACCACCGGTTCGCTAACCGGAAAACTAAGAGGGCTACAGAATGCTTGTCCAAAACTTCATTGAACCTAAAAATGAAAAAGGCTTACAAAACTACACATGGCCCTGCATTCTTCAATATAATTCATTTAAAACACCCTTACAATTATTCTAAATATAGCTCCCCCCCCCGCGACAATCTTAAGGTTTCTTCTTACCTTTTTTTCAAGAAAAATTGACTTTATCCTAGATAATTATCACCCCGTTAAATATGTCATCCTAGAGGGATCCGCTGGGGTGAAATCATTTGAATTTTGGATAAATTTCCGCTGTCTCACCTTCCCAAAAAGATCTCCTCTCGGTCGAAAGTTCGGATGACAGAAAGACCAGCAATGGATGAATTAAGGTGCTGAATAACGGGTGACTTGAGGTTGTTGTCCAGTTTCTTCAACTCTCTCACTCCAGCGTTCAAGAAGATATCGACGCAAAGGAACAAACCTTCAAAGAGTTATTTTTTTTTAATCAATTTGGATGCCTCCCCAAAAAGTAGAATCGATGCGAATCAATAAACACTGGTACCGAAATGGCCAATTCCAAGCTTGAAAAATTAACAAAGAAATAAATTCAACACCGAATACACACCTATAATGACAATCAGAGGAAAAACGAAGGCTGGGTAAATGAAACACACCAGCAAAATCTGGCTGAGGACTGCCATTAGTCCCTGGGCGACAAACTCCAGGAAGAAGGGAATGCGGACATCAACTGCAAATGAAGAGGTTAGTTAAATAGGCGGGGAACATTTAATCTTTGTCACCGACAAAACAATGTATGAGGTAACCCCTCAACCAGTTCCTACGGTAGTTGGCGTTACATTGGCAACTTCTATTCACCGCTGTATACATCTTACTAGCCAAGTGGATACGGCTTTGGTCTTCTAACGCCGCGATACCGGGTTCGATCATGGCATGAGCGGACACAAACGTCAGCGCACGTAAAGATCTAGCTACCAATTGGTGGACACGCTGTGCTTTCTTTCCTCTCCTGTCTTCGCAACACAACACACACTCCCTCTGTTCCAAGGAATCCTGCCGATTGGTATATATATCCACACACCTCTGACGCGGAACAGGTTGCCCTGCTCTGAGGCAATGCGAGTTTCTACCTATATGTTGTTTAGTGTCAAAACAATCTGTCCTAGCACCTGCCCACTAAAGAGGACCGACCCCTGGTGCCTTCGGGCTCACCAGCAATTGTCAGAGTGACCTTTATGTCTTTCATCATCCGGGAGGGATCCGCCATGACCAGGCACAGATAGCGAACTACTACTACAACTGTTCATTTGCACCGAATCCACTCACAGTATTTCCTTTTTCTATACTTTCATTCCCATACAGTGACGTTAGCATCAGCATTGTCTCATCCAACTGCCTGCCACAGTTCACACTCGAAACCTTAACATTCAATCGAGTCATGATCCCAAGAGTTTCCTACCATTCGCAATCTTTTTTATAACATCCACCTCATACGACTAGCATGCACACTCGCCTACCTAAACTCAACAATTAATAAGGCAATTCCCCTGTTTACGTTGAGACCGGAGGGAACGTAATCTCCCAAATGTTAGCTACAACATAATGCCCAGGCTACACCCGACTTCTTCGCCTTGCGGATCCACGCATTTGAAGAAGGGGCCAAAAGGCCTTTAACCACATTTCGATGAGCATTAAATCATGTGATTTACCCCAAAACGAAGAGGTACGTGGGAAAGGATTGAAAAGACCAATCTGCTGCACTGATACCGAATACAAGGCTCATCAAAAGGGTCAAGCGTCGGCGCTAGGGGAGGGGGGGGGGATGAGATAGCTAAGGATGGGGTGAAGTTAGGATAAGTGAAATGTATTGATAGCTTAGACATTTCTTACCAACAGCATAACCGTTAGGTCTAAAGAATGGGTTTTCGGTGTCTTTGTCATAGAATAAAAAACAGATCCGCACCATCCGATGTTCATCTCAATAGGGCCTACAATACACGGGTTCTGATACAACATATGGCACGACTAACCACTCATACGTGGCTTAACTTCATCAGTGAGAAGCGGTGTTTCTATTCGATTACGTCGTAATTCAATTCGAAAAGGAGATATCTATTGTGTGAAAAGTTTTTTTTTCTAGGCATTGATTGCCTCAACTCAAGTCGACAAGTGTTCGACCAAATCAGTGGTCATTTAACGCATTATGTCATAAAACGGGAGGAGATTTCTCAAAGTGACGTGCCTGCTCATTTTTACGGTTCGATCGAGTCTCATTTTGTCTCTTCTACTACACGCAGAGGACTTCAAAGTGATGGCGGTCTTCTTATTCCCTCCACAAGGACAAATTCACACACTATACTCATCAATATAGAATCGCCCCTCACTCTCGTTCGTTAAGAAAATGGAAATGAGCATTGGGTTAGATCACTCACCTTCATCCATATCTCTAGAAAATCTGTTAAGAATCCTTCCAGTTGGTGTGGAGTCAATAAATTGCATTGGTGCCCTTAAAATACCGGTAAACATGTTATGATGTAAGTTGGAAGCACCAGATAGAACCCTGAGTAAGAAGATATTTTACATTAACAAGGTATTTTGGGGTAAGATCTTAGCATCCAAAAGAGAACTTTTCAAGTAGCTATGGTTAACTTTAACGCAAATAAGATTTATCCCTGCTAACTGCGAATGCCTCTTACACCCTCTCCAACCACTACATCCAATTCTTAGCTAACCCTCCCCCAACCCAACCAGAACAATATAAAACACATTCACACCCATTTAACCCTCATAACACTACAATACCAACCGCAAAACGTCCTAATCTCCCCCCCCCCCAACCTATATTCACCAATCGCCAAACCAAAGTAACTGCCCCACCTGCGATCAGCACATCACCCCTTGACTTAGAAAAATACATTAAACCCCCAACTGCGCCCGGAGCAATTTAAAAACACCGAAAACCTTAATGACATCTATTACTACTCCTAGATCTTTCTCATCCTCTACTGAGCTCAGCCAATGCCCATCCATTTCATGGTTAAATTCTCTATTATCTTTTCCCATGTTGATAGCTTTGCACTTATCGGGGTTGAAAGTCATTTGCCACTTGTGTGCCCAGGATTTATTTAAGTCCCCCTGCACTTTGAAATTATCATCAATATCTTTGACTGCAGCTGCTAATTTGGTGTCATCCACAAAAATTGACACTTTATTATTAACTGCCTCCCCAAGATCGTTTATATAGATGACAAATAATAATGGACCGCAAACTGATCCCTGAGGAGCCCCACTGATAGCATCCCTCCACTCTGACTTTACACCATTTAGCACTACCCTTTGCTTCCTGTCTTTCAGCCACTCAGCTATCCAATTTGAAACACCCCCACATATCCCAATCATTTTTAATTTATGAACTGGTCTCCTATGTGTTACCTTATCAAATGCTTTGCTGAAGTCTAAGTAAATTATATCTACATTCTCTCCCTTATCTACTTGATCTGTTACAAACTCCAGAAAGTCTAGTAGGTTAGTCAAACATGATCTACCTGATCTAAACCCATGCTGAGCATCGCTGATTTAACCCCTCCCTCTCTAGATGTTGGCAAATCCCTTTTTTAACTATTTTCTCAAGAATTTTACAGACTACAGGAGTTGGGCTGACCGGTCTAAAGTTATTTGGATCCTCTTTGCTACCCTTCTTGAAAATGTTGACTACATTCGCTCTCTTCCAATCATCGGGTATTTCTCCATATTCCGGTGACCTAGTATATAACTTCTCCAGAGCTATTGAGATACTTTCTGCCCCTTCTTTGAGTATTTTAGAGTGAGTATTGTCAGGGCCGGAGGCCTTGGTAGTGTCTAACTCACCTATTAGTCCTTTTATCATCCTCCGATCCCTGACCCATGAGTACTATACATAAGACTATTTAGTTTCTCCTTTGTGAATGCTGATGCAAAGTGACCATTTAGTACCTCAACTATTTCCTCATCAGTTTCTCTCACAACCCCTTCATATTTGATAGGTCCTATTTTAACTCTGCCAGACTTGTTATTAATCATAGGAAGGATATTGATTTGCTTGAGTCTGTGCAGAGAAGGATGACAAAGATGATTGGTGGGCTAAGGAACTTACCTTATGGTGAAAGGCTCAGAAAACTAAATCTACATACATTGGAAAGGAGAAGAGTCAGAGGGGACTTGATTGAAGTCTTCAAATGGGTAAAAGGATATAATAAAGGGGATCTGGGTAAGGTTCTTATACTTAGGGAACATGACAGGACACGTAGCAATGGGTTTAAGCTTGATAAGTATAGGTTTAGGAAGGAGATTGGGAGGAATTGGTTTACTAATCGTGTGGTAGATGAATGGAATAGGCTCACTAGACATGTGATAGAAGCCTCTTCTCTGGGTAGTTTTAAGAATAGATTAGATAAATATATGGATGAGGCTGCTAGATGGGACTGACTTTTTTTTATGTACATATGTATATATTTTTCTAAGGAGTGGGGAGATTATATTTTGGGGTTGCATGAATGGACATAATCCTCTGGATGCATTTTATGTATATTGTAGATTAGATCTGACGAACTCCTTAAAGGGTGACAATGTTGATGACATTTCTCTGGTAAGAAATCTTTTGTGGTTAACTGGAATAGGAGCTGCCAAGTGTAGGTCATGAATTGTCTTTTGCAGTCTCCTTCTTTTCTTATGTTCTTATGTTCTTATATCTAGCACCCCTCAAAGACCATCTCGGAACTACTTTCAATATAATCCCTCTAGGGTACCTCTGAAAAAGAACACATGGTGTCGTTTCCTTCCTGAATGCTGCCGGAGGGTGGCAAAGTAATCATTCGAGATCAAATAGCAAAGTGTCCCTTACCTGCCTCCTCCTAACGACTTTTGAAACTAAGGGGTGAAAACAGATTTCGTGACTCCGTGAAGGCCTGTGGGGCTTAAATAAATGGGGAGAGAGGAGGAAAGTGGGTGGGGAAAGTCGCCAAAAAAATTTGATTTCCTTAAAGGAAGGAAAAAGTACATACACAAACTGGAGTTCCCTCGCATGCAATGAATGGTAAATTGTTCCTCAACGAGTTAGCTTCAAGTAAAAGGTTCCAACAAAAATCATGTAAAAGACTTGACACCTACGGGTGACCCTCAGGCTTATGACTTGGGTATCTGTCATTTACATACTTCAAAATGGCTCAACAACTGCTAACCTGAAAGTAAGTCCGACGCCTTTGCCAATTCCCGTGATGATGATAGCGATAAAGCTTAAGGTGTAGATTAACTGATAGAACCACAAGTCAGGATTATTAGTAATTTCTCCTGTTAGTTCCTCTTGTGATAGAGTTAAGTTATACAAGGTGGCATTTTGCACCCGCTCTGCTTTCAGTCCGTCTCCCTAGAAACCCGGACAAAACAGAAAATAATAATAGCAATGGGAATTGTTCTTGCACACCAATAAATTTTAGTGTGGAGAAAAGTGACTCTTAATTCAACACTGAATCAAATGAACTCTATAAAAATATAAAAACTCGGCCACTGTCGACCAAACTCACCGCATCAAGCCAAATTTCGAGCCAGAGAGAGTTGAAAATCCTGCAACCCGTGAAAAGGAGCAGAGCTAAAAACAACAAGGAACACACGCACCATCCACCGCAGACCTACAAATGATAAAGGACTATGACTTGAGGACAAACGATTGTACACACTTAAGGAAATAATTTTAATGGCTAATACTATTTATAAAATAAGGCAACAAAATATCTCGAAAGTTATTATACAATGTGTGTGTGAAGGACATCCATATTATCATACTCGTACGTGGTTATACCCGATAATTTATCACAACCACATTTCCCCCATGACTGGGGATTGGTGTGCCTCGATGCTAAGGGTGTACTGATTAATCGGTTTTTATAATCCACCATTCGTGTTTATGTCACAGAAATTTTGCCATGTTCACTATCCGCTTAGAAGTGAAAGAAATCAGATCGTGCAGTTGCAATCTTCGAGCGATTTTTTGTCCCTTGTTGATCGTCTTCGTCTCTCGCTCCTATCTTTCCATTCAGAATGTTATGGCGTCGAGGTTAGGTATTTTAATTTTCTAAGCTTTATTTTCACCTACTAATAATAGTTTTTGTATGGCACTCTTCTTAGACATAGGACTTTCATAGAGAGTCTGACGACAAACTAAGGCTTAAAGAAGGGGGGGAGAGGGAAACTTCAATGAACGCTTAGAAGTACAAAAAGAGGTCATTCAGCGTATTGCATTCCACATTCTCGGGAAAAGACAGATAAAGCACGATCACCCATGCGGCACCAGACTAAGTGGGGGAGGGGGTCCATCCGGAATGTAGGGTTTTCAGGTGCCGGGTTAACTTCCGTGTGGAAGAAAGGTAGAAGGGTGTTGCAGTGTTTAAGATCTTATATGTAAGGAGGACATTGGAGGCCATTCGGGATCGAATGGGCAGCCCGTGAAGTGGAGTTGCATGAAAAAAACGTCCATGGCGGAGAAGAACAGGGGTCGAAAAACTTTGTCAAGATGAAGGGGTCGAATAGTGGAAACGTGAGATCTAGCGAGAAGTGAGTTAAAGTGATCAGACGGGAGGAAACGAAAGCATAAAGAACAATCTCGAAACTATTTGTATCAAATCCGAATCATACGGTAAGGGATATCGATCGGGTATCGTCTGCGCATTAAAAGCCCTGTAATCGCCCACTCCACTCCTTCGGTACATGGAGTGGAGAGGCCCAAGGATAGTTGACGTACAGCCTATGTCGGTATGCAACATACACGCGAACTCCTTTTTCTTGACTGAGTCTGTCTGGGGCTAGACGCCTAGGGCGAGTGAAAACAGGTCCTCTCGTCTTAATCAAGTGAACCAGTTTTACAGCCCTATCCCTGGAAAGAGGAAAGGCAAAACTCTTGCAGGAGGTGCTGCAAGTGATACTCAGCCGATGGGAGACGGACAGGAGAGGACTTTGAGAAGAGAAGAAAAGATCCAGAAACAATGAGAGGCGTTCTGCGCTCGACAAGCTTGCGGACGAGAATTGACAAAAAAGGTAAAGGGCAAACAGGAAATCCCCCAAATACGACAGTCTACCTCACCTCGTTAATTATGAAAGCGGAAGGCACTGTTTTGGAATGTAGTTTGTGTGAGATACGGATTGTAGCCAGGCTGGGGATGCATAATTAAGGGTAGTGAGGATAAACTGTGTTTTTTGTGTGTTGTCCTAAGTTAGTGTTTGTGTTCTGAGGTTGTGTTGAGTTGAACTATGGCCTTTTTGAGTAAAGTTTGTGTGGGGAACAGGGGTTTATACATAGGTTAGTATTCTGGTCACCTAACAAATGAATAAAAGTAAATCAGGAATAGGAATTTTCAGGCATTGTTCTTTAGAAGAAAAAGCAAGGAGCTGAATTTGATTTTAAACCTGTCCAGTGTCCATTCATTTGCAGAGCAAGATTTCTTTTTTTACCTAAAGAAAAATTAAAATTTTACCATTCTTTAAAGTCAATGGCAAATGGTCTTGCATATTGAAATGGCTCATTTAAATAAAAAAAAACAATAAACAAGAGAATGTATAGATGCATGGGAGAATACGATGTTAATAGGAGAATAAACTATCGTTTTTGCTTTAAACCCATCTTTATTTCAGGTAGGGAGAGACTTCACACTTTGGACGGACCCTGCCTTCACATTCCTCCATACAAAAAAATAAAATAAAAATGGAGGAGTCTTTGGGCGCGCTAAATTCAATTTCATATACTGCACCCCCCCCCCCTCGCTCAACTAAAGCCAAGTCGCGCTCAGAACCACACTCTGTTACACTCCATTTATCACTCACTCATGCTCACACACCTCTCCACACAAACTTTCCATTTCCTTTCATACTCTGTCCGTACATGTATGTTGAATCGGCGATTTCTGAACAACGCAAACTCTACTACGATGTACACCATTAGGCAGCTTTAAAGCAGGTCCAGGCAAGCGAGTCAAACAGCACAATCCAAAGGCACTTAATTCATTCATTGGATTATTATATAAGTGGAAGTTCACATGCTAGTGTGTCACAACGTCGCCTTTTAAGTCACGCAGACTAAGAACACCACCATGGTGGTGTTCTTAGTCTCGCGTCACAGATAATATACAATTTTTCATCACCAAGCACTTTCCCATTAAGTGGGATTGGCGCGAATCAACGCTCGATCCGTATCGCGGCTTCCCAGGCCAACTGGCCCTATCCAGGCCATGTCACCGTTTACGATACGTCCCCGTGGACGGGATTGTTGTTGCCTTACACAAACACAATTTCTTTTACCTGCATAAACTTGAGGTAGACTCTCGAGGTAACGCTTCCAATTGTTTTAGTCTCTTCCTTGATTAATTTCCCATCAGATTTCAACTTCTCTAAGTAAAAAGTAAACAAAAATACATTAGGGATTCCCAAAAAGTAGTTAGTTCTCAATGTTGATTTTTGGTTAGCTTATTTGCGCATTCGTTTTTATTGAAATCCCTCAGCTCTAAATAATCGCCTATTCATACTTGGCGACTCCACTTAAGAACAACACTTTTATACTGGAATAACTTCTTATCAATAATGAAAACCCCTAATAAAAAAAAACACACACAAGGGGTTAGGGACATGTGACTTGTTGCAAAGAGGGTAAAATGTAATCTTAAGTTTCCAACAAGTTATGAAAATGAGTTGCCAAATTCCAATTAACAAATATAGAGTCAACTGTAAGATCAACTATAAAAGCCTCATTTTGAGCAGTACATTTTGCTAAGTTGAAATCGATCAGTGTAGATCAGAATAGACACTAGTGCGGTAAAGAAATAAATTTATATTAGGATTAATAAGGTTTGTGATTGTATGCAGATTATTCTGAGTTGATCTTTAAATTTTGCGTTCATAACCATAGAATTAGATCTTAAGCCCATATACTGGGATTATGAGGGCATATAAGCCGCAAAGAGGAATACCAGCGTGGTAACTTGAAACCCTCAAAAAAGGAGGCATGTGTGGAAGCCAATGGGAGGAAATAGTGTTAGGACAAGTACCCTTTGTTTGATCTGACTTTTTGGTGACGGCTTCAGCGGGGATCTCGAGATGGAGTTTGTTGGGCGAGATCTTTTCCTCCTCCCGAGCGAAGCTGAACCCAACCAACTCAAAGTAATCGCCCTTGCGCTCCATCAGAGCTTCGTGAGTTCCACGCTCGCAGATGCGGCCTCCTTTGAAGAAGATCACCTCGTCGCATTTCTCCAGGAACTATAATAACAATAACCATTATTATTATCTAGTCACAGGGATAAGGACGAGCATTTCCTTGCGTTGTTTTCTGGGCTAGTAATGAGTGGTGATCAAAGGGAGCTGGGAGAAACTTTTTCAGTAAAGGAATTCTAGCATACTACTAGCACTAGGAACCCCAATATTTAACTTACGGTACTAATCAGCATCGCAAGCATTTTCCTGGACATTGGGCATTAATAACAAGTAATTTGACTCGGAACTTGGTAGGCAAGGGAGCAAGAATGATTGATCCAGGAGTCTTTGATTGGGAATTTGATAGACAAGGGAAAAAAGAGGATTGCCCCAGGAACCTTTAACTGGGAATTTAGTCGAGAAGAGAACAAAGATGATTGACACAAGAGACTTTGACTAAGAACCCAGTAGACAAGAGAACAAGCATGATTGACCCAGGAGCTTTTGACTGTAAACTTGTTAGACAAGGGAACAATAATGATTGAACCAAGAACCAGTTTGCAAATTGGGGTCGAAGCTTGGATAAGAAAAATTAAAAAAAAAAGTAAGAATGGAAATAGGAATGTTAATGGGACCCAGTAATTTAATAAGCAGGTCCTGTCTATCTATCGCTAGACTAGTTAATACGGTTTTGGATTTTTAGCATCCAGGCACAGATTCAATCCCAACAAGCGTGGAAAAAATGTTTCAGCCCTGTCACGAGCCTATTGGCAAATAGGCTGCAAATTCTTCTTTTGGTCTTCACATCACAACATGTCGAAATCTTCTGTTCCGGAGCCCTGCCGATGGAATACTAGTATTCCATATGGGGGTACTAATATCCACATGACCCCTCCCCCGTCGTTTTAAGAAGGGTTCTACGATCGCTGGTAGGTGCAAAAACTACATGTCACCCGGAACCCCCCTCCAACGAAGACCGGACTCTGGTGCTTTCAGGCCAGCCAGCGAATCCCGTTCTGATCTTGCACATTTCATTATCCGGCAACGGGATCTCGTCCACGATGCGAGAGACGATTGTCATTCCTATATATTCTTCTTGTTGCAATGACCCCTGCTCCCCGCGACCCCTCGGGAGATTAAAGGCGAAAGTTTGATCCTACAGCCTGTGTTGCAGGCCCTTACAACGTTGCCACCATTAAGTGGGGCCACGCCTTATGTGAGCCTGTCCTGAGGGGTCAGGTAAGAGTGAAGGGAGGCTGTTGCATGCTGTATGGACTTAATAACACCTTTTGCCAGCGATCCATGCAACAGTAAGGAAATGGGAGTTCGATTGCAGCTTAACCTCCTGTGGATTACATCCAGGTGGGGTGGTCGTGCAATATCCACTTGAAAATAAGGGACCACTCTACAACTTTATTTATTCTGCCCTCCAGGGTGGCTAGAGTTTAAAACACACAGCGTAGCCTGCTGGGTTGATCTTTATGTCTATTTCATTATCCGGTCGGATGATCTCGTCCACGATGCGAGGCACGGATGGAACTGTTACCGTTGGTTTATAATAATGGGAGTCACTTCAGGTTTCAGGTTGACAACTAGTTAAGAGCAATAACCTGGTAGTGCAGGATAATAGTGGGAGGGATTCAGAGGATTCACGATTAACGAAAATCATTATCATTTAATCAGATTTGGATAAGCTGAATAGTTGCAAATTCATACTGTCAACAAGTTTACAGCTATGCCTCGAAATATTTGGTAAAACAACAACAACCCAGTACTAAAGCCTCTATTAACACGAAATTGAGGCCAATATTTGAGGATGTAATATGAACGTCGTGCTAAATGAGGCTAGCTCTTTTCTTTTATTGACATGACAAAGAAAAATCGACAAAAATTAGGTAACTAAATGTTATATGTCAAACAAAAAATATATTGATTGACAAATGTATAAAAACAGACCATTTTGTGCCGTGGATGAAAGCTGTAGCTAAGCGGCGTGCTTCGTTTTTTTGTTTTTTTTGTAGTGTGCCCAAGTTAGGGGGTAAAGATTTGTTGCCCAGGATGTGGAGGGATGAATATAGTTTGCATGCGTGGGTGATGGATTCTTTGGATTGGCCAAGTGTGGTTCCTGGGTGTGCTCGGAGTGTGTTAATTTTTGTGTTTCTTATGTGATGTCGGAAATTTAGTATTGGATCCAGTGTGCAGCCGAGCACTGTAGGCCTTTTACTTAAGTAGAGTGGCGTGAAGTGATGCGACGGCGGAGTGGGGTAGGGTATGATGTTTTCTCGTTTGTGGGCTGTAAAAAGGGTGAAGGAAGATTTCGAAGGAGATACTGTCAGTTGACTCAGCTGCAGCTGAGGTTCGAGTCTTGTGATGTAGGATTGTAGATTGCGAGCTGCTCTAGTGGTGATATCATCTGCATAGCTGTAGTGTGTGATGTTGGGATTGCGAGGGATGTCATGGAGGAAAAGTTTGGCGAGGGAGATATGACGTGAAGGGAAAGAATGACGAGGTTGCGGCAGATTAGGGATCCCAATGTGACTCAGGAGTGTTTCCGGTATGTTGGTGATAGCTTGCCGTAGTGTATTGCTTGTCTGCCTGCGAGAAAATTGGCAAGCCATTTTTTTTATAGTTAGATTTCAGAGTGGTGTTTAGTATTGTGTTTATGAGGGCGTGAATGGGTACCGTGCCGAAGGCAGGCTTATGTCGATTGTTGTCATTACTATCCGAGCGGGATTGTGCGCTGGTCGAAACCTTGTATGAATTAGGCGATGGTAGTAAGCACAGTGGTTGGGAGTCGTCCAGTGGGATGTCCAGGTTTATTTTGTTTAGTACTTGGCGTTCCATGATTTGGGAAGGGATGCAGAGAAGAGATTGGGAGGTATGATGCAGGGTGAATGGGTGGTTTGTTTGGATTGAGGATCGGTATGATGTGAGCAGATTTCCAGATTTGGAATAGTTATGGGCAATAGAGCAGTTGAAGATTTGTGTGAGGTGGGAGGGGGGGCAGTGCCTCTTGAACCAAGGTGTTTTACAGGACTGCTTGATATGTTGTCAGTTCCAGAGGCAGGGGAGGATTTTGCCTACCGTATAGCCTGGGATACCATGTCTGGGAATGTAATAGTCAATTGATAGAGAGTGCAGGTGTTTGTGATTTTGTGTGAAGTCAGGATTTCTGATCATGTTGACCCTGTTTGCGTTAGTGTAGAAGGCCACATGTGTTTTGTTCGCCGTTGAGTTAGCATGTCCCCTATTATTTCTCCAGATTTTGGGGGGCTGTTTTGTAGTTTAATAGGTCCAGGAAGGCTTGCCGGTGTTGTCTTTGTGGTTGATGGATCAGTAGTCATTTTTTTTATTGTTTTCTTAGACTGTCCATGGGTTTTGTGAGCAATTTTATTGGGGGCGGGGGAGATCTTGGGCTATAGTGTGTTTCACCTGGGGGCTTTGTCAGAAAAAGTTGGCGAAGTGTGTGTAGGTCTTGCTTATGTGAGTGAACTTTTTGTTTAGTATAGATAGAGTTGTCAGTCAGCTTTATTGTAGTTGGGAAAAAGAAAAAGATATTTGGAATATATAGCTTTTTTTACGGGCTACATTTTCCTGAATCACTTAATACAACCCAACCACCCCGCAAGGGGGTACCCTGTCAAGTTCACTACAAATGGTACCTGGAAGGATTGCCCGTCCTTCCGGGATAACCCAGTGCCAACCGCCCAGTAGGCAAGGCTGTTTCTTAAAACTCTAGCCCCCCTGTAGGGCAAGAAAAAATATAGTTGCAGAGTGGTTAGTCATTTCTAAGCGGATATAACGACCATGCCACCTAAATCAATCCACCCCACTTGGATGCAATCCTGGTGTATGGACCGCTAGCACAGGGGAGTACTATAAAATTGCCAGGGCATGCAACAGCTTCCCTCCTCTCTAACCTGGTCCCTCAGGACAGTCTGAGAGAAAACATGGCCCCACTTAATTGTGGTAACGATGGCAGGGGCCAGCCTCACAGAAGGCGCGGCCCCACTTAATTGTGGCAACGTCGACGGGGTCTACAACACAGGCTGTAGGATTGAATGTTTTCTCCCTTAATCTCCCTAGCAGGGCAACAACAACAACCCAACCGTGTTGTCGGTAACTTGCTTGGCCCAAATCATTCTATACATCCCAATGGATTTTTTCTATTGGATTTTTAAGCGCAATAGCAACGAGGCTGTATCACGCAGAAAGTTAGAGAGAGAGAAATTTGTAGAGAGTGGCGAAGCTAGAGATAGAGAAAATGAGTGGGAGATATATAGCGACAGATCCTCCTGTAGGCATTGAGGCTGGAAGGGCGCGCAAGTGGCTAGATATCCCCCGACATCCCCTTGCAGGTGTAAAAAAGGATAGATAAGGAAAAGATGGGGGAAACAATAAGAGAAGGGTGGGGAGAATACAGACACGTTAACGAAGCCCAGATGAAGTGAACCAGAACCAGCCCCTTCTCAACCCCGACCGGGAGGGATGAACGAAAGCTGGTTAGCATCTAGCCTGCAATATTAGCCGCCAGTCAAGCAAACATGTGAAAAGCTTGCAAAGAAAATGGGATAAAAAAAGTAAAGTGGAAATTTCTAGAAGGAATAAAGCCCAGGTAGACTCGATCTAGTTTGAGACTTGGGCTAGAAGGGCGTGACCCTCCTCCATGTGTACCAGGCCCCTAATGGACCCCCTACCCCTCACAAACCTTCATACTTACATGTGTAGCGTGAGTGATGAGAATGACTGTCTTCTGACTCAAGGCCCCCTTGATGCATCGAGTGAACAGATGTTTGGACACTTTGGTGTCTACGGCACTCAAAGGGTCGTCGAGGAGATAGATGTCACGGTCACTGTAGACGGCGCGAGCCAGGTTCACTCGCTGTTTTTGCCCACCACTGTAGAAAAAGACTCGCTGGTCAATAGCAATGGGGTGGGGGGGGGGAGTGTTGCACTTCTAACCAAACGTTATAAAACTATCCCACATTTGGGAGTTGTAGGTAAATTATGATTCATAATTACACACAACTAAACCAAAGATCAATTGTCTACACAAGGGTTGTCCAACCTTTTTTCCCAATGGACCAAATTAGAAATTTAAGTATATTCACCGGGCCACAGAGGTACTTAAATATAATTTTTAAAAGTTCAAAGATATATATAATTACAAACAAAATACTGTATATTAACAGTAAAAAATTAAATTACTTATACAAAATAAAATAAAATCAATGTGATTTGGGGGATTGCCTTCGTTTTACGATATTCTCAATATCTGGTTTTTAAAGTAAATGAAAATATACCTAAAAAATACCCCGTAAAAATAAAATCTGAGTAAGCAGTGGGCCGCAATGCGGCCCGCGGGCTGGACGACCCTGGTCTACACTGATGATTGAAATTGGTATACAAAAGAGGAGGATGTATATGCGTCATTCAGCAGTCAACCCCCTTACGATTAGGAAATGTAATTAGATTAATATGCTTCTATTTAAATATAACTCACAATAATAAATTTATAACTTAAAACATCATTGTGAGTTTAAATGTTTTATTCAGATCATACTAACTAGACTTGGAAAATTATACTAAGAAATTTTCCTAAGTTAATACTCAAGTTTATCTCGAGACCTCTTTCCTCAACAATTGAAATCTTGTCCTTTGTCATAAGCCCCCCCCCCCTTAAAATTTCAAAAACTAGATTTTTTTTTTTTTTTAATTAAGGGGCTATCTGGCGACTGCCGACTAAGGCATAAGTTGCCGTAAACAAACAGCCTAATTAAGGCGACTTTAAAAAATTAAACAGAAAACAATAAAAAGAAATAACAATAACAATAACAAAGCAATAACAAAACAATTACAAAAACAACAACAATTAAATCGGGTTAAATAAAAGGGAGAAGGCCGGCCTCCCCCAAAAAGTCAATAAGTCCACCAGTCAAAGTACACGCACTCGTCCCGAGAACAAGGGACAGGCGGTAGCGACCCCGCCCATCCCGGTACCGGGACAGGTGTCGTGCGCGAAGATCACCCAGACTGGGACAATCGACAAGAATGTGCCGAACAGTCTGGGGAACGACGCAGTCGTTGCAATAGGGCGCAGGCGAGCGCTCCATCAGATAGCGATGCGTCACACGAGTGTGTCCGATTCGGAGACGACAGAAAGCAACCTGAAGCCGCCGCGGCATTGGGGGATAGGTCCATGGGAACAGTCGCGGCGCAATGGCACGCAACTTTAAGTTCCCTTCGACCGTCTCCCATCTTCTTTGCCAAGCAGTCCGAAGAGCTGCCCGTATTCCTGCCATGTAGTCGGTGTGAGGAAGAGCGAAACGCTGGTCCGGTCGCAGAGTCCTCGCGAACTCTTTGGCGCGCTCATTCCCCGCAATTCCTACATGTCCAGGAACCCAGCAGAAGATAATCTCGACATCTGCCCGGCTCGCCAAAACCGTGGCGTCACGGATATCGCGAACCAGGGGATGCGGAGATTCCAATGCCCCGAGAGCACTCAGGGCGCTTTGTGAGTCGCTATAGATCACAATCCGGTCTCCGAACCGGGCACGTCGCGTAATCTCCCGTACCGAGTGGTGTATTGCCACCAGCTCGGCCGTGAAGACAGACGCAGCGCCTGGTAGAGCCCCGCTGACTTCAAACAGAGGGGATACGTCGTGGAAGCCGACCCCCTCTTGGGACTTGGAGCCATCCGTATACACTGGCACGGTACCAGCGTGACACGATGTGTGCTCCAAAAAGGTCGAACGCAATACTCCCGGCGCAGTACAAGCTTTGGGAGCAGAGGCGTGGCGACAAATAGCCAAATGTGGTACCCTCCAGGGTGGCGTCCTGGGCAGAACCAGGGGCGCCACCGGCCCGAGAGCTATATCTACCTCTCGAAGGAGTTTCCTGGCCCTAAACCCAAAGGGCTTAGGGTATGACTGGCGTCTCTCGGCGGCATAGGCACCATCGAGATCAGCTGCGGATGCAGTGAGAGCTGTTGGCGACTGAGGGAGGCGCCGGGCTCGCGCATACAGGCGAGTGATGCACTGCACGCGGCGCAGAGCGAGTGGCATCTACCCAGCATCGACCAACAGGCTCTCAATGGGGGAAGTGCGGAAGGCACCGGTCGCAAGGCGAAGGCCGGTTTGGTGGAATGAATCCACCTTCCGCAATAAACGCTCGGCTGCGGATGCATAAAACTCGCATCCGTAGTCGAGCTTCGAGCGAACAAAGGATCGATAAAAAAGTAAGGCGGTAGCCCTATCAGCGCCCCAAGCGCTGAACGTCACGGAACGGAGAATGTCCATGGCGCGGGTACAACAGACCCTAAGGCTGCGAATATGAGCCTCCCAGGTGAGGCGTCGGTCGAATACAAGACCAAGGAAACGGTGCGACTCAACCACATCCAGGCGTTCCCCATTAAGAAACAAATCTGGGTCAGGGTGAAGCCGTGGATGGCGGCAGAAGTGCACCACCTTAGTCTTGGCCAAAGAAAACCGAAACCTGTGCGCTTCGGCATAGCGAGAGACGCGGTTCAATGCCTGTTGGAGTCGACGCTCCAGAGTTGGCATCTGGGCCGCGCCAAAAGAGATCGAAAGGTCGTCCACGTAGAGCGTAGCGAGAACATCTTCTGGCAGCACCGAGGTGATGCCGTTGATGCTCAAGGCAAAGAGTGTGACACTGAGGACACTTCCTTGCGGGACACCCTCTTCCTGCTCCTTTGGGGCAGAGAGGGCTCCCCCCACCCGTACGCGGAATCGACGATCTCGCAAAAATTCAGATATAAACATTGGGAGGCGTCCCCTCGCCCCCATCGTGTGGAGAGTCTCCATGATACCGTATCGCCATGCGGTATCAGAGGCCTTCTCCAGATCAAAAAACACCGTGGCGTAGTGCTGTCTACGAAGGAAAGCCTCGCAGACGGCATTTTCCAGTCGGAGCAGAGCATCCGACGTGGAGTGGAACTTACGGAAGCCGCACTGTGCAGAAGACAGATGGCCTCCGCTGTCCAGGAAATAGGCTAATCTAACAACATTTACCAATTTCTCCATCAACTTGCACACGCAAGAGGTTAGAGAGATTGGGCGGAAACCGGTCGGAGTAGAGTGATCTCTCCCCGGCTTGCGAAAGGCGAGCACAGTAGCGATTCGCCAGGAGTCTGGGAGAAGACCTTCCACCCAGATCCTGTTGAACAGATCTAACAGAAAGGCCATGCCTCGCTCACCCAGGTGTCGAAGCATGGCGTACGGGACATCGTCCGGACCATGGGCGGTGTCCGCGCACGAAGCGAGAGCGGAACGCAACTCACTCACAGTAAACTTGTCGTTGAAGGGTTCTCCGCCTCTGGAGGTAAAGTCCAGCCGGCGGCCTTCCGCGACATCACGACGTGCATTGAATGCTGGCGGAGCAGCATCACGACTAGAGAATGCAGAGAAAGCGGTCGCTAAGGATTCCGCCACGGACGCGGGGTCCGAGATTGCGGTCCCATTCTCCTGGAGAACGGGAGGGGGGTCCTGCGAGAACTTGCCCCAAATCCTTTTGACTCGCTTCCACACCTCAGCTAAAGGGGTCTTCCCGTTAAGTGAAGACACGTATGCCCGCCAAGAAGAGCGGCGGGCGTGCTTCGAAATATACCGGAACCTAGCCCTAGCCCGACGAAATTCAGCGACAGTGAAATCGTTCGGGCGGCGCTTATAGCGTATGTAGGCATAACGCTTCTGTTTGAGGGCCGTCTCACACTCGGCCGACCACCATGGGAGTGGTCGGCGTGCAAAACAGCCAGACGTCCTAGGAATAGTAGTCAGGCCCACGGCGATAAGGTTGCCGGAGAAGAACTCAACGGCCTCATCTACCGACCTAAACTCCTCGACTGAGATAGAGAATTCAGTCATTTCCTGAAATGCAGGCCACCGCGCCCGTGCCAAGCACCACCGAGGTGGTCTCTCAGGCGGCAGTTGCCCTGAAAATGATATTTGAATGGGAAAGTGATCACTAACATGGAGGTCATCGACCACCCCCCAATCAAAATCAAGCTGTGCATCCGAAGAGCACAAAGATAGGTCAAGGCAAGAAAATGAAGCGGTTCTCGGACAGTGATGCGTAAACTCATCCACGTTTAGGACACCCATCTCAAGCTCTTCGATCAGATCGGCAAGGACTTGTCCCCTGGGATTTATGGTGTAATCTCCCCAGAGAGGATACCTGCCGTTCAGATCTCCAAGCAAGAGATAGGGCCTCGGCAACCGTGCCACGACGCGGCGGAAGTCCCCCGCGTCGAAGTCAGCTGACGGTGGAATGTACGCAGAAATGATAGTATACCTCCTATCCAGGTGCAGCTGCACAGCCACTGCCTGTAAGGAGGTATCTAAAGAGAAAGGAAGAACGGAGACATCATGCCGGGTGTAAACCGCGCATCCCCCAGCCCGGCCGTCCCGCGGTGGTGGGGTTGCAAGACCCTTATACCCCGGGAGGGCAGGCAGTGGGCACGCGCCTAGCATGGTCTCCTGCAAAAAAATAGCTAACGGGGAACGGGACGAGGCGAGCCTCCGCAGCTCCTCCCAGTTGGCCCGGAGTCCACGGCAATTCCATTGAAGGAATATGCCCTCCAGGCCTAGCTCGGCGGAGACGCGGGGGCCCTCCTCGAATTGAAGACCCTCACGGGAATGGCCGTACGCTTCCCGGGGGCAGAACCCCGGGCGCAGTTGGCCGGACAAGGCGCAGTTGGCCGGACAAAGCGCTGGAGGCGCTGTCGCCTTCGAGGACTTATTGGGGGAGGTTGACCTCGCCATGCGAGTCTTTTCCTCCCTCCGCCTCGAAACCTTAGGCGGGCGCTGCGGCTTCGGAGGCGGGGGGCCCTCTTTTCGAGGAACCACCGTCTCCGAGCCACTCGCTCCACCTCGTGGCGTGGGCGAAGGAGCCGAAGCTCCTTTGTTGCTGTCCTCCTTTCGGGGGACAGCTTTAGGAACCCCCGAAGATGGCCTAGCGACCATCTTCAGGGGTGTTGCCTCCTGTGAGTCTAACGACTCTGTGGAGGCGCGTGGCCGTTTCGCCTTACGGGAAACGGTCACGCTGGGGGAAGAGGGGGGAAGCCCTGGTTTTAGCCGGGGCTGGGTTTGAACCCTTTTTGCCGCCAGCTCTACCAGGGGAGCGCCCGGGTGTAGTAGAGCCCGCAGAAGGGCTCCGAATGGGCGCGGAAACAACCGTGCTCGTTGGCCTGGATGGGCCAGGAGCAGAGGGTGCCTTTCGAACTACTGAGGCATATGACGTCCCAGGCAGAGCTGGGCGCGCCAGGACCAAGTCCTTAGCCTCGCGGAATGAGAGTCTATCCTGGGCCTGAACGGCCAGGATTTCTTTCTCCAGGAGATATGCACCACATTGCTTCGAAGAAGCAGGGTGCGGCTCTCCGCAATTGACACACTTGGCCACACACGATTTGGACTTATCGTGTGCGACCTTGGAGCAATTTACACAGACTTCGGGTGACCCCGACTTTGCACGTCTACATGAGCGATTCGTATGGCCGAAGCGGTGACAGTAATAGCACCGCCGCGGCAGTGGCACGAATGCCTTCACGCGGTAGCGGTACCAACCGGCACGCACTGACTCAGGGAGCTTGTCACAGTCGAACGTGACGAAGAGTGTAGGGGTGGGTCTCGAAGCCCCTCCCTGTTTTCTCATCACACGTTCGACCTTGACCGCCCCATGGTCGGCCAGCTCTAGGGTGATGTCCTCAATGGAGTAGTCAACGAGTTCCCTCGCATAAACTACTCCTTTCACAAAGTTCATGGTAGAGTGCGGCGTCACACTCACCGGGGTGCCATGAAGTGTCCGAAGAGCACTTATCTTGGCCGCCTCGGCGGGATTCGCCGCATTCGCCAGAAGGCTGCCGTCCGAGAAACGGGTCACCTTCGGCTCTCTACCAATTGCACTAGCTAATCCTCTCCTCTGATGGATCATGTTGCCCTTAGACAACATGGTGCCATCAGTGGAGCGAATAACGAGGAAGCGTTTGAAGCCAGCGGGCTCGAAAACGCCAGGTAACCTCTGAATGAGGGGCCCCGATGTCATCGAGGCTCCGCCCTGTGCATTCTTCGTCTTAGTCTTGGTCAGGAGCTCCGCACACGAGGGGGTAGAGGGGCCGGATTTGCCGATCTTGGCTTGGTCGCCTACCAAAGTGGCAGTAGACCCATCCGTCCCCGCAGCCCCCGCGGATGGAGAGGAGCCCCGAGTCTTTTTCGTCTTTCTTGTCTTTTTCTTCTTTTTAGGAGAGGAGGGCGGGGAATGAACCCGCTTCTCACCCCCGCCGGTAGAAGCCCCCAGGCCAGATGGACCGGCCTCAGCCAGGTCCTTCTCTGAAATGGAGAAGGTCCCGGTGAGCGCAGGGGATTCATCCGGAGGAGATCCCTCCCCTCCTTGTCCTGCCTGCGAATCCACAGCCGTTTGATGAGGACCTTGCATAGGGGCGGATTCGGGTTCGGTGCTTGGCGCCAAGCCCGGATTCCCCCCCATGGAAGGCCCTACCGTCTGAGGCTGGTTTTCCTCAAGGACCATGTCTATCACAGGAGGGGCCTCCAGTTGGCCATCCCCTCCCAGGACATCGCAGGTCCCCTTGGCAGCGTCATAAGTCTTTAGTGGGGAGGCACAGGCCTTGACCCCGGCAAGGTTAAATATTTTTGCCAGCAGGTCTTTTGAGGGAAGCGACCGAAGGGGCCTGGCTTCCCTCTCCCCCCTAAGGGGGTTTGCCCTACCGAGCCGCTTGTACGAGGGGCGGTCGGCAATGGGCTGCCTGCTGGCTTTCTTGGCAGTCCCCTTAGAAAGCATAGGAGGGACTGCCGCTGGAGATAGGGAGGTGCCCGAAAGCACCTCCAGAGAAGGGGGTGAGGGGGAGTCCCCTGCACCCGTAGGCGTAGGAGAGGATAGGAGAGGAGTAAGCCTCCTCTCCGGTTAAAGAGGTATGGAGGGTCCCCTGCGCAAGCACAGGGGGGGAAACCTCCATCTTTTCTGTGGAGCTGCACGAGAGCGGTTCCGTTCTTGTTATAGGGGGAATTAAGGGGAGATGTTTTTTTGTTTCATCATTGGGCATGGTGACCCTCTTTGTTTTACGGGACGCAATCGCTCACCACCTCTTGCAGTAGCCCGCACTGCAAGAGGTGCTTACAGGCCCGGCAGAGCCAGGCGCCGCCATTTGGCATGGCGGCTCCACCTTGAACACGGCGTAAAACGGATAGATTTTGAAGACGAGAGGAAAAGGGATGTGAGGAAGGTATGGTTGGGGATGAAGCAGGTTGTTAAAAGCCAACCACCCCAGACCGGAGCTCAGGGGTTAGGGGACATTGTCCCCTCCCCCCTCAGCCCCGATCCGGGACGATTGGCTGAGAAGAAGGTCAGCTTCTACCCTGTGAAATTAGAGGCTGACCAGAGAAAGTTGTGGGAGAGGTTGTATGAAAAGCGACGAGGTAGGATAGGAATACAGGCTATCTGAAGGAAGGAAGAGAGGCTAAGCTGGGGCCGGACGGGGCGCTGGATCCCGTCAGCACGGCGGCCAGGATGGCAAATCGCCGCGCCCCTTACGGGGTCAAAAACTAGAACTAAGAAATCATTCCAGTAATAAAAAAAAAAAAACTTTAAAATAAGCCAGAATATCTGACATGATATTCAGTTTACCTTAGGAATGTTATTGATGACTGTCAAAGGAACTAGATTTATGGCTAGTTGCTTAATTTTGTTAAAATCATCAAGTTAACTGTAACCATAAAATCATATGATGCCTGGATCTACGATACTTTGCCCTCTCACTTGAGAGAGACGCCCATGAATGGTGCTAAGGGAGGTTGAACAGTCTCGCTAAGTTCTTGAAGGATCAAGAAGAAACTATTCCAAGTGGAGTGATTATCATGATCATGACAATATCAAATAACCCCCCCCCCCCATCCTGTGGCAGGTCCATTTTTGTTTGCCTCAGCTCACCAGTGCCCAATCTAATGCCCGCCTTTTGTTTCAGGTTTTGGTGAAGGAGGGAGGACAGAGCTGCCTGGAAGCAGTGTGGGTCCCCCGTCTTTTGCTGAGGTCTGACGTTTCTTCCTCCCCCCACAGGCGAAATATATAAGTACAGGTTGATGAGCGATTGGAAACGGCCAATAGTGAATGCACGAAGGAAGTTCAGCTGGACTTAAAGCCAGGTACGGTATGAGTGAGTGAGGAAGGGAGGGGAGAAACGTAACACCTTGAAAACAGCAACAGGGGAGTAATTATGTTTCCCTTTTTTTTTTAGCTCCTTTGGTCCCGCTGCTCTTGTCCGTGAGTGAGGTGAGGGAAGAAGTCGCGCACTAAGCCATCACTGTGGGGCACAATTAATGGCCACAGCCAACTGTCCCCTTGGTCCCCCTTGAGAGAGATAGACCGACCGCTCGAGTGCACTTTCTTCCCCGCCCCACGCTCAGGGAGAGCGAGTGAACTGTCCCATAACGTGCAAAAACGCCCCGGGGCAACCTTTAATAACCATTAAATTAACTGAGCCGGCTCAATTGGGGGTTTTGTGATGGCCACGAGTATTGGAGAGAGAGAGGTGGAGAAAAACATTGGTGCTTTCGCAAACCAGTTGTTTGGTAATTGTTTATATTTATGGTGTTGCGTCTATATTGACCTGTATACATTTTGTGTTGCGCATATTGAGGGAGGTTGAAGTGGGAGCACCTATTTGTATATATTTTTTGTTGTACGTTTTTCTTATATATTTACAATGTTAGGTAATTAATTGTATTGGGTGGTGGATAAGTTTATGTTATTTTAATAAAAGGAAATAGGTATCTGTGTATTTTGTCTCCTACCGATCTGACAGGCATATCACGAGTGAGTGAGTGGACCTTGTGGCGGGTGGTTTCCGGGACCAGCCGCTACAACCCCTCCCTGAAAAATCGAATAAACCTTACCTGAGGTTGATGCCCCGATCACCAATCTCCGTGAGGTCCCCACTGATCAGTTGATCAATGTCAGACTGGAGAGAGCAGGCATCGATTACCATGTTGTAGCGATCCTCTTCAAACGGGTTCCCCGTCAATATGTTCTCCCTCAGAGTGGCGTTGTAAATCCAAGCCTGCTGAGTTACGATGGCAAGACGACCATTCACCTGCAACTGGCCGTAGCAGAGCTGCATCTGAAAACCACCCCACACACTGAGCAAACCATTGCGAAACCACAAGTGAACTGCGGCAGGAGTAGAAGCTTAGAAGGTAAATAGATGGTGAAAAGGTAAGCAGGTTAAGATACGATCCATCAACACTCATGTACATGAAACTTGAAAAAACAACAGGACGAGCGAGAAAAATGTCTTTACTCACGTCCCCACAAATGGCTGCAACGAGTGAACTCTTGCCTGAACCCACGCTGCCGCACACTCCGATGAGTTTCTTGTGCTCCACCGACAAGTTGACGCCAAACAGCGTCTTAGATACCTTCATATTTCCGGTCTCCGATACAACTTCTCGGAAAGGTGACGAAGGAGTACTGCCACTCTCAGCATCTTTAGCCATGGGCCCGTCGGAAGAGGGCGGCTGGAGGTCGTTGGAAGACGGGAAGGAATTTATCTTCCGCTGTGAGAGTCTTTTCCCGTTTGCCTCCGCCTCGGAAGCGGCACTGAGGAGAGCTCCATTTATGCCTTCTTCCGAACTCTTCTTTTTCTTCATTTTCTTTGATTTCAATTCTGAGTGAGTTTGAAACCGACAAAATTAAGGGCGTAAGCGCTAGGAGTCTCTCCGATCGTTCATTTCTCCCATTATACCAATAAAAAACTCATGACTCGTCGACAAACAACTTGTGCCCAAATCTTGGGTACCTTGAACTTCTGCCGACTTTTCTTTGAGGTTGATGCTGTGGATCTCCCAAGCAAACGTGGCTCCTTTGATTACGATGGCCAGGTTATTATTCATGAGGCCGCTACTTTGTTTTTGGTGTTCTGGCAGAGAAAGCAACTTCTGCAATCAACATGAAACTAATGAAGGATGGCGTTCGCCAATTATCAAGGCCAATTTTTATTTGCTCAACGCATGGAACTGACAAAAGATGTTTTTTTTTTTTAATTTATTGATACGTTAGGAGGAAAGAGAAAATGTCTCAAATGTGGAACTTCAAATATGCTCACAGGCTGTCCATCCTCTTGAGTAAATGACAAAGAAAGCCTCGCATAAAACTACCTTAAGCAGTCCAAGATTTAAACTAGAATGGCAGCAGAAAAATTGCCTGGACAAAACAAAAGAGGCATTGGCAAAATTGTTATTATTATTACATGACTGATGACAGATTATTATTACGTGGCTAATGACACGAAAATGAGTATTATTAAGAGGCTGATGGCACTAAGATTATTATTATTAAGTGGCCGATGACACTAAAATAATAATTATTTTTCCGTGACTGATGAAGTTGGGAAAAATATTAAAAGATTATCTAACAGGTAGGGTTGATTCAAAAACCATGTATAAGAGCTGACCTGGATTCTCGACCTTAGCAGAGTGGATAGGGCGTTGGACACCCAACGGTAATATATCGGGTTCAATTCCAGCCAAACCGAACAATTTTAGCACGTGTAGGGAGCTAGCCGTACATTGGCGTTTCTTATAAGGGAAATTGCTTTGACTGTCGATTGATACATATAAGCGTCTATTGTTGGAGGTGCTAATACTATCGTGTGGGCGCAGTCAGCTCGATCTAAACACATAACCAATCACAACACCCCCACCCCCACTATGCCGAAGTGATTCATATCCATATACCCATGAGGTGGAGAGAATGGAACTCCCATGGGCCACGGAGGCTAGCTGGCGCGTCACAACGGAGTACTACCGCTCCCCACCCAAAACCAGGACCGGCCACTGGCGACCATGCTCTAAATGCTATTGTCATTATCCGGAAAGGTGGTTTATCCGGAAGGGTGGTTGGTGTCGTGCCCCATGAATAAGTGACGGGTGGCGCCACCATCAACTGACCTGAATTCGAGCGAGAGATATCTTGGCTTCGGCGATCGATCGGACGGTATAAGGAAGAACGCCGACAGTAAACTGCAGCGCGTTGAAAACGGAGAATATAGTGAACGCATCCGCGGAACTAAGAGGGTGGCCTGAGGAGGAAAAAGTTATTTTTTAAGGAGTCTCCCCTGGCAATTACTATCATGAGCATAAGCCAAAATTAATGTTTAATTATTCTTAGGCTATATTAAAAACCATGCCAAGAAATAAATGAGAAAAAAAAACAAAACAAACCCAAATGAAACTAAATAAATAAGACAAAAATAAAAAGGGAAGTTATGATCAAGGGCGGGAGGGAGCCCCCCCTCCCTCCCTCTGGCGCCCTCCAGGCGTGCACTCAACACCCGAAAAAGCTAAATACAATGGAAGAAACCAGCCTCCTCCAAAATCTCATTATTTGAGTGGGGGTGTATAAGGAAGAACGCCGACAGTAAACTGCAGCGCGTTGAAAACGGAGAATATAGTGAACGCATCCGCGGAACTAAGAGGGTGGCCTGAGGGGGAAAAAGTTATTTTTTAAGGAGTCTCCCCTGGCAATTACTATCATGAGCATAAGCCAAAATTAATGTTTAATTATTCTTAGGCTATATTCAAAACCATGCCAAGAAATAAATGAGAAAAAAAAACAAAACAAACCCAAATGAAACTAAATAAATAAGACAAAAATAAAAAGGGAAGTTATGATCAAGGGCGGGAGGGAGCCCCCCCTCCCTCCCTCTGGCGCCCTCCAGGCGTGCACTCAACACCCGAAAAAGCTAAATACAATGGAAGAAACCAGCCTCCTCCAAAATCTCATTATTTGAGTGGGGGTGTACACGAACTCGTTCCGAGTACAAGGGACGATGGGCAGCAACGGAGATAACGGAGTCTTACCGTTAAACGTACCCCAAAGGAGATAGCCTAAACATACCCCAATCACCGCTAAACGTATCCCGTGGGAGAGAGATGGCACAGTCTTACCACTAAACTTCCCGGTCTCGTGCTGTTCAAATACGCTCCGATCCAGAGAACCTCATCAGGTGGACGATCCTCTTCCACCCCGAGCCCATTTGACGAGTGGCGGGAAGGTCGCCATAAGAATGATTTTGGCCCAATATGAGGTCACATTACCCCCCCAAAAATAAACAATACACAAACCCAAACCGAAACAAAACAACAAGACGAAAAAGGAAGCACCCTCCGGCGTCGAGGCGAGGCCCGCATACCCCCTGCACCGAATAATGAGACCAGCACACACAAAAAAGAGAGTAATAAAATAGAGGGGCCAGCCTTCAAGAATTCAGAATCCAATAGTCTGTGTGCACTAACTCGTCCAGAGTACAAGGAAGTAGCGCTATCGACAACGCTCGTCCCGGTACCGGGATAGCTAATATCTGCGAAAATCCCCCGGACTAGGAGATGCAACAAGACTGTGCGGAATAGTCAGGGAGACAACGCAGTCGTCGCAATAAGGTGCGCTTCGGCATGACGAGATGCGGTTCAATGCCTGTTGGAGTCGAGGATATAAAGTTTATAAAGTTAACATCTGAGGAGCATCAGAGATCGAATAATGCGCGAAGATCCTCCAGACTGGGACATCCGTGGCGTGACGAATATCGCAACCAGGGTATGCGGAGATTTATGATTCGCTATAAATCCCAAACCGGTCTCTGAACCGGGCACGTGGCATTATCTCCCGTACCGAGCGGTGTATTGCATCAGCTTGGCCGTGAAGACAGACGCAACGCCCTGCTGACTTCAAACAGAGGGAACACGGCGTGGAAACCGACTCCCCCCTCCCACAGCCTTGGGACTTGGGAGCGTTCCATATACATTGACACGGTTCTAGCCTGACACGAAGCGTGCTCCAAAAAGGCCGAACCCAATACTCCTGTAGAAGCTTTCAGAGCAGAAGCGTGAAACAAATAGGCAAAGGTGGTACACTCCAGGATGGCCTTCTGGGCAGAACCAGGGGCGCCAACGGCCCGAGAGGTATACCGAGGTCTTGAAGGAGTTTCCTAGCCCTAAATCCAAAGGGCTTAGGGTATGTTTGGCGTCTCTCGGCGGCATAGGAACCGTCGAGATCAGCTGCGGATGCACTGAGATCTGTTGGTGACTGAGAGAGCGCCGGGCCCGGGCGTACAGGCAAATAATGCATTGTGTACGACACAGAGAGAGTGGCATCTCCCAAGTATCGACAAGTAGTCTCTCAATAAGGGAAGTGCGGAAGGCACCGGTCGCCAGGCGAAGGCCGGTGTGATGGATCGAGTCCACCTTCTGCAATACACGGTCGGCTGCGGATGCATAAAACTCGCATCCGTAGTCGAGCTTCGAACGAACAAAGGATCGATAAAAAAGTAAGGCAGTAGCCCTATCAGCGCCCCAAGCGCTGAACGTCACAGAACGAAGAATATCCATGGCGCAGATACAAGAGACCCTAAAGGCTGCGAATATGAGCCTCTCAGGTGAGGCGTCAGTCAAATACAAGACCAAGGAAACGGTGCGAGGCCGCCACTTCCAGGCGAGCCCCATTTAGAAACAAGTCTGGGTCAGGGTGGAGCCGTGGATAGCGGCAAAAGTGCACCATCTCGGCTGGAGAAAGTGTAAAAAGCGGTGGCAAAAAATCAGCCACGGACGCTGGGTCTGAGATGGCGGCCCCGGTCTCCTGGAGAACGGGGGACGGGTGACAGACCTGGAAGAACTTGACCCTAATTTTTTTCATTCGCTTCCACACCTTCGCAAGAAGATTCTTTCATGTTAAGTGAGTGGAATCGTTCGGGCGTCGCTTATAGCGCATGTAGGCATATCGCTTCTATTGAGGACCCACCTCACACTCGGTCGACCACCAAGGAATGGGACATAGAAATCAGTCATCTACTGAAATGAGAACAACCGTGGTGATTTTTCAGGCGGCAGTGGCTCAGAAAATGATAGTTGAATCGGAAAGTGGTAACTACAATGAAGGTCATCAACCACCTACCCCCCCACCCAAAATCAGGCTGTGCATCCGGGGAGAAAAGAAAATAACGTGGTTCTCGATCAGTGATGCGTAAATTTATCCACATTTCGAATAACTATTTTTCCAGTTCGTCGATCAGGTCAGCGAGGACCTAAACCCTGGGATTGGATTAATCTTGTAGTCCCACAGTGGGGTTGCATAGTTTAAATTCGATGAGAAAAAGGCTCGGCAACCGAGCTATGAGGCGGCCTAAGTCTCTCGCGTCGAAGTCGGCTGACGATGGAATACACGCTGACAACAGTATACGTCCTATTCGGGTGTAGCTGCACTGCCACTGCCTGGAAGGAGGTATTGAGAGCGAATAGAAGAACGGAGACGTTATGCCGGGTGTAAATCGCCCATCCTCTTGCCTGACCCCAATCCCATGGTTTGTGAGGTTGCAAAACCCTGATATTCCGTTAAGGTGAAAAGGGGGCAGGGGACAATCTTCAATGTGAAAACCCTCATAGGAATAGCAGTACACTTCCTGAAGGCAGAATTGCAGGAGCTGCTGGCCGTCGAAAGTGCAGTCGATTTCGAGTAATTGTCGGGAGAGTTGGGCTCGCCTTTAGCGGGCGAGGCGGGGGGCCCTCTTTTAGGAGGTCCCTGCTGTGCTGTGCTCCTTTAGAGGGACAGCCTTAGAAACGCCGAAGACCGTCTCTCCAAGACGCTGGGCAACCCCTCGATGCGGGTCCCCGACATCACCGAGGCTCCATTTAATCTCTTTGTCATTGCGTGGGTCTCGCTGCCAGACCTTTCAGTGGTGAGCGAAAGAACAGGGGACCCTTCCTTCACCAGAAGAACAACCCTTGGTCTTCTTTGTTTTCTTGCCCTTCTCTTTGGAGAGTAGGGCGGAGAGTGAGCCCTCTTTTCTAACCCACTGGCCTTGTGGTCTGACGGGCCAACCTTAGCCATGTCCTTCTACGAAATGGAGAACATGTTGGACGGAAAGGAGGCACTAACCCTCGGAAGAAGTCCCACCTCTAATCCGAGTTCTCAGAGGCCGGTGCCACCTCGTGAGAATCTTGCACGGGGGTGGATTTGGGGTTATCCCCCACTGAGTCTTCGTCCGCCATATTCGAAGACTGCCTTATGTGGCAGGAGAACCTCGGTGGCTATTCCAACTTTAGGGGGGGAAGAGGCTCCAAGTGGCCATCCCTCCCAAGGTATCATGGATCCCAATCTTGAACTCTCCAGGCCTAGTGCCTGAAACAAAGGGATTGACCTTGTCAAACCGCTCCCTGTGTCAATTTTGGGCTGCCTGCTTGCTGTTTTCTTGGCGGCCCCTCTGAGAAAGTTTTTTTTTCATTTTGGGAGCTCATCTGGCGACTGCTTACTTGGGCATAAGTCGCCGGAAGAGCTAAAAAATAACAAGAAAACAAAGCAAAAAGGGAAGAAGGAAGCGCGCTCTGGCGTAGCAACATGCGACATACTAAAAACGACAACAGAAGTCAAACAAAAGAGAGGAGCCCAGCCTCCTCCAAAAAGTTGTATAGTCCACAGGTCTGTGTGGACAAACCAGTCCCGAGTACAAGGGACAAGCGGTAGCGGTCCCGCTCGTCCCGGTCCCGAGTACAAAGGACAAGCGGTAGCAACCCCGCTCGCCCCGGTCCCGAGGCAGGTAACTTGCGCGAAGATCACTCAGACTGGGACAATCAACAAGAATGTGCCGAACAATCCGGGGGACGACGCAGTCATCGCAATAAGGCGCAGGCAAGCGTTCCATCAAATGGCGGTGCGTCCTGCGAGTGTGTCCAATTCGGAGACGACAGAAAGCAGCCTGAAGCGATCACAACATTGGTGGGAGGTCGATGGGAACAGTCGCTGCGAAATAGCACGTAACTTTAAGTTTCCCCTCGACAGTCTCCCATCTTCTTTGCCAAGCCGCCCGAAGGGCAGCCCGTGTCATGTAATCGGTGTGAGGAAGAGCGAAACGCAGGTCTGGTCGCCCAGTCCTCGCGGACTCTTTGGCGCGCTCATTCCCGATAATTCCTACATGTCCAGGAACCCAGCAGAAGATAATCTCGATATCCGCTCGGCTCGCCAAAAGCTCCCTGAGAAAGGGAAAGAGGTGCCGAGGTTGGTACTAAAGTGGAGTCGTCCGAAAGCGACTCACTTGTAGAAAGTTGGAGGGGCCCATGTGAAAGTACTGAGAAAGCACCTCTTCAGAGGTGGAGCTGCCCGAGGGAGGGGGGGGGGGTGCTCCATCCAAAGTTGCCAAAGGGGCAAGCTCCTTTGCTGCACCTATATGGTAGGAGGGAAGCCCCTCCACCGGTCAGAGTGGTGCTGTCGACTTCTTGGCCTACCACAACACTCCAGCTGGGCGAGGTTTTACAAATACGTAGTCAGAAACTTTGAAAGATTTACCAATTTACGAAAGACTCCGTAAACTTGCGACCACTAGAAGAGAAAAGGGGGGGGGGGAGCTATATCCTGCGTGTTGAGCCGCTCCTGCCTATCACATCTTGAGTTTACGGAATTTTCAGGGATCGACCCTGGGTGCGATAATGGTTGGTGTTCGCGCCTGTGCAGTGACGCACACCGACCATAAGTTGGCCAGTGGACCAGTCTCTTCCTAAAGCCCGCAACTCCCAATTGAACAGCTAGAGGGAAGGTGACAGGGGGGGGGGGATTTTTTCAATAGGTCGTATTAATTCGTCGACAGGACGGCCAAGATCTGAATCTGTTGTGGCAGACCCAAAGACGGGACCCTAGACTCTTAGTTGGCCTGGCAGCTTACCTGGGAGTAAAGCCCACCTGCCATAAGCAGTACATCCTTATGCACCGTAGAGCGGCTACTGGAAGGGGGTCAGTCCATTACACGCAGAGAAGTGCTTATTGGAGCAAAACCGCCCTTCCCCCATTAATCGCGCACCAAGGCCCATGAACCGTCAAATCCCGGTCTCTTGCGATCTGCATGCGTTAAAAGACATTGTTTATTGACGGCATGAGGTAGCTGGTCAGGTCCTTACGCCTAGACAGATGGTTTAGGGAATAGTTGTAGAAAAAAAGAAATGATGAGAGGAAAAGAGGAGAAAGCACAAATTCACACGGCTCTATCAGAGCGTTCAAATCATACAGTTACGGGCCTTTATTAATTTTCACTTAGGCCGGGAGGAAGTGGGTTCCTCCAGGTACCAAGGGTAAAGTTTACACAGGGTACCTTACTACGGGGAGGAAAAGGAGACACTAAGCTGGGACCGGACGGGCGCCGAGTCCCGTCAGTATAGCGGCTAGGAAAACATCGCCGTGCCCCTTACGGGGTACTGCAAGCAAGTACAATCGCGCGTCCCGGGGATATTCAGTTGAGACCTCTCGGCAATAGGGCTAAATCCAACCAGCAACCCTACTATACTCCTGAGAGCACACCCACATCAGATTATTTGAGTAAATAGACCGTCCACAACTCAGCAAAGCGATGTAAGGTTCATCAGCGAGTCTCAGCTAAAGTACTTACGCACACATCAACCTCCTCAAAATGTTATCACTTCAGATAATACAGAACAAAGCCCCCTAAAATAACGAAAATAGAGGGAGAGGTGACGCCCCCTTGTCGCGGGAAGAGAGCTTGTGTGGACCCTTGACTTTTCGAGCTATGTCGGCGGGGGTACCTCTTCTGGGTACCCCTGGTAGGGCCTCCCTTGTCGATTTGGTCGGAAACGAGGTTCCAGACTAAGTGTGTCATTCCTTCCTTTTTCTACTCTATCCCTCTCCTTTTTTTACTTTTATGCTATCTCCCACTCATACAAAAAAAAAAAAAAAAAAAAAGCCTACTCCTATCATGTCACTCTTTCTCTTTCTTCCTCTATCTACCTATAAGGACCTGGCAGCTACCTCATGCGTCAGAAGAGAGGCTTTGGAACCTCTATAAACAACGCCAATCGACGCTCACTGGTTGCGAGAGACTAGGACTAGAGGTGTCCTAGGCGTTGGGGCACGATGAATGGGATGAGGGTAGTGCCTCGTTAACCCCTTCCCTGGCGCGTAATTATTGACCGTTCCCAGTGACCGTTGACGGGTGCTTATGGTAGCATTGGTCCGAGGTGACGGCCCTTTGTTCCCATGTTGGTTGCCAGGTCAATAAAAAGCCTTGGGTCGAGTTCCTTGGTGTGGCGGGATATCCATTGAACGCTACTCCGAGATCCTGACCGTTGTGAAGGGAACTAGTAGGAGTTTAGTACGGGGCGTGCTTCGTTGTTGTTCACCTGGTGAGAAATCGATGGCCCCTTCGGGGACCGTCAGTGCTGCTTGGTTGGGAGCCACGGCACGCCGAGGTTTGACGACTCGGTCGGACGAACAGCAGCACATGGAGCGTGCCTTCTGAAAGATCCGAAACCTCTCCGATCGATAGGCGGGAGCGACTCACGCTGGGAGAACTCACCAACCCCCCTTTTTTATCATTGATTGGTCACGAGTTTTCAGAGAGAGAGAAAGCGCTCAAAATGACAGGCAAAAAAGGACCCGTTCGTCTCAAACACAACTGTGCAATATGCCAGTTAGAAAAGTGGTGCGTTGACTTTCCGGAGGGCTGCTACTCAAAATGCAGCCCTGAAAGTATCTGCACTACTTGCATATTGACGCGAGAGGTGGAAAAATTAAAAGACCTCTATAGAGCCTCAGAGGAGAGAGCTAAGGTCCTTGAGGGAAAGTTGGAGAAGCTCGAAGCCCTTAACGTAGCTCAGGTTCGATGCCTAGAAGAGGCGCCGCCCACTGACGTTTCGGAATCCCCTGGTAATGAAGCGGACATTCCGGCATCATATGAGGCTAAGCCAGCTGAGGCGAGAGAAAAGGAGAAAAAGAAGAAAGGAGAAAAAGAAGAAAGGAGAAACGAAGAAAAAAAAGAAAAAGAAGATAGTTGAAACAAGAGTAGAACCCAAAATAGAAGAAAAACAGATAAAGAAGAAGAAAAAGAAAGATAAGAATGTGGAGAGAAAAGAGGAAAAGGGGAGGCCTCTTCCACAAGGGAAGACCCCGTCTTCAGAGACCAAGTGTCCGAAGGTCACCCTCATTGGTGACTCGCAAACACGGGATCTGCAGCCCGCCTTCGCACTAGCGTGAAGGTAAGCTGCCTGTCAGGACGGGGTAACCACACCATCAGAGTAGAGGCAGAGAAAGCTCAGATTTCTGAGAATTCTGTTATTGCTCTGATGGTGAGCGGCAACGACCTCTACCTCAGAGGGGGTAAGGTTGGCCTCAGTGGTAAGACCATCCAAACAGTGATGGGAGCCGTGGACGACATAGGGCTTAAAACCCGCAAACGTGTGGTGGTTGGGATGCTTCCGAGAAGAGGTCCATCCCGAACCGCTCACGAAAGAAACGTCGCAGTGAACAAAAGGTTGGCGGATCTCTGCACGGCAGAAGGAGTCTTCTTCGTGGACCCCTATCGTACCTTTATCGGTAGAGGCGACCTCTACCAAAGGGACGGGGTACATCTCTCCTTTAAAGGGAAGGCCTTTTTCGCCAATCTAATTCAAGATGTCGTGGAACGCACCCAAAGGAGCGTTTGAAACAGAGCGAAAGCGGACGTGCGCCAGCATGCCCGTGTCACTCCTGGAACGACCTTCTCGGAGGTCGTCAAAAAGGGTGTGACCACGAAAACAGAGAAGCCGGGAAACGGAAGAGCGTAGGGAGTCCTACACTAGGGGACTCCCTCAAAGTTCTTCTGTTCAATGCGAGGTCAATCAGGAATAAGTTTCTTGAGCTCCGTGGCCTCGTAGTAACAGAGGAACCTGAGATGGTGGCCATAACGGAGTCGTGGATAAAAACCTCAAGCCGAGATTTTGAAGGTGAATTCACGATTCCCGGTTACCAGCTCTTCCTGAAAGATAGGCCAGACAGAGAGGGTGGCGGTGTGATGTTGTATGTCAAGGATACTCTCAACTCGACGGATTGCAACATCATATCCGACCATGAACTACTAGGTGTTGACCTAGAGATAGGTCCTGCCAAATACAGGACCCTGGTGCTTTATAGACCTCCTGCCCAACTCGTTGAAAAGGACAGAGATCTGTACCAGCTACTAGGAGAACTTGTCGAAGACAGAGTGTGTATCGTCATGGGTGATTTCAACACACAAGTTGACTGGGAAACCAGAGAACCCTGTGGCGAGAACGCACTACTCCTGGAGTTCACGAACAACGAGTTCCTCACTCAATGGGTGAGAGAGCCAACGAGAGGAGACAATATCCTCGACTTGGTTTTCACCTCTGAGGATGACATCGTTGAGGACCTCTCTGTTGGCGAAGAGCTCGGTGGCAGTGACCACCGACTAATTAGATTTGTAGTCAAAGTCCCCAAGGCAGAGCCTGCAACTAGTAAATCAAGGAAACTGGATTTGAGAAGAGCAGACTTTGCAGGTCTACGCGCGGGACTGACTGACGCGAGGCTAGAAGAGTGCGAAGCTGTTGAAGACTCTTGGAACAGTTTCAAAACCACATTCATGAGTCTTCAATCGCGTTTTATTCCTCTGAAATGCCCCCGTCGGTCTTCTATTCAACCAAAGTGGTTTAATCGAGAAATCGGGCAACTGCTTAGGGAGAAGAGAAATGTGTACCGGCAATCGAAGATCTCGGGTGACTTTGACGAATACCGGAGGCTAGCCAGGAGAGTGAAGTCCAGTATAAGGGCGGCTAAGCGGTCTGAGGAACTCCGAGTGGCGAGACTCTGTAAAGAGAATCCCAAGGAGTTTTTTGGATATGTGAACAGCCGTAAACCAATCCGTCGAACGATTGGCCCTTTGAGGAATGAGGAGGGGACATTAAAGCATTCAGATGCAGAAAATGCTAACCTCCTCAACGACTACTTCTCTTCAGTGTTTACTGAAGAGTGTGGTCCCATTCCCCAGCCCACGGATTCCTACTCGGGGGAAAAGCTGGAGGCAATGGACTTCACCGAAGGAGAAATAAAGAAAAAGATCGCTGACCTAAAGACGAATAAGTCTCCTGGACCGGACGGGTTTCTACCTAAAGTGTTGAAGGAAGTGTGCGATGAAGTATCACGACATCTGTGCGCTATCTTTAACATGTCAATCCGGACCAAATGCGTTCCTAGAGACTGGCGTGAGGCGGAAGTGACTCCTATCTTCAAGAAAGGAGACCGTAACCAACCGTCGAACTACCGACCTATCAGTCTGACTTCGATAGTCGGTAAACTCATGGAAAGCATCATGGTGGACAAAGTGACGTCGTATTTAGAGTCAAACTTGCTACTGAGGAGTTCCCAGCACGGCTTACCAGGCAACGGTCATGCCTGACGAACCTTGTAGAATTCTTCCACTTCGTTTTCAGTGAGCACGATCGGGACAAGGCGGTGGATGTGGTCTACCTAGACTTTCAGAAAGCCTTTGATAAGGTACCACACCGCCGCCTTCTCCGGAAAGTGCGAGCGCTAGGCATAGACGGAAAGGTAGCCGGCTGGATCGAGAACTGGCTAAGTGGCAGACGGCAACGGGTGGTGGTGAATGGACAGTCTTCTAAGTGGGTGCCCGTTACTAGCGGGGTGCCTCAAGATTCTGTCCTGGGACCACTACTATTCATCATCTACGTCAACGACATGGACGGTGACATGGTTGCGAAGATTTCCAAATTTGCCGACGATACCAAGCTTGGTATGAACGTTGCAAAGGATGGAAATACTGCCCGCCTGCAGGAAGATCTTGGGAAGATTGGGGAGTGGTCGGACACGTGGCAAATGCCTTTTAACGTGGGGAAATGCAAAGTGATGCATATCGGCCACAGAAACCCCCAATCTCAGTATATCCTTAAGGGCACTGCTATGGAATCCACCGACACTGAGAAGGACTTGGGTGTAACAATCACTAGTGACCTCAAGTTCTCGAAACAGTGCATTGAGGCGGAGAAAAAGGCCCAAAGGATGCTAGGCTATATTAAGCGCCAGTTTGGTTATCGGAACCAGGATATTGTACTGTGCCTGTACAACTCACTTGTCCGACCGCACCTGGAGTATGCCGTACAATTTTGGAGTCCTTCATTGCGAAAGGACATCGCGAGATTGGAACGCGTACAAGTCAGGGCAACCAAGCTGATTCCCTCTATCCGACATAAAATTATGAGGATAGACTAAGGGAATTAGATCTGTTCTCGCTGGAAACCCGTAGACTGCGTGGTCAGCTCATCGAAGTTTTCAAAATACTTCGAGGGTTCGACAATGTTGACTACCGGGATATGTTCACACTGAGTGAGAACAGAACGCGCAATCACGGCTTCAAACTTGAACTGAAGCGTTACAACCGCAATCTGTGTGGAAATTTTTTCACTTACAGTATCTGCGGTATGTGGAACGCACTTCCGGTGGAAGTTGTCAACAGTGAATCTGTTGACCAGTTCAAGTCAAGACTAGACAAAGTCTTGAAAAGTGGCCGTTTAGGGACGCAAAACAATTGAGCAGCCTTGTGCCCGCTCAATTGCTAGTCCAAAGGTACCCTCTTTGAATGGACCGTAAGGTCTCCTAGGGTACCTTCTTTCCTTGTTGTTCCTTGTTGATACTACACATCCAGACAACTTAACTTAGACTCTGGATCCAAAGTCATGAATGTCAAGGAACACCTTGACATGAGAGGCATACAAACAATAGCCGCAGCCTAGAAAACCCGGAGCACCCTCTATACAAAAACAAAATGGCAGAATACCCAGTTCCTCAAAGGGAATTAAACCACCACCCAGCATGCTCTGCATCAGAGATAATCTGTCATCTCTCTTACCATGTGTAACGTCAACTAGCATATTTCACTCGCCACTCTATCCAATCATACAAATACAATGATTCATGCATGCTTCCCCCCCCCTATTCATTATTCTGAACAATCACCTACTCGTGAAGCTAGATTCCCCTTGGCCAGGCTGCGGCGTGGAGATCGCCCAGCCTTTCTGAGCTATCAGAAGGGGCCGGATGAGACCCGGGACGCCTGTCAAGAATGTAACAACGACCCACAACAATCAAACACATTCTGGAAGAATGCAATGCACACAATCAAGCATGCTACAGGCTGTATCTTTCCTCAGGGTCTCAAGACTGCTCAACCAAACAGCCTAAGGAACGAAAACATAAGCGTCTTCAAAGTCGAATTATTTCAACTTATCTATTGCACTCTTTATCTCCTCGTTCATTACTCAAACTCTCATTTTTTTGCACTAACTATTTTCTTACATCTGCGTACACTATTGTAAATGTATCCATCACGAAATTACTAGAGCGTTTAAATGTTTCCTACTTCCCGGTCACGTGATTAAGATATCGTCGAATGCGAGCACAAACACACCTGTCAGCGTATAACCCAAAAGGGTGCACATGGTCGCCATAACACTGATGCTGGGGACGGTCGTGGAGCTGGTTGCCTGAAGGAGGGCCCCCAATTTGTGCCTCTTAAGTTCTTGGTGGCGAATCGCTGTAAAAAAAACAGATGCAGCTTTAACTTCCTATAATACTTCCAGCAGCTCTCTCCTCTATAAAAAAAACATAAGGAAAAAAACAACAGAGAATCATCTTGAACTAACCGTGCCTTCTTACTGGGGCCCGTAGCTAAGAGTCCTACTCCTAAACCAGCAGTACAAATCGACTATCGGTGCCACGGGAGAATCGGTTCTAAAAGATACTGCATACCGGGTATCTGTAGGTTTTGTCTGGATAGGTCAGATTCAAGCAGTGTTTGTGTTTTGTTATTGAATGCAATTATCGGAACCATGTCAAGTAACTTGTGTGTGATGAAGCAATGTTTATTTGGGGTAGGTGGGGAAGTTAAGTTACACCACCCATCATCACGTTTCAATCGTGGGCGAGATTCCAAGACAGAAATATGAATTTAAATAAGATAAAAGGATAAATAAGGTAACCAAAGTAAACGAAAAAGGTGAGGCATGACCGAACACACGCAGACAAAAAATATACTAATAAGACTAATGAAATGTCACAAGAAATTTTAAAATAGACTATATTGAAGCTGGATGAAAGTCGGAAGATTTTACCTTCACTCACTGAGGTCCGATACTTAGGTGAAAGAGCATAGGGAGGAAGTTAACAAGAACAGGTTTGATTGTGAGAGTTATAGAATTTGAAGGGGAGCTGAATTAGAGACGTAGTTACTGGTGGGGCGCTTATTTTTCAAGTGGATTGATTCCAAGGTTCTGAAGGAAGTTTTGTATTATGAGAATCGATTATTTTAAAATGCCCATATATCCGTCTTAGATTTAATAGCATGAGAACGAATAACCGAATTCTCTTTTGCACTGAGTTTTTTCCTGCGCAGTGACTAATTCCCATATGAGAGCAAAACGTCGCCCGGAATGAACGAATCGTTCTGCCTACAGTATATATGTTTCGCAGAGATACTGCGGACAAGTGAATTGGTAGACAAAACCACTGTTCAACTCACGGGTAAGTTTATCTTTGGGATATTTTTTTTGCGGGAGGGAGCCCATCTGGAGACTGCCTACTGCTAGACTATATTAAAAAAACAAAAAAAACAACAAAACCCATATGCCAAGCATCGACAAGTAGGCTCTAAATGGGGGGGCGTGCGGAAACACCGGTCGCCAGGCGAAGGCGGGTGTGGTGGATCGAGTCCACATTCCGCAATACAGGGTCGGCTGCGGATGCAAAAAAACTCGAATTCGTAGTCGAGCTTCGAACGAACAAAGGATCGATAAAAAAGCAAGGCAGTAGCCCTATCTGCGCCACATGCGCTGAGCGTCCCGAAGCGAAGAATATCCATGGCGCGGGTACAAGAGACCCTAAGGCTACACATATGAGCCTCCCAAGTGAGGCGTCGGTCAAAAAAAGACCAAGGAAACGGTGCGAGTCCATAGACTTACAGGCGAACCCCATTTGGAAACAAATCTGGGTAAGGGTGGAGCCGTGGATGGCGCCAGAAGTGCCTCACCTTTGTCTTGGCCAAGGAAAACCGAAACGTGTGCACTTCGGCATAACGAGAGACACGGTTCAATGCCTGTTGGAGTCGACGATCAAGAGTTGGCATCTGGGCCACGCCAAAAGAGATCGAAAGGTTGTCGACGTAGAGCGTAGCGAGAACATATTTCGGCAGCACCGAGGTGATGCCGTTGATGCTCAAGGCAAAGGGTGCGACACTGAGGACACTTCCCTGCGGGACACCCTCTTCCTGCTCCATTGGGCCGGAGAGGGCTCCCCCTACCAGTACGCGGAATCGATGATCTCGCAAAAATTCAGATATAAAGATTGCGAGGCGTCCCCTCGCCCCCATTGTGTGGAGAGTCTCCATGATACCATATCGCTATGCAGTATCATAGGTCTTCTCTAGATCGAAAAACACCGTGGCATAGTAGAAGCAGAGCATACGACGTGGAGTAGAGCTTGCGGAAGCCGCACTGTGCAGAAGACAGATGGCCTCCGGTGTCCAGAAAAAGGGCTAATCTAACATTTACCAATTTCTCCATCAACTTGCACACGGAGGAAGTTAGAGAGATTGGGCGGAAACCGGCCTGGGTAGATTGATATCAACCCATTTTACGAAAAGCGAGCACCACAGTAGCGATTCGCCAGGAGTCCTGGAGAATACCCTCTACTAAGATCTTGTTCAACAAATATAACATAAAGGCCAAACCTCGCTCACCTATGTGTCGAAGCATGGCGTACGGGACATCGTCTGTACCAGAGACAGGGTCTGCGCACCAGGAGAGAGCGGAACGCAACTAACTCATGGTAAACCTGTTGTTGAAGGGTTCTCCGCCTCTGGAGGTAAAGGCCAGTCGGCGGCCTTCCGCGACATCACGACGCGCATTGAATGCTGGCGGAGCAGCATCCCGGCTAGAGAATGTGGAGTAAGCGCTCACGAAGGATTCCGCCATGGACGCGGAGTCCGAGATTGCTGTCATATTCTCCTGGAGAACTGGAGGGGTGTCCTGAGAGAAATTGCCCCAAATCTTTTTGACTCGCTTCCAAACCTCTGCTCGAGGGGTCTTCCCGTTAAGTGAAGACAGGTATGCCCGCCAAGAAGAGCGGCGGGCGTGCTTCGAAATTATACCGGAATCTAGCCCTAGCCCGACGAAATTCACCGACAGTTAAATCGTTCGGGCGGCGCTTATAACGCATGTAGGCATAACGCTTCTTTTTGAGCGCTGCTTCACACTCGGATGACCATCACAGGAGCGGTCAGGGTGCAAAACGCCCAGACATTATAGGGATAGAAGTTAGGCCCCACAGCGATGAGGTTGCTAGAGAAGAACTCAAAGGCATCATCTACTGACCTAAACTCCTCGACTGAGACAGAGAAATCATTCATTTCCAGAAAGGCAGACCACCACGCCCACACCAAACACGTCCGGGGCGGGCTCTCAGGCGGCAGCGGCTCAGAAAAAGATATTTGAATGGGCAAGTGATCACTACCATGGGGGTCATCGACTACCCCCACCCAAAACCAGGCTGTGCATCCGGATAGCACATAGATAGATCGACACAGGAAAATGAAGCGGTTCTCGGGCACTGATGCGTAAACTCATCCACAGTTCGTTGATCAGATCGGCAAGGACCTGACCACTGGGATTGATCGAGTAATCTCCCTAAAGGGGGTATCTAGCCTTCAGATCTCTGAGCACTGAAAGGGCATCCGCAACCGTGTCACGACGGGGTGGAAGTCCCCTGTATCGAAGTCGGCTGATGGTGGAATGTACGCAGAAATAACATTATACCTGCTATTCAGGTGCAGCTGCACAGCTACTGCCTGAAAGGAGGTGTCTAAAGCGAAGAGAATAACAAGAGACATTATGCCGGGTGTAAATCGCGCATCTCCTGACCCGCCCCCATCACGTGCTAGTCGGGTCGCGGAAACGACCATGCTCGTACGCCTGGAGCAGAGGGCGTCTTTCTTAACATTGAGGGATAAGACGGTCCAGGCAGAGCCGGGCACGCCAAGTCCTTAGCATCACGAAATAAGAGACAATCCTGGGCCTGAACAGCCAGGATTTCCTTTTCAAGGAGATATGCACCAGATTGATTCGAAGAAGCGGGATGCGGCTCTCCGGAATTGACACACTTAGCCACACACGATTTGGACTTATGGTGTGCGGCCTTGGAGCAACTTACACAGACTTAGGGTAACCACGACTTTGAACGTCTACGGGAACGATTAGTGACAGTAGTAGCATCTCCGCAGCAGTCGCATGAATAACTCCACGCGTTTGTGATACTAACCGGCACGCTCCGACTCAGGGAGCTTGTCACAGTCGAATGTGACGAAGAGTGTAGGGGTCGGTCTAGAGGCCCCTCTCATCAGACGCTCGACCTTGACCGCGCCATGGTCGGCCAGCTCTAAGGTGATGTCATCTATGGAGTTCCCTGACATAAACCACTACTTTCACCAAGTTCATGGTAGAGTGCGGCGTCACAACACCGGCGTGGAATCAAGTGTCCGAAGGGCACTAATCATGACCGACTCGGAGGGATTCGACGCATTCGCCAGAAGGCTCCAGTCCAAAAAACGGGTCACCTTCGGCTTTCTACCAATCACGTAGGCTAGATTTCTTCTCTGATGGATCATGTTGCCCTTAGCCAACATGCGGCCATCAGTGGAGCGAATAACAAGGAAGCGTTTGAAGCCAGCGGGCTCGAAAATGCCAGGTAACTTCTGAATGAGGGGCCCCGACGTAATCGAAGCTCCGCTCTGCCCATTTTTGGTCTTTGTCAGGGACTCCCCACCTGAGGGAGATCCGAGGCCGCAGTGCCGTTTTTGGCTTGGTGGCATACTGAAACGGCAGCGGCCCCGTCCGTCACCGCGACTCATGCGGAGGGATAGGAGCCCCGAGTCTTTATTCCTCTTATGAAAGTAGGGCGGGGAATGAACCTGCTTCTCTCCTCCGCGCCGGTAGGAGCCCCTAGGCCAGATGGGCAGGCCTTAGCAAGATCCTTCTCTGAAATGGAGAAGATCTTGCTTATCACAAGAGCACCCACCGCGGGAGACCCTTCCTCTCCTTGTGAGACATCGGGGACCCGAGCCGTCTGAGGAGGAGCTTTCAGAGGGGCGGACTCGCGTTCTGTGCTTGGTACCGAGCCCGAGTTCGACCCCTAGGAAGATCCTACGATCTGGAGCTGGGTCACCTCAGGAACCATGTACATCTCAGGGGAGGAGCTTCCATGTACCCCTCCCCCCCCTCCGACATCACAGATCCCATTCGAGATTCCTTTTTCACAATCAAATGCCGGAGGAAGAGATGGGGGCAGATAGACTGACCCCCTACAAACTACTCAAGCAGGCTAGCAGGACATGGGGGGGCACGGGCTTATGGGCCCTGCCATCAGTTGCTCCCCTAAGGCGGTTGGCCCTATCAAGCCCCTGCCTGCTTTCTTGGGAGTCCCCTTGGATAGTAAAGGTGGGAATGCCACTGGAAAAAGTCTCTTGCACCCATAGGCATAGGAGATGAGTAAGCCACCTCTCCGCTAGAAGTTTGGAGGGTCCCCTGCGAAAGCACAGGGGGAGGGGACCTCCTTTTACGCTGTGGAGCTGCCCGAAGGCGGTTCTAATGATGTTCGAGGGGGAGTATTTGATGGTAAAAACTCCTCCTCACGGGACGCAAACGCTCATCACCCCCACCTAGTAGCCCGCTATGGGAGAGGGGAACACGGGGCGCAGCAAAACTAGCTGCCGCCATTTGAGGCACACTCCTCCCGCCTAGTGGCCTGGCAGCCCATCAGCATGGGGGCTCCACATTAGGCTCGGCGTAAAATCGATAGACAATGAAAGAAGGAAAGTGGATGTGAGGAAGGTGAGAGTTGGGGCGAAGCAGGTTGTTACCCCCCTTCCCTTCCACCCCCCCCCCCGAGCTCGGGTGAGGGGGCGTTTTCCCCTCACCCCCTTCGCCCCCAATCCGATGGTTGGCTGAGAGGAAGCTGGTGGGGGCGTCTACCCAGTGAAATTCGAGGCCGACCAGAGAATGTTGTGGAAGAGGTTGTATGGAAAGTGAGCAAGCAGGGTAAGAATGAATGAATAGTGCCGAGAAAAGATGCTGCAAAGCCCAAACGGACTATCCCGCACCCAAATTGAAAGAGGGGCAAATTTCAGAATAATTCTCAATAAAATATTAATATCTAGAAAATATATATAGGAAAAAAAAAATAAAAACAATAAAATGGATGCATAGAAATATTAAAAACATTAAAAGATATAACATATTATAAAAATAAACTATTAGAGATTCAGTAAGGGATATATATATATATATATATATATATATATATATATATATATATATATATATATATATAAAGTCATAACAATATAAATTTTAACTAAAAAATTTTAATTCTTCTAAAAATTTAAACATTCAATTCATGTAGGAAAAAAACATATAAAAATTAAACTATTAAAAATTCAAAATGGGTGAATAACATAAACTATAAATGGATCAACAGACAGAAAATATAAAACCATGGAATAATATATTAATTTTTGTCGTAAGAGGTTTTGATTCTTCTGAAAATTTAAACATTCTATTCTCATAAAAGAAGACATGTAAGAAATAGTCTATTAAAGATTCAACAAAGGATAAAAAATAAATAAGCTATAAATGGATCAACAATAGGTACAAAACAGAGTATAAAATCATGGTACTATATTAAATTTTGTCTAAAAGATTTAAATTCTTAGGAAAATTTAAACATTCTATTCATATAAAAAGAAACATGTAAAAGGCAAATTAGTAGAAAGCAGGGTAAGAAGACAGGGTGTCAGAAAGGAGAGGAGGCTAAGCTGGGGCAGGACGGGGCACTGAGTGCCATCAGCACGGCGGCCAGGAAACCAGAAAAAAAAAAATTGTTTCATTGGAAAAAAAAACTGTGATATGATAATTCGTTTGAAGATAGGCGGATTTCAGTAATTTAGTGACCCTCCTTTTAAATTTTGAATTTAAAGGCCCCATATTGGGGACTAAAAAATATTGTGAATTTTTTTGGAGGTCATGATGGCGGTCTGTGGGGCTAATTTAGCAACAGAAACCTGGATATTTGTTTTTCTATTAAGGCAGTTAGGAAGCTGTTAATAAAAAAAGTTATTTAGGAAGCAAAACTGTTTATGCATATTTTCAAAACATGAGGACAGATGGTATCCTCTGTAAAGTAGTGGTAATATCACTTATTTTGAAAGAAAAATCACATAAGAAATTGAATCCAGATTGACTGAAGTTATGTTTACGATAAATTGGCGTGGAAATCCCGTCCGATGTTTTCTTAATATGTCTAAAAATGGGGGGAAGCGAAACTTCCCTCATAATCTTGGAATCAATCCACATGGAAAATAAGCATCCCTTCAAATTCTATCTCACCCGCAATCAAACCTGTGCTTGTTTAGTCCCTCCCTTTGCTCTTTCACTTTAGTGTCAGGCTTCTGTTTTCCCTCCCCTTTGATAGTTTATTATTTGAACATTTATCCAGCTTCTCATTTTTTCTTATACTTTGGTTACTTTATTATACTTTTACCTCATTTAAACTCATATTTTTGTTAACTAGCATTAATTAAATTTTTTTTTAATTTATAGAATTTCGATACCATAAGATGAGTGAGTAAGTTCGAAGCGTAGTAAAAAATAAAGAACACAGAATCGGATCTTCTGTATCCTTACCTTTTCTCGTTAAACTACAGATTGGCCAAAAAGAGTAATGGATAAATGAGGAAATGGGAGTGATCCCCAATTTTTTTTTTTTCAAATTTTAGGAGCCTATCTGGCCACTGCCCAAGTCGCCGGAATCAAGACAGCCTAGCACTAGGCTACTTTAAAATAAGAATATGAAAACACAACAACGATAAAAAGGGAAGATGGCAACAATTAGGAAGCAAGCTCCGGCGTCGGGGGGGGGGGGAGTGATCAAAAAGTGTAGTCAGGAACCACTGGGTCTGGAGACAAGGGGACGGCCCTAGGGATCGAAGCGAGGGCTGTCTCCATCTCACTGACGGAAGATCGACTGCATCAGCAGCACCGCAATTGCCTTTAGACCTATAAACTAAGCAAGATCACCAAGATCAGCCCTGGATTTAATTCGTCTTACCCGAGATCTTCTTGGTGAAAGACTCTTCCCAGGCGTACATCTTGATGAGACGAAGACTATTCAAAATTTCACTCATAAGGCCAACGCGAGTGTCCGTCTTCTTCACGGTTTTCACGCGAATCCGACTCTGCATCTTGGCAATGCCGCCCTGCAAAGACCTCAGTTAGTTTGCAAGTTTCAAATCTGGGCTTCTAGATCAACCCATTAATCCAGAGAGGAAAGACAATACATACCATGACCGGGTAGAAAAGCAGGTAACACATAAGTCCCGCCAATGCCCAAGGCCCGATAATGAAGATGCAGTATATGGCCGTCAGCAAAAACAACACCGGGCTGACTATAACGAAAAGGATAAACATTTGACTTTAATTCGACGATAAGTTCCAACCACCTAACTGAAATCAACAATTTGACCCATTAATTATTTGGAAACACCAAGTCAAAAAGGCACTATTTTATCACATCTTGTCTTGTCTGTGGGTGCCCCTGCCCCCTGAAAATGTAAACAGTGAAAAAAAGGAAAAGTGGCAATTGTAATTTTGTTTTATTTGTCTACATCTGGTGGATAAGGTGGATTAATAACGCCTAGGTATTGGGTTCAATCCCAGCGAGAGCAATAACGAATCTTAGGCGTTTGTGAGGATCCACCCGTGAGGGTAGGTAGCTCCTACACACGTCATCACGCACATAACCAATCCTAACACCTATGTCTTTCCCTTCCCATCTTCTCACAATAACATATCCACTCTTTCCTCCATCCCGGATCCTGCCGATGGGGTACTTATATCCACATGTCCCTGGCGTGGAATAGGTGACTGACCCTCTGGGTGAAGAGTGGTCGGTTCTCAGATTCCTGGTGTTAAAAACACACTACCAGCCCCTGGTGCCTTCGTGCTTAGCAACGATTGTCATTCTGATCTTTATGCGAATTTAATTATTCGGTCAAAATTTTGTTCCTTGAATTTAAAGCGAAATAGCAACGAGGCCGTATCGCGCAGAAAGTTTGTAAAAAGAGATCTGTAAAGAAGTGATTTACTATAGTGAAAATGTGTGTGATATATATCCGCAGATTCTCCTGGAGGCATTGGGGACAGGAGGGCAAGGTGCGGGTGTTGGGGTCGGAAAGGAAAGGTGCGGGTGTTGGGGTCGGGAGGGCAAACTGAGGGTGTTTGGGTTGGGACATTCGTTAGCGAGCAAGGGACGGAGAGCGCAACTTGTTCTAAAAACAATGACGGAAAAAAAACATGAAGATTTGACTACGTCAACAGAATCCATGATGTCAATGTATAGGTTAGAAGAAAAGATCTGCTGCAACCTCTACCCAGCAGTTAGAGAAGCCCTGCCCCAACCTCTAGCACCAGTTAGAGAAGCCCTGCCCCAACTTCTACCCACCAGTTATAAAGACTGCAGAGATAATCGACTCGAAGAGACGCTCCATGTCATTGGTGAGGATATTTGTGATTTGCGCCGAGAGCTTCTCTCCCCCCATCTTCAGTTTGAGGAGCTTGCAATAAATGAGTGACTGCATACCGCCTGTCACACGCGTTGCTGCCAGACATCATGATATTATTAGTATTATTTTTATTATCTACTAATACAGGAATAATAATTGTTAAAAAGCTAGCAGGGGTTTTACCACAGGAAGGATTAAGTTCAACCCTTCTTGCGTTTCTCAGCCGAGATAGATGACGGCTATGTGCGTGGGATATTTATAATACAGACAGAGTGAGTGCAAATTAACCGAATTTTAGGTTGGCCAAATAGTCAGCTATCTTGTAGGTTCCGGGACAATAGAAAAACGAGTACAAAAATAACTTTACTAATATCCTTTTTACAAAGGTTAAAAGGGGTTTTGAAAAAGCTATATAACACATTAGACGTACACGACTCTCAGCGACTTAAAATGAGAGGGGGGGGGAGGGGCTTGGCGGGGACGGTCGTCATGCACACAAACGAACAATACTGAGCGAAGGGTTGATCGAATGACCTTGAGCGTACACGAAGCCGACGATCGAGGATTAAACGGGGGGGGAGTAGTAGTAGTAGAGAGCACGTGCACAGGAGAGGCGCGTTTGTTGTTACCTCAAAGATTTGGTCCGAGGGAGTAATCCTTACCTTGGCGCAAAGTTTAAATAATAGTTTCTTGACAATGACTACTAACGGGATGAATTTAAATCTTGCCTTTGGGTTTAAAACACCGAGTCGATACTAGGTGCGTGGCGTTCGAGAAGCGGGGCAAAAAGAGTACAGGGTAGACTCACACGAATTATAAGGGAATACCCGTAGCCTGAGGGGTTCGGCAAGGAATTGTGCAGAGTGCAACGGACGCGACCAGCGAGTAATGACGGGGTGGGCGTGCAGGCGGCGGATAATATCTTCCAACTCTGGCGCCGGAGGATTTATAGTGGGGTCGAATGGCGTTTTTCCCCTCCGTCCGAAGAGGAGGGTTCCAGGGTCCGACGCATTGGCAGACGAGGGTAGTATCGCCCTATTAAATAGCACGATCGCGGGAAAGGTTCCTAAGCCGGCGAGGCGGAACTTTGTCCGACTCCCAATGGGGCATAACACGGCTCTACTCACTACAGCCTACAACTAGGCTATATATAAAAAAACAACAGATAAATAACAAGGGTTACAAAAAAAAAGAAACAAAAAGTTAACAAGGAAGCGCGCTCTAGCGTCGGGGGTAGGAATGCCCCCCAGGTGCAAGAGCATGCGATCCACAACAAACAGTCAAATAAAGTGAAGGAAGCCGGCATCCTCCAAAAATTGGTAAAGTCCACAAGTCAGTGTGCAAGAACCCTTCCCGAGTACAAGGGAGAAGCAGGAGCGACCCCGTTCGTTCCGGTACCAGGACAGGTAACGTGCGCGGAGATCGCCCAGACTGGGACATTCAACAAGAATGTGCCGAAGTCTGAGGGACAACGCAGTCGTGGCAATAAGGCGCAGGCGAGCGATCCTTCAAATGGTGGTGCGTCCTGCAAGTGTGTCCAATTCAGAGACGACAGAAAGCAGCCTGAAGCCGTCACGGCATTAGGGGTAGGTCCATGGGAACAGTCGCGGCGCAATGGTACATAACTTTGAATTCACCACGACCGTCTCCCATCTTTTTTGCCAAGCTGCCCGTATTCCTGTCATGTAATCGGTGTGAGGAAGAGCGAAACGCTGGTCTGGCCCCCTAGTCCTCGCGGACTCTTTGACTCTCTCATCGGCGCGCTCATTCCTGGCAATTCCATGTCCAGGAACCTAGCAGAAGATAATCTAGACATCCAACCTGCTCGCCAAAACCGTGGCGTCACGGATATCGCGAACCAAGGGATGCAGAGATTCCAATGAACCGAGAACACTGAGGGCGCTCTGTGAATAGCTATAAATCACAATCCGGTCTCCGAATCGGGCACGTCGCGTTATGGCCTATACCGAGCGGTACATTGCAACCAACTAGGCAGTGAAGACAGACGCAGCGCCTGGCAGAGCCCCGCTGACTTCAAACAGAGGGGATACGGCGTGGAAACCGACCCCCTCTTCGGATTTGGAGCCATCCGTATACACTGGCACGGTTCCAGCGTAACACGACGTCTGCTCTATAAAGGCCCAACGCAAATACTCTAAGCGCTGTAGAAGATTTGGGAGCAGAGGAGAGGTGAAAAAAAGTTAAAGGTAGTACCCTCCAGGTTCTGCCCAGGACGCCACCGGCTCGAGAGCTAAACCTAGTTTACGAAGGAGTTTCCTAGCCCTAAACCCAAAGGGGTTCGGGTATGACTGGCGTCTCTCGGCGTCATAGGCACCGTCGAAATCAGCTGCGCATGCAGGGAGAGCTGTTAGCGACTGAGGGAGGCGCCGGGCTCCAGCGTACAGGCGAATAATGCACTATGCACGGCGGAAAGAGAGTGGCATCTTCCCAGCAGCGGGTACAAGAGACCCTATGGCTGTGAATATGAACCTCCGAGATGAGGCATCGGTCAAATAAACGACCAAGGAAACGGTGCGAGTCCAACACTTACAGGCACACCCCATTGAGAAACAAGTCTGGGTCAGGGTGGACCCGTGTTTGGCGGCAGAAGTGCGCCAACTTAGTCTTGGTCAAGGAAAACCGAAGCCTGTGCGCTTCGGTAAAGCGAGAGGTGCAGTTCAATACCTGCTGGAGTGGACGCTCCAGAGTTAGCATCTAGCCGAGCCAAAAGAGATCGAAAGGTGTTCCACGTTGAGGGTAACGAGAAACTCTTCCGGCAGCACCGAAGTGATGGCTTTGATGCTCAGGGCAGAGTGTGACACTGAGGAAACTTTACTGCGGGAGACCCTTTTTCCTGCTCAATTGAGCCTGAGAGGGTTCCCCACACCCGTACGTGGAATCGAAGATATCGCCAAAATTCAGATATAAACATTGGGCGGCATCCCCTCGACCCGATCATGTCAAGAGTCTCCATGATACCGTATCGCCATGCGGTATTATAGGCCTTATCCAGATCGAAAATACCGTGGCGTAGTGCTGTATACGAAGGTAGGCCTCGCAGACGGGATTTTCCAGTCGGAGCAGATCATCAGATGTGGAGTGGAACTTGCGGAAGCCTCACTGTGCAGAAGACAGATGGCCTCCGCTGTCCAGGAAAAAAAGCTAATCTAACATTTACCAATTTCTCCAACTTGCACACGCAGAAGGTTAGAGAGATTAGGAGGAAACTGGAAGGGGTAGAGTGATCTACCCAGATCCTGTTGAACGAATCTAACAGAAAGCCATGCCTCGCTCACCCAGGTATCGAAGCATGGCGTACGCGACATCGACTGAAGCAGGGCCGGTGTCTGCGCACGAAGCGAGAGCGGAACGCAACTCAATCAGAGTAAACCTGTCGTTGAAGGGTTGTCCGCTTCTGAGTGTAAAGTCCAGTCGGCGGCCTTCAATGACATCACGGCGCGAATTGAATGCTGGCGGAGCAGCATCCCAGCTAGATAATTAGGGAAAGCGGTCACGAAGGATTCTGCCACGCACCCCGGGTTCGAGATTGCAGTCCCATTCTCATGGAAAACGGGAGGGGGTCCTGCGAGAACTTGCCCCGCATCCTTTTGACTCGGTTCCACAAATCTGCTAGAAGGGTCTTCCCATTAAGTGAAGACACCTATGCCCGCCAAGAAGAGCGGCGGGTGTGTTTCGAAATATACCGGAACCTAGACCTAGCTCGACGAAATTCAGCGACAGTGAAGTCGTTCTGGCGGCGCTTATAGCGCATGTAGGCATAAGGCTTCTGTTTGAGGGCCGCCTCGCACTCGGATGATCCCACGGGAGCGGTCGGCGTACAAAACGACCAGGCGTACTGAGAATAGTATTTAGATCCGAGACGATGAGGTTGCCGGAGAACTCAACGGCCTCATCTACCGACCTAAACTCCTCGACTGAGGCTGAAAAATCATTCATTTCCTGAAATGCAGACCACCGCACCCGCGCCAGGCGGCGGCGGCAAGAAAATGATTTTCGAATGGGAAAATGATCACTACCATGAAGGTCATTGACTACACCCCACCCAAAATCAGGCTGTGCATCCAGAGAGTACAAAGATAGATCGTGACATGAAAATGAGGCGGTCCTCGGGCAATGATGCGTAAACTCATCCATATTTAGGACACCCATCTCCAACTTGTCAATCAGGTCGCAAAGGACCTGACCCCTAGGATTTATCAAGTAGTCTCCCCAGAAGGGGATATACCTTTCAGATCCCCGAGCAAGAGAAAGGGCCTCGGCAACCGTGCCGTGATGAAGGTCCCCCGTGTCGAAGTCGTCTGACGGTGGAATGTACGCAGAAACAAAAGTGTACCTCCTATCCAGGTGCAGCTGCACAGCTACTGCCTGAAAGGAGGCATCTAAAGGAAAGACAAGAACTTGACATCATGCCGGGTGTAGATCACGCATCCTCCTGCCCGGCTCCCATTCCGTGGTGGTGGGGGCGCAAAATCCTTATACCCTGTGAGGGTGGGCAGGGACACGCGCCAAGCATGTTCTCCTGCAAAAAGAATAGCTAAGGAAAAACGGGAGACGAACCTCCGCAGCTCCTTCCAGTTGGCCCGAAGTCCGCGAACTAGGCACTCCTGGCCTAGTTCAGAGGAGATGCGGAGGCCCTCTTCGAAGAGAAGACCTTCACTGGAATGTTAATGCGATTTCCGGAGGCAGAACTTCGGGTGATGTTTGCTGGACAATGCACCAAAGGCGCTGTAGCCTTCGACGACTTATCGGGGGAGGTTGGGCTCACTATGCGAGTCTTTTCCTCCTCCCGCCTCGAAACCTTGGGCAGGCGGGTGGGCTTCAGATGCGGCGGTTCGTCCTTTGGAGGATACACAGCTTTCGAGTCACCCACCCTAGCAGTCGGTGTGGGCGTAGGAGCTGAAGCTGCTTTAGTGTTGTCCTTCTTTCGGGGGGCACCTTTAGGAACCCCGGCAGATGGCCTCAGGACTAACTTCAGGGTGTTGCCGTTGCCTCCTCCAAGTCGAAGGACTCGGTGGAAGCGCGCGGTGGTGAATGGGGGAGGGGGGCTGGTTTTAACTCGAATTGGGTGTGAACCTTTAGTGCCGCCAGCTTCACCAGGGGAGCGCCGGGGTGGGTAGAACCCGCAGAAGGGTTCCGAATGGGCACAGAAATGACCGTCGGGTGGCCTCCATGTTTGTCTCGTCTGGGGACTGCGAAGCAACATCTGTCGGGGAAGAGAGGGGGGTATGTACAGTGACCCCCTGTAAACTAAGGACCCACGAGTGCAGGACATTGGGAGGCACAGAGCGACGGGCCCTATCATCTATGTGCCCCTAAGGGGGCGCAGGGATGATAGGGCCTATCAAGTGGTCAACATTGACGCGCCTGCGCGCTTTCTCGCAGTCCCCTGTGAAAGAAAATGAGGGAATACTGCTGGAAAAGGTAGGCGCCCATGACCGCCTCCAGAGAGAGGGTGAGAGGGAATCCCCTGCACCCGTAGGCCTAGGAGACAAGTAAGCCTCCTCTTAGGTAGAAGAAATTTGGAGGGTCCCCTGAGAAAGCACAGGGGGAAGGGACCTCCATTTTTTCAGTGGAGCTGCCCGAAGGCGAATCCGACGATGGAAGAGGGGAAAGTGAAGGGAGAGGGGTTTTTTTTTGTTCTTTTTTAATAAAATAATTATTGGGTATGGTGACCCTATTTATATCACGGGATGCATACGCTAATCACCACACGCAGTAACCCGCTCTGCGAGGGGTGAGTGAACAAGGGGCCGGAAAACCTAGCTGCCGCCATGTAAGACCACATTTCCGCCCAGTGGCCAGGCAGCCCTTCAGCATGGCGGCTCCAACTTGGGCGGGCGTAAAATTGATAGACAGTGAAAGGCGAGAGAAAGGGAGTGTGAGCAAGGTGATGGTGGGGGTTAAGCAGGTTGTTAAAAACTTACCACCCCAAACTGGAGCTCCGGGATGAAGGGGCGTTGTTACTCTCCTCCCTCAATCCCGATCCGTGATGGTTGGGTGAGAGGAAGCTAGTCAACGTCTACCCTGTGAAATTAGAGGCGGACCAGGAAAAGTGGTGGGAGGTTGTATGAGAAGTGAGGGAGCGGGGTAAGAAGACAGGCTGTCAGAAAGAAGGAGAAGAGGCTAAGCTACGGTCGGACGGGGTGCTGAGTTGTTGCCAGGAGGGCAAACTGCGGGTATTGGGGTCGAAGGGCAACAATTCTCCAGAATTTTGCTGCAGGAAGGTTGCCCAGGATCGAAAGAAATAAGGTTGAGAGAAGCGGAATGGAGGGTGGTGGGTGCTACCTCTTAGTGAGGAATAGAGGCAGAGATTATTCTAGAACGGATATGGACTATTTTGTTAGAGAATAAAGCTGGGAACCCTCTGGGGTGATAGAGGGAAAAGACTGGGGTGTTGAGAGATTGTATCAAGCTATTTTTTGTTTTTGCAAGGATAAGGCAGATGTGAGCTACATGGGCAGACTTCAGGAGTAGCAAGGCAACTGTTGCTGTGTCGACACCACGAGGTCAGGCAAGCCGAAGCCGCCATCGCAAGCTTCTTGACATTGATAATAGTGGCTGGGAACTACGGGACATGCGGGTGGCGAGTGGAGATATGGAGAAAATAACAGACCCTTTATATTCTATAGCATTTAATAATTGTACCAAATCTTAGTATACATACACAACCCAGGACAGAATTCAAGGTATGGGTAAAGCAAGCAAATGTAACCACATGAAGAATCGTCCCTATTTATGCACATTTTAAACCTTGATCATGCGATCAAATGGAATAGCGCTATTATTATATGCAGCAATTATATTTCAAGAAACATTTTAGAATGTATTGATACTTTCCCCAAATTTAATATCAATGCCATTATGTCTCAAATAAAATTTGAGGATTTTGTCCTTCCCACTAAGGGTTTTGGGATATGCAGGGCTCCGCCTCTTTTACAAAACTATATGTTTTGTGTTCATTAATGGAAGAGGTCTTTGTAGATAGAAACTAAAGCGATCGGTGTTGCTTTCCTTTTTTCCTCATTGGGTGTTCGGAGGGAAGAATTTACCATCTTTGCTTAATGTGTGTCATATCCCTGTGGTTCTTTAACGTGTATACGAATGGCGAGTAGAAATGAGAGAAACAAAGTAAAGAGCCCATTTTGCCACACTTTTAAGTCCATATTATGACCACTATTGGAATACAGGGTGCAGTTTTGGGGTTGAGACATAGTTGATGTTAGTTTACTCGAGATGGTGCAGTTTAGAGAAACCATGATGGTAACTCGTCTGACTTTTTGTAAATTAAAAAAGGGGATCGGTAACAATGGACAGGACACCGAAAACTCACACAAACACAACATACAAAAAACAGAAACGCAAGCAAACAAAAAGGACAGAAAAGAATAGGCACGTTCAGGCTTCGGAGAGAGGCTCCCAGTCTAAGAAACATGAATAACCACACTAAAAGAGCCACCAACTTTTGGTGGGAAGGAAGGGCATTAGCAACGCTACCTGTACTCGTGTTTTAGACCTACCTTTCTAGTGGGGGACTATAGTTAGACGCGAGATTCGAAATACGGGCATATGGTAGCCCCTGTGGTCAACCCGAACCAAGGCTCCAGACTCCATCCCATGAGTAACCACACCTGATGTGGCTTGACTTCGATTAGCTAGGCCTTTCTACCCGGCTAAATTTCAAACCTGAAGGTTTTGTTCCCGCGCAGGGATGAGAGAGCTTACCGGTGTGAGTACTGATGATGGCCATGAAATTAAAAGCGGAGGCTCGGAGGGTGTTGATCACGAGGACGAGGAACACCACGTAGGCCCCGTAGGCGTGGTTAACGACTGGATCAGCGATATAGTCCAGCGTCATCTTCAACAGTACGCTCTAAGCAGGGAATGAGGCCATTCGATTATCCATGTGAATAGGGCGGGAGAAAAGGACGTTAAGATGGGTAAGATACTTGCCGCTACCATGGTGTAATGCACAAGCATAAAACAAATGAAATTCCTAAGGTAGAGTGGACAATTAAGGTTGTACAATTATCACCAATTTCCCATATAAAGTGGGATCAGCGAGCATCAATGCCACAAAAAGTACTTCAATCATCCCATCTCATTATATCCCACTAAAAGCCACTGATCACAAAAGATTGAGTAAACTATTCTTGAACCAAATTCTGTGTTTGTCGCCCATAATGCCTGGGTACACGAGATATCTCAAACCACATAAGGGTAAATTACTTAAAACTATGTGTATCCCATATGAATCATTTCTTAGACGTGCTAAACACAGCTACCTACCCAATTTTCCTGCGACCTTGCTTCTCCATATAGATGGGGACTATGTAATGTACGAGTATGTGATTTAGCATTATCTCAAAGTTCATCCACGGGAAGATTGGGCGCTAGGCGGCGTAAATCTCATCTAATCAATTTTTAACATTGGGCCTATGGGGTGCTACGCAATGTAGCATCTTGCCCAGTCAAGGTTCATCTGTAGGTAGAAGGCCCCCAACACACTTCACAAACATTCTACATGCACAATACTTTGAATATTTCATCTCTCTGTTGGTCCCCTTTCTACATTCACATAACACTATGTAACACAGTTTTTGTTACATATCGGCGCCGATATATCGGTTAATTTGCATATAGGTGCAACCCTAATCTATGGTATTGTTTATCCAGAGATAACTGTTTATCGTAACTGTGATATTAAAAGTCGTGACTACGATACGCACCCTAAACTACATCTTCACAGATGCCTTGGGTTGACCAAATCATCTCTGGCTAGTTATTACGGTAAAATTATATTTTATCGTTGTTTATAAATTTATTGAAAACGGGTTCAAAGACAGCAATAAAATCTAATTGATAATACTGTACTGTTATTCATTCGATTACAAATGGTGTATTACATTTGTTTCAGGGTTTGGACGTAATGACAGCATGTACACATTGGTATCACAAAGACTACATAATGGTTCACACTCACCTCAATCTTCATCACTCTACCATCAGTAGTTATGTCAGTTGTGTGTCTATGGTGATGAGTATTGGTATTATAATTTTATTATTGGTGTTATATTTCTATTATTGATGTTTTATTTTTATTATCTTGATATTTTATTTTTTTATTTGTGTTATGTTATTGGTCTTTTACCTATAATACCCCTTACAGTGCCAGATGTCTTTCGTTTGGTCAATAACATACAATAATCGATATATTCCTGTGTACAAGGTGAAACTATAATTCAAGTTATAGCTATCCGGTAGTGTGAGACAAGTTGTGTGATTGGTCATTTTGAAGTTTACATTGTATTTTCTTGTCAATCTAATTGTAAAATATTATTGCAGATGCCAAGGCCATGTTGTGTTCCTGGATGCAAGTATGAGAGTATAGTACTGTATTGAAGATTACAAAGGATCTACAAACAGAAACGGACCTAGTGGTCCTTACGAGGCTGCTTGTTCTAACTACATAACCATGCTGGACATGTTCATCGTGTTCGGTTGTCGGACTGGATACCGGCAAACGGCTGCAGAAAAGGACAAGGGTAAGCTGGCACCCAAGCTGGCCTTTCACAAGTTCCCCGCCAAGCACCCTGAGCTGTTTGCTAAGTGGAAAGCTGCTCTGTCCTTCATGGATCTCTCCTCCACCACCAACTGGAAGAAGGCTGGATCTGCCAGCGACATTTCAGGGATGATGACTACATGACTGCAGACTTCAACAACAAGGGGCAGCCCGGGGAGAGGATGAGGCTAAAGCTTGGGGCTGTGCCCAGTCTTTGACACCACCGGCTTCCCTGCGGGCTGCCTGCCAAAGGTTTCAGAGCTCAGGAAGACAAAGCTGTCCACCCCGTCCGCCCGCAGAGGGCACGAAAAGTCCGTCGCCGAGGCACTTGAGAAGAAAATGACACTGATCCTCCAGGTTACAGGCCACCAAGATCTCTCTGCAAAGCTGCTGCCCGGCAGCTACCAGCAAGTCATGTACAAAGAGAACGACGATGACATTATGTGCTTCCAAAAGGTCAACCTCAGGTGAGAAACAGCCTTGTTGTGCGACCTGATTTGACCTTTAAGGCTTACAAAGAAGGCAAGCCTGTCAACAACAAAAACGTCACCAACGTGGTGATCAGGTTGAGAACCCACCACCCGTCGCTTATCACAAGGGTTAACAAGGTCCCCAACATCCTCGCGGAGATGGAACACAACGAACAGGCAAAGCTTGATACCATTGCTGCTGACCTCGAATCTCTCAACAAGGACAATCTCAACGAGACGCAGCAACAAGTTGTCGACTTGTTCCGTCAACAACTCAAGCTTGACAAAGCCGAACAGTTTGGGCGTAGGTACACCACCGAATTTCTTGTTCAATGGGTGCAGTGGTCTATGATGGCTCCTAAACTCTACGAAATGCTCGTCAAAAGTTCTCGACTTGTTTTGTCCTCTTTTGAGAGGCTCAGAAGATTCACCACCTTCACAAAATTTCGAGGCGGCATAGACCCAGTTACCATCGAGTACTTCAAGATGCGCTTCGCCAAACTTACGCCCAGGGAAGGAGTTGTCCACATGGCCATCGACGAGGTCCACCCAACACCACCCTCAGCCTCGTCAGTGGCTCGTTCTTTAGGGAGAAAGAGGGCACCGTCGCCAAGACTCTGCTCTGCGGACACGTCAACTCCATCGCCGGTAGCTATCAGGATATGATTGCCATGGAGCCTATCAAGAATGCCTCTGCCGAGAACATGAAGATCATTTTCAAAACCTGCCGCGACATTCTAATTGACATCAATTTTGACGTACACAGCTTGACCATGGATAACCATAGGGTCAACCAGTCTTTCATCCAACACATGGGCGGAGAGGAGTTTCCAGTCACTATCCCGCCGCGTGTCTTTATGTTCTATGACCCTGTACATATCAGCAAAAATATGTACTATATGCTTAACAAAACCATCATCATGCTGCCCTGACTCCCCAGCCTGAAGGAGGAGAGGAAACACAACTAGGTCGTCACTGCAAACATGGAACACCTCAGGCAGTTGTTTGCAAAAGACCAGGGAGCAATGAGGTCAGGACACAAGCTGACGCACAAGGTCATCAACCCATCCAACCTTGAACGTCAGAGCGTCATTCTGATGGCAGCTGCCGTGAACCCATCAACCGTCACCGCCCTGCGATTCTACGCCAAGCAGGAGGGTCTTCCCGACTGGAATGATACAACCTTGTTCCTCGAGTTCGTGAGCAACTGGTTCACCATTCTCAACGTCAGAAGGCCAGGCCAAGACAAGAGGTAAAAAATGTGGATTTTCGACAGGTTTTTAATAAATTGCATTCCTATTTAATGTTAAAACTTGGGCATTTTTATCTTTTCATTAAAAATGCTGTTGTTTCACACGTGTTGCTTCTGCATTTAGTTGGACAACAATGAAACAAATGTAAAATCTTTTACATAGTGATAGATGTTAATTAACATTTTGCTCTTTCAGGTACAACGACACCCGGAAAGCCGTGTGGAAACTGGAGGACGAGATCACCCAGAGGCACGTCCAGTTCTTGCGGGACATGGCAGAACTCATGAAGGCTTGGCCATCCTATGGCTACCCTAGCAACAGGATATTCACCACTGACACCAGGAAGGCAGTGTACCTGACGTCGACCAACGCGTGCGCCACCATCATGGACGTCCTGGACAGGTACAAGGACCAGGGCATCGTCAACATCTGCCCTGGCAAGATGACATCGGACAAGGAGGAGCATGCCTTAGGCCACCGCCGCAACATGTCTGACACCAACTACTGGACCGAGGCCAAACAGTACTTCCAAGCAGAGAGCCTCATCAGGACCATCTCCCTCATCAAGCTGTCTGGATACACCCTGGAAGAAGTCAAGGAGCACATGGTCCCACTCCAGGAAGCCCAAAAAACAAACAACGACTAACTGGCCAAGGAGTTTGTTGAGGAGTGGACATCGACTCCGAGAGGTTGGAGCCGGGCGAGGCCGGCGGAGTGGGACATTTCTGCGGGTACTTGGCCAGAAAGGCCCGCAGCCGCTTAAAGTGTGCTTCTTGCCAGGAGGCTATGGTAGAGGGCAACACCCTTATGCCCTCAGTGCAGGTGGCCGACCCCGACAAGCTACCAGAGACTTTCAGAGAGATGATTGAACTCCAGGACCGGGGCGGTCTCCTCTACCCCTCAAACGAGTGTATCCACATGGTCATGATGGCCGTGATAGTCTTCAAGGCGATGACAACACCAGGCGAAAGGAGGGCCAAGTTCCTGGCGGCCTACTCTTCAGAAGTAGTGTTCGTGAGTGTCCACAAGGAAATAATGAGCAATGACTTAGGCATGTCCCTGCTGGACTGTGAAAAGGGCTGCAGCCTGGTCAACACCGTTGTTCCTGCCATCGCCAGGTCCCTCTTCCATGTCATGGGGAAAAATATGCTGTCAAAAGCTAACAGTGATGCCCATGCATCCGGATGCACCCGAGAAAGTTACCAGGAGCATAAGTGACTACAAGAAGAAACTTTCTAGTGAGAAAAAGTCCTAAGTCAATTTAAGTGTGCGTAGCCACTGACATTTGTTATGCATCTTTATTTTGTAGAGTAGATATGAAAATCCAGGTTAACCATGAAATAGGTTACTAGTACAGGGTGTCCACACCTTAGATTCTTACTATTACTTTATTATACTTATTTCAGAATAATATAGTCGGTACTCAGTCATGGGCTATTATAAAGATTTATAAAGTTAAAATAAAATGAAATCAAATGCGGGGATCTAGCTAAATGATACCTAATGGAAATAGAATTGTTTGCTAGATTGGTCAGGTGTGGGCCCTGGAGGGATTTCTTATTTTTTTCTTTAATTGATACTACCTACTTTATTTCATTTATTAGAATATACCTTGAAATATGTTTGTAGTTAAATGTAATATACCCATTCTTCATTACAGTTTTAATTAGAGATTTTGCCATTTGTTTTTTTTTAAGTACCTGGAAAACCTATGGAATTTTGAAATTTGATATTAGTAGACACCCTGTAGTATCTAAGAATCCCATTGTACACAGCCTTATTAAATAATATTGAATTGAATATAACCAGCATCGGTTATAAATATAAGGTTTTTATTTTTTTATTTTTCATTAAATAAGTCACACTTTCGTTCGTCACGCCAAATCTGTTCGTCGAATAAAAATTTGACTTCACAGCTCGAAGTACATTGGTCCCAGGGTGCTTCATGCCAAATTTTGAGCTACCAATCAAATATTCGGTTCGTATCATACACAGTTCTTAACCATTCATCCGTCACTGTCGACTCTTCTCACAAAAACCAACGAGGGAATGTCGGATAGAAAGTTTTGGAAAGCAGTATAACCGAGTTAAACTACATAGGGACACTAGGTACGAGGGAAGGGGGCAACTCCCACATGTCTCCCACACGGCCCCATTAAGCAACAAAGGCAAGTTTTCCTGTCGGTAGGATAGAGAGGATGAGCCTTTTTTTTCTTAAGGGTTCTCTTATTTATGAGGACTGGCTACCGGAGTAGAGTCGCCGAAATTATTTTTTTAAAGCACACCAAGGTACCAGAGAGGGGTCTCGCTCCCCCAGGGGCCCGAGCATGCACACCAAAACCACACACAGGATGATACAAATAATTGGCTATGACCCTCAGAGATTTGTTTTCTTCGGGTGGAAAAAAAAGGGAGATATCAAAAAGTTATGAAATTGAGTGGTCAAAATGTAAGGTACATAGTTGTAGATCAGTAAAGAATGGGGGAGGTGGGGGTATAGTAGCAGGACTTGGGCTGGAAGAGCACGCAATCCTACAGATGTCCGCTGGAACATTGTTGCCCATGCCATACCTAATTCCATATTTGCGCAGAAGCAAATACAAAAGAGGTGATGGAGGGGCGTGGTCGGCGACTTACCGGTCCAAGGAACTGGAGAATGTTGAAGAAGAGCGAAATCACAATTGTGACGAGGATTCGGGTCCTGGCCGACCGCCACACTGCTTTCCAAAGCTTCGGTGGAACCCGCTGGCGACTCGCCTCACCCATCTCCTGAGACCACAGACGCTGCAGTCGCGCGCTCGATAACATCGCCGTGTCTTCATCCTGGTGAGACAAAGGACGACGGAATCAATGGCTTAAAAAGGAGGATCCAGTGCCGCCAGAGCGGTGCAAGAGTTGGGTCTCCGATTTGTGACGCAACTTATTGAAGTATTTAAAAATACTAAACGGGTTTAATAATATAAATCATGGCATAATATTTTACCTAAATAACCGAGCGGGAACTACTAGAAATAATGGTTTAAATCTGCTAACCAAAACGTGAATGCGATAGCACAAATTTTCTTTTATTATAAAATAACACACTTGGAATAACTTGCTTCTGAAGGTCGTAGAGGAACTAGAATATATATATATATATATATATATATATATATATATATATATATATATATATATATATATATATATATATATATATATATATATATATATATATATATATATATATATATATATATATATATATATATATATATATATATATATATATATATATATATATTTAATAATGTGGCAATTGATATTACTAAAAAATGTGACCATGAAGAAATAAGAGTTGTGAAACATTCTTTATCATATCTGTACCTTCACCTCAGACTTTCATCTTTCACACCTTTTTATTGAACTAGCCTCGAGTAGATCATCAGGTCTGTGTTGGTTCCTAATTCTGTCGGTTAGGCAGTTCTTCAAATTTGGTAATAGACCAGGAGCCTCTCTGACCTGCATTTTACTTTTAGGAGCCCAACTGGTGACTGCCTACTTGAGCATAAGACGCCATACTCACGATAGCCTAGTACTAGGCTACATTAAAATAACAATATGTAAAAAATAACAATAAAAAAAAGAAAAGGGCCGGAAGCAAGCTCCGACGTGAGAGGGAGGCGCGCCTCCCCCCAGCGCAGGAACGTGCAACCTACAAAACAAAAACAGCAAAAAAAAACCCAGTTAAATCAAGTGTACTCCTTCAAAAAGGCATAAAGTCCACAAATCAATGTGCACGAATTCGCCCCGAATACAAGAGACAAGCGGTAGCGACCCCGCCCATCCGGTACCGGGACAGGTATCGTGCGCGAAGATCATCCAGACTAGGACATACAACAAGAATGTGCCCAACAGTCTTGGGGACAACACAGTCATCACAATATGGTGCAGGCGAGCGCTCCATCAAATGGCGGTGCATCCTGCGAGTGTGTCCAATTCGGAGACGACAAAAAGCAACCTGAACCGGTCACGGCATCGGGGGGTTAAGACGATGGGAAAAGTCGCGGCTCATGGCACGCAAGTTTAGGTTCTTCTCGACCGTCTCCCTTCATCTTTGCCAAGCAGCCCGTATTCTTGCAATGTAGTCAGTGTGAGGAAGAGCGAAACGCTGGTCTGGTTGCCCAGTCCTCGCGGAGTCTTTGGTGCTCTCATTCCTTACATGTCTAGGAAACCAGCAGATGATAAGGTCGAGATCCGTCCTGCTCACCAAAACCGTAACGTCACGGATATCACGAACCAGAGGATGCGGAGATATCAATGCCCTGATAGCAATCATGGCTCTTTGTGAGTCGCTATAAATCACAAACCGGTCTCCAAACCGGGCACGTCACGTAGTCTTCCATACCGAGCGGTGTATTACAAAAAGCTCGGCCTAGAAGAAAGACACAGCGACTGGCATAGCCCCACTGACTTCAAACTGAGGGGATATGGCGTGGAAACCGACCTCGTCTTAGAACTGGGAGCCATCCGTATACACTGGCACAGTTCCAGCGTGACACGGTGTACTCCAAAGAGGCCGAACGCAATACTCCCGGCGCTGTAAAAGCTCTGGGAGCAGAAGCATGGCGACAAATGGTGACGTCCTGGGCAGAAACAGGGGCGACACCGGCCTAAGAGCTATACCTAGTCCTCGAAGGAGTTTCCTATGACTAACATCTCGGGGCGGCATAGGCACCGTCGAGATCAGCTACGAATGCAGTGAGAGCTGTTGGCGACTGAGGGAAATGCCGGGCCCGCGCGTACAGGCGAATAAAGATTGTGCACGGCGCAGGGCGAGTGGCATCTCCCCAGCATCGACTAGTAGGCTCTCAATGGGGAGAAGTGCGGAAGGCACGGGTCACCATGCGAAGGCCGGTGTGGTTGATTGAATCCACCTTCCGCAATACACGCTAGACTGCGAATGCATAAAACTAACATCCGTAGTCAAGATTCGAACGAATAAAGGATCGATAAAAAAGTAGGGCAGTAGCTATATCAGCGCCTCAGGTGCTGAACGTCAAAGAACGAAGAATATCTATGGCGCGGGTACAGGAGACCCTAAGACTGCGAATATGAGCCTCCCCAGATGAGGCGTCGGTCAAATACAAGACCAAGGAAACGGTGCGAGTACACCACTTCCAGGCACAACCCATTTAGAAACAAGTCTGAGTCAGGGTGGAGCGGTGGATGGTAGTATAAGTGCACCACGTTAGTCTTGGCCAAGGTAAACACTTTTTTTTTTAAGGGGCTATCTGGGGAATACCCACTTGGGCATAACTCGCCGCAATCAAACAGCCTGGCTCTAGGCTACTTTAAAATAAAAATTTGAAAACAAAACAATGATAAAATTGAAAGATGACAACGATTAGGAAGTCAGCTTCGGCGTCGGGGGGCGGTCCCCCTACCCCTGTCGCAGGAGCGTGCGACCTACAAAGAAAACAATAACAAAAACAAAACAAAAAAAACTAATTAAATAAAAGGGAGAAGGCCAGCCTCCCCCCAAAATTCTAGAAGTCCACCAGTCAAGGTGCACGCACTCGTCCCGAGTACAAGAGAGACGCGGTACCGACCCCGCCCATCCCGGTACGAGGACATGTAACGTGCGCTAAGATCACCCAGACTGGGGCATTCAACAAGAATGTGCCGAACAGTCTGGGGGAGGACGCAGTCGTCACAATAGGGCGCAGGTGAGCGCTCAATCAAATAGCGATGTGTCACACGAGTGTGCCCCATTCGGAGACAACAGAAAGAGACCTGAAGCATTCGCGGCATTGGGGGATAGGTCCATGGGAACAGTCGCGGCGCAATGGCACGCAACTTTAAGTTCCCTTCAACCGTCTCCCATCTTCTTTGACAAGCAGTCCAAAGAGCTGCCCGTATTCCTGCCATGTAGTCGGTGTGAGGAAGAGCGAAACGCTGGTCTGGTCGCAGAGTCCTCGCGGACTCTTTGGCGCGCTCATTCCCCGCAAATTCCTACATGTCCAGGAACCCAGCAGAAGATAATCTCGACATCCGCCCCGCTCGCCAAAACTGTGGCGTCACGGATATCGCGAACCAGGGGATGCGGAGATTCCAATGCCCCGAGAGCACTCAGGGCGCTTTGTGAGTCGCTATAGATCACAATCCGGTCTCCGAACTGGGCACGTCGCGTAATCTCCCGTACCGAGTGGTGTATTGCCACCAGCTCGGCCGTGAAGACAGACGCAGCGCCTGGCAGAGCCCGCTGACTTCAAACAGAGGGGATACGGCGTGGAAGCCGACCCCCTCTTCGGACTTGGAGCCATCCGTATACACTGGCAGGGTTACAGCGTGACACGAGGTGTGCTCCAAAAAGGTCGAACGCAATACTCCCGGCGCCGTACAAGCTTTGGGAGCAGAGGCGTGGCGACAAATAGCCCACTGTGGTACTCTCCAGGGTGGCGTCCTGGGCAGAGCCAGGGGCGCCACCGGCCCGAGAGCTATACCTAGCTCTCGAAGGAGTTTCCTGACCCTAAACCCAAAGGGCTTAGGGTATGTCTGGCGTCTCTCGGCGGCATAGGCAACGTCAAGATCAGCTGGGGATGCAGTGAGAGCTGTTGGCGACTGAGGGAGGCGCCGGGCTCGCGCGTACACGCGAGTGATGCACTGTGCGCGGCGTAGAACGAGTGGCATCTCCCAAGCATCGACAAGTAAGCTCTCAATGGGGGAAGTGCGGAAGGCACCGGTCGCAAGGCGAAGGCCGGTGTGGTGGATCGAGTCCACCTTCAGCAATAAACGCTCGGCTGCGGATGCATAAAACTCGCGTCCGTAGTCTAGCTTCGAACGAACAAAGGATCGGTAGAAAAGCCAGACAATAGCCCTACCATACCACCAGGTGCTGAACGCCACTTCCAAACGAACCCCGTTTAAGAACAAGTCTGGGTAGGGGTGGAACCGTAGATGGCGGCAGAAATGCACGCATCTTAGTCTTAGCCAAGGAAAACCGAAACCTGTGCGCTTCGGCATAGTGAGAGATGCGGTTCAATGCCTGTAGGGGTAGACATCTGATCCATACCAAAAGAAATCTAAAGGTCGTCCACGTAGAGCGTAGCAAGAACATCTTCCGGCAGCACCGAAGTGACACTACGTTGATACTCGGGGCAAAGAATGTGACACAGGACATTTCGCTGCGGGACACCATCTTCCTGCTCCATGGGCCCGAAGAGGTCTCCCTCCACCCATACGCGGAATCAATGATCTCGCAAAAACTTAAGATATAAAAATTGGGAGGCATCCTCTCGCTCTCATCGTGTGAAGATTATTGATGATGCCGTATCCCCATGCGGTATTATAGGCCTTCTCCAGATCGAAAAACAGCATGGCGTAGTACTGTCTACGAATTAAGGCCTCGCAGACGGCATTTTCCAGTTGGATCAGATCATCTTACGTAGAGTGGAATTTTCTGAAACCGCACTGTGTAGAATACAGGTGGCCTTCGCTGTCCAAGAAAATGGCTAGTCTAACATTTTTTTTTAAATTTATCCATCAAGTTGCATACGCAGGAGGTTCGAGAGATTGGGCAGAAATCTGCCGCGGTCGAGGCAAAAAGCGAGGACAGTAGCCATTCGCCACGTTTTGGAGGATATCCTTTGTCCAGATCCTCTTAAACAAATCTAACATGCCTCGGTCACCTAGGAGACGAAGCATGACATAGGGGACATCGTCCGGATTTGGGGCGTTGTCCGCGCAAAAAACGTAAGCGGAACGCGACTCGTACGATATAAACCTGTCGTTGAAAGTTTTTGTGCCTATGGATGAAAAGCTCAGTCGGCGGCCTTCAGCGACATTAGAACGTGAATTGAATGGTGGCGGAGTAGCATCCCGGGTAAAGAAAGCGGTCGCGCAGGAGTCCGCTACCTATGAGGGGTCCGAGATTGACTCGCTTTCGTACCTCTTCTCATTAAGTAAAGACACGGATGCCCGACAGGAAGAGGGGCGGGCATGCTTCAAAACATACCAGAACCTAGCTCGAGCTCGACGAAATTCACCCACAGGGAAATTGTTTCGGGCAGATCTTATAGCACATGTAGGATTAACGCTTTTGTTTGATGTGCCTCTCACACTCGGTTGCCCAACAGGGAAGCGCTCGGGGTACCAAACGGCCAGACGTTCTAGGAATTGTAGTTAGGCCCACGGCCATGAGGTTGCCGAAGAACTCAACGGCCTTATCTACCGACCTAAACTCCTCGACTGGGACAGAGAAATCAATCATTTCCGGAAAATGTGAACCACCGCGCCTGTACCAAGATTTACAAAAGGGGTTCTCTCAGGTGGCAGTGGTCCAGAAAATGACATTTAAATATGAAACTTCCCACTCGAAATCAAGCTGTGCATCCGGAGAGCACAAGGAAAAATCAAGACAGGAAAATGAAGCGGTTCTCGGTCAGTGATGCGAAAATTCATTCACATTTAGGACACCCATCTCCAGCTCGTCGATCAGGTTGACAAGGACCTGACCCCTGTGATTGATCGAGTAGTCTCTCCAGAGGGGGTTGTCTACCGTTCAAAACCGTACCACAATGTGGCGAAAGTCCCCCACGTCGTAGGCGACTAAGGGTGGAATATAATCAGAAATAATAGTATACCTCCTATCCAGGGGCAACTGAAAGGAGATATTTAAAAAAAGAGAAGAACGGAGATAGCATGTAGGGTGTAAATGACGCAGCCTCATGCCAGTCCCCCATCCCATGGTGGTGAGGGTGCGAAAGCATTATACTCCGGGACGGTAGGCAAGGGGCACATGCCCAGCATGGTCTCCTGAAAAAATATCGCTCATGGGAAACGAAAGCAAACTAGATTCCGCAGCTCTTCCCAGGTTTCCCGGAGTCCGCGGCAATTCCATTCAAGGAATATGCCCTCCAAGCCTACCTCGGAGGAGATGCGGGGAGGTCTCTTTGAAGAGAAGACCTGGCCACTACTTGTAAATGTATGATATATTGTTATGGGGGCCCCACAATCTCGATTTTTTGGGGGGAAAGGAGGCTCTGCCTACAGGACAGGCTGTAAGATTGAAGTTTTCTCCCTTAATCTCCCAAGCGGTCGGAGGGAGCAAAGGTCATCTGTTCCTGGGAAACTATTAACAAAAACAACAACAACATCGGAGCTAAACCACGTGAAAAGGACGATCTTCTGATACATCGAAACAACACGTCACTAAGCATTTGGGATTAGGTGTAAGAGCTTCTGCTGCGACTATGAGCTCAGGGTGACAAAATAAAGTTGACAAATGGGCTAAAGTTAAAATCTAGTGGTAAGTTTAAGTCTCGATGCCAGCGCTGCTTCATCGTCCTTATCAAGGGTCTGATCCATATTCGCTCAGCTTCGCATCTAGAGATGAGACTCCATTATGTAGATTTCTAATATTTCCAATCTGTTGCTCCTTCTGGACATTTTCTATTCCCTTCAACTGAGTACTATTAAATTTCAGTTTGTTTTCAGAACGCTTAACGCCCTCTTTCACCTTTTGCTGGGTCTAAACAGGAGTGGAAAAGATGACCCGAGAGAGTATCACTTTCTCTTGGAGCAATGGGGTCGGGAGGGCGTACCGCTACTTTAAGTATCAGTTGTAGCAGGAGTATTGTCCCTGTTACACTATCTACCCCTTGGGGTGATTAAATTCTAGTTCTATTAACAATTATGTTCTAGAAAATCCCCTCAGTTATTTTTTGGTTAATGCCCGCCTTCGAATTTCGTGGGCGCTTTATTATAAATATCTCTATTTTTAAAAAATATGCACATGCTATATAGAGTATATGTATGATATATATTCCCCATACCCCCCCACGACTAAGTGGGGGTATGGGGGCCAAATCCCCCATTTCTAAATTAAGTTAAAAACTATATATACCTAATACAATATGATGCGATTGTAATAGCCTACCCCCCCCCCCCTTAAAAGCACTTGTTTAAATTGCCCAAGAAAAAACATTGTCTACATTATAAAACAATTGTTTTTAAATATATATATATATATATATATATATATATATATATATATATATATATATATATATATATATATATATACACACATATATATATATAATTATTAAAAAATTCAAGGGCAGGCATAAACCAAAAAATAACCAATTACTCCTCTATGGCAAGAACATTTTAGTTACCTCAAAATGAACAAAGTGCTCTGATTTAACCTCCATCCATTGGAACAAAATCAAGAGAGAAAGGAGAAATTGAACCTACATCCCATAACCAAAACAGAGTCGAGACTGAAATTGAACTTACATCCAGTGGAACATAGTCAAAATAGACGGGGTGGGGGGGTCTATTATAATTTAAAATTTAAAAATCCTGAATGAGCAAAACCGTGATAAAATATTAAACTGAGAGCACCAACAAAGGAGGGCTCGCTAGCCTCGTAGATAAGGCATTGGACTTCTAAAGCCTAGGTAGGGGGGTTCAAACCCAGCGAGAGTACACACAAAACCTCATCGTAGATGTGAGAGCCTGGCCGCCTATTGATGCACCCACTCGGCAACACACGTGGAGTTAGGTAGCGTCATACACACGTCATCACGCACAAATAAATCACAAGAACGCTTTATTTCCCTACCCTTCTTCACAACACAACATATTTACTATCATACATCCTGTAATCTGCCGAAGGGGTATTTATATCTATCTACACACCCCTGGATCGCCATTTGGTGAGAGAAAAATACTACCAGTTACTAAATGCCCTATTTGCTTGGCACGATTATCTTTCTGATCTTTTTATCCGTTCGGTGGCTTTCATCTACGATTGAAAATGGAATGGAGCGGCTTTTTCTTATGGGGGGAGGGGGTGGAATACCTGTAGCTGCCATAAATCCGAAGGCTCAAGTCCCTTCCGGTAAGCCTTCCACATGAGTTTGGTGAGCCACGTGAGGCTTAAGAAACTGATCAAACCCGCCTTGTTGCTCGGCAGCTTCCGCTTATCCCTGGAATCAAGTAGAGATTTTTATGGTGTTTTCAAAAGGCCACAAGTGAAGTTACAGCCCCGCAAATTACAGAGGCCTATCTTTAGGCCACGTTAATAACTAAAATTTATATATATATATATATATATATATATATATATATATATATATATATATATATATATATATATATATATATATATATATATATATATATATATATATATATATATATGAATCCATTAAACCACATTTAACTGTGATTCAAGCGGTGCTCGCTGCCTCAGTGTGCCTGGTTCGAATCGCTTCCCTGCACAGATTTTTTCGAAAAAGGGTAATAAAAATATTACTGCAAGGAAAAATTATTCCGTTTTCTCTTTCAATGTGGTTTAATGGATTCATTTTCATCATTCTCTCGTGCTACTTTGAGAGACATACATAAATATATATATATATATATATATATATATATATATATATATATATATATATATATATATATATATATATATATATATACAAGTATCTAAGTCGAGAGATTTTTATAGTGTTTTCAATAGGCCACAAGTGAAGGTACAGCACCCGAAGTTACAGAAAGACCTATCTTTAGGCCACGTTAATAACTAAAAAACAAAACAAACAAATAAGTATCTACAAGGCAGGCACAGGTGCGGGAGAAAGGTGAACCCCACTCAGGGGGCTGAATGTGCATCCAACAATTTAAATACTATGAAAGAGGTATGTCTCCTCAGGAAACTTCCCCACAACACAGTCAGGGTGTAGAGTCGGGACAGGCTATAACGACCAGACGTATCGCGGTGGTGGAAGAGGTATCATCGACGAAGCTCCACCAGACTAAGACACTTAGTGTCTTAGGGATACCAAGCAATCTTGACAGAAAGGTTCAAAGGCTCCATCCGATGACGCTGCGCCCTGCAAGTGTATCAGATTCGGAGACAACAAATGACTTGGTACTGTCGAGGCACTGGGAACAATCGATGTCCTAGGGCAGCTAGATTCCAGGATACCTCCTTCCACCAGACTTACACGTTTAGGTCTGGTTCGTAGGGCAAATAACGAAGGACCCGACAGTACTCATTTGGGATAGGGAAGAGCATTTTTTCCTTTTATCTTTGCAGGACAACACCCTGCACTCAGCAGGCTAGAGAAAGGCACCGTCCAGGGATTATTGCCAAGCTCTGACTCTTCCTAGGGAAGCCCTCGATCACCTAGGTGAAGGCCTCTGTATGGACATCTACACCCGAAGCACTCCGAGTCCAGGGAATCCGGGACATGTTGGGGCAGTGTGTTTTGATGGGAGCTTGCAGGGCGGTACCGCTCCTGTTATTGAACTTCCTGGTAACCAGTGCTGCGAGCCCCTCGACATTCACGATTCTAGGGTCTATGATACTTGAGGCCCTAATGGGGTCTGCCATTCCGGATCCATATGAGGGAAACCACCGCCACTTACAGCTCACTCCAGATATGCGGGAGTCTCACCCTACCCTTCGTGGTCTTCTGAAGGGCCTCTGAGAAGACTTGGGTAAGGTCACTTCGCATTAGAGAGTGATCCACTAAGGGGCGGCTCCCAGAGGAAAAGCCTCTTCACCCAGAGACATGAGAGGAGGGAAACTCCCTCTGCGCTAAGAGAGTTAAGCAGGGGTTATTCCATCCAAGAATTTAAAGCGCAATAGCAACGAGGGCGAATCATGGAAAGGTGTTAAAGAGATCTATAAAAAAGTGAGTGTGTGGAAGATAGCCACACATTCTCCACCAGGCCTTGGGGCTGGGAGTGAATTTGTGGGTGGCCCCTCCAAAAGGATAGTATGGTAAAAGGAAATCCCCTTTATCGGTTGAAAAAGGGGGAGGGAGCTTCACGAAAGGTGTGCCAGAGCCTTCTTCCCACAGGCACCCATCCGTTATTTATAGACAAGTTGTGGCAAAATGGAGTAGAGATAGCACACTCTAACTTGGTACATTTTTTTAACAGAACAGTGAGAAAAGACGGAATGAACTATGTCTCATACCCTGTCACTCTCGCCTATCCCATCTGAGATGTTTGCACCTTTCAATGGGATACTTCCTCGGGGTACGTTAATGATGATGTCCGTACCTTTCCCGGCCACGCCGAACGGACGATCGATGAGAGACGCTCTCTGACCGTCCTCCAAAGTCAGCAGCTACCAACTGAGCAGCCAGGGAGGCAGACTGGATCAGGGAGGAGTCCCTTACTAAATCTTCTAATGAACAGGACAGCGAAGATCTGAAGATGTCATTTAAAGGTCCCAGAGGCAGGGTGGGCAAATAAAAAAACCCGGGTTTTGGGGGGCTTTTTCAAGTGAAATTTGAAAAAAAAACAGGTTTGGGGTTTTTTCCCAAATTACATTTTTTTTCAAGAAATAAATGCTACTTATCATTATTTTATTCAAAATTCATATTTATGTTTAGAATTTCAACAAATATGTATCAAATTAAAGTTATTTCTCTGATACTGACACATAATAATTCATCTCTCCTTCTACAGGTTATGGCTATCATAGGACATGGGTACCCCAAATTCACGATCAGTGATCTGTTACTGTGATCTATTCTTACTATAATATAATTATTAAACTAAGTAATTATTAATATTATATAAAAATAGAGATAGCTATTCTTTTTCTATGTTATTCTAATGCATTTGTTTTTTGAAAAAAAAACAAATTTGAAAAAAACCCAGAATAAAACCCAGGTTTTATTGGGCTTTTTCAAAATTGGGTTTTTTTTGCCAATCCTGCCCAGAGGAGAGATCCGCGTCCTTTAGTTGGTCTGGCAGACAATGCAGTAAAACCGACCCGTCATAAGCAGTACAGCTTTATGCACCTGGGGTCCTGAGGAGGGTGGCATGAAGGTGGTCAGCCCATTACACACAGAGAAAAAAAGGTTTATGTGGCAGAAGCCGTTCGGTCCATTAATCATAATACCCCCCCCCCCCAAGCCTGGTGTCTTGCAACCTATGGCCGTTGCTTATAGAGGTTCCATAGCTTCTTCTGACATGCCATGTAGTAACTGGTCAGGTCATTAATACAGCAAAGAACAGTAAAATACAGTTGGAGAGTTTAAGAAGACACAAATGAGAACCCACGAGATAGCACCAAATTCTGTTGGCAGTTAATAAGTCTAGTGCTGAGTCATCACCACCGTCTAGGCTTTTCTTACGGGAGATGAGGCATGGGGGGCACAAGCAACTCCAAATGCCATATATGCTATGGATACCCCTGCTACCGCTGACACTACTAGAGGTTAGAATGAATTGAAAGAGCGTCGGGGATTTTAAAGAGGTGCAGATGAGGACCGAGAGAAATCACGAGTTTCTCTATGCAATAAATGTAGTGGTCGTCCTTCTAAGTCTCATTCGTTAATGCACTTTAAATCTGAGAATGTTGTAATGATGAAGGCCCTGCTGCTGTCCCTTTTCATAGCCCCCCCGCCACCGAGCGTCTTCTACTCAGTCAGTTTCCTTGCATGCATTTCCCCTGCAAGTGACTGGAGAGACGATGTTTGGCTGTCGGTGAGACGACTCGCAAAATGTCGTTCTCTTCTGGGGTGCGTGATTTAATTGTTGTGATGTTTGTAAATCTTTGTAGTTTTGAATATTAAATGGCCGAGAAGGAAGTATTAGAATCACACCCGTTTAACGCTAGGAATATTCTCCCCCATGCTAGAATAGTATATGCTTGGCATTCTCTGGCAAATAGGCTTCTTACATACTTCCTTCGCAAATTATGTATTTATCCATCAGAGGCCGAAGAAATCTTTCATCGCACGAACGAATCAAATTTTAGCCTATTAATTTTCAGCACGTGTTTTTCGCTGTGTCCATTCATAGGTACGTACAAACGTTTCTTTCATCCTGTAGGTGTGTACTTATTTCTTAGTATCTTAGGGCCTGTTTTAAGATTTCGGGTTTTCACTCAACCCTCACTCGGTTATTAATTATAATAACCTTTAACACGGCTGTTTGGATGTAGAACTTTTCAGTGTTCCGGTTTGGGGGTGGGGTACCAGTGGTCCGGACCGTCTTCGGAGTGGACTTTTGCTCCTTTTCGCCAGAATAGTGGATGTGTTAAGCAAGCTGGATCCCTGCTGGCAAAATTTACAAAGACACAACAAGGCCCAAGATCATCTGCCAACTGTGCTATAGCTACCCGGTGCCATTGACATACCCAGACGCACTCTTGCGGGTCGAAGGATTTGTAGCTAGTCACAACCTCCCACCCAGATCCAGAAGCTAGGAGAGAACAAGAACTTACTTCCTCGCTGGGCGACACAAAAGGAGGACTTTGAGAGCATTTTTGTATTTGGAACAGCATCCTTGAGTTTCAGGGTACCTACGGAGATGAAATTTTTGCTTTTAGTTAATAAAAATAAACACTATGATGCATGCTCCGGGCAAAAATGGGGGGGAATAAGGGCATTCAAGAGAAGGATTCAGCTTTACTAGGGTCTCTCAAAAATTGGAACATACAATGATCCCCATAGATTTTAGAAAAAAAAATTAGACTCTTTAGAAACTTTGGGGGGGGGGGGGGCAGAATTGATCTATTCATTCCAAGAGTACGGCAATTCGCTGCCCTCCCCTCGCCATCAACACTTCAAAAATTGACTAAACATTAAAATTAGGAATTAATATAAGTAGTCAATTTTCATAGTTTTATGAGTAAATAAAATTTAAAAACACGATTGGAAGGATAATTAATAGACTTCCTTCTTCATCTCCTCAGAAGGTCGCCGTATGAGATTCCGCTTGCTTCATAACATGCTATTTGCTGATCAGTGTCATGAGTGGTTATTCTAACATTATCTCAAATATACCCCGGATGACAGCCAAAAATGTCCCCTTTTTATAATGCTGTAAGTTTTTAGCCATTAAAGCTTGAAGGTAGAAATAAGTATCATTAGAAAAAAATAATATTTGGAATTTTATTAACTAACTTAGGTAGCCTAGGCTGGCGGTGGATAGTCTACCCCAGCCTAGGATAGCCTATCTATGCAATATTAAAAAAAAAGTGTGTTTTAGGATCTCAAAAATGGCACAATTATCTCTTGAACAGCGCAGGTTTGTCGTGGATTTAATGATTCGACATGGCTCCATAATCAAATCAATTCCTCACTTTCAAGCAAGATGTGGTTTACGATTAGACAAAAAAAAAACAATCCAGAGAAATTACGCCAAGTGTAATTGCACACAGCACAATTCGTAATTTAAATAAAGGAAAGTCCAGTCCTAAGAAAAGTGTGAGGATGGAAACGAATATTGACAAGGTAAGAACTTTAATTAATGCTGATGGAACAAAGTCAAAGAGAAAATTGGCTGCGGAGACGGATTTGAATCGAGAAGCTGTGCGAACTCTTCTAAAAAACAATCTTAATTTATAGCAGTACAAAAGTCAATGTCGTCAGGAAATCTCAATTCAGGATAAGCAATGAAGGTTATCATTTTGCCTCGGTTAAGGAAATGTGGGATGGTAAACAATTAGTATTGAATAACATAATTTCCAGTGATGAGTGTCACGTCTACCAGAAAGGCATGGCAAATAAACAGAATTATCGGAAGTGGTCACTAACTAAGCCATAAATAATCACTTCAAAAACCTTTGCACTCCCAATAGATAACAGTATGGTGCGGAATAAGTGGAAATAAGATTTATGGGCCATATTTCTTTGAGGAACATGAAACAGGACAAGCGCAGTCAATTAACGCTGCCAGATATCTTGAAATGCTCAAAAGCATTTTTGCCAATAGCACATATCCTGATGAATGGTTTCAGCAAGATGGCACTACAGCCCATACTGGATGCGCCACCATGACACGGTTGAAGGCTAGATTTCCTCAACGACTAATGTCACATAGGACAAATTTCCCCTGGCCGGCCAGGTCAGTTGACTTGTCACCTTTAGACTACTTTCTATGGAGTCTTGTAAACGAAAGACTATTTCGAGCTGCACCATCAAATATCGCAGAACTGAAGAATGAGTTTCGAGAAATCATTGCATACATCAATGTCAAAATTTTGCTAATCGTATTGATCAGTGCAGAGTCCGGTGGTGGTCATTTCGAATGTTAAAAAAATAGATAATAAATTTCAATAATTGTTCTATTTGGTTGAGGAATAAGTTCTTGCAGTTTTATCAAATTTATTCATTACCATTAACAATTTTAGAAAAAACTTCATTTTTAATTGATAACAATATGCAATTTAATCAATAATGTATTCTCCGTTGTTATTTACGACTTCTTCCCAACGTTCAATTAGTTTTTCGATGCCTCTGCAATAAAAATCTCTGGATTTTGAATCAAAGAATTCGTCTAACCAGTTTCTGAATTCCACATCAGTATTGAACGAAACGCCGCGCAAACTGTTGGAGAGTGATCGGAACAGATGGAAATCCAATGGAGCCAAGTCTGGCGACTATAGAGGATGCGGCAGGATTTCCAAATTAAGCGTTTGGATACCATCTTTTGTCATATTGGCATATTTGGCGAGTCGATACATTTGTTGAATGTGGAGTTCTGCATTGACAATCTCGTTGTTCGCAAGGAGCTCATAAAGAGTGATGCCTTCACAATCCCACCACACACACAGCATCGTCTTTCGTGGATGAAGTCCTTGCTTTAATCGCGCAAGTGTTTTTTTTTTTATTGGGACTAAACCATTGTTTTCGATGGTTCATGTTGACATAAACACACCACTTTTCGTCGCCAGTGATGATGCGGTGAAGAAATCTGTCCTTATATCCACGAGTAGCCTTGTGACGAGTAAGCAAACCTGCGGCAATCGTAGAGCGTTGAAGTTTGTTGATTTCGCTCAAAGCGTGCGGAACCTATACACCCAGTTTTTGAACTTTTCCCATCGAATGAAGGTGATTCACTACAGTTTTCTGATCACACGCCAATTGTACAGCCAATTCTCTAGTCGATTGACGAGAATTTTCATGAAGAAGGTCGTTCAATCGATCTTCATCCAACTTAATGGGGCGACCAGAACGTTCTTCGTCATTAAGATTGGAATGACCGTTTTTGAAACGTGAAAACCACCATTGACCTGTCCTTTCTAATAAAGCATTTCTCAATACACAGCACAAATATGGCGACGAGCTTTGGCTGCGTTTGCATTGTTCCCGTCTCGATTGAAAATGAATAACAAAAAGTGTCGAAAATGCGCCTTTCTTTCAACTTGACATTCCATTTCTGAGGGTACAGAACAAAAATTAAATTAATACAACTTTTAAATAAACCACAATGACTATTACTCAACTTCAAGACGTAGCCTAAGCAAAAGCCTAATGGTCTACGCTGTTAAGAGACGTAGCTAAACCTTTGCAAATTTTGCTCTCATTATTTATTATTGTTTCTTAATATGTGCACAAATCACGTCAACAAAACTTAAATCAACACAACATAAAAAAAACGCAAGAACTTATTCCTCAACCTAATATGTAACCATATTTATTTCTATCTTCAACTTTAATGGTTAACAAATCAGAGTATTATAAAAAAGGGAACATTTTTGGCTGTCACCCAGGATGTATGTTCTATTGAGAAATAGGATGAGGAAGTGCTAGAACATTTCATAATAAACAAGAAAGAATAAACGAAAGGACAAACACCATTGCGACATCAGCGTTACAAATAAGCAAATTACCACGCTCAAGCAGTGGGCAAATTCAAAATATCGGTCGCATACGACTGACACAAAATCTCCTTCAACTGAAGTAGTTGACATTAAACGGCATGACAAGGCGCTACGAAAGGGCAATAATGTCAAAGCACCAAACGCCACTCAACGTAAAATTGAGACAGGCGAAGTCCAGTTTAATTTAGCAGTCCTTGAAGACAAGATAGGGGTAAAAAAGGACTGAAGACATACCGAGCGTGAACATCCACACGGCCAGTTCAACTGTATATATAGTATAGTAACACTTTGCCACACCCACAAAGGCAAATAATAAATACATCACGGGAGAGAAAGCAATACTGAATGTCATGCTACGTCTGACATCCCTTTGGCGGGTGGAAGCACCACAAAATAAACATAAGTAAACAATTCATACACAACACATCAAGCCACCCAACTTATAGGCTTACCAAACCATCTTTTAAACGTCATTATACCTGATACCGAGCCCCACCCCCACCTCAAAACACTACGCTAGGTCACTCTGGCAAAGCCCATGTGCGATACCTATCCGAAACAAATACTAAAACCGCATCAACCTGGACGACTGTAGACATCGCCAAGCCTAAATATTGAAAACAAGAATCAAGTACACCCCACCCCCACCTCACCACTCGAATTTAAAGGGGGACAGGTGAATTTGGAGGAAGTGAAAATGTGTGGGAGAAAGGTTACGAAGCAAATGGTGAGAAATGCGATTCTTCGGGTCAAATACCAACGAGGAGATAGATGAGAGTTTCGAATTTTGTGTCAGTTAATATGCGTTTGGGGGGCTATTCGAGCTAGAACCATACACTCCCCCCCACGCATCTTAACTTGCTAACTTCAATACTCTCTCTTTCCAAGGACTTAATAGCGGACATGCCCCGGTTGGTTCTTTTTTTTTTACATGCTCATGGTAGGAACTTGCTCCTGGAGGCATATATACAACGAGGTTTGCGAATCCAGTCGAGGTATTTTAACTTTTTCCCCAATTCCATTTTTTCTTCATCCGTTTTCCCCTCGTCGTTTTATTCCTCCTTGAACGAAAATGCCCTCGTTGATGAAACCAAATTTCTTTCTCGCTTTAGAAAAAAAATCGAGTCTAGATTTCTATTTCGATGAATTAAATGGTGAGTCAACCCATGACTCGCTGTGGCTCAGCACAAGAAAAGGAGAAAGACGGCCAAGCCCATCTCAAAAAGGTGATGGATATCATATCGCCATGATAAGATATGAGCGGGTGTGACGTCTTGGGGGGAGGGGGATTCTATTCTAAACAGTTTCTTAAGTGATCCAGTTAAATCCCCCAGTACTATATCATCGTTTCTCTTCTACAGAGTGCCTAAGTTGTTTTTTTTTTCAGTTTTACAAAGAGGCATCACAGGTGAATGTTGTATTTTTTTCTTTCCCACGCAATGAACTCAGTGTTTGTGTGAACGCCCTTTCGACGACCGGAGGGATATTGCCTCTTAACTAACTCGTCTCAAAGCGCATTTTAGTATTTCCATCACCTATCCATCAATTCATTTGTTATGATGCTTACTGAAATCTTGTGCACACATGTTTTGGGCACCTTTTCTATTTAATACCATTTTGGTACCCATATGAATGGACTGCAAGGCCTCATGGCATGCCTACTAAGGAAATGGACGACTAAAAAACGAGGAAATCGAGAAAAAAACACGGGATCATGTATTGAGAGATGAAGCGAGCTCCGAAGGGTAAGTTTTGTTGTTTTTTGTTACCGTAGTCGTATATATATATATATATATATATATATATATATATATATATATATATATATATATCAAATGAGAATTATGTAATATCCTACGACAGCTTGACAGTCTATTATCTCTCACTGATTCATCTATGGGACAGACGCATGGCAAAGGCCCAAATTATTAGGTTAAGAGAGAAAAACCGACTATAATTTAAATGTAGGAAATAATACCAAATTGAGCCTTATAAATGAATGAAAGAAAGCAAAATTATTATTATAATAATCAATACAATGAAACCCGAAAAAAATGTCACACAAATCATAAAGATACAAAAATTGAGAAAGGCACAAAACTGAATAGTAGAGCAATAATTGAGCGTCATTCAAAATCGGAAATTCACAGGAATAATGAAACGAAATCATAACAACCCATATTCCCCCTTGAATAATGCAACGAACACATACAAACCCATCTTCCCCTTTGAATACAGCAACAAACTAATACCGACCTATCTTCTTCCCATTCAAAACTGCAACGAACTCATAAAAACCCATCTTCCCCCTCGAATAAAGCAAAGAAATAATGCATACCAATCTTCATGAAATAATGCAACGAACTAATACCAAACCATCTTCCCACTCGAATAATATCACGAACTAATACGAACTCATCTTCTCTATCGAATAATGCAAATAATACCACAACATTTTCGCAATCGATATACTACACTGAATTCATATCAAACATTCCCCTCCCCCAATGTAACGAACTAATATCAAACCATCTTCCCTATCGAATAATGCAACGAACTCATACCAACACATCTTCGTCTCGAATGATGTAAATAATACCAAACATCCACCATCCGCGAATAATGCAACGAACTAATACAAACCCATCTTTCCCCTAGAATACTGCAACGAACTAATATCAACCCATCTTCTCTGTCGAATAATGCAAATAATACCAAATAATCCTCCATGTTGAATAATGCAAATAACACCAAAGCATCTTCCCCCTCGAATAATACATAGAACTAATACCAACCTATCGCCCCCCTCAAATAAAGCAGCGAACAAATACCAACCGATCCTCCCTCTCGAATAATGCAACGAAGGAATAACAAACCATCTTCCCCCTCAAATACTGCAACGAACTAATACCAACCCATCTTCCCTCTCGAATAATGCAAATAATACCAAAACGTTTCCCCCCGCGAATAATGCAACGGAGTAATGCCAACCCATCTTCCCCCTCGAATAAAGCAACGGGATAATAGCAACACATCATCACCCCTCGGATAAAGCAACAAACTAGTATCAAACCATCTTCCTCGAATAATGCAACGAACTAATACCAACCCATCTTCCCCTTCGAATAATGCAACGAACTAATACCAACCCATCTTCCCCTTCGAATAATGCAACGAACTAATACCAACACATAGCCCCACTCGAATAAAGCAACAACTCATATCAAACCATCTTCGCCCTCGCTAATGTCACGAACGAATACCAAACCATTTCGAATGCTGCAACGAACTCATAACAAACCATCTTCCCCCTCGGTTTAACGAACTACTATCAAACCATCGTCAGTCTAGAATAATGCAAAGAAGTAATACCAACCATCTTGCCCTCAAATAATGCAACGGAAAAATACGAACACACCTCGCCCCTCGAATAAAGCAACCAACTAATACCAAACAATCCTCCCCTCGAATAATATCACGATCTAATAGCAAACCATTTTCGCCTTCGAATACTGCAACAAACAAATACCATTTTTTTTTTATTTTTTTTTTTATAGAGCCCATCTGGCAACTACCCACTTGGGCATAAGTCGCCGAAAAACACGACAGCCTAGAATTAGGCTACTTTAAAGTTAAAATATGAAAACTTAACAATCAATATAAATTGGAAAAACTTAACAATCGAAGCAATCTCCGGCAGCGGGGGGAGGTCCCCCTCACCCCAGTGCAGGAGAGTGCAACCTAAAACAAAACAATAACAAAATAAAGGAACCTTAAATAAAGGGGAGAAGGCCGGCCTCCCCCAAAAAGTCAATAAGTCCACCAGTCATGGTGCACGCACTCGTCCCGAGTACAAGGGACAGGCGGTAGCGACCCCGCCCATCCCGGTACCGAGACAGGTATCGTGCGCGAAGATCACCCAGACTGGGACATTCGACAAGAATATGCCGAACAGTCTGGGGGACGACGCAGTCGTTGCAATAGGGCACATGCGAGCGCTCCACCAAGTAACGATGCGTCACACGAGTGTGTCCGATTCGAAAACGACAGAAAGCAACCTGAAGCCGCCGCGGCATTGGGGGATAGGTCCATGGGAACAGTCGCGGCGCAATGGCACGCAACTTTAAGTTCCCCTCGACCGTCTCCCATCTTCTTTGCCAAGCAGTCCGAAGAGCTGCCCGTATTACTGCCATGTAGTCAGTGTGAGGAAGAGCGAAACGCTGGTCCGGTCGCAGAGTCCTCGCGGACTCTTTGGCGCCCTCATCGGCGCGCTCATTACCCGCAATTCCTACATGTCCAGGAACCCAGCAGAAGATAATCTCGACATCTGCCCGGCTCGCCAAAACCGTGGCGTCACGGATTTCGCGAACCAGGGGATGCGGAGATTCCAATGCCCCGAGAGCACTCAGGGCGCTTTGTGAGTCGCTATAAATCACAATCCGGTCTCCGAACCGGGCACGTCGCGTAATCTCCCGTACCGAGTGGTGTATTGCCACCAGCTCGGCCGTGAAGACAGACGCAGCGCCTGGTAGAGCCCCGCTGACTTCAAACAGAGGGGATACGGCGTGGAAGCCGACCCCCTCTTCGGACTTGGAGCCATCCGTATACACTGGCACGGTACCAGCGTGACACGATGTGTGCTCCAAAAAGGTCGAACGCAATACTCCCGGCGCAGTACAAGCTTTGGGAGCAGAGGCGTGGCGACAAATAGCCAAATGTGGTACCCTCCAGGGTGGAGTCCTGGGCAGAACCAGGGGCGCCACCGGCCCGAGAGCTATATCTACCTCTCGAAGGAGTTTCCTGGCGTCTCTCGGCGGCATAGGCACCATCGAGATCAGCTGCGGATGCAGTGAGAGCTGTTGGCGACTGAGGGAGGCGCCGGGCTCGCGCGTACAGGCGAGTGATGCACTGCACGCGGCGCAGAGCGAGTGGCATCTCCCCAGCATCGACCAACAGGCTCTCAATGGGGGAAGTGCGGAAGGCACCGGTCGCAAGGCGAAGGCCGGTGTGGTGGATCGAATCCACCTTCCGCAATAAACGCTCGGCTGCGGATGCATAAAACTCGCATTCGTAGTCGAGCTTCGAGCGAACAAAGGATCGATAAAAAAGTAAGGCGGTAGCCCTATCAGCGCCCCAAGCGCTGAACGTCACGGAACGGAGAATGTCCATGGCGCGGGTACAAGAGACCCTAAGGCTGCGAATGTGAGCCTCCCAGGTGAGGCGTCGGTCGAATACAAGACCAAGGAAACGGTGCGACTCAACCACATCCAGGCGCACCCCATTAAGAAACAAATCTGGGTCGGGGTGAAGCCGTGGGTGGCGGCAGAAGTGCACCACCTTAGTCTTGGCCAAAGAAAACCGAAACCTGTGCGCTTCGGCATAGCGAGAGACGCGGTTCAATGCCTGTTGGAGTCGGCGCTCCAGAGTTGGCATCTGGGCCGCGCCAAAAGAGATCGAAAGGTCGTCCACGTAGAGCGTAGCGAGAACATCTTCCGGCAGCACCGAGGTGATGCCGTTGATGCTGAGGGCAAAGAGTGTGACACTGAGGACACTTCCCTGCGGGACACCCTCTTCCTGCTCCTTTGGGACGGAGAGGGCTCCCCCCACCCGTACGCGGAATCGACGATCTCGCAAAAATTCAGATATAAACATTGGGAGGCGTCCCCTCGCCCCCATCGTGTGGAGAGTCTCCATGATACCGTATCGCCATGCGGTATCATAGGCCTTCTCCAGATCAAAAAACACCGTGGCGTAGTGCTGTCTACGAAGGAAAGCCTCGCAGACGGCATTTTCCAGTCGGAGCAGAGCATCCGACGTGGAGTGGAACTTACGGAAGCCGCACTGTGCAGAAGACAGATGGCCTCCGCTGTCCAGGAAATAGGCTAATCTAACATTTACCAATTTCTCCATCAACTTGCACACGCAAGAGGTTAGAGAGATTGGGCGGAAACCGGTCGGAGTAGAGTGATCTCTCCCCGGCTTGCGAAAGGCGAGCACAGTAGCGATTCGCCAGGAGTCTGGGAGAAGACCTTCCACCCAGATCCTGTTGAACAAATCTAACAGAAAGGCCATGCCTCGCTCACCCAGGTGTCGAAGCATGGCGTACGGGACATCGTCCGGACCATGGGCGGTGTCCGCGCACGAAGCGAGAGCGGAGCGCAACTCACTCACAGTAAACTTGTCGTTGAAGGGTTCTCCGCCTCTGGAGGTAAAGTCCAGCCGGCGGCCTTCCGCGACATCACGACGTGCATTGAATGCTGGCGGAGCAGCATCACGGCTAGAGAATGCGGAAAAAGCGGTCGCTAAGGATTCCGTCACGGACGCGGGGTCCGAGATTGCGGTCCCATTCTCCTGGAGAACGGGAGGGGGGTCCTGCGAGAACTTGCCCCGAATCCTTTTGACTCGCTTCCACACCTCAGCTAAAGAGGTCTTCCCGTTAAGTGAAGACACGTATGCCCGCCAAGAAGAGCGGCGGGCGTGCTTCGAAATATACCGGAACCTAGCCCTAGCCCGACGAAATTCAGCGACAGTGAAATCGTTCGGGCGGCGCTTATAGCGCATGTAGGCATAACGCTTCTGTTTGAGGGCCGTCTCACACTCGGCCGACCACCATGGGAGTGGTCGGCGTGCAAAACGGCCAGACGTCCTAGGAATAGTAGTCAGGCCCACGGCGATGAGGTTGCCGGAGAAGAACTCAACGGCATCATCTACCGACCTAAACTCCTCGACTGAGATAGAGAATTCAGTCATTTCCTGAAATGCAGGCCACCGCGCCCGCGCCAAGCACCACCGAGGTGGTCTCTCAGGCGGCAGTTGCCCTGAAAATGATATTTCAATGGGAAAGTGATCACTACCATGGAGGTCATCGACCACCCCCCAATCAAAATCAGGCTGTGCATCCGAAGAGCACAAAGATAGGTCAAGGCAAGAAAATGAAGCGGTTCTCGGACAGTGATGCGTAAACTCATCCACGTTTAGGACACCCATCTCAAGCTCTTCGATCAGATCGGCAAGGACTTGTCCCCTGGGATTTATGGAGTAATCTCCCCAGAGAGGATGCCTGCCGTTCAGATCTCCAAGCAAGAGATAGGGCCTCGGCAACCGTGCAACGACGCGGCGGAAGTCCCCCGCGTCGAAGTCAGCTGACGGTGGAATGTACGCAGAAATGATAGTATACCTCCTATCCAGGTGCAGCTGCACAGCCACTACCTGAAAGGAGGTATCTAAAGAGAAAGGAAGAACGGAGACATCATGCCGGGTGTAAACTGCGCATCCCCCAGCCCGGCCATCCCGAGGTGGTGGGGTCGCAAGACCCTTATACCCCGGGAGGGCAGGGAGGGGGCACGCACCTAGCATGGTCTCCTGCAAAAAAATAGCTAACGGGGAACGGGACGAGACGAGCCTCCGCAGCTCCTCCCAGTTGGCCAGGAGTCCACGGCAATTCCATTGAAGGAATATGCCCTCCAGGCCTAGCTCGGAGGAGACGCGGGGGCCCTCCTCGAATTGAAGGCCCTCACGGGAATGGCCGTAGGCTTCCCGGGGGCAGAACCCCGGGCGCTGTTGGCCGGACAAAGCGCTGAAGGCGCTGTCGCCTTCGAGGACTTATTGGGGGAGGTTGGGCTCGCCATGCGAGTCTTTTCCTCCCTCCGCCTCGAAACCTTAGGCGGGCGTTGCGGCTTCGGAGGCGGGGGGCCCTCTTTTCGAGGAACCACCGTCTCCGAGCCACTCGCTCCACCTCGGGACGTGGGCGAAGGAGCCGAAGCTCCTTTGTTGCTGTCCTCCTTTCGGGGGACAGCTTTAGGAACCCCGGAAGATGGCCTAGCGACCATCTTCAGGGGTGTTGCTTCCTGTGAGTCTAACGACTCGGTGGAGGCGCGTGGCCGTTTCGCCTTATGGGAAACGGTCACGCTGGGGGAAGAGGGGGGAGCCCTGGTTTTAGCCGGGGCAGGGTATGAGCCCTTTTTGCCGCCAGCTTTACCAGGGGAGCGCCCGGGTTGGGTAGAGCCCGCAGAAGGGCTCCGAATGGGCGCGGAAACCACCGTGCTCGTTGGCCTGGATGGGCCGGGAGCAGAGGGTGCCTTCCTAACTATTGAGGCATATGACGTCCCAGGCAGAGCCGGGCGCGCCAGGACCAAGTCCTTTGCCTCGCGGAATGAGAGTCGATCCTGGGCCTGAACGGCCAGGATTTCTTTCTCAAGGAGATATGCACCACATTGCTTCGAAGAAGCAGGGTGCGGCTCTCCGCAATTGACACACTTGGCCACACACGATTTGGACTTATCGTGTGCGACCTTGGAGCAATTTACACAGACTTCGGGTGACCCCGACTTTGCACGTCTACATGAGCGATTCGTATGGCCGAAGCGGTGACAGTAATAGCACCGCCGCGGCAGTGGCACGAATGCCTTCACGCGGTAGCGGTACCAACCGGCACGCACCGACTCAGGGAGCTTGTCACAGTCGAACGTGACGAAGAGTGTAGGGGTGGGTCTCGAAGCCCCTCCCTGTTTTCTCATCACACGTTCGACCTTGACCGCCCCATGGTCGGCCAGCTCTAAGGTGATGTCTTCAATGGAGTAGTCAACGAGTTCCCTCGCATAAACTACTCCTTTCACAAAGTTCATGGTAGAGTGCGGCGTCACACTCACCGGGGTGCCATGAAGTGTCCGATGAGCACTAATCCTGGCCGCCTCGGCGGGATTCGCCGCATTCGCCAGAAGGCTCCCGTCCGAGAAACGGGTTACCTTCGGCTCTCTACCAATTGCACTAGCTAATCCTCTCCGCTGATGGATCATGTTGCCCTTGGACAACATGGTGCCATCAGTGGAGCGAATAACGAGGAAGCGTTTGAAGCCAGCGGGCTCGAAAACGCCAGGTAACCTCTGAATCAGGGGCCCCGATGTCATCGAGGCTCCGCCCTGTGCACTCTTGGTAGTAGTCTTCTTTGTCAGGGGCTCCGCAACCGGGGGGGCAGAGGGGGCGGATGTGCCGATTTTGGCTTGGTCGCTTGCCAGAGTGGCAGCAGACCCATCCGTCCCCGCAGCCCCCGCGGATGGAGAGGAGCCCCGAGTCTTTTTGGTCTTTTTAGTCTTTTTCTTTTTCGGAGAGGAGGGCGGGGAATGAACCCGCTTTTCACCTCCGCCGGCAGAAGTCCCCAGGCCAGATGGACCAGCCTCAGCCAGGTCCCTCTCCGAAATGGAGAAGGTCCTGGTTGTCGTAGGGGCACCTGTCGGAGGAGATCCCTCCCCTCCTTCTACTGCCTCGGAGCCCTCAGCCATTTGAGGAGGACCTTGCATAGGGGCGGATTCGGGTTCGGTGCTTGGCGCCGAGCCCGAATTCCCCCCCATGGAAGGCCCTACCGTCTGGGGCTGGGTCTCCTCAAGGACCATGTCTATCACAGGAGGGGCCTCCAATTGGCCATCCCCTCCCAGGACATCGCAGGTCCCCTTGGCAGTGTCGCCAGTCTTGTATGGGGAGGCACAGGCCTTGACCCCGGCAAGGTTTAAAATTCTTGCCAGCAGGTCTTTTGAGGGAAGCGACCGAAGGGGCCTGGCTTCCCTCTCCCCCCTAAGGGGGTTTGCCCTACCGAGCCGCTTTGATGGGAAGCGGCTGGCTAAGGGCTGCCTGCTGGCTTTCTTGGCAGTCCCCTTGAAAAGAAAAGATGGGACTGCCGCTGGGAAAAGGGAGGTGCCCGAAAGCACCTCCAGAGAAGGGGGTGAGGGGGAGTCCCCTGCACCCGTAGGCGAAGGAGAGGAGTAAGCCTCCTCTCCGGTTAGAGAAATATGGAGGGTCCCCTGTGCAAGCACAGGGGGGGGGGACCTCCATTTTTTCGGTGGAGCTGCCCAAGGGCGGCTCCGTCGATGAGCAAGGGGGAGTTAAAGGGGTTTGGGTTTTTTTTTTTTGTTGTTCATCTATGGGCATGGTGACCCTATTTTTGCCACGGGACGCAATAGCTCATCACCCCTCGCAGTAGCCCGCACTGCGAGAGGTGCTTACAAGCCCGGCAGAGCCAGGCGCCGCCATTCGGGACCACCCCTCCCGCCTGGTGGCCTGGCAGTCCATCGGCATGGCGGCTCCACCTTGGACACGGCGTAAAAAATATAGGTTGTGAAGAGGAGAGGAAAAGGGATGTGAGGAAGGTATGGGTGGGGATGAAGCAGGTTGTTAAAAAAAACCCATCCCGAACCGGAGCTCAGGGGTTAGGGGACAATGTCCCCTCCCCCCTCAGCCCCGATCCGGGGTGGTTGGCTTGAGAAGAAGGTCAGCATTCTACCCTTTGAAATTAGAGGCTGACCAGAGAAAGTTGTGGGAGAGGTTGTATGAAAAGCGACAAGGTAGGGGAGAAATCGGGCTATCTGAAGGAAGGAAGAGAGGCTAAGCTGGGGCCGGACGGAGCGCTGGATCCCGTCAGCACGGCGGCCAGGATGGCAAATCGCCGCGCCCCTTACGGGGCAAACAAATACCAAACTATCTTGTCCTTCGAATAATGCAACGGATTAATAAGACTAATATGCCATCTGGTATACTAAAACGAGTTAATACCAAACCATGTTCCCCAAGGAATAATGGAAAGAACTAATACAAAACAATTTACTGGTTCGAATACGCCAACGAACTCACACCAACAAATATTCCCCCTCGAATAATGAAACAAACTAATACCGACCGAACCATCTTGGCCCTCGAATAATGCAACGAACTAATACTAAACTATGGTCGCCCTACAATAATGTAACCAACAAATATCAACTCAACTTACCCCTAAAATAATGCAACAAACTAATACCGAACCATCTTCCAACTCGAATAATGCATAGAACGAATACCAACCCATCTTCCTTTCAGAATAATGTATCTAATACTAAACCATCTCCCTCCTCGAATACTGCATAGAACGATTACCAAGTCATCTTCCCTCTCGAATAATTAACTACTAATAAACAATCTTCTACCTCGATGGAACGAACTAATACCAAAGTCTTCGATTAAAGTAATGAACCAGTACCAAACCATTTCACCCTTCGAAAAATGGAAGGAACTAATAGTAACCCATCTCCCCCTTGAATAATGCAAAGAACTAATACCAACGCATCTTCCCCCTGGAATACTACAAAAAACTAATACCAAACCAACTACCCCGTAGATGTAAAGAACAAATATCAATCCATTATCCCCATTGAATAATGAAAAAAAACTCATACCGACCCATCTTTCCCCTCGAATAATGCAACGAACTAATACCAACCCATATTCTCCCTCGAATACTGAAATGAACTAATACCAAACTATGTCCCCCCTCCAAAAATGCAACGAACTAATACCAAACCAACTTACCTTTCGAATAATGCAACAAACTAATACTAGTCCATCTTCGAACTCGAATACTTCATCGAAACAATAGCAACCCATCTTCCTTCTCGAATAATATAACTAATACTAAACTAACGACTCACTCGAATAATGGAACGAACTAATGCCATCTCATCTACACTCTCGAATAATTCAAATAATACCAAACCATCTTGCCCATCGAATAGTACAACGAACTAATAGCAACCCATCTCAACCTAGAATAGAGAAACGAAATAATACCAACGCATTTTCACCCTTCGAATAGAGCAACGAACTAATACCAAACTATCTTCCGCTGGAATAATGAAACAAACAAATACCACACCATCTTCCCCCTCGGCTAATGCATGCGACGAACTCATACCAACCCATCTTCTTCCCAATCAAATACTGAAACGAAGTCATAACAACCTATCTTCCCCAACCCATCTTTGCAATAGAATACTACAACGAACTCATACCAACCGATCTTCCCCCTTGAATAATGCAACGAACTGACACCAACCCATTTGCCCTCGTGAATAATGCAACGAACTGATACCAACCCAACTTCGCCCTCGAATAATGCAACGAAGTAATACCAACGCATATTCCCCTCGAATAATGCAACTAACTCATACAAACCGATCTTACCACTTGAATAATGCAACGAACTCATACCAACCCATCTTTCACCATCGAATAATGCAACGAAATAATACTAACCCATCTTCCCCCTCGAATAATGCAACGATCTCATACCAACCCATATTTGCCATCGAATATTGCAAAGAACTCATACCAACCGATCTTCCCAATCAAATACTGCAACGAACTAATACCAACCCATCTTCCCCCTCGAATAATGCAACAAACTCATACCAACCCATCTTTGCCATCGAATACTGCAACGAACTCATAGCAACCCATATTTGTCACCAAATAATGCAACCAACTCATACCAACAGATGTTCCCCTTAGAATAATGCAACGAACAGATACCAACCCATCTCCCCCCCTCGAATAATGCAACCAACTCATAGCAACCCATCTTTCACCCTCGAATAATACAACGAAATAATACTAACCCATCTTCCCCCTCGAATAATGCAACGAACTAATACCAACCCGTCTTTGCCATCGAATACTACAACGAACTCATACCAACCGATCTTTTCCCTTGAATAATGAAATGAACTAATACCAACCCATCTTTCCACTCGAATAATGAAACAACTGATACCAACCCATCTCCCCGCTCGAATACTGCAAATAATTAATACCAACCCATCTTCATCACAATCAAATACTAAAAACGAACTCATAACAACCCATTTTCCCCCTCGAATAATGCAACAAACTAATACTAATCCATCTTCCAACTCGAATACTTCATCGAACCAATAGCAACGCACCTTCACTCTCGAAGAATGTAACATATTAAACAATCGACCCACTCGAATAATGAAACGAATTAATACCATCTCATCTAACCTCTCGAATAATGCAAATAAGACCAAACCATCTTCCCCATCGAATAGTATAACGAACTAATAGCAACCCATCTTACCCTAGAATAGAGTAACGAAATAATACTAACGCATATTCACCCTTCGAATAAAGCAACGAACAAATACTAAACTATATTCCTCTCGAATAATTAAACAAACAAATACCACACCATGTTTCCCCTAGGCTAATGCAACGAACGAATACCAAACCATCTTACCCCTCAAATAATGCAACGAAAAAATACGAACACACCTCGCCCCTCGAATAATGCAACCAACTAATACCAAACAATCCTCCCCTCGAATAATATCACGATCTAATAGCAAACTATTTTCGCCTTCGAATACTGCAACGGACTAATACGACCCATATTCCCTCTGGAATACTAAAACGAATTAATACCAAACCATGTTCCACATAGAATAATACTAATACAAAACTATTTACTCGTTCGAATACGCCAACGAACTCATACCAACCAATATTCCCCCTCGAATAATGAAACAAACTAATACCAAAACATCTTGGCCCTCGAATAATGCAACGAACTAATACCAAACTATGGTCCCCCTAAAATAATGTAACCAACTAATACCAACCCCACTAACCCTCAAATAATGCAACAAACTAATACCGAACCATCTTCCAAATAAAATAATGCATAGAACGAATACCAACCCATCTTCCGGCTTGAATAATGTAACTAATACTAAACCATCTCTTCCCCCTCCTCGAATACTGCATGGAACGAATTTTTGTTTTTAATTTATTTATAGAGCCTATCTGGCAACTGCCAAATTGGGCATCAGTCGCCGGAAAAACGACAGCCTAGAACTAGGCTACTTTGAAATAAAAATATGAAAACATAACAATGATAAAATTGTGAAAAACTTAACAAATAGGAAGCAATCTCCGGCAGCGGGAGAAGGTCTCCCTCAACCCGGAGCAGGACCGTGCAACCTACAAAGAAAACAATAACAAACAAAGAAAAAAATAATAGAACTTTCTTAAATAAAGGGGAGAAGCCCGGCCTCCACCAAAAAGTCAAGAAGGCCACCAGTCAATGTGCACGCACTCGTCCCGAGTAGAAAGGACAGGCGGTAGCGACCCCGCCCATCCAGGTACCGGGACAGGTAACGTGCGCGAAGATCACCCAGACTGGTACATCCGACAAGAATGTGCCGAACAGTCTGGGGGACGACACAGTGGTCGCAATAGGGCGCAGGCGAGCGCTCCATCAAATAGCGATGCGTCACACGAGTGTGTCCGATTCGGAGACGACAGAAAGCGAACTAAAGCCGTCGCGGCATTGAGGTATACGTCCATGGGAACAGTAGCGGCGCAATGGCACGCAACTTTAAGTTCCCTTCGACCGTCTCCCATCTTCTTTGCCAAGCAGTCCAAAGAGCTGCCCGTATTCCTGCCATGTAGTCGGTGTGAGGAAGAGCGAAACGCTGGTTCGGTCGCAGAGTCCTCGCGGACTCTTTGGCGCCCTCATCGGCGCGTTCATTCCCCGCAATTCCTACATGTCCAGGAACCCAGCAGAAAATAATCTCGATATCTGCCCGGCTCGCAAATACCGTGGCGTCACGGATATCGCAACCAGGGGATGCGGAGATTCCAATGCCCAGAGACCACTCAGGGCGCTTTGTGAGTCGCTATAGATCACAATCCGGTCTACGAGCCGGGCACGTCGCGTAATCTCCCGTACCGAGTGGTGTATTGCCACCAGCTCGGCCGTGAAGACAGACGCAGCGACTGGCAGAGCCCCGCTGACTTCAAACAGAGGGGATACGGCGTGGAAGCCGACCCCCTCTTGGGACTTGGAGCCATCCGTATACACTGGCACGGTTCCAGCGTGACACGAGGTGTGCTCAAAAAAGGTCGAACGCAATACTCACGGCGCCGTACAAGCTTTGGGAGCAGAGGCGTGGAGACAAATAGCCAAATGTGGTACCCTCCAGGGTGGCGTCCTGGGCAGAAACAGGGGCGCCACCGGCCCGAGAGCTATATCTAGCTCTCGAAGGAGTTTCCTGACCCTAAACCTACAGGGCTTAGGGTATGACTGCCGTCTCTCGGCGGCATAGGGACCGTCGAAATTAGCTGCGGATGCAGTGAAAGCTGTTTGCGACTGAGGGAGGCGCTGGGCTCGCACGTACAGGCGAGTGATGCACTACACGCGGCACAGAGCGAGTGGCATCTCCCCAGCATCGACCAACAGGCTCTCAATGGGGGAAGTGCGGAAGGCACCGGTCGCAAGGCGAAGGCCGGTGTGGTGGATCGAATCCACCTTCCGCAATAAACGCTCGGCTGCGGATGCATAAAGCTCGCATCCGTAGTCGAGCTTCAAACGAACAAAGGATCGATAAAAAAGTAGGGCAGTAGCCCTATCAGCGCACCAAGCGCTGAACGTCACGGAACGGAGAATATCCATGGAGCGGGTACAAGAGGCCCTAAGGCTGCGAATAGGAGCCCCCCAGGTGAGGCGTCGGTCGAATACAAGACCAAGGAAACGGTGCGACTCAACTCCATCCAGGCGCACCCCATTAAGAAACAAATCTGGGTCGGGGTGAAGCCGTGAATGGCGGAAGAAGTGCACCACCTTAGTCTTGGCCAAAGAAAACCGAAACCTGTGCGCTTCGGCATAGCGAGAGACGCGGTTCAATGCCTGTTGGAGTCGACGCTCCAGAGTTGGCATCTGGGGCGCGCCAAAAGAGATCGAAAGGTCATCCACGTAGAGCGTAGCGAGAACATCTTCCGGCAGCACCGAGGTGATGCCGTTGATGCTCAGGGCAAAGAGTGTGACACTGAGGACACTTCCCTGCGGGACACCCTCTTCCTGCTCCTTTGGGCCGGAGAGAGCTCCCCCCACCCGTACGCGGAAACGACGATCTCGCAGAGAGTCTCCATGATACCGTATCGCCATGCGGTAGGATAGGCCTTCTCCAGATCGAAAAACACCGTGGCGTAGTGCTGTCTACGAAGGAAAGCCTCGCAGACGGCATTTTCCAGTCGGAGCAGAGCATCCGACGTGGAGTGGAACTTGCGGAAGCCGCACTGTGCAGAAGACAGATGGCCTCCGCTGTCCTGAAAAAAGGCTAGTCTAACATTTACCAATTTCTCCATCAACTTGCACACGTGCAGAAGACAGATGGCATCCGCTGTCCTGAAAAAATAGGTCTAACATTTACCAATATCTCCATCAACTTGCACACGCAAGAGGTTAGAGAGATTGGGCGGAAACCGGTCGGAGTAGAGTGATCTCTCCCCGGCTTGCGAAAGGCGAGCACAGTAGCGATTCGCCAGGAGTCTGGGAGAAGACCTTCCACCCAGATCCTGTTGAACAAATCTAACAGAAAGGCCATGCCTCGCTCACCCAGGTGTCGAAGCATGGAGTACGGGACATCGTCCGGACCATGGGCAGTGTCCGCGCACGAAGCGAGAGCGGAGCGCAACTCACTCACAGTAAACTTGTCGTTGATGGATTCTCCGCCTTTGGAGGTAAAGTCCAGCCAGCGTCCTTCCGCGACATGACGACGTGCATTGAATGCTAACGGAGCAGCATCCCGGCTAGAGAATGCGGAAAAATCGGTCGCTAAGGATTCCGCCACGGACGCGAGGTCCGAGATTGCGGTCCCATTCTCCTGGAGAACGGGAGGGGGGTCCTGAGAGAACTTGCCACGAATCCTTTTTACTCGCTTCCACACCTCTGCTAAAGGGGTCTTCCCGTTAAGTGAAGACACGTATGGCCGCCAAGAAGAGCGGCGGGAGTGCTTCGAAATATACCGGAACCTAGCCCTAGCCCGACGAAATTCAGCGAAAGTGAAATCGTTCAGGCGGCGCTTATAGCGCATGTAGGCATAATGCTTCTGTTTGAGGGCCGTCTCAAGAATAGTAGTCAGGCCCACGGCGATGAGGTTGCCGGAGAAGAACTCAACGGCCTCATCTACCGACCTAAACTCCTCGACTGAGATAGAGAATTCAGTCATTTCAGGAAATGCAGGTTACCACGCCCGCGCCAAGCACCACAGAGGTGGGCTCTCAGGCGGCTGTTGCCCTGAAAATGATATTTGAATGGGAAAGTGATCACTACCATGGAGGTCATCAACCACCCCTCAATCAAAATCAGGCTGTGCATCCGAAGAGGACAAAGATAGGTCAAGGCAAGAAAATGAAGCGGTTCTCGGACAGTGATGCGTAAACTCATCTACGTTTAGGACACCTATCTCAAGCTCTTCGATCAGATCGGCAAGGACTTGTCCCCTGGGATTTATTAAGTAATCTCCCTAGAGAGGATGCCTGCCGTTCAGATCTCCAAGCAAGAGAAAGGGCCTCGGCAACCGTGCCACGACGCGGCGGAAGTCCCCCGCGTTGAAGTCAGCTAACGGTGGAATGTACACAGAAATGATAGTATACCTCCTATCCAGGTGCAGCTGCACAGCCAATGCCTATCTCAAGCTCTACGATCAGATCGGAAAGGACTTGTCCCATGGGATTTATTGAGTAATCTCCCCAGAGAGGATGCCTGCCGTTCAGATCTCCAAGCAAGAGAAAGGGCCTCGGCAACCGTGCCACGACGCAGCGAAAGTCCCCCGCGTCGAAGTCAGCTGACGGTGGAATGTACACAGAAATGATAGTATACCTCCTATCCAGGTGCAGCTGCACAGCCAATGCCTATCTCAAGCTCTTCGATCAGATCGGCAAGGACTTGTCCCCTGGGATTTATTGAGTAATCTCCCCAGAGAGGATGCCTGCCGTTCAGATCTCCAAGCAAGAGAAAGGCCCTCGGCAACCGTGCCACGACGAAGCGGAAGTCCCCCGCGTCGAAGTCAGCTGACGGTGGAATGTACGCAGAAATGATAGTATACCTCCTAACCAGGTGCAGCTGCATAGCCACTGCCTGAAAGGAGGTATCTAAAGAGAAAGGAAGAACGGAGACATCATGCCGGGTGTAAACCGCACATATCCCAGCCCGGCCATCCCGTGGTGGTGGGATCGCAAGACCCTTATACCCTGGGAGGGCGGGAAGGGGGCACGCGCCTAGCATGGTCTCCTGCAAAAAGATAACTAACGGGGAACGGGACGAGACGAGCCTCCGCAACTCCTCCCAGTTTGCCCGGAGTCCACGGCAATTTCATTGAAGGAATATGCCCTCCAGGCCTAGCCTCGAGGAGACGCGGGGGCCCTCCTCGAAGAGAAGACCCTCACGGGAATGGCCGTATGCTTTCCGGAGGCAGAACCCCAGGCGCTGTCGACTTCGAGGACTTATTGAAGGAGGTTGGGCTCGCCATGCGAGTCTTTTCCTCCCTCCGCCTCGAAACCTTAGGCGGGCGTTGCGGCTTCGGAGGCGGGGGGCCCTCTTTTCGAGGAACCACCGTCTCCGAGCCACTCGCTCCACCACTAGGCGTAAGCGAAGGAGCTGAAGCTCCTTTGTTGCTGTCCTCCTTTCAGGGGACAGCTTTAGGAACCCCGGAAGATGGCCTGGCAATCAACTTCAGGGGTGTTCTCCCCTGTGAGTGTAACGACTCGGTGGAGGCGCGTGGCCATTTCGCCTTACGGGAAACGGTAACGCTGGAGGAAGAGGGGGAAGCCCTGGTTTTAGCCTGGGCTGGGTATGAACCCTTTATGCCGCCAGCTTTACCAGGGGAGCGCCCGGGTTGAGTAGAGCCCGCAGAAGGGCTCCAAATGGGCGCAGAAACAACCGTGCTCGTTGGCCTGGATGGGCCAGGAGCAGAGGGTGCCTTTCTAATTATTGAGGCATATGTCGTCCCAGGCAGAACCGCGCGCGCCAGGAACAAGTCCTTAGCCTCGCGGAATGAGATTTGATCCTGGGCCTGAACGGCCAGGATTTCTTTGTCGAGGAGATATGCACCACATTGCTTCGAAGAAGCGGGGTGCGGCTCTCCACAATTGACCACATGATTTAGACTTATCGTGTGCGGCCTTGGAGCAATTTACATAGGATTCGGGTGACCCCGACTTTGCACGTCTACAAGATCATTCGTATGGCCGAAGCGGTGACAGTAATAGCACCGTCGACGGCAGTGGCACGAATGCCTTCACGCGGTAGCGGTACAAACCGGCACGCACCGACTCAGGAAGCTTGTCACAGTCGAACGTGACGAAGAGTGTGGGGGTGGGTCTCAAGGCCCCACCCTGTTTTATCATCACACGTTCGACCTTGACCGCCCCATGGTCGGCCAACTCTAAGATGATGTCCTCTATGGAGTAGTCAACGAGTGGAGAGGAACACCGAGTCTTTTTAGTCTTTTTTTCTTCTTTTTATGAGAGGAGGGCGGGGAATGAACCCGCTTCTCACCTCCGCCGATAGGAGCCCCTAGGCCAGATGGACCGGCCTCAGCCAGGTCCTTGTCCGAAATGGAGAAGGTCCTGGTAGTCGTAGGGGCCCCTGTCGGAGGAGATCCCTCCCCTCCTTGTACTGCCTCAGAGACCCCATCCGTTTGAGGAGGACCTTTGATAGGGGCGGATTCAGGTTCGGTGTTTGGTGCTGAGCCCGGATTCTCCCCATGGAAAGCCCTACCGTCTGAGGCTGGGTTTCCTCAAGGACCATGTTTATAACAAGAGGGGCCTCCAGTTGGCCATCTCCTCCCAGGACATCTCAGGTCCCCTTGACAGCGGCACCAGTCTTTTGTGGGGAGGCACAGGCCTTGACCATGGCAAGGTTTAAAATTCTTGCCAGCAGGTCTTTTGATGGAAGCGACCGAAGGGGCCTGGCTTCCCTCTCCCCCCTAAGGGGGTTTGCCCTACCGAGCCGCTTACACGAGGGGCGGTCGGGATTGGGCTGCCTGCTGGCTTTCTTGGCAGTCCCCTTAAAAAGAAAAGGAGGGACAAGCAAACGAAATAGGGAGGTGCCCGAAACCCCCTCCAGAGAAGGGGGTGAGGGAGAGTCCCCTTCACCTAGGGGCGTAGTAGAGGAGTAAGCCTCCTCTCCAGTTAAAGAAATATGGAGGGTCCCCTGCGCAAGCACAGGGGGGTGGGACCTCCATTTTTTCGGTGGAGCTGCCCGAGGGTGGCGCCGTCTATGTACAAGGACGAATGGGGAGAGATGGGGGGGAGGGTATTTTCATACATGGGCATGGTGACCCTCTTTTTTATACAGGACGCAATTGCTCATCACCTCTCGCAAGAGGTGCTTACAGGCCTGGCAGAGCCAGGTGCCGCCATTTGGAACTACCCCTCCCGCCTGGTGGCCTGGCAGTCCATCGGCATGGCGGCTCCACCGTGAACACTGCGTGAAAGTGAGTTTGAAGAGGAAAGGAAAAGGGATGTGAGGAAGGTATGGGTGGGGATGAAGCAGGTTGTTAAAAACCAGCCACTCCAGACCGGAGCTCAGGGTTTAGGGAACATTGTCCCCTCCCCCCTCAGCCCCGATCCGGGAGGGTTGGCTGAGAAGAAGGTCAGCATCTACCCTGTGAAATTAGAGGCTGACTAGAGAAAGTTGTGGGAGAGGTTGCATGAAAAGCAAGGAAACAAGTGTTTTGAAGGAAGGAGAAGAGGCTAAGCTGGGGTCGGACAGGGTGCTGAGCCCCGTCAGCACGGCGGCCAGGATGGCAAATCATCGCGCCCTTTACGAGGCCTTCTCAGATAATGAATCAAACTAATACCAAACTATTTCCCCTTTCGAATAATGCAACGAACTCATACCAACCCATCTTCTCCCTGGAATAATGCAACAAACTGATATCAACCCACCTCTTCCCTCAAATACTGCAATGAACTAATACCAACCCATCTTCTCGCCAATCAAATACTGCAACGAACTAATATCAATCCATCTTCGCCTTCGATTAATGTCACAAACTAATACCAAACCATTTCCCCCTTTGAATAATGCAACAAACTCATACCAACCCAAATTCTTCTTGAATAATGCAATGAACTAATACCATCCCATGTTTCCTCTCGGATAATGAATCAATCTAATACCAAACCATTTCCCCCTTCCAAGACTGCAACAAACTCATACCAAAATATCTTCCCCCTCGAATATTACATAGAACTAATACCAACCCATGTTCCCTCTCGGATAATGAAGCAAACTATTACCAAACCATTTCTTCCTTCGAATAATGCAACAAACTAATACCAACCCATCTTCCTCCTCAAATAATGCAAGTAACTAATACCAAACATCTTCCCCCTCGAATAATGCAATGAACTCAGCCTTCTATCTTCCCCCACGAATCAACAACACTAAAATCAACCTTTTTTTTCAAACTCTGCATACCATCCTCCCCTGACTTAGAGGAAAGCTTAGATCCTTTTGGAAGGCGGCAAATATCACCCACATAAAATTTGCACATCTCCGCTCAGTGAAATTCAATTAACCTTTTGCTGACTCCTCACAATGCAACAAAAGAGCACAGAAAGAAGTGGGAAACTCAAGCCAGAGCTTGTCTACATCTGTGTCGAGCTCGACAGCGTCGCCCGGCGAAATTCACTACCAACCACCGACCTCTCTGTTCTCCCTGCATCTCACACACACATGTATGGATACGGATAAGAAAGAGGTTGTGGAAACACACGTTCATACACTCATTTTGCCCAATGGACGATGGAAAAAAAAGCAATCCATCGTGAAGAAGTTCCTACACAGGAGAGGAACACCCGTGGTTCATTCACATGCATAAGACTCTCAACTTACGTTTGGGCTTCTTCAGGAATAGGAGCCCCAGGGGCATTCAGCCTTTCCGTCTCCTCCGGGAGTAAGGCATACTTCTGCGGGGTGGCTGGCTGCTCCCCATTGGCCACCGGCCCCTCGGAATCCAGGGGGTCATTCTGGGGAGGGTTCTCTGGTACCTCATGGTTGGGGCTAAATTTCCGGGTAAAAGGCTTTGGCATTGAAATCTGCAGGAGAGATGCGAGACATGAGAATGCGAAGAGGGGGAATAGCGAACGAAGCGACCCCAACCCCTGATGACAAACCTTCCAACCAACTAGGATGACGATTATTAACACGCTCCGGTTGTCATTAAAGAATTTCGGTTTTGCGTTTGTTTGTTTTCTTAATATTATTTGGGAAATGAATAGACAACTGGGTGTTTTTTAAGACTGTATTCCATTATATATATATATATATATATATATATATATATATATATATATATATATATATATATATATATATATATATATATATATATATATATATATATATATATATACAGTACTGGCACAATTATTATGGATGTTTGAAAAAAAAAAAAACTTTTTTAACAAAAGTGTCATGTAAAACAACAAAAGTTCATGTAAAACTATTTTATTCACTAATAGCTCACACGTCAATATTAAACAACTATTTTAATATTTAGTTTGTCCACCCTTTGCTTTAACACGACTGGGCATGCCAGTGATCAACGTTCTGCAAAATTCCCTAATTCTTTATGAATGAAACCAGACTTGGATAAGACGTATGAGTTGTGTTTTGGTCGTAATGGGAACTTCATGTATTTCATTTTTTAATAGAGACTACAAACTCTCAATGGGGTTCATATCTGGGGAATTTCCAGACCATGAAAGCACTTCTACACCTTTTTCTTCAAACCAGGTCTTCACTGACCTCGCCATGTGACACGGGGCAGAGTCCTGTTGAAAAATCCAAGGTCTATCCGCAAACCATTCACTTGTTTGAGGTAGCAAACTTATTACTTCTATGTACTTAAACTGATTCATGGTACCGTCAACAATCTGCAAACGGCTTGTTCCATGCACAGAAATTGCTCCCCATACCATGACCTTTTGAGGGAATTTCACTGTCTTCTTTTGACATTCCGGCCCCGGCCCTTGAACCGTCTTTGAAGAGTAATTTAGTAAAAGGAAATTGGTGGAATCTAATACTGCAAATTCGCTCTCAGCAGAAAGCCGAGAGTGGTTTATAAACTCTCCTTTCATTTGCAGGCTCCTTACTTTCTTTCTGCGAAATAGGCAGTCCCTAGGGAGGGCACCTCACCCCAGGACGGGTCTACAGGTCCTTGAAGTGGCGTACATGTCTCAGGTTTGGAAAATAGAGGAGGTGTATGATGTGGTTACAGTGTTGGTTGAACGGGTGCAAGTTAGTGAACGGATGAGTTTATTATATGATTGTATTGCTGGAGTAATATGGAGTGACCTGGTCTAAGTTGATACAGTACGACTGTGTCCAGTGTAGTGACAATCGCGCACTTAACCCCTTTACCCCCATAGCCAAAAGAGGACCGGCGCCTGGGGTCAATGAGTTTTTTTTTTAAATTAGCCCATCTTGTGACTACCTTAAAGGGCATAAGTCACCGTAATTAAAATTATATCTTAGTATTAGGATATTCTAAAATTTGCATAAAAAAAAGCACGTTCCGGCCTCAGGGGCAGGGCCGCCTCACCCCGGAGCAGGAATATGGAACCTCAAACAGAAAGAGGCAAATAAAATAAATTAGGCCAGTCTCGTCTAAAAAGTCAGATTTACAGAAGTCGGTGTGCACGAATAGGTCGCAAGTGCAAGGGACAAGCGATAGTGATCCCGCTCATCCCAATACCGGGACAGGTAGCGTGCGCGAAGATCGCCTAGACTGGGACATTTAACAAAGATGTGCCAAACAGTCTGGGGGACTGCGCAGTCGTCACAATGAGGCACCGGGGAGCGCTCCATCAAATGGCGGTGCGTTCCGCGAGTGTGTCCTTAGGCCAGATGAAGTGGTCTCAGCAAGAACCTTCTATGAAATGAAGGTCTTGGCTGTAAAAGGGGGCGTCAGCCGGGAAAGGAGGTCCCTCCTCTCCTTGTAAGTCCTGGGCGGCCCAAGCCGTCTGACAAACTGCACGGGGGCGGACTCAGGTTCGGTGCTTGGCACCGAGCCCCATGGAAGAGACTGCCATCTAGGGCAGGGTCACTTCCGAGACCATGTTAATCTCAGGGAGGAGTGGCACCCCCCCACCCCCATGACATCATGCATCCCATCAAGGTTCCTTATGGCTTGTCTATAGCCGGCAGGGGGCATCGACCGACGGGCCCTGCTATCCCTTGCCCCCCTTAAAGCGGCTAGTCCTATCGAGCCGCTCCCAGAAGCGTTCAATTTTGGGCCGCCTGCTTGCTATCTTGGCAGTCCCCTGTGAAAGTAAAGGAGAGACCGCTACTGGTAGAGATAGAGTCGCCCAAGGGCGCCTAATGAGAAGGGGGTGAGGGAGAGTCCACCGCACCCGTAGGCCTAGGAGATGCTAAGCCTCTTCTCCGGTAGAAGAGGGTTGGATCGTCCCCTTAGAAAGCACAGTGGCGTGGGGGACCTTTTCTGATTTAGGGCTGCCCGAGAGTGGCTCCGACGTTGGTAAAGGGCATGGCCGTAAGCAACACTTCACCACCCCTGCCCGTGAAAGCGAACACTGCCCCAACAAAAGAACGGCACTACTGGGCGCCTTTATTAGCTCCGGTCGCTATCACTTGGCGGGGTAGTATACGCCTTCTCCGTCACCCCTTAAGAAAATTCGGACCAAATCTTACACGTGGGGTGGTAGGTAAGTCGGGATGACGGATCCGGCTTGGTAACCGGCTTCTGAGTGGGTCCTAAGAGTGTTCAGTTCCGTGATCCAGATGAGCGCCGGGTCGTGATCGGGGAGGTCCATGGGTAGGAGGGGTCATGAAAAGGTGGTAGAGAAAAGGTGATTTTAAAGGGACGATGGAACGGCAGGGGTATAATGAGGGAGAGTTGAGACAGGAGACAGAGATTAGGGGTTAGCGAAAGGAAGAGGAGATAAGCTGGGGCCGGATGGGGCGCTGAGTCCCTGTCAGCACGGCAGCAAGAGAAACACATCGTCGTGCACCGCCAGCACGGGGATGATGATGGAAACCCTACCGCCAGTCCAAAGGAGGCTGCCTCATGCTATCTCATCCTCCCCTACATCTAGGGAGGGCAAGGGCGCACTATGAGGCGCATCCCCACTTTTGCCTGGTATTGTCACCATAATTTAGAGGAAAAAGGGGGACACATAGAAAGTAGATACTATCACCCCCAATGACTTGGGAGGTTAAGAAAAGTGGCCATATGATAAAAAAATTCCAGAATGCAGCCATTTACAAATAACACTGGTCAACACACATTTTTCATCAGAGACCTTACTATACTTTTATAAATGCATTTTCCATGTTGAATTAGAATCTTCCTTCGGTTTTGCTCTAGCACGAACCGTTTTTAAGATATGCCAAAAATTCAAAATGGCCACCTACGATTATAAAATGTAGTATATTACTGGTATTGCTCTATTGCATGCATCATTATTGTACTGCTAAGATGAGCAAACTAGATGCTTCATGAGTTCTTGCTGGTTAAAGGGGTATAGAGAAGAATTCATTTACATTTGTAACCTGCATGCATATTTTGTGCAATTATTTATAATTCTGTTTTATGCTTTCATGTTCCTCATGTAATGTGAATCTTCTAAGCTGCTCCTTCTGCGTTGATCATAAGAGGCTTCCAAATATTTCCACAGAGCAGTAACAATGCCTTGAGAGTGCAAAAATCATCCAAATAAATTCTGCTATGTATGTGGGCATTTTACAACAAAATCTCAGCAGCGTACTATCACAAATGATATAAAGAAAATGATGAACAAAGTGAACGTTTCCACCAGGATATCAAGACCATGGAAACTCGCAATTAAGGATTTTGGAATGAGAGCATGATGGGAGATCATTGTTGGATGTTGTATCGTCATAATCCTGAGAAAAAATTCAAACGCAAATCCCATGCACAACATTTAGGAACTTGAGTTTTGATTTATTAGCCCTTCAATCATTGTTTACCATTCTTATACATGTAATATAAATACCATTAACTTTATGATGCTTGTGGAATAAACAAAACATGGCTATTTATCTTTATCATATGTTTACGCCTAAAGAGAATGATAAATTCTCTTCAGGCATCATTTTGTGTTAGTTCAACTTCTCAATGCACATGGAGATATACAGAAGGCAATTTTTTTCTAGTAATAGTGCTATGCAACCATATATCACCAGTTTCGACAAAGAAATCAGAGTAAAACACTACATTCTATCAGCGACAGCGGTCATTTTACATTTTCGAATATCTTGAAAACCTGATGTGCTAAAGTAAAAATAAAGTCAGATTTGAAATCAGAGAGAAAAATGCCATGAGAAAAGTTTGCTCAGGTCTTTGATGATTAAAGAAAGTTCAAATTTGTTGGCCAGTGTAATCGGTCCTGGTCCAGCGTTGATGGCCTTGGCCGACCCAGCCCGACATTCAGGCGATTGTCCTGGAGCTTTAACTATAAAGGATGGTGCCGGCGTAGCAACCTTATGTGTGTACTGGAGGAAGATGAGCAGAGTTGGTGGCCCAACACATCCCGTACCTAATAGTTGCCCTAGCCAGCGGTCTTTCGGCCCTAGCAGCAGGTAGGTACCTCATGGTATACACTACCACTCGACTAAGGACCCATAAGAGGACGAAAGTCCGCCGTGCAACCAGAACATCTGTGGATAGAAGAGCAAGTTTGGAAAGGGGTAGTAGGGTATGTAATAAATAGAAGTAGAGATAGGCAGGACACAAACGAGTAGGGTGGGTGATTACCTGTTATATTAAGACCCTGGTACTAGGTGATCCCAGGGATGCAGTCTACCAAGGCACCATGGCTACCCGACCGAACTCTGTCCAGGTGGTAACAGTCCTCCTCGCGCAAAGTGCGAGGAGAAAAGGTTGAGGGGATAGCCGTAAAAATAAATAATATTAAATAATAAAAGGAATACAAAATAAATACTACAACTAAATAAAAAGGTATAGTAGTGCTGAGTGGAGGCGAGGGAAGAGCGAACCAACAACTTTTCTAGGACGTATCAAATTTCAAATTAATCCAGTGACACGGATTCCCTAATTTGTACTGGTGCTTACGGTCTTTGCGCCAGCGATTGTCATTCTGATCTTTATGTATAAAAATATTCACATTAATCCAGAAGTTACTGAGGATAATATTTCTCATCGAGCACCCCCACCCCCTTCGAGTCAAAACCCCTCAATTGAGGAGTCTTAATCGATATGTACATTCTAACGGTGTATAAATCGCGCATTGCCCCTCATTAATGACGCCCTCCCCTATCCCACTCTCATTTTTAATATTCTTCTTTCCGTTTACTTTTGGACCCTGTTCATCCCTGCAATGGTCCACCATTCGTATCGCGCGGGGGTGATAGCCACCCCCCACCTCTTCATTAGTGAGCTGTTGCCGCTCTATTTCGACCACGCACTCAACAAGTCTTTCTAACCTCCTTAACTATCTCCTTAATCCACTGAAACTACCTCATTTTAACGTATACCCATACTTTTTCTCGTTAATTCTGATGTAGGGGGGAATCAATGGTGGGCCAACATCACTCTTTCAAACGCCATCCCTTGCACCAACTATGACGTTGGCCTTTTTCTTCGCCTTCTGAGTTTATTTCAGGCATCGTTGCACAAACAAAACCACCAGTGAACTCAGCAATTTAACGACCGGCTTCATTATATCGTTTGCATATCATGTGTAACGGCGTTTTATATCAATTTAATTGGGGCTTAACCACACATATCGCCTGAGTTGATAAATGGCAGCAGTTTGTATTGACAGCCAAGATGCAGTAAGTGACCAAAATGGGAATGGAGCCATTGTGGCTAAAACCAAAACATGGAGAAGCCGAATAGGAGAAAAACAATGGAAATGGGCAACCAAAGCATATCCGGCAGAAAGCTAAAAAAATGCCTATAAAATGGAGAAGTTAGGGAAAGTGAAAATGCGAGGGTGTAGAGAACAAATAACCATAAAAGGACTCTGAGCCCTATGGATCGGGAATGGCCGCAGCTCTTCTAACTCGACCCGCAACGAAGACGGTCTTTTGTGGTGCGAAAGAACAAAAGAGAAATTAGAAAAGAGAATATCCATTGCGAGTCGTCGACCAAAACAAATGAAAGTCGAGTAGCGTGAAAAATAAATCCTCTCAAAAGTTTCGTAACTGAAACAAAGATTTCACTGGAAAGAACGATGGCGGCAGTTGTAAATTAGTATCTTATAGAGATGAGGCACCCCAAGGTTTATTCGACCCTAATATAACCTAACCTAACTTTACTTAACCCAACCTAATCGAGAATTACGAAAATTCTTTTACAAAAATTACACGAAATGAGTAATCTGGCCAGGAAGGACGAGGGATGGGGGCGTAAAACCAAGTGACGAGATCAATAAATGGACTCATTGTGTACACCGTTTGATCTACTTATTGGGTTGATCCCAACGAGTCTTGAGCGAAGTTGACCTCGGAAAATAACTCGTGACGCGACGCCATGATTCATATGTGCATATTACGAAATCCCTTTCACGCCGCGGCTCTTTCGTAGTACAAAAGCGGGTGGAATTTGATCCCTGGCGATGCTCTGACAAGGGCGTTCGCACTTCTGAAACCAAAGATTCTTCGGATCTCTTGTAGATACCCTACCCACCCCAACCCCATACAGCGTTTTTCAAGTTGCTTTCCTTCACGATGAACTTCTTAGGATAAATTAGGTTAGGTTAAACTAATTTTGACTATTTTAACCTACCACTCATAAGACTACAAGAATTTTTTTCGACCTAAGCAATTGCCTCGCTCCGCCCTCATATCCCATAGCAGCTACGCTTAACGCTATATATCCATGAAGTATGGAACTTGGTCTCCCCTACATATTTTCCTTTCATTGCTACGAAAATATTACTTTGCATTTTATTTCTCCGAGAAATATCGGGGTCAATTCAAGATAACGGATATAAGTTCGTTAAATTCAAGAATAGGCACCTGGCCTGGAATCAATTTAAGAATAGGCAACTCTGGCAACCTCATTTCAAGAATAATCGCCTGACCTGGAACCAATTTAAGATAAGACACCTAAGCCTCCAGCAACCTCATTTTAAGAATAGTCACCGGACCGGGAATTAATTAAAGCTAAGGCACCTAAATCCGTCCAATTCAAAAATAGGCACCTAGAGCAACCTCCTTTCAAGAATAGGCACATGGCGTGGAATCAATTTAAGATAAAACACCTAAATTCGTTCAATTCCTGGATTCGGCAACTTGCGAAAATAAAAGGCGGATATGACCTGTATACGAGTCACAAGGAAAAGGGGAAAGAAGGGGAAGGGAAAAGAAAAGGGATCTTGTAAAGATGAAGCATCCCAAAGATTTACCGACCCCAATATTTCCTAACCTAAAAAACTAACTTTACCTAGCCTAACCTAGCCCAAGCTAATCTATAATAGGTTAGTTTAGGTTATATTAGGGTCGCATAAATCTTGGGATGCTTCGTCTCTACAAGATCAGAGAAAAATATACAAAGGAAACATTTATTTAATCAAATTTGAAAAAATATAGAACAAATAAAAAAGGATTATTTAAGAATATACGCGCATGCGTATATACAAGACGCGGCAGAATAACTTGCGATCTCGACGCATAAAATCTCACCTCTAGAATGCATCCCTAGAGACAAGAGAGTTCAGTTCAGAGCTCGGAGGCGTTTCCGGCTTACCCCATCAACGAAATCCTCCGCTGTTGCCACATTTATGCTCCTTTAACATCACTCGATTGGAGAAATAGTTGTGCGGGCACGTAATAATGAGCCATGTTTGGTGAGGAAAAACCGTATCATTGATGTCTATCAGAGAGGGGTTGTACGATGCACCTTCAGAGAAAGTAATGAGCCTAAATGTCGGCCATGGTGCGAATTCTGCAAGAACTTTATTATAAACGGAGGCAAAACTCTACGGCTGGGAAGCGAGAAGTGGAATGACAATGAATGAAAGGGGCAGTTCAAGGCGGATTGACTTGTATCGATGGAAACGAGATTCCAACCTGATGTTCATTTCAACGAGAAGAGGGTAGCTGGGAATAACCCCACCCTCTTATAATTAATGATAATTTAAATCATCTTGAGACCGAATGTAGATTCTCCATTTTCCCCTCGAATTTAAAACGCAATACAATGAGGCTGTATCACACAAAAAGGTTGAGAGAAGAGATGTGCAAAAAAGTGGTGAAGATGGATTAAGTGGGCATGTGTGAAAGATATATAGCCAAAGATCTTCCTACAGGCATTAGGGCCGGTAGCCAAACTGCAGAAAGGAGGCCTGGCCGTGCCTTCATTAGTCTGAATATTAGTGTCGTCATCACCTAAAAAAAACACACAGGAGTGTTAGAAAAGTTCTGAGCCATTCTCTCGCCTACTTTGATCTCCCTCCCATTTACAGTTGTTTTGTTTTTTTAATTCACCCATCTGGCGACTGACTTCAAGGGCATAAATCGCCGTAATTAAAATTCTAGGCGAGTTAGGCTATTCTAAATCTCGCAAAAAAAAACCCAAGGGAACAAAAAAAACAAGGAAGGGCGTCAGGAGGAGGCCCGCTTCCCATGGTGTAGGAACATGCGACCTAACACAAAGTTTGTGTAGACGAACCCGTCCCGAGTACATGGAACATGGGGTAGCACCCCCACTCATCCCGATGTCGGGAGGGCTAACGTGCACGAAGATCAGCAAGACTGGGACATTCAACAAGAATACGCCCAACAGTCCGGGAAACAATGCAGTCGTCGCAATAAATTATGAGCGAACACTCCATCAAATGGCGGTGCGTCCCGCAAGTGTGCCCGATTCGAAGATGACGGAAAGCGACCTGAAGCCGTCGCGACATTGGGGGATAGGTACATGGGAACATTCACGTCGCAATGGCACGCAACTTTGAGTTCCCCTCGACCGTCTTCCATCTTATTTGCTAAGCAGACCGGAGGGCTACCCTGTTTCGTGAGGAAGAGCGAAACGCTGGTCTGGCCGTCCAGTCCTCGCGGAGTCTTTGCCGTTTTCATTCCCCACAATTCATATATGTCCAGGAAACCAGCAGAAGATAATCTCGACATCCACACGGCTCGCGGCAGCCATGGCGTCACAGATACCGTAAATCATTGGGGTGTTGAGAGTCCAATGCTACGAGAGCAATCAGGGCACTTTGTAATTTGCTAAAGATCACAATCCTGTCTCCGAACCGGGTACGATACGTTATATCATCTACCTAAAAAGTGTATTGCAACCAGCTAGGCCTGATAGAGCCCGATTGACTTCAAACAGGCAATACGGCGTGGAAACCGACCCTCTCCTGAGACTTGGTGCCATCCGTGTGCACTTGGCACGAATCCAGCGAGACACGAAGTGTGGTCCAAAAGGTCAAATGCAATACGCTCAGCGCTGTGGAAGCTTTAGGAGCAGATGAGTGGGACAAATAATCAAAGGTGTTACTCTCCTGGGTGGCGTCCTGTGCCAACCAGAGGCTCCACCGGCCCGGAGAGTTACGTCAAGCTCTCGAAAGTTTCCTGCCTTAAACACAAAATGTTCAGGGTACGATAACTGGCGTCTCTCGGTGGGATAAGCAACGTCGAGATCGGTTGGAGATGCAGCGAAAGCCGTTAACGACTGAGGGAGGCGTAGAGCGAGTGGTATCCATTCGGCATCGACAGTAGGCTCTCAATGGGAGACGTACGGAAGGCACCGGTCGCCACGAAGAGCGTAGGCAGAACATCTTCTGATAGCACCGTAGTGATGCCGTTGATGCTCAGGGCACAGAGTGCAACACTGCGAACACTTCTCTTCACGGCTTCCTCTTCTTGAGGAAGCCGCGCCCCATTAGCTTGAAAATCCTTGGATCGATGAGTCACGTGGATAAGGCCCAAGGGACGATGTCGCCTCTTTCTTCCCTAGGCGGATTGTGGTGGTTCACCAAACAACGGGTGAGGGGAGGAAAGAGGCGGCGCGTCCTTGGTCTCGGTGTCTTCTTAGCTGGCTGCTGAAAAGGCAAAGGCGGACACGATGCAAGTTGCCAGTCGCTCAGAATGGCAACCTAGTACAGCTACTCACACTGACCATAAGTTACCCAGTGGCCAGTAAGTTCCCTAAAAGTCGCAGTTCCCAAGTGGGCAGCAAGAGAGGTAGGGCGACTGGGCGAATATCCTTACTGGAACGTACCAATCATCGACATAACGGCCGGGATCTGAAGATGTTGTGGCAGAACCCGATACTTTTAGTTGGCCTGGAAGCCAACCCGACACAAGCAGTACAGCCTTATGCACACACGAACAGACACAGGGAGGGAATTGGTTATGGGGGCAAAATCGATGTTCCCATTATTCCCGCCCCAACCCGCAGGTCCCCTCAAGGCCTGGTCTCTTGCAACCAGCGGGCAATGTTTATAGATGTACCAAAGCCTCTTTTCTGACAGAGGATGAGGTAGCTGGTCAGGACTTTAAACATAGACAGAGGGTTGAGTGGATAGTCGTAGAGAAAAAAGAATGCCGAAGGAACGAGGAGGAAGCGCAACAACAACTTATCTCGGCCCTGTCAAAGAATTTGATTCAATCCAGTGGCGAGGCGTCCCTAATTTGCACTCTGTCAGTGTGGGAAGAGTTCCTCCTGGTACCGAGTGCAGGTAGACAAAAGGTTGAGGCTATAGTCGTATAGTAAAATAATAATAATAAAGTAGCGTTGAGTGGGAGCTTAGGGGGAGCGCACCAAAAACCTTCTCATGTCTTATCAGAGTTCAAGTCAAACCAGTGACAGGACTTTCCTAATTTGCACTGTGGCCGGAAAAATGGGCAATTCTTCCAGGTACCAAGTGTAACAGGCTAAACAGAGTACACCCCCTTTGGGGTTGACTAACAACAGCATGAAAAAAGGAGTGATCACTTGACAAAACAGGAGTAAGAAAAATCAGCGATCACTTGACAAACCGGAGTAAGAAAAAGGAGTGATCACTTGACAAACCGGAGTAAGTAAAGAAAGTGATCACTTAACAAACAGGAGTAAGAAAAGGGAGTTAGTTATCAGTTGACAAACAGAAGTATGAGAAATCACAAACAGCCAGATGAAAATGGGAATCCACGTGACAAAGGGCAGTATCAAAAAGGTGTCATCAGTTGACAACCCGCGGTAACGATGACGATATGAGGAAGGTCTCACTAATTTAGTGGATAAGGCGTTGGATTACGACGCTTGGCACATGGTTCGATTCCCGACGAGAGCGGTGGACACAGAAAAAAAAAATCGGCGACAGTAGGGAGCTTGCCGCCACTAAGTAGTGGTCCAACCTTGACGTTTGCATGCAAGCAACCCCATTTACACATATCGCCGACCATAACACCGCTGTCCTCTCACCCCTATCTTCTCGTACACAACATATCACTCTGTTATCTTGAAACATGTCAACCATGTTTTTTAGATACACATTCACCTGAAGCGGATCGGGCAGCCCTCCCTTAACCGAACAACAAGGGTCTTCCTCCCCTCACCCCACCCCAACGATGGCCTCTAGTGTCCTCGAGATTACCATTTTGATCTTTATGTTTGTTTCATTAACCCGACCCAGGGTCTTCGTTCACAATTGAAAAGGATGGTTGGCGCAATGTTCGTACACACGTATTTCACATCATGGACGCATAATAATGTGTCGCATGCTGCCACGTGCGTGCGTTTTGAGTCCGAACCCCGGGTGTGCAATCAATCGTGGTGTCACCTGAACTGGGACTCCATCCCGCGACTAAACACACCTAATGTAAATTAACATCACTTAACACGGAAGCATAGTTTCCACTCGGCTTGGCTGTAGCCACCAAGTCCATTACGCAATTCTGTCATGAAAACACTTATTCAAGCAGTGCCATCAAGGTCCTTTTTTATTTTAAGTAAAAACCAACGAGGGCATTTCTCGCACAAAGTTTGTAAGGAGAAAGCTGTAAATAAGGTGGTGAAGATGCTAGTAAAAAGTGTCGAAGATATTATATAGCCGCAGATACTCCTGCGAATATTAGGGCCGGAAGGGTACGCAACTTTAAGGGGTGAGGTCGGGAGGGGGGCGCAACTACGGTCGTTGGAGCGGGTGGCACGAAATTTTGGGAAGTAGTGTCCGGGAGCACGTAACTTTGGCCGTTGGCACCGGGATGGCACGCAATCACCTAGATGTCAACTGCGGCATGATTGTCCACGAGACAAATGAGACCCCCCCCCCCCTTGTTGGATGCCGACCAGGAAGAGTTCGATTAACTACGAAGTTTCTTTTAAAATTGGTGTTGATCCAGTATTGTTTCCATCGTCGTGACTTACCAAGGAATCGCAGGTTAAAACGACCTTCTTTGCAACGCCTATGACAATCTAAGTAACAATGGTTAAGTATAGGACATCTAAATTAAAAATAGACATCATTAAGCTTGGCTAAATCTTGAACGTAGGGGAAAGTAAACGTTTCGTCTTATTACGATACTTGTAAGCCGCATCATCGAATTGAATTACCAAGCATGAGAAAATTGTGATGGCCTTCGATGAAAAACAGCCTCTTTTCTCCCCTCCTGGAATTCAATCCTCCTCAACTAAATCGGATCACACTTCCTTCTTGCATTCACCACTTTGCCACAGTGGGGTCGGTGCGCAATAACGTCACTAAACCCCTCACAACAAACCCACCCCCTTCATGCCCTAATAGAAAAAAAAACAGCCGACATTTCCGTCCCCCCCTCCCCGAGCCAAATCATCCCTTTATAGCTATGAACTGTTATGTACTAGTTCGTCTCATCCGTTGGGGGTCACCCCTGGGACACACACGCACTGCTCCAAGGAATCCTGCCGGTATCTATATCCACATACCTCTGACGTGGAAAAGGTCCCTATGCCCCGGAGCGACTAAGGTTCCGTTGTTTGGTGTCAAAAACATAATACTTCATGGCACCTCTCCCCCAAAAGGACCGGCCTCTGGTGCCCACGGGCTCACAAACGAGTCATACTGACCTTTATGTGCATTTCACTATCCGGCGGGATCCGCCTGGATAAAGGCAGGTTGGCGAACCACTACTACTACCTTACAAGTCCTTAAGCATTCCTATCAAGTCGCCCATTTACACTGCTCTCAGTCGAGATCCCTCCTTTGACTATTGTTATGGGCGGGCCGCCGGTGAGCCACAGAGCAGCTTTCGTCCATTCACTCCAGGTCGGGGTGGAGAGGAAGGGGGCAGATCCCCCCTCCCTCTTGGCTCAGGGTGGGGTGGTGTCTGCATTCTCCCTACCCTTTGCCCCTACTGTTCCTTTCTTTCTTTTCCTTTTATATCCTTTTACGCAACCGCAAGTGGGTGTCAGGTGACATCTGAAGATTCCTGAGCGCCCTCCCCCCCCCAACTACCACGATCTCAATGTTAAGATAGAGATAGGTAGCTATCTTCCACACACTTTTTCCCCCTTTCCCTAGCATCATCGACTTCCTTACAAATGTCTCCTGACTCATTTTCTGCATTGTACGGCCTCATTGCTATTGCGCATTAAATTCGATGGAAAAATCTTCTTTCTATACCATGCTCTCACTCCCATACACCAACATACTCTCATGCAGCTTCATGGCCTGATTCACATTTCAAACCCCGGGGCAGTCATTACAGATCTGGTCGCCCTGGGGCCCCCAAACATCGCGCGGAATGTGAGCGAAAAATGATGACGATTATGGATTGTAGAGCGGAATAAGCGTCCATACTAATTTTATACAACTAATTAGATTAGTTTACTTTACAGTTAGGTTAAGTATGTTGTCCATATGCTAAAATAGACAGTTATTTGGTGAAATGGTTAATGTTTATCGAAAAACCTTTACTGCAAAATGGTACTTTCAAAGATAGTCTTCTCTCAAGATTGTTCTAAGGTGGTTTTTGTCAAATCTCAAGGATACGCCGTAGCTGAGTGGAAATGCACTGTCCCATTACAGGGATATTAAGACACATCGGGTACGTTAAGTCGCAGAATGGAGTCCCGATATGAAATGACTTCAGAATGGCTGCCAGACGCTGTAGATACCATTGGTTTAGATTCCGCGTTATTTAATTATACACGCATATTCATGGAGCTTCCCCATGTGTCATCGTGACCTCAAATGCAATCAAAATTAAACACTCCGAATCGACTATCAACTAGCAAATCGCCAGAGGAAGAGAATTGTGTGATTAATCGCTTGCAATAACGTTAGCGATGAGCCTTCATTAGAATCCAATAATCTACTGATGCATCGCTCAATAAGTTAAACGTTCATCTCAACAAGTCGAAGCTACTCAACGCGAACCCTGAACCTAAGAACTGCTGTTGCTATGCTCGGGTTACAACGCTCCCTCAAAAGTGAACGGAGATTATACCGACGAAGCGCAACAAAATAATAAGACTTAATACTCCAAAAGCGTGGAAGTGCAATGGCCCATCGATATAAATTTGTTTTCCCCTGATTTCGTCACGTTTGTTTATAATTCAACAACAACATGGATAAGCAAACGCGGCGATCGACTAAGCTCACCTCGTGTGCATGTGAATTGCGACATAAAGAATCATATAAATTGGTTGTATAACTCCGAAAGGGTCAATGGTAATATAGGCAACTATATTGCAACTGACATTTGGAGGGGAGATCGAGTGCCTTTCTGGCCCGATGCCTAAGGAATGGATGAATAAATAAAGGGCGGGGGCAGCATAATCGAAGCACGAGCACCCACCACGAAGTCCTTAAGGATACATAAACTAATTTGGGACACCTTTCGTCTTGTATCCATGAATAGTTTTCATGTGACATTTTGGACGATCGTCCAAGTAGACGAAAACAACGAGGGAGTGAAAGCTGCTTATCCAAAACGCGTACAATGCTCCGAATTGAGAGGCATTGCGAATCGCACTCAAGGCAATATTGAGCCTTTATAAGCCATCAATGGAGAAGCAGATAATCAAGCGGACGCGCCTTGGGGCAGGTTCAATGTCACATTGTTATGACCAAGAGACTACCAACAAACCCCACTTAGAGAGCCATCATAAGGTGCAGGTCGTTAGTCAAAACAATAAACACCTATGGTATTTTTATCATAACAAAATAGAGGGAATCAAAGGGGTAACGTCAGGTTTGAAACGTAGTAAAAAGTGGTGAGTTAGGTGAAGTAAAAATGTGTAGTAGATAGTCAAGAAACCGACTGGGCGTGCAATGTTAAAGGAATCAATTGCCACGAAACACCACACACACTGGTGAAGAACTAGTTTATAGCCGGGTGGGAAATTATTAATGTCAAGGCAGTTTGGGCTAACAACACGCCATAGTCTATAATTGACATTACATAAGCTACAAAATTCCCGAGTCAACTGCCGTAAACTCAATGGGGGGACGAGGGGAGGGGGCACTGTAAATAATACAAAGTATCCTGCCGTACTTTCGATTAACCCCCTCCAATACAAGTCAACTTAAGGGAAACTAGAGACATTCCGGATTACCCTCCCCCCTATATTTAAGGGAATCAACGAAAAAGAAAAACATCTCCTCCCATTACCCCCAAGGTCTTCTCCATAAAAGAGGACACCCCGGAAATAATGAAAGATGCAGCTCCCGAGCAGAATGGAATTTGTGTTTCTCCGTCTTGACATATGCCCCAATATTTGATCCCCGTAAAAATTACGATGTCATTGTGTGCGACATCGTTAAGTATGAAGAGGACATGCGTGTGTGGAAAATTGGTTCTGGAATTATGAGCGTGCGCGCGCACTAAATCCCATTACAAGATTTGCAGCCATGGCTCCCGTGGTCCGAATTTCACTCATTGGCACTCTAACCACGCTTCCAGCGAATGGCAGCACGAATGCAAAAGTGTTTGAATGGCTGTTCAATCCAAATCCCGGAAATTACAGGCCTCGTCTCGTCTCCAAGCCCATAATGTGGGGTTGGCGTAGATCAATGACAGTACCGGCCCGACTCGACGGGAGCCGCGAGAGGCCCACTCAGCCGACATTGCCGATTGGCTTGCAATTACAAAGCGTCTCCCAAGACAAACAGACCCTATCTGAGCAACGTCGCCTTTTACAGTATGCGTGGGAAGATCTATGGGTATTTTTCTATAAAAAGTGAGTTGGTTACTAAAATATGAGAAAAAAAGTGGCTTGATTTTTTTTTTAAGAGCTCATCTGGCGACTGCCTCCTTGGACATAAGTCGCCGTACTTAACACTGCCTAGTACTAGGCTACTTTAAAATAGTAACATGAAAAAAAACAACAATAAAATAAAAAAGGAAGAAGGCAAGAGGCAGGAAGCAAACTCCAGCGTCGGAGGGAGGTCTGTCGCCTCCAGCGCAGTAAAGTGCGACCTACAAAATAACGAAAAAAAAACAGAAAAAGACAACTAGTTAAATAAACGAAAGAAGGCCAGCCTCCCCCCAAATGTCGGTAAGACTACCAGTCAATGTGCATGAACTCGTCCCGAGTACAAGGGACAGGCGGTAGCGCCCCCGCCCATCCCGGGACATTCAACAATTTTTTTTTTTTTTTTTTAGAACTCATCTGCCGACTGCCTCCTTGGGTGGGCATTAGTCGCCGTATTAAAACTGGCCTAGTTCTAGGCTACTTTAAAATAAAATTAAAGAGACAATAAATACCCCAAAAGGGGGGAAAGGGAGCAAGCTCCTGCGTCCGGGGGAGGTCCCCCCAGCGCAGGAGCGTGCAACATAAAGGGAAAAAAAACCAAAAGCAAAAACACCCTGCTTAAATAATAGGGAGAAGGCCGGAATCCCCCCAAAAGTCAACAAGTCCAACAGTCAATGTGCACGCACTCGTCCCGAGTACAAAGGACAGGCGGTAGCAACCCCGCCCATCCCGGTACCGGGACAGGTAACGTGCGCGAAGATCACTCAGACTGAGATATTCAACAAGAATGTACCGAACAGTCTGGGGGACAATGCAGTCTCCACAGTAGGGCGCAGCGAGCGCTCCATCAAATGGCGGTGCGTTCCGCGGGTGTGCCCGATTAGGAGACGACAGAAAGCAACCTGAAGCTTTCGCAGCATTGGGAGGTAGGTCAATGGGAACAGTCGCGGCGCAATGGCACGCAACTTTAAGTTCCATTCGACGATCTCCCATTTGCTTTGCCAAGCAGGCGGAGAGCTGCCCGTATTCCTGCCATGTAGTCGGTGTGAGGAAGAGCGGAACACTAAGCCAGTCGCCCAAGTCTCGCGGACTCTTTGGCGCCCTCATTCCCCGCAATTCCTACATGTCCATGAACCCAGAGGAAGATAATCTCGACATCCGCCCGGCTTGCCAAAACCGTGGCGTCACAGATATCGCGAACCAGGCATGCGGAGATTCCAATGCCCCGAGAGCATTCAGGGAGCTTTGTGAGTCGCTATAGATCACGATCCCCGAACCGAGCTGTATTGCCACCAGCTCGGCGTGAAGACAGACGCAGCGCCTGGCAGAGCCCCGCTGACTTCAAACAGAGGGGATATGGCGTGAAAGTCGACCCTCTCTTTGGACTTGGAGCCATCCGTATACAGTGGCATGGTTCCAGCGTGATACGAGGTGTGCTCCAAAAAAGTCGAACGCAATACTCCCGGCGAGGTAGAAACTTTGGGAGCAGAGGCGTGGCGATAAATAGCCAAAGGTGGTACCCTCCAGTGGCGTCCTGGGCAGAGCCAGGGGCGCCACCGGCCAGAGAACAATACCTAGCTCTCGAAGGAGATTCCTAGACTTAAACCCAAAGGGCTTAGGGTATGACTTGTGTCTCTCGGAGGCATTATCACCGTCGAAACCACATGCAAGGCGTACCCCATTAAGAAACAACTCTGGGTCAGGGTGGAGCCGTGGATGGCGACAGAAGTGCACCACCTTAGTCTTGGCCAAGGAAAACCATCTCCTTAAGTGGAAATGACTACCAATTTATATATTATAGGTAGGAAGTACAATTAATGTAGGAGAAAAAGGCAAAATGAAAGAAAAGTGAGTACATATAAATTTAGAGATTTTTCCGGGTGGGTGGTAGGGGTAAAAATCCAGGCACTTCCCCAAAAACGGAGTGTCCGGGAGGACCGTTCGGTACGGGAATCGGCGAGCGAATGTGAAGGTCCCGGGCCTTATCCGCCTTATATAGGCGGAGGCTAAGGCGTTGAAGGCCGGGCGAATTGAGTTCCGTCGAAGGCGGTCCGGGACGCCTTCGCACGTAGCGGATGTTTTTGGGTGAGAAGCGCCAGAGTTGAGAGAGGTCGACCAAGTTAGGACCTGAAATTAGGTCCAGGATCTCCGGGGGGATCTTTCCCCTGAGGGTGTTTTGTATTGCAGGTATGCAGCCAAGAGTGATGAGCATCGGAGATGGCCAGGCCAGTCAATGAGGCGTCTGTGTATATTTGGATTCCGTCTGATTTATGTGGGAACCAAGAACGCCATTTGGTATCGACTAGAGGTATAAGTTCTAGGAGCCGGTTGTCTCGGTGGTTGTGGTGTCGAGCCTGACTGCACATTTGTACCCAGAGGAAGGGTAACTTGAGAATAGGTAAGGCAAAGTTAAGTAATCCGGCCAATCGTTGCCAGTATTTTCGATTGAGACCCGGAGTGGTGCAGTAGGATATTCCTAGTCGTACTTTGGAAGCCATGCTTAAAGTTAAGCGGGCTCTACCTAGTCGGAGATCAATATAAACCCCGAGGTACAGGATTTGTTGCGAAGGCGTGAGTTGGGATTTCCTGGTCTTTATGTGTAGGCTGGAGTCTAGAAATTCGTTGAGGGTGTTGAGCACATTGTCTAGTGATCCTGTAATTAGGATGTCATCCAGATATGTGAAGGCGTTGGTATTGTGGATTTTAGCCCAGTGGTTGGCTATGGCCCCAATAGTGTTGCATCAAGAAGGAAAGCCACTGAATCCCATCGGAAGTCTGGTAAATCGCCAGGAACGAGATCCGATCTTAATGCCAAACTGATGTCTAGCCTTTGGGTGTAGTTTTAGATGGTAGAAACCACTTGACAGATCTAATTTTATGGCTACATTTTTACTTGTAGATTTTTGGAGAACTTTGTTTAAGTTGGGCAATCGAAAGGACTGAGGGTTGTATACCGGAGTGAGGGCACTCATGTCGTAGATCACTCTCATAGAGCCATCGGATTTTGGAACTCCGAATATTTGGTGGGCCTTAGAGATTTCCCTAGATTCTTCTAGAACTCCTGCTTTAACCAATGTTTCCACCGCGGGTAGCATTTGTTCTGCGGAAGTCTCAAAGTGGTGATATGTTTTTGGCAAGAGAAGATTTTAATGCCTTAACCTTGGGCAGATCTAACGACATTGTTAGCCGCCGAGACCTGGTTTAAGTCTCCTGGCGGGGCTTGTATGAGTTTCTCAAAGAATTTTGTAATTCGTGGCTGTAAGGGGTCCATAAGAGGTGACACGTTGGTATCGTCATTCTCGTTCGTGTCCTTGCCTTTGTCCTTGTCGTTGTTATTGTTGTTTCCGCGATTGTTTGGGTCCATGATGTCTGGAGGTCCACTAGCTGCGAAGTTTTCCCAATCTATTGAGGAAATTTCAGAGAGGGTTTCCGTGTAGTCATCCGAGTCTACGTCGAGTGTTTTAGGTGAGCCAGGATCCAGTTGGGGTATAATACTGATGGATGATGACGAGGAGCCGATAGGAGATCCTATGATATGTAGGCCTCGCAGCTCCGTAGCCATTTCCTGATAGTAATCCCGTAGCGGATCTGGTTCGTTAATTTCCAGAATTTGGAAGTCGTCAAGGCCGACGTCTATTACCTCGGAGACTAGGGGAACTAAGGGCGACGGAGGAGGTAAGCGCGGTAAATCCAAGATAGCTATGACCTTAGGGGAACACTGGTTTAAGGCAATATTATCACTATTGCTATCACTAAGCACTTTATTATTTAATGAGCAATTACTAAAGGCACTTATTACACTATCGTCACTTGAGGAGTGGAACTTGCGGAAGACAGATGACCTCTGCGGTCCTGAAAAAAGGCTAATCTAACATTTACCAATTTCTCCATCAACTTGCACACGCAAGAGGTTAGAGAGATTGGGCAGAAACCAGCGGGGGTAGAGTTATATCTCCCTGGTTTGCGAAAGGCGAGTACTGTAGCGATTCGCCAGGAATACAGGAGGAGACCCTCCACCAAGATACTGTTGAACAAATCTAACAGAAAGGCCATGCCTCGCTCACCAAAGTGTCCAAGCATGTCGTACTGGACATCACCCGGACCATGGGCGGTGTCCGCGCACAAAGCAAGAGCGGAACGCAACTCACTCAGAGTAAACATGTCGTTGAAGGGTTCTCCGCCTCTGGAGGTAAAGTCCAGCCGCCGGCCTTCCACGATATGACGACGTGCATTGAATGCTGGCGGAGTAGCATCCCATCTAGAGAATACGGAGAAAGCGGTCGCGAAGGATTCCTCGACGGATGCGGGGTCAGAGATTGCGGTCTCATTCTCCTGGAGAACGGTAGGAAGGTCGTGCGAGAATTTGCCCCGAATCCTTTTGACTCGCTTCCACAACTCTGCTAGAGAGGTCTTCCTGTTAAGTGAACACACGTATGCCTGCCAAGAAGAGCGGGGCTTATAGCGCATGTAGGCAGAACGCTTCTGCTTGAGGGCCGTCTCACAATCGGCTGACCGCCACACGGGAGTGGTCGGCGTGCAAAACGGCCAGACCTTCTAGGAATAGTAGTCAGGACCGCAGCGATGAGGTTCCCGGAGAAGAACTCAACGGACTCATCTACCGACCTAAACTCCTCGAATGAGATAGAGAATTCAGTCATTTCCTGAAATGCAGACCACCGCGACCGCACCAATCACCACCGGGGCGGGATCTCGGGCGGCAGTGGCTCAGAAAATGATATCTGAATGGGAAAGTGATCACTACCATGGAGGTCATCGACCACCCCCCAATCAAAATCAGGCTGTGCATCCGGGGAGCACAAAAATAGATCAAAGCAAAAAAATGAAGCGGTTCTCGGGCAGTGATACGTAAACTAATCCACATTTAGGACACCTATCTCAAGCTCGTCGATCAGGTCGGTAAGGACTTGACACCGGGGATTAATAGAATAGTCTCTCCAGAGGGGGTGTCTACCGTTTAGATCTCCGAGCAAGAGAGAGGGCATCGGCAACCGTGCCACGACGCGGCCAAAGTTCCCCGCGTCGAAGTTGGCTGATGGTGGAGTGTACGCGGAAATAACAGTACATCTCCTATCAAGGTGCAGCTGCAAAGCTACTGCCTGAAAGGAGGTATCTAAAGCGAAGAGAAGAACGGAGACATCATGCCGGGTGTAAATAACACATCCACTCTACCGGCACCCATCCCGTGGTGGTGGGGTCACAAAACCCTTATACCCCGGGAGTGTGGGCAGGGGGCATGCGGTTAGCATGGTCTCCTGCAAAAATATAGCTAACGGGGAACGGGACGAGATGAGTCTCCGCAGCTACTCCCAGTTGGCCCGGAGTCCACGGCAATTCTATTGAAGGAATATGCCCTCCAGGCCTAGCTCGGAGGAGACGAGGGGACCCTCCTCGAACTGAAAACCCTTTTTGTCTTAGTCCGGAGCTCCGCACCCGGGGGAGGCAGCGGGCCCGGAAGTGCCGATCTTGGCTTGGTCGCTTACTGAAGTAGCAGACCATTCCGTCCCCGCGGATGGAGAGGAGCCCAGAGTCCTTTTTGTCTTTTTTTTGTTTCTTTTCTTCTTAGGAGAGGAGGATGGGAAATGAACCCACTTCTCCCCTCCGCCGGCAGGAGCCCTCAGGCCAGATGGACCGGCCTCAGCAAGGTCCTGGCAGTCGGAGGGGCACGGCCGGAGGAGGAGATCCCTCCCATACTTGTACTACATTGGAGACCCGAGCCGTTTGAGGAGAACTTTGCATAGGACTCGAGTTCGGTGCTTGGCGCCGAGTCCGGATTTGCCCCCATGAAAGGCCCTATCGTCTGAGGCTGGGTTGCCTCAAGGACCATGTCTGAATGGTCCTTGGGAGCAGTCTCTCTAGTCGGGTTAGGGTGGGGGGGGACATGCCTTGACCCCCGCTAGGTTTAATATTCGAGCCAACAGGTCTTTTGAAGGAAGCGACAGATGGGCCCTGTCTTCCATCTCCCCCCTAAGGGTTTTTGCCCTACAGATCCGCTTCAATGGGGAGCAGTCAGTTATGGGCTGCCTGCTGGCTTTCTTGGCAGTCCCTTTGGAAAGTAAAGGGGCATTGCCGCTGGAAAGAGGAAGGCACTCAAGGGCACCTCCAGACAAGGGGGTGAGCACAAGTCCCCTACACCCGTAGGCAAAGTAGAGGAGTAAGCCTCCTCTCCGTTGATTGTGAGGGGAAAAGGGAAAGAGGTTTTTTTTTTTAATTTTCATCATCGGGCATGGGGACCCTATTCTTTTCACGGGATGCAGACGCTAATCACCCCTCCCAGTAGCCTACTCTGCCAGGGGTGCGTACAGGGCTGGCAGAGCCAGGTGCCACCACTTAGGACCCTGTGTGCGCGCGCGCCCGGTAACCTGGCAGCCCTTCGGCATGGTGGCTCCACCTTGGGTAGGGCATAAAAAGGATAGAGTGTGAAGTGAGAAGGAAAGGGGACGTGAAGAAGGTATAAATTGAGATGAAGGAGGTTGTTAAAAACCCACCATCCCAAACCGGAGCTCAGGGGTTAGCAAACATTGTCCCCTCTCCCCTCTGCCCCGATCCAGGATAGTTGGCTGAGAAGAAGGTCAGCATCTACCCTGTGAAAATAGAGGCTGACCAGTGAGGAAGTAGGGGAGAAACACAGGCTGTCTGAAAGAAGAACAAGAGGCTAAGTTGGGGTCGGACAGGCTGCTGAGTCCCATCAGCACGGCGGCCAGGAACGCAAATCGCCGTGCCCCTTACAGGGATGATGGTTTGATCGCCCCCAAAATAAAAAATTCCTACTCCTAGACATGTTTTGAAAGAGCAAAGGTTAGGTATGTATGTAATTTGCATTTGGTGGGATGAGCTCCTCCAAACTAGGCAAATAGTTACTGCAGACATAATTGTTCAACAATTGCAACATTTAAATGAATCTTGGACAAATCGTTCTTTACTGGTAAACCGGAACGGTGTCCTCCTCCTTGAAAATGGCCTGTTTGACCCAAGAAAAAATGAACATGTTAAAAGGGTTGAGAAGTTTTTTTATCATCATCCCTATCAATCAACCTAAATGGCAAAGTTTACTCTGATGTGGAGGTGGAAAAGGACATTATCAAATTCAAATCATACATTTCATCAAAAGTGAATGAATTATTGAAAAAAGGACCCACTTCTTTGTTAGATGATGGGAGACCATCACCAAAAATAATGAAAATTACTTTGCTGAAAAATTAAGTTTTTGCACATTAAAAATGATTTTACTTTCCTTTTGAAAAAACTACATTAATTTGTCGACAACCTTATACTTTTGGTGGTTGCGCATTCACTAAAACACTGCTACTCAGCATTTAAATTACTGCTATTCATTTAAACAATAATTCTGTTTAGTTGTGCTGACCTCTAAACATTTGGTGACTGCCTTCAAAGGCATAAGTCGCAGTAATTAAAATTCTAGTACTAGGCTATTCTAAAATACGCCCCCCTCCCCCAAACAAAAAGGAAGCACGTTACGGCAATGAAGAGCGAAGTCCCTCTACAGCAAATATGGGTATTTGAGCTGATTGAACTAAAGCACAAGACCAAGAATTGGTTAATAGAAATAGTGGATAACCAGAATCAAGAAACTCTTATCTCGATTATCCAAATATTTGTGAGTCCAAGATCAATAATGGGAGGAAGTGCAATATAAAAAAAAGCATTAGGCTTTTTAACATAAAACAAACATTAGTTGAATTAAAACACACACACACACACACATGTGCGCACAAAAGATGCGAAAAGGAATCAAAATTTCAATTACAGTAAAAACATTACGACTTAAATTTTTATATTTTAACGTAGGCCTTTAAAATTTTCTTTAATGTTTTTAAGGTTTAACCCATTAGTTGCCCAGCTTTTTTTCTTGAACTCACCCTCTGCAAAATTACATATGGTATGTTATTGAAAATAATTAAAATAAAATATTTAAATTTGTTTATAAATCAAATAATATTGATATAATTAAAAAATTATTAATAAACTTCTACCTATTTATAATTATGATTGATAATTCTCAGTTCTTACACAAATTTTCATCAACACCCAAGTTTATTTTATGCTTTTTAAATCAGTTACTCTTTAAAGCCTATTTTTAATTTTTAAAAACCAGTGCCAGTCTTCATAGGAGACTATTTTATACCTTGAATTTTATGAAAATTTGCTCAGGGCCTATTTTTTTACCTATAAAACTATATTTCCCAGACAAAATAGGCTTGCTGATTTGTTTGCTTTCAATAACATACTAACTTAAGGCATTTACTCATTTTAATTGGATGAAAAATGAAAAACAAGTGTATTTAACTAAAAAATAAGGAAGAATCATCAAAAACGGCTGTTTACACAGATGTGAGTCATAAATCAGCCTCTTTTCATCATGTTGTGGTGAGGCCTAGAACGGAGTCAAGTTACTTTCATTCATAAATCTCAGTTTACAAACAAAGAAGGACTGACCTAAGCCATTTGTGTATTTTAATTAGATGTTTAATCACTAACACAAGAGTTTGAAAAAATTGACTAATTATCAGGGCAAATACGAGTCTATACGTGAAAGGCCACAAAAGGCCCTCGGGCGATATGTAGCACTGAATCGAGGACTTATAAAGGCACTTGGGCGACTAATGGGTATATGTATATGTTTGCACTTTTCTTTAAGTGAAAAATTGTTCTAAATGTGTTTACTTTGGCAGTAATTAAGACTGATTCAGTGTTGAACAGAAATCCGATTTCTTCAGTTCGGTTTTTTTTTGCATCCAGAGGTTCAGATCCTTCAAATGATCAATAAGAAGAAACCTAAAACAAAATGAGCTTTTTCCTAAACAAAACTGTGAAGTTAGAGAAAGTGAAACTGTGTGAAAGGTTTATTAGTCTAAATAGGAGTACATAAGTGGCGCAATTCTCCAGAATGTTGCTAACCTCCGCAATGAAGACTCCCTGTGGGGAAGAGGGGTTCGAAGGTTAAACAACGGAGAATAATAACACGGGGAAGAAATATATGGTCGGTTTTCATTTTGAGTTGGAACATGCAAGAAACTTGACACATACTAACAAATGCGTCCAAACGAGTGCAAACAGGTCTAGAATTAACAGGGTGTGAGAATGTAATACTATCTTAGCATCCCGAAGGGATATCAATTCTATTTCGCAAGTACTCGAGTGATACAGATGCTTGAAAGCCAGGGCTGAACCAATCGACTGGTCTATGGGCGAAAGAGAATAGAGGAAGAGATAAAAGGCGATTTTGTGAGTGTATGTCAAACTATTCATTAACGTACATAAAACCCCGCAATTTAACGGTCGTGAGTGAGCACTTTCTTAAGTATACAAGACCGATTTTAATCTCACTAGAATCAGGGAAACTTTCTCTTGCAATTCATGTCCCGATTTAAAACAACGGTTTATTCATATCAAAGCTAAGGCAATGATAACTGTACGGAAGGTGTAAGCCTTCGTACAAAATTACAATGCCACAAAAAAGCCCACTGCGAGTAGCAAGTTAACAAATTATCAACCAACTAGCGAGAAAAGTCGAACAAAATTCACAAATAACATATGAATCAAACACATTCACATCTCTCCACCAGCGTCTGAAAAAGAAACAAAACACAAAGCACCAACCGCGCCGTTTTTAAAAAGGGGACCGAACGCCAAGAACTCTCAAATGTATCTGACATGCGAGCGAAGAGCCCGCTCATGCTACTGAGCTGGGACACAAAGCAGACCTATTGTATAACCGCTTGCAACACAACCGAACGGACGACGGAAATCTATTAATCAAATATTCTTTGACGCAAACTCTCAAAAACCTTTCTCAATGCGAATGTTTGATTAACGCACGCACAATCATCAGGGGATTCGGTGATGGCGTGGCTATGTGCGCGTACGTGTGAGCTCAGTCACACACGACCCTGTAAAAGTGAGTCTCATTTCCGGCTGGTGCCGAAGCTGGAAGAACGAGTGCAGGTGGCAGGGATAGGATGAAAACAAGCAAAAAGAAGGGATGAGGAACTGCGGAATAAATGGGGTGGGGAAACAATATACAAAATTTTAAATAATTTGAAGGGAAGGGGAGCATTTTCTGGAAAATGAATTGAATGAGATGGAAACAAGGCGGGGCAAGAGATGGCTCCCAAAAAGCGAATCACAAGATCTCCGAATGCGATATAATTCTCGGATTTCACCATTACATGAGATCATGATAAAATACGCACTATTTTATTAATTTATGAGTGTGTATGGCGTATGCATACATGTGTGCTCCTTTCGCCTGGGTCTCGTCTTTTTTTTCTTTTTTTTTAGCAAGATCCCGAGAACGAGGCCGCAGGCGAAATATTAGTGATGGATGATGCCAAAATAAATCCCGATTCCTTAACCAAGTATTCTAATGGAAGTGGATTTGACGGCCGATTGGGCGGGGTTTCTTTATGGCGCCCATCTAGGTAATGGCCCAAGGGCATAAATCGCAGTGATTAATATTTAGCCTATTGTTATGTTATATTAAAAAACAAAAAAAAAACAACACAAAACAATATATACTAACCAAACAAAAGGGAAAACAAGCAGGAGGAGGAGATACTCTCAGGCATCCCGGAGAGACCAGAATCCGCCCTGAGGCAGAATCTGCGACCCTCACCAAGGAGTCAAATAAAATGGAAGATACCTACATCATTCAGAAAGCCCATGAGTACAAGGGACAATCGGCAGCGACCACGTGCGCGAAGATCAGCCATACGGGGACATTCAACAAGAATGTGCCGATCAGTTTGGGGGACAAGGCAGTCTTCACAATAGGGCGCAGGCGAGAGCTCTATCAAATGGCGGTGCGTCCCGCGAGTGTGTCCAATTCGGAGACGACAGAGAGCAACCTGAAGCCGTCGCAGCATTGGGGGTAGGTCTATGGGAACATTCGCGGCAAAATTGCACGCAACTTTAAGTTTCCCTCGACCGTCTCCAACTTTGTTTGCCAAGCTACCTCTATTCCTGCCATATAATCGGTGTGAGGAAGAGCGAAGCGCTAGTCTGGTCGCCCAGTCCTCGCACACTCTTTAGCGCCCTAATTCCCCGCAATTCCTACATGTCCAGGAACCCAGCAGAAGATAATCAAGACATTCGCCCGGCTCGCCAAAGACGTGGCGTCACGGATATCGCGAACCAGGGGATGCGGAGACTTCAACGCCAGAGACCCCTCGGGGCGCTTTATGAGTAGCTATAAATCACAATCCGATATCCTAACGGGCACGTCACGTTATCTCCCATACCGAGCGGTGTATTGCAACCAGCTCGGCCGTGAAAACATACTCAGCGCCTGGTAGAGCCCCGCTGACTTCAAACAGAGGGGATACGGCGTAGAAACCGACCCCCTCTTGGGACTTGGAGCCATCCGTATACACTGGCACGGTTCCAGCGTGACACGAGGTGTGCTCCAAAAAGGTCGAACGCAATACTGCCGGCGCAGTACAAGCTTTGGGAGCAGAGGCGTGGCGACAAATAGCCAAATGTGGTACCCTCCAGGGTGGCGTCCTGGGCATAACCAGGGGCGCCACCAGCCCGAGAGCTATATCTACCTCTCGAAGGAATTTCCTAACCCTAGACCCAAAGGTCTTAGGGTATGACTGGCGTCTCTCGGCGGCATAGACACCGTGTGGACATCGGCCGCGGATGCATTGAGAGCGGTTGCGACTGAGGGAGAGGCCACGCTCGCGCATACAAAGGCATATTTCTAAGCACTGTATACGGCGCAAAACGAGTGGCATTTCCTCGGCGTCGACAAGTAGGCTCTCAATGGGGGAAGTGCGGAAGGCACCGATAGCCAGGTAGAAACCATTTCGGTGGATAGAGTCCACCTTCCGCAATACACCCTCGGCCGCGAATGCGTACATCTCGAATCCGTAATCAAGCTTCAAAGAAGCGATCAGTATAAAAGTAAGGCAGTAGCCCTATCAGCGCCCCAAGCGCTGAACGTCACGGAACGGAGAATGTCCATGGTGCGGGTACAACAGACCCTAAGGCTGCGAATATGAGCCTCCAAGGTGAGGCGTCGGTCGAATACAAGACCAAGGAAACGGTGCGACTCAACCACATCCAGGCGCACCCCATTAAGAAACAAATCTGGGTCGGGGTGAAGCCGTGGATGGCGGCAGAAGTGCACCACCTTAGTCTTGGCCAAAGAAAACCGAAACCTGTGCGCTTCGGCATAGCGAGAGACGCGGTTCAATGCCTGTTGGAGTCGAAGCTCCAGAGTTGGTATCTGGGCCGCGCCAAAAGAGATCGAAAGGTCGTCCACGTAGAGCGGGTACAAGAGAGGGTAAGGCTCCGAAAATGAGAGATGCGGCTCAATGCCTGTTGGAGTCGACGCTCCAGTTGGAATCGGGGCTGCACCCAAAGAGATCGAAAGGTCATTTACGCAGAGCATAGGGAGAATATCTTCAGGGAGCAGAAATGTGATACCGTTGGTGCTCAGGGCAAAGAGTGTGAAACTGAGGACACTTCGTTACGGGACATCCGCTTCAACCTCAATTGTAACAGAGAGAGCTCCCCACACCCATACGCGGAATCGAGGATCTCGTAAGAACTCTGAGATGAAGATTAGGAGCTCTTCTCCAGATCGAAAAACACCGTGGCGTAGTGCTGTTTATGAAGGAAGGCGTAGCCGACGGCATTTCCATTCGGAGCAGAGCATCCGACCTGGAATGGAACTTGCAGAAGCAGCACTGTGCGGAAGATAGGTGGAGTCCGCTGTCCAGGAAAAAGGCTAGACTAACATTTACCAATTTCTCCATCAACTTACACACGCAAGTTGTAATCACGCTACAGCATAATACTAGGCTAGATGAAAAATACAAGTAAAAACATGCAAGAAACCAATAAAAGCTAAAATACAGAAACAAGGGCTAAAAAAAAAACAAGATAAGCAAAAAAGCAACAAGAAGAAAGGAGGCTGGCCTCCTACAAAAAGACATATAGTCCGTGTACACGAACCCATCCCGAGTACAAGGACAGGCGGTAGCGACCTCGCAGATAGCATTCGCGAAGATCACCAAGGCTGGGACAATCAACAAGAATGTGCCAGTCTGGAGGACAACGCAGTCGTCGCAATAGGGTAGCGACGAGCGCTCAAAGAAATGACAGTGCGTCACACGACTTTTTTTTTTTTTAATTTTATGAGCCTATCTGGCGACTGCCCACTTGGGCATAAGTGGCCGCAATCACGACAGCCTAGCACTAGGCTACTATAAAATAAGAATATGAAAACACAAGAATAAAAAGGGAAAATGGCAACAATTAGGAAGCAAGATCTGGCGTCGGGGGGAGGTCCCCCTCCCCTCGGCGCAGGAGCGTGGGACCGACAAAGAAAACAACAATAACAAAACCTAGTTAAATAAAGGGGAGAAGGCCGGCCTCCGCCAAAAAGTCTATAAGTCCACCAGTCAATGTGCATGAACTCGTCCCGAGTACACGGGACAGGCGGTAGCAACCCCACCCATCCGGTACCGGGACAGGTAACGTGCGAGGGATCGCCCAGACTGGGACAACGCAGTCTTCACAGAAGGGCGCTGGCGAGCGCTCTATCAAATGGCGGTGCGTCCCACGAGTGTGTCCAATTCGGAGACGACAGAAAGCGACCTGAAGCCGTCGCGGCATTGGGGGATAGGTCCATGGGAACAGTCGCGGCGCAATAGCACGCAACTTTAAGTTCCCTTCGACCGTCACCCATCTTCTTTGCCAAGCAGCCCGAAGAGCTGCCCGTATTCCTGCCATGCAGTCGGTGTGAGGAAGAGCGAAACGCTGGTCCGGTCGCAGAGTCCTCGCGGACTCTTTGGCGCCTTCATCGGCGAGCTCATTCCCCGCAATTCCTACATGTCCAGGAACCCAGCAGAAGATAATCTCGACATCTGCCCGGCTCGCCAAAACCGTGGCGTCACGGATATCGCGAACCAGGGGATGCGGAGATTCCAATGCCCCGAGAGCACTCAGGGCGCTTTGTGAGTCGCTATAGATCACAATCCGGTCTCCGAACCGGGCACGTCGCGTAATCTCCCGTACCAGGTGGTGTATTGCCACCAGTTCGGCAGTGAAGACAGAGGCAGCGCCTGGCAGAGCTCCGCTGACTTCCAGCAGAGGGGATACGGCGTAGAAGCCGACCCACTCTTCGGACTTGGAGCCATCCGTATACACTGGCACGGTTTCAGCGTGAAACGAGGTGTGCTCCAAAAAGGGCGAACGCAATACTCCGGGCGCTGTACAAGCTTTGGGAGCAGAAGCGTGGCGACAAATAGCCAAATGTGGTACCCTCCAGGGTGGCGTCCTGGGCAGAACTAGGGGCGCCACCGGCCCAAGAGCTATACCTAACTCTCGAAAGAGTTTCCTGGCCTTAAACCCAAAGGGCTTTGGGTATGACTGGCGTATCTCGGAGCATAGGCACCGTCGAAATCAGCTGCGGATACAGTGAGAGCTGTTGGCGACTGAGGGAGGCGCCGGGCTTGCAGATACAGGCGAATAATGCACTGTACACGGCGTAGAGCGAGTGGCATTTCCCAAGCATCGACAAGTAGTCTCTCAATGGGGGAAGTGCCGAAGGCACCAGTCACCAGGCTAAGGCCGGTATGGTGGATCGAGTCCACCTTCCGCAATGCACGCTCGGCTACGGATGCATAAAACTCGCATCCGTAGTCGAGCTTCGAACGAACAAAGGATCGATAAAAAAGTAAGGCAGTAGCCCTATCAGCGCCCCAAGCGCTGAACGTCACGGAACGGAGAATATCCATGACGCGGGTACAAGAGACCCTAAGGCTGCGAATATGAGCCTCCCAGGTGAGGCGTCGGTCAAATACAAGACCAAGGAAACGGTGCGATTAAACCACTTCCAGGCGTACCCAATTAAGAAACAAGTCTGGGTCAGGGTTGAGCGTGGATGGCGGCAGAAGTTCACCACCTTACTCTTGGCAAAGGAAAACCGAAACCTGTGCGCTTCGGCATAGTGAGACGCGGTTCAATGCCTGTTGGAGTCGACGCTCCAGAGTTAGCATCTGGGCCGCGCCAAAAGAGATCGAAAGGTCGTCCACGTAGAGCGTAGCGAGAACATTTTCCGGCAGCACCGAGGTGGTGCCGTTGATGCTCAGGGCAAAGAGTGTGACACTGAGGACACTTCTCTGCGGGACACACACTTCCTGGTGCGTCTCACGAGTTTGCCCAATTCGAAAACGACATAAAGCAACCTGAAGCCGTCGCGGCATTGAGGGATGGATCCATGCGAACAGTCGCGGCGCAATGAAACGCAACTTAAGTTCCCCTTGGCTGTTTCCACATCTTCTTTATCAAGCAGCGCGCAGGTCTGCTCGGATTCGCAGAACCTTTGGCTCCCTCACATGTCCAGGAAATCGGCAGAAGACTATCTAGACATCCGCCGGCCTCTTGAAGACCGTGGTGAATAGTGCACGGCGCAGAACGAGAGGCATATCCCATGCATCGACAAGTAGGCTCTCAATGGGGGACACGCGAAGGCACTTGTGACTGGCGGAGGACGGTGTGGTGGATCGAGTCCACCTCCGCAGAACGAGTGGCAGCTCCTCGGCATCGACAAGTAGGCTCTCAATGGAAAACGTGCGGAAGGCGCCGGGCGCCAGGCGAAGGCCTGTGTGGTGGCTCGAGTCCACTTCTACAATACACGCTCGACTGTGGATGCATAAAACTCAGTAGTCAAGCTTCGAACGAACAAAGGATCGATAGAAAAGTAAGGCAGTAGCCCTATCAGCACCCAGGTGCTGAAAGTCACGGAATGAAAACTGTCCATGGCGCGGGTAAAAGAGACCCTAAGGCTGCGAATATTAGCCTCAGAGTGATGCATCGGTGAAAAACAAGACCAAGGAAACGCTGTGAATCAATCATTTCCCTCAGGGCAAAAGATGCGACACTTGAGGACACTTTTCGACAGCAAGCCCTCTTCGTGCTCCATTGGGCGGGAGAGCGCTCCCCACACCGACACGCGAAATCGACGATCTCGCAGAAATTCAGAAATAAAGATTTGGAGTGCCGTCTACGAAGAAAGTCCTCGCAAGACAGCATTTTCTAGTCGGAGCAGAGCATCCAACGTGGAATGGAACTTGCGGAAGCGGCACTGTGCAGAAGATAAGTGGCCTCTGTAGTCCAGGAAAAGGCTCATCTATCATTTACTCATTCTTCAACTTGCACACGCAGAAGATTAGAGAAAATAGAAGTAAAACAGCTGGGGTTGAGTGATCTCTCTCCGGTTTGCAAAAAGTGAACACAGTAGCGATTCGCCAGGAGTCTGGGAGGATACCCTGTGTCCAGATCCTGTTGATTTGTTTTTTAACTTTACGAACCAGCAAAAAGGGAGAAAGGAAGCGCGCTCCAGCGTCGGGGGTAGGCCCGCCTCCCCCGGCGCAGGAAAATGCAACCCGAAACAGTCAAATAAAGTCATGCCCAAGTCTCTGTGCATGAACCAGTTCCGAGTACACGGGACAAGTACTCGTCCCAGTACCGGGACAGGTAGCGTGCAAAAGAACACCCAGACTGGGACATTCAACAAGAATGTGCCGAACAGTGTGGGGAACAATGCAGTGTCCACAATAAGGCGCAGGCGAGCGCTCCATCAAATGGCGTTGCGTCCCGCGAGTGTGCCCAATTCGGAGACGACAGAAGGAACCTACAGTCGTCGCGGCATTGGGGAGGGAAGGTTATGTGCATGGGAACAGCGGCGGCGGAATGCACGCAACTTTAAGTTCCCCCGACCGTCTCCTATCTTCTTTGCCGCCAAGCAGCCCGGAGAGCTGCCCGTATTCATGCCATGTAATCAGTGTGGGGAATAGCGAAACGCTGGTCTGGTTGCCCAATTCTCGCACACTCTTTGGCGCCCTCATTCCCAGCAATTCCTACATGTCCAGGAACCCAGCAGAAGATAATCAAGACATCCACCCAGCCCGCCAAAACCGTGGCGTCACGGATATCGCGAACCAAAGGATGCGGAGATTCCAATGCCCCGAGAGCACTCGGGGCGCTTTGTGAGTCACTATATTTACAATCCGGTCTCCGAACTGGGTACGTCGCGTTATCGCCCGTACCGAGCGGTGTCAGATCCTGTTGAACAAATCTAACAGAAAGGCCAAGCCTCGCTGACGTAGGTGTCAAAGCATGGCATGGTCGGGACCAGGGTCGGTGTCTCTGCACACGAAGTGAGAGCGGAACGCAACTCATCTCACTCAATGTAAACTTGTCGTTGAAAGATTCTCTGTTTCTGGAAAATAAACTCCAGTCGGCGGCCTTCAGCGACATTACGACGTGCATTGAATGCTGGCAGAGCAGCATCTCGGCTAGAGAATGAGGAGAAACCGTCATGTAATACTCAGCCACGGACGCAGGGTCCGAGATTGCGGTCCCACTCTCCCGGAGAACGTGCAGGGTTTACTGCTAGAACTTGCTGCAAATTCTTTTGACTCGCTTCCACACCTCTGCTAGATGGGTCTTCCTGTTTCCTGTTAAGTGAAGATAGGTATGCCCGCCAGGATGACCGTTGGGCGTGCTTCGAACGTAGTCCTAGCTCGACGAAATGCACCGACGGTGAAGTCGTTCGTATGGCGGTAATAGCGTATGTAGGCATATCGCTCCTGTCTGAGGGTCGTCTTACACTCGGCCGACAACCAAGGAAGGGGACGGCATGTATGCAAAGTGACAAGATGTTCTAGGAATAGTAGCTACGACCACGGCGATGAGGTTGCCGAAGAAAAACTCAACTGCATCATCCACCGATCTAAACTCGTCGACTGGGACACATAAATCCGTCATTTCTGTCGGCAGCCGTCCAGAAAATGATAGTTGAATGGGAAAGTGATCACTGACATGGAGGTCATCGACCACCTCTCACCCCAAATCAGGCTATGCATCAGGAGAACACAGAAATAAATCTTGAGAGGAAAATGAAGCGGTTCTCGGACAATGATATGTAAACTCATCCACATTTTGGAGACCCCTCTCTCTAGCTTGTCAAAGACCGGACCCCTTGGATTGATAGTGTAGTCTCCACAGCGGGGGGTCTAACGTGCCACGACGCGGGCCCAAGTCCCGCGCATCGAAGTCGTGTGACAGTGGAATCTACGGAAACATTAAGCCATACACGATAGAGACTTATCGTGTCCTGCCCTGGAACAACTTACACACACTCCAGATAAACCTGACTTTGCAGCTCTAGAGGAGCAATTCTTATAGCTGTAGCAGTGGCAGTGGTGTGAATTCCTTGATGCGGTAGCGATACTAACCGGCATGCACCGACTGAGGAGGCCTGTCATGGTCAAATGTGACGAAGAGTGTAGGAGTGTGTCTTGAGGGACCTCCCTGTTTTCTCATCAAACGTTCGACCTTGACCACTCCATGGTCAACCAGCTATAAGATGATGTCGTCTAAGGAGTAGTCCACGAATTCTCTCGCATAAACCACTCCTTTGACGAAGTTCAATGTATAGTGCAGCTTCACACTCACCGGCGAGCCATAAGGTGTCCGAAGGGCACTAATCATGACCACCTTGGAAAGGTCCGACACATTCGCCAGAATGCTCCAGTCTGAAGTAAGGGTCACTTTCTGCTCTCTACCAATCAAACTAGCTAATGCTCTCCTCTGATGATCATGTTGCCTTTGACCAACATACTACCATCAGTGGAGTGAATAACTAGAAAGCGTGTGAAGTCAGTGGACTCAAAAACGCCAGGTAGTCTGAATGTGTCCTTGATGTAATTGAGGCTTCGCCCAGCACACTTGCGACTTTGGTCTTCTTCTTGGTCTCCGACCTGAGGGCGCCTCGTGGCTGCAAGTGCCTGTGTCAGCCTGGTCGCATGCCGAAACGGCAGCGGAGCCCCCACGGAGGGAGAGGAACCCTTACTCCTTTTCTTTTAGGAGAGGAGGGTAGAGAATGAGCCCGCTTCTCGCCACCCCTGGAAAAAGTCCCTAGGCTGGAGGACCGGCCTCAGCAAGATCCTTCTCTGAAATGGAGGTCTTAGCTGTCAAAGGGGCACCAGTTGTGGAGGAGGTCAATTCTCTTCTTGAGTCCTCGGCGCCAGAGCCACAGGAAGATCCTGCCATGTATGGATGGGTTACCTCTGGAGTCATGTCCAGCTCAGGGAAGACTTTCATGTGGCCATCCATCACCCAAAGTATCACAGATCCCATTCAAGGTACCTTCTGTCATGTTTTCTCTGCCCAATGAACTGAGCCCATGAAGGGGAAAGAGAGGGTGCAGTAGTCTATTGTTGTTCAACTCTCCTCCCTCATCTCTAATCCCTTTCTTCTCTTTTCAGAGTGTGTGTGTTGCGGCTGCGTCATTGTTGTCACTCTGGGTGGGGGACTCAATAGACTTCTATCGTGGCCCCCATTCATCTCTGTCTACCCTCCACAGGTGAACTTGAGAATATTTACTGAGTGAAAGAGACATTCAAAATTACATTGGAGACATAATTTGATATAGTCATTAAATAACAAAGTGCACCTGTTCTATTAGAAGTGTTAAGAAGCTAAATAGTTGTTCAGGTGAGATTTATTGTGACTGGGGGTTGTTTTTATATGTCAGCATAAGAATGTTTTAAGTGTGACAGCGATTGGCTGATTGAAAATGCCTTATCCTTTCCAGTTTCTTGGTGCCGGCTTGTCCAGCACGTTCTGGCTTTGTGAGGTGGCAGCAGCCAATCTTGACCCTCATGTGGCAGTAAGGGGACTGTTTTGAAGCGTGAGTCTCGAGATTGCCTCCCAGTCGCCTACATATTAATTGGAGCCAGAGCCCTCCCACTCTCTGCATTGACCGGAACCACCACGTCCCTGTCCTTGAGTGCGGATCACTTTGCATTGGCTGGAGCTGGACTCCCAGTTCCTAAAGGCAGAATACCATAAGGAACCCCCACCCTTCCTTCAGAAAGTGGGCCTGCCTCCCTTTCCCTTTTCTCGCCCCCCCCCCCATCGCTTATACCAGTAATAGCACTCCCAGATCTGATACATTTTGGACAGACTCTCATCTTCGCATTGGGCAATCTATTTGTGAAGCCCTAGACATTTCTCTTTGCGAGTGCGGTTGTTGGTCAATATAAATGTAAGACCACCTATATAGTGTGTACATAAATATAATCATTTTGAGTCTAGGTTATAAGATATATTTATTTTAAAGGTTTTGGGGACATGATTTTGGTTTAGCTTGGAATATTTATTGGTTTTTAATAAATTTAGAAAATACTCTCTCCTTGAACTGCCAAGCAAACTTTGTTGGGGTGGTGGGAATTTTGGGCTGGGCACTCGCGATCCCGCCACCACAAGGGGAGCATGGATGCTGCTTGCATATGCAGGCAGCATCTGTTATATTATATTGTGGGGGACTTTTATTTTGTCTTCCCCTGGCGATGGTGCTTTTTGTGGGTGGGTTTTGACGGATGCGGATGACCTTTGATAGGCCCTTGTGGCTTTTGTCATCTGTGAAATTATGTTTATGTTTATGCATGCTTGTAGGACTCTATCCCTTGCCCTTATAAGGGGGTTGACCCATCAATTCATTTTGGACTGCCTGCCCAATCTCATTGTAGTCCCTTGTGATAGGAAAAAGGCGAACTGCCACTAGCACTAGGATGCAGTTGCCCAAAAGAGGCTACAAAGAAGATGGTTGGGGAAACCCCCAAACCCTTCAAGAGAGAGGGATAAACACTCTCTCCACTCGAAGAAGTTTGGAGCAGCCTCTGAGAAAGCACAGAGGTGGAGCTGCCTGAAGCTCCAATGATAAAGTTATTTCTAATAATTCTTTTATAATATCAAAAAACAAAATGGTGAAGTTCAGAAATAAATATAAGTATCAAAATTTTATGAATTTTTTAAAACCCAGAGAATTACAAATGGTGAAGTTCAGAAAATTTATTTTTATATATCTTCTTCTATAACTATATTTTAGCAACATGATATTTTGAAAGGGGGAAAATTGAGTTTAGAGTTCCTTTTTAAAATTATTATAATTGGGGAAGTTCATCCTTAACTCTATAATTTAACTTGGTGATTTTTGAAATTTTTTAAAATGTTTTTTTGCTTAGTGGACAAGTAACCTTTCATGTTTTTGAGTTTAGGTTTATTTGAAACTTTTATTCACATGGCTGTTTTTTGTATGTTTCAAGCTTTTATCAAAGTTCTTTCTAAGATTTAAGAAAAAATAAATATAATTATCGAATGATTTGGAATGGAAAAACATACAAATCGTGAAGTTCAAAAATGTATTAAAATTAGGGCTTTGCCGCTTTTTTACTATCATTTCGTATATAAAACAAATTTAGATGAAAAAAAAAGAGATCTGACGAAGGTTTTTCTGGATATCAAACTGGGTGAAATAACTTTAAAAAAAGGTTTCAGGGTGTCTATGTTGAAAAAAGTGTTTGGAAAACTCTCAACTATATATAAATCTTCAAGGGATAAAGACAATATAATAAAAGGTGAAATAACTTTAAAAAAATGTTTCAAGGTATCTATGTTGAAAAAGGTTTTCAGGGTGTTAAAATAAAGAGTCTATAAAGGGGATTAAAAAAATGGTTTAGAATAGCAAATAGGCCGTAGGCCACACCCCGAAGGAGTGCCTGTGAAACCAAGTTCTTTCTGTAAGAAAGAATATGAAGTATGGCTTGTAAAATTTATATAAATTTAACCATGGCTGATTTTTTTTATTTTAAATTTTAATCTTAGTAGTGAAGCACAAGCTCCCCCCGTAGGGGGGACTGGCGAAGCCATTGCCTGGTAAATAAATAGAGATAAAGTAGTGCTGAGAGGGAGTGAGGGGGAAGCATACCCAGTGACAGTGCTTCCTTAATTTGCACCCAGGCTGGGAGGATGTGCAGCTCCCAAGCATACCCCTCACAACCTTTTCCTCTCTCAAACACTTTTGGACATCACTTTTTGACTCTTTTCTTCGCAAGTTCACATGTCATTTCTTCTTGCATATCCATAACACTTCTTAACACACTATCGCCACATAGTTCAAACAAACCCTTCCTTACACAATGCCTCTTAACCAGTCATTCAGCATTATCTACCCTTCACACAACAAGCATCTCTCTCAAATTGTCCAATTCCACTGCTCCCAATCTAGATCTTCTTTCCTTTTTTTTCCTCCATACCATAGGCTCACTCCCAGATACGAACATTGGCACCAGTAATCAACATTTGCACGTGGTCAAAGGTAACACTGCACTCTAATATCACAGAACACCCCATCCTCCTGTGCAATTACAATTACCTTTTCTCCATTTACTTTTAGCCCCTCTTCACATGCCAAATGCTTCACTCAACACCGGGTCATAAGTTAACACACACAAAACCCAGTCCTCTCAGTAGTCCAGTCATTAAAATATTAAACAGCTATAACAAAATCATATACCCTCTGCTTCATATACATATCTCAAACCACACACAGGTCTTCTTTCACCCAAATGTTTACCTTACTTCCAACCAATATGAATATTTTTCATACCAAACAGTTTACCACCCACTCCATAGCAACTATCTCATAGCAACTATCCTCTCAGTTAACTGTCCCTAGCTGTCTCAATGCAAATACTTTATCTATACATACCATACCTGCTCATCACCTATCAATCCTGTAATTTTCTTTCACCAATTTTTCTCTACACATGTCTTACATAGCATTACAGTAAACCTTTGATATAACGAACCTCAATATAACGAATTTCGGATATAACAAACCAAATTTCCTGGCCGAACTCCATCAGGTTTAACAGGCAAGCGTTACGACCAGCCTGAGTGAGTGTTGGTTTGTCACATGTCTCCTACAGTGCAAGGTTTGTATCAATACTATGTTGTGTAGTCCACTTAACTTTATTAGTAATTACATACATATTACATATCTATAACAAACTTGGTTCATTATTTCCATTGCTTTTAACGCCCATCAGCTTTAAAGAATGACCCTCTGCCGAATATAGTTTGTTATATCGAGGGTTTACTGTACTCCCCTATAATTCTTATGTTCATCTCCACCTTTACTCTTATACAATGATACTATTACCACATTCTTCGAGTCTCAGTAACTTCCATTTTCAAGGGCTTTACAACACAGACATGAGACCTATTTCAAAGACAATCACCACCACTTTTTAGCATCTCAACAACTATATCATCTACTCCAGCTCTCTTCCCATTATTCAAACTTCAAAACACTAACAACTTCTAAAATACTGATAGCCTACCCTGGTCCACCATACCCTTAAGGCCAATTATATTTGCATTAGCTCCACCTTCCATACCCACATTATACAATACATCGACATGATGTCCCATTCTTAGCTTTCTCACTCCTTCCAAAATAACTTACTCCTCTCAACCAGATCCTCCTCTTTTAACACAATATGGTGATGCGGCAAGGAACTTTAAGAACTGATCTACCAATCTTATCTTGATATTATAAATGGGGCTAGTAGAATAAACAAATTACATACCTTTTGCCTTTCCTTTGTACTCGTGTATTTGGCAATTAAGAAATAAAGATTACAAGTTTATAAAATATCTATAAAAAATGTTAGAAGTCTTGTATCCAACATCTGAGCCACACAGTTAATGACATTATCAGTTTAAAGTTATAGGAAATATAAATCTGTAGGTAATATGAGATGAGCCATTTGATTTGTTTCATAAAGTTCCACTTGATTCTTGAATCAAAAGTTTTACTCGCATTGCCCTTTAAGGAAAAGAAAATTTAAAATGTTACATAAAAATCCTGAAAAATACAAGTACAAAATTAAAATTTAGACCTTTTCACATGAAATATCAATGCATTTCCAGCACTCTAGGTGACAAATTATTTATCCATTGGACCTTGCACATTTAAACTATATCTGAAGGTAATTGATGGGTGGCATTGCCTCTTACAGGCAGGTCCTCTTGAAACTATACCTACTATACCTACTTAGAGGCCAGCTGTGAGAAACACAATCATGAGGCACTCCATTGATGCCTCACCTGCCTCAAAACCAATCTCTCACTTGCCTCTTGCTACTTACATAGGCTAAAGTTGAATACCACTTTGTAAATGCATAGTGGTACTTATGAAAATGAATTACAGCATTAGTGAATGCTAATGGTTGTTTGAGTGTGGAATGTGCAAGGAAGTTGATTACTGGTACCAATCTTAGTATATAGGAATGAGCCTATGGTATAAAAAAAAAAGAAAGATTAAATATATTTATTTAGCTATTTTATTTCTCCTGCTGTCCTCATTGCAATGGTGGGTCGTGGTGCCAGGAGTAAGCAGGCTGCTTACACTGGATCAAGGGCTGAATCTTCCTTCCTGTGTACCACTTGCTGTAAGTTTGTCCTCAATGAAGACGCTATAGCTTGTGGTGCTTCTAACAATTGGTGCCACGGTACAAGTTCCTGTTCTGGATTGTCTACTGTGCTGGTTAGGAAAATAATTCAGCATGGTGGTAAGAATGGTTATTTTACTTGCCCTCAGTGTGAGTCTGCTGCCCGTTCTCTTCACAAGGTTGTTGTGGGGACTTAGTAAAGTCACTTAGCAACTCTATGGCTGAAATGGTGGCAACTGTGGCTGAGCTTAGTACTAAGGTTGCCGCCTTGTCTGCTTGGGGTAGCCTGGATGACCTCAGAGCACAGCTTATAAGTCTGGCTACTGAGGTGCGAGATTTGCGTGCTAGTGTGGCTTCAGGCCCTGCATCCTCTATTTCCAGGGAGGAAGTGTTACAGGCTGTTAAGAAGGAAACAAGAGAGCTTCATGAGAGGAACAAGAGAAGGCAGTGTATTATTGTTAGGGGGTTGTCTTCTTCAAACTTTGCCAATGACTTCAGTGGAGTAACTTCTTTATTGTGCCCTGACATAACAAATATATTGGTTACTGATACTATCCACATTAGAGGAAATCTAGTTTGTACTAAAATTTCCAATGATAACCATTGCATGCAACTTTTATCTAACTCTAAAAGGCTGGCTGGTTCTGAATTCTCCTTGGTATATGTAAATAAGGACCTTACTTACAAACAGAGACAGGATATGAAGGAGAAAATATCTCGTAGGAGTGGTATTAGTGCTACTGTTGGTTCGGGTTCAAGTACTCCTCCCGCTTCTGCATCTTCTGTTTTACCTTCTTTGGCTATTGTGACACCTCACCCAATTCTCTCCCTGAGTTGTCTCACTCTTGGTGGATCTGTTGTGAACAAGTGGCAAATCTTCAAGCAAGAATGTAGTTTTGCCTAATTTCCTTTCTTTTTGTTTTGGTTATGTAATTTAAATTGTTTGGTTAATAAAGTGGATTTTGTTTCTAATATTTATTCTAATTTTGGTTTTAGGATTGTTGTGGTAACTGAGACATGGCTTACTTCTGCTACTTCTTCTTCTGTGGTCACTGTTCCCGAATATACTTTTTACAGAAATGATTTTCCCTCCAATCTGCCTAAGCATGGAGTTGGGTTGTATGTAGATTATAATTCCTATAAAGTTTGCCAGTTATTTAATAACCACCCTAATACCTGTTGTGTCTTTTTACCAAGCTTTAAAGTTTATGTCATGGTGGTATATAGACCTCCTAGCTATTCATTGTTTGATAATGCTATGTTGCTTTCATTTTTAGAATCTTTCTGTTCTGGTAAAGATTTAATCCTAATGGGTGACTTCAACCTGCCTGAAATTGACTGGTCTGGCTTAGTCCCTGTTGCACACTTGCTTCTTTCCCACTCTTTCTTCGATCTTACTCAATGGGTCAATTTTCCCACTTTCATTCGTTCTAGTAACATTCTTGACCTGGTGTTCACTTCTTGTAATGATAAAATCTCTCTGAGTTGTCATACTTGGACCCTCTTCCTGGTTGTGATCATGTAGGTGTTCTGTGGTTTCCTCAGAAGTTAACTTTTTTGACACCATGTAAACATCTTGACTGGTTGGGGTCTAAGTTTTCCTTAATGAAAGACTATCTCTCTACTTTCGACTGGGAGGAGGTATTTCATGGTTGTAATATCGAACAGAGTTATATTAATTTTTTGTCCATTTTGTCCTCCGCTATTTCCCATTTTGTACCCTGTAAACAGGTGAAGGGATTCAAACCTCCTTGGACTAGGAAGTTGTCATTGGCCATTTCTAAACAAAATTCTAATGCCTGGCATAGGTATAAGATCCTATGGACGTGTTTTGGTCAAAATTCTCCTTTAACTGTCCAAGCCAGGCTGAACTTCATGAAATTAACATTCGCTTTAAACACGATGGTATCAGCACAGTTTCTAATTACAAAGAATCTCTAGCCAGCATAATGATCCTAAGAGACTCCATTGCTATTTGAGGAATAAAAAGGCTGAAAAGCCTGCTGTGGGACCTTTGATCACTAATGGTTCCTGGGTATATGATAACTGTTCAGTGGCCAACCATTTGGCTGACTATTTTCATCAGTTTTTGTGAGGAAAGCGCCCTTAGACCTCTTTCCTCACCAGTTTTCTATTTCAAAGTTGACATTTGAAGATCTTACAATCATTGATGTGCTAAATGCATTAAAAATGTTAAAAATTCTCAAAGCTGTGGCCCTGGCAATATTCCTCCCATTGTTCTGAAAAACTGTGCTACTGTTTTATCCTATCCCTTATTTCTTATCTTTAGTAAAAGCCTCTCTTCAATGACTGTTCCTTCACTGTGGAAGGTTGCTCATGTGCTTCCTTTATTCAAGAGTGGCATCACTCAATCCAATTATAGGCCTATTAGTATGACATCTAATTGTTGTAAAACATTGGAAAGTCATTGTTTAAAATTTTTTTAATTATCTGGAGTCAAACTCTTTACTTTCACACTCTTAATTTGGCTTCCGTGCTAACCTATCTGTGCCTGATTAATTACTACTGACTTATGACTATATTAGAAAAAAGGGTTTAAGGTGGTAAGTTACCAGTGGGTTGCTACCCAATCCAAGTGGATTCTATATGGCAGCTAGGATAAAACGAGGTGAATTATCTATAAAAGGTGGAGGAGACCACTTTGTGATCAAAATTTAAAAAATGACGGGTTAAAAGATTCCTCCGCCAATATGAATCAAAGATGGGTGTTGAGGAATAGTTAAAAGGGTCGGGAAACAGGACAACTGGAGAATGGTAAAATGGCTACAATCCAATAAAAGATGGGCAACCGATTGGACCCCACTGCAAAAACAACAGCAAGGGCTGATATGAGCATCACCCGAAACAAGATGGCCTTGAGTAAGTCTTGTGTGGCCAATGCAAACTTGGCAAAGGGCCACTTCCAATGACCACACTCTATGATGACTCGCAGGCCAAGATCGAATAGAATTTTTAATTTTGTATAGTTTGGATGTTGAACAGTCATCCCATTCATTCTGCCACAGTTGAAAAATATACTCTCTTATTGAAGGAAAGTAGTCCCTAAAAGGCAGAGCCGAGTTCTCAGGGGACACAGAATGTGCTGAGTGGGCCAGCCGATCAGCCTTCTCATTGCCCAGGACCCCCACATGCCCAGGGACCCAGCAAAAAATAATTCTATATCAGGATTCATTTTGGATCAGCCAGTTGCAAATTTATGTGACTAGGGGATGGGATGCATTAAAAGATCTAATTGACTGTAAGACACTCCTTGAGTCGGAAAAAATGACAAAATCACTAAAAGGTAAAATTTGGATGAGTCTAAAGGCTAAAAGGATTGCTGAAAGTTCAGCAGTAAAAATGGATGCTGCTGGTGGCAAAGATAGAGTTAGGAATTCTCCTCCTGGGTAGATGGCTGCGGCACTCACGCCACCGTCCAACTTAGACCCATTCATGTATAGTGAGCAGCATTGTTTGTGTGAGGTTGAATGCTCTAAGAACAGGCTCTTAATGATGCGAGGGTCCATGGAGGACTTCTCCAGGCTCCACATGTTGGCATATACTGTGGGGAGAGGAGCACGCCAACTAGGGGTCAGCAAGGATGGGAGGGTAAGGACCCTTGGAGCACCCAGGCTAGAGAGATGATCTCCCATGCGAAGGTTCAAAGGGCGGGGCAACAAAGATGGCAAATTATCATATGCTGCCGTTGATTCGGCAGCACACAGGCATCTGCAGACCTCTGATACAGGGGCTTGCTGCACTCGGCAGAGGTATCGCATGCAGACCTGAAGTCTATGGTAGGGCAAAGGGAGCACCCCACTCTCGCAGTAAAGGCTGTTGACAAGAGAAGCACGGAAGGCTCCACCAGAAAGGCGAACTCCGAGGTTTTGAATGGGGTTCAGCACTCTAAGGGCTGAAGGGGAAGCTGATGAGTAAATTTGACAGCCACAATCCAATTTGGATTGGACGAGGGCTGTGCACAATGTCCACAATGCTTGTCGGTCACTGCCCCACAAAGTGTGTGAGAGGACTTTCAAAATGTCTAGAGCCCGCAGACAGCCCGCTCGAAGTCGGCGTAGGTGTGATAACCAGGACAACCCCGGATCGAGAATTACGCCAAGGAACCGAAACTCAGAGAGACAAACTCTATAACTTCGTCTTGTAGAGAGATAGATGGCGGAACAAGAACCCCTCTGCGTCGGTGAAAATACATTGCTTGGTTTTGTTCGTGGAAAAGTGGAATCCCTTAAGTTGTGCTCCTTTGGATACAGTATCGACTGCCAGTTGTAGCCGACGCGCTGCTGATGGCAGGCGAAGGGAGGAACAGTATAGTGCTAAATGATCGACAAACAGAGTTGCCGATACACCCTCTGGGAGAGACGAAAAAATATCATTGATGGCAATTATAAAACATGACACTTAAAACACTGCCCCGAGGAACTCTCTCCTCTTGGGGTTGCCGGTCAGAGTATGCGGCTCCATGGTGCGGGTGAGGTGTCGCTGCAGATTTGTCCAAGGCTGGTTTCTTGTAGCACAAGTCTAAGTTTGGTGTCCCACTTCTTTTTATCTTTTAAAAAGAAGTGGGACACCGAACTTAACATAACATAACATAACATAACATAACATAATTTCATGGATGACAAAAGCCACAAGGGCTTATCAAAGGTCATCCGCATCCATCAAAACCCACCCACAAAAAGCACCATCACCGGGGGAAGACAAAATCAAAGTCCCCCACAATATAATATAACAGATGACAAAAGCCACAAGGGCTCATCATAGGTCATCCGAGTCAAACGGCTTCTTTTTTAAGGCACCCAAACTCCCAGGAAAACTACATCCAGAGGATTGCGTCCACAAGCACTTAGACTTATGCTACAAGAAACCAGCCTTGGACAAATCCACAGCAACACCTCCCCTGCCCTGTGGAGCTGCCACAAGCACCGTTGCATGGATGTGGCCCTATTCCGCCTGAAGACTGGACACTGTCGCCTGAACAGGCACAGGTACAAACTTCGCTTGACGGATTCCCCATACTGCAGGTGATGCCAGAATCAGGAGGAGACAGTGGAACACTTCCTGCTACACTGCCATCACTTCTACAGCCTCCGCATCACACTGAGGGCCCTCCTATTAAGCCTGGGAATCCGTCAGCTAACCTTGGTAATCCTGATAGATGGAGCAGGTTTTGACCCCCCCATCTGTCAACAAATCCTCAATGAGACGGCAAAATTCATCACCAACAGTGGACAGCTCTTGTGTCAGATCCTGCATCTACAATATACAATTTAAACAATCCATAGGATTGTGTCAGATCACGTAGATTGGCAGTATGCCCCCAAAAGGGGATTTTTGTCTGTTTATATTTCGTTCACCCGTGCCTGAATATTCATGCGCATTTAAGTCATAGTTCTATAAACGTTAGAACATTATTCTATAAACAATTATGATTATATACTGGAGGCTGGGCCCCCAGACCCCCCCCAATTGATTGAAACTCAGGATCATCGTAGGGGGGTTCCCCTGCAGTATTTACTCCCACACAAGCAGTCCCCTTAAATTTACTCCAAAAAATGTGAAACATATTGGAACACGGACAAAATAGTTAACATCCCATCATTCGCCCCGCAAATCTACATATTTACCTGGCCCTCTAGCCTATCTATCTTTATACTTGACCTGCTCCACTTGCCTCAGTGCCCAAGTCCACCTCTTTCTCACTAGTTCACTGGTCTCGGTACCTTGGAGCTGGACTCCATCTCTCCTTAACCAGTACTCTCATTTCTTCATATCTTCTCCCAATTCAATAGTATTTCCTCCTTCTTTAATTACCATCATCCTTATTCTTCTGTTTAAATCTCTCCTCCTCTTTTCATAGCTATATCCTTTGTACCACCTTGGCATTACTGGGACCACAGCTACCATTACTCCAGGGTGCCTATCCTTGGTAATTTGGTAAAGTGAGGGGCAGAGAGTGCCAGGGTAAGCACTATGGGCCCTGGAAATGGTCAATGCTTGTTTAGTTTCTATGCCCTAGGGCCGGCTCAGCAATCTAAAAAGAAATAGGCCTGTTAATATATAAGGGAGGAGACAGGATGCCTATCCTTCATTTCAGATTCAGTGCCTTAAGAGAGGAAGTAACTGGAAGTGATATGACTGATGGGGGTGGAGATAGAGTGACTGGTAGTTTGAATGAGAATAGGAGTGGGGATGGAGTTAGGTCTTTGGGGGTTAGGAATAGGAGTCTGACTGAAGTGCTTGTGATGGGTGATTCGCGAGTTAGATATTTAGATAGGAAGTTGAATGCAAGTAGATTGAATGGTTTGAGAGTGTGTTTGCCGGGTGCTGGAGTGAGAGATCTGTCTGATAGGTATAGGGAGCTGGTGTCTGGCTGTGCAAGGGATGCGGTTGTGATTACACATGTAGGAGTGAATGATGTAAAGAAAGTGGGTGCATGTGAGTTACGTGAGAGGTACAAGAGGTTGATTGAAAAGGTGAAAGAAAGTAGAATGAAAGGTGTTGTGACAGGTGTGCTTCCAAGAATGGATGTTGGGGTAGAATGGATGTCTCGTGCGATTGGGCTGAATGATTATGTGAGGAGGATGTGTGAGATGGAAGGTGTCATGTTTGTGGATGTGTGGGATAGGTTTGTTGGAATGAAAGAAATGTATGCGATGGATGGACTGCATTTGAGTAGGAGGGGGGTAGATGTGTTGTGGGAGGAGTATGATTGTGTTATTAGGTCTTTGCGGGCGGGAAACTAGATACTAATAGTGGTCAGGGAATTAAGAGAGGACATTATAGTACTGAAAGTAGAATGGACTTGGCAGATAACAGAAATAGGTTCCAAGGCGATAGAGGTGAGGTCATTCAGGTTTCAAGAGGTGCTTCAGGGATAGGGGGGTTAAATTGTTTCTATACAAATGCTCGTAGTCTTAGAAACAAGAAGGATGAGCTATTTAGTTATATTAGCAATGAGGATATAGATATATTATGTGTTATTGAATCATGGGTTAATGAAATAGAATTTAGTGACACTATAAGTGAATTTGATTTACAGGGCTATAATATGTACATTAGTCAAAGGACAGGTAGGATTGGTGGAGGAATAATTATCTATATAAAAAAACAACATTGTTTCAAGTTTAAATACTTCAATAAAGCAGGATGGAGTTGAGTCACTTTGATAGATATTAGGTTCAGTAAAAATAGAATGGTGCATTTGGGAGCTTTTTACAGGCCACCTGGGCAGACTGATGATATGGATGAACTAATGATAAGGGAAATAAGTAAGGGATGTGAAACAGATGCAGTTATTATTGGGGACTTCAACTTAAACTCTGTGGACTGGAAAAATATGATAGGTAGGGATAGAACAAGTGGCAGGTTCATAGAATGCTTTGAGGATAATTTTTTTAATCAATTTGTTAATGAGCCAACGAGGGGGGACAATATATTAGATTTAGTACTTTCTAACAGTGACCATTTAGTTCAAGAATTGACTGTTGGGGAAGCATTGGGAAATAGTGACCATCAGATAGTTCATTTTAATATGGAAATTGAGAAGGGTAAAATAACAGAGAATGCTGTAAAAGTTTCAAATTTTCATAAGGGAGATTATGTAAAATTCCGAAGCTTGCTAAATTTTGTAGACTAGGATGTAGAATTCAGAGGTAAAAATGCTTATGGTATGTGGGATACTTTCAAGCATATAATAAATGTAGTCCAAGAACAATGTATCCCAATGAAGGCCATTAGGAACAAAAGTAGGAAACCATTATGGTGGAATCAGGAGATAGCTAGAAAAATTTAAGAGAAGAAAAGGGCATATAAAAAAATTACTGGTACAAAATAATATTCAAAATTTAAGTGATTATAGAATGGCTAGGAATGAGTTAAATAAGATTATAAAGAAGAACAAAAGGGTGTCAGAAATTAAATTAGCTCAGGATAGCAACAAAGATCCTAGAAAGTTCATTAGTTACTATAAAATTAATAACAAGTCTGGCAGAGTTAAAATAGGACCTATCAAATATGAAGGGGTTGTGAGAGAAACTGATGAGGAAATAGTTGAGGTACTAAATGGACATTTTGCATCAGTATTTACAAAGGAGAAACTAAATAGTCTTATGTATAGTACTCATGGGTCAGGGAAAGAGGTGTTTACTACCATTAGTGTGGATCGGAGGACGATAAAAGGACTAATAGGTGAGTTAGATACTACCAAGGCCTCCGGCCCTGATAATATTCATTATAGGATACTTAAAGAAGGGGTAGAAAGTATCTCAATAGCTCTGGAGAAGTTGTATACTAGGTCATTGGAATATGGAGAAATACCCGATGATTGGAAGAGAGCGAATGTAGTCCCCATTTTCAAGAAGGGTAGTAAAGAGGATCCAAATAACTTTAGACCGGTTAGCCTAACTCCTGTAGTCTGTAAAATTCTTGAGAAAATAGTTAAAAAAGGGATTTGCCAACATCTAGAGAGGGAGGGGTTAATCAGCGATGCTCAGCATGGGTTTAGATCAGGTAGATCATGTTTGACTAACTTACTAGACTTTCTGGAGTTTGTAACAGATCAAGTAGATAAGGGAGAGAATGTAGATATAATTTACTTAGATTTTAGTAAAGCATTTGATAAGGTACCACATAGGAGACTAGTTCATAAATTAAAAATGATTGGGATATGTGGGGGTGTTTCAAATTGGATAGCTGAGTGGCTGAAAGACAGGAAGCAAAGGGTAGTGCTAAATGGTGTAAAGTCAGAGTGGAGGGATGTTATCAGTAGGGTTCCTCAGGGATCAGTTCTCAGTCCATTATTATTTGTCATCTATATAAACGATCTTGGGGAGGCAGTTAATAATAAAGTGTCAATTTTTGCAGATGATACCAAATTAGCAGCTGTAATTAAAGATATGGATCATAATTTTAAAGTGCAGGGGGATTTAAATAAATTGTTATCCTGGGCACATAAGTGGCAAATGACTTTCAACCTTGATAAGTGCAAAGTTATTAACATGGGAAAAGATAATAGAGAATTTAACTATGAAATGGATTGGCATTGGCTGAGCTCAGTAGAGGATGAGAAAGATCTAGGAGTAGTAATAGATAAGTCATTAAGCTTTTCTAAGCAGTGTATTTACCTTGAATCCCGGTCGATAGGAACCCTCTTGGGTAATGAGACCGTACTGTTGTTTTTAGTTGTTGTATGCAGAACGGATTTTTCAATATGTGAATATATAACTGTGCAGGTCTTTGTGGTTTTTCCATTCTTTTTCTAATCTTGACTTAAAGATATTTACAGTTTTGCTGGTTACAGTTTCTGTTGAGTTTGTTCCACATTGAAGTGACTCTTGTCGGGAAGAAATTGGCTCTTGGACCGGACGAGCTCTGCACTTGGTACTTAAAGCAGTGTCCTCTTGAGTTAGTCAAGAGACCCAGAGCAAACATTGACCTGTCGCACAGCTTACAGTGGTTTCCTATTTGCAGTTTGTTGTGTCCATGTGAAATCTTATATAGTTGCATAACATCTGACCTCTGTCTTCTAAAGTATAGGGTAGGTAGATTAAGGGCTTTTAGTCTCTCTGAATAGGAGAGATGAGAGATACTGTGAACCATGCGTGTTGCTCTATGCTGTACCCTCTCTACCATATCTCTGTCTCTTTTAGTTTTTGGAGACCAGATTACTGATGCATACTCCAGATGGGGTCGAATAAGACTTGTACAGGGGGAGGAAGGCATCTTTATCTAGATATTGGAATGTATGCTCAATTACCCCAAGTATCTTGTTGGCTTTGTTGACTTGAGCTTGGACGTGGTTACTAAAGCTTAGATTGCAATCAATAAGGACTCCCAGGTCCTTCTCTTCCGTGGTGTTCTGTAGTGTGTGATCTGTTCCATCATCTCTTGTCATTTTGTACTTGTGCTGGAGGTTGCTATTTCCCATGTGCATTACTTTGCATTTATCAGGGTGGAACTTCATTTGCATTTTAACTGACCATTCTTGTAGCATTTTCAAGTCTGCCTGTAAACAATTAGTATGGGAGTTGCCTCGACAGTTTTGGACAGCTGCATATATCTTTGTGTCATCTGCAAAGAGCGATATGAAGTTTTGTAGTTTGTCAGGTATATCACTGACAAATATCATAAAGAGAAGGGGGGCCATCACAGATCCCTGTGGTACGCCACTTGTAACTGGTTTCCAACATGATGCTGTACCACTTACTATCACTCTTTGCCTACGCTCCGTCAAAAAACCACGGATCCACTGCAGGAGGTCACCGATGATACCAAGTGACTTCACTTTTCTAAGTAGTCTTTCATGTGGGACTGTGTCAAATGCTTTTGCATAGTCTAGGAAAATGATATCCACTGGTAAGCAGTGACTGAGAGCCTCTGTCCATATATCCAGCGCTTCTAAGAGATTTGTTACTGTGGATTTTCCCTTAGAGAAACCATGTTGTTGGACACATCTAAGATTATTGGCTTTGATATGTTGTATCATTGCCTCTGAGATAATTCTCTCTAGCATCTTGCATATTATTGAGGTTAGAGATACTGGGCGATAGTTGGCTGGGTCAGCCTTATTTCCTTTCTTGTAAATGGGAGTGATGTTCGCTTCCCTCCACTGTTCTGGAAGCTCGGAGTTGGTGATGCTGGATTGGAATATTGCTGTCAGAGGTTTGGTTATTTCCTTTGCTACTTCTCTGAGAACTCTAGGGTGTAGGTCGTCGTTTCCCGGAGATTTATCAGTTTGAAGTGAATTCAGTTGCTTAAAAATCATGCTCTCTGTAATTTCTATTGTTCCTAGTGCCTCATACTGGAGGGGTTTAGGCTCAAAGTCTGGAATGTTAATTCTGTCCTCTTGTGTAAAGGTCTTAAAGTATTGCTCATTTAGTGTTTCGGCTTTATCCTTATCGTCACTTACAAAGTTACCATGTGTATCCTTGTGGTCACCTACGTCAGTTCGAGTTTTCCTGCAGTTGTTGACATAGTTCCAAAAGGCTTTGTTATTGGTCTTGGCCTCCTTTGCTAATTTTTTTTCAAATTCCCTACGGGCCTGCCTTGATGCATGTGTAGCTGAATCTCTAGCTTCTGTGTAAGCTACCCAGTCAAGTTTGCTCTTTGTATTCAGATATCTTATCCATGCGTGGTACTTTTTCCTAGCTTTGCGGAAGGCATCCTTGTTCATCCATAGTAGTTTGTTCTTACTCTTTAAATTTTTTGTTGGTATATGATCCCTCACTGCCTTCATGATTCTTGATTGTAGTATATCAATGGCTTCTTGTGTCAACTTGCCCGCAAGCAATTCGTCCCATTCAATGCTTAGATCTTCTCTCATTTTTTCCTAGTCTGCCTGCTCATAGTTCCATATTGTCCTCTTCTTTTCCTGAGGTGTTGTGCAGAAGATGAATTTGAAGTCCAATCTGGTATGATCACTTGCTCCTAGTGGCTCATGATGTACTAGTTGTTCAATCATCCCTTGCTCATTACTAAACACGAGATCATCCAATGTTGGAGTCTGCTCATTTCTATATCTGGTTGGCTGGGTGATGTGCTGATGTAAATATATATCTTGTACACATTCAACGAATCTGGATGCAGGATTGTCTGGATTTTCTATGTTCGGCGTTTGAGGTGATGGGTTCCAGGTGATGCTCAGATGATTAGAATCTCCTGTGATGAGTAGATGAGTTTTCCGTTTGTTAGTTGCCCACCTGAGAGTATCATGTAATGCTGTGTCTCGTGTAGTTGCAAGTAGAGGCGAGCCGGATCTATAATATTATTGAAGCAAGAAATAGGGCAAATAGAGTGCTGGGTTTCATTAAGAGAAATGTCAGTTACAAAAGTAAGGAGGTTATTCTTAAACTCTATAACTCTTATGTTAGGCCACATCTAGAGGGTAATTGTGTAGACAATGGCCGGATCCGATTATTTTGAGCGTCGGCTCGTTGTTGGGTACAGCTCGCCGCGGGGATAACACTGCGATGACCCTGAGTTTCAATCCTTTAGTGGGGGGTCTGGGGGGTACAGCCCCCCAGTATAAAAACAAAAATCACCATAAAACTCAAGGTCATCGCAGTGTTATCCCCGCGGCGCATCTAGAGTACTGTATACAGGCATGGTCCCCACATTTCAGACACGATATTAACCTTCTTGAGTCAGTGCAACGGAGGGCAACAAAGATTATTCCTTCCCTGAGGCACCTTGAATATATAGATAGACTGAGGGTATTAAATATGTTCTCATTCGAAAGGAGGTGTGTGAGAGGGGATATGATTGAGCTCTTTAAAAACTTTTCCGGGATAGATAAATTGGATGTTAGCAAGTTTTTTGAGTTAGATGATGGAAATCGGACTAGAGGTCACCACTTGAAAATTAAAAAGCAAGGGTGTAGGTTGGATTTAAGAAAATATTTTTTCACCAATAGAGTGGTAGACTTCTGGAACAGATTGCCGCAGAGGGTAGTAGGTAGTCCAAATCTAAATGTATTTAAGAGTAGGTTGGATGAGTTTATGGGGAGGGAAGGTTTGATGGTTCCTAAGTTTTGTATATATTAATATTGTTTGTATATATCTATAGCTGCATGATTTAGTTCTTGACAAGCCTTGATTGGTGATGCCCTTGTTTGTGGATGCAATGCTTTGGATGTAGTTTTCCTGGGAGTTTGGGTGCCTTGAAAAAGAGGCCGCTTGACTCGGATGACCTATGATGAGCCCTTGTGGCTTTTGTCATCTGTTATATTATATTGTGGGGGACTTTGATTTTGTCTTTCCCTGGTGATGGTGCTTTTTACATAAGAACATAAGAAAAGAAGGAGACTGCAAAAGACCATTCATGGCTTAGTGGAGACAATAATCACCAGGAGGAAGATATTACAATTGAAGAGGAGTATGAAAGAATAATTGAGCAATTAATTACAGGTCAGATGATTAACATTCCTTATAAGGAGATTAGGACTAAAAATAATGACCCAAAATGGATGAGAGATAAAATTAAGCATTATATTGGCATTAAAAAGGGCATTTATAGGAAAATAAAAAATGGAGAGGATCACTTAAGGCAGAGATATAATGAACTAGCAAGAGATGTTAAAAAGTTAGTTAGAGTAGCAAGGAGAAATTATGAAATTAAAGTGGCAAATAGGGCAAAGGAAGATCCTAAAAGTTTTTATCAATTATACAAAACTAAGGTTAGAGATAAAATAGGCCCACTTATAGATTCCAATGGAGAATTAGTGAGTGATAGGGACTCAATGGCTGGAATGCTAAATCACTTTTTTCTCTCAGTATTTACACAGGAAGATACTCTAAATATACCCGAGGTGTCAATGATCTTTCGGGGTAATGATGAAGAGAAATTAAAGGATATCTTGATCACAAAGGAGATAGTGACAAAGGAAATTGATAAAATCAAAAGTAGTAAAGCACCCGGTCCTGATGAGGTCTTTCCTAGAATTTTGAAAGAATGTAAGGATGTGTTAAGTGAGCCCCTAGCATGCATCTTTAGAAAATCATTGGAGAGTGGCATTGTGCCAGTGGCATGGAAGAAAGCCAATGTGATACCTATATTTAAGAAAGGGGATAAAACAAATATGTCTAATTACAGACCAGTAAGTTTGACATCAGTGGTAGGGAAAATGATGGAATCTATTATAGCAAGGAATATTAGGGATCACTTGGATAAGCATAAGTTGATAAAAGAATCACAGCATGGCTTTAGTAAGGGTAAATCCTGCCTGACTAATTTGCTGTCTTTTTATAGTAAGGTGTGGGAAGCAGCAGATAAGGATGAAAACTATCATATTTTATACTTGGACTTTAGTAAGGCTTTTGATCGAGTGCCACACTTACGGCTTCTGAGCAAAGTTAAAGCACACGGGATCGATGGCAGTATATTTAGGTGGATTCAGTCATGGCTTGGTGACAGACAGCAAAGAGTTAGTATAGATGGAGTTAAATCTGAGTGGGGGTGTGTTAGCAGTGGAGTTCCGCAAGGATCTGTTTTGGGTCCCTTGCTATTATTAATTTATATTAATGATCTTGACATAGGTATAAGTAGTGACCTGAGTAAATTTGCTGATGATACTAAGCTAGGTAGGGCCATTAGGGCTGATTCTGATGCTGTTGTAATGCAGGAGGAATTGACCATTCTGTCTAATTGGGCTGAGAAATTGCAAATGAAATTTAACATAGACAAATGTAGTGTACTTAGTATAGGTAGAAATAATCTACTGAATAGTTATAAATTAAATGGGAGAAATTTAGGGAGGACCGATTGTGAGAGGGACTTGGGTATTTTGGTAAGTTCAGACCTTCGTCCTAGAAAGCAATGCCTAAATGCTAAGAATAAAGCTAATAGGTTATTGGGATTCATTAGGAGGAGTGTAAGCAATAAGAGTGCTGAAGTCATTCTAAAACTGTATCTGGCGCTAGTTAGGCCTCATCTAGACTATGCAGTACAATTTTGGTCACCATATTATAGGAAGGATATTGATTTGCTTGAGTCTGTGCAGAGAAGGATGACAAAGATGATTGGTGTGCTAAGGAACTTACCTTATGGTGAAAGGCTCAGAAAACTAAATCTACATACATTGGAAAGGAGAAGAGTCAGAGGGGAATTGATTGAAGTCTTCAAATGGGTAAAAGGATATAATAAAGGGGATCTGGGTAAGGTTCTTATACTTAGTGAACATGACAGGACACGTAGCAATGGGTTTAAGCTTGATAAGTATAGGTTTAGGAAGGAGATTGGGAGGAATTGGTTTACAAATTGTGTGGTAGATGAATGGAATAGGCTCACTAGACATGTGATAGAAGCCTCCTCTCTGGGTAGTTTTAAGAATAGATTAGATAAATATATGAATGAAGCTGCTAGATGGGACTGACTTTTTTTATGTACATATGTATATATTTTTCTAAGGAGTGGGGAGATTATTTTGCGGTTGCATGAATGGACATAATCCTCTGGATGCATTTTATGTATATTGTAGATTAGATCTGACGAACTCCTGTTAAGGGTGACAATGTTGATGACTTTTCTCTGGTAAGAAATCTTTTGTGTGTTGACTGGAACAGGAGCTGCCAAGTGTAGGCCATGAATGGTCTTTTGCAGTCTCCTTCTTTTCTTATGTTCTTATGTACACTTGGCAGCTCCTGTTCCAGTCAACACACAAAAGATTTCTTACCAGAGAAAAGTCATCAACATTGTCACCCTTTACAGGAGTTCGTCAGATCTTGGTGGCAGGTTCATAGAATGCTTTGAGGATAATTTTTTGAATCAATTTGTTAATGAGCCAACGAGGGGGGACAATATATTAGATTTAGTACTTTCTAACAGTGATCATTTAGTTCAAGAATTGACTGTTGGGGAAGCATTGGGAAATAGTGACCATCAGATAGTTCGTTTTAACTTGGGAATTGAGAAGGGTAAAATAACTGAGAATGCTGAAAAAGTTCCAAATTTTCATAAGGGAGATTATGTAAAACTTCGAAGCTTGCTAAATTTGGTAGACTGGGATATAGAATTCAGAGGTAAAAATGCTTATGGGATGTGGGATACTTTCAAGCATATAATAAATGTAGTCCAAGAACAATGTATCCCAATGAAGGCCATTAGGAACAAAAGTAGGAAACCATTATGGTGGAATCAGGAGATAGCTAGAAAAATTTCAGAGAAGAAAAGGGCATATAAAAAATTACAGGTAGAAAATAATATTCAAAATTTAAGTGATTATAGAATGGCTAGGAATGAGTTAAATAAGATTATAAGGAAGAACAAAAGGGTGTCAGAAATTAAATTAGCTCAGGATAGCAACAAAGATCCTAGAAAGTTCATTAGTTACTATAAAATTAATAACAAGTCTGGCAGAGTTAAAATAGGACCTATCAAATATGAAGGGTTTGTGAGAGAAACTGATGAGGAAATAGTTGAGGTACTAAATGGTCATTTTGCATCAGTATTTACAAAAGAGAAACTAAATAGTCCTATGTATAGTACTCATAGGTCAGGAAAAGAGGTGTTTACTAACATTTGTGTGGATCGGAGGATGATAAAAGGACTAATAGCTGATTTAGATACTACCAAGGCCTCCGGCCCTGATAATATTAATTCTAGGATACTTAAAGAAGGGGTAGAAAGTATCTCAATAGCTCTGGACAAGTTATATACTAGGTCATTGGAATATGGAGAAATACCCGATGATTGGAAGAGAGCGAATGTAGTCCCCATTTTCAAGAAGGGTAGTAAAGAGGATCCAAATAACTTTAGACCGGTTAGCCTAACTCCTGTAGTCTGTAAAATTCTTGAGAAAATAGTTAAAAAAGGGATTTGCCAACATCTAGAGAGGGAGGGGTTAATCAGCGATGCTCAGCATGGGTTTAGATCAGGTAGATCATGTTTGACTAACTTACTAGACTTTCTGGAGTTTGTAACAGATCAAGTAGATAAGGGAGAGAATGTAGATATAATTTACTTAGATTTTAGTAAAGCATTTGATAAGGTACCACATAGGAGACTAGTTCATAAATTAAAAATGATTGGGATATGTGGGGGTGTTTCAAATTGGATAGCTGAGTGGCTGAAAGACAGGAAGCAAAGGGTAGTGCTAAATGGTGTAAAGTCAGAGTGGAGGGATGTTATCAGTGGGGTTCCTCAGGGATCAGTTCTCGGTCCATTATTATTTGTCATCTATATAAACGATCTTGGGGAGGCAGTTAATAATAAAGTGTCAATTTTTGCGGATGATACCAAATTAGCAGCTGTAGTTAAAGATATTGATGATAATTTTAAAGTGCAGGGGGACTTAAATAAATTGTTATCCTGGGCACATAAGTGGCAAATGACTTTCAACCTTGATAAGTGCAAAGTTATTAACATGGGAAAAGATAATAGAGAATTTAACTATGAAATGGATGGGCATTGGCTGAGCTCAGTAGAGGATGAGAAAGATCTAGGAGTAGTAATAGATAAGTCATTAAGCTTTTCTAAGCAGTGTATTGAAGCAAGAAATAGGGCAAATAGAGTGCTGGGTTTTATTAAGAGAAATGTCAGTTACAAAAGTAAGGAGGTTATTCTTAAATTCTATAACTCTTATGTTAGGCCACATCTAGAGTACTGTATACAGGCATGGTCCCCACATTTTAGACACGATATTAACCTTCTTGAGTCAGTGCAACGGAGGGCAACAAAGATTATTCCTTCCCTGAGGCACCTTGAATATGAAGATAGACTGAGGGTATTAAATATGCTCTCGTTCGAAAGGAGGTGTGTGAGAGGGGATATGATTGAGCTCTTTAAAATTTTTTCCGGGATAGATAAATTGGATGTTAGCAAGTTTTTTGAGTTAGATGATGGAAATCGGACTAGAGGTCACCACTTGAAAATTAAAAAGCAAGGGTGTAGGTTGGATTTAAGAAAATATTTTTTCACCAATAGAGTGGTAGACTTCTGGAACAAATTGCCGCAGAGGGTAGTAGGTAGTCCAAATCTAAATGTATTTAAGAGTAGGTTGGATGAGTTTATGGGAAGGGAAGGTTGTGATGGTTCCTAAGTTTTGTATATATTAATATTGTTTGTATATATCTATAGCTGCATGATTTAGTTCTTGACAAGCCTTGATTGGTGATACCCTTGTTTCTGGATGCAATCCTCTGGATGTAGTTTTCCTGGGAGTTTGGGTGCCTTGAAAAAGAGGCCGCTTGACTCGGATGACCTATGATGAGCCCTTGTGGCTTTTGTCATCCGTTATATTATATTGTGGGGGACTTTGATTTTGTCTTCCCCTGGTGATGGTGCTTTTTGTGGGTGGGTTTTGACGGAGGCGGATGACCTTTGATAGGCCCTTGTGGCTTTTGTCATCCGTGTAATTATGTTTATGTGTTATGTTATGATCTAATTTACAATATACATAAAATGCATCCAGAGGATTATGTCCATTCATGCAACCGCAAAATAATCTCCCCACTCCTTAGAAAAATATATACATATGTACATAAAAAAGTCAGTCCCATCTAGCAGCTTCATTCATATATTTATCTAATCTATTCTTAAAACTACCCAGAAAGGAGGCTTCTATCACATGTCTAGTGAGCCTATTCCATTCATCTACCACACGATTTGTAAACCAATTCCTCCCAATCTCCTTCCTAAACCTATACTTATCAAGCTTAAACCCATTGCTACGTGTCCTGTCATGTTCACTAAGTATAAGAACCTTACCCAGATCCCCTTTATTATATCCTTTTACCCATTTGAAGACTTCAATCAATTCCCCTCTGACTCTTCTCCTTTCCAATGTATGTAGATTTAGTTTTCTGAGCCTTTCACCATAAGGTAAGTTCCTTAGCACACCAATCATCTTTGTCATCCTTCTCTGCACAGACTCAAGCAAATCAATATCCTTCCTATAATATGGTGACCAAAATTGTACTGCATAGTCTAGATGAGGCCTAACTAGCGCCAGATACAGTTTTAGAATGACTTCAGCACTCTTATTGCTTACACTCCTCCTAATGAATCCCAATATCCTATTAGCTTTATTCTTAGCATTTAGGCATTGCTTTCTAGGACGAAGGTCTGAACTTACCAAAATACCCAAGTCCCTCTCACAATCGGTCCTCCCTAAATTTCTCCCATTTAATTTATAACTATTCAGTGGATTATTTCTACCTATACTAAGTACACTACATTTGTCTATGTTAAACTTCATTTGCCATTTCTCAGCCCAATTGGACAGAATGGTCAATTCCTCCTGCATTACAACAGCATCAGAATCAGCCCTAATGGCCCTACCTAGCTTAGTATCATCAGCAAATTTACTCAGGTCACTACTTATACCTATGTCAAGATCATTAATATAAATTAAGAATAGCAAGGGACCCAAAACAGATCCTTGCGGAACTCCACTGCTAACACACCCCCACTCAGATTTAACTCCATCTATACTAACTCTTTGCTGTCTGTCACCAAGCCATGACTGAATCCACCTAAATATACTGCCATCGATCCCGTGTGCTTTAACTTTGCTCAGAAGCCGTAAGTGTGGCACTCGATCAAAAGCCTTACTAAAGTCCAAGTATAAAATATCATAGTTTTCATCATTATCTGCTGCTTCATACACCTTACTATAAAAAGACAGCAAATTAGTCAGACAGGATTTACCCTTACTAAAGCCATGCTGTGATTCTTTTATCAACTTATGTTTATCCAAGTGATCCCTAATATTCCTTGCTATAATAGATTCCATCATTTTCCCTACCACTAATGTCAAACTTACTGGTCTGTAATTAGACATATTTGTTTTATCCCCTTTCTTAAATATAGGTATCACATTGGCTTTCTTCCATGCCACTGGCACAATGCCACTCTCCAATGATTTTCTAAAGATGCATGCTAGGGGCTTACTTAACACATCCTTACATTCTTTCAAAATTCTAGGAAAGAGCTCATCAGGACCGGGTGCTTTACTACTTTTGATTTTATCAATTTCCTTTGTCACTATCTCCTTTGTGATCAAGATATCCTTTAATTTCTCTTCATCATTACCCCGAAAGATCATTGACACCTCGGGTATATTTAGAGTATCCTCCTGTGTAAATACTGAGAGAAAAAAGTCATTTAGCATTCCAGCCATTGAGTCCCTATCACTCACTAATTCTCCATTGGAATCTATAAGTGGGCCTATTTTATTTCTAACCTTAGTTTTGTATAATTGATAAAAACTTTTAGGATCTTCCTTTGCCCTATTTGCCACTTTAATTTCATAATTTCTCCTTGCTACTCTAACTAACTTTTTAACATCTCTTGCTAGTTCATTATATCTCTGCCTTAAGTGATCCTCTCCATTTTTTATTTTCCTATAAATGCCCTTTTTAATGCCAATATAATGCTTAATTTTATCTCTCATCCATTTTGGGTCATTATTTTTAGTCCTAATCTCCTTATATGGAATGTTAATCATCTGACCTGTAATTAATTGCTCAATTATTCTTTCATACTCCTCTTCAATTGTAATCTCTTCCTCCTGGTGATTATTGTCTCCACTAACTGATATTGGTAATTTGGTAAATTGAGGGCCAGAGAGTGCGTGGGTCAGCACTATGGGCCCTGGAGAAGGTCAATGCCGTTTATATTTCTCTGTACTTTGGCTTAGGAAAGATTTAGCGGACTTTGCTTGCTGGGCTGACTTAGCAATCTAACAGGAGATAAGCCATGTTAGTACAGGAGGGAGGGGATGATCTATGATTTATATTCTATGTAACTGTCCAGTTTTAGTCAGAAAGAACTGGAGATAATTGGAAATTGCTTGGCGGATAGGGATGGGGTAACCGATTCCGTTGAGGATGACTGGGATTGTGAGTTGCATTACTCCAATTTCTCTGAGTTTTTCACGGAGTAGTACTCGATGGGAGTGATGGTGCAGGCATTCTAGTAGGAAGTGCTGGATGGTTTCTGGTTGATTGGGGCACCAGGGGCAGTCTGGAGAGGGAGAGAGACCCAGGCGGAAGAGATGAGCAGACAGACCAGAATGTCCAATTCTCAATCGGACAAGGGCAGAGTCAAGACGACGATTGATTGACCTTGACCAAAGTATAGGACCAGAGTCCTCATAAAGGATGGATCTGAAGGATCCATGGAGCTGTTGGCGGAGGTCTTCTTCCCATGTAGCTCTGGTGTGTGCCTTCCAGAGGGAGGTTCGTGTGGCTGGAGAGATGGGAAGTGTTCCCGAAATGGGAGTGGAGTGAGCTTGGTTTGCTGCTCTGTCCGCTTTTTCATTGCCGATGATACCAGAGTGGGCTGGGATCCATTGCAGCTTCACATGCCATAGAGGGTGGATGAGGAAGTCAAGTAGCAATGCCTGAATTTCATAGCAGAGTTGTGGGTGGGTGAGGGGTGCGGAGGAGAGGAGAAGCTGAAGCGAGGACATTGAGTCAGTGTAGATGATTATTTTCCTGGAGGGGACTAGTGTCCGGGCTATTTTAAGAGCGTGGAACAAGGCATACAGTTCAGCCACCACGATATTGTGCAGGGGATCTAAATGCCATGTGAATTCAAATGGGCATTCTAGGCAGATGACTGCTGCTGTAGTTGAGGGGGGATCCGTATGGTGGGAGCCGTCTGTGAATATGGCTAAGTAGTCTTTGTAAGTGGCATTTTCTAGGCTGCAGAAGATTGCTCTCAATTTGTGGGGTGGGTCATATTTTGTCCATTGACATGGGAGGGAGGGTGATATCACTGCGGATAGTGATATCCAAGGTGGAATGGGAGGCGTTGCTGGAAGTGGAGCCTGCCGTGGGAGAGGAAAAGCAAATTGAGCAAAAGTCTGGGCTGCACGGACTGCTACTGGGCGATGTGAAGAAGTTGGCCAGGGTTGAAGATATGCGTGGGAGGCTATGATTGTTGCAAGAGGGTGGTCTTCTGGTAGGTATGTAGTCCGATAGAGCCATTTTCCAAGGAGGTTCTTTCTTCTGTATTCTAAGGGAAGGATGCCACTTTCTGCATGAAGTGCTGAAATGGGGGATGATCTGAAGGCTCCTAGGGCAATTCTCATTGCACTGTGCTGAATAGGGTTTAGTTTTGCCAGCTGGGTCTTATTTGCCGCAGAGTAGACAATCGAACCATAGTCTAGTTTGCTTTGGATGTAGGCTGTGTAGAATTGAAGGAGTGTTTCCCGGGAGGCACCCCATTTCACACCAGCAATGCGGCGCATCAAGGCGAGACAGTTGAAACATTTCTCTCGCAGTTGGTTGATTTGGGTGTTCCAGCTTAGAGTTGGGCTATCTAACCATAGTCCAAGAAGCTTATGGGCGGACACCCGTTCAATAGGTGTGCCAGAAATGAGCAAGGGTGGTGGTGGTCCTAGATGGCGACGAGTGAACCAGAGTGATTTGGACTTGGTCTTGTTTAGGTGCAGGTTCCAACTTTGAGCCCATGCTGTGAGGTCGTTTACTGCGTTTTGGAGTCTGTCATGGACCAGTTGGGGAGTTTGGGCGGTGCAGAAGATGGATATGTCATCTGCATATAATAGAGATGTTGTATGAACACTGTCCGGTATGTCTGCTATGTATATTGTGAATAGAAGGGGGCTCAGAGGGGATCCTTGTGGGACTCCTTGGTTGATCTTGCGGGGAGAAGCTTGGGTTGACCCTATCAGCACTGTGTAGAGACGGTTAGAGAGGAAGTCTTTGATCCATGAGAGGGGGGGACCGTGCATTCCCAGGTTCAATAGTTTGTGCAGCAAGGCCTCATGGTTAACTGTGTCAAAAGCATTTGACAGATCAAAGGAGACGGCCTCTGCCACTAGATGTTCCTTGAAGGTGGATTGCACCAGGTGGTCTAGATGTATGAGTGCGTCCGTCGTGCTGCGGCCTGGTCGGAAGCCATATTGATTAGGGTGGTGATGGTGGTGGGATTCCAGCCACCAGGCTAGACGCTTTTGGACCATTTTTTCCAGGAGTTTGCTGGTGCAGGAAAGGAGGCTAATTGGTCTGTATGATGCCGGGTCACTAGGGTCTTTTCCTTTTTTGGGGATGGGGAGGATGAGGGCAAGTTTCCATGGGGAGGGGAATTGGCCTTGGGTCCAGCTGTCGTTGAATAGCTCCAGTAAGAAGCTTAGGTGAACTTCAGACAAGTGACTTAGGAAGTCAGAGAGGATCATGTCGGAGCCGGGGGCCTTGCCTTTTTTCATGGAAGAAAGTGCCCCATGCAATTCTTTGAGTTGGAAAGGGGATGCAAGTGGGTCATCTGTGGTGTTGGAAATACTCTCTGTGAGAAGCCTGGCTTGAGGTCTGGTTAAGAGAGAGTCTGTTTTGCTGCTGTATAGTCGGCTGTATTCTGTGGCAAAGGCTTCAGCCTTGTCTTTTTCATTTGTTAGTGGGAAGCCACCTGAGCAGAGGGGATAGGAATTGGGCTTTGAAGGTGAGGTCATGTGTCTGAAGAAAGTCCAGACTTTAGTGGAGGGGGTGGAAAAGGAAAGCGAGCTACAGAATTTATGCCAGGAGTTTCTTTTTGCCTGAAGTAAGATCCTTTTGCACTTGGCGTCCTGTCTGTTAAATCCAATTTTGTTAGTTTGGGAGGGCTGACGTCTCCATCTTGCAAATGCTAGTCGTCTGAGGCGGATGGCTGATGCACACTCTTCTGTCCACCAAGGACAGCGGGGGTAGCCATTGAAGCGACTGGTGGTCAGGAGAAAAGTGTGTTCCCCAGCTGCCTTGAGGGATTCTGAAAACCAGTTGGCTTTTTCTTCAACTGAGAGGAGATTTGGGGGGGGAGGTTCGAGTGAGGCTTGGAATTTTGTCCATTTTCCTGGGTTTGTTTTCCAATGAGGGCGGATTGACCTAGGGGGAGGGTTTGTGAGGCCATTTGAGGAGATGATCACTGGTAGATGGTCGCTTCCCATATATTGGCCGGTAGAAACTACTGAAGAGATGAAGGACCCACTGCCAATACACAGATCCAGGGTTGAAGGCACGGCTTTTGCTGGGTCCACCCTGGTGCAGAGGCCTGGTGGGGTGAGAAGGGAGAGGTGGGTCGAGGAGAGGAGGGCTTGAAAGAGGGCAGAGCCTGGGCGGCTTGTGATGGCTGATGGATCCCAGTGGGGGTGGGGGCATTGAAATCTCCCATGATGAGGCTTGTAGGGGAGAGTTGGTCAAAATAGTGGTTAAATTCTTGCTCAGTGACCGGGAGGCATGGGTTGTAGCAGATGAGAATGTCACACCAGGTTCTGCCGATGGCTTTCTGCACTGCCAGCAGTTCTAGAAGGCCTTGGGGGTATGGTATGAGTGTGTGGAGACGGTGGGTCAATCCATGTTTAATGAGAAGGAGGAGGCCACCACCTGCCCGATTTGACCTGTCTCTGCGGAGTGCAGTGTAACCTTGGAATGAGGGTGAGATTTCAGGCTGGAACCAGGTCTCACATATGCCAACTATATTGGGTGATAGAGAGTTGATGAGTAGAGAGAGGTCTCTCATCTTGTGACGAAGGGAGCGGGCATTCCAGAAAATTATAGGGCTGTGCATTGAAGCCATTATGAGAGGAATGAAGTGAACAGATTGATTACACTAGGGAGGAGAGTGATAAGGGCTTGTTGGACAGGAGAGCCAGATTGGAGCAGGGTGACGAATTCTTTTAGGAGATTTGTGATCTTCACTATGAGTGGCTGAGCTGAGGGTGCTCCTTTGCGGTGGTGAAGAGGCACATTCTGGATGACTGGGGAAAGTGGGTATGGAGGAGGAATTGGAGAAGGGCTCTTGGGGTGATAGTATTGGCTGGGGCAGGGCCTCTTGGGAGTGGTCTCTCTGTTGGCTCTGTGTGAAGAGGAGGAGGTTACAGGTGGATTTGGTTTACCGAGGTTCCTTGGTGGGATGGGAGCAGCAGCCATCTCTGCATAGGAGGGGGTCTGGAGGGGCTTTCTTGGGGGAGTTTTAGGAGAAGAGCGGATATCCTGGGAGGATAGTGAGGGTGTAGTTTTGGAGGCAGTGGAAGTTGTCCTGGAGTCTTTTGGGGCTGAGTAGATGGAGCGGAGCTGGGCATGGATGGTATAGGTAGGGGTACTATCATCCACTGATTTGCGTTGGATCTGCCTTGCCTTTTCTGAGAATGGACAGTTGTTGGAGGAGGGGCGATGGTTGTCGTTGCAGAAGTAGCAGTAGGGGAGATTTGAGCATTCTTGGCCTGCATGAAAACCACTGCATCTGCTGCATCTTTGTGTGGATCTGCAGGTCAGTGATCCATGGCCAAAACGCTGGCATGTGAAACACCTCAGAGGGGGGGGAATGTATGGGAGAACTGAGTAGGAGGTGAAGCCCAGAGCCATTCTTTCTGGTAGTCCTCCTGCAAATTTGAGACGCGCTGAGTAGGTGGAAGCCTCAGGATGGGAAGGTAGTCTAGAAATCTCCATAAGACTGGACAGGCTGTTAGAATCAAGGATCCGCAGGTTGTTTCTGAGGTCTTCTTGCTGTAGGGAGACTGGAAGGCCAGAGATCCTTCCATATTTGTATTTGCCTAATGAGGCATCTTCCGGGCGCCAGCACTTGACTGGCCATTCCCCCAGGGTGGAGACATCTTCAAGATCTACCTCTAGTTTATTTATATTAGAGAGTTCAATTCTTAGGGCTGTACCTTTTCCCAAGATTCGGCAGGATCCCTCTTTTATAAGTTTATGGAATGGTGATGAGTTTAGGGCAGTTGTGACTTTTAATGGATGGGAAAATATGGCCTTGTTTTCAGATGATCTGATGAGAACAACATTCTGAGACTCAGAGTTGTCATTTGGAGCCAGGGTTGAGTTGGAGGCATGGTGAGATCGAGGAATATTAGGTCTTGGAGCGTCTTGGTTGAAGCGAGGACGTGAAGTCGGACGAGGGTCCGCTTCGGCGGAAGGGCTGGGGCCACGTTTGCCCTTAGGGGTTAGGGAAACTTCCATTGGGGGACCGTTCACCTGGGCCTGGCGGCCTAGGTCTCCCAGAGCTAAGCTAGAGATACTCCAAGAGGTTATTAGGGGCCGAAAGCCTTTAGAAGATTGTAGTTGCGGGCGACCGTGAGTGAGCAGGTGATATAAAGTTCGACGACGAAGTGAGAGCGATCAAAAACGTCCGGTTCCTTCAGAAGATCAGTAGAAAGTCCACTAACTGATATCATTGAATCTATTCCTGAATTGATTTCATTGCCTGGTTTCTGTACAACTGCCTCCAGGTAAGTCCTGAGCCCATTATAATTTGCTCTTCTAAAGTCAGGAATTTTAACATTGTTCATGCTACTATCAATACCATTCCATTTCATCTTGAATCTAATTTCACAATGGTCACTATTACCCAAATTTCCTCCAATCTCAGTATCCTTAATAACTTCTTCCCTATTTGTCAGAACTAAATCCAGTATATTATTACCTCTAGTGGGTTTGTTAATAATCTGCCTCAGAAAATTATCTTGGACAACATTCAAAAATTCCTCAGCCTCCTGATCACCCACAAGAGCTTCCCAGTCTATATTTCTGTAATTAAAATCGCCCATTATACACACATGCTTACTTCTACATGCCCGTTCAATCTCCTGCCACAGAAGATTTGAAGCTTCCTTACTAAGATTTGGTGGTCTGTATAATAATCCTATGACAAGCTTGTTTTTACCTTCCTTTACATTTAGCCATAATGACTCTGTGTTATCATCTAATTTAATTGTACTGTTTGTGGGTGGGTTTTGACGGAGGCGGATGACCTTTATAGGCCCTTGTGGCTTTTGTCATCTATGAAATTGTTATGTTATGATCAGATCAGATCAGATGATGTTGTGGGAGTATTGCCTTTGTTACGGCACTCCTGTGAAATATAATTAATTAGTTTTCATTTGTTTATTATATATATATTTAGAGTGTTATGTCTCTCTAATCTTCCTGTTCCTTTGATTCCATAATTTGACTAAAATTTCCTTTATTTTACTTTTGAATTTATTGTCGAATAAAAGCATGCCTATTAGATGTTCTTTGTTCTCTATGTCCCCAGTAGGCCCACAGAAGCATTTCCGTGTTCCTCTTGACTCTAGTCTTGTTGTAAATGCTTCGATAGTAGGTGGCCCTCTCAAAGTCCTGTAGAAGTAACCAGTAATCAACGCTCGACACACACTCTATAAAAATAAACAACGACCGATTAAGGCAAAAATATAGGCAGAACAACTCTACCCAACCTGTTCCTACCATAACATAATTGATATACTCTACTAACACTTTTTCGTGATATTTATTGCCACATCTGACACGTCGCTCTATTTATGGTGAGAGTTGTTTATTGTTATAACTCTTAAACTATATATATATATATATATATATATATATATATATATATATATATATATATATATATATATATATATATATATATATGGGTAGAGTTATATATATATATATATATATATATATATATATATATATATATATATATATATATATATATATATATATATATATATATATATATATATATATATATATATATGGCAATACTTCAGATTCGGAGCGCACAGTAGATGGCGCTGTTAGTCGGCTACAATTTGAGGCTTCCGCATATCTCTTATGACGTCAGATGGTAGCGTCAGATGTGACCAATTACTGCGTTATATTTTTTTGTTGTTTTGGGGATTTGTAACTTTTAGTCTATTATTTACTAAATATCTGCGCTCTGCTCGTTTTTAGTTTTTTCTAAATTAGGTAAGGTTTCTTGATATCTTTTATTGTTTTTTGTTTTGTTTTCGTATTTTATGTTTGCTGCGAACGATAACAGCTTCTTACTGGCAACATCGTATCTTATAAATAGGACCCGTTTTGCAAATGTTTTTCTTTCGTTATTGTGTTTTCGTGCTTTCCATGTGCTTCTTTGTTATTCGAATTCGGCTTTACTTTGTATAATCGCGAAAAACTTTTAGATTATCAGCTGGCGCATAAACTTATCAAGAAACCTATAGAAATAAACAAACAAACAAACAACTTTATTGCGGATTTCGGTGATCCATAAAAAAAAAAAAATAAAAATACATTACAATTTTGAAGTATACCACTATCTTACTGCTAGTACTTATTCGCATATTTACATGAACTGTCAATGTACAAATATTTAATATTGCCGGATTAATGCAATGGGTAATATTTATCATGTGAGTAGTAATTTCAGAAAGATACCTAAAGTCTGAGTGAAAAATTGTAGCCGACTAACAGCGCCATCTACCCTGCGCCCCGAATCTGAAGTGTTACCATATATATATATATATATATATATATATATATATATATATATATATATATATATATATATATATATATATATATATATATATATATATATATATATATATATATATATATATATAGCCGTAAGTATTGCTGCTAACAAGGCTGATTTTTAATCTCACAGCGAAGGCAATGGCGCAGAAGATGCTCAAGTACATATATTTATTTAAATTTTGAAAACAAAGTTTCGGGCAACATGCCCATCTTCATGTTCTAAGATTAAAATTGTTAAAAAAAATTGAATTATAAAGTCATTAAAGTTGTGAAAAAGAAAAGAATTTAAACCAAATGTTTAAATGGAATAAGACTAGTAGGCGTTCATATGACTTAACTTTAAGTTCTATTTCTTGGTTTAGTAGATAGTCGAGAGAAGATTTATAAAATTCGGAATGGTAAAGAGATTTTCGCTAGAGTTTGAAATATACTAAATTGGGGTAAACATTATCATTACGATAAATTTCAAGGAAGGTGCAATCTAAGAAAGATTTTTCGGGATAACTTCGAGAACGTACGGTAGTACTTCAATCCTTCTGGTCCATACTTCTTATAGATGTAGTCGTAAGTATTTCTGCTAACCAGGCTGATTTTTAATTTCGCAGCGAAGGCAAGGGCACAGAAGATGCTCAACTCCATATATTTATTTAAATTTTGAAAACAACGTTTCGTGCAACATGCTCATCTTCAGGTTCTAAGATTAAAATTTGAACTAAAGGTTTAAAACTTTAGTTCAAATTCCTTTCTTTTTCACAACTTTAATGACTTTATAAATATATTTTTTTTTTTTACAATTTTAATCTTAGAACATGAAGATGGGCATGTTGCCCGAAACGTGGTTTTCAAAATTTAAATAAATATATGGATTTGAGCATCTTCTGCGCCTTTGCCTTCGCTGTGAAATTATATATATGTTGAAGACTATTGTGTATTTGGCCTTAATTAATTTCCTTGGGCAACTTTCTCTTCTTCTAACTGTTTTTTTTATTCCATCATGTAGATGGCGAATTACTTGCCCTGTATTCATCTATTTTAAATGAATGGGTTTGGTAAAAAACAAACTAAATTGCTGAGCTTTCGATCTTCTTCGGAGCGTTTTGATATATTCTTGCCTCCTTTACCGATGTAATGAGTGGAGTGAGGATCTAAAAGAAAACGATTTTCAAGGGGTATTAACTCCGCCTAGGTTAAACATAACGTTAGAGAAAGTGGGCCCGCCCGGTGAATGGAATTTTAAAATAATTTTAATGTGGATAAATTGCATGATGAACAGGGATGTGCATGAGGCAATGGAGCTTTTTCAGCAAACACTTGAGGGAGCAGATGGATGAGAACATTCCTGAAGTGAAGGCCAAGAAACATGGTAGATCTTACATAAATCACAGGGTGGAGAAAATAAAAAAAAAAACATAAGTTTACTAAATGGAAGCGTTTTAGACTCACACATGATAGTGAAGATGAAAGGTTATATAAGGCTGAAGTGAATGCACTCAGAAACTAAACAAGAAATTTAGGTAAAGACTTTGAAAAGAAACTGGCTAGTGAGATTAAGCATAACCCCAAAGTATTTTAGAAATATGCTAATAGTAAACTCTGGAAGAGATCTAGGATTGGTGACTTGGACTGTGGCAATGGTAACACAGCAAGGAATGATATTGATACAGCAGCAACATTAAATGACTTCTTTGGTAGTGTTTTCACTGAGGAGGATTAAAGAAATATACCACAGTTAGAAAACAAATTTTTTAGCAGTAACCTATTAGATCATGTGGTAATTAGTGAAGAAAAGTGAGAAAAAAACTAATAAGACTGAGAAAAAACAAATCAGCTGGACCAGATGGTTTTCACCCAAAAATGCTTTGTGAAATAGCACCTACTATTAGCCTACAATTAAATATTATTTACAATAAATCTTAAGAAACTGGTGAAATTCCACAAGGCTGGAAAGATGCCAATATCACCCCAATCCTTAAAAAAGGAAGTCGACGGCAGCCTGGCAATTATAGGCCAATAATTCTAACAGCAGTCGTGTGTAAGATTATGGAGACAATAGTAAGAGACGAGATTGCCAAACACATGATTGATAATGGTCTTTTTGCTGATCAACAACGTGGTTTTGTCCCGGATAGATCATGTACGACTTAGCTACTCTTATGTTTGGAGGAATGGTCAATGTTTGTGGAGCATGGAAAGAGTTTTGATGTTGTGTATTTGGACTTCCGAAGACTTTTGACTCAGTTCCTCATAAAAGACTTTTAAGTAAACTGAAAGCTTATGGGATAGAAGGAAAAACTTATTATTATCCTAGAAAGCTTCTTGACAGGCCGAAGACAACGGGTAGTCATGAATGAAGACAGACTTGACTGGACAGCAGTGAAAAGCGGTATACCACAGGGAAGTGTTCTGGGACCAATTTTGTTTGTGTTGTTTATCAATGATCTACATGATGCTGTATCAAGTACAGTTACAATATTTGCCGACGACACAAAGATTTACAAGGAAGTAACACATCACAAGATCATCGAGGCTTGCAGGGAGATTTAAGTAAGTTAGGTGAATTGTCTAATCTGTGGCACTTGAGATTTAACGCAAAAAAATGTAAAGTGATGCATTTTGGATTCCACAATCAAGACTATGTATATACCATGAATGGTGAAATACTGGATCAAGTTAAAGAAGAGAAAGATCTAGGGGTAATAATTGACTCTGAATTGAAATTCCATGCACAAGTGTCCGCTGCAGTTAAAAGGGCCAACCAAATGTTGGGAATTGTGAAAAGCACATTTGTAGCAAAAACCAGAGATACCTTGTCACTATTAATAAATGCATTAGTTCGTCCCCATCTGGAATATGGCAACATCATTTGGTACCTACGATTCATCGCCGATGATATAGAGGTGGAATCCGTACAAAGAAGAACTACAAAATTTGTTCCGGAATTGAGTGATCAAGAATATAGCGAAAGACTGCGTCAGCTTGGACTCTTTTCTGTGAAATATAGACGCCCTAGAGGTGATATGATTCAAGTTTACAAGCTTTTAAATTGATTGGAGAGAATCGACCCTAGCCTATTCTTCATACCTCAGGAATATTCAGCAACGCGAGGTCATTCCAATAAACTATTTAAATGCCATTGGCAGAAGTTGGTGAGGAAAAATGTATTTGGCCAGAGGATTGTAAATGACTGGAATTCTCAGCTAGATCAAGTGATCGTAGCCACAAGTCTCCAGTCCTTTAAGAACAAGTTGGATAAACACTGGGAGGCCAACTGGTATAACTACACGTAGCCAGCATCATAGAAATTTTCACAACAATGATCGGGCGACTACAGGATTACCTCATGAGCCCGTACCATGATGATGATGATGTGCGATTCCAACTTATCGCTTGACTGTTGATGCCCGGCGTTTAGAGCGGAGTGGTCTAAAATGCGGTTTAATTGAGATCAAGGCGGTCGCTCGCTGCCTCAATGTGCAAGGTTCGAATCCCACCCTAGCTCGGATTTTTTCGAAGTAAGAAATGACTATTTCCGAAGAAAAAATATTCCGTTTTCTCTTTTCTGCGTTGAAGTTGGATATATATATATATATATATATATATATATATATATATATATATATATATATATATATATATATATATATATATATATATATATATATATATATATATATATATATAATAGATTTATTCCATTTTGGGTGCGTGTGAAATTTTAGGAGCTTATCAAATGTTGCCCCTAGAATTTTTAGGTGAGGTATGTATGCGAATTTTGGGGGGACTGGTGTGTGTGCGTGCGTATTTTTATGTTGTGTATGTAGTGATCGCGTACGCCGTAGAGTGTGATCTGTGAATTCTAAGGATTTGTAGCTATGAACCACTTATCTTCATAAACCGTCTTCTCAAGTTCTCGTCCATGATAATTTGTGCCTGACGCGCGATTCTGTTAGGGCCCTGGATGCAGACGAGAATGGTCTCTTTGCTGGCGTATGTCAGTGTGTATGCATGTGGTAGTTTCTAGAATATCAGGTAGCTATCTTTTTTTCTTTTTTATCGTAAGTAGCGGGGGTGGGAGCGAATTCGTTCAGTTGTGTTCGAGAAGTGAGGTTGGATAGTAAGGACAGTCGTGGTAGGTTGTGAGGTGTGTTGTGTTTGCCTCATTAACTGGTTGTGCAGTCGGTTGAGGACTTGCATATTATCGAATCGGTATATAATTGCTTATCTGTGTTGACTATTTTCGTCCATCTTACATCATTATAAGATATGAGATTATAAGCTATCTAGGCATTATTATGGCGTCCAAAGTGATAAATGACATGGTGAAACCACTTACCGGCGAGGAAGATGTGTTAGCATGGTTAAAGAAAGTTAAATTGGTAGCAAAGCTGCCGAAAATTTCGAATTTAGCAAATTATTTTGCCTTTATACTTAGAGAGCGACGACTTGTCCTTGTATTTAGAGCTAACTGATACAGATCAGTTATCACGAAAGAGGTGGACTGGCGAATCTGTAGACGTATATGCTAATGAGTTGAGAAGGGTAGGTGCATTAGCAGGTTTCTCAGTTGATAGTTTGGAGAAGTTGGTTGCTCTATGGTTTGTTAATGGTTTTCCTGATAAAATATCCAGTGAATTACAACCCACGCCAAACAAATCAGATAATAGCAATCGGACTGCCGAAAAATTAAAGCGATTTGTGATCAATCCAGGTCGATGTCGTCTTTATTTTTTTCGTAATAGCAGTTTCTTAATACATATTTCTCAAGTAAATATTTTTTCGTTTTATTCTATTCTATTCACACTTTCGTATGTTCTCTATAATATAATGCGTAAAATATCATGATTAAAGTAGGTATAATACGTGTTTAGTTTTGGTTTTACGTACGCCTCTCATATCGGTTAAGTGACGCGCCGCAGCACGAGGAGAGCCTCGAGGAGAAAGTCAGGGAAGAGGTCAACAACTGGTCGAGGAAGCCGCTGAGGGAGAACCCGGTGCTCTCGCACAAAGAGGCCCACGAGGGGGAGGAGGAAGGCGAGGACTAAGCTAGCGGGCTTAGAGTAGAGTGGAAAATTTTAAATATTATGAGGTATATATGGAACAAATTTGTTAGTTGACCTTATCTTTTTTTCTAAGAGAATATATTAGTATTAATGCAAATGTTGAATACTATATCGTTGACCTCCTAGATAGTGTTGTAGCAGCTCTGCAGCTATATATATATATATATATATATATATATATATATATATATATATATATATATATATATATGCGGAATTAAACCACATTTTCCGAAGACAATTTAAGTCAGAACAGTTTCAGTGTATCTAACACTCTTTTTCAACTGACACTGGGTAGAAAATATAAGAAAAGTGCATATAAGCATAACACAAGGTCAGGTCGTGAAAGATCCCCTCTTTTTTCCCCAATCCCCTAATTGTGGCTAATCTGGGGGGGGGGGAGGCCTAAACATATTGAAGGGCTGACATTTTACTATTTTGTTTATTTGCTTTCTGATTACAGGATTAAAAGGAAATTGACCCTCAGATAGATTTAAATTCGGAACTGACGATTTTAAGCTCGATTCTACGATTCTTCTCTTAACATAGTTAGCCGATTTAAATACCATTTTACTTCCATTGAAATCGATCGTATGATTCTTGTCTCTAACATGGCAAAATATTCCACTGCCTTCGCTGCCCACTCTAATATCTCTTTTGTGTTCATACAATTTCTTGTCCAGATTTCTCCCCGTTTCCCCTATATAAACTTTATGGCAATCGTTGCATGGTATTGCATATACTCCTATGTTAATATGTTCTTTGGGTTTCCTGGCAATCATCAATTGGTTTAAGGAATTATTATATTTAAAGGCTAGATTAATACCCGCTTTTCCAAATATGTCCTTTAAACTATTTAATTTATTATTAAATGGCAATGTTATACATTTGTTGAAGTCATTAGTGCGAGAAGGCTTATTACCATAGAATGTTTTCCTAGCTGCAAAATGGGCAGACGATATGAACCAATCGGGGTAATACAAATTAGAAAAAATTCTCCTGATAATGACAATTTCTTCATCTAAATAGGAAGGATGACATATTTTGTATGCTCTTAGGAAAAGGTTAGAAATTACCGATTTTTTAACAGTATTATCGTGAAACGAAAAATAATGTATATAGGCATTCGAGTGGGTTGGTTTCCTATACACATCAAGTTTTAATTCAGGGTGTTCTTTATTAATGAGGACATCTAAAAAGGGTAATCTATTATCATATTCCCATTCATATTTAAATTTGATGGAGACATGCAAATTATTCAAATTATTAAAAAAGTTATCAAAATTATGGCCATTAGGTTACACAGAAAATACATCGTCAATGTACCTTAACCATATAAAGTTAGGGGGAGAAATTGTGGGAAGGAGTTCAGTCTCAAAATATTCCATGAAGAGACATGCCAATATCGGAGATAAACTATTTCCCATGCTAATGCCAAATATTTGTCTATAAAACTCATTATTTACTCGAAACACATTGTCAGAGAGACATAATTCAACTAAATCGATAAATTTACTCGTAGAAATGGGAAGATCCAAATTAAGTCTAGGCATGATTTCCCGCAGAAGGCCCATGGTTTGGTCAACCGTAACTTTGGTAAACAAAGAGTTTACATCAAAGCTCACAAGTTTTCCATCCGGTAATTGCAAGTGGTTGAGGCGGTCAACGAAATCTTGAGTGTTCATAATGTGTGCAGATGAGATTCTTCCAACTGCTGGAGATAAATGCTTGGCGAGCCATTTGGGGAGCTTATAAGTGGGAGAATTAATATTGGAAATGATTGGGCGTAAGGGACATCCCTCTTTGTGGGTCTTTGGGAGCCCATACATATAGGGAAGTGAAGGGTTCGTACTCCTGAATTGTTTAATTATATCTGCGCTTTTCAATATTCTCTTCAATTTGTTGTTGAAATTGCTTGTTTTGTTATTGAACGGATCACTTTGTAGCTTCTCATATGTGTTCACATCATTAAGAAGTTCATTTAGTTTATTATTATAACTATGTTTGTCCAAAATGATAACCTTACGTGACGAGATGAAGTTTGCCGTATAAATTTTGTAAATGAATGTTGAATGTGGAAATGATTTTGATGTAGCGAATGTAATCGTTTTGCTGTAGTGAATATAATTAATGAATTGGGGCTGTAATGAAAGTGTGAATGGGAATTAGGATTTCTCTCTAGTATGGGGTGATTTTAGAGAATAAGTAAAGAGGGAAGTTTTTAACTGACCTTAATATGACTGCGACGAGAATACAAATGAGAGAGTCATTTCGCGTTATTTCACAAGTGGTGAAATCGCATGTTCGTATGTGCGCAAAATTCTAAGAGATGTTGTTTGTAGCTGTGCGTTAAATGAAATCAGTTTCTCGTCACAGAATGATTGAATTATTAAAGGTTACATAAAATAATTGAATGATTGAATTGACAAAAGTTAAATAAAATAAATGAATGAATTATTAAGTTATACATAAATTAAATGAATGATTTAATTGACAAAAGTTAAGTAAAATAAATGAATGATTTGAATTTTATACATAATATAGCAATGCCCAAAGGGCATTGCTATAGTATTACTGTGTGTATTCTGTGTAATATGTATTGTATAGTTTAATTTTTTGTTATATTATATTTTAATTAAAATAAAATGTGTATTTCTGATCTTAAAAGCTTGGTTTCTCTTTGTATTAATTAGAAATGGCTTACTTAGGGTAAAAAAGCATTAAATTCCATTTAAAAGCATTGAAAATCGTTTTAATAACATTAAATCGCTTTTAAAATAGCAAATCGCATTTAAAAAATTTAATTGAATCGGCCTTAGATTTTTGGCACCCGAATCGGATAATCGAATCAGACTTGACGAGCTTGCGAATCGGTAATCGCTAATCGGACTTCAATTTTTTCGAATCGCGCCCACCTCTGTTCGTCCCTTTTCTGAAGACCGTACCAGCAGGTGCCACTTCTGTTCTTTGACCATCTTCAGTTATCTGATTTACTGCACCTTTATGTTATTCTAAACTTAAAAGCATTTCAGCAATCTGTTCCTGAGAAAATGAGACAGTATTAACAACTTGTTACAACTAACCCCATGACAATTAACAACTTAATAAGGACCAGTATACGCTCACCCTTATTTTGTTCTGTAATTCCGGGTATCGCTGCTCCACTTCTTAGATTATATAGCAATGATATATCTAATATATAATTTGCATACATTACATTTTAATCTATTTAAATGCCTAAAAGAGAGAGAAAAATTCCTTATAAAATATTTTGATTTGCAGAAAATTAATGGGAACACAAAAAATCACTAAAATTATGTTATTTCAACAGACCACTTACTGGAATGCCAATTTTCGCAGCGTCTTGATCTTGATCTTGATCTTGATTGTACAGGAGCCTCACATGATGGGAGGCTGGCCTTTGTAGCGGCGGCACCTGTAAAGGAAAAAAAAAAAGAAAAACAGAAAAAAGGAGAGAAGAAAAAAAGGGAAAAAAAGGTACATAGTACTCTCTCATTCTCAACTGTGCCACTTCCGTTTTCTATTACTGTACTCTACTTCTGATACACCACATCTTCTCAAGGAATTCCTTCACCACCACAATCATGTTATCAGTCGTCTCTCTCCCCAAACCTAGAATTAGTATCATCCATTCTCTTCCTGTCATTCCTTGTGCACCCCATTTCAACCAAGATCTTTTGCATCATTTCGTGCCTCTCTCTGTACATAGTACTCCGCACACTCCAGCAATACATGCTCCACAGTTTCGTCCACACCCATATCACACCTCTGGCAGACCTAACTATGTGATTCAGACCACCTATAGTTCCTTGCATTTACATCCATGCATTGGGCCCTAGCTTGGAAGAGAAGATCCCCACCAAGGCTTCCATCATACCACTTGACATACATTGGGGTATCTTTCTCTCTGAACAACTCTAAGGTCTTCTTTTGTAACATGTCATTTTTCCATTTGTTCATTCCCATCCTTTTGACTACGCTCTCTATCTCATTTCTCCATTTCCTCCCATCCCACTCTGGCCCTTCTCCACTTCCATTCACCATAGCCCATTCATAGCCATCATAGGTTCCTTCCATAAACCGGCGAGTCAAACCGATACATAGCCCAGTCCTGTTTACAATTGCCAGGCACCTTTTTTCCCATTTACTTGTTCCTACGTTTGCTAAGTATACTTTTCGCGCTAGCCGTTCATCCTTCATTCTTTCCAGACGTATCTTGTACTTCAAAATCGCCTTCATATACCTCTCCTTGAAGGTGCTCCACCCCATGTCACCCCTCAAAGCCTCTATCGCAGCATACCTGGGCGCATTTAGAGCAACTCTCGCCACTCTACTTTGGCACACTTCCAGCTTGTTCATTTCGGTCTCGTTCCATGCCATCACCTCCATACCATACAAAATGCTAGGCACTGCTACACACTTCCATACCTCACGCAAGGCATCATACTTGCTGGCTCTCATTCTTGCGGCACTAGCTAGTCTACCCACCCACTGGCTAGCTATGCTTTGCTTTTCATTCTTCGTTCTTCCACACCCCTCTGGACTCACCCACACTCCGAGGTACTTATACTCTAATGTCTGCCTCACTTCTCTCTCTCCAAGCCTCCAAGTGGTGTCCCTTTCCTCCTCTGATCCATTTACAACTATTATCTGCGTTTTTTCAGTGCTGAAAGTCACATCGAAGTCCCTTCCATACTCCTCTACAACATCCAGTGTCCTTTGCAGCTCATCACCTGATTCACTCATCACTACCACATCATCTGCATACAGCAGCATGCATATTTTGTCCTGACGTACTCTCACACCCACATTCATTCTCCCCACTCTTGTTGCTAATTCTTCAGTGTATATACTAAAGAGGGTAGGTGACAGGATGCATCCTTGTCTAACACCTCTTTCACTCTTCACCCAGTCCGTCTCTATGTTTCCCAGTGTGTAACTTGCCTTTGTGTCCTCATACATACTCTCTACAATCCTCACTATCTTCCTACTAAGCCCAATCTTTTCAAGTACAGTGCATAGCATCCTTCTGTTCACCCTATCATACGCTTTCTCAATATCCAAGAAGGCTAGGTACAGCTTGCCTCCACTCTTCTTCTTGCTTTCAATCAGTTCGCTCACAACAAAAATATTATCTTCTGCTCTTCTACCGATGCGAAAACCATTCTGTTCTTCACCTTAAGACATTCACTCTTTCAATCCACCTACACAGTCTTTCATTCAAAACTGCACTGAAGACTTTTCCAATCGTATTCCCCAGGGAAATAGGTCGATAGTTCTTCAGCTCGTTTCTACTTTTGTGGCCTCCCTTGTGCAGCAATGAAACCCTGCACTCATTCCACTTTTTTGGCACTCTCTCTTCGTACCAAACACGGTTGAACAATTCAGTCAACGCTTCAATCACAGCCTCACCTCCATGTTTGAGCAGTTCGTACGGTATGTCATCCGGGCCTGCGGCCTTTCCATTTTTCTGTTTATTTATGCACTTAGCCACCTCTCCTTGTGTGATCTCTTCACTAAGTTCATTCGCATCCTTTCTCTCCAAAGTCACACACTCTGGTCTCACATCAAACACTTCCCCCACACCGCCAATTTTTTCCCAAAATTCCTTGATTGCCCTTTTCATCTCATCTTTGTCCACCACACTTTCCCCATTCACTTTTAAACTCTCAACATTTTCCCTGTCTATCATTCGCTCACCTCTCATGAATCTATACCACTCACGGCCCCCTTCCAGGCCTTTTTCTTTTAGCAGATGAATCACACCCCTCTCACACTTCACTTTTGCATCTCTAATCTTGCGTTTGGTTGTTCGCTGTTGTTTCACATACATCTCCCAGGTCGCCTGATACTCTGCCTCTGCCTGGTCGCTTTCATGCCTCCTTTTCCTCAGCCTTCTGCACAACTTATTCAGCCTCTTCCTCTCTTTTCTTGCATCCCTGATATCATCACTCCACCATGGTTTGCCCATTTTTTTCCTCCTATTCTTTCTTACGTACCCTATATGCCTTTCTGCGGCACCTCTCAAGGTCTCAGTAAGTCTCTCATTTGTTTCATCCACACCAGACCCACTTCCAGCTCCCCAATCCCTGTCCCTAAGGTCTATCTGAAAATTGTCCCACTTGGCATCTCTCAGCCTCCATTTTCTCTTCCCGTTTTTCTCCTTTACTTCTTTACTTCCATACAGCTTGCATTCTATCACCAGCATGTCGTGATCAGATACTACATCAATCACGCCTTCTTCATCAATCCACATACATGACACTATGTCGCGCATCTTCCCATTCACTAGCATATAGTCAATCGCAGATTCCTGATTTCGTGCACTCCATGTCACTCGTCCTTCTGCTATGGTTTCATTCAAGTTTTCCAAGTTCATCTCATCTACGAAGTCCAACAGCATCTCACCATTTTTGTTTGGCTGTTCATTCAGCAGACCCGTGTGCGCATTCATGTCACCCATAACAATCACTCTCTCTTCTCTATGCTTTCTCACAACATTTTTCAGCACATCATACTTCTTAGAATTTTCCCTACCCGCTCTCACACCCTCTACTGTCATGTACACCAGGGCTACTATCATGCTCTCATCTTTGCCAGAGACATCCTTGCATCTTATTTTCACTACTAATACATCCTCACTCTCAGCACAGTTTCCAACGTCTAACACTTCCACTTTCAGATTCAACTCCTTCTTCAGCCTCTTCTTCTTTTACATATTGACAAAAGATTATTCTCAACATCGTGAGATCAAGGGCGAATTATAATTGCACTCTCGTTCCGAGGTAAACTAGAGAATATTATTTCCACTGGAAGTTACTCCGTATAATAAATATAGGAAAAAGGTTTATCACTATAACATTTGACCTGTGTTCTGTATACATATGGAAACAAGGGCCCCTCTCGGCACTTGGGCCCCGGTACGATGTACCGACTGTAACCCCTTCTCGGCGTGCCTGGTCTCTGACTTTGACACCAGCTTGGAAAGAGGTATGGTAGGGGTTAAGATAAACCTTGTGTTTAGTCTCACTTGCCCGGCTAATACACGCTAGACGATTGTTATATGTTCCCCCTTCCTCATTTATATTTGTTCATATATATTCATGTTACTAATATTTTGTTCTGTTTCTTTTTTATATGTATTATAAATATAATTGATTAAACCATATAAATAGGGGCAGTTTGAATATACCTTACTACTCGGTTCTATCATTACAATAAAAACTTGTAAGGCAGCTATGCTCATCACTACTTATAACTATCATAACAATTTATTATAGATAAAGTCATACGACTTGAGAAGTTTGATGTACCTACTTCGGATCATCACGCTGGCAAATTATAAGAGCTTTGCTATAGAAATTTATGCTACTTCCTTTCCACAATATCTGATCATTCTACAGAAAAGTTAGAGGTACTCTACATATACATTGGTCCTCATATAGCGGAAGTAATAGATTGCTGTGCTAATTATTCGAAGGCTATCGAATTGTTTTAAGTTCCTATGTTAATGCTCCCAGTGAAATTCATGCCAGACATTTACTTTCTATTCGAATTTAACTTCCAGAAGAATCGATTGACCAGTACCTTCAAGCTCGTAATTGTCTTGCTCTTGATCGCGACTTTCAGGATGTTACTGCTGCAGTCTACCGTAATGAGAGTATCAGGCATTCCTTCCTACGAGGGTTAAATGTTTGAACATTTGTGCACGAATCCTTGAGAATCAAAAGCTTACATTAACCGATGCTACTCAACAAGCACGAGCATTAGAACAAGCATTGCTGAGATCTGAACCAGATCTTACACTTCTTTTCATGCCGGTAACAGTCTTTATCAATTCAGGTGCATACCTATGGGTGTTACGAATGGGGTTTCCGCTTTTCAACGCTTTATGAATCAGTTTATAAACGATAAGAAACTATGTTATACTTATTCCTATCTCGACAACATAACAGTCTGCAGAAAAACGAAAGAAGAACATGACAACAATCTAAAGCGTTTCATGGAAGCTGCTTCTAACAACAATCTCTCCCTGAATTATGAGAAATCTAAGTTTTCTCTAACCTGCATTAATATTATCGGGGAACCGGTTACTGAACGAATGAGACCTTTGTTAAAATTACCTTTACCATCTAGTAAAAAAAATCCTTGCAGCGTTGTTTGGGGTTATTTGCATACTAAGCTAAGTGTGGGTTCGCAACTATTTAGAGAAAGTACGGCCTCTTGTGGATTGCTGTAAATTTTCTTTATCTCTTCAGGCTATTCAAGCATTTGAAACTTATGCTTGTGCTGGCTCTTGTTGGTAAGCTGACACTCTAAGGGGATGGAGGAGCCCATGTGTTGGTCAGACTAATGTTGAGTTTTATGTGTGTATTTGCCGGCGGTCCTGTTCATTTCTTATTTGAGTTTCTTGTTTTTCTGAGGAAGCTCCAGAGGAGCGAAACGTCAGTAATAAAGAACACTTGTACCACTTGTGGTTTCTCTTATTCTCCCTCTCCATTTGTTGTTAAAAAGTTGGGCAAAATATTTTCATGGTAACAAGTTTTGTTGAAAGCGACGGCTAATTTCTCATTCGTGATTTTCTTTTTACATCTTTTGATTTGCTTTATATTTGCTTTTATGCCTGGATTGAGCTCATGGATAAGTTCTCCGAAATTTATTAAAAGCCGGTTTTTAAACTTAGAAAGGGAATAAATAAGAAAAGATTCCTTTAGTAAAACACTATTTATCTTACGCGTTTCGATATACTTGTAGCATCTTCAGAGATTAAAATAAAAATACAAGTAAAAGAGAAAACAGTGGTTTATATATCAATGAATTATAAAAAATGTACAAACGAACGGGGAGATCTGCTAGGGAAAACATACTGACGAACTTATGAGCATGCTAGGACAGGATCAGGAGGGTTTAGGCTGAGAAAAGTAGGTCAAATCCTTGGTCACGTTCAAGGCTATGAAAGGTCTTGATAGGGGGAGGGGGGTAGGTCTCCCTCGTGGTTCGGCTCCTAATTTGGCCCCTTGGTAGTATTCCGTTTGAATTTAATTGAATTATAAGCTTGAGTTGTTTTTCTTGTATGTGAATGGTTTCTAGAAAAAGTAGTTGCTGGCGATCTGGTGCATGGTCAATAATTTTGGTGTTTTTCCTAACATTTTTCTGTCGAGAATAGTTCCATGGTTTTGACTTGTATGTTTTGGCGGGAGGGGGGGGGGCGTTGCTTAGGTGGTAGGTCAATATTCTCAATTGTTTAGTTTCCGTCATTTTTAGGTTGCATTTGTACTCATATTAGGTGGGTCCTTTGTTTAGGTTCAGGTATGGGCTTCTGATTATTTTTCATGATTAGGTTGGCGGTGCGTCTAGTTTGCAAAAAAATAGTTAATGTTATTTTCTGTTCTGTATTTGTAGGCTTTATGGATCGGTTAATAATTTCCTTGATTACAAGAGTGACCCTTATTTGGCGACTTTTGAATTTCAATTGGGACGGGCAGTCAGAATGTTCCATGGGCTTAAAAAACACAGTGTGTAAAATATTTTTGAAAAATATTTATTTTTAGAGGTCACTCAATGAGCTTAAAGTTTGACATTTTTCACAATTATGTTACTATAGTTCTTGGTTTATAATTATAGTTCATACATTAAATTTTGGCTGGAATCTTAAGTAGAAGACTAATCAACACAATAGAAATACCAATTTATGCACAAAAACTAAATAAATAAAAGTAAAATAAGGCGCAGCATTAACAAGGTTTCATTAGTGTCATAAACATCAAGCAGAATATGGCAAATGCCCAACTCTGACCTACTACCGCTTCCGCTATGCCGAGGTGTCTAGTTGCTTGGGTGATGCTCTGAGAGACAGACGCACTGAGTTGTTTGCCTCTCTACTACACGCAGTTGTACAGTGCAGCCTAGAAAATAAGAGCCATTTTCTTTCCTTTTTTTAATTTGTTACAGGTACAATGGCGTTTGTAACTAGAGTTATGACAAGTGTCTACCTACTTGATTCAGTCGAGCCTACCATCATTGGGAGCATGCTACTAACAATACTATCTCTACCTCCATCTTAACCAGAAGATGACGACAAAGGAAGCAGCGGCGGAAACGGTCAAACTAGTGAGTACCTTCTGAGATCGCGCAACTATTCCAATGCAGAAAGTGCAGCGAGCAAGAGAGAAAGTTATTCGACTGCATGATATCTGGAAAGTCTAAAGAAGAACAAAAACAGATAAACAACAGAAGAAAGAGAATGATTTCCTTCTGTCCCTTAATCGCCTCTTTGAGATCGCACCTGAAGATGCGATTTCAATGATACAATCGCCGAGGACAGGGAGTTTCTACGAGCCCAGAGGAAGGAGGTGCGCCGGGACACAATATCAACAACACTGGACATGCCTCTTGGACGTCGAGAAGAACAACATCAGAGATATGAAGAGAAGAAAGAACAGCGTATGAAGCGTTCTCAAGCTGAAAAGCGTAAACTGGAAGAAATCACTGAACTTGCATCCAGCTTTAAATCATGTTCCAGCGGTTCCAGTCCCACCCATTCCCCTTTTTTAGTGTCGTGGTGCAGAAAAGGATGCTGATGGCTGTGTTGTAGGAACATCTTTAGTCAACATACCCTCGATAAAGCTCACCAGGAACTCGACGAAAATCATGAATCCACAACTTTCAGCCGCGATGCTGGTGTTAAACCGCGAGACCGGATGAAGTTTCATGCAGAAGCCGCCAAGGAAATTAAAAACTCATTCAGGCCTTTGGTGCCGCTGGTTTTGCATGGGATGGCAAAATGGTGCAGACAGCGGCAGGTGGTGGTTTCAGGTCATGGAATTGCAAAGCTATTGGGAGTCTCAGTCCTTCCCGGTGGCACTGGCCAAGCAATGGCCGATGCCGTGATGACTACTATCGAAGACTGGGAAGTAACGGATCGCATTTCTGTCCTATCCTTTGACACCACAGCTTTGAACACAGGGATTTCGTCAGGGTAATGTACCATTAACCAGCAACGGCTCAACCGAATAGTTCTTCACCTCGCTTGTCGTCACCACATCTTAGAACTGGTGTGTGAGAAGGCATTTGCAGCATGCATCGGCCCTTCTTATGGGCCTGATATTGCTCTCTTCAAGCGAATTCAGACCAAGTGGAAGGACTTGGACAAATCTCTGCCTCAGCTATTCACAGAGAAAGACATACTGCCACACCTCCTTGAACGTTGCGATGACCTCAGGCTTGAGTTCAACCATCTACTGGAAGAACGCACACCACGTGACGACTACAGGGGAGCTACTAGAACTGTCTATATCCTCTTGGGTGGGCAGCCGAAGCATGGGATCAGGATATTGCGTCTTGGTGCCCTCCACCATGCCCGCTAGATGTCAAAGATCATCTACGCCATCAAGATCTACTCGTTCCGAGATTCAGAGCAATTCCACCTCACTGCAAGTGAAAAATCTGGAGTTCAACGACTCGTCACTTTCAGCATCTCGACGTACATTGTGTCTTGGTTCCGCGCGACATCTCCAGCTGCAGCCCCGGCACAAGACCTCCAACTGCTTAAGATGCTGGTGTCTTACCCCGACAAGGCAGGGGCCAAGGCGACAGCTACAGTCTTTGGGTGCCATCTCTGGTACCTGAGTGAGAGCATGGTTGCTCTTGCGTTTTTTAATGATCACCTGGCCATTGGGATGAAGAGGGAGATGTTGAATGCTTTGCAGGAAGAAGAGGGCCCTGACAATCCTCCTCCACGAGCAATGGTCGAGCTAACATCTACTGCACTTGCAGAGAAACCTGTTGCAAGTTTTGTGACGTCTGCCACGCCATTCTTCTTTGAGATCCTTCAGTTGGATGCAAGTTTCCTGGCACTTGACCCAACGGAGTGGCCCAACAATCAGGGATATTCCCTCGCCGCTTCTTGCGTCAAGAACTGCACACTGTGAACGACTTCGCTAGGTCTACGGTGGTAAAACACCTAATATAATAATAACGACTTCGCTGAGCGGGGAATCGCCCTGACGCAGGACTTCAACCTGGCCCTCACAAAGGACGAGGAGTAGAGGCAGTTACTCTTCCAAGTAGTGGAGAAACACCGGAGGAATTACCCTGACATCAGCAAGTCCACAGTGAATTCAAACTAGGCTACAATGAATTGGGGGTGGGCGCCCATGAGATGCCCCCATCCCCTTGAGGGGATAATACTCGAGAAGAGGGGGACCTAGAATCAGTGCTGTGAAATGAAATGTGTTTACAACAATGTTTATTGCATCAAATAAGGTGACTTTTAAATTGTTAGTGTCAAACAGTTTTCTAAATCACCTATGACGGCACAAAGAAAATGTCCATTCTCGTTCAAAAAATAAGAAACTTCAAACTCGTTGAGCTACCCCTAAATATTAATATTTTGAAAAATAACTTTGCATACATTGTTTTTGGAGCAAATGGAACATTTTAATTGCCCGTCCTTGGTAAAATATATATATAAAAAAAGAAAATTACCATCAAATAAGGGTTACCCTATTGATTACCCTTTCATCGGTTCGGTACTCCATGTTCATCGTATTCTTGTAGAAAAGTTTTATGTTATTTTCTATGTTGTTATTTCCGTTATTGTGTCTTTCTTTGAAGTAAAATTGTCTCATTTTCTTCTTGATAGCTGCCTGTACATCGCAGTTGCTAAATCCATTATTGACAAGTACTTGGGTGGCTCTCTTTTCTGTAGTGGGACGGGCCTGAGTATTGGCGCAAGCGATATGGTGGTGATGATGTGGATGTGATCGCTCGCGATCATAGGTCCTGGCTCATTGCTGATGTTGAAGGGGGAGTTTTTGCTCGCTAACAATATGTCCGGTTTAGTTGCCAAACGTGATGATAGGTAGATCGGGAAATATCGCCCCGAACCCTTGGAGTCTGTCTATTTCGAGTAGTAGCTCCAGGTTCCTTCCCCTTTGGTAGGTACGACCGTAACCAGGCGCTCTGTTTCTGGCGTTTAGGTATCGGCCAAGCAATGTTAGTCTCCCGCGCCCGTATAGGGTGTAGAAGTTGGTGATTTGCAGGTAGTTGCGACGGGACGTCTGATAGGCAGCTGCCACGGATAGGTTTCGCACCAGGATTGGGATTTCGACAGTCACACTGGTAGCGTTTTGTATCTTATATTTTTCCGGATCGCGATGGCTGCGCCGTTGTATCGATCCTGTATGTGATTTTTGTTTATGAGAGTGTAATTCGGAATCTTTATCCTGTTTGTTTTAGTGTTCACGCCGTGCTCGGAAATGAACATCAATTCAGGATCCACTGTACGGAATATGTTTCTGTAGTGAATGGATTTCTCTTCCCATGCGTTGACGTTGAGTGTGAATATTTTTAACGTGTTGTTTGTGTTTTCCATGTTTGGGATTTTTAGTGTATGTGTCTTTTATATGGGTGTGTATTTTTCTCTTCTACTTTTTACTGCTTCTCTTTTTTTCCGTTTTTTTATCTTGTTGAATTATGCTTCACTTAGGGGGAGGCAAGAGTCCCTATATAGCATAATATCTGCTGCCATAAGCGCTTCAACTATCAGTGATTCTTGAATCGGTGCGTCATAAGACTATTTCAAAAGGCCAGCTTTGACTCCCTCGACTGTTTCCCCGATGTTTGGATCGTCTGGGAAGGTAGTCTGGTCCGTTTTGTAGAATTGCATTTTAATTTCCTCTCCATCGAACTTGATAGCTCTACGGGGCCTCTTCTCCTTGCTTATGCTCCTTGATCTCATTAGAGCCTTAAGGGGCTAGGCACATTCTTCTTTCTCAGAGGAGGAGGAAGAGCTTGATAGGTTACTCTCAGCTCGTTTTATACTCCCCTCTTCAAAGGGCTTCACACCGCCCAAGGGTCTCACTGAGAACCATAAGTGGCTTGGAAAAGCCGGATAAGGGTAAGGTATATGAAACCCTATTTGGTAAACTAAACGTGGCGGTCCTCAGGCATGACCTCCAGGATCACGCTCGATTTTTTCTTCTTCTGCTGGGAACGGTGTTGCCGGTGCTTCCTCCTCGGGCTGAAATTGTAGTTGCAGGACGTCCCCTGATAGAGGGTTGTCTGGAAACCACATTTCCACTAGACCATTAATTTTTAGCATGTTGCTTAGCTCTTTGGAAAAGCCGCCGCGGATAGTCAGGTTTCTCACGTAGGCGTACAGAATGCACGTGAAGATTTTTGTTGAATTCTCATTACCGACCTTTAGGTATGCCTTCTGTAAGGCACTACGACGTATCCTGCAGGAGCGGATCTTGGCACCCGGGCTTAAGATGTGTTTGCTCTCTTAATTCCCTCAACTTTCTTTTCTTCAGCCTTTCTTTTAACAATTTCTTTTTTCTTGGGGCAGGCCATTGTCATTGCCTCGTGTTTTTGACTACAGTTCGGGCACTTTTCGTCAGTTGCCGGGCATTAGCGCCAGCCGTGACCTTTTCCGCTGCATTTGGAACAGGTCAGTTCTTTTTTCTTGCAATCTTTGGTGGAGTGGTGTTCTAGCTTGAAGCACCCGAAGCAAATTTGCGCCGGGGTGAACTCTTCTCGTTCAATTTGGTTCCCGCTTATTCTAGCGTTGAAGAGCAGTAATCCACTCTCTTTCGTATTTGCCGCCATCCGCGTATCAGCAAAGATTATCTTAAATATGTGCTGGTATTCCGTGTTATCTCGTCTGTTTTTAAACATCAACACTTCTGCTATTTTTGCCCAGTGCTGGTTTCTCTCAATCTCAGCTTTAACGTCTTGTTTTGAATGTCGACCGACCCACGGGGTAAAAATACCCTTCGGGGGAGGGGGGCTGGGCTGAAAGTTAATCTCCGTTAATGCTTTTGCCCCTTCCTCTTTTGTAAGGGTCTCAATATCCTTCTCTTTTTCGCAAATCGCGACATAGCTTAACGGAGAGTCAATTAGCTTGAGGACCACCACGTTTAGTTTACCGAATAGGGTTTCATATACCCAGAGATGGGCAAGATCACCAACTTTGGTAATCTTGAAGATCAAGATCAGATCCCCCCAAAAATGTGATATTGGAGCTCCAGATCGTGATCTTGAAGATCACTTTTCAAGATCACTTTTAAGATCACTTTTATATGAATTGGAAAAAGTTGTTGTCTTGAAAATGAAAACAATTATTTTGTTAATCACTCCTGATACTCCTCTGAGGGCTAAGGCAATAAGAGCATCGCATCCTATCCATGTCAATTGATCTAAAAGACGAGGATTGACGGATTATAACTTATCAGCTAAGAAAAAACTATTAAATGACCCACATGTAGTTATATATATGGTAACACACACACACACACACACACGCATATATATATATATATATATATATATATATATATATATATATATATATATATATATATATATATATATATATATATATATATATATATATATATATATATATAAACAGGATGACCAGGACAGAGCCGTAGATGCCTCGTAACATTTATTTCAAACGTTTCAGGATTATAACTAATCCCATCATCAGTGCTAAAGAAAGAATACAAAATGCAGAGTTAAATGTATACATAAAAAGTTAGCACATGTAATAAAATTGTTAAACATGAATATTGCTAGTGAAAGTGCCCTCGATATTTGCAAACCTGACAAAGGTCGGGGTGTGGTTGTTTTAGATAAAGATTCGTATCTCAGCAAATTCTCTCAGATCCTTTCAGATTCTACTAAATTTAGAAAAATTACTAATACTGTACAGTCTTACACACTTAAAATTGAAGACGAAATTAATAGGTTTCTTAGGAAATTAAAGAATTATAATGCTCTCCCAGAAGATGTGTATAACAGCTTGTTTTGTTCTCGATTTTCACCTGGAGTTTTTTATGGACTTCCTAAGACCCATAAGGTTTTCCTTAGACTACCCTATCTCGCACATTTGACTTCCGAGTTTAACAAACTCCTTCTCTCTACCCTCAACAATCATTTTCCTCAATGCCAATTCATTTGTATAAATTCCAACCCTGTATCGTTGAATTCCCTTTCCTCCATACGGAGCCAATTCCTTTGGGCTTGCGATCCTGTATAGTTTACAATTATACATGTACGACCTGCCACAGTCGTTATGTAGGCCAAACTGGCTTACAACTCAAATGCAGGATCGAAAAGCACTTACGTTTGTCTCAAAGGACTGGTATTTCAATTTCTAAACCTGAAGCCTCTTCCATCAGGCAACACTCTAAGTATCACCATCATCCTCTTAATTCTGATTCATTTACCATATTATCTTCATCCTTAACTTCTCTCGATTTAAAAATCTTAGAGTCACTGTTCATTAATAAAATAAATCCAAACCTAAATAATTAATCCTCCTCAATTAAGCTATTTACTATATAACCAACCAACACTTCAATACATTAACTAGCCAACCGACCAAATCTCGTTAGTAGTTTTTATATCTTTAGTTAGTTGATTTCACAACTCCTACGATAAAGGTTAGTCCCACTGTTAAATTCATTCTGATTTGTTTTTCGGATTTTTTTTGTTGTTTTTTTGTTTAGAATTTAATATAATAGGTTATTTTACTTTTTACTCCAGTTACCTTTAATTTTTAATATTCAAGTCAGTTTATGCTATAACTTCACTTCTTTCTATTATTTTTTAAAATTACACTGGATAGTATTAATTAATTCTATATATTCTTATTTATGTTTTTACTTTAATCTCAATAATTGTCAATTTTATTATTTTAACTTGTCTTTATCCGCTTTTTTAGCCATTATATTATGCATTCTTTTAACTGTTATCGTTAATATTCCTTCCCCTTCTCATTAGACGACAAAGTCGATGAAGATGGTCCTAGTGAAGGTCCAAAATGTCCGGCCAATAAATTATTAATGTAATCACCTGGGTTTTCATATTCCTACTATATATATATATATATATATATATATATATATATATATATATATATGGAGCGGCAGAACCGATTGAGTAGTTTTGAGGAGTCAATGTTCGTGGGGAGGAGGGGGCAGGGAGGTGTCCCCTTGCTGGTTTCTGAGGAATGGCTCGCTCCCCTCTCCCCTTGGGAGTGTACCCCCCAAATATGGCGTACCGTCTCTATATACTCCCCCCCCCTTCTTACTTTTTTATAACTCCTTAAAAGTGCTCAATCGGTTCTGCCGCACCCTGTATATAGTTATGGACCATAACTCATATCAATGAATGGTCAGTGTCAAAATAGGTTCTTTTACCTTAATTTTAGAGATCAGAATTGGACGTCCACATTTCTGGGTTAAGGAGGATACTCGAACAAAATTTTCTATGAGGAAATTCTTAAATAAACCAGGAAGACTTTAAATAAATAAGCATCACAATACACAAAATAAGTATATATACATGAAAACGAAACTAATAGTTGGACTTGAAAAAAAACAAAAAAAACGAATTTAGATACAAATAATAGAATACAACACAGAAAAAATAAACTTAGCCTTTTTCTGTTAACACTCGCCGCGTTGTTTCCAATGCTTTAATTAAATAAATTAAATAAATAAAATTAAATAAAGTTTATAACATAAATTCAGTCGATGCGTTTTACTGCAGTACTCAATTAATGAGAGTATAAATTTATTGTTCAACCGCTGTAAACATTTGCTTTCAACTTAACCAATGGTTCAAAGTTAGTATCTGAGAGACGACTTCGTTTTGGGCTATGAACCATGCCAGCAAACGAAAACAACCGTCCACTGGTGCAGAGGAAGGTAGCGTGGTGTTATACCTCTTGAATATCTTATTTATAGCAGGATACCTATCTAAAGAGTCGAGTGACTTACTGGTGTCCTGCAAATAATTGAGGACTTCTAAGTCTTCTTTGTTGTTAGAAGCGGAGAATGAGCCGTCCATAATTTGGAAGAAATCGTCTTCAGATGATGAGTCTGAGTTCACCAAAGTATTGCCACTGCTGTTAAAATTACAATTTCTGACAGCTATTTGCAGCTTGTCTTTTACTTGAGACTTGATTGCTTCGAGGTCGCTGAAATTAGGCGCTTGCAACAATGAAATCCATCTAAGTTTTAAATATGGATGAGATACTGAGGCCAAAACGGCATCGGTTACCTCGGAGCTCAATGACAAAAAATGACCAAATCTAGCATTGAAGCCAGAGACGACTGCTGCCAGTAATGGTATGCAGTGTCTCAAGCGCAGGTCGCTTGGTTGGATAGGCTCCAATATGGCGAAGGCATCTTGAGTCACTAGAAGCGTCGGAAGAAGACAACCGTAGAAGTATTCTTTTTCTGCCTGTAATTTGTTGAAGGCTGCTGCAATTGATTTTAGAACTGACAAATATTCTGAAATAAATTCCAATTTACTGTCTTTGAGGATGGGTAGATTCAGTTCTTCAAGAGCTACATTCACGTCATTCTTATGTTTATATATTTGGCTTAATGAGTCATACATTGAGTTCCATCGAGTGACGCATGGGTACCTAAATTGGACGCCAGTTATTTCCTGCATTTTTTCTGCTGACTTGGGTTTACCAGCAGCATTCCACAACGCTGAACAATTTCCTAATGCAGAATGCTTTATCTTCTTTAGGCCAGGTGATTTCAGTCCTTTATCTGCATCAGTTGTTGCTACCAAGTTCAATGTGTGGGAGGCACATCGAATATGGGATGATAGTTTCACTGAGTCCTCTCCATGCTCTCCTGAATGTTCAGGAAAGTTGCTGATGATAAGCTCTTCATTTGTATCATCTTCATCAATGTCGTCAGTACGATTTTGAACAAGAACGCCGAACTCTTTAAAGCATTTCACTATGTTCGATGCATTGTCTGTGACTGTAGATACAACTTTTCGATAAGATAAACCATGCTCAGGGTTGATCCTGTCCAATATTCCAGCAATTTTATCAAAACTATGTGTTCCACGAAATCTTCGGCATGCCAGTGCAGCTGATCCTCACGACAAGTCATCATTGATCTGTAATTTAAGATTATAAAATAAATGTTTGCATATTATATTATAAATGAAGACTCACCAAATTAATGATTAAGGAACACATGTCAAATAATTGAAAAGATTATACTATAAATCTATCACCAATGGTCAATTTATCAATTATAAAAATAATATACTAAATAACATATACCCAATGTGCAGTGACTCCCATGAAACTGCGGTGATTGGTTGACCATATGTTACATGTAACACACACATGGTCAACAACTGCCAGTTTTGCTTGTATGTCTTCCTTCATTGTAATGGTTGTTGTTGCGATAGATCTAGCCAATGTGCCTCTCGATGGCACCTGAACAGCCGGATTGAAGTCTGAAAAAAATATTAAAAAATGAAAATCAGCTATGAAGAATATCAAAATATTTAGCTAGGATAGTGATAGTCCAATGTTCATACAAATAAAATGAATAATTATTTTAATCAAAGATTAGCTATGAAAAAATTGCTAAATATTTAGCTAAGCTAGCGAAAGTCAAATGTTCTCATAAATAATAGGAATAAATATATTAATTATTTATTTTGCCCGATTAGCAAATAATTGCTACCATGTAGTTTAAATCGATATCTACTAATGCATTGATTTTAAAACTTTCTTTGTTATGTTTTTTTTATCGCCTGACGTACCTTTTATTTCGATTTAATAAATTTGTTATTATTATTATTATTATTATTATTATTATTATTATTATTATTATTATTATTATTATTATTATCATTATTAATAAAATATTAGCTATGAAAAAAATAGCAAAATATTTGAGTTATACTAACATGAAAAAAGATCCTTAAATTCATGTAGTTCAACTAGGCTTAATGGTAGGAGCCCATTAGCCACAAGCGAGAGAATCTTCTTTTCAAGGACATCCTTGTATATTGGTGGTCATGATTGTTGCTTGGGAATGTGGAACATGCTTAGTGTTAACTGTTTGCCGCTGGCATTTTCTTCTTTAGCTGGGCGCTCGTGAGATTTCTTCTGCGATTCATATTCACCCCAAATATCCGAATGTAATTTCTGCACAATAAAATAAATTATTATATTAAAATATTATTATTATATGACTTGAACATGATGATGAAATGAAAAATAAAGAGATGAAAATGAGTGCCATTTACTTTGGCCCCTCGCCCTCTGCCTGTCCCATTCTACCAGGTGTGCCTGAAGGCTATACCCGTAACCCACTCAACATGGGTAGTGTACGTCATTTTAATGCTGTGAACACAATAAAATAACACTCTACTTCTGACCAGTCTTCCTCGCATTAAATTTGCCCAGCCTAAGTTCCATCTTTAAATCTTTATGGTGTATCTATATGCCTAACCTACTGTAATATTCCAAAGTTTTAAATAAGCACAGGCTAGTTTAGGACCTAATTAGATCTATAGAATTTCTTATTTTATTTAAGGCGTAGGCCTATTCCGATTAAGCTCAGGAATAAAACAATATATACTTAAGGCCTAATTAATTTACAAGAGCAGATTCAAGGGAGATTGTTCTATGTTCATTTACACTCCTAGTGTCAAACTTAGGTTTAGACCCTAATTAAATATTTTTAAATTTTATTATAAAGGGTAGCCTGGTTGGTATTGCTTAATCATAATGAAATGGGTAGGTACCAGTACCATACCAATAAAATTGGTTAAAATTAAATAGGCCTATATATTTCTAGGCTCACTAGGCCTCACATCTGCTAATTATGTTAATGTTGCTAATTACTACTTAGTTACTAAATAGTACTAACCCTGAGGTGCCTCAAAAGATTGCTTGTTGAGTCGAGGCCAGCAGGCAGAATTGTAGTTTTCTTTCTACATTGGATGCAAATAAACTTGATATTGTTTCCAGTTTTTTCGACAATTTGAAAATATTTCCCGTTCAATAGCACATACTGATCCTTATTACCAAATTTTTTCTCTAAATATATTAAATACTGTTCTGGTGACAACCTAGAATATTTGGTTCCCTTGGGAGCCATGTTGAAGTTTTAAGATCACACTCATTATTAAAAAATTCAACCTATAAATAAAATATGGTTTAAATTAATTTATTATGAATACGGACGTGTAGTCTATATTTTATTCCTATATATTTGAAAAAAATAATTAAAAATTAAAATTAGCTATGAAAATTTGACATTTTTCATAACTAATTTTAATTTTTAAATACCAACACACATACATAAAACTTCATATTTAAAAATCTGAAACTAAAAGTGATCTTGAAGTCTAAAGTGATCTCCAAGATCAAGATCACAAGAAATAAAGTGATCTTAGATCAAGATCACTATAATAAAAGTGATCTTCAAGATCAAGATCAGATCACGATCTGATCCTGAAGATCAAGATCGTGCCCATCTCTGCATATACCTTACCCTTATCTGGCTTCTCCAAGCCACTTAGGGTTCTCAGTGGGACCATTGGCCGGTGTGAAGCCACTTGAAGAGGGAAGTGCACTTATGTTTTCACGGTTGTCTTTATTTGCTGTTCGTTATAGGGACTCACAAGTATGTATGTTTCAAAGTTTTTTATTCCTTAATATTTTTTATTATTTGCCTTGGGGAGAAGAGAGCCTTCCCACCCTCGCTTACCCGCCGCCACGATGAAAAAAGGATTTGCCTTTTGGGATGAATGATAACGATAGATGAGGGGGGGGGGGGAATCCTCTCGGGGGATGACTAATGACGGACTTATTGACAACGCCGCCACCCCGATGGCGTTTTAATCGCGACTGCATCCCACCATATCATAGAGACGGTTGCATGTCCCTCTATGGTCCTTGGAGGGTCCCCCGCTGAGATGAGCAACAGAAGTCGCAGTCCGTCCCCTGTCCAGGATGGTTTCTGTCATTGTTATCGGCTGTGGGCTACTCCTCAAACCAGCTTCCTCCAATGCCACCAATTATGCCATAGTAACTGCCCGGCATAGTCAGGACGAAACATGAATGGCAATCCTCTCTCACATCTGGCAGCACAGATAACCTCAAACAAGGTAATGCCCTAGTTGACGCATTTAAGAACAACTCGTGGTTGAATTTCACCAACGAAACGGAAGATCAAGGATCCCTTCCCTTCCTTGATATCCTCATAAGTTCCCATGAATCTAAATTTACGACCTTGAGTGTCCTGAACGCTACAAAAGATAAGTTATTCATGCCTTACTTAACAGGGAAATTTCCCATTCCTCTTCGTCGACGGCTGTCGATCTTCATCAAAGGAGGGTTTCCCGCGTTCTGGTTAACAAAGGCCTCCCACATGAATTCATCGATGCCCCTATAAAGGAAAAGATGAACTTGGCCACTGGAATTGGTTGCTGGTCTACACCGAAGAAAAATACTATTGACCTTTGATTCAAGGCTGTCGTGAATACGGAAAGGCTCCCCAAACGATTTTACATCGATATGTCACCCAAACCAACCCTAATACAGATATAAATCTGATAATATATTACAAGACTAAGAAAACAACTAATTGCATTATGAAAAACAACTGTCTCCATCCGACGAGCGAACTTGAGGAGACTAACGTCGTCTACGAATATTCGTGTAAATTCGGTGACTGCGAACAGCGCAATTCCCTGTACATTGGCGTGATCTCCACAAACCCGTCGAGGCGACTGACGGCTCACCTAAAATATGGAGCAATTCAATAACATGCCCACTCTCAAGGTACTATCTTAGCCCGTGAAATGCTGAATAAGAACATCTCCATCATCCTGAGAGTCCCAAACGGCAGGAGATTACGAATATCCAAAGCTGTCATTATTCAAATGAAGAAACAGGGAATTAATGTGCAAATTCAGCCAAAAACCATACTGCCGACAACTCGATGTCCCCGTATAATATATGGTTATCTATGTGATTTATCTTCTGTTAATAAATCAGCCTAGATAGCGTTTCGAAAACCATAACCATAAATTTGTTTGATCGAAGTTGTCTGCCGTTAGTTTTAGGCCTAAAGGCGACAGCGAAATAAATTTTGGAATAATGACTTGGGCTTTAAGAAAGACAATTACACAAATATAAATATATTCATAAAATCAACGAATGTACAATGAGATAAGTAGGTTAGGTATACAATGTAAGATATTTTAACATATGATTTATAGCAACAGGATGCGAAGAGAATTGAAGTATGTGAAATTAATATGGTGGAATAATATGGTGAAGAAGAGTGAAATAATAATATGGTAATTAATAGTGTGAATAATAGAGTGATATAGTAAATAATATAGAGTGTCAAAACTAGCATGCCCACCATTCAAAAGTGTAGGAAGTAAAGCTTGATAATGTATATATTGCTAACAATACTGTATAGCGTACGACAAGTGCAGGCGAGCAGCTTAAAAGCTTCGTTTGAATGACTCTTTTGAGACTCAGGATGGCGGAGTGGATTCGCCGTTGGCTAACACTGGTCCAGCGACGCGGGAAGCTGTTCGCATCTCACCTACGCTATTATTTTTTATTTGCCCCTTTTCCTATTCCCCTCAAACTACAATGTTATAGCAATGCCTCTGAGCATTCCTATAATAAAAACCTCCTGGGAAACTTAAATATTTATACATAATAATTGATGATATATATATATTTAAGTTTCCCAGGAGGTTTTTATTATAGGAATGCCCAGAGGCATTGCTATAACTGAGTCAATATTTTACTATGTAATTCTGAATATGAAGGACTAATAATATATTTTTGAATTAATGTACCAGTCCTATATCTATAGGATATTCATATAGCTACAATTTATATATAAAATTTTATATGCATACCATATATTCTCATTTCACTGTGAAAATCAATTTCATTCACAATAATCACACATTCCACTACCGCAGGTCAAAATTCTTCAGTTGACGTCATTTCAAGACGGATGCTAGGCCGAAATCTTATAGAAGAAGAGAAAGTGGCAAAAGATCTACTAAAGAATAAACTAGACAGCACCTCTTACTTTATGTCTTACTGCAGATATTTGGTCAACTCGTTACTGTAGTTTTTTGAGGAAGCTGCCTTTGTTTATCACATTGGAGTATTGGCATGCTGTCGCTTCAAAGGAGAACATAAATACATCAAGATTGCTGAACATATGGAGAATATCATCAATGAATACGATATCCCCCTGCAGAAAATCACGAGCACCGTCACTGATAACGGTTCTAATTTTGTTAAAGCGTTTAAGGAATTTGCATTCACTGCTACAAATGTGTCCACAGATTCATAAGATGGAATCCAGGTAGGTGAAGAAGATCAGGGTGAGCACGAGCTGGAGGATAGTTTCTTAATGAGAAGTGCCTTAAATCAGGAAAAAGACCTTTCGTCTGACCCATGCAGTTTCAGCCTACCTAAGAATGTGCGCTGTGCTTCGCACACACTCAGTCTCGTCGCCACTACTGATGCAAAACAGGCACTGAAAATATCTTCTTTTGCAAATACTCGTATCAATCATGCTGCGATTGGGAAATGCTCACCATTATGGAACAAAAGCAGTCGTCCAAAATCAGCAGAGGTTATCAAAACTGTTATCAACTGCTCATTAAAGGTGCCTTGCATTACAAGGTGGAGCTCTCTGTTTGATGCATTGTCATTACTTTTAATACATAAGGATAAATTGCATCAACTCATGACGTCCCTTGAACTTCCAGTGTTCAGAAGTCACGAAATTGAATTTCTTGGGGAGTATGTCTCAGTTTTGGCTCCTATTGCAGTGCCAATTGATCGCCTACAGGAAGCCCAAAACTGTTTTTATGGAGAATTACTCACTACCTTGCTCACTGTGAAGAAAAAAATGAAGAGCCTTGAGTCACGTTCTCTGAAATTTGGCCAACCTCTTCTAAGTGCAGTCACTAAGGGCTTTGGAAAGCGCTACCAATCTTATTTGACCTCGGCAAATGAAACCAGCGTTACAGATGCCATTATTGCATCAACAAGCCATCCATTCTTTAAACTACGTTAGTTAGATGTCAGTATTTCATGGAATACTTCAATCCACCAAGAATCTAAAAAATATTATGATTCAAGTGATTGAGAATTTAGCCGAGGGACCCGAAGCTGAATCATCCAGTGGTGTATCGGACAGTGACGATTATTTTGGATTTACAAAACCTACTCAAACACGATCAACCGCAAATTTAGAATTGTCCAGTTACCTTCAGGATTTAAATAAAACACTTCAAAGTTATTAAATAAAACACCACGCTTCCGTCGTCAGCTCCTATGGAACGGCTCTTCTCTTTAGGAGGATTGACCTTATTTCCAAAACAGAGTTCTTTATCTGACGAAACATTTCAGCAACTGATATTACTTAAATGCAATGCCGATATAAATAAATAACTGAAATTTTATTCTATGGAACTTTCTATTTTGGGGGAGTACCTAAGTCCCATTGTGATCAATCCCTACATTAGTAATTATAATATACAATTTCATTTTAATGGATATTTTTGTTGTGATCTCAATTGTCCTTATCGATTGTCATTATATATCATTTATTTAAAAATGTATCTAAATACATTTAATGTATTTAAAAGCTAAATACATTTTTAAAATGTATTTAGTATCTAAGTACATTTTTCTCATGAATTTAATATTTAAGTACTTTAAATGTATTTCGTGCCCACCTCTGGCAACAATGACCATAGTCATTATCTCTTTGCATTCACCTGGCAATACGAGCTTCGTGGCTGTGGCGCTCTAATGACGTTCGATGTAGGTTTTATTGTTTGCCTCCTTTTGCTGTTTGATCACCTCATGTTTTGTTCGGAGCTTTCTTGCGGACAGGACATCTCATGACCAAGACCCCGTGGTGCCAACCGTGCGGAGTCGCAAAAGCCTTATAAGAGCTATATTCAGCACTCCAAAGATAGTTTCTACGACCGTGTTGTGAGGTGGTTTTGTTCCTCTCTGGATGGTGCGGATAGGAACCCGTATGAGGTCGAGGTTGGGCGGCCCCATGGCCCCCTTCGGATAGCGATGCCCCTATTCCTTCTTGTGTAGATTCTCGTTCTTTGTGAAATAATTCTCTTCTTCGGAAAATGCGATACTGGAGTTGATAACTATCTGGTGAGGGCGGTATTTTTTGCACATCACCTATCAATAATCTGCGTGTCAAGTGTGGCGTTCTGTCGCCCTCTTACCAGACTGGATGTGTACTTACGTTACCTCTTCAGCATGCAGCAGACACAATCTACCACAGTTCACAGGTGCCACTTTGCAGTTGTATCTGCAGCGAACTATGGCAGACTACCGTCTATGTCTAAACCTTTAAGACTCAGAATTGTTAACTACATCTTGTGTCTTGATATTCATGCTGTACTCTCTATTTCGTCTATGTGCACACTTTGCAGGGCCTCCCTTCTCTTAGCATATGCACCGGCGATATATTTCCATAATGGGTACAATGACCCTTCCCTATTTCTTTCTTTATTTATGGTGCATGCCTTCTCTCACGAATCCATATGAGCATTATATACTAATGGTTCCAAGCTGGTCTGCGGTAAGAGTGCAGCTGTAAAATTTTATTTATTGTTTTAGGAGCCCATCTGGCGACTCCCTTCTAGGGAATAAGTCGCCGTAGTCACCACGAAAGCCTAGTACTAGGCTACTTTAGAATAACAACATACAAAACAATAAAACAGAAACAAGTCAACGAGCAAGAAGTAGGCTCCAGCTTAGGGGGAAGGTCTGCCTCCCCTTCCCCCCCAGCGTAGGGACGTGCGACCTCCAAAGAAAACAAAAAAAACCCCATCTAGTTAAATAAAGGGGAAAAGGCCGGCCTCCTCTAAAAAGTCATAGAGGCAATAAGTCAATGTGCACGAATCTGTCCAGAGTACAAGTGATAATAGGTAGCGATTCCGCTCGTCACGGTACCGGGACAGGTAACATGCGCGAAGATCTCCCAGATTGAGACATTCAACAAGAATGTGCCGAACAGTTTGGGGGACAACTCAGGCTTCACAGTAGGGCGCAGGCAAACGCTCCATCAAATGGCGGTGCGTCCCACGAGTGTGTCAAATTCGGAGACGACAGAAAACAACCTGAAGCCTTCGCGGCATTGGAGGGTAGGTCCATGATAACAGTCGCGGCGCAATAGCACGCAACTTTAAATTACCATCAACCGTCTCCCATCTTCTTTGCCAAGCAGCCCGTATTCTTGTCATGTAGTTGGTGTGAGGAAGAGCGAAACGCTGATCAGGTCGCCCAGTCCTCGCGGACTCTTTCGCGCGCTCATTCCCCGCAATTCCTACATGTCCAGGAACCCAGCAGAATATAATCTCGACATTCGCCCGGGATGCTAAAACCGTGGCGTCACGAATACCGCGAACCAGGGGATGCGGAGATTCCAATGCCCCGAAAGCACTCAGGAAGCTTTGTGAGTCGCTATAGATCACAATCCGGTCACCAAACCGGGTACGTCGCGTAATCTCCCGTACCGAGTGATGTATTGCTACCAGCTTGGCCGTGAAGACAGACGCAGTGCCTGGCAGAGCCCCGCTGACTTCAAACAGAGGGGATATGGCGTGGAAATCGATCCTCTCTTGGGACTTGGGGCCTCCGTATACACTGGTACTGTTCCATCGTGACACGAGGTGTGCTCCAAAAAGTTCGAACGCAATACTCTCGGCGCTGTACAAGCTTTGGGAACAGAGGCGTGGCGATAAATAGCCAAATGTGGTACCATCCAGGGTGGCGTCCTGGGCAGAACCAGGGGTGCCACCGGCCCGAGAGCCGTGCCTAGTTCTCGAAGGAGTTTACTAGCCATAAACTCAAAGGGCTTAGGGTATGACTGGCGTCTCTCGGTGGCATAGGCACTGTCGAAATCAGATGCGGATGCAGTGACAGCTGTTTGCGACCGAGGGAGGCACCAGGCTCACGCGTACAAGCAAATAATGCACTGTGGACGGCGTAGAGCGAGTGGCATCTCCCCAGTATCGACAAGTAGGCTCTCAATGGGGAAAGTGCGGAAGGCACCGGTCGTCAGGCGGAGGCCGGTGTGGTGGATCGATTCTGCCTTCCACAATACACACTCAGCTGCGGATGCATAAAACTCACATCCGTAGTCGAGCTTCAAACGAACAAAGGATCGATAAAAAAGTAAGGCAGTAGCCCTATCAGTGCTGAACATCACGGAAAGGAGAATATCCATGACGCGGGTACAACAGACCCTAAGGCTGCGAATATGGGCCTCCCAGGTGAGGCGTCGGTCAAATACAAGACCAAGGAAACGGTGCGATTCAACCACTTCCAGGCGTACCCCATTGAAAAACAAGTCTGGGTCAGGTTGGAGCGGTGGATGGCGGCAGAAGTGCACCACCTTTGTCTTAGCCAAGGAAAACCGAAACCTATGTGCTTTGGCATAGCGAGAGACGCGGTTTAATGCCTGTTGGAGTCGACGCTCCAGAGTTGGCATCTGGGTCGCGCCAAAAGAGATCGAAAGGTCGTCAACGTAGATGGTAGCGAGAACATCTTCGATCAGCACTTAGGTGATTTCGTTGATGCTAAGGCAAAAAGTGTGACACTGAGGACACTTCCCTGCGGGACACCATCTTCCTGCTCCTTTAGGCGGAATCGACGATCTCGTAAAAATTCAGATAGATATTAAGATTGGGAGGCGTCGGAGCAGAGCATCTGTCGTCGAGTAGAACTTGCGGAAGTCGTACTGGGCAGAAGACAGATGGCCTCCGTTGTCCAGAAAAAAAGGTGAATCTAACATATAGCAATTTCTCCATCAGCTTGCACACGCAAGAGTTTACAGAGATTGTGCAGAAACCAGCCGGGTTGCGAGAAGCGAGTACTGTAGTGATTCGCCAGGAATCTGGGAGGTGACACACTACCTAGATCCTGTTGAACAAATCTAACAGAAATACCATGCCTCGCTCACCCAGGTAATGAAGCGTAGCGTATAGGACTTCGTCCGGACCATGGACGGTGTCTGCGCACGAAGCGAGAGCGGAACGCTACCTAATCAGAGTAAATTTATCGTTGAAGGGTTCTCCGCCTTTGAAGGTAAGGCCCAGTTGGCGGCTTTCCGCGACATCAAGAGGGGAAATTGAATGCTGGCTGAGCAGCATCCCGGCTAGAGGAAGCGGAGAAAGCGGTCGCAACGGATTTCGCCACGGACGCGTGGTCCGAAATTCCGTCCCATTCTCCTGGAAAACGGGAGGGGGGTCCTGCGAGAACTTGCACCTAATCCTTTTGACTCGCTTCCACACCTCTGCTAGAAGGGCATTCCCGTTAAGTGAAGACGCGTATGCCAGCCAAGAAGAGCAGCACACGTGCTTCGAAATATACCGGAACCTATCCCGACGGAATTTACCGACAGTGAAATCCTTCGAGCGGTGCTTATAGCGCATGTAGGCATAACGCTTCTGCTTGAGGGCCGTCTCACACTCGACTGACCACCACAGGAGTGGTCGGCGTGCAAAACGATCAGACCTGCTAAGAATTATAGTTAGGCCCGGGGCGATGAGGTTGCCGGAGAACTCAACGGCCTCATCTACCGACCTAGACTCTTCGACTGTGAGAGAGAATTCAATTCAGTCATTTCGTTAAATGCAGACCACCGCGCCCGTGCCAAGCACCACCGGGTCGGGCTCTTGGGCGGCAACATACCAGAAAATGATATTTGAATGGGAAAGGGATCACTACCATGGAGTCATCGACCACCCCCAATCAAAATCAGGCTGTGCATCCGGAAAGCACACAGGTAGATTGAGGCTGGAAAATGAAGAGGTTCTCGGGCAGTGATGCGTAAACTCATCCACATTTAGTACAGCCATCTCATGCTCGTCGATCAGGTCAGCAAGGACTTGATCCGGGGGATTAATCGAGTAGTCTTCCCAGATGGGGTGTCTACCGTTTAGATCTCCAAACAAGATAAAGGGCCTCGGCAACCGTGTCATGACGCGGCGGAAGTCGGCTGACGCTATAATGTACGCGGAAATAACAGTATACCTCCTATCCAGGTGAAGTTGCACAACTACTACCTGAAAGGAGGTATCTAAAGCGAAGAGAAGAACGGAGACATCATGCCGGGTGTAAATAACACATCCTCCCGACCGGCGCCCATCCCGTGGTGGTGGGGTCACAAACCCCTTATACCCCGGGAAGGTGGGCAGGGGGCATGCGCCCAGCATGTTCTCCTGCAATAAGATAGCTAACGAGGAAGGGGAAGAGACGGGCCTCCACAGCTTCTCCCAGTTAGCCATGAGTCCGTCGCAATTCCATTGAAGGAATATGCTCTCCAGGGCTCCCCTTAGGGGGCGCGGCGATTTGCCATCCTAGCCGCCGTGCTGACGGGATCCAGCGCACCGTCCGGCCCCAGCTTAGCCTCCCTTCCTTCAGATAGCCTGTATAGCTCCCCTACTTCGTCGCTTTTCATACAACCTCTACCACAACTTTCTTTGTTCAGCCTCTAATTTCACAGGGTAGATGCTGACCTGCTTCTCAGCTAACCGTACCAAATCAGGGCTGAGGGAGGAGGGGACAACGTTCCCTAACCCCTGAGCTCCGGTTCGGAAGGGTAATTTTTTAACAACCTGCTTCATCCCGACCCATACCTTCCTTACATCCCTTTTCCTTTGCTCTTCACACTCTATCAATTTTACGCCGCGTTCAAGATGGAGCCACCATGCCGATGGACTGCCAGGCCACCAGGCGGGAGAGGTGGTCCCAAATGGCGGCACCTGGCTCTGCCCGCCTGTAAGCACCTCTTGCAGTGCGGGCAACTGTGAGAGGTGATGAGCTATTGCTTCCCGTGAAAAAAATAGAGTCACCATGCCCATGTATGAACAATCAAAAAAACCTCAACCCTCAACTTCCCCTGTTCCAGCGATGGAGCCGCCCTCGGACAGCTCCACGAAAAAAATGAAGGTCCCCCCACCCATGTGCTTGCGCAGGGGACCCTCCATATCTGTTTGACTGGGAAACCAGAGAACCCTGTGGCGAGAACGCACTACTCCTGGAGTTCGCGAACAACGAGTTCCTCACTCAATGGGTGAGAGAGCCAACGAGAGGAAACAATATCCTCGACTTGGTTTTCACCTCTGAGGATGACATCGTTGAGGACCTCTCTGTTGGCGAAGAGCTCGGTGGCAGTGACCACCGACTAATTAGATTTGTAGTCAAAGTTCCGAAGGCAGGGCCTGCAACTAGTAAATCGAAGAAACTCGATTTGAAAAGAGCAGACTTTGCAGGTCTTCGTGCTGGACTGACTGACGCAAGGCTAGAAGTGTGCGATGTTGTTGAAGACTCGTGGAACAGTTTCAAAACCACATTCATGAGTCTTCAATCGCGTTTCATCCCTCTGAAATGTCCATGTCGGTCTTCTGTTCAACCAAAGTGGTTTAATCGAGAAATCGGCCAGCTGCTTAGGAAGAAGAGAACTGTGTACCGACAATCGAAGATCTCGGGTGACTTTGACGAATACCGGAGGTTAGCCAGGAGAGTGAAGTCCAGCATAAGGGCGGCTAAGCGTTCTGAGGAACTCCGAGTGGTGAGACTCTCTAAAGAGAATCCCAAGGAGTTTTTTGGATATGTGAACAGCCGTAAACCAATCAGTCGAACGATTGGCCCTTTGGGAAATGAGGAAGGGGCATTAAAGCACTTAGATGCAGAAAATGCTAACCTCCTCAACGACTACTTCTCTTCAGTGTTTACTGAAGAGTGTGGTCCTATCCCCCAGCCAATGGATTCCTACTCGGGGGAAAAGCTGGAAGATATGGACTTCACCAAAGGGGAAATAAAAAAGAAGATCAGTGACCTAATGACGAATAAGTCACCTGGCCCGGATGGGTTTCTACCTAAAGTGTTAAAAGAAGTGCGCAAACAAGTGTCACGACACCTGAGCGCAATCTTTAACATGTCAATCCGGACCGAATGCGTTCCTAGAGACTGGCGTGAAGCGGAGGTGACTCCTATCTTCAAGAAAGGAGACCCAAGCCAACCGTAAAACTACCGACCCATCAGTCTGACTTCGATAGTCGGTAAACTCATGGAAAGCATGATGGTGGACAGAATGACGTCGTATTTAGAGTCAAACCTGCTACTGAGGAAGGCAACGACCGAAGGCAACGGTCATGCCTGACGAGCCTTGTGAAATTCTTCCACTTTGTGTTCAGTGAGCACGATCGGGACAAGGCGGTGGATATGGTGTACTTAGACTTTCAGAAAGCCTTTGATAAGGTACCACACCGCCACCTTCTCCGGAAAGTGCGAGCGCTGGGTAGAGATGAAAAAGTAGCCGGCTGGATCGAGAACTGGCTAAGTGGCAGACGGCAACGGGTGGTGGTGAATGGACAGGCTTCTGAGTGGGTGCCCGTTACTAGCGGGGTGCCTCAAGGTTCTGTCCTGGGACCACTACTATTCATCATCTACGTCAACGACATGGACGGTGACATGGTTGCCAAGATTTCCAAATTTGCCGACGATGCCAAGCTTGGTATGAACGTTGCAAAGGATGGAAATACTGCCCACCTGCAGGAAGATCTTGGGAAGATTGGGAAGTGGTCGGACACGTGGCAAATGCCTTTTAACGTGGGGAAATGCAAAGTAATGCATATCGGCATAAGGGCACTGCTCTCGAATCGAGTGACACTGAAAAGGACTTGGGTGTTGCTATCACTAGCGACCTCAAGTTCTCGAAACACTGCATCAAGGCAGAGAAAAAAGCCCAAAGGATGTTAGGCTACATAAAGCGCCAGTTAGGATACCGTAACAGGGAGATAGTACTTTGTCTGTACAACTCCCTGGTCGGCCGCACCTCGAGTATGCCGTACAATTTTGGAGTCCTTCGTTTCGAAAGGACATCGCAAGGTTGGAACGCTAGGGCAACCAAACTGATTCCCTCTATCCGACATAAAAGTTATGAGAATAGACTAAGGGAATTAGATCTGTTCTCGCTGGAAACCCGTAGACTGCGTGGTCAGCTCATCGAAGTTTTCCAAATACTTCGAGGGTTCGACAATGTTGACTACCGGAATATTTTCACACTGAGCGAGAACAGAACGCGCAATCATGGCTTCAAACTTGAACTGAAGCGTTACAACCGCAATCTGTGTGGAAATATTTTCACTTACAGTATCTTCGGTAAATGGAACGCATTTCCAGTGGAAGTTGTCAACAGTGAATCTGTTGACCAGTTCAAGTCAAGACTAGACAAAGTCTTGAAAAGTGGCCGTTTAGGGACGCAAAACAATTGAGCAGCCATGTGCCCGCTCGATTGCTAGTCCAAAGGTACCCTCTTTGAATGGACCGTAAGGTCTCCCAGGGTACCTTCTTTCCTTGTAACTTCTCGTAACTCCTCTCCTACACCTACGGGTGTAGGGGAATCCTCCTCACCCCCTTCTCTGGAGGTGCTTTGGGGCACCTCCCTGCTTTCAGCGACAGTCCCTCCTTTTCTTTCTAAGGGAACTGCCAAGAAAGCCAGCAGGCAGCCCATAGCCAACCCCTTCCCATCAAAGCGGCTTGATAGGACAAACCCCTTTAGGGGGTGAAAGGGAAGCCAGGCCCCTTCGGTTGCTTCCCTCAAAAGACCTGGTGGCAAGAATATTAAACCTTGCCAGGGTCAAGACCTATGCCTCCACACACAAGACTGGTGACGCTGCCAAGGGGACCTGTGATGTCCTGGGAGGAGATGGCCAACTGGAGGCCCCTCCTGTGATAGACACGGTCCGTAAGGAAACCCAGCCTCAGACGGTAGGGCCTTCCATGGGGGGAATCCGGGCTCGGCGCCAAGCACCGAACCCGAGTCCGCCCCTATGCAAGGTCTTCCTTAAACTGCTGGGGTCTCCGAGGCAGTACAAGGAGGGAAGGAATTTCCTCCGACCGGTGCCCCTGTGACCACCAGGACCTTCTCCATTTCGGAGAAGGACCTGGCTGAGGCCGGTCCATCTGGCCTAGGGTCTTCTGCCTGCGGAGGTGAGAAGCGGGTTCATTCCCCACCCTCCTCTCCTAAAAAGAAGAAGAAAAAGACTAAAAAGACTTGGGGCTCCTCCATATCTGCGGGGGCTGTGGGGACGGATGGCTCTGCTGCCCCTTCGGTAGGCGACAAAGCCAAGTTCGGAACATCTGGCCCCTCTGTCCCACCAGGTCCGAAGCCCCGACTAAGACCTAAAGTGCACAGGGTGGAGCCTCGGTAACGTCGGGGCTCCTGATTCAGAGGTTACCTGGCATTTTCGAGCCTGCTGGCTTCAAACGCTTCCTCATTATTTGCTCCACTGATGGCACCATTTTGGCCAAGGGCAACATGATCCATCAGAGGAGAGGATTAGCCGAAGGTGCCCTGTTTCTCGGATGGGAGCCTTCTGGCGAATGCGACGAATCCCGCCGAGGCGGCCAAGATAAGTGTTCTTCGGTCACTTCATGGCACCCCGGTGAGTGTAACGCCGCACTCTACCATGAACTTTGTGAAAGGAGTAGTTTATGCGAGGGAACTCGTTGACTAGTCCATTGAGGGCATCACCCTAGAGCTGGCCGACCATGGGGCGGTCAAGGTCGAACGTGTGATGAGAAAACAGGGAGGGGCCTCGAGGCCCACCCCTACACTCTTCGTCACGTTCGACTGTGACAAGCTCCCTGAGTCGGTGCGTGCCGGTTGGTACCGCTACCGCGTGAAGGCATTCGTGCCACTGCCACGGAGGTGCTATTACTGTCACCGCTTCGGCCATACGAATCGCTCATGTTTACGTGCAAAGTCGGGGTCACCCGAAGTCTGTGTAAATTGCTCCAAGGCTGCACACGATAAGTCTAAATCGTGTGTGGCCAAGTGTGTCAATTGCGGAGAGCCACTCCCCGCTTCTTCGAAGCAATGTGGTGTATATCTCCGTGAGAAAGAAATCCTTGCCGTTCAGGACCAGGATCGACTCTCATTTCACGAGGCTAAGGACTTGTTCCTGGCGCGCCCGGCTCTTCCTGGGATGTCATATGCCTTAATAGTTAGAACGGCACCCTCTTCTCCTAGCACATCCAGGCCAACGATCACGGTTGTTTCCGCACCAATTCGGAGCTCTTCTGCGGGCTTTATTCAACCCGGACGCTCCCCTGGTAAAGCTGGCGGCAAAAAGAGTTCATACCCAGCCCCGGCTAAAACCAGGGCTTCCCTCCTCTTCCCCCAGCGTGACCGTTTCCCGTAAGGCGAAACGGCCACGGGCCTCCACCCTGTCGTTAGACTCACATGAGGCAACACCCCTGAAGTTGGTGGCCAGGCTATCTTCTGCGGTGCCTAAAGCTGTCCCCCGAAAGGGGGACAGCAAGAAAGGAGTTTCGGCTCCTTCGCCCACGTCTAGGGGTGGAACGAGTGGCTCGGAGACGGTGGTTCCTCGAAAAGAGGGCCCCCCGCCTCCGAAGCCGCAACGCCCGCCTAAAGTTTCGAGGCATAGGGAGGAAAAGACTCGAAAGCGAGCCCAACCTCCCCCAATAAGTCGTCGAAGGAGACAGTGCCTTCAAAGCTTTGTCCGGACAACAGCGCCCGGGGTTCTGCCTCCGGGAAGCGTACAGCCATTCCCAATAAGGTCTTCTGTTCAAGGAGGGCCCCGCGTTTCCTCCTAGCTAGGCCTGGAGGGCATATTCCTTCAATGGAATTGCCGTGTACTCCGGCCCAACTAGGAGGAGCTGCGGAGGCTCGTCTTGTCCCGTTCCGCGTTAGCTATTTTTCTGCAGGAGACCATGCTAGGCGCCTGCCTACTGCCCGCCCTCCCGGGGTATAAGGGTCTTGCGCCCCCCCCCCCCTTACTGGATGGACGGGCTGGGGGATGCGCGGTTTACACCCGGCATGATGTCTCCGTTCTTCCTTTCTCTTTGGATACCTCATTTCAGGCAGTAGCTGTCCAGCTGCACCTGGATAGGAGGTATGCTATCATTTATGCGTTCATTCCACCGTCAGCTGACTTCGACGCGAGGGACTTCCACCGCGTCGTGGCACGTTTGCCGAGGCCCTTTCACTTGCTTGTAAATCTAAATAGCAGGCATCCTCTCTGGGGAGATTACTCAATAAATCCCAGGGGACAAGTCCTTGCCGATCTGATCGAAGAGCTTGAGATGGGTGTCCTTAACGTGGATGAGTTTACGCATCACTTTCCAGGAACCGCTTCATTTTCTTACCTTGATCTATCTTTGTGCTCTTCAGGTGCACAGCCTGATTTTGATTGCGGGGTGATCGATGACCTCTATGGTAGTGATCACTTTTCCATTCCAATATCATTTTCAGGTTAAGTGATGGCTGAGAGCCCACCTTGGTGGTGCTTGCCACGGGCGCGGTGGCCTGCATTTCAGGAAACGACTGAATTCTCGATTTCAGTCGAGGATTTTAGGTCGGTAAATGAGGCCGTTGAGTTCTTCTCTGGCAACCTCATCGCTGCGTCCTTGACTTCTATTCCTAGAACGTCTAGCCGTTTTGCATGCCGACCACTCCCATGGTGGTCGGCCGAGTGTGAGACGGCCCTCAAACAGAAGCGTTATGCCTACATGCGCAATAAGCGCCGCCCGAACGATTTCACTGTCGCTGAATTCCGTCTGGCTAGGGCTAGGTTTCGGCAAATTTCGAAGCACGCCCGCCGCTCTTCTTGGCGGGCATACGTGTCTTCACTTAACGGGAAGACTCCTTTAGTAGAGGTGTGGAAGCGAGTCAAAAGGATTCGGAGCAAGTTCTCGCAGGACCCCCCTCCCCTTCTCCAGGAGAATGGGACCACAATCTCGGACCCCGCGTCCGTGGCGAAATCCTTCGCGACCGCTTTTTACGCATTCTCTAGTCTGGATGTTCTCCGCCAGCATTCAATCCACGTCGTGATGTCGCGGAAGGCCGCCGGTAGGACTTTACCTCCAGAGGCGGAGAACCCTTCAACGTCAGGTTTACTGTGATTGAGTGGCGCTCCGCTCTTGCTTCGTGCACGGACCACGCCAATGATCCAGTCGATGTCCTGTACGCCATGCTTCGACACCTAGGTGAGCTAGACATGGCATTTCTGTTAGATTTGTTCAACAGGATCTGGGTGGAGTGTCTCCTCACAGAATCCTGGTGAATCGCTACTGTGCTCGCCTTTCGCAAACCGGGGACAGATCACTCTACTCCGGCCGGTTTCCGCCCAATCTCTCTAACCTCTTGTGTGTGCAAGTTGATGGAGAAATTGGTAAATTCTAGATTAGCCTTTTTCCTGGACAGCGGAGGCCATCTGTCTTCTGCACAGTGCGGCTTCAGCATGTTCCACTCCTCGTCGGATGCTCTGTTCCGACTGGAAAATGCCATCGGCGGGCTTTCATTTGTAGACAGCACCACGCAACGGGGGTTTTCGATCTGGAGAAGGCCTATGATACCGCATGACGATACGGTATCATAGAGACTCTCAAAACGATGGGGACGAGGAAAAGCCTCCCAATGTTTATATCTGAATTTTTGCGAGATCGTCGATTCCGCGTACGTGTGGGGAGAGCGCTCTTCGGCCTAAAGGGGCCGGAAGAGGGTGTCCTGCAGGCAAGTTTCCTCAGTGTCACACTCTTTGCCCTGAGCATCAACGGCATCACCTAGGCGCTGCTGGAATATGTTCTCACTACGCTCTACGTGGACGACCTTTCGATCTCTTTTGGCACGGCCCAGATGCCAACTCTGGAGCGTCGACTCCAACAGGCATTGAACCGCGTCTCTCGCTATGACGAAGCGCACAGGTTTCGGTTTTCTTTGGCCAAGACTAAGGTGGTGCACTTCTGTCGCCATCTACGGCTCCACCCCGACACAGATTTGTTTCTTAATGTGCTGAGCCTGGATGTGGTTGAATCGCACCGTTTCCTTGGTCTTGTATTCGACCGACGCCTCACTTGGGAGGCTCATATTCGCAGCCTTAGGGTCTGTTGTACCCGCGCCATGGATATTCTCCGTTCCGTGATGTTCAGCGCTTGGGGCGCTGATAGGGCTACTGCCCTACTTTTTTATTGATCCTTTGTTCGTTCGAAGCTCAACTACGGATGCGAATTTTATGCATCCGCAGCCGAGAGTTTATTGTAGAAGGTGGATTCGATCCACCACACCCGCCTTCGCCTGGCGACTGGTGCCTTCCGCACTTCCCCTATTGAGAGCCTGTTGGTCGATGCTGGGTGTATATCACTCGCTCTGCGCCACGTGCAGTGCATCAGTCGCCAACAGCTGTCACTGCATCTGCAGCTGATCTCGACGGTGCCTGTGCCGGAGAGAGAGACCAGTCATACCCTAATACTTTGGGTTTAGAGCCAGGAAACTCCTTCGAGAGCTAGATATAGCTCTCGGGCCGGTGGCACACCTGGTTCCACCCAGGACGCCACCCTGGAGGGTACCACATTTGGCTATTTGTCGCCACGCCTCTGCTCCCAAAGCTTGTATGGCGCACACCTGGTGTCACGCTGGAAGCGTGCCAGTGCATACGGATAGCTCCAAGTTCCAAGAGGGGGTCTGCTTCCACGCCGTGTTTCCTCTGTTTGAAGTTAGCGGGGCTCTGCCAGACACTGCGTCTGTCTTCACGGCCGAGCTGGTGGCAATACACCACTCGGTACGGGAGATTACGCGACGTGCCCGGTTCGGAGACCGGATTGTGATCTATAGCGACTCACAAAGCGCCCCTGAGTGCTCTCGGGGCATTGGAATCTCCTCTATCCCCTGGTTCGCGATATCCGTGACGCCACGGTTTTGGCGAGCCGCCGGATGTCGAGATTATCTTCTGCTGGGTTCCTGGACATGTAGGAATTGCGGGAAATGAGCGCGCCAAAGAGTCCACGAGGACTCTGCGACTGGACCAGCGTTTCGCTCTTCCTCACACAGACACCATTGCAGGAATCTGGGCAGCTATCTCTTCGGACTACTTGGCAAAGAAGATGCGAGACGGTCGAAGGGAACTTAAAGTTGCGTGCCCTTGCGCCGCGACTGTTCCCATGGACATATCCCCCAATTCCGCGATGGTTTCTGGTTGCTTTCTGTCGTCTTCGAATAGGACACACTCGTGTGACGCATCGCTATTTGATGAAGCGCTCGCCTGCGCCCTATTGTGACGACTGCGTCGTTCCCAGACTGTTCGGCACATTCTTGTCGCATGCCTCATTCTGGGTGATCTTCGCGCACGTTACATGTCCCGGTACCGGGATGGGCGGGGCGCTAACACCTGTCCCTTGTACTTGGGACGAGTTCGTGCACATTGATTTGTGGGCTTGTTGCGGGAGGCCGGGCTTATCTCCTTTATTTAAGTAAGGTCTATATTTTTATCGTTTTCTTTGTAGGTTGCAGCTCCTGCACCGGGGTGAGGGGGACCTCCCTCCGACGCCGGAGATTGCTTCCTAATTGTCAAGTTTTTTCCAATTTTTATCATTGTTATGTTTTCATATTCTTATTTTAAAGTAGCCTAGTTCTAGGCTGTCATGTTTCCGGCGACTTATGCCCAAGTGGGCTGTCTCCAGATGGGTTCTAAAAAAAAAAACCCTCCAGGGCTCTTTCGGAGACGCTGGGGCCCTCTTCGAAGAGAAACCCTCACGGAAATGGCCGTACGTTTTCCGGAGGAAGAACTCCGGGTGTTGTTTGCCGGACAATGCGCTGTCGCCTTCGAGGACTTATTGAGGGAGGTTGGCCTCGCCATGCGAGCCTTTTCCTCCCTCCGTCTCGAAACCCTAGGCGAGCGGGGCGGCTTTGGAGGCGTGGGGGCCCTCTTTTCGAGGATCCATCAGCCTACCAATGGGTGTGGGTGAAGGAGCCCAAGCTCCTTCGCCAGCAGTAGTTTATACTAAGGAGTCTCTGCAGCCGACCCTGCCCAGGTTGCCTCATTCACTGCCATTCACTGCTGAGCTTTCAGATATTCTAGAAATGTCCCTCAGTTCTTTTAGCTCTCCCCACTCTTTGGTGCAAGAGATTCAATCGTGGTTAATTAGACACTGTTCGAGGTATAAGGTTAGCTTTTGTTTGACCCCTGGTCATGTGGATTCTCACGGGAATGAGCTTGCGAGCAGGGATGACCGTACAACTTCCCTAGGTATTTGCGTCCACTCTGCAGCATAGGGACTTCCTCCTAGTCCTTCGGGGTATTTTGGAGAGGTAGTGAGAAAGTTGTGGCAATTTCAAATTGTGTAGTATAAAGAAATCCGTTCGTCCTTGGCCATAGAGATATAAGAAGTCGTAGATCTTCCAAACGGCCACATACTCGTAGTTCCAGGTGGTGATTCTTGTGTTTGCCCGGTGCCCTCAGTTTCCCACTCGTTTCTGGATTATCTCGCCATTGCGCCCCTCCTAATTCTTGTTTCCTAGACCTTTCTTCTGCTCCGCGCTCACTCCGTTTACGCTGAGGATTTCTTCCGTACCTCTTCACCCTTAAAGTTTGTGTGTGGTCAACTTGCTCATTTACAGTTTCATCCTTAGGTATATCACCATCACTCTTATTTTAGTTGCTGCGTGTTTTTAGCCTCTTATTCCTTTTATTGTTATCTAATTTTTTTCCTCCTGCTATTTTATCCTTGCATTGCCGAAATATATCATTAGTTTATTGCCCCAGCCACTTTCTTTTAAATCTTTTACCCTCTTCTGTGCTATCTCTAACTCTGCTTTCGAATACTCTTTTATCCTTTTCATTCTTCATAGTTTTTAGTACTTTATAACTTATTACCCCCTTTTTTTATAATTCGGTAGCAGTGAAAATTCGTCGGATTGGGCACCATGCGCACTTTTACCCCTTTAAATCCTCTTGAGCCGGGTAACCAAAGCGTCCCTCAGCGTGGCAACGTCCATCTTGGAATTAGGCTATAGAACAAAAGTAAGAAGGGAAAGATGAGAGTTGGTGGGGAGGGAATAAGGAAATAAGCATAATTAAGTCATCAGCGACTGGCGGCGCCTGCAGGAAAGCCGCCGGCCAGGGGTGGATGGGATAATGTGCACAAGAAGTACGTCACTTTAGTACATTTGTTTGTAAAGGTGTGTGCTGGGAACTTTATAGTTTAGTCTACCCGAAAGCATTGGAGTGCGCCAATACCCATTCAATGAACAGTGATAATCTGAAAGTTAGGGTCTTTTGCATTTCAATAACTTGGTTACAACGCAATTCATTTTAAATCTGTTGACCCATCTATACAACGTTACTTTGAAACTACCAAGTTAATAAAACTAGTTATATAAGGTGTGTATTTTTATATAATAAAATAAATATATTAACTTCTGAAAAATGAATCAAGCATTTTTTTAAAGAAAATCCAACGACTTTTATAAACATTTGGATTATAATTTGCTAAAATTGTAAAATTGAGAAAGATAGACTTTTAAAGCTATTTCTGATTACAAACTTATACCTAGAATAATTGTTCATACTTGATGTGTGATATGAAAATAAAATTTCTGGTAAAAAATATTGACCCAAGATTCTTTAGTACTAAAAATAAACTAGAAAATGTTTAGTGGGTTCAACCGTACCCTATACACCATAATATTAATTATTCAGCAGATATATTCCTTACACCTACACAACAAAGATTATAAAAGAAAACGATGGGTTCTCCGCGAGAGTTTTTGATATTTTTTTTTTCAAAGAGGTGAAATGTGTGGAACATACATAGCTCGAGCAACCCTCAATGACTACATGCAGCTCGAGCTCTTGAATCTTGGCTGCAACAGAACCAGATGAATGTCTCCCTTTCGAACGCTGGTCACCCTTTTTACGTTTCATACAAACACACATCACCATAACACTTACATTCCCTTAAGCAAAACAATGCACAGTGTTACTGTAAACAGGAGGGGAGGGGGACGGGGGCTATGATTCCGACACAAAAATTAACATACTCATAGCACTCAGAGGCACTACATTCAGGCAATCCTAAGAATTCGAGTTTGATTACGGGCCCGCAATCTTTAATTTGTGTTTGGGGGACCTACTGTTTAACGTGAGCTCCGAACCACGGGTATCTACAGCGTACGGCAGCCGCAGTGAAGGGAACCTTAATCGGAACTATCTGACAACTTACTACAGCCGATGTGGCTTACCTTCGCTGTAATCGAAAGCGGGGTTTCCATTTAAGCCGTAGCCAGTGCATGCCAAGGAACCTATCACCCACACCTACAATTCATTCGAACCACACTCGCCAAACCAAATATAGCTTGGGTGTCTAATCTTGCACCCATATATCTTCGAACAAAAATAAATCAATACTTTCACTACGAGATGCCTCCAAAGCACCCTAATCAATCGCCTATACAAAGAAACGACATTATGCTGTAGGGGCCATAAAACAACACTTCAAAGTCTACCAGACCCAACCTCTGCAAAAACATAGACTCAGAGGTATTCAAGGGCACCCTCACCCCACCCCCCAAACCAAGTCTCTATCACGCCCCAAACAGTACACAACACAACCAATCTCTAGATCCTAAGCGTCAATCCACAACTATCGACCTTGGCAAGGTTCAGACGCGTTTACAACTCCACACTAACACAAAAACTGCGACTTACTCAAAACTAACGTCGACATTCGCTGCTAACAGGAACGAGAGACAGCTTAACACTTTCATAACCTAGATACGAGGATGATGGGTCGTTGGGAGAGTGTAAGTAGTCAAATTTAACAAGTGTAACAAGTAGTCAAATTTAACGTGTAACAATAAAAATATCAGTGGCCAAAGAAATAATAAATATTCACAATGGTAGGTTTATAAGTAGAATTGAAAGTAAAATCTAATTTTAGCCATAAGCTATACGAGATATTTACCGAGATTCAGTAATCAATTTAAAGCTAATACCATTCACCCTTTATAGATCATATATAGAGGTAAAAAATGTATTAAATGAGTATTTCAAATTATGAGCACAAATAGTGGTATAAAGTAAAATATGAGGAAAGTAATGGAAAAATTCCTATTCTTACAAAAACACCTAAAATACCATCCCTAGTTACATTTCAGGATATCAATTCCGCATCACAAAGGAAATGTGAATTTAATTAACATCATTGGGATACTAACCAACAATTATTCATAGCAAGGGAAATACCATTATTGGGATAGTATGTAACCAACAATTCCTCATCACAAAGGGAATATAAACTTCATTACCAGTAATCAGATACTAATCAACAATTCTTCATCACATAGGCGATATAAATTTCATCACCATTATTGGGATACTAACCAAAAACACCTTGAAAATGGAAACAGAACATCGGAGTATTAATGATCAAAATAAAAGGTTCGTAATTCTTTTAGTAATACTGCAATAAAGCAAGATTAATATTGTTAATTCGAAATATAAGTTCTAAAGATTCAAAAGATGCATACTTAATAATAAGTAAATAAATATATATCTTATCAGATCTCAGAGATGAGAAGCATTAAGCAATTTTGGGAAGAGTTGAAGGATCCATCTTCAATCACTGTCGGAGCAACATTCGAAGGAGTCACCGAAGTCGCCAAAACCACCGAATCCTTTCTTCACGCCTTTTGTCAGCATATAACCACCCAGCCCGGCACCAGCGAGGGGGAGACCATACTTCACTGCTTTACTACCTCCCAGGCCGCCCACCCCTTTGCTCTGAAGAGAAAATGCAAGTCAGTCAATGGAGCTGAGGGATACTACCAGTACCCCTTAGGGCTACTGTAAGGAATTCTTGCAGGGAAACCGAGGGAAGGAGGGAGGGTGTCGAAACCGATGACACCCACCCTCTCATGTCCTATTAAACACAACCATCGTTTTGTCCATGCCTGTCATAGCGATGGGAGGTACTGTATGATCTCGTCCAGCGAGGGTTCAATCCCTGAATGTGACCAATTGTGAGCCATAAATGAGTTTATATGGTTAAAAATCAGACCAGGAAGGCTAAAATGTCATTTACATTAAGTGTTTGGGTGGGTTACGTCTCGTTCATGTGGGCCAACTCTGCTTTGTGGGAAAGCAGTTGATGGTTACGAGCAAAATAAGAATTAAAGCTGACTATTTTTTTTCCTAACAGAAACAGGACGATCTGTACCTTCACCTTTAATACCCCAAGAATACACCCATGTTTGTAAATACTTACCAATGCCTTTGCCCCTAAAAAGCTACCCCCAACTGCCATTGCCTTTCCGAGGAGTCCACCATCGCTACTTTTATGACCACTGGGGTAGCCCCCATACTGCGGTTGGTTTCCAGGGTAGGCTCCATAATTTGTTTGACCTCCAGGATACTGAAGTTGACTATTTGGGTATCCCCCTCCGTGACTGGGATATCCTTTCTGCTTCTGAAACCACAAAAAAGGACCATAAGTGCAAACATTCTAATTTAAGAATTATAACTAAAGGTGTTCAAGAATTGAAATGAAAATTCAATATCTATTTTGTATCTACACAATTCATTACTTTTAGTACTAAAACTTTATCAATTAAGACGGGAGATTTTTTTTAGTGCCTGCCTCGCCGTTCTGAGGCTCCTATAACGCACATGCAGGGTTCTTCTCGCACGGCACCTGTTCGTGAGGGCCCCTCAGCTCCTCGTACTATCTCGACCGTGGTCTCTCACCGGTCTGACTGATGGCAGTAATTTTTAAATGGAACTATCAGGGGATTCTTCCCGAATTGGAAAAATTCTCATCTTTATCTGAAATATCATCTGTTATATGCTTGCAGGAAACTAAACTCTTGTAACGTCATTTCCCCAAGTTTCGTTATTTAACTGTTTTTAACTCTACACTCCACGGCGGGGTGGCTAGTTAGTGCTCGCTCGTGGTGAGCACTAACCACTTTTGCACGCCTACAACTCTGCGGACTGCTCTTCAAGCAGTCGCAGCCAATGCTTATCTTACGAATAGAATTTATACTTTTTGTTCAATTTATATTCAGCAAGATGAGCCCCCTTCAAGGGCTCAGTTTTTAGGTCTTTAATCTCAGCTTCCTACCCCATTTCTAGTTCTAGGTGACTTTAATACCAGACACTGTATGGGGTGATAGAGTAAGCAAACGTTAAGGAGTTCTCTTTGAATCTCTCTTATCCACTAATCTTTTTAGCATTTTTAACTGGTGATGTTACGTCCTATCACATTCAAACTGATCCACTCAGTTGTGTCGCTCTATCTATTGGCTCCGCCGACTGTATCAGAGATTTTAAGTAGTTTGTTGTGTCTTGAAACGCAAACTCTTTGCCCATCCCCTTCATATCCTCCCAGATGGAATGTTGTAAGGGCCGATTGGAGATTTTGTAGATATTGATGCAGCTATACATTACTTTTCCGGTTTACTGCTTGATGCTGCAGAGTCCGCAATTCCTCGTACTCGGTCCCACTGGGGCAGAACATCAGTCCCAAGCGAGGTTCCGCCGGAACCCAACCCTTCCTAACTGTATTGACCGAAATTGAACTAGAGCCATTCGCCAGCGAACCTTACGTCGGGCGCGCATCGACTCCTGGAGAGCCTGTGTGGCCTCTTCAGTTCAGGTGTGGAAATTAAAAAAATCAGGGGTTAATATGCTGGTCATTCCACCCTGGTATTGAGATGAATGGTTCTATCATCTGCGATCCCGCCAGCGTCGTCAATAAATTGGCCTCGCTTTTTTTTCGATGTTAGCAGCGTTTAGCGTTACCCGGCGGAGTTTAGACGTATCAAACCCGCCTGGAAGGCGAAGCCCTGAGTTTCTCGGCCGGTGGACAGGAGACCTACATCTTTATGTTCACTACCCCCCCCCCCCCCCCCAGATGAGTTTAGCGCTCTCTCGGTGCGCCCCCACGTCCACGGGAATTCCATTGAAAGAATATGCTATCCAGGCCTAGCTAGGAGATGTGCCCTCTTCTAAACGAAGCTCACAGGAATGGCCGTACGTTTCTCGGAGGCAGAACTCCGGGCGGTGTTAGCCGTACTAGGCGCTGACGGCTACAAGGACTTATCGGGGTCGGTTAGGCTCGCTATGCGAATCTTTTCCCCCATCTGCCTCGAAACCTTTGACAGAGGTCCATCTTTTGGAGGGTCCTACGTCTCTGAGTCGCCCAGAGTTCAAGATTGGGTAAGGGCGTATGAGCCCAACCTCCTTTGGCGCTCTCCTTCTTTCGGGGGGATAGCTTTCCTAGTCCCCGGTGAGGGCCTCATGACCACCTTCGTGGGGTTAGCTCCTTGAGAGTCTAACGAGTCGGTAGAGGCGCACGGCCTTTTTTGCCTGACGGGAAACGGTCACTCGGGGAATGGGTAAGGAAAGCCCCATCTGGGTGAGTAAAGAACGTAGAAGGGTTCTGAATGTATGCGGAAGCGACTCTGCTCGTATGACTGGATGGAGGGGCCAGGAGCAGAGGGTGTGTTTTTTTATTATTGTGGAGTAAAACGTCCCAGTAAGCACTGAATGGCCAGGATTTCTTTCTCCAGGAGATACAAGCCACAGTGCTTCGAGGAAGTAGGGTAGGGTTCTTCGCAATTGACACACGTTGCCATACACGATAAGCACTTATCGGTATGGCCTTGGAGCAACTTACAAAGGCTTTGGGTAAACCTAACTTTGCGCATCTACATGAGCGATTCGCTAGGAGTCTGGGAGGATACCCTTTACCCAGATCCTGTTCAACAAATCTAACAGAAAGGCTATTTGCACACGCAGGAGGTTAGAGAGATTAGGCGGAAACTGGCCAAGGTTGAGTGATCTCTTCCTGGTTTGCGAAAAGCGAACAAAGTAGCGATTCCCCAGGAGTCTGGGAGGATACCCTATACTCAGATCCAGTTGAACAAATCTACCAGAAAGGCTATGCCTCGCTCACTCAGGTGTCGAAGCATGGGGTACGGGACACCGTCCGGGCTAGGGGCGGTGTCTGCGCATGAAATGAGAGTGGAATGCAACTCACTCAATGTAAACCTGTCGTTGAAGGATTCTCCGTCTCTGGAGGTAAATTCCAGCCGGCGGCCTTCCGCGACATCACGACGTGCATTGAATGCTGGCGGAGCAGCATCCCGGCTAGAGAATGCGGAAAAAGCGATCGCTAAGGATTCCGCCACGGACGCGGGGTCCTGCGAGAACTTGCCCCGAATCCTTTTGACTCGCTTCTAAACCTCTACTAGAGGGGTGTTTCCGTTAAGTGAAGACACGTATGTCCGCCAAGAAGAGCGGTTGGCGTGCTTCAAAATATATCGGAACCTAGCCCTAGCCCGACGAAATTCAGCGACAGTGAAATCGTTCGAGCGGCGCTTATAGCGCATGTAGGCATAACGCTTCTGTTTGAGGGCCGTCTCACACTCGGCCGACCACCATGGGAGTGGTCGGCGAGCAAAACGGCCAGACGTCCTAGGAATAGTAGTCAGGCCCACGGCGATGAGGTTGCCGGAGAACTCAACGGCCTCATCTACCGACCTAAACTCCTCGACTGAGTTAGAAAATTCAGTCATTTCCTGAAATGCAGGCCACCACGCCCGCGCCAAGCACCACCCAGGTGGGCTCTCAGGCGGCAGTTGCCCTGAAAATGATATTTGAATGGGAAAGTGATCACTACCATAGAGGTCATCGACCATCCCCCAATCAAAATCAAGCTGTGCATCCGAAGAGCACAAAGATAGATCAAGGCAAGAAAATGAAGCGGTTCTCGGACAGTGATGCGTAAACTCATCTACGTTTAGGACACCTATCTCAAGCTCTTCAATCAGATCGGCAAGGACCTGTCCCCTGGGATTTATTGAGTAATCTCCCCAGAGAGGATGCCTGCCGTTCAGATCTTCAAGCAAGAGAAAGGGCCTCGGCAACCGTGCCACGACGCGGCGGAAGTCCCCCGCGTCGAAGTCAACTGACGGTGGAATGTACGCAGAAATGATAGTATACGTCCTATCCAGGTGCAGCTGCACAGCAACTGCCTGAAAGGAGGAATCTAAAGAGAAAGGAAGAACGGAGACATCATGCCGGGTGTAAACCGCGCATTCCCCAACCCGGCACCCATCTCGTGGTGGTGGGGTCGCAAGACCCTTATACCCCGGGAGGGATGGCAGGGGGAACGCGCCTAGCATGGTCTCCTGCAAAAAGATAGCTAACGGGGAACGGGACGAGACGAGCCTCTGCAGCTCCTCCCAGTTGGCCCGGAGTCCACGGCTGGGTGTGAACCCTTTGTGCCGCCCGCTTTACCAGGAAAGCGCCCGTGTTGAGTAGAACCCGCAGAAGGGCTCCGAATGGGCGCGGAAACAACCTTTCTCGTTGGCCTGGATGGGCATGGAGCATAGGGTGTCTTTCTAACCATTGAGGCATAAGACGTACCAGGCAGAGCCGGTCGCGCCATGACCAAGTCCTTAGCCTCGCGGAATGAGAGTCGATCCTGGTCCTGAACGGCCAGGATTTCTTTCTCAAGGAAATATACAACGAGTAACAACAACGAAAGGAAGTACCCTAGAAGACCTTACGGTCCATTCAAAGAGGGTACCTTTGGACTAGCAATCAAGCGGGCACATGGCTGCTCAATTGTTTTGCGTCCCTAAACGGCCACTTTTCAAGACTTTGTCTAGACCTGACTTGAACTAGTCAACAGATTCACTGTTGACAACTTCCACTGGAAATGCGTTCCACTTACCGCAGATATTGTAGGTGAAAAATTTCCACAAAGATTGCGGTTGTAACGCTTCAGTTCAAGTTTGAAGCCGTGCTTGCGTATTCTGTTCTCACTCAGTGTGAAAATATCCCGGTAGTCAACATTGTAGAAACCTCGAAGTATTTTGAAAACTTCGATGAGCTGACCACGCAGTATACGGGTTTCCAGCGAAAACAGATCTAATTCCTTTAGTCTATCCTCATAACTTTTATTTCGGATAAAGGGAATCAGCTTGGTTGCCTTGGCTTGTACGCGTTCCAACCTTGCGATATCCTTTCGAAAAGAAGGACTCCAAAATTGTACGGCATACTCCAGGTGCGGCCGAACGAGAGAGTTGTACAGACAAAGTACTATCTCCTTGTTACGGTATCCTAACTGGCGCTTTATGTAGCCTAACATCCTTTGGGCTTTCTTCTCTGCCTCGATGCACTGTTTCGAGAATTTGAGGTCGCCAATGATAGTAACACCCAAGTCCTTCTCAGTGACACTCGATTCAAGAGCAGTGCCCTTAAGGATGTAGCGAGATTTGGGGTTTCGGTGGCCGATATGCATTACTTTGCATTTCCCCACGTTGAAAGGCATTTGCCGTGTCCGACCACTCCCCAATCCTTTGAAGGTCCTCTTGGAGGCGAGCAGTGTTCCCCTCCTATGCCACATTGATACCAAGCTTGGTGTCGTCGGCAAATTTGGAGATTTTGGCAACCATGTCTCCATCCATGTCATTGACATAGATAATAAACAGTAGTGGTCCCAGGACGGAACCTTGAGGGACCGCTAGATACGAGCGCCCATTCACCACTACTTGTTGCCGTCTGTCACTTAGCCAGCTCTCTATCCAACCTGCTACCTTGCCGGCTATGCCCTGCACACGCACTTTCCGGAGAATGCGGCGGTGTGGTACCTTGTCAAAAGCCTTTTGGAAGTCAAGGTACGCAACATCCACCGCTTTATCCCGATCATGCTCACTGAACACGAAGTGGAAGAATTCCACAAGGTTCGTCAAGCATGACCGTTGCCTTCGGAAGCCGTGCTGGGAACTCTTAGGTAGCAGGTTCGACTCTAAATAAGACGTTATCTTGTCCACTATCATGCTTTCCATGAGTTTACCGACTATCGAAGTCAAACTGATGGGTCGGTAGTTTGACGGATGGCTTCGAAGAAGCGGGGTGCGGCTCTCCCCAATTGACACACTTGGCCACACACGATTTGGACTTATCGTGTGCGGCCTTGGAGCAATTTACACAGACTTTGGGTGACCTGACTTTGCACGTCTACATGAACGATTCGTATGGCCGAAGTGGTGACAGTAATAGCACCGCCTCAAAAGTGGCACGAATGCCTTCACGTGGTAGCGGTACCAACCGGCACGCACCGACTCAGGGAGCTTGTTACAGTCGAACGTGAGCGCCAAGAAAATGATATTTGAATGGGAGAGTGATCACTACCATGGAGTTCATCGACTAGCCCCACCAAAAATCAGCCTATGCATCCATAGACCACAAAGATAGATCAAGACAGGAAAATGAAGCGGTTCACGGGCAGTGATGCGTAAACTCCCACATTTACGACACCTATCTCCAGCTCATCGATCAGGTCCGCAAGGACCCGACCCTTGGGATTGAGCGAGTAGTTTTCCCAGAGGGTGCATCTCCCGTTCAAGTCCCCGACCAAGAGAAAGCGCCTCGGCAACCGTACTACGACGCAGCAAAAGTCGCCCCGAGTCGAAGTCGACTGACCGTGGAATGTACGAAGAAATAACAATATACCTTCTATCCAGATGCACTTCACAGCTACAGCCTGAAAGGAGGTATTCAAAGCAAAGAGGACAGACAGACAACCCGAGTGTAAATGGCGTATTTTCCTGCCCTGCCACCATCCCGTGGTGGTTGGGTCGCGAAACACATACCACGGGAGGATGGACAGGGGGCAAGCGCCCAGCATGGTCTCCTGCAAATATTTAACTAAAGGAAAATGGGAGGAGACGAACCTCTGCAGCTCCTCCCAGTTGGCTCGGAGTCCGTCGCAATTCCATTGAAGGAATTTGCCCTCCAGGCCTAGCTCGGAGATGCTGGGGCCACCTTAGAAGAGAAGACACTCACGGGAATGGCCCTACGCTTCCCCGAGGCAGAGCTCCGGGCGCTGTCGCCGTCGCCTTCGATGACTTATCGGCGGAGGTTGGGCTCGCCATGCGAGTCATTTCCTCCCTCTGCTACAAAACCTTAGACAGGCGGGGGCAGCTCTAGCCCTCCTTTGAAGGATCCATCGCCTTTGAGTCACGCAGCCTAGCAGTCTGTGTGGGCGTAGGAAGCGAAGTTCCTCTAGTGCTGCCCTCCTGACCAACTTCAGGAGTGTTACCTCCAGTGAGTCTAACGAATCGGTAGAGGCGTGCGGCCGTTTCATCTTAGAGGAAACGGTCACGCTGGGGGAGCCCTGGCTTTAGCCGTGAGTGGGTGTGAACCCTTTGTGCTGCCAGATTTACAGGGGAGGGTAGAACCCGCAGAGGGGGTTCCGAATGGGTGCAGAAAAGACCGTTCTCGTAGGCCTGGAGGGGCCAGGAACAAAGAGTGTCTCTTTTTTTAACATTGAGGCATAAGACGTCCCAGGCAGCGCCGGGCGCGCAAGGACAGTCCCCTGTGAAAGTAAAGGGGGGGACTGCCGCTGGTAAGAAGTAGTTGCTCAAGGGTGACTCCAGACAAGGGAGTGAGTGGGAGTCCCCTCTACCCATAGGCCTAGTAGAGGAGTAAGCACCCTCTCTGGTGAAAGAGGTTTGGAGGGTTCCATGAGAAGGAACGGGTAGGGAGGGACCTCATTTTCTGTTGTGGAGCTGCTCGAGAGTGACTCCAATGACGGTAGAGGGGGGGATTATTTTTAAGAAACTCATCATTGGGCATGATGACCCTATTAGTATCACAGGACGAAAACGCTAATCACCCCACACAATAGCCCGCTCTGCGAGGAGTGAATACGGGGCTGGCAAAGCCAGCTGCCGCCATTCAGGACCACTCCTCCTGCCCAGTGCCCAGGCGGCAGCCCTTCGGTATGGCGGCTCCAGCTATAGCCGAGTGTAAAATTAATAGACCTTGAAAGGATAAAGAAAGGCTATGTCATCAAGGTGTGGGTGGGCGGAAGCAGGTTGTTAAAAACCACCCTGAACCGGAGCTCAGGGGTGAGGGGGCGTTTTCCCCTCTCCCTTAAGCCCAGATCCAGGATGGTTGGTTGAGAGGAAGCTGGCCAGGTCTACACTGTGAAATTAGAAGCCGAAAAGAGAAAGTTGTGCGAGAGGTTGTAGGGTAATAAGACAGGGTGTCAGAAAGAAGGAGAAGAGGCTATGCTGGGGCCGGACGGTGCACTGAGTCTCGCCAGCACGGCGGCCAGGAAAGCAAATCGCTATGCCCCTTATGGGGCAGAAGTTACTCAGTGGCTGGTCGTTCCCCAAAGGTCGCAGCTCCTAACTGGGCAGACGGAGAGGCAGGGCGAATATCCTTACAAGACACTACTAATCCTCGACAGGACAACCAGGATCTGAAAATGTCATGACAGACCCAGATACAGGACCTGAGACTTTTAGTTGGCCTGACACCCAACAAGGAAGTAAAACCCGCCCGCGACAAGCAGTACCGCCTTATGCACCCGAGAACGGCCACGGGGAGGTGCTCAGCCCATTACAAGCAAGAAAGTGGTTATCGGGACAAAACCGATATTCCCATTATTCGCGCCCTAATGCCAAGGTCCACTAAAGGCCTGGTCTCTTGCAACCTGCAGACGTTAAACGCCTTTTTTTTATAGAAGTTCCAAAGCCTATCTTCTAACATGGCATGAGATAGCTGGTTAGGTCTTTAAGGCTAAACAGAGTTAAAGAGAACAAGGAATAATGAGAGGGAGCAAGGAAGAAGAGCACCAACAACTTCATGAAGCCCCCTCAAAGATTTCAATTCAACCTAGTAATAGAGAGTCCCTAATTTGCACTTTGTCCTGGTGAGAACTGATCCTTTTGGTACCAAGTGTGGCTAGAAAAAATGTTGAGGGAATATTCCTAGAGTAAACAAAAAAAATAAAGTGGCGCTGAGAGGGAGTGAGGAAGAAGCACACCAACAACTTTATCAGGCTCCATTAGAATTCATGTCAACCCAGTGACACGGCTACATAGTCGGTGGTCCTCAGCGACACACATCTTACAACAGCACCAAGGTGATACCATTGATGCTCGGGGCAAGGAGTGTGACACTGAGGATACTTACTTCCCTGTATGACATGGGAAGTGGAACTTGTGGAAGCCATATTGTGTGGAAAACAGGTGGTCTCCATCGTCCAGGAAAATGGCTAATCTAATAATTACCAATTTCTCGACCAATTTTCACAAGCAGGATGTTAGAGAAATTGGGCCGAAACCAGCTGGTTAGAGTGATCTCTCCCCAGGTCGTTAAAAGTGAGCACAGTAGCCATTGACAAGGAGTCTGGGAGGATCCCCTCAGCACAGATCATGCTGAAAAAATCTAGCAGAAATGTCATGTCTTGTTCACCCAGGTGTTGAAGCATGGCATACATGACATTGTCTGGACCAGGGACGGTGTCCGCACATGAACAGAGAGCGGAATGCAATTCACTCAATTTAAACCTCTCGTTGAAGGGTGCTCTGCCTCTGGAGGTAAAGTCTAGTCGGGGGTCTTCAGCGACACACAACGTGCATTGAATGCTGGCAGAAGGCGGAGCACCATCTCTGCTAGAAAATGTGGAGAAAGTGGTTGTGAAGTACTTCACCACAGACGCGGGGACTGAGATTATGGCCCAGTTCTCCTGGAGAACGGGACCAGTCCCACGAGAACTTTCCCTGAATCTTTTTCAGTCGCATCCATGCCAGGACGAGCGGAGGGCATGCTTCACCTAGGCCAAGCTCAATAAGTCACTCACGGTGTAATTGTTCAGGGGGCGCTTATAGGGTGTGTAGGGCTATCACTTTTGTCTGATGGCTGCCTCGCCCTCGGCTAACATCAAAGGAAGCAGACCGTGCAAAACAATGAGACATTCTAGTAATAGTAGTAAGGCTCAAGGTCAAAAACTTAATGCTCCATCAACCAACCTAAGCTCCTTGACTGGGATAGAGAAATCAGTTGTTTCCTGAAATGCTGACCACCACACCCACTCCAAGCACAACCAGGGTGTTTTTTCAAGCAGCAGCAGCCCATAAAATTATAGTTGAATGGGAAAGTGGTCCCTATCATCAAGGTCATCGAACACCTCCAACCCAGAGTGGCAAATGGAGATATCAAGGCAAGAAAATGAAGAAGTTCTTGGGCAGTGAAACATAAACGCATCCACATTTAGGACACCTATCTCCAGTTCCTCAATCAGATTGGCAAGAACCTGACTTCTGGAATTGATCGAGTAGTCTCTCCAGAAAGATGGGAGCAGTAGGAGAAAAGGGCGGGAAGAATGCAGGTATGTTACCCCTCCCCAACCAGAGAAAGGAGGGATAATTAACCAGCCTTCCCATCTCCCTGCCTCAACCAGGGATGAATTGACAAAAGCTGGTCAGTGACTAGCCTGCAAAATTAACCCCCAACCACAAAAATAGGTAAAAAGAGTGGCAAAAAAGGAAATGTCTAGAAAGAAAAAAGCCTAGGTAGTCTAAGCTAGTTTGAGACTGCCTGGGCACTGAGACTGGTAGGAGAAACACTGCTCCACTAGGTAAAAGATGTAAAGTGTGAGGAATGGAGTGGTGATGAGAGTAGCTGGCTATTCAAGGAAGTGGCATAATTCAATAGTTGGGTATGAGTAAACCATTGAATTATGCAGAGATTTGCAGGGATGAAACTGAGCATGATTGGAATGTATGGCAACATAAATAAGAAAAGTAAAGTAGAGAAAGAAATGTTTAGGAATGACATGAGTAGCGAATAGAACTGGAAAAAGGTAAAAGTTGAAGGTTACTGGGGATAGAAATGAATAAATAGGTAACAAGGTGAGAGATGGAATCAGAGGCTGAGGGCAGATGCCATTTGAATACATTTGCAGGAAAATCATTCATTCATTGCTATTGAAAGATGAAACCAATTCAACTTCTATGGCGACAGATTTTTCTATAAGCTAATTTTATCCTATTTTGAAGCTTAAAATGTGATCTGCTCATACCAAACACAATGTGCAATACACTTACAACCTAGAGAACAAATTTAGTTGTTGTTTTCAAGGTAACCTATAGTAAAAAAATTCCTATGATATTACTCAATCATAAACAACCCAATGACAAACCATATAAAATGTAGCCACCTCTCCTCAGGCAAGAAGCAGTGTTTGCACAGATTGGATTTCTGATACTTTTCCAAACTTACTCCTAAAACACTGGTAGCACCTAAAGCACCAGTAACAGCTGCTCCAGCAGATTCCACCATTCCCATAAGTCCTTTTCCAGACTTTCCTCCATGCGGACTATAAGAAGGATATGCCTGAAATGAAAGAGGGTTTTATTAGTGGTTCTATTCATCTTCATCCATAATCAGAGGGGACTATGAGAGGAAAAGTTAAAAATTAAAATCACAGTTTCCAATGAAAATTGAAATATATTTCCCAACTTTTTTCTTATATTAAAGCTCAGGAATTTCCAAACCCACTACTTTCTCTTGGGAAAATTAATTTAGAAAGAGAAAAAAATGGTTTGGTTCAAAGGCTACTTTCAAAATCTCCAAATGAAAGTTAGACAGATTCATTCAAAGAAGACTGAGTTTGAACTGTATTGGGAGTCAATTTTCTATAATGTGAATTGTAGTAATTTAAAAAAAAAATAATTTAGGAGCCTATCTGGTGACTGCCCACTTGGGCATAAATCGCCGGAATCACGACAGCCTAGCAAAATTGTAGTAAAAATAACAAGAAACAGCTTAACTTACAGTATTCTGTGGAAGATAATTCTGTGGTGTATGTGGGGAGTAAGGCGCAGGTGGAGCAGTTCCCATAGGTGGATAGGGAGACTGTCCAGGAACTTGAGTTGGGTCTTCAATCCAAAGACACGCTAAGATAATGTCATTTGGTCCTGAAGCAACATTTAGATGTGAGAGTAAAGCAGGGTTCATACGGTGGGAATACTCTGCCCAATGTTGTCCATTGAATGCAACCTTCAAGACATGATATAATCGAATCAGGCAAGATTTTTTTTAGTAAACATTCTTAATACCTGATTTAAAGACTATGTGCATTATAATTTCCCCAAATAAGAAATATAAAAAAATATTCAAGCCAAATATATATTCTTTTTAATGGTAGGGGTTTTACCCCTGGGCACCACTCATTTAAAATACCTTTATTTCTCAGTGGGGACCTACTGTGGATTCTGAACAACAGGTATTTACAGCATATGGTAATTGGCAGGGGGTCAGCCAAAATTGAGACTATCTGGTGACTAAAAAACACCTGATATGGCTTAACTTCACACAAAAAATCAGAAGTGGCATTTCCACTCAGCTAATCCATAACCCATAATAAATAATGAATAAGTTCATTTTAGAATAATTATCTAAAGGTTAAGAAATCCAATACACTTTTTCTGCCACTTTGTTCTACACCTCAAAAGATATATAATTGCTCTAATTATCCCACAAATCAAGTGGAACACATGCTTGTGTACATAAGGACACAGAAGAAGATGAGGTCAAATATTACAAAATAATATAAAGGGTATGAAAAAAGATAATAGAATTAACATAAATGGGAACATGCAAAAAGATACCTCAAATCTACTGGTTATGAAAATCACAAGATTACATTGGATTTAAGGACTTAAGAGTAACTAAGTGTTAAGCAAACCAAAAAGGAAAGACTATGGGCTGCAGCCATGTATGCCCTTTAGATGCAAACTAATGAGGTTTTGGGTACCAGGCAAGAGGAAGCAATTGGCAAAATAATTCTTAGAATTCATTATCATTATTAGGCACTTTTCCACAAACCGAAGTCAGCCTGTATGAACACAACCATGATTTTATTGCCATGCCAAATTTGCCCTTCAGAGCGATGGATCTCTATGTGTTGTTGCATCTCTCCCAGTCAAGGCTCATCCCTGGAAAAAGGCCTCAAGCATACCCCCTCCCATGCAATAATACAATCACTTTTTTAGGCCGTTCCCCAACCCTTGACACACTCAGACAATCACTCTTGTATATTTTCTTCACAATCCAATTTGCAGCCCAAATTATTCAGTAGATATGTTTTTAAAATTAAGACATTTAACAAATATTGTTGGGGGGGGGGGGGCATAATATTTAACAAACTATCCTGGGGTGACCCCAGTATCAACTGTACTTTCTATGTGATGAAATAACTCTACTCCAAACCCCATGTACATCATGCAAATTGCCCCCCCCCCCTTCCCAATTCAATTTTGGGCGCAAAATACTGGATGAGGCATGATTAAAGGATCAGATATAATTCCCCACTGTATCCAATGATACCTTGCAACAAGTTGGCTATTAACTACTTATAACCTAATTTAAGGCAAACTTTTTATATCACCAAAATTTTTCAAATACTACATATGACTATTCCTTTTTTTCCTAAGGCAATGACTCCTGCTAAAGTCTCATTCTGGGATCTGTTATTACTGTTGATAATACAATATAAAATAAGTGCTAATTGAATAGACTCCTGTATTTATAAAGGAGCTTTAATTTGTCCAATATAATACCTGTAATAACTGGTACCCTTGACTACATGCTACTTCAAATTAGAATAGCCATCTGCATATACTTTGTTCTTTATTCCATAAATGCTAACTGTATTGGGTTGCATTTAAACTATATTCTTCCAACGCTAAAGCAATAAAAAAATAGCCACCATGAGAAAATGCAACTGATTCTTATTCACTGTCCTTAATGACATGAAAATGGATTATATGTTCTTAAAACAAGTACTCTTAAATAAATCTTTCCAGTTATGATAGCTGTTTTCTTATTTATTGAAAATACAAATAATGCTTTTTGAAATATAAATATGGTTAAAATTTTTAATCTTTAGTCACCTTCATGTGATAAGGATCACTCAAAATGGTCATTTCAAAGGATTGTCCTCGAACAAATCCTTGCCATTGGTAAGCTTCTTCTTGACCCCAACCTCCAGCTTTAGTAAAAGCATTCATTCCAACTATACCTTCCATAAGACGTGCATAGAGACATAGTCCAATTTCATCACCAGGGTCTCCATAAGGCCCAGACTGGAATTTCAAGACAAAGCTATAAAGAAATCAGAAAAATGGGAAAAAAGAATGGTAATAATTAATAAGAAAAAAAGCTGTGGCCATATGTTGATATTTAGCCAATACTAATGCATGCAACCAAGAATGGCTTCAACCAGTAACTCCTCAACCAAGAATGGCTTCAACCAGTAACTCCTAAGTTTCCTACACAACTATATGGGCCATATTTTTCTATAAATTTAAGAGTAGAAAAAAAAATAAAAAAATACCTTGTAGCATTGACTGTAAATGTTCCAGTAATATGAGCTATTTTTCCTGGGGATAATCCACCAGGTATGTTAAGAAGATAAGGTTGTCCCTGAAAAAATAAGGCAGTCTCAATCAAATATAATTAGATCTTGAATACTATTATTAGAGGTACAGCCCTAAAAAGACTAGGTGAATTTGGGGTAACCTTCCTTTAACTCCTTAAAGTCTATAAAAAAATTATATGTGAAAGGCATAGAATTAAGAGAGTGCAATAGGGGCTGCTACAACTTGGAAATTCCACAAATAACAAAATTATGAAAATGAAACTACACTAAAATCTGAGGAACCAAAGGAGCCTCAGCAGTGTCCCTCAGATGTGCTTCATTGGGACAGTTCTTGCAAGCGCTGAGTCTTCTAACTAGGAAAAATAGAACTTTAAAAAGGGAGAGAGAAAATATGATCACATTTGTAACATAGGAAAACTTGGATATTTGATACACTTATTATTTGTATTATTGACTATATGGCAAAGTACCATTTATTTAAACAATATAGGGTAATATAGAGTAGGACCTCTAATATAGAGTAATATAGGGTAATATAGAGTAGGACCTCTAATATAGAGTAATATAGGGTGATTTAGAGGAACAGCTCAAATATAGAGAACTCTAATATTATTAAATGAAAAATAATAATAATAATCAATAGCATACTAATAATTAATACTAATCATAATAAATAATTATAATATATCATAATAAGTACTAATAACAATATAAAAATCATAAATGCTAATAATATTAATAAAAAAGTAAAGTAGCGCTGCATGGGGAAAGTGCTTCCCTAATTTGCACTTGGGCTGGGAAGATGTGCAGCTCCTCCAGATACCAAGTGTAATAGGATACATAGGGCACCTCCCTGCGGGGCACTGTTACTAGAAGGAGATGCAGAGTGAGTGAGTATGACTGGGTTATACTGAAACCTTTGTGAGTGAAGTATGTTTGTTAAGATAGGGATTGAGGCATGGCGAGGTGAAGTGAAGTGAACTTAGGTGGGAGTGATAAAGTGGTTCGAGTTTTAGTGTGAGGTTGACAGTCTTCATTTCAGAGTAAAAATTGCCATGTATGCGATTTAATGATTTAAATGGTAATCAGATGGTGCAAGATCTATTAAATATGGAGGGTGAGCAAGAACTTCCTTAACATAGTTAACACTGGATAACGCCAGTTTTTTAACTTTTCCAGTTGAAAAAAATATCAAATTGCTCACCTGGGGCTATTTTGAAAGATTGTTTCTTTTATTGATGCATCTATTAAGTGTAAAACCATTATTTCATACCATTTTTTGTGAGGGGACATAAGGCAAATATTTATCAATTTGGGGGTTGGTAAAATGGTAGAGAAAAGTACTGAATTTAAAAGAATCAGAATAAGAAATAGGAAAAACCTAAATTCTATGCTCTAGATAAGTTGCAGTTAAAATATAAAATTTAGCTCAAATATAAGTTATACCCTACTTCTGATACATTATCCTAAATAATGACTTAGTTTAACTACTAAAAAATTACTAGTCTGATAACTTACTGGATTGTTGATTGGATTAGTCATTTGATAAAATATTGACACAAGGTCTTACAATTTTGCTTCAGTCCAGTATCCAAATTTTCTAATTTAATTAAAAGCAGAAAGAGATTCCAAAACTTATATATTTAAGAAAAATCTTTGATCTGTGAGTGAATGAAATGAAAATTATATATAGTAATCCTCTCTCGACTCAGGTCAGGCTACTCTACTATACTCCAACAAAACAAACACAGAATACGCCTTGCCCCAACACCAACAAAAAACCAAAGAAGAAAAAAGACGCATCTGCAAAAGACTAATCAATAGCCTAGATGAGGCAACTCCTCTTGCCACCACCACCAAGTTCAGTCACACCTTGCATCCTTGCCCATAATCGATTCTTAAAAAAACTGCAGGGAGGACACTTCTATCACATGATTGGTGAGTTTATTCCATTCATCTATCACTATTTGTAAAGCAATTTCTACCCATCTCTTTCCTAAACCTAAAATTGTCCAGCTTAAATCCATTGCTACATGTCCTTATACTATTCTTTAAAAATAAGAACCTTACCTATGTCTTCCCTATTACAACCTTTTACCCACTTGAAGACTTCAATCAAGTACCCTCAAACTCTTCTTTCTAACATATGTAGATTTAGCCTCCTAAGCCTTTCTGTATAAAGTAAGCTCCCCAACCCATGAATCAACTTAGTCATCCTTCTTTGCACAGACTAAAGCAAATCCAAATAAAAAATATTGTAATTTTTATGTCTTCAGCAGTATTGTACACTTTTCTATAAAAAGACAGTAAAATAGTCAAACATAGTCTGGCCTAGTAAAGCCATGTTGAAATGTCTTATTCAACTTATGTATCTAAGTGATCCATAATAGATTTCACTATTACAGATGCCATCATTTTCCCACCACCAATGTCAATCATTTTTCTCCCCCCCCTTTTTTTTTTACTTCAGCAGAGACTTGCTTAGTCTCGGCAAACAGTGGCTCAAAGTTGCTTTGCACAAGTGCCTCTTTTTGTGAGGCAGTTAGCAAGCTGCTGGTGTGAGGAGACCCATGAAACTTTGATTACCTCCTCTTTGTGGATCATGACCCGTAGAACAGCAATATCCACTCTCAATCTTCTATCTTCCAGATTTTAGAAGAGTGAATTGCATTGAGCAGGCTCTTATTATCAATGATACAATTTATTTTCATGCGAGTGCCAGTTATTTCTTGCATTATACTTGCAATATAGACTTCAGCCTCTGCACAGCCCAGAAGGGCCATGGTTTCAGCAGAAAGAGCTAACTTCACAACTCAACGCACTTTCTCTGTCTGTCAGTAGAATCTATGAGGAAAATGATGAAGCCCCCTCCCCCCCACACTGAGAACCACCATCTGAGAGATTCACAAATGATGCATCTGAATAGTATTCCAACGTACACGACTCAATGGAATGCAACCAAGGATAATTAATCTTCATATAAGAACATAAGAAAAGAAGGAGACTGCAAAAGACCATTCATGACCTACACTTGGCAGCTCCTGGTCAGATGTAAGATTTGAAATTAGCTTGTTCAGCCTTAGTAAATCTTCAATATTAGCTCTAGCATGAGATATGCTCAAATCACAAGTTTCAAAGGCAATATCAGGCCTTGTATGAGTGGCGATCAAATTAAACTAGACAAGTAAGGAACAATATTCTACTTTTTCAAATTGAGATAATTCGCTTCCCTTCATAGTAGCACTCTGGTAACTAATCTTTATTGATGAAATTGTTGATGCATATTGAAACTGATCAACAGCAATACCCTCATCGATGGTAGTAACATTAAGGCCAATATATTTGAATGATCCCGATGCTGAACCTCGGGTAGAGAACATGTCCTTCAGCTTTTCGACAATGTTTTTCTCAAATTCAGCTGTTCCTGCTCAAAGAAAATCGTCCATATACATGCAAATGATACCAGCAAGATTTGACTCATTATATCAGTAGAACAATGACTGATCAAGGGAACATGTTCACTGATAGTGCAAGTAACTCTCTTAACTCATACATACCAGACCTGCGCTGTATCACACAAACCATACATTAAAAAAATTTTTTTTGCTTATATAGTTTACCATTAAAATATGCAGGGGGGGGGCTCAGGTACACATCACAATCAATTTCATCTCTTTGCAGGTAAGCTGCTTTTACATTTACTGTGTGAACATCCCAATGTTTAGAGACAACTAAAGCCAAGGTCAAATGAACAGCTTCTCTAGAGCAGGTCGGAGAGTCTCTTTTCAAGCTGCAAGTATCCTCCTCGAATCCATGCACTACCACTCTGGCTTTAGTGATATGGTCTTGTTGTTCTTAATTTTTTCAGTAATCACCCATTGCACACTCATTGCTTGTTGTCCCTCATCTTCAACTTATATGTAAATATTGTTGTTAGGCTAGTTTTTCATTTTAATCTCCTTTCCAGGACTAACCTCATCTGAACTAAACATAACAGCCCTTTCAACATCATCAGCAACAGGAGACCACTCACTTAAATCATCTAAATTGATCCAATAAATGCTACCATCATTTTGTAGGTTATAACAGTTCCTGTATTTTCCTGCTCGGCTTAATACTTTCCAGACACTAACTCACCAGTAGCAGAATGCACACCTTGTATTCGTTGACCCATACTAATCTTGTTCAGTCTTTGATATGCGCTAGGTTGAACAGACTTCGTTATTGACTCTCCTAAATCTTGAGGGCCTGCAGCATTACATTCAACTGAATCATCCACGGCAATCACCCTAGGCACATAGTCATCTTCTGAAGGATAACAAAGTGCCACCTCAGTTGAGGGCTGCTTGCCAGGACTGGAATAATTCTTGCCATCACCCATGTGTACATGACTTTTTGCCAAATGACAAGTGTGGACACGAACATATGTACCGCCATGATGAACCAAGACTTGTTTCCCATCACACCCAATAACTATACCAGGCCCGTGCCACTTGACACTATCATTTTTTTTTTATAGTAGACTTCATCACCATTTCTTATGGTTTCAACAGAAGTGCTTCGCATGCTAGACTTTAAAACATATTTCACCTTTTCACTTGATTCACATCGGAGGAACACTTGTCTAGCTGAATGCATTGTATCCAGATTATTCTTAACCATGATGGATGGGGAAACATTTTCTAATGCCAAGGGGCGGCTTTGGAAAACCTCAGGGATAGCAGGGTTAAATCTGAAAACAAGTTGATTTGGAGAGAAGCCAGAAAAAATTGGCAAAGCATTATGTGCTGACAGCCCATGCTAGAGAAACTTCAATATCAGATGAGTATCAGCAATTATCTTGTTAATATCCCCAATAACTGCATTTAGTTGCTCACATATACCATTAATCCAAGGACTTTCCGCAATGGTAGTCATTACTTTCATATTAAATGCTTCACACAACTGTTGCATCTCTGCATTGTTGAATTCACATCCATTGTCTGACAAGTTTTTTAGGAGGATTAAAGGTAAATAAATATCCAACACAAAAAGAGGCCTTAATTATCACATATAACCATTGCAGCACAAAACCTTGTAGCAATATCAACAATGACAAAAAAAATAAACCTTATTATACACTTTCAAATCTATAGAAATGGCTTCATTAAATTTTGTTGTTAGTGGTATACTAATGATAGGATGTGGAATATGTTTCTTAAACTTAACACATACGAGAGGCGGTCAATAAGTTTTGCAATTCGGATATAAGGAAACGAGATATGAGGAAAAGTGTTTTATTATTTTTCAATATAACTACCCTTGACTTTAATGCACTTGCGCCACTTGTCCCTGTGGCTTCGAATTCCTGACAACCAGAAATCTCCTGACTGCTGTTTAATCCACTCCTGGACGGCCAGCTGGACATCTACATCGTCCCCAAACCGGCGTCTATGCAGTGTAGCCTTGAGCTGGCGAAATAAAAAGTAGTCGCTAGGGGTCAGATCTGGACTGTAGGGGAGGTGGTTGAGCTTCTCAAATCCACACTCATGCAGCTTGTGCAACTCTGGCCTTGTGGACTTTGACGATGTTGAAGTTGATCATGGGGCGTGAGGTTTCTAGAGACCCAACGGGCAGAGAACTTGGTCATGGCCAAATTGTTGTGGATGATGTTGATAACACTTCCATGTAATATTCCAAGTTCTCGCTCGATTTCTTCGACCTTCACCCGTCGATTTTTGAGGATCATCCTCTCCACACAGGCCACATTGTCTTCATTGATCACGTCTGATGGGCGTCCTAGACGGGGGTCATCTTCAAGGGACTCACGACCATGGCGGAACTCCCTATTCCAGCGAGCAATGGTTGCATAGGAAGGGGCGGTGTCGGTGTACACTGCAACCATGCATTCATGGATCCCTTTTGCATTCTTGCCTGACTTGGTCAAAAATTTGATCACTGCGCGGTGCTCAACCTTCTCCATTGTTGAAAAATTTGTGACTGATGATCTGCGATCAGCTACTGCTTCTTAAATAGACGAGGCAGGAGCGTGCGGCTGCAGGTCCTGACTTGTCATAACTTGTCCTAACACCCCCACAAACAGCCATCCCCCTTCCTCTGTTTTGCCCTACCGATTTGTAAAACTTATTGACTGCCCCTCGTATATTGCCAGACTCGCTGACCTTATTTATTTCATTTTCAATTTCAGAATTTTGGCAGTTAGATGTCCAAATTGCTTGTGCAATTTAACAGCTACTTTACTTGCATCACCATTAGCAGACAATAAAATGGCAGAATCCCAATCTAGTCACAACGACAATAGGAGAATGAAGTGACCAGAAGTATATTTGCAAGTTTTAGCACTTCTTTCCCAATTTGGATAGTCTTCTTTTCAAAATTCAAAATCATTTTAGCTTTCTTCATTGATTTACAGCTTATTAGAAGAGGAATATTGCAGTCGACTACATCAGTGGTAATATTAGCTGTCATATTTCCAATCCAGGAGGGTAATGTAACACTTTTCAGGGATGACATCGTAGTATGTTTTTGTTTTTTTTCTGCCTTAACTCAGCTGTACCCACTCTAAAGCTGACCTTTTATTTCACGTTTTGGTGGAGGGCAAAGCTGCCTGGAAGCAGTGTCGGACACCCATTTTCCGCTGAAGACTGATATTCTCTTCCCCCCTCCCCCGCAGAAGATTATTATACAAGTTAAAAGGTGTATTATATATATAAAAAAGTGTGGTTCCGGAGATATTTTTGAGTGCACGCAAATAAGTGAAGCTGGATGTAAAACCAGGTGTGTATTATGAGTAGTAAGAATATCGTGTGTGTGGGGATGGGGGGTATATATGTATATAAAGGAGGGGGATACGTAACACTATTAAGGAGCAGGCAGGGGGCAATTTCTTTTCCCCTCTTTACAGCCCCTTGATTGCTCTCATTTCGGAGTGAGGAAGGAGTTGGAAAGTGTGGATTTTTTTTCCCCTCCATTTTGGAAGCCTTATGCCTACTTGAGTATAAGTTGCCGTACACAACACAGCCTACTAAGTGTGGTTCCGGAGATATTTTTGAGTGCACGCAAATAAGTGAAACTGAATGTAAAGCCAGGTGTGTATTACGAGTAGTAGGAATATTGTGTGTGTGTGGGGATGGGGGGTATATATGTATATAAAGGAGGGGGGATACGTAACACTATTAAGGAGCAGGCAGGGGGCAATTTCTTTTCCCCTCTTTACAGCTCCTTGATTGCTCTCATTTCGGAGTGAGGAAGGAGTTGGAAAGTGTGGATTTTTTTTCCCTCCATTTTGGAAGCCTTATGCCTACTTGAGTATAAGTTGCCGTACACAACACAGCCTACTAAGTGTGGTTCCGGAGATATTTTGAGTGCATGCAAATAAGTGAAACTGGATGTAAAGCCAGGTGTGTACTACGAGTAGTAGGAATATCGTGTGTGTGTGGGGATGGGGGGTATATATGTATATAAAGGAGGGGGGATACGTAACACTATTAAGGAGCAGGCAGGGGGCAATTTCTTTTCCCCTCTTTACACCTCCTTGATTGCTCTCATTTCGGAGTGAGGAAGGAGTTGGAAAGTGTGGATTTTTTTCCCCTCCATTTTGAAAGCCTTATGCCTACTTGAGTATAAGTTGCCGTACACAACACAGCCTACTACTAGGCTAAACTTTTTTAAAAATAAAAAAAAATAACAGGTAAATACCAAATAACAACAATGGAAAAGGACAAAGGCTCAAAAAGTAACAAGAAAACAAAGAAAAAAGGCAAGAAGGAAGCGCGCTGTGGCATCAGGGGTAGGCCCGCCTCCTCCTGGCACAGGAACATGTGACCTACAAAAAAACAACAGTCAAATAAAAGGGAGGAGCGCAGCCTCCTCCAAAAGGTCAAATAGTCCACAAGTCTGTGTGCACGAATCCGTCTCAGGTACAAGGGAGAAGCGGTAGCGACCCTGCTAGTCCCGGTACCGAGACAGGTAACGTGCACGCAGATCACCCAGACTGGGACATTCTTCAACAAGAATGTGCTGAACAGTCTGAGGTACAACGCAGTCATCGCAGGTGAGCACTCCATCAAATCGCAGTGCGTCCCACGAGTGTGTCCAATTCGGTGACAACAGAAAGCAACCTGAAGCCATCGCGGAGTTGCGGGGTGGGTAGGTCCATGGAAACAGTCACGGCGCTAAGGCACGTATCTTTAAGTTCACCTTGACCGTCTCCCATCTTCTTTGCCAAGCCCCCCTGAGGGCAGCCCATATTCTGGTCACCCAGTCCTCGTGGACTCTATTGCACCATCATTCCTCACAATTTGTACATATCCAGGAACCCAGCAGAAGATAATCTCAACATCTGGCCGTGGGGTCACGGATATCGTGCACCAGGGGATCCGGAGATTCCAATGGCCCGAGAGCACTCAGGGCATTTTGTGAGTTGCTAATTGCTAATAATCACAATCTGGTCTCAGAACTGGGCACGTCGCCTGATCTCACATACTGAGCGGTGTATTGCAACAAGCTCGGCCATGAAGACAGACGCAGCGCCTGGCAGAGCCCCGCTGACTTCAAATAGAGGGGACACAGCGTGGAAACCAACCCCCTCTTGGGACTTCCGCATACACTGGCGCGGTTCCAGCGTGACACGAAGTGTGCTCCTAAAAGGCCGAACGCAATTATCCCGGCGCTGTAGAAGCTTTGGGAGCAGAGACGGCGAAAAAAAAGGCAAATGTGGTACCCACTAGGGTGGCATCCTGGCCAGAACCAGGCTAGCCACCGGCTTGAGTGTTATAACTAGCTCTCGAAGGAGTTTCCTAGCCCTAAACCCAAGGGGCTTTGGGTATGACTAGCGTCTCTCAGCAGCATAGGCACCGTCGAGATCAGCTGCAGATACAGTGAGAGCTGTTGGCGACAGAGAGGCACCGGGATCGCAAGTACAGGTGAATGATGCACTGTGCACAGCGCAGAATGATTGGCATCTCCCCAGCATCGACAAGTAGGCTCTCAATTGTGGACGTCCAGAAGGCACCGGTCGAGTCCACCTTCACCAATACATGGTCGGCTGTGGATGCATAAAACTCAAATCTGTAGTCAAGCTTCGAATGAACAAAGGATCGATAAAAAAAAGTAAGGCAGTAGCCCTATTAGAGCCACAGGAAAGACCAAGGAAATGGTGCGAGTCCACCACTTCCAGGCGAATCCCAATTAGAAATAAGTCTTGGTCAAGGTGGCAGCAGATATGCACCACCTTAGTCTTGGCCAAGGGGTTCAATGCCTGTTGGAGTCAACGCTCAAGAGTTGGCATCTGGGCCTCGCCAAAAGAGATCGCAAGGTCGTCCACGTTGATGCTCAGGGCAAAGAGTTTGACACTAAAGACACTTCCATGTGGGACACCCTCCTCAGGCTCCATTGGGACGGAGAGGGCTCATCCCACCCATATGCGGAATCGACAATCTCACAAGAATTAAGATATAAAGATTGATAGGCGTCCCCTCGCCTTCTCCAGATCGAAAAACACTGTGGCATAGTGCTATCTATGAAGAAAGACACAGAAGGCATTTTACAGTTGGAGCAGAGCATCCGACGTGGAGTGGAACTTGTGGATGACACACTGTGCAGAAAACAGATGCCCTCCGATGTTCAGAAAAAAGGCTAATCTAAAATTTACCAATCTCTCCATCAACACAGGAGGTTAGAGATTGGTTGGAAACAGGCCGGGGTAGAGAGATCTCTCCCCGGTGTGCGAAAAGAGAGCTGAGTAGCAATTCGCCAGGAATCTGGGAGGATACCCTCTACCCAGATCCTGTTGAACAAATCTAACAGAGAGGCCATGCTTTGCTCACCTAGGTGTTGAAGCATTGAGTACTGGACATCGTCTGGACCAGGGGCGGTGTCCGCGCACGAAACAAGAGCGGAATGCAACGCACTCAGAGTAAACCTGTCAATGAAGGGTTCTCTGCCTCCCAGAGAATGAGAAAGCCACGGATTCTGTCATGGATGCGGGGTCCGAGATTGCGACCCCATTATCCTTGGAGAACGGGAGGGGGTCTTGTAAGAACTTGCACCAAATCATTTTGACTCGCTCCCACACCTCTGCTAGAGGGGGATCTTCCTGTTAAGTGAAGACATGTATGCCCGCCAAGAAGAACGGCGGACGTATTTCGAAATATACCGACAGTGATGTCCGGGCGGCCTGGGGTGGGTAAGACCTGGAAAAGGATTCTGAATGGACGGGAGAACGATTGTGCTCATAGGCCTGGAGGTGCCAGGAGCAGAGGGTGTCTTTCTTAACATTGAGGCACAAGATATCCCAAGCAGCACCAGGACCAAGTCCTTAGCCTCAGGAAATGAGAGACGATCCTGGGCCTGAATAGCCAGGATTTCCTTCTTAAGGAGATACACACCACATTTCTTTGAAGAAGCGGGATGCGGCTCTCCTCAATTGACACACTTGGCCACACACAGTTTGGACTTATCGTGTGTGGCCTTGGAGCAATTTACACAGACTTCGGGTAACCCCAACTTCGCACATCGAGAGGAGCGATTTGTATTGCTGAAGCAGTGGCAGTAGTAATACCAACCAGCATGCACCTACTCACTCAGGGAGCTTGTCACAGTCAAACATGATAAAGAAGCATAAACCACTCCTTTCACGAAGTTCATGGTAGAGTGGGGCATCACACTCACCGGCATGCCATCAAGTGTCCAAAGGGCACTAATCATGGCCACCTTGGAGGGATTTGATGCATTCACCAAAAGGCTCCTATCCGAGAAACGGGTCACCTTTGGCTCTCTACCAATCACACTAGCTAGAGCTCTTCTCTGATGGATCATGTGGCCCTTAGCCACGTGCTGCAATCAATGGAGTGAATAACAAGGAAGCATTTGAAGCCAGCAGGCTAGAAAATGGCAGGTAGCTTCTGAATGAGGGGCCTGACGTAATCAAGGCTTCTCTCTGCGCACTTTTGGTCTTGGTCTTGGACAGAGACTCCTCGCCTGGGGCCAGACATGCCAAACTTCCCCCAAGGCTACTGCGGAGGGAGATGAACCCTTAGTCTTTTTATTCTTGTTCCTATGTCTCTTCTTTTTAGGAGAGGAGGGCAGGGAATGGACCTGTTTCTCCCCTCTGCCAGCAGGAGCACCTATGCCAGATGGAACAGCCTCAGCAAGATCCTTCTCTGAAATGGAGAAGGTCTTAACTGTCACTGGGGCACTAGCCATGGGAGGAGATCCCTCTTCTCCTTCTATTGCCTCAGGAGCCTGAGCCATCTGAGGAGGACCTTGCACAGGGGTAGACTCGGTTCAGTGCTTGGCACTGAGCCCAAGTTCGACCCCATGTAAGGTTACCATGAGGCTGGATCACCTCAGGGACACGGTTCATCTCAGGTGGGGCCTATATGTGGCCATCCCACGCCAGGACATTACAGATCTCATTTGAGGTTTTTTCTTTCTAATGCTGGCTAGCTAGCATCCGTCGAGGAAGAGAGGGGGCCAGGTACACTGACCACCTTCAAACTAGTCGCTCACACATGCAGGAAATTTTTGCTCCCCTAATGAGGTTGGCCCTATCGAGTCACCCCCACTGGGAGGAGTCAATTATAGGCCATCTGCCTGCTTTCTTGGCAGTCCCTTGTCAAAGAAAAGGATGCATGCTGCTGGAAAGAGGGATGTGCCCAGGACGCCTCCAGAGAAGCGGGTGAGGAGTCCTTTCCGGTAGAAGAAATTTGGACGGTGTCCTGAGAGTGCATTGAGGGTGGGGGGACCTCCATTTTTTTTTCAGTGGAGCTGCCCAAAGGCGGCTCCATCGATGGAAAGTATTTTTTTTATAAATTCATCATTGGGCATAGTGACCCTATAATAGCTGAATGGCTGAAAGACAGGAAAAGAAGACTTGTACTGAATAGGGTGAGGTCACAGTGGATGGATATTATCAGTGGCGTATCTCAGGGATCCGTTCTAGGCCCTTTATTATTCATAGTTTATATAAATGATCTTGGGGAGGCTGTAAATAGCAAAGTGTCAATTTTTGCCGATGACACTAAATTGGCTGGCAACTGTAGTCAAAGAAGTTGAGGGAAGCTTTAAAGTGCAGTGACTTAAATAAGTTATTAGCTTGGGCTCAGAAGTGGCAGATGACTTTTAACCTTAAAAATGCAAAGTTATTTACATGAGAAGGAAAAATAGAGAATTTAGCTATTTAGCTATGAAATGGATGGGCAGTGGCCAAATTCAGTTGAAGATGACAAGGACTTAGGCATAGTAGTAGATAGGTCACTGAAGTTTTCAAGCAGCGTATTGAGGCAAAAAATAGAGCAAATAGGGTGCTAGGATACATTAACAGGAATGTTAGCTACAAGAGTAAAGAGGTTATCCTTCAACTCTACAACTCGTATATCAGGCCACATTTACAGTACTGTATACAAGCATGGTCACCACATTTTAGACATGATAACAACCTGCTAGATTCAGTACAAAGAAGGGAAACAAAAATAATACCTTCCCTGAACCACCTTGAATATGATGATAGACTGAGGGTATTAAATATGTTCTCATTTGAAAGATGTGTGAAGGGAGATATAATTGAGCTTTTTAAAATCTGTTCTGGGATGGATAAGTTGGATTTTAGCAAGTTATTTGAGTTGGAAGCTAGTAATAGGACTAGGGGTCACCACTTAAAAATTAAAAAACAGAGGTGCAGGTTTGATGTTAGAAAATATTTTTTCACCAATAGAATGGTAGATTACTGGAATAGTTTGCCACCTGAGACAGTAGACAGTCCAAACTTGAATGTTTTCCAATGCAGATTAGATGATTATATGGGAAGGGAGGGTTAACTGGGGGGGAGGGGTATTCTGGACTCATTCCTGTGGATGCAGTTTTTTATTATTATATATTATGATTGATTTGGATTTTGACAAGTCTTGATGATGATGCTTTTGTTTTTGACACATTCCTGTGGATGGCTCAAATTTTATATTGTAGATGCATGATCTGACACAATCCTATGGATGCATTTTGTGGGTGAGTTTTGACAGATGAGGATGACCTTTGATAGGTCCTGTGGCTTTTGTCTTCCGTGAAATTATGTTATGTATGAGCCTCTTAATTACAGGCCCATATCCCTTACCTCAGTCTGTGCTAAGAGCTTGGAGAAGATAATGACCAAATTCATTTAGGATTATATATCATCTAATAATTTGTTTATCAATGAAATTTGGATTTTGACCTGGCAGATCTACTAAGACCAAATTCTTTTAACATACAATGATATATTCAGATAGGTTGATCAGGGCTCCTCTGTCAACTTAATTTTATTTGATTTTAGCAAAGCTTTTGATGTAGTCTGCCATGATATTCTATTAACTAAATTATTTAATCTAGGTATTAGGGGTAGGATTTTAGATTAGGTCAAGGGTTTTCTACTACACAGAAAAATGAGTGATTGTCAATCATCAGGAAAGTGACCAGCTTAATGTCGGCAGTGGAGTACCTCAGGGCTCTGTTCTGGTCCTGGGGATTATTTATGAACACAAATAAATGTGTTCACCTCAGATTTGGCAAAGTGGTCCCCTGAATGCAATTTCGTCTGTCTGTGAGTCGGCTACTGATATGGGTGTTTTGGTCGATACCTCCCTTAAATTCCACTCCCACATTAGTAATCTTGTTCACAAGGTCAGCCCCTAGCAAATAACATCCTTAGAGCTACCGTTATTAGGGACAGGTCTTTGATGCCACCTCTGTTTATCTCACATATTTGCCCCTACTTGAATATTGCTCCTTTTGAGTCAGTGCAGAAACGTTGGACCAGATTAATTCTAGGGTTAGACAGCCCCAGCTGGCTATTCCTCAAGACTGGGGGCTTTAAACCTTTTCTCCAATAAGGGGAGACTGCCGAGACACAACTTAATCAAAATTTGGCAAATCTGCTATTCACCCTATGGACCTGTTTTCTCATTCTACACACCATGGCACTAGAGGACACCATCTTAAGATTGCTCGGTAATTGTGTAGACTATGGCTGGATGCTATATCTAGCTATTCTTAGTGTTTTTCTGCTATCCCACTGAACAATCATAGATCTGTATTCAGCCTTGTCATTGATGTTTTCCCTACATTTTGATTTCTCTTTTTTAATTTTTTAAAGTTTATTTTACAATCTTTTTATTGTTCCAAAATGAAACATTCAGTGGTAAAGTTGAAGAGAGGCTTGTTTTTTTTTATGTTTTGTTCCCTTTTCATAATGTTTTATCCACTTTCAAAATATGTTTCACTGAACTAGCACAAAGGGGGGATGAGCCCTCCACTCGTTAATTTTTACCAAAGAAAGTAACTACAAAACCAAGTTTTGGTCCAAATTCAGTGATGTCATCCATCAATGGACATTGGATTTTTTTTATACTCTCTATTTTCCTATTTTAACATTTGTGTTATTTGTTTTTATTTCCTGCTCTTTATTTTATGAAATTTTCTACTTGTTTAGAATAAATACTTTGATGATATGTTGGAACTAGTTTTTTGTCACCATACAAACATACTACGAATTCAAAAAATTTTCTTATTTTCCTTCTTTTTTTTTTTACATATTATCTTAATTTCATCTATTTTTATTTTCCAATTTCTGAATTTGTTATTTAGTTTACCTATTATTTAAAAATAATAGTTCAATTTTTTTGTTTTAATTGTTTTTTGGTAGAAATATTAAAAATGCAACCAATCGTGAGGAAGTTCAAGCAGTTTTAATTATGGAAGCATTGTGCTAAGTCTGTCCACAACATTGATTAGCCCTTGGGTCATTAATTAGTAACTGCGAGAAACTTCTTAAAATTTTAGCCGAGTATAAATTAATCTTGTTATCAATCCCCTGTGAACATTTAAACATAATGTGTCTCTACCTTCAAATGCTCAAAAATTAAACATGACAAGGCCACCAGTCAAAACGTAAGACTTTTTTTTAGCAGTCGGCTCTTCAGGGAATATTTTTTTCAGTTGCGCTTCCCTATAGAAATGATCCTTCAGATCATCTATTGGTTTGTGGGAAACCAAAATACTTTAGAAGAATCTCACATTAAGTTGAGAATGTAAGTAGCATTCTATTTTTTGTATGTGTATGCGCTTTGAGCTTTTCCCAATTCTGTATTTCAAACAAAATAGCGCCAAGGGATTTCAAATGTGACATTAACAACATATTATTACATGCCTTGAATGAAACATAAACAAACACAGGCTTCCAGATTGCTCTACCTAGATGTCGCCTTGACCAAACCCAAAGATTTTTCAGCATTCGATGTGTGCATATTTGGAACTTCCTACCCACTCCTCTAGTAATGTCCCAAAATATAAATGCCTTTAAATCCTCTCTTGCCCTCCACCTAGCTGATCAACTGTATGATTATCATTAACCTCCACTCTGCCGGTCTCTCTCTTCAATTATCTCTTTACTGAATCTCATTCTTAGTAGCTGCTTATGATGCACTTTCCAACCTTTAGATCCTTCTTTTATACAATACTCTTCTTTATTATGGGTTGGCGCATCAGCAGTGTGTGGCTTCCCAGTACTATTGGTCAGGATCTGGGAGTCCCACCAGGTTTCTTACCTGGTAAGACCCACCAACCGGAGTCCAGCCAGGACCAGATGAGGGAAGGAGAGGCCCAAGACTCACACACATACTCCATCAGATGGTACAGGAATATAACTACAAAATTACAATGTGACTGGTTTTATGTATCTATCAAGAAGAACATTTTTCTAATTATCAAAAAGAGTCCAAAACAAAAAATCACTCATTCAAAAGGAGAATAATTCCTCACCAAGGAAGCGCTGAAGACTGTACTTATAAACAGGAAGACTGTGTGAATCCACAACTTTATGAGGCAGAGAATTCCATCTATTAACCACCCTGCAAGAAAAATAACAACCTGCCTTTTATAGAGTATAGATTTAATCTAACCAGCCTATCAACATACATGTCAGCAAGTCCATCTACGTTGAACAGATTCTAACAAGTTTGTAACACCAAGAAAACCAAGATTCCAAACTGGAGAAGCAAAGTCTAAAAGAGGACGAACATCAGTATATATAAGGAAGACATAAAATTAGCTGATCGACAAACTGTGGATTTCAGTAAGTTGGTGACCACACCACCAGCTTTAGCCACTGTAGTTATGATATGTTAGTGAAACCTAAACCCAGTGTCAACAGTGACAACTAGGTCCTTGTGTGAGGAGCAATGACTAATGGAGGTACCATTAAGATGATAAAGTTGAACCTGATTCTCTACATTTGTGTGAATTTGTCTGTTGCAGTGGAGATGGGCACATTTCTCAGTGGAGAATCTCACTCTCCAAGAAGAAGCAGTAAGAGATAATAAATCAATACTACTCTGCAAGCAAAATGATGAGTGGGTGATGCCATGTGACATAGCAGAGATTTGCAAATGGAGCTTGAGATCATCAGTGAACATCTTGTACTCGCACTGGATCTGGGAACAAACATAGTTAATGAAAATTAGGAACAGCAAAGTGCCGAGAACTGATCCCTAAGGGACACCACTCAGAACAGATTTTAAATTACTGACAGACGGTTGATTGAGACCCTCATGGCAAGATCCTGTAGAAAGCTATTGATCCATGGCAAAAGATTGACTGATATCCCAATGGCAACCAGTTTGTCAATGAGAACCTGATGATAGACTCAATCGAAGGCCTTAACAAAATCAAATAGTATTAAATCAACCACATGCCCCTGGTCATACCAATAAGTTACATACTCATAGGTCAATAAAAGCTGGTCAGTAACTGAACAATTAGGTTGAAAACCAAATCGAGACTCATCAAACACCAAATGGTTGTCAATAAAACTGAATAACGTTTTATAGATGATACGCTTCATTCTTTTGCAAGGAACCTGGTTTAGGCTAATGGGTCTATAGTTTAAGGGGTTTCCTCGAGATCCTTTTTAATAAATAGGTGACACATGAGATATCTTCCAAGACTGAGGGACGGCCCCAAAGTCCATAGACATATTAAAAAGAACAGACAAGGGATATGCAAGCTCTGAAGCACATTCTCTCAGCAAAGGAGGATGAAGATTATCAGGACCCATGACACTGTCAACATCTACAGTAGGGTGTCCCAAGATCATAGAGGAAAAAATGAAATGTTTTTTTTCACTTGCTCGTGTTTTGCTTCTGTTCACACATGCATAAGAAGTTCCTGTGAAATTAGATGAAATTCGGAGAATATTTAGCGGTCATGACAAACTGAACAATTTTCTAATATCCTTCAAAAACAAAAACAAAAACTGAAAAGATCCCACATTTTTAGAAAAAAAACTTATAAGGAAACCAAAACAGACAGTTTTTGTTGTTTCCATTCAGAAAGCCTTCTTTTTAAAGTCCTTTTGCCACCCCACAAGTTTCCAATGGTGGTGGACTAACTGGAGGAGATACTTCTCCTGTACGGCCGACTTTGTGGACCCCAGTTAGCGTTGGACTAAGGCTGATGCCCCGCTCCGCAGCATCATTGACCACTCGGAGGCCAAGTGCCCATTTCCAAGCATCCTCCACCCACAATGCCGGGTCCTTTGCCAGGAAGCCCTCATCTGTGTCGTGTTTCTGAAAGAAGGACCATGTCTTTGAAGTGACGAAGGATGAGAGGGAGGTAGACATCATTTTTTTTCCCTCTCAGGTATCTCCTGGTTCCGCAGTTCCACGATCATCTTGGCGGCTTGCTCTCTCCCTGCAATTCATGCACGATGGACCGTGCTCTTCAAGACTGCCATACTCCAAATGTCGATTCCAAGAACTTGAGCGGTAGCTGCGAATGTTGATGTTGCTTGCTGTACCGACAACTTCTCTCAATCTCAAGTTGAAATGAGGTCAAGATTCTTCACGGAGATCAGAGGTGACTGTTTGAGATGTTTCCTTGGCCTCAGGATCCACGAGCCGGTGATGATGTCGTTGAAACAGGACTGCTGCTACTGTTTTGGCTCGAGATTTCTGCCCTTTCAGTCAGTCTAGCAATGTCGCTGTCTTCACGTTCCTGGAGCTGCTTGAGACGATTTTCACGCTAGACCTGCTTCTCCACCTTCTTCGCTGTCAGAAAGTCAATTCCAGCCATGGATGATTCCGTAAGAACTCCTTGTCCTCGTCCTTCACGTATGCCCATTGGAGAGAGAAGTGTGCAAGGTCGATGATTTCTTGGAGGTCTCCCTTGAAAATCTCCTCATCCATACAATGTTTCGGCCTGTCTTTGTTCTTGTTCTTCTTGAGGTCATTGTATGCCTTTACCAGCTTTGACAACTTTGTGCTGGTATGCATTACTGTAGTTGTCAGAATCCTAGCGCGCAAATTTAAACCCTGTTGTTGAGTCTGTTTTGTTCTGGCTAGTTAATTTAAATAGTCTATCTAATAAAGTTCCTTTTGTACATAATTTTTGGATCACTAATAATATTGATTTAGTTGGCATTACTGAAACTTCGCTCTTGCACTCCATTAATTCCTCCGTAGTTGATAACCCAGGTTTTCAGTTTTATAGAAATGACTCGCCCTCTAATTCGGCAAAACGTGGTGTTGGACTTTACATTAATAAATCATTTAAAATCTCCTGAATTTATAATACTCATCCAAATACACTTGGTGTTCTGCTTCATGATTTAAATCCATGTTAGAGTAGTGTACAGGCCACCTAGTTATTCTCTCCTAGATAATGTAGAGTTGTTGTCCTTCTTGGATTCTTTTTGCACTGGAACGGATGTGATTTTGATGGGTGATTTTAACCTACCAGATATAGACTGGTCTGGTTTGGTGCCTCTGGCTCATTCTTCCATCTCTCATTCATTTTTTGATACGTTTAATTCTTTGGGACTTACTCAGTGGGTTATGTTCCCCACATTTATCCGATCTAATAATGTGCTAGATTTGGCTTTTACATCCTACCATGATAAAGTATCTGAACTTTGTTATTCTTCCCTGAAGCACCTTGAATATGAAGATAGACTGAGGGTATTGAATATGTTCTCATTTGAAAGAAGATGTGTGAGGGGAGATATGATTGAACTTTTTAAAATCTGTTTTAAGATGGATAAGTTGGATTTTAGCAAGTTATTTGAGTTGGAAGGTAGTAATAGGACTAGGGGTCACCACTTAAAAATTAAAAAACAGAGGCGCAGGTTGGAGGTTAGAAAATATTTTTTCACCAATAGAGTGGTAGATTACTAGAATAGTTTGCAATCTGAGATGGTAGACAGTCCAAACTTGAATGTATTCAAATGCAGATTAGATGATTTTATGGGGAGGGAGGGTTAACTTTGGGAAGTATTCCGAACTCATTCCTGTGGATCCAGTTTTTTTTATTATTGTATATTACAATTGATTTGGATTTTGACGAGTCTTGATGATGATGCTTTTTGTTTTTGACACATTCCTGTGTATGGTTTGAATTGTATATTGTAAATGCATGATCTGACACAATCCTATAGATTGTTTAAATTGTATATTGTAGATGCATGATCTGACACAATCCTATGGATGCATTTTGTAGGTGGGTTTTGACAGATGCAGATGACCTTTGATAGGCCATTGTGGCTTTTGTCATCCGTGAAATTATGTTATGTTATCTTGCCATACTTTATGTTCATTATAGCCAAAATCTATTGCACTCCTCCTCTCTCCTTGTTGCCAAGTTGAGATTCCTTGTACTTCTAGATTCTTCAAAATTACATGGCTTTCAATTATCCATCGATACACCCTTCTTCCATTGTCGTTCATTTCTTCCCCCATTAGGCCCGAATGAGCATTAAAATCCCCCCATCATTAATCATTTTTTGTTCTCCATTTCTTGTGTCAGGCTCCTTAGTTCTTCTATTAGCCATTCACTCTTCCTTGGGTTGGTACCTTCCACATAATTGTACACTACTGTCACCACTAGGTCGGTTCTGCCCCTTCTAACCCTATGTCTGCAGCCTTCCTTCCAATCCTCTCTGTATTGCTCTTTTATTCGGTTCCACCTCCTCTGACACCAGATAGCCCTATTTAACTAGTATACGAGGGGCGGTCAATAAGTTTTGTAATTCGGATATAAGGAAACGAGATATGAGGAAAAGTGTTTTATTATTTTTCAATATAACTACCCTCGACTTCAATGCACTTGCGCGACTTGTCCCTGAGGCGTCGAATTCTCGACAACCAGAAATCTCCCGACTGCTGTTCAATCTACTCCTGGACGGCGAGCTGGACATCTTCATCGTCCCCAAACCGGCGTCCACGCAGTGCAGCCTTGAGCTGGAGGAATAAAAAGTAGTCGCTAGGGGCCAGATTTGGACTGTAGGGGGAATGGTTGAGCTCCTTGAATCTGCACTCGAGCAGGGCAACTTGTGCAACTCTGGCCTTGTGGACAGGGGCATTGTCATGGAGGAGCAGGACACCGTGTATCAACTTGCCACGCTGCTTCTGACGGATGCACTTCTTCAACCCAGCCAGTTTTTCGGTGTAATATTGGCCTGTGATGGTCCTTCCACGAGGCGCATAGTCCACCATCAACACTCCCTCAGAATCCCAGAAGATGGTGGCCATGATCTTCCCGACTGAGGGTTGGGTCCGGAACTTGATGGGGGTCGGAGAGCCCCTGTGCTTTCAGGCCATGCTTTCGAGCTTGGTCTCGGGATCCCAGTGATGGACCCACGTTTCATCACCTGTCACTATGCGTGACTCGAATCCCACCGGGTCTTGGTTGTACAGGAGCAGCAGCTCCTTCGAACTTTGACGAAGTTGAAGTCGATCATGGGTGTGAGGTTTCTAGGGACCCAACGGGCAGAGACTTTGGTCATGGTCAAATTGTCGTGGATGATGTTGATAACACTGCCATGTGATATTCCAAGTTCTCGCTCGATTTCTTCGACCTTAACCCGTCGATTTTCGAGGATCATCCTCTCCACACGGGTCACATTGTCCTGGTTGATCACGTCTCACAGTCGTCCTGGATGGGAGTCTTCTTCAAGGGACTCACGACCATGGGGGAACTCCCTATCCCAGCAAGTAATGGTTGCATAGGAAGGGGAGGTGTCGGTGTACACTGCAACCATGCGTTCATGGATCTTTTTGCATTCTTGCCTTCCTTGGTCAAAAATTTGATCACTGCGTGGTGCTCAACCTTCTCCATTGTTGAAAAATTTGTGACTGACGATCTGCGATCAGTTACTGCTTCTTAAAGAGACAAGGCAGGAGCGTGCGGCTGCATGTCCTGACTTGTCACAACTTGTCCTAACACCCCCACAAACAGCCATCCCCCTTCCTCTGTTTTGCCCTACCGATTCGCAAAACTTATTGACTGCCCCTCGTACCTACTCCATTGTATCCATCTTCATCCTGCGTCCTACCTTTCCCCCTCAGATGATAGCCACCGATTTCCATTTGTTCTTCAATAACCCTCATATCTGTTAATGCCATTATCTCTATCCCTGATCTTTTGCATTCCCTTACAATCGCTTCTCTCTTGCCTAGGACCATTCCCTGGCAGTTCGAGAATATTACTTTCACTCTCTTGTATCCGCTTTCCTCTCCCTTGCATAGTCCCAGGGGTGCTTTTGCTTTCTATCCATCTATCTTTACACTTGACCTGCTCCACTTGCCTCAGTGCCCAAGTCCACCTCTTTATTTCTCTCACTAGTTCACTGGTCCCCATACCTTGGAGGTGGACTCCATCTCTCCTTAACCAGTACTCCCATTTCTTCTTCCAATTCAATAGTATTTCCTCCTTCAATTGCCATCATCTTTATTCTTGTTTAAATCTATCCTCCTCTTTTCACAGTTAGCTTTACTCCAGGGTGCCTAACATAACATAATTTCACGGATGACAAAAGCCACAAGGGCCTATCAAAGGTCATCCGTATCCATCAAATCCCACCCACATAATGCATCCATAGGATTTTGTCAGATCATGCATCTACAATTTTGAGGATGAGAACACTAGAGACAATGCTGCAAGGTTAGTACAGAGTCAGGTTGAAGGTGCTGTTACAAAAAAAAGTTGGTAAACTGCAGCCAAAAATAATGGTTTGTAATGTGCAAAATGATGAAGATGATGTAATGGAAGCAATGATAGAAAGAAACCTATACCTAAGTTCTATAACTGATATTAGAGATAAGATAAAAGGTGTTTTTAAGAAGAAAGCAGCAGGGCGTACTACCCACTACATATTTAAGTGTACACCAGATGTTCGCAGAGCTATTCATGATAATGGTGACAAGGTTATGTTACAATGGGGAAGATATGTAGTATGTGACAGGTACCATGTACTTACTTGCTTTTATTGCCAAAGGTATGGTCATGTTGAGGACAATTGTAAGTTTAAAGATCAAGATAGAATATGTGGTATTTGTTCTGAAAATCATGAAACTAAGAATTGTTCTTCTCAGGTACTAGATGTGCAAACTGTATGAGACAGAAACGTGCAGATACTGAACACAGAGTAAACTCCAGGGATTGTAAGTCGTTTGAGACAGAAATTTTAAGTTTAGCAGCAATTACTGATCATGGATATTAATACTGAGTTTTTCACTTGTGGTTTTGTAAACATTCAATCTGTTGGTAACAAAACGCTTGAAATTAGAGAACTGCTTAATGAGAAGATGTTTGACATATTTGCTATTGCTGAAACTTGGTTGCATAGTTTTGACTTTTCTAAAATAAATGAGATGATGCCTTGTACGCACACTTTTCTTCGAACAGGTAGCACGTGTTTCGTAGAGCTCTCAGAATATTTTGATTATTTGATATACTTTGGTGTGTGACATAAACATAAATATTAAGTTATTAGATAATATATTTGGTTAATATAACGAAGTTAAATCGTGGTTATTTTGTATAAAAATTGTGGTTATTCTGTTTTGGTGAGAAAGTGACTTTTGTTTACTTCGGTGGCCATCTTGATTAGCAGGTTCTAAACTTGCGTGCACAAATTTGGGTCAAATTCTTGTTGTTTGTAAGTTTTTGTTTCTATTATTGTTCTTGTTTAAGTATGGCTGACTGTTTGGGTGTAGAGAGTATGCCTTTTGAAAGTAGTGTGTATGTAGTGTGCGATGTCTGTGGTGTAGAGAGGAGAGTGAATGTGTCTGAGTGCCGTGTATGTGCTTTGACTGAGGAGGTCAGTCGATTACGTGCGGAATGCTTGAGACTGAACGATTTAGTGTCTGAAGTGAGAAGTGATGACAGGCTTAGAGAGAATAGGAGAATGACTGAGGTGATTGTGATGGGTGACTCTCAGATTAGGTATTTAGTTAGGAAGTTGAGTGAAAGTAAATGGAAGGGAGTGAGAGTTTGTCTGCCGGGTGCTGGTGTAAATGATGAGTGTGAGAGGTATGATAGGTTGGTATCTGGGTGTGAGAGGGAAGCAGTTGTGATTACACATGTAGGAGTAAACGATGTAAAGAAGGTGGGTACTTGTGAGTTACGACAGCGGTATAAAAGGCTGATTGAAAGGATGTGTGAAAGTAGAGTAAAAGGCGTTGTTTCAGGTGTGCTTCCGAGAATGGATGTGGGGATGGAATGGTTGTCTTGTGCAATGGGGTTGAATGAATATGTGAAAGGTTTGTGCAAGGAGTCAGGATTGGTGTTTCTAGATGTTTGGAGTGGGTTTTATGGGAATAAGGGTTTGTATGCGATGGATGGACTCCATCTGAGACGAGATGGGGTTGAGGTTTTGTGGTGGGAATTAGATAGTGTTATTAGGTCTTTAGAGGCGGGAAACTAGGTTTTGATAGTGGTCAGGGAAATTTAATGGCTCAAAGTGAGGCAGGGATAGGAAGCAAACACAGATTTGTAGAATGTAGGCAGGCTAATAGAAGTGCTTTAGGGTTAAATTACTTGAGTAGTGATAGTGGTCAGGGAAATACAAGAGTACAGGGTCGGGGAAGGAGAGAAAGGAGATGCAGAGGAGATAGGCCCTCAGGTGCTTCAGGGATAGGTGGGCTGAGTTGTCTTTACACAAATGCTCGTAGTCTTAGAAATAAGAGGGATGAATTATTTAGTTATATCATTCATGAAGATATAGATATAATATGTATAGTTGAATCATGGGTTAATGAAAATATATTTAATGATAATGTCAGTGAATTTGAACTAGAAGGTTATACTATGTACATTAGTCAAAGGAGAGATAGGACTGGTGGTGGGTTGATTATTTATATCAGAAATAGCATTTCTTCAAATCTAAATAACTCTATAAAGCAAGGAGAAGGTGAATCATTATGGATAGATATTAAGGTTGGTAAAAATATGAAAATACACTTGGGAGCTTTTTATAGACCACCACGACAGACTGATTGTATCGATGAGTTAATGATTAGGGAAATAAGTAAAGGATGCAAAGAAGATAGTTATTCTTGGTGACTTTAATTTAACTTTTGTAGACTGGGAAAATATGATAGGAAGAGATAGAGCAAGTTGTAAGTTTATGGAGTGTTTTGAGGATAACTTTTTTACCCAATTTGTTAATAAGCCAACAAGGGGTGCCAATATATTAGATCTAATTCTTTCAAATAATAATCACTTAGTTCAAGGATTGAGTGTAGGGAAATCATTGGGAAACAGTGATCATCAGATGGTTCAGTTTAATTTGCAAATAGTTAAGGGTAGAACAACGACAAACTCCACAAAAATTCCAAATTTTTATAGGAGAGATTACGATAAATTACGCAGCATGCTAAATCAGATTAGGTGGGATATAGAATTCCATCAAAAGAATACTTATGAGATGTGGGATATTTTTAAGACTATATTAAACATGGTTCAGGAACAGTGTATTCCGATGAAGTCTATTAGGAAGAAATGTAGGAAACCATTATGGTGGAATCAAGAAATAGCTAATAAAGTTTCAGAGAAAAAAAGGGCATACCAGAGATTACAAAGTGAGAGTAGTTTAGATAATTTAAACCATTATAGGTCAACCAGAAATGAACTAAATAAGATTATTAAGAAGACCAAAAGGACAGCAGAAATTAATTTAGCTAAAAAATAATAATAAAGATCCTAAAAAATTCTTTAGCTATTATAGAATCAATAATAAATCTAACAGTGATAAAATAGGGCCTATTAAATATGAAGGGGTTTTGAAAGAATCTGATGAGGAAATAGTAGAGGTCCTTAATGATCATATTGCTTCAGTATTGACAGAAGAGAAACCAGTTAGATTAATTGATGATAATTCTAGGTTAAGGGAAGTAGTGATAAATTCTATTAATATAGACAGAGAAGAAATTAAAGGGCTTATAATGCAGTTAAATACTAGTAAGGCATCTGGACCTGACAACATTCATTCTAGGATACTCAAAGAAGGTGTAGAAAGTATTGCAGTAGCTCTCGAGAAGAAATTTATTAGATCACTAGAGTCTGGAGAAATACCAAATGATTGGAAATTGGCAAATGTAGTGCCAATTTTTAAAAAGGGAAGCAAAGAGGACCCAAATAACTTTAGACCGGTAAGCTTAACTTCTATAGTCTGTAAAATTCTTGAGAAGATGGTTAAGAAGGGAATTTCTGATCATCTAGATAGTAGCAGGTTAATTAATGATGATCAGCATGGTTTTAGAAAAGATAGATCGTGTTTAACTAATTTACTGGATTTTATGGATTATGTAACTAAAGAATTAGATAGGGGTGAGAAAGTTGATGTGATCTACTTAGATTTCAGCAAAGCTTTTGATAAGGTTCCACATAGAAGACTAGTTCATAAATTAAAGCTGCATGGGATATGTGGGAACGTTTTAAATTGGATAACTGAATGGCTGAAAAATAGGAAACAGAGAGTTGTACTGAATGGAGTGAGGTCAGAGTGGAGGAATGTTATTAGTGGCGTACCTCAGGGATCAGTTTTAGGCCCTTTATTATTTATAATCTATGTAAATGATCTTGGGCAAGGTGTAAATAGCAAAGTGTCAATTTTTGCTGATGACACTAAATTGGCAGCTGTAGTCAGAGAGGTTGAGGGTAGCTTTAAAGTGCAGGGTGACTTAGATAAGCTGTTAGCTTGGGCTCAGAAGTGGCAGATGACTTTTAACTTTAATAAATGCAAAGTTATTAACATGGGGAGAGATAATAGGGTATTTAGCTATGAGATGGATGGATATTGGCTTAATTCAGTTGAAGATGAGAAGGACTTAGGAGTGGTAGTAGATAGGTCACTGAAATTTTCAAAGCAGTGTATTGAGGCAAAAAATAGAGCAAATAGGGTGCTAGGTTACATTAAAAGAAATGTTAGCTACAAGAGTAAGGAGGTCATCCTTAAACTATACAACTCTTATGTCAGGCCACATTTAGAGTACTGTATACAGGCATGGTCACCACATTTTAGACATGATATAAATTTATTAGAGTCAGTACAAAGGAGGGCAATAAAAATAATACCATCCCTGAAGCACCTTGAATATGAAGATAGACTGAGGGTATTAAATATGTTTTCATTTGAAAGAAGGTGTGTGAGGGGAGATATGATTGAGCTTTTTAAAATCTTTTCTGGGATGGATAAATTGGATTTTAGCAAGTTATTTGAGTTAGAAGGTAGTAATAGAACTAGAGGCCATCACTTAAAGATTAAAAAACAGAGGTGCAGAATAGATGTTAGAAAATATTTTTTCACTAACAGAGTGGTGGATTATTGGAATAGTTTGCCACCTGGGACTGTAGACAGCCCAAACTTGAACGTTTTCAAGTGCAGATTGGATGATTATATGGGGATGGAGGGTTAATTTCTTACTTTTCAGTATGTGGATATGTTTCTTGACTCATTCCTGTGGGTCCAGTTTCCTTTTATTGTATATTTTTGGGGACTTTGATTTTGTTTTTGACAGACTCCTATGGAGGCTTTAAATTATATATTGTAGATGCATGGTTGGACATTCCTATGGATTGTTAAATTGTATATTGTATATTGTAGATGCATGATCTGACAAAATCCTATGGATGCATTATATGGGTGGGATTTGATGGATATGGATAACCTTTGATAGGCCCTTGTGGCTTTTGTCATCCGGGAAATTATGTTATGTTATGTTATTTAAAGACTGTAAGAAGAATAGCAGTAAGTAGTTTTGAGTATAAGGAAGTGAATTTCAAGTGCAATAATCAGTGGGTGTTTTTTGTGGTTGTTTATAGACCACCTTCATCTAGTGTTAATGTATTTATTGAAGAATTTGGCTCATTGCTGGAATTGATTGATATGGTGTCTTTAAAAGTTTTTATTGTAGGGGACTTCAATATATGGATGGCCGATCTAGTTAACCGTGACACGATTAGACTATCTGAATTATTAGATTCCTATCAATTGATAAACAATGTGTGGACTCGAACTTCAATTACGGGACATACTTTAGATCTGGTCATAGGTGATGCATCGACAAATCTGATTACCGATATTGATGTGGAAGAGGAGTGCAATATTTTACCAGTCCATAAATTGATAACTTTTAGTTTAGGTATTCCCAAGGTGAGGGTAAATAAGAGAATATTTTTTAGGAATAAGTTGGAACTTTCTTCTGTATCATTTATTGATGTGGTAACACAAAAAATGGGTACTGAATTTAATGAACCTTGTAACCATAACAACATATTGCTAAAATCTGAGTGTGTGGATTGTGCCACTGATGTTTATAATATTGTAATTTAGTTGTGAATTTGAAGAACAATGTCCTCAACTGGAAAAGGTCATTACAGTCAAGGACAAATCTCCATGGTTTAACAGTGAGATCTTACAACTGGGAGGAATTTAAAAATGTTAGAAATAAATATAACTACATGATAAGGAAGAGGAAAATAGAATATTATAACTTGAAAATTAATGAAGCTGGATCAGATACAGCAAAGTTATATAAGTTTTTGAATAGTTTATCTGGTAATGTAAGAAGGAAGAAACTCCCTGATGGTTTTAGTTACTCTGAATTAGCTAAGGCCTTTTTATTGTTCTTTAGAGATAAAATGTTACATATAATCAGTGGATTTAATGATGCACGTTCTGTAGCTGTGGTTGTACCTGTTACTGAATTTAGACTATTGAGTTTTCAAACTGTGAATAAGGATGCTCTTGTTCGAACAATAAATAGATCAAAGAAAACATTCTGTGCCATTGATCCAATGCCAATGTCAGAATTGAGTGTGGCAGAAAACTTTTCCCATCTTATAGATGTTTTGATGATATTGGTGAATACTAGTATATCTACATGTTCTTTTCCTAAATCTGAGAAATCTGCCATTGTAAAACCTATACTAAAGGGGTCATTGGATTGTCAGAGTTTGAGCTCATATAGACCAGTTTCTAATTTGTCTTATTTATCTAAATTATTAGAATATGATTCTTGAACAATTGACTGATTACTTGGAACAGATCCATGCTTTTCCTGACTGTCAATCAGCTTACAGGCAGTTGTATTCCACTGAAACTACTTTATGTTCTGAAATAAATGATGTATTGGAAATAATGGATGAGGGTAAATGTGGGATATTAGTCTTGCTTGTTCTCAGTGCTGCCTTTGACACTGTTGTACATGAGTTACTTTTAAATGACTTGAGATATATTGGTATTGAAGACAGGGCACTTCAATATTTAGATAGCTACATCAAAGATAGGACATACAGTGTACAAATTGGTAATTCATTTTCATCAATGCAAGCCTTGACACGGGGTGTCCCTCAGGGAAGTGTATTGGGCCCCATTCTCTTTTGTATTTATACCATTGGTTTATCAGCAGTTTTAGAAAGACATGGAGTTAAATTTAAATTATATGCTGATGACACCCAGTTTTATTTCTCAATCTCTGACATTGAAAGTACTGTTCAGGATCTTAATGATGTTTAACTAAGTATTGAAAATTGGATGGATTTCAAACAATTAAAGCTTAATTCTGATAAAACTGAATATATGTTAATTGACAGCAAAGATAAGCTAAGAATTCTGGGCAACATTGTATTGAATTTAAATAACAATCCTGTTAATTTTGTTGATAAGGTTCGTGATTTGGGTGTCATACTTGACTGTCATATGTCTCTCAATGCTCAAATCAATAATGTTGTAAAAATTGCTGGCTACCACTTGAAGAACATTGTATTTGTTAAAAAATATTTAAATGTGTTCTGTTTTAAAACTTGTAATCAATTGTGTAATTAGTAGAGTTGATTATTGTAATTCAATTTATTGTCATTTACCTAGGTCACAACTGAAAAAATTACAACTAATTCTGAATAGAAGTGCAAGGCTTATTAAGGGTATACCACAAAGAGACAGGATTACCCCTGTATTAATTGACTTACACTGGCTGCCTATCAAGGCTAGAATTATTTTCAAAATTTGTGTCTTAACACATCAAGTATTGCACACTGGTTCACCATTATATCTGAGAAGCTTGATACATGTTATTCAACCAAAGAAGACACCATCAACACCCGTAGAGCTGCTACCGGAGTATATTTAGGAGGATACTCTAAATATACCCGAGGTGTCAATGATCTTTCGGGGTAATGATGAAGAGAAATTAAAGGATATCTTGATCACAAAGGAGATAGTGACAAAGGAAATTGATAAAATCAAAAGTAGTAAAGCACCCGGTCCTGATGAGCTCTTTCCTAGAATTTTGAAAGAATGTAAGGATGTGTTAAGTGAGCCCCTAGCATGCATCTTTAGAAAATCATTGGAGAGTGGCATTGTGCCAGTGGCATGGAAGAAAGCCAATGTGATACCTATATTTAAGAAAGGGGATAAAACAAATATGTCTAATTACAGACCAGTAAATTTGACATCAGTGGTAGGGAAAATGATGGAATCTATTATAGCAAGGAATATTAGAGATCACTTGGATAAGCATAAGTTGATAAAAGAATCACAGCATGGCTTTAGTAAGGGTAAATCCTGTCTGACTAATTTGCTGTCTTTTTATAGTAAGGTGTATGAAGCAGCAAATAATGATGAAAACTATGATATTTTATACTTGGACTTTAGTAAGGCTTTTGATCGAGTGCCACACTTACAGCTTCTGAGCAAAGTTAAAGCACACGGGATCGATGGCAGTATATTTAGGTGGATTCAGTCATGGCTTGGTGACAGACAGCAAAGAGTTAGTATAGATGGAGTTAAATCTGAGTGGGGGTGTGTTAGCAGTGGAGTTCCGCAAGGATCTGTTTTGGGTCCCTTGCTATTCTTAATTTATATTAATGATCTTGACATAGGTATAAGTAGTGACCTGAGTAAATTTGCTGATGATACTAAGCTAGGTAGGGCCATTAGGGCTGATTCTGATGCTGTTGTAATGCAGGAGGAATTGACCATTCTGTCCAATTGGGCCGAGAAATGGCAAATGAAGTTTAACATAGACAAATGTAGTGTACTTAGTATAGGTAGAAATAATCCATTGAATAGTTATAAATTAAATGGGAGAATTTTAGGGAGGACTGATTGTGAGAGGGACTTGGGTATTTTGGTAAGTTCAGACCTTCGTTGTTTTCTCTCTTCTTCTTATCATTTAGTTCTCCCAAAACTATAGTCATATCCATTACCTCCTGTTTTTTCTGAGATGCCTGATGTCCTCCAATTGCCCCATATACTACATTTACTTCATCAGTACTTGATTTCTTTATTTCAAGTATATTGATTTCAGCTCTCTCCATCCGTGAACTCAATTCTTGTACATTCTCCCTGTCCCCATTCATATGTCCATTAGTATCCACTGCTCTAGCCTCCAGTACTGCTACTCTAGCAGTAATGTTGTTAAAATCTTCTTTATCCATTTTGACTGTCTCTCGTATCTCCTTAACCTCTTCCTGCAGTACATCTTGTTCTCAATTAAGTCTGCTTGTATCTTCTCCAGTTTCTCAATATGAGATTTTAATTTTGCACATCCTTTCTTACAGGAGACACAGTGCCATGTAAACTGGGATCCTGCCTCTTCTTCCACCATAAACTTATAAACATCCTCAGTTATCCTCTCACATTTGGCATGATACCAAGTCACACAGATATCACATAAGAGTGCCATATCATTATCTCTTACCAGTCCACTGCATCTCCCACAGCAATCACCTGCATTTTTTGTTTCCCTTGAAGACGCTTCCGTTGTTGTTCTACTTACTTTTCATCTTCCTCCACCAGAGTCCATCTGTTTACTCGCCATATTTCGCTAGATCACCAATATAAATGCAAATTTAAAGTATACCTTGTGTTCAAATATATCTCAAGCAAGCTTATGGTGTCTAAAGATGATACTGTATAGCAGCAAACAACCTCAAAGGCATGAATTCAAGAGCACAATTTGCCACTTTAATTTCATAATTTCTCCTTGCTACTCTAACTTTTTAACATCTCTTGCTAGTTCATTATATCTCTGCCTTAAGTGATCCTCTCCATTTTTTATTTTCCTATAAATGCCCTTTTTAATGCCAATATAATGCTTAATTTTATCTCTCATCCATTTTGGGTCATTATTTTTAGTCCTAATCTCCTTATATGGAATGTAAAATCATCTGAACTGTAATTAATTGCTCAATTATTCTTTCATACTCCTCTTCAATTGTAATCTCTTCTTCCTGGTGATTATTGTCTCCACTAACTGATATCATTGAATCTATTCCTGAATTGATTTCATTGCCTGGTTTCTGTACAACTGCCTCCAGGTAAGTCCTTAGCCCATTATAATTTGCTCTTCTAAAGTCAGGAATTTTAACATTGTTCATGCTACTATCAATACCATTCCATTTCATCTTGAATCTAATTTCACAATGGTCACTATTACCCAAATTTCCTCCAATCTCAGTATCCTTAATAACTTCTTCCCTATTTGTCAGAACTAAATCCAGTATATTATTACCTCTAGTGGGTTCATAACATAACATAATTTAACGGATGACAAAAGCCACAAGGGCCTATCAAAGGTCATCCGTATCCATCAAATCCCACCCATATAATGCATCCATAGGATTTTGTCAGATCATGCATCTACAATATACAATATACAATTTAACAATCCATAGGAATGTCCAACCATGCATCTACAATATATAATTTAAAGCCTCCATAGGAGTCTGTCAAAAACAAAATCAAACTCCCCCAAATATACAATAAAAAGAAACTGCATCCACAGGAATGAGTCAAGAAACATATCCACATACCGAAAAGTAAGAAATTAACCCTCCATCCCCATATAATCATCCAATCTGCGCTTGAAAACATTCAAGTTTGGGCTGTCTACAGTCTCAGGTGGCAAACTATTCCAATAATCCACCACTCTGTTAGTGAAAAAATATTATCTAACATCCATTCTGCACCTCTGTTTTTTAATCTTTAAGTGATGGCCTCTAGTTCTATTACTACCTTCTAACTCAAATAACTTGCTAAAATCCAATTTATCCATCCCAGAAAAGATTTTAAAAAGCTCAATCATATCTCCCCTCACACACCTTCTTTCAAATGAAAACATATTTAATACCCTCAGGCTATTTTCATATTCAAGGTGCTTCAGGGATGGTATTATTTTTGTTGCCCTCCTTTGTATTGACTCTAATAAGTTTATATCATGTCTAAAATGTGGTGACCATGCCTGTATACAGTACTCTAAATGTGGCCTGACATAAGAGTTGTATAGTTTTAGTATGACCTCCTTACTCTTGTAGCTAACATTTCTTTTAATGTAACCTAGCACCCTATTTGCTCTATTTTTTGCCTCAATACACTGCTTTGAAAATTTCAGTGACCTATCTACTACCACTCCTAAGTCCTTCTCATCTTCAACTGAATTAAGCCAATATCCATCCATCTCATAGCTAAATTCCCTATTATCTCTCCCCATGTTAATAACTTTGCATTTATTAAGGTTAAAAGTCATCTGCCACTTCTGAGCCCAAGCTAACAGCTTATCTAAGTCACCCTGCACTTTAAAGCTACCCTCAACCTCTTTGACTACAGCGGCCAATTTAGTGTCATCAGCAAAAATTGACACTTTGCTATTTACACCTTGCTCAAGATCATTTACATAGATTATAAATAATAAAGGGTCTAAAACTGATCCCTGAGGTACGCCACTAATAACATTCCTCCACTCTGACTCACTCCATTCAGTACAACTCTCTGTTTCCTATTTTTCAGCCATTCAGTTATCCAATTTAAAACGTTCCCACATATCCCATGCAGCTTTAATTTATGAACTAGTCTTCTATGTGGAACCTTATCAAAAGCTTTGCTGAAATCTAAGTAGATCACATCAACTTTCTCACCCCTATCTAATTCTTTAGTTACATAATCCATAAAATCCAGTAAATTAGTTAAACACGATCTATCTTTTCTAAAACCATGCCGAGCATCATTAATTAACCTGCTACTCTCTAGATGATCAGAAATTCCCTTCTTAACCATCTTCTCAAGAATTTTACAGACTATAGAAGTTAAGCTTACCGGTCTAAAGTTATTTGGGTCCTCTTTGCTTCCCTTTTTAAAAATTGGCACTACATTTGCCAATTTCCAATCATTTGGTATTTCTCCAGACTCTAGTGATCTAATAAATTTCTTCTCGAGAGCTACTGCAATACTTTCTACACCTTCTTTAGGTATCCTAGAATGAATGTTGTCAGGGCCAGATGCCTTACTAGTATTTAACTGCATTATAAGCCCTTTAATTTCTTCTCTGTCTATATTAATAGAATTTATCACTACTTCCCTTGACCTAGAATTATCATCAATTAATCTAACTGGTTTCTCTTCTGTGAATACTGAAGCAATATGATCATTAAGGACCTCTACTATTTCCTCATCAGATTCTTTCAAAACCTCTTCATATTTAATAGGCCCTATTTTTCCAATTTTTCCATCTCTCTCCTTCCATACAACCACATCCACACCATACATAATGCTTGGCACAGCTACGCTCTTCCATACTTCTCTTATCACATCATACCTACTCATTCTCAATCTTGCTGCACTTCTCAGTTGGCCAACCCACTGGTTAGTCACACTAATCTTTTCATTCTTCATCTCATCACATCCCTTCAGGCTTAGTCACACCCCTAGATATTTGTATGCATTTGTAAACTTCACTCCAAAATCCCCTCCATGTACACCAACGATGTCTAGTATACTCTGGAGTTCCTCTGCTGTTTAACTATTCTTGAGAAAATAGTTAACTAGACTTTCTGGAGTTTGTAACAGATCAAGTAGATAAGGGAGAGAATGTAGATATAATTTACTTAGATTTTAGTAAAGCATTTGATAAGGTACCACATAGGAGACTAGTTCATAAATTAAAAATGATTGGGATATGTGGGGGTGTTTCAAATTGGATAGCTGAGTGGCTGAAAGACAGGAAGCAAAGGGTAGTGCTAAATGGTGTAAAGTCAGAGTGGAGGGATGTTATCAGTGGGGTTCCTCAGGGATCAGTTCTCGGTCCATTATTATTTGTCATCTATATAAACGATCTTGGGGAGGCAGTTAATAATAAAGTGTCAATTTTTGCGGATGATACCAAATTAGCAGCTGTAGTTAAAGATATTGATGATAATTTTAAACTGCAGGGGGATTTAAATAAATTGTTATCCTGGGCACATAAGTGGCAAATGACTTTCAACCTTGATAAGTATAAAGTTATTAACATGGGAAAAGATAATAGAGAATTTAACTATGAAATGGATGGGCATTGGCTGAGCTCAGTACAGGATGAGAAAGATCTAGGAGTAGTAATAGATAAGTATACAGGCATGGTCCCCACATTTTAGACATGATATTAACCTTCTCGAGTCAGTGCAACGGAGGGCAACAAAGATTATTCCTTCCCTGAGGCACCTTGAATATATAGATAGACTGAGGGTATTAAATATGTTCTCGTTCGAAAGGTGGTGTGTGAGAGGGGATATGATTGAGCTCTTTAAAAAATTTTCTGGGATAGATAAATTGGATGTTAGCAAGTTTTGGGAGTTAGATGATGGAAATCGGACTAGAGGTCACCACTTGAAAATTAAAAAGCAAGGGTGTAGGTTGGATTTAAGAAAATATTTTTTCACCAATAGAGTGGACTTCTGGAACAAATTGCCGCAGAGGGTAGTAGGTAGTCCAAATCTAAATGTATTTAAGAGTAGGTTGGATGAGTTTATGGGAAGGGAAGGTTGTGATGGTTCCTAAGTTTTGTATATATTAATATTGTTTGTATATATCTATAGCTGCATGATTTAGTTCTTGACAAGCCTTGATTGGTGATACCCTTGTTTCTGGATGCAATCCTCTGGATGTAGTTTTCCTGGGAGTTTGGGTGCCTTAAAAAAGAGGCCATTTGACTCGGATGACCTATGATGAGCCCTTGTAGCTTTTGTCATCTGTTATATTATATTGTGGGGGACTTTGATTTTGTCTCTCCCTGGTGATGGTGCTTTTTGTGGGTGGGTTTTGACGGAGGCGGATGACCTTTGATAGGCCCTTGTGGCTTTTGTCATCCGTGTAATTATGTTATGCTATAGTTATTACATTGTCTGCATACAGCACTATGCATATCTTGTCATCCCCAATCCTCACTCCAACATTCATTCATCTGACTCTGCCAGCTAATTCTTCTGTGTATAAGCTAAATAGGGTTGGAGATAGAATACATCCTTGCCTGACTCTTTTCTCGCTTTTGACCCACTCGGTTTCTAGGTCTCCTAGTCTATAAATTGCTCTTGTATCCTCATACATACTTATATTGTTGTTGTTTTTGAGGGCTTTGATGCCTTGTGGCGTATGTGCCCTGTTGCAGCAGCCAGTAGTGTGGGTAGGTCAAAGGTGGGGACGTTCAGGGCACAGAGTCTATGTGCCAGGGCATGGCAGTGGGAGTAGAAGCAGGGGCAGTGCTCCAGTTTCCTCTATGTTCCGGCACCAGGGAAAGAATGGATCAGGGGAGAGGTTCATCCGGTGGAGGTGGGTGTTGAGGGATGTGTGGCCCAGCTGTAACCGGGTGAAGGTGACATCCAGGATCCATGACTGTTGCCTGAGGTAATTCTGAAGATCCATACCTCGTGAGCTTTCTCGCTCGCATTCCCATAATATTTATTCCACCTCCCAATATGTTTTCAACCATCTGTGTGATTAACTTGTTTTATTACTTGTTCCTGAGGGCGAGCGTAGCAAGCAGGGAGGTATGGGGGGGCTATGCCCCCCCCCCATATAGCAACCCATACTATGGTTCGCGTGATATGGATCTTCAGGTTTACTTGTCTGATCCAGGGTTGTGGTAAGGATTCTGTGCGGTAGCTGCCCATGGTGTTGCAGAGGGATTCGTAGAGGCTGGTGTCTCATGCTGAATGGCAGGCAGCAGAGTGTGGGAGCGGAAGGGGAGTTATGTCTTCCTGAGTCAGGCCCATCTTGGCAGCAGCATCTGCTATATCATTCCCTTTGATGTTTGAGTGGGATGGCACCCACTGGAGGGTGATCGCCCAACCGGCCGAACTGAGGGACAGTAGTAGGTTCTGCAGGGTGTGAACGAGGGGGGTGGATGACCGTGGGCATCGAGAGAGTAGGAGTTGCAGAGACGACCAGGAATTTGTGAAAATGACTGATATGGTCAGGGTGTGGTTTGTGTTGAGATGGCTCAGGGCCTGCCGGATTGCAAATAATATTTTATTTATTTTTTTTAATTAAGGGGCTATCTGGCGACTGCCGACTAAGGCATAAGTTGCCGTAAACAAACAGCCTAGTTCTAGGCTACTTTAAAAAATTGAACAGGAAACAATAAAAAGAAACAACAATAACAAAGCAATAACAAAAACAACAATAATTAAACCGGGTTAAATGAAAGGGAGAAGGCCGGCCTCCCCCAAAAAGTCAATAAGTCCACCAGTCAAAATACACGCGCTCGTCCCGAGTACAAGGGACAGGCGGTAGCGACCCCGCCCATCCCGGTACCGGGACAGGTGTCGTGCGCGAAGATCACCCAGACTGGGACATTCGACAAGAATGTGCCGAACAGTCTGGGGGACGACGCAGTCGTTGCAATAGGGCGCATGCGAGCGCTCCATCAAGTAGCGATGAGTCACACAAGTGTGTCCGATTCGAAGACGACAGAAAGCAACCTGAAGCCGCCGCGGGATTGGTGGATAGGTCCATGGGAACAGTCGCGGCGCAATGGCACGCAACTTTAAGTTCCCTTCGACCGTCTCCCATCATCTTTGCCAAGCAGTCCGAAGAGCTGCCCGTATTCCTGCCATGTAGTCAGTGTGAGGAAGAGCGAAACGCTGGTCCGGTCGCAGAGTACTCGCGGACTCTTTGGCGCCCTCATCGGCGCGCTCATTTCCCGCAATTCCTACATGTCCAGGAACCCAGCAGAAGATAATCTCGACATCTGCCCGGCTCGCCAAAACCGTGGGGATGCGGAGATTCCAATGCCCCAAGAGCACTCAGGGCGCTTTGTGAGTCGCTATAGATCACAATCCGGTCCCCGAACCGGGCACGTCGCGTAATCTCCCGTACCGAGTGGTGTATTGCAACCAGCTCGGCCGTGAAGACAGACACAGCGCCTGGTAGAACCCCACTGACTTCAAACAGAGGGGATACGGCGTGGAAGCCGACCCCCTCTTGGTACTTGGAGCCATCAGTATACACTGGCACGGTACCAGCATGACACGATGTGTGCTCCAAAAAGGTCAAACGCAATACTCCCGGCGCAGTACAAGCTTTAGGAGCAGAGGCGTGGCGACAAATAGCTAAATGTGGTACCCTCCAGGGTGGCGTCCTGGGCAGAACTAGGGGCGCCACCGGCTCGAGAGCTATATCTACCTCTCCAACGAGTTTCCTGGCCCTAAACCCAAAGGGCTTAGGGTATGACTGGCGTCTCTCGGCAGCATAGGCACCATCGAGATCAGCTGCGGATGCAGTGAGAGCTGTTGGCGAGTGGCATCTCCCCAGCATCGACCAACAGGCTCTCAATGGGGGAAGTGCGGAGGGCACCGGTAACAAGGCGAAGGCCGGTGTGGTGGATCGAAACCACCTTCCGCAATAAACGCTCCGCTGCGGATGCATAAAACTCGCATCCGTAGTCGAGCTTCGAGCGAACAAAGGATCGATAAAAAAGTAAGGCAGTAGCCCTATCAGCGCCCCAAGTGCTCAACATCACGAAATGGAGAATGTCCATGGCGCGGGTACAACAGACCCTAAGGCTGCGAATATGAGCCTCCCAGGTGAGGCGTCGGTCGAATACAAGACCAAGGAAACGGTGCGACTCAACCACATCCAGGCGCACCCCATTAAGAAACAAATCTGGGTGGGGGTGAAGCTGTGGATGGCGGCAGAAGTGCACCACCTTGGTCTTGGCCAAAGAAAACCGAAACCTGTACGCTTCGGCATAGCGAGAGACGCGGTTCAATGCCTGTTGGAGTCGACGCTCCAGAGTTGGCATCTGGGGCGCGCCAAAAGAGTTCAAAAGGTTGTCCACGTAGAGCGTAGCGAGAAATCTTCCGGCAGCACCGAGGTGATGCCGTTGATGCTCAGGGCAAAGAGTGCGACACTGAGGACACTTCCCTGCTGGACACCCTCTTCCTGCTCCTTTGGGCCGGAGAGGGCTCCCCCCACCCGTACGCGGAATCAATGATCTCGCAAAAATTCAGATATAAACATTGGGAGGCGTCCCCTCGCCCCCATCGTGTGGAGAGTCTCCATGATACCGTATCGCCATGCGGTATCATAGGCCTTCTCCAGATCAAAAAACACTGTGGCATAGTGCTGTGTACGAAGGGAAGCCTCGCAGACGGCATTTTCCAGTCGGAGCAGAGCATCCGACGTGGAGTGGAACTTACGGAACCTGCACTGTGCGGAAGACAGATGGCCTCCGCTGTCCAGGAAAAAGGCTAATCTAACATTTACCAATTTCTCCATCAACTTGCACACGCAAGAGGTTAGAGAGATTGGGCGGAAACCAGTCAGAGTAGAGTGATCTCTTCCCAGCTTGTGAAAGGCGATTCGCCAGGAGTCTGGGAGAAGACCTTCCACCCAGATCCTGTTGAACAAATCTAACAGAAAGGCCATGCCTCGCTCACCCAGGTGTCGAAGCATGGCGTACGGGACATCGTCCGGACCATGCGCGGTGTCCGCGCACGAAGCGAGAGCGGAACGCAACTCACTCACAGTAAACTTGTCGTTGAAGGGTTCTCCGACTCTGGAGGTAAAGTCCAGCCGGCGGCCTTCCGCGACATCACGACGTGCATTGAATGCTGGCGGAGCAGCATCACGGCTAGAGAATGCGGAAAAAGCGGTCGCTAAGGATTCCGCCACGGACGCGGGGTCCAAGATTGCGGTCCCATTCTCCTGGAGAACTTGCCCCGAATCCTTTTGATTCGCTTCCACACCTCAACTAAAGGGGTCTTCCCGTTAAGTGAAGACACGTATGCCCGCCAAGAAGAGCGGCGGGCGTGCTTCGAAATATACCGGAATCTAGCCCTAGCCTGACGAAATTCAGAGACAGTGAAATCGTTCAGGTGGCGCTTATAGCGCATGTAGGCATAACGCTTCTGTTTGAGGGCCGTCTCAAACTCGGCCGACCACCATGGGAGTGGTCAGCGTGCAAAATGGCCAGACATCCTAGGAATAGTAGTCAGGCCCATGGCGATGAGATTGCCGGAGAAGAACTCAACGGCCTCATCTACCAACCTAAACTCCTCGAATGAGATAGAGAATTCAGTCATTTCCTGAAATGCAGGCCACCGCGCCCGCGCCAAGCACCACCGAGGTGGTCTCTCAGGCGGCAGTTGCCCTGAAAATGATATTTGAATGGGAAAGTGAGGTCATCGACCACCCCCCAATCAAAATCAGGCTGTGCATCCGAAGAGCACAAAGATAGGTCAAGGCAAGAAAATGAAGCGGTTCTCAGACAGTGATGCGTAAACTCATCCATGTTTAGGACACCCATCTCAAGCTCTTCGATCAGATCGGCAAGGAAAGGTCCCCTGGGATTTATGGAGTAATCTCGCCAGAGAGGATGCCTGCCGTTCAGATCTCCAAGCAAGAGATAGGGCCTCGGCAACCGTGCCAAGACGCGGCGGAATTCCCCCGCGTCAAAGTCAGCTGACGGTGGAATGTACGCAGAAATGATAGTATACCTCCTATCCAGGTGCAGCTGCACAGCCACTGCCTGAAAGGAGGTATCTAAAGAGAAAGGAAGAAAGGAGACATCATGCCGGGTGTAAACCGCGCATCCCCCAGCTCGGCCATCCCGCGGTGGTGGGGTCGCAAGACCCTTGTACCCCGGGAGGGCAGGCAGCGGGCACGTGCCTAGCATGGTCTCCTGCAAAAAAATAGCTAACGGGAAACGGGACGAGCCTCTGCAGCTCCTCCCAGTTGGCCCGGAGTCCACGGCAATTCCATTGAAGGAATATGCCCTCCAGGCCTAGCTCGGAGGAGACGCAGGGGGCCCTCCTCCAATTTAAGACTCTCACGGGAATGGCCATACGCTTCCCGGGGGCAGAACCCCGGGCGCTGTTGGCCGGACAAAGCGCTGAAGGTGCTGTCGCCTTCGAGGACTAATTGGGGTAGGTTGGGCTCGCCATGCTAGTCTTTTCCTCCCTCCGCCTCGAAACCTTAGGTGGGCATTGCGGCTTGGGAGGCGGGGGACCCTCTTTTTGAGGAACCACCGTCTCCGAGCCACTCGCTCCACCTCGGGGCGTGGGCGAAGAAGCCGAAGCTCCTTTGTTGCTGTCCTCCTTTCGGGGAACAGCTTTAGGAACCCCGGAAGATGGCCTAGCGACCATCTTCAGGGGTGTTGCCTCCTGTGAGTCTAACGACTCGGTGGAGGCACGTGGCTGTTTCGCCTTACGGGAAACGGTCACGCTGGGGGAAGAGGGGGGGGAGCCCTGGTTTTAGCCGGGGAAGGGTATGAACCCTTTTTGCTGCCAACTTTACCAGGGAAGCGCCCAGGTTGGGTAGAGCCCGCAGGAGGGCTCGGAATGGGTGCGGAAACAACCGTGCTCGTTGGTCTGGATGGGCCAGGAGCAGAGGGTGCCTTTCTAACTATTGAGGCATATGACATCCCAGGCAGAGCCAGGCGTGCCAGGACCAAGTCCTTTGCCTCGCGGAATGAGAGTCGATCCTGGGCCTGAACGGCCTGGATTTCTTTCTCAAGGAGATATGAACCACATTGCTCTGAAGAAGCAGGGTGCGGCTCTCCGCAATTGACAGACTTGGCTACACACGATTTGGACTTATCGTGTGCGACCTTGGAGCAATTTACACATACTTCGGGTGACCCCGACTTTGCACGTAAACATGAGCGATTCATATGGCCGAAGCGGTGACAGTAATAGCACCTCCGTGGCAGTGGCACGAATGCCTTCACGCGGTAGCGATACCAACCGGCACGCACCGACTCAGGGAGCTTGTCACAGTCGAACGTGATGAAGAGTATAGGGGTGGGCCTCGAGGCCCCTCCCTGTTTTCTCATCACACGTTCGACCTTGACCGCCCCATGGTCGGCCAGCTCTAGGGTGATGTCCTCAATGGAGTAGTCAACGAGTTCCCTCGCATAAACTACTCCTTTCACAAAGTTCATGGTAGAGTGCGGCGTCACACTCACCGGGGTGCCATGAAGTGTCCGAAGAGCACTTATCTTGGCCGCCTTGGCGGTATTCGCCGCATTTGCCAGAAGGCTCCCATCCGAGAAACAGGTTACCTTCGGCTCTCTACCAATTGCACTAGCTAATCCTCTCCTCTGATGGATCATGTTGCCCTTGGACAACATGCTGCCATCAGTGGAGCGAATAACGAGGAAGCGTTTGAAGCCAGCGGGCTCGAAAATGCCAGGTAACCTCTGAATGAGGGGCCCCGATGTCATCGAGGCTCCGCCCTGTGCACTTTTGGTCTTTGTCATCATCAGGAGCTCCGTACCCAGGGGGGGCAGAGGGGGCGGATGTGCCGATCTTGGCTTGGTCGCTTGCCAAAGTGGCAGCAGACCCATCCGTCCCCGTAGCCCCCGCGGATGGAGAGGAGCCCCGAGTCTTCTTCATCCTTTTCTTTTTTCGAGAGGAGGGCGGGGAATGAACCCACTTCTCACCTCCGCCGGCAGAAGCCCCCATGCCAGATGGGCCGGCCTCAGCCAGGTCCCTCTCCGAAATGGAGAAGTTCCTGGTAGTCGTGGGGGCACCTGTCGGAGGAGATCCCTCCCCTCCTTGTATTGCCTCGGAGCCCTCAGCAGTTTGAGGGGGACCTTGCATAGGGGCGGACTCGGGTTCGGTGCTTGGCGCCGAGACAAAATTCCCCCCCATGGAAGGCCCTACCCTCTGAGGCTGGGTCTCCTCAAGGACCATGTCTATCACGGGAGGGGCCTCCAGTTGGCCATTCCCTCCCAGGACATCGCAGGTCCCCTTGGCAGCGTCACCAGTCTTGTGTGTGGAGGCACAAGCCTTAACCCCGGCAAGGTTTAATATCCTTGCCAACAGGTCTTTTGAGGGAAGCGACCGAAGGGGCCTGGCTTCCCTCTCCCCCCTAAGGGGGTTTGCCCTACCGAGCCGCTTACACGAGGGGCAGTCGGCAATGGGCTGCCTGCTGGCTTTCTTGGCAGTCCCCTTAGAAAGAAAAGGAGGGACTGCCGCTGGAAATAGGGAGGTGCCAAAAGCACCTCCAGAGAAGGGAGTGAGGGGGAGTCCCCTACACCCATAGGCGTAGGAGAGGAGTAAGCCTCCTCTCCGGTTAAAGAAGTATGGAGAGTCCCCTGCGCAAGCACAAGGGGGATGACCTCCATTTTTTCGGTGAAGCTGCCCGAGGGCGGCTCCTTTGATGTTCTTGGGTAAGTTGGGGGTTGGGGGTTTTTTTATACTCATCATTAGGCATGGTGACCCTCTTATTTACACGGGACGCAACAGCTCACTGCCCTCTCACAGTTGCCTGCACTGCAAGAGGTGCTTGCAGGCCCAGCAGAGCCAGGGGCCGCCATTTGGGACCACCCCTCCCGCCTGGTGGCCTGGCAGTCCATCGGCATGGCGGCTCCACCTTAGACACAGCGTAAAATAGATAAATTTTAAAGACGAGAGGAAAAGGGATGTGAGGAAGGTATGGGTGGGGATGAAGCAGGTTGTTAAAAACCAATCACCCCAGACCAGAGCTCAGGGGTTAGGGAACATTGTCCCCTCCCCCCTCAGCCCCGATCCAGGACGGTTGGCCGAGAAGGTCAGCATCTACCCTGTGAAATTAGAGGCTGACCAGAGAAAGTTGTGGGAGAGGTTGTATGAAAAGGGAGGAAACAAGTGTTTTGAAGGAAGGAAGAGAGGCTAAGCTGAGGCCGGACGGGGTGCTGAGTCCCGTCAGCACGGCGGCCAGGATGGCATTATTTTTTTATTTTTTTTTTTATTAAGGGGCTATCTGGCGACTAGGCCAGGATGGCAAATCGCATTGCAAATAACCCCGCGGTCATTATGTCTATCTGTGAAGGCAGCCGCCAGGTTTGGCAGATGGTGGAGCGGGGGACGTAAATGGCAGCTGCAGTGGAAGGGGCGGATGGAGAACGGGAGCCGTCAGTGTATACCTGGAGGTGATGATGGTAGCAGGAATGTTGCAGGTAGCGAACAGAGCTGCCTATTCACAAATTTATTGATGATGATGATGATGATGGCTTCTAAGGGCTTTGATGCCTTTCGGCGTATGTGCCCTGTAGTATGGGTCCCACCACTTTATAGTCGTGAGAGCTGTTGAGACTTCCTCAGGAATAGGCAAGTGAGGTGGATGACTTTGGAGCGGGTTTGGGGGGTAACGGGTGGGGCTGCTGCCAGTAGGGTGGGCAGATTGAAGGTTGGGATGCCTAAGGTGCGGAGACTATGTTTCAGGGCTAGTCTGTGCGAGTGGAAGCGGGGGCAGTGGAGAAGGAAGTGTTCCACTGTTTCTTCAACGTTCGGACACCAAGGACAAAATGGATCAGGGGATAGGTTTAGGCGGTGGAGGTGGGCATTGAGGGATGTGTGGCCTAAGCGAAGTCTGGTCAGGGCGACATCTAGGGCCCGTGATTGTAGCCTGATCCATGGCTGTGGGGTGGAGTCAATGCGGTATCTGCCCATGGAGGTGGTGTTGAGGGAGTTTTGTAGGTTGGCATCCCATTGGGATTGGCAGGCAGCAGAGAGCAGTTTTTTTGCTACCGACAGAGGGGGTGGTAGTGGAGTTATGCTCTCTAGGGACAGACCCTTCTTGGCAGCAGCATCCACTATCTCATTCCCTCTGATGTCAGAGTGTGAGGGCACCCACTGTAGGGTGATGGCCCATCCTACTAACCTGAGGGATAGTAGCATGCTTTGGATGGAGTGGGCTAGGGCTGTGGATGACTTTGGGCGGTGTGAGAGCAGAAGTTGCAGAGATGATCGGGAGTCAGTGAAGATTACTGTTTTGGTTGGGGTATAGTTTGTGTTTATGAAACTTAGAGCTTGGCGGAGTGCGAACATTTCTGCAGTCACTATATCTATTTCTGGGGGCAGCCTCCAAATTCGGCATATGTTGGAGGAGGGGATGTAGATGGCAGCAGCGGTCGAGGATCGGGAACCATCGGTATATATTTGGAGATGGTGGGAATAGCTGGAGTGCTTGAGTTGGGCAAACAGGGCTGCAGCTATAGGGCCAGCTGAGTTCTTTGGGGGGAGGTTTGGAATATTGAGGGCAAAGATGGAGGAGAGGTCTATCCATGGGGGTGCTGGGGGGTGGGAGTATATTTTAGAGGGAGGGGGTAGAGGCTGCTGTAGTGCAGTGTGTGCCAGCAGTGCTCTGACCATTAGGGGTTTACGTGCTCCTGGAGACCATGATGGGGATTGTTGGTCCACTTCGGCTGTGGAATGGATGACTGCCATGGGGTGGTCTGGAGGGAGGGTCTGGACATGGTGGTATTGGTGGCATAGTGCCACCTGTCTATGGAGGTGCAATGGAAGTAGGCCACTTTCTGCATGGAGGGCTGTAACGGGGGAGGATCTCATAGCACCCGTGGCAATCCTCAGAGCAGCGTTTTGGATAGGATCTAGCTTGCGGAGGATTGTTGGGGCTGCTGAGCCATAGAGGCTGCCTCCGTAGGAGATTTTGGTTCTGATGGCTGCTTGGTAGTAGTGAAGGAGGAGGTCTCGACTGGCCCCCCAGCGGACTCCTGCCACCCTTTTCATGACATCGAGTCTCTTGTTGCATATGAGCAACAGGTGTTCGATGTGGGGGGACCAGGTGAGACGGGGGCCATCGAGCCAGAGTCCCAGGAGGCAGTGAGACCTGACATATGGGACAGGACATCCATTTATGGTGATGCTGGGGAGGGTAACCTGCTTCTTGAGGGTGAAGCACATGAGTGCACTTTTGGGGGCACTGATGGTCAAGCCCCAGGCAGTCACCCATGCTGTGAGAGCCTCAGCAGCCTCTTGTAGGTTGCTCTCTGCCTCTTCTTGAGTGGCTGCCTTGCTGATTATCGTGATGTCATCAGCATAGATGAGGAGGTGGGAGTGGTCTGGGATGCTTAGATCTGAGAGGAGGATATTGAATAGGAGGGGGCCGAGGATGGAGCCTTGTGGGACACCTCTGTGGATAGGGGCCGGTGGGGAAAGAGTCGAGCCAACTGCTACACTGAAGGTGCGGTTGGAGAGGTAGGAGTTGAGCCAAGCAAGGGGAGGGCCTGTGATACCCATCCTAGCAAGCTTGTAAAGTATTCCTGTGTGGGAGGTGTAATCAAAGGCACCCTCCAGGTCGATAAACAGGGTGGTCATTACCCCTTTCTTCCTGTAGGTGTCGCAGATGTGGAATTCAATCTGCCCTAAGACATCAAGGGTGCTTCGACGGGGGCGGAAGCCGCACTGTTCTGGGAGGAGCAAATTGTTTCTCTCTAGCCACCAGGTAAGTCGAGCTGTGACAAGCCGTTCAATGAGTTTCCCGATGCCAGATAACAGAGCTATTGGACGATAGCTGGAGGCTTTGGTGGGGTCTTTTCCAGGTTTAGGTATGGGGAGCAATATGGAGGATTTCCAGCTGGCTGGAAACTTGCCGGTGCGCCAGCTGGAGTTGTAAATAGTGAGTAGGGTCTGAATTAGGTGAGGGGGTGCATGGATGAGAAACTCATTTAGTACTAGGTCCGGGCCTGGAGTTTTGCCGGTGGGAAGGGAGGACAGTGCGGTACGGAGTTCACCCTGTGTAAAGCTCTGGGTGAGTTCAGGGATGCCAGGGGTTGAAAACGAGGCTGTGATCAAATCAGCCACCGTGGGGTCAAGCAGAGGGGGTGGAAAGCAACCAACTTTGGTCTGGTAGTGAGCAGCAAGGGTGGAGGCTTTCTGAGCTTCTGTGATGATGGGTGAAGTACCGATAGTCAGGGGCAGAGGGGCTCTAGCCTTTCGACCTTCCATTGAGTGAAGGAATCCAATGAAATAGGAATAGGATATAATAGGAATATACGATGACGTAAGGATATATCGTATGAAGAATCTAGAAAGTGTCATAATACCTCTTTAATTGCTCATACTTGTATTTCTCATAAATGGAAGTTTCGCAATAACTTCTGGATTGAATTTTGAAAAGTGATAGTTCAAAATGAACACCGATTCTGATGACTTCATGCCCTCGGCCTTCCCGCCCCTCCCACCTCCCTCCACAGTCCCCAAACGTGGACCTACCTCTCCTCACAGGCCCCCCGGCAAAACTCAGCGAGTCTCCGACACACCACAAAAAGAACCAAAGATGGTCCCTTTCCTCCTCCGTGCCAAGAATGGGGCTAGAGTATTTGCAAACCCTTCCCGGGTTTCCTCTGCCTTGCATGAATCCCCTCTGGACAAATATATCATCCAAGGGGAGTCACGCTGCCTGGGCAATGGCTCCTCCTTGGTAGTGGCAGTGTGGGAACACAATCTCTGCAAAATCCCCATCCTGCAACAGCCTTCCTTCCAGCTCGGGGAATGGGAGGTCACCTGCCGCCAGGCAGATAAAGAAGGATCCTCCCAATACCAATTTGTGAAGGTGGGCCCCCTATCCGAAGACTCCAATCTTGACGAGGTCAAAGCCTCACTTCGGACTCCAGATGAAAGCCTAATAAGTGAAATAGTCTGGATTCACCCCCGCCACCTCCCCTACCACACCACAGGAAAATGGCTACGCCTAAAGGTAAAAGGCTCAATTCCCTCCAAAGTCTATATAGGCCACATTGTCTATACCACCCGGAGCTACCTCCTCCCCATCCTCCGTTGCCCTATGTGCCAACGAATCGGCCACTCCATCAACACATGCCGATCTTCCATACGCTGCTCCCGATGCAGCGGCCCACACCCGCACAAGGATGCCAATACCGGTAATCCCTGCCAAAAACCCTACCACTGTTTCCAGTGTGGAGGCCCCCACAGCCCCAAGTCTATCTACTGCCTCCACAACAAGCGGGCCCAAGACCTCTATGAAAGTCTGTCAGAAGAAGGAAAACCTCTCCCTCAGATTAACGAGCAGCTACGGGCTCTTCCCTCCCTCAAGGCTCCCCAAACTCGTCCTGCTCCTCCCATCACCTCGGGGGTCTGCGCAACCTATAACACTGTGCAACCCTCACTCTCCTATGCAAATGCTGTCTCCCACAACAGATTTGCAGCTTTACAGGACCTAGAAGGGCAGGCCCCCCCAACCCAAGATGTAGTAATCTCCACTCCCCCTCCCACTCACCCTGAGCCCTCCAAACCAAGCCAATGCCGTCGCACCACAACCCCTGCCCCAAGTGCCACTCCCACAGACTCCCCTACCAGTAAGGACCAGATGGAACAAACCCCCTCCGTCACGGCAAAGATTCAACATCCACCTCCCTCTACATCCACGAGCAACAACCCTCCGACTAGAAAGACCCCAAAACCCAGCCCCCAAACACATGGTAACCCATCTCCGTCTACAAGAACCACCTTTCCAAAACCCTCAACCCAACCTCAGCAAGCTGCCCCACCTAAAGACCAAGTATTTGGACAGATCATCACCATGCTCATGGATGCTTTCACCCTCTATCAACAAGGGAAAACAGTCCTTAACATCATCTCCTCCCTGTGGCCAACCCTCTCCAACATCCTCTCCACCTTTTTCCCATAATAGACCTCAAAATTTTGTTATGGAACTCCAGATCCATTCTGAGAAAATCCGCCGAATTAAAAAATTATATAGCAAGCTCCCCCCCAGCCATAATTGCCCTCACTGAGACATGGCTCTCACCCAATCTCTCCTTCCACCTGCCGGGATATATAATCCTCCGGAAAGACAGGCACCAAGGGCGGGGAGGTGGTGTCCTCCTGGCCCTCCGAGACAAATATAATTCAACCCCACTAACCCTTCCACAATGGCCCCAAGGTCACCTGGAAATAGTCGCTGCCAGGGTTGCCACAAATCGTGGATGGATCTCCCAGGCAGTGTGCTATAACCCTGATGGAGCTGCCACTTACCAGGAACTCCACCACTATCTCTCCCACCTCCCTCCCCCAGTCGTCCTCATGGGTGATTTCAATGCCCACCATAGATGCTGGGAACCTGCCCTCCCCCCTCATCTTACTAACCCCTCAGGAAGAGCACTATTCCAAACAATCCTCGCCTCTCCCCAGCTATCCCTCCTTTCGCCTCCAGGACTACCAACCCGCTATAATGGCCACACAGGAGACTCTTCGGTACTCGACCTCTTCATTGGCGACCCATCACTGCAGCCTTTTGTTGTAGCTACCGGCCCATACATGGGCAGTGACCACCTTCCTCTCTTAGCAACAATCGGCAATATTAACCCTACATCCAACCTAGGCTGTCTACCCCGCTGGAGACTTTCTCCACAGGGTTGGGAAGCTTTTAGAAACAAGCTAGCAGACTCCGACTCCTCCCCCAAGGAACTCGAAGAAGCTGCAGTGCACCTCTCCAACACCATCATAGCGGCTGGTAAAGCAGCATTCAAGCTCATCAGACAGCATAAACCTAGACGCCCCGGAAAGACATGGTGGACCGACGAATGTCTTCAAGCTGTTAAAGCTCGCAGAAAGGCATGGAACTCCTGGAGGAAACGTCCAACCCCGCAACTAGGAGCCGAGTACCGGAGGCTTAACGCCATCTGCACCAGAGTTATCCTCAAGGCCCAAAGGAAATCCTGGAGTTCCCACTGTGCTTCCCTATCTGTGACAAATTTATTGCTGAGGATATCTACAGTGTAACTTATAATGACGAGATCTAGTGTTGCGGTCGATACTCCAATACTAGGTGGCCGGCCTCTCAAGGTTCTGTAGGAAATTCCGAGCCACTCTACGCTCGTCACCCTCTCTATGAAGATAAAAAACGACCTAACAACTCGTAAGAGAAAGCTATAGGCACAACAACTCAACCCTATCTGTTATATATATATATATATATATATATATATATATATATATATATATATATATATATATATATATATATATATATATATATATATATATGAATAACGTTATAGCCACGAGGAAAATGAAACAACGGAGAACTGCGAGGCCTTTCGACTAATGGTCCTTTACTGAGCAGTCTGCCCAGTAAAGGACCATTAGTCGAAAGGCCTCGCAGTTCTCCGTTGTTTCATTTTCCTCGTGGCTATAACGTTATTCATAAATTCCTCACGTTCCTTATTTTCGTGATTCAGTTATACATACATATATATATATATATATATATATATATATATATATATATATATATATATATATATATATATATATATATATATATATATATATATATTATTATTATTATTATTATTATAAAACTCTTTGTGAATAGCAGAATATATGTAAGGATCGTTTAAAAAGGAAATATAACATAAACGGATCGGAGAAGATTAATAACAGCACCTAACACACAGCATTGCTCGCGGTACTTCATATGAGCATCAACCTCCTGTTTCTTTGGACAAATACATTGATTATGCTGTCTATTCTAACATAAATTTCACTGTGAACATCGATCAGCACCAGGCCATTGAGGCGTTCTTGACCTAGGCTATCCCTCAGGTACGTTTTCAGTTGTTTCAGGCCCGAAAATGAACATTCGGCTTCTACATTCGAAACTGGGCGTGGGCAAGAGCATCCCCAACGAAGTCAAACTTGATTGTTGATGAAAACTAGGACTTTGTTCCCGCCCTGACGAGGCTCAAGGCCTCGATGTCAGCCTCGTATACTTTTGCCATATTGAGTAAAGCAGCAACATCTCCATCGACGCCGATAAGCAGATGTTGATTTTGAAGACGACCGAAATAGTGTCATCCGTGAACCAGTTCTACAGCTCTTTTAAAATCTGGTCAATGAACGGAACATGGAAAGATCGGCGGTAATATTCCTCAGCTGTCTGGTAGGGTACGTTTGCCACATACAAACTCGAGGCACAGGAATGATGTCATGTGACGAGCCGATCTCTTGAAGGAGATCCTCTGCCTTCTTGAAGTCGTGAAGCTGGGCAGTGCACAAGTCCGCATCTTGTTGAGATACGTCTCCACTTCACCGATCGTAGCGTATGCTGAGACTAAATCAATCGTAAGGGAGCGCAGGGGTCTACTCGGCTCCACGGTGCGAGCTAGAACCGACTCAGCGAAGACGAGGCCAATCAGAAAGCGAGGTTCAGTCAAAACCTGGTCAATGAACGGAACATAGACAGATCGGTGGTAATATTCCTCAGCTGTCTGGTAGGGTACATTTGCCACATACAAACTCGAGGCACAGAAATGGTGTCATGTGACGAGCCGATCTCCTGAAGGAGCTATTCTGCCTTCTTGAAGTCGTGAAGCTGGGCAGTGCACAAGTCCGCATCTTGTTGAGATACGTCTCCACTTCACCGATAGTGGCGTATGCTGAGACGAGATCAATCGTAAGGGAGCGCAGGGGTCTACTCGGCTCCACAGTGCGAGCTAGAACCGACTCAGCGAAGACGAGGCCAATCAGAAAGCGAGGTTCAGTCAAAACCTGGTCAATGAACGGAACATAGACAGATCGGTGGTAATATTCCTCAGCTGTCTGGTAGGGTACATTTGCCACATACAAACTCGATGCACAGAAATGGTGTCATGTGACGAGCCGATCTCCTGAAGGAGCTCCTCTGCCTTCTTGAAGTCGTGAAGCTGGGCAGTGCACAAGTCCGCATCTTGTTGAGATACGTCTCCACTTCACCGATCGTAGCGTATGCTGAGACGAGATCAATCGTAAGGGAGCGCAGGGGTCGAATCGGCTCCACGGTGCAAGCTAGAATTGACTCAGCGAAGACGAGGCCAATCAGGAAACGCGAATCTTGGAATAGGTTGGGTCTGGTTTGCTCTCATCCTCGAGGAATATGACAATAACCGGCAGGAATTCAACGAACACAATTATTGGATCGTGTAATTGTGGTGGCGGGGGGGGGGGGGGGGGTACTGAAGTCACGTCGTTTTTCACTATGGGCAAATGAAAGGACAAATTGGAGTTATTTCAGCCCTCTCGCCGATCCGGCCCTGGTGATAGCTATATTTGTGATATCATCTGGGTAAATTGGGATGTGATTGAAAGCACGAACCAGGTCGAGTCGAGAAGACATAACAACCGAAGAGAGCGGAGTTGTACTAAGAGAGATAGGGCAAAGTGTACTTAACTGAGATAGTACAAGCATGCACACGCCTGTAATCACCCAGAGTAGACTTCGGTACTACATGGAGGGGATAGGCCCAAGGAGAAGTAGAAGGACGAGATATGCCAGTATTCATCATGAAACTGAACCCCTACTTAATTCTTTGTAGCTAAATTACCGGGGCGAGAGAATAAATGTCTCACTGTCGTCTCGACCCGGTGAACAACACTGTTTAATAGCAATGCCTTTCGAATGTGGAATGCAGACGGACAGAGCAGAGAACTTTGAGATGGGAAAATGGAAACAGAGACAGTGGGAGATGCCAGGAAGCCGAAAAGCTTTCCGTTGCGAAAATTAATCAAAAGGTCATAGGCAGAGAGAAAATCGAGACTCAATATAGAAACTTTTACCTCGGAGATAATGAAGGTCGGTCGAAAAAAATGACTAAAGCCGGAGACAACTGAAGGACAGGCCTTCGATATAGCTAAGGAATTTGTGACCTTAAGGACAAGATCCAAGGAAGAAGCTTTGTCGCCTTGAGAGGCTGGAATAATACTACATTCAACGCCACTCTCAAAGACATAAGAAAAACAGAAAGTGGGTTATAAATGTGGAAATGTTGGCCCACCTAGGGAAGGGAAGTTACTGCAAAAGTAATACCCCCACGATCTACTTGCGTCTCTAGTTTAAAAGATGCTGAGGAGTTGAAAAATGGGAAGGGGAAAGAAAATTTGAGGTTGAGTATATGCTACAGTTGAAATTGGTGGAGTAGCGGTCGGTATTAATTGTGAGTAGTTGCATGGGTGTAAACATTTTGAAGCTTGTCCCCCAAATTTGGTGTTGTACCAGCACCAGTCAGTTGGTTGAAAATAAGAAAAGTGAAAAGAAGATTGAAAAGGGAATGAGGCCGAAGGATAATAACGGTTTGGCTTTTCACGTTACACAGCTATATTACCATAGTTTAAAATGTTACCAGCACAGAGCCGATGATTAATAGTGGGAAAATTGAACAGAGGGAGGATAGACAGAAGAATAATTTGAATGAGAATGCTGTGCCTAACCTCTTAATCTGAGATTAACTAGTTTGTTTGGTTGACGGGAGGACGAGCGGTGCCTTTCACTTCTCCTACCAAGCTCATGCATGTGCTCCCGTATGTCCTTTTGCCGCAACTTCAAGTCGCGTTGGTCTTTTTGCATCCCTCTTGGACGGTACCCAAGTCCAAAAGAGGAGGGGGTCTTAATATAGTTGTATTCAGACCGATTATTGGGAAGATCATGTGAGACCCAGACCTGCGAACATTTTATAATTTGCGTATTGTGAGCAGGATTATCGGAGACAGCCTCCCATTTTATACAAGGGCTTTTTAAATAATTCATCCACTGCTCTAGCCATCAACCCCAAGTTACGTGGGCCTACGATCGTTAAGGGGGCCTAATTTGGTCAGGCGTTGTTCACATGAAATTATCCGTCGGGAGGGGGTCAAAAAGCTCGGATCGCGCGCCTTCGGCCCTTACTAACCCCTTCGGTATTCCAAGAAACGAGCCGGCCACTTCCCCCCCCACCCCCATGACCTGAGTAGCCAGGAGCTCACATAACTTTTCCACCTCTAGGATTATATATTCAAGGAGGAAATCCTTCTTCAAGTCTATCCACAAGTCTTGCCCTTCGCTTTCTAGAATAAATGATTCGCTTAAACAGATTGAAAATACTTGGAGGAATATGTTGTGCAATGTGCAACATTCTATCTTTGCCGTTAATTGTTATAAGGCCTCATGAGGTTTTCGCATATATTCAAGCATTCACTCGATTAGTGGAGTTCTATGGTAGCAGCTTGATTGAGGATTGAGCACATGGTATGCACACCCACAACCCGTAATTTAAGGGCGACCGCATGGCCTCCAATGTTGGCGCCTGAAGTGAAGGTGTGGCTGACGATATGACGTCATACATGGTCGTCATCGTGGCCGTTGGAGAGTTTGGTCGAGGAGACAATCGTGTTACTTTTGTTGTCCATGTTTGTAGTAAATGATCCCAGTTAATTTAAGACGGTTAAGCTAACAACTGTAATAAAAAATCGAAATATGAACGCGAAGAAGCACAATATAAACGAAGCAAAATTAGAACCGGCGTACGAATGGTGGCCGCGAAAGAAAACTGGGAATTAAAGACATTTTAATAAAATATACTTGTCATAAATGAACGAAAAGCTATATTGAATTATTCTGGCTGGGCAACACTTAGAGGGTTTATAGGTCGTGAGAGCTCAAGGTTCTATAACTAACATAAGATGAATGAAAAAGGCCGGGAAGGAAATAAATGTACACAGGTTTGCGAAAATAAATATATTAAGAACAAAGGAAAATATAACGCAATTTTAAAATTATTTGAATCGGTATGCAGGAAATATAATAAATGTGTAGATTATTATATAAACTAATGTGAATTTACAACAAAGTTGATTAACGTGTATAACAGGAAATTACTCCAAGGTTGGAACAATGCGGAGGAAAAATAAAATTCGACAGAGAGTAATGAAGTTAAGATGAAATAAACATGCTATCTATCAGCCTTTAAGTCTTTGTTTAAAGCATGGAAATCATAAACCGGCCTGTTGGTGCCATCTTTCTTTGAAACTAGATTCAAAGGTAACTTCCATGGGGATATCGACCTCCTAATAATACCTTATCTTTCAATTTTCTTGAATTTCACTTTGATGGCCTTGACTAGCAGGCAGCGGGTAATGAGGAAGGAGAGACATAGGTGGACCAGTTGTTAGAATGTAGCGTTTAGTTGTGTTTAATTAGTTAACCACACATCCAGGGGGAGGTTTGGTCCGAAAGGGTATGATAAATTTGATGTACTGGTTGTGAATAATATTGTGCGCATCATAAATAATTACTGTGCAACTAGGTGAGTAAAGCCCCTGAAAAGACATAGTCAGAGAGACACGCGAGGCATGGAAAATGAGATACGTCTGAATCAAGTAATCAATAAGCGGGGGTGGGGGCGTTATAACAAGTCTTTTCAGGTCAAGCATGAATGAAAATCTTTGCAGGAATCGGCCCGCAGGACGCTATTCAAAATCCACCGCACACTACTTTCGTTCTAAAAAAGTTTGCTATCTCCACCCTTTCCTACACCCCCACTAACCTAAATGAGGCAAAGACTCAGGGATGGAGCGTTACGCCTTGGCCTTATATAAAGTCTCCAAGAGGCGTTCGTAGTCTTATTATTTCCAAAATACGCTTCGCTTCTAAGAGTGTGCTGTGTAAGGTGTTGAGATGGGCGAGCGAGCGAGCGGGTTATGAATTTCAGTTGAATGAGTTATTTTACTCTCTCTCTCTCTCTCTCTCTCGCGCACACACACACACACACACACATATATATATATATATATATATATATATATATATATATATATATATATATATATATATATATATATATATATAAATTTCACTTGAATGAGTTATTTTACTCTCTCTCTCTCTCTCTCTCTCGCGCGCACACACACACACACACACACACATATATATATATATATATATATATATATATATATATATATATATATATATATATATATATATATATATATATATATATATATATATATATATATATATATATATATATATATATATATATATATATGCAAATTTTGTTGAAGACTGTTGTGTATTTCGCCTTAATCTTATTCGATCATCTTCTGAGCGTTTTGATATGTTTTTGCTTCCTTTACCGATGTAATGAGTGGAGTGAGGATCTGACAGAAGGAAATAAAACGATTTTTAATTGGTATTTATTCCGCCTAAGTTGAGCATAACGTTAGAGGAACCGGCCAGTCCGGTGAGTGGGATTTTAAAATCATTTTAATGTTCGATTCCAGCTTGTCGCTTGACTGTTGATGGCCGGCTTATCTTCGTTTATTAATAAGGCTTCTAAGATCTTTAGCCTAGCTTTATTAACTTCTTTTCTTTTAATAACGTGCGTTGTCAACTAGCATATCTTTCGTTAGATCAAAATTATGAGCGCTCTTCATATGATTTTTAGGCCTTCTGCTCTGTAGATACATAGTTAAACGTTTCGAAAGTGTAGTAGTTGTCATGAAAATATATTTTGAGTTGTTATAAAGCTTACAATCTTTATCGGGGTAGATGAACTCTTAAACTATGTTGGTTGACTTGAGATGCGAGGAGTTTAAGCAGGTGTTGTTTTTCATCAGGAGATTGATGGATTTTGTTGTTTTATAATAAATGATGAATTGAATTTTTACCTTGATGTTACGGTTGATAATCTCCTTGATGTTTTTTTTTCATCTATTTTATAGGCCGTGGACATCTGGTTTCTGTAATACACTTTGATGTTGATGACTGTTGTGGAATGGCCAGACACACACACACACACACACACACTCTCTCTCTCTCTCTCTCTCTCTCTATATATATATATATATATATATATATATATATATATATATATATATCTCGCTCTCTCTCTCTCTCTCTCTCTCTCTCTCTCTCTCTATATATATATATATATATATATATATATATATATATATATATATACATAGGTACTTTGGGGCTTGGGGTTTAAGTTGGTTGAAGACCGTTAGTGAAAGGGGAAATTGCTATGAGTCCAGTGGGGATGGTTTATTATTAACTTTGCGGGGTCCTTTTAAACAAATATTTTAGAGTGCAAGTTGGCTAAAGATTAACAGGTAGCTGGTACGCGCTGGGGTTGCAAAAGAAAGATAATAACGAAAATATATCTTTATAACAACAAAATGATATTTATATTTACACAAAAATTGGGTTTAAAGGGAATGGACATCCAGACGGGGTTAAAGGTCCACACGAGATACAGGTAGGTTAATTAAGGCATTAAAGATCAATCTGCAGGCGGCAACGGTTAAGATTACCTTACGTGCTCGTTGCTGAAAAGGGGCCAGTTGAGGGATGATGAATGTGACGGAAGAAGTTGGGTTACCTCTTGCTTCAGACGAGGGAACACTTGTCGCCTTCGGAGTTTGGAATCCTTGTCAATCCTCGCCGATTGGCTATGGCAGAGTTCACTGTTGTCGAAGCTTGCCGATTGACTAAGGCAGAGTTCACGGATCGATTTAGCCTTCAACTCGAATCGAAATCGCCGCTGAGAGGGGGTGGAGAGCGTCCTTTAGCTCGTTCACCGAAGTAGGTTGAAGTCTAACAGTGCGGCTCTCTAAACTTAGTCGAAGCGTTATATAGGCACCTGGTAAAGTGGCTTCAGACGTGCGCGCGAATTTGAGGAAAAGTCGGCGACTCTTTCGGGGGAAGGGGGAATCGTGATAACGTTGGTTGAAATGTTCAACGGATCTCAGGATCCACGTGGGTACAGAATGGCACGTGACAGCCATTTGACCTCATTCTGCTATATCCCTCCCATCCAAAAAGATGGCGCTTTCGGAGTTGGGGGAGAAAGGTGACATCCCTTAAAACGAATGACTTGGGGAAGCGGAGTCTTTCATGCGAGTAGTCAACGGAGTAAGCGGAAAAAAAAGGCATTTCTGACCTGACGTCGAGCAGGTGTACAGGCTAATTCTACCCGACTGCCTGTATGTACATAGGAACGGAAAAGGAAATTAATTATTGCCGACCATAAGATCATTAAGAGGGGACATAATTATAAAAATGAAAATAATATTTATACACTAAGCTAGACAATGCAAAAAAAAAGACAGAAAAATAATGAATTGGATATTCAAAGATACACTTAACACAAATGACATAAGGATTATGGTGGTACATATACACATATTTTGGCGCTGGACCTGGCTTCTAAATAGTAATTTCATATATACAAGGGCGGTGTGCATCATAGATGTACACATCGAGAAAAATAATGACATAACAGAAATAATTGAATATAAACTAATCTCTAGCTGGCGGTTATAATAATTACAAGGTAGACAAATCGATTCGGAGCAATTACAAGTAAAATTTAGCTGGTGTAGAGCTCGCTAATAAATTTTGCTTTTTCAAACAAGTGAAGGTTTTGGTCCATTAGATCAATCGGTTCAGCATCAAAAACGATCACGGAATTTAATTTGCGAAAATCTACATACAAGTGGTAAGAGTTATCTGGTTTCCGTACCAGAACTATCGGGGAACAATAATTTGACGTGGAGGGTTCAAGGATATGGGGGTTGAGCAGATTGTTAACCTCAGCGTTAAAATCATTTCTTAGATGAATTGGAAGGGGGCAAGATCTTGAACGAACGGATTTCGATATGATTTGTCTCTTCTGAAGAGGGCCCGGTTTAACATGCCCTTTCGCCTTGGTTTTCTGGCTGATGTCACAGTATTGGCAGTATTCCGAAATGTCAACTGCAGCAATAGGCCAGTAGAAATACCAGAAAATACTCTAACTAATTTTATCGTGGCTGAAGTGGCCAGAAAACACGCTATCGTGGGCCATTTTTAGGACCAGGAGACATGTGAACTGGGAACACAAAGGGCGTGAGTCTCGGGGTTGACGCCATCCGAGCAAGTGCGATATAACAAGCCTTCTTTCACGATATAAGAGGCTGTCTTCTAACCGCGGACCGAATCCTGCTTGAGGCTCCGATATTTTTCCCACGAGGGAAGAAGATTTGGGCACTCCTTCCGCCTTTGAGCGAATTCTTCGCGCATAACGCCGGTGAAATCCGAATCTAGGAGAGATTCAAGGGCAGCAGGCGTCTGTGATTCCTTCTGTGCCTGGGCTTACGTGATAGCGGGCTGAGCCACAGGGGTAGACGAGACTTGGGGACACTGTCCTCCCAAAACGCAACAGAATTGGTTAGGGACTGACACGACTTCAGCCCATCCGGAAAAGTACTGACACTCGAGGTAACAGTTTACAATGGAGAAGTGATTTGCGCGTCCCAAGTAGTCATGGACTACCGCAAACTTTTTGTGGTCGGGAGCCACCGGGGAAAGAAGTTCATTCGATACCATGATACAAGTACACCCGGTATCGCGGATAAGAGTGGAGACTCAGCACCCATTAACGCTTCCGTTTTCAAACTTAAGACTTCCTGGAGAATTCTTGTCGAAGAGGAAATTTACATGGTGCCCTGGGGCACTAGGAGACGAGATTGGATCTAGGGTTTCTGGTCGCGGTGGAGGAGAGGCGGGAACAGCATTCACCTGGTGGACTTGGTGAATGGAATTACCACGGAGTTGTGAATTTTCGGGGCAATTTGGGCGCGTGTGGCCTTCGACCCTGCGCGCAAAACATATGATTGGCCTACGGGAAAAAGTTGACGCCGGGGGATTTAATATGAGGAGCTTGACGTCACGGGGTTCCGATGGAGGAAAACTTCTTGGCTTAAAGGGGCCCGTAACCTTGGCGAATTCTGGGGAGTTCTTAGGAGGGAACCGCAAGTTATTAATTTTTTTCTTTGGAGAGGAAGGGGGAGGCTTTTTATTTTCCTTCGGGAATGAGTTGTGACTCGCCGCATAGACATCTGCTTCTTCTACGCACTCTTTGAAGGAGTTGCACCGACGATCCTTCACAAAGGAGCGGATCTCTGGTGTTAGCGACGACAGAAATTGATCCCGTAGAACAAAATCTACCAGGGACTCATAATCGTGGGGGACTTTCGATGCGTCTAACCAAAAATTAAAAGTACGGGTAACAGTATATACAAAATGACGTAAGGTAATATTTAGTTGGATGCGGGCGTGGTGAAATTTGGTGCGGTAGAAGTCAGCCCTCATATTGTACGCCGCGAGCAGTTCGGATTTGAGGGTGGAGTAATCCACCGTAACTTTCTAGGGGAGCGATACGACTAGGTCTCGGAGCGGCGACCTAAGTAGAGGAAGAAGCTTAGTAACACCGTCCGTCTCTATGTCCCAATGATTAACTTCAAAAAATTTCTCGAAGTGAGTGAGAAAAGATCCGAAGTCCTCTCCTTCTTTGAACGTGAGGAGTTTAACGGAGGCGGATTGAAGTGCTCCTATACGGGAATTTACTGAAAGGGTTCGAGCCGATCACGGCTTGATTCTACTTCATATAGGCGAATTCTCTCACGCTCTTCGCTATCTCTATTTTTTTTGTACAGCTAATTCTATAATCTCTTTTTGTTCAGCTGTCTCTTTTCTCTCTTCTTCCTGTACATAAGTGAGAAGGTCTTTCGCACTTAAACCGAGTGATTATCCTTGGAGTTTAAATTTCTCAAACGACGACATTTTGTTTGTAACACGGGGAGTAAGTTGTCCGAAAGAAAGGGGTTTAATGGGCCGTCAGCACGAGACGGAGGAGGTTTGGCTTACAAATTACTGACACACGGATGAATATGTTTGTTTAAACGCAGAATCTTTGCTATCCAAATACTAACACTAATATAATATACGATTAAAAAAAAATAATAATAATGGAGTCTTCGTGAGATGGGAAGGGCTCAGACTCTACTAATCCGTGGAGGATTAAAGTGACCGTGGGAGAAATTCAGATGCCTAACAAAAATTTCCTATTAGTCCTGCCGGTCTTGTGGAGTGGAGTATATCGATGAATTCCTCTGTGGATTTTATGCTATATTTCGAAGGTATGTACGGTTTTATTACTGCATTTAGGGTTTTATCTAAACAGTACGTAGGTGTCGTGACTTGAGAGATCATAGGAATTCATCGATATACTCCATTCTACAGGACCGGCAGGATTAATATCATCCCTTGACATGGAAAGCCTGTTTACAAACGTGCCTATCGCTCAGACCATCAACATCATTATAAAAAAAACGTATAACACCATACTACAATGTCTCCTCTAAATCTTGACCCAAACACCTTAAGAAACATGTTACGTTCATGCACATCATAGGTTTCGTTCAGGACAACGAACGGTAATCTATACACGCAGGTGGATGGAATGGCTATGGGGTCACCCTTAGTGCCAACTTTCGCCAACTATTATATGGATCAACTTGAAGAGAGATTATTGGACATCATGGAAAATAAGCCACACCCATATTGCCGATACGTAGACGAGATCTACATCAACGTCCAAAACGAAGAACATCTGATAAACATCAAGCAGCAATTTGAGGAGAACTCCGTGTTAAAATTCACTTATGAATTGATCACGGGCAATAAACTCCCTTTCTTGCACGTTAAGGTTCAAAACATCAATGGTAGCTACATCACTAAAGTACATAGGAAAAGTACGGACATGGGAAGATGCCTCAATGCAGAGAGTGAATGCCTAGAAAGGTATAAAATAAGAGTAATCGGCTCATACATCCGCCGAGCATATAAATGCTGCACTACGTGGGGACTTTTCCACCAAGAGATAGCACGAGTAAAACAAATATTCGTGAACAACGGTTTCTCAAACAGCATGATTGACAAAGAACTCCAATCATTTTTAAATAATCATTACAAAGATACGGATAAAACTGAGAGTAATCAGGGAGAAGTCAACAACATCAAAGTGAATTACAGAAACCAGATGTCTACGACCTATAAAATAGATGAAAAATCATCAAGGAGATTATTAACCGTAACATCAAGGTTAAAAATTAAATGGATAAAATTCAACTCATCATTTATTATAAAACAACAAAAGCCAGCAATCTCCCGATGAAAAACAACAGCTGCCTAAACTCCTCGAATCTCAAGTCAACCAACATAGTTTACAACTTCATCTGCCCTGATAAAGACTGTAAGCTTTATGACAACTCAAAATATATCGGCATGACAACTACTACACTTTCGAAACGTTTAACTATGCATCTTCAAAGCATGGGGCCTATAAATCATATGGACAGTGGTTATAGCATTAACCTAACGATAGATATGTTAGTTGACAACACCGTTATTAAAAGAAAAGAGGTTAATAAATCTAGGCTGAAGATCTTAGAAGCCTTATTAATAAACGAAGATAAGCCGACCATCAACAGTCAAGCGACAAGCTGGAATCGAACATTAAAATGATTTTAAAATCCCACTCACCCGACTGCCCGGTTCTCCTAACATTATGCTCAACTTAGGCGGAATTAATACCAATTAGAAATCGTTTTTATTTCATTCTGTCAGATCCTCACTCCACTCATTACATCGGTAAAGGAGGCAAGAACATATCAAAACGCTCAAAAGATGATCGAATAAGATCGAAAACTCAGCAATTTAGTGTAGTTTGTTTTTTACCAAAACACATTTGTTTAAAAGAAAGATGAATACTGGACAAGTTACCCACCATCTACAAGATTGAATAAAAAAGATAGTTAGAAGAAAGGAAAGTTGACAAAGGAAATTAATTAAGGCGAAATACACAATGGTCTTCAACAAAATTTGCATTCAAGAAAGACTGCTACCCAACTACACTAATATATATATATATATATATATATATATATATATATATATATATATATATATATATATATATATATATATATATATGAGGAATTAAACCACATTCTCCGAAGACAATTTAATTCAGAACAGTTTCGGTGTATCTCACACCCTTTTTCAACTGACACTGGGTAGAAAATATAAGCGAAGTGCATATAAGCATAACACAAGATCCCCTCTTTTTTTCCCCAATCCTCTACTTGTGGCTAATCTGGGGGGAGGGGGTTAGGCCTAAACATATTGAAGTGCTGACATTTTACTATTTTGTTTATTTGCTTTCGTATTACAGGATTAAAAGAAAATTGACCCTCAGATAGATTTAAATTAGGAACTGACGATATCAAGCTCGATTCTACGATTCTTCTCTTAACATAGTTGGCCGATTTAAATACCATTTTACTTCCATTGAAATCGATAGTATGATTCTTGTCTCTAACATGGCAAAATATTCCACTGCTTTCGCTGCCCACTCTAATACCTCTTTTGTGTTCGTACAATCTCTTGTCTAGATTTCTCCCCGTTTCCCCTATATAAACTTTATGGCAATGGTTGTATGGTATTGCATATACTCCTATGTTATGATGTGCTTTGTGTTTCCTTGCCATCATCAATTGGTTTAAGGAATTATTATATTTAAAGGCTAGATTAATACCCGCTTTTCCAAATATGTCCTTTAAACTATTTAATTTATTATTAAATAGCAATGTTATACATTTGTTGAAGTTGTTAATGCGGGAAGGCTTATTACCATAGAATGTTTTCCTAGCTGCAAAATGGGCAGACGATATGAACTAATAGGGGTAATACAAATTAGAAAAAATGGTCTGATAATGACAATTTCTTCATCTAAATAGGAAGGATGACATATTTTATATGTTCTAAGGAAAAGGTTAGAAATTCCCGATTTTTTAACAGTATTATTGTGAAACGAAAAATAATGTATATAGGCATTCGAGTGGGTTGGTTATATATACATTGTTTTTCGTTTCACGATGATACTGCTAAAAAATCGGTAATTTCTAAACTTTGATGGAAGAAACAGTTTTTTGCCGTAAAAGCTAACAGACACTTGATAATAACGTCTAACTGCTGCCAGAGATACATGGTTACTACTGGCTTAAGGTGTGCATCATTAGAGCAGGATGCGGTCTGTGATCACGTGATCGCAAGGGGTGGTCCATCCAACCCTACGGTTCATCTTACCCCACTTTTCCCTATATTTTCATTATGGTAGATTTTATTGAAAGCGACCGATAGTATCGTGTTAATATCATTTTATTTTCAATATTCTCGATTTGTCTCTTGTTCGCCTTTCTTCATTGTTAAACCCGTGAATAAACCTACCAAAGCTCATTAGAGACTGATATTTATTAATTGCAAAAAGGTGGAAGGAATGTCGTAGAATGGACTCTCGACGATATACCATATATAACTATTCGTTGAGGGAACTTCTTTAATTATCTTTAGAGTGCGTGGATTGTCTAGGCTGGCCGATATTATGTATCTTCGATATGCTTAAGAAGTGGAACTGAGCTCAAGGATAATAATATTGCTATCATTAATAAAATAGAGTTTTATTAATAATAACTATCAACAACACACAAAACGGAAAATATTGACATAAACAGAGAATGGAAAGGGTCGTGGGGAATCGAGCTAATCCGAGGATTAAAAGATTTAAAAAGGTAAAATAAATATAAAGTTAAAGGGAGGGGATGGTTCGCTAAACCATTTAAAGCACAGGATAGAGTTGACAAAAGGGTTAAATACTAAAAGGTAACGATCGGCTTACGTAATTATACTTGTTGTGCAGAGGAAGGCGACGTGAAGGAATTTTCGGTCCGCTGGCGAGTTCCAGCCGAAGTGGGGGGAAGGGGGAATTAAATGATCCTGACGTGGCGTCTTGGGAATGAGAACCGTTTCTTGGCGAACGGCTTGAAGAACAATGGCTGTTCTAATGTTGTTATTTTCTGAACAACAAGGGGGGAAGGGTGAGAACCGTTTCTTGGCGAACGGGCTCAAACGAACAATGGCTGTTCTACGTTGTTCTCTTCTGAGCAACAAGGGGGGGGGGGGTGAGAAACGTTTCTTGACAGTGGGCTTAAAAGAACAATGGCTGTTCTAACGTTGTTCTCTTTCTGAACAACAGGGGAGGGGGGGGGGGAGAACCGTTTCTTGACAAAGGGCTTAAAAGAACAATGGCTGTTCTAACGTTGTTCTCTTTCTGAACAACAGGTGGGGGTGAGAACCGTTTCTTGTCAACGGGCTCAAAAGAACAATGGATGTTCTAATGTTGTTCTCTTTCTGAACAACAGGGGAAGGTGAGAACCGTTTGTTGTCAACGGGCTCGAACGAACAATGGTTGTTCTAAAGTTGTTCTCTTTCTGAACAACAGGGGAAGACTTGTGGACTCGGCTTCACGAAGGCTCGAACCTTGGCACTCAAGGGATATTGTCCTTCTTCTGGACAAGTGATGGTGAATCTCGAGGTCGAGGTCCCTTGGCGCACAAGGTGAGAGAGGGTCGTAGTGATGTTTCGCGACGAAAATCTGGATCTCCAATCTCCTCTTAGTAGTAAAGTTTCCGTATAAATAGTCAGGACATCCCCTTGGCGTGGGGGACAATGGAGTGGGAGCTTCGAGGGAATGCACAGCCGAGCCTGGGAACAATGCCTTATCTGCCCAATAGCCTAACTCAATCTGGCGAGGTCGGCGAATGGGGCGAGCGGGGGAAGATAAACCTCCTTGTTTAAACATTGACTCATGGTGGCTGCGATAAGGTCCCAGGCTTCAAAGCGAAGATGCACGTGGGTAGCATGGTGGTTTTAAATAACATGTGATAGTGGTTGAAATTAACGCGGCCTCAACCCGTTCTATAACAAGGAAATTAATACACCTTAGCACTTTGTTATATTAGAGTGACACGTTTTGATACGACAAGTATCGAAATTCAGCCAGTCTCTACCGGCTAACATCGCGCCCATAAATGCCACGCAGAAAGAACTCATCTTGGCACAATTAGGAAAACTGGCTGATGAACTCATGACATTTGGTAGTGCGCAGTGCCTTAATATTAGTAGTGAATCGATAAGTCGCAGTGCTGTTTCCGTGTCCAACGCGTTTATGCCGTTTACAAATGAAGATACGAGTGATAAGTATATAAAAAATTCGGCGAGAAGTAAGCGGGTAGTGCCCACAGGTGCGTATCCTAATGAAAATCGTCCCTGTTATATGCAAAATAATAGTGATTATAGTGCGCATAATATACCAGGAGGATTGCGACCTTTCCGAAAAACACAACAAAAAAACAAAGACCTGTAGTTTGCCGCTCACATGTATTCTTTGAGAAAAATGCGAAATTTAATCGACACGGGCGCGAGTGTATCGATAATAACGGCTAAATTGGTGAAACCAGGTGAATTGCGCGAGTCTAGTATATTCTGAGGCATTTTAATCTTTTAATGGACTGTGCGCACGGCATACTTATAGACAAACAAACTAAACTTGCAGATAAGATATGATTATCTAGAGAGCTGGCGGTAGCCTTAATTATAATCAATGACCATCAGCACCTACCGCCCCATTAAAAAGCCATATTGAGGTAATATGAGACTTTGTATGGAGCCGCACCCTCTCAGGCCTCCCCGTCATCGTCACGCTCAATGATTCACCGTACCAGCTGGTGATGGAATGCTGCCCCGCACCAAATGGTAGACGGATCGCCACGACCGGCGGCATTCCTTTCGAGCAACTAAGCCAGACGCAGTAAGCATACTCCACCTACGACAGTGAGCTCCTAGCGGCGTATCTTGCTGTTATGCACTTCATGCACCTGATTGAATTTTGCCACGTTACCTTGTGCACTGATCACAAGCCTTTAATATCAGCTTTTGCATCGCCATTAAGGGCTAAAACAGCCAGGCAACAACGCCATTGGACATCCATTCTAGAGTACGTCAGTGATATCACTTACGCGCGTGGTCAGGAGAACGTATTCGCTGATTTCCTTTCAAGGAACGTTAATTCGATCCAAATTAACTATTTTGACATCCAAGTTTTGGTGGCAGCGCAGGGAGGCTCACTTATACTCCTAAATCCCTGTGTAGGCATCATTGTAGCGGCACATTAAATAAGAGTAGAAGAGGCATAAATAAATACACGCCTCGCTGCTCCATAGTTTCTTTTCACGTACCTTATTACGTTAGTACAATGTCGTAATTATAGCGTTTGTAGAGGGATTAAATAGGATGGAACCAAATGGAAAAATAAATTATCTATCATGATATTAATTTGTATATGTATATTATTGTATTGTTTGGCAGAATATGGCATAATGAATAGGCCTGCTTTGAGCACAGTTATATGTACTTATGTAAATATCGATGGCATGCGCGTATGTTAAGATGCTATTATTGTATTATTTAGCAGAATATGGCATAATAAATAGGCCTGCTTTGAGCACAAATTGTATGTACTTATGTGAATATCGATGCCCTGTGAGGATGTTAAGATGCTGTCAGGCATTAGGTGTGCCGAAAATATGTATCTGATATGTATCTACCTATATATTTAGTATGTACTATTGTCTCAGTAACTCCATTAACTGACAGGGAAGTACTGTAGGGAGCGTGTTATGTAATATGTAGGCTACTGGCACCAAATTACAGAATTCAATAGGCTCAGAGAAAACCTGCACAAAATGGACGCGTGGTATTCTTATTAAATCCCAGCATACTCCACTCATGTAAAATAAATGTCTAAAATTGGAATAAGGAATTAAGAATATATAAATTAATTTGCATCTATGAATTTGAATAAAAAATAAGGAATGTAATATATTTGTTTATGTATATATATAGAAGGCAACCGACCGTTTTAAGTATGCGCGGGACAAACAATGTACGAACGCGCGAAAGGTCAAAATGACCTGTGTCATTAAGACAAATGCGTAAACAAACATTTCGCGTCTGAGAATATATTTATCGAAAGACGAAAGTTTACAAAACACCTGAGTAAACATACCCGTTAGCCAAAGGGAATCGTATCACAAAGCTGTGACAAGTACATCCAGTTATGTTGATAAAACTTGGGATATGCAAGTGATTCGACTTGCACAGCTTTCATTAGTTCCGCCTTTGGGGTGGAGAACGATGATTCTAGGCCACGCCCTCTAGACAATAAGCATATATATATATATTATATATATATATATATATATATATATATATATATATATATATATATATATATATATATATATATATATATATATATATATATATATATATATAAGAGTCGGGGAAAACTCCAACCACCCCTCGGCCTATTCCTCGACATATAGTATATATATTATATATTTAATTCTGGTGTCATTAAGTGTGCGGTTTGTTTCGAATCCGTCAATTTTTAAATTCCCCTTTTTTAATTGCTAAGCGCCCAAGGTTAGATAAAACAAATAATAAGACATTTCAAATTTTGTTTGTGTAATAAGAATTGACCTCGTGTCCTTTTAATTTTGTTTTTTGTTGTATTGTTGGTATACAATATAAAAAGGGTTTGGCCACTAACGATAACCCTTGCTGGCAGCATCTCACCAAGCATAGTAACTATTTGTATTTTCTTTATTTTTTTTTATTATTTTGTATATTATTTGTCGCTGCCGTATAATCTGGGGTTAAGTCGTAAAGCTCTTTCGTGAATCAGTGGATCCGACAGCGTATCCAATATGTCTTCCTCCTCCTCATTTGAGATGTTCCATAAACAGGGACAAATTTGGGACCTTTCGGGCAAGGAATTGATCGAATACGTTCAAAACGAACAAAGGAATGAACGTGAGGAAAAATAGGAGAACAACGAAGACAAGAAGAAATAGAAGAGAGGGGGAAAATTCGTCAAGACGAGCGTGAGTTAGGTAGAGATCAAATATAAGTCAGTTCCATCGGGTCCAGAAGTCACCAACCTCTGGCCCCGCATTAAAGCTCCCCCTTAATGGTGATCAAGATGACTTTTTCACTTACTTAACCCATTTCGAAAAGATCTTCGAAGTCAATTGTAGGGACATTGAATCTGAAGGAGTAGGCCGCCTGCTCCCGCTGCTCAACTCTCTTCTCAGAGAAATCTTCATTGCCCTCCCAACAGAATCCACAATAGATTATTCATCTCTTAAAGCAGAACTCTTATCCGCGATTAATTTAAACCCCGAGTGCTACAGACAAAAATTTCGATTGGCTAGGATCCAGCCAGGACAGACGTATCGACAGTTCGGGTTCATCCTGAAGAAAAACCTCCAATTTTGGTTGGACTCGGCTAAAGTCGGTGGCGACTACGACTCTGTTATTTTTTTTAAAGGACTAGCTAATGCACACCCTCTATACGGAAATCCGTGCATTTGTGAAAGATTGGCATGCCTCATCCTTTAACGAGTGCCTCGAAGAAGCGGATCTTTACGCCACAAATCATCATTTCTATCGTAAGGAGCAAAGGAAGAGAAGTTCTCCGTCCCCTAAGAACCAAGGACAATCACAACCGAGAAAACCCCCTCATTTAGTAAAAGTCCCAGGCCCCTTTAAACACAAAGGTAACCACCATAAGAAGCAAGAAGAAGTTAAACCCCCAATTTTTAATACTACGTCGAGTAACCCCTACCGGAGTAACCCCATTGTATTTTTCTCTTGCGGAACCCCTGGTCACTATAAATCTCAGTGTCCACAAAACTCCCGCTTTCGTCTTGGCCCCTGGACAACAGGTCCACCAAGTCTCCGTAATTCTCGCTGCCGAACAGCCTACCGCGCCTGCGCCTTTGCCATCTTCGTCGACCTCTTAGGAGCACCAGGTGAACTTTCTTTTTAATAACAGTTCTTCTGGTGGGCTCAAATTCGAGTCCAGATCCATTAATTGATGTAGGGTATCCACTCTGGTGAGAGATACAGGGTGTACTTGTATAGTGGTATCGGACAAGCTGCTTCCTCCCGTGGACCCACAGCATAAGAAATTCGCTGGCGTACACTATTTCTTGAGAAGAGCTAATAAATTCCCAGTGGTCCGTTGTCACGTAAAATGCCGCTATTTTACGGGGTGGACCGACGTCGTAGCTACCCTGATTAAGTTTTGTGCAGTGTTGGTGGGCCAGAGCGCGCAGCTCTCCCCAACTGCTGTGTCGCAAGCTGTCATCACCCGGGCTCAGGCTGATAGAGAGGCCTGCCCCCCTGCGTCTCTCAAGCCCCCATGCACCCCCGATTACGAGGGACTGCATAACGCCCAATTCATCAGTGCCCAAAAGGACTGCCTCTTCCTCCAACCCTTATGGGATAAGGCCAAACGATGAGAGACAGAATCGGTTCAAGGAGACCGAAAAATGAGGTATTGATAGAAGACGCTTGGCTATTTCGTACTTCCACAGATCCAGTACGATCCCCGTTCAAGGCCCTTTGCGTGCCTAGGGCCTACGTTGCGAAGATTTTACAAATTGCACACGAAGGTGTGTTTGCAGGACACTTCAGCCATAATAAGAACTCGCAACGCGTATTTAATTTTTTTTTTTGGTTTGGTGGCATCCAAGGAAATCGTAGAGTTTTGCAGGACCTGTGATATATGTCAAAAGGTCACCGCCAAAGGACGAGTACAACCGGCCCCCCCCTTCATAAGACTCCAGTTATATCAGAACCCTTTATCAGGGTTGCCATCGATCTTATTGGACCAATACACCTCCCTTCCACCGAGGGACACTCATACGTTCTCATCCTCGTCGATTGGGCTACCCGGTTCCCCGAAGCAATTGCTCGCAAAAAAATTGATAGCATCTCGTGTGCCGAGGTATTAATTTCTAATTTTTCACGGGTAGAGACCCCTAAAGAGGTCCTCTCTGACAGGGGCCGTCAATTTACGTCCGTATTGATGGAGCATGTGAGTAAGTTGCTCCAAATTAGGCCCATTTTCACCACGCCTTTTCATCCCTCTGCAAACGGTATGTGCGAGAAGTTAAACGCTACCATAAAAAGCGTGCTTAAAATGCTGTTCCACGACCAGCCACAGAAATTGCACCGGTACCTGCCGGTAGCTTTATTTGCGTGTAAAGAGATTCCCCACTCTGGGATTCTCCCTATTTGAACTTCTCTATGGTCGCAATTTCCGCGGTCCACTGAGCATTCGCAAGGAGCTCCTCACGAACTCTCAATTGAATGAGGAACTAAAGACCTCCTACTTGTAAATTCTGGACTTGCATGACAGGCTAGAAAAATGCTCGGAGGTTGCCGTGCAAAATTCCGAGATCAATCTAGAGAAGTATCGGACGTATTTTGATATTAAATCTAAGGCGCCAAAATTGAAACCAGGTGATGAAGTTCTGCTTTTACTCCCCATGGACAACAACAAGCTCCTATCCCAATGGAAAGGACCGTTCCCGGTCATAGAAGCTAGAGGGCCCGTGGATTACGTCATTCAGTCGTCATCTGGCAATAAGTTGTTCTACATAAACATGTTAAAAAGATATCACCGGCAAGCTTGTGTTAACAATATTATTGTCTTCGACAAAGAAAGGACAATGGAAGCATCCTTCTCTTGGGACCCATTAAATATTGTTCAGACAATATGCGTCGAGGCGGATAAAGATTATCCTTTGCCTGACTGCCCTCCTCTCCTTCTACCCATGAAGACCTGGCCACCGCAGTCGACGTGATTCCTCTCCTCGGTTCCATGGAGATGTCTCAGATTGTCTCGCTACTGAATGAATACCCAGACGTAATCTCGGAGTCTCCAGGATGCTCTACACAATTTGAGAATGACATCTCTCTCACCACGACGGAGCCAATTAGGAGTAAACCCTACCCTCTTCCAATCCACCTTCGCAAGGCCTTCAACAAAGAAGTCGAGAACCTCATTAAATTAGGATTAATTGAACCCTCCTCGTCGGATAATTGTTCCCCGATAGTGATGGTACGTAAGCCGGATCAATCTTTTCGTATGTGCGTAGATTTTAGAAAGTTAAATGCTGTCACGGTATTCGATGCCAAACCAATCCCTTTTATCGACCAGAACCTGCACTTATTTGAGAAGGCCAAGTACATTTCTGAAATAGACTTGTGCAAAGCCTACTATCAAATCTCGCTTCGAAAATCCGTGAGGAAGTTTACCGCGTTTCCCACCGAAAATGGGTTAATGCAATTCACGCGTCTGCCTTTTGGCTTGATTACTGCCTGCAGTAACTATAACCGGATGATGCGAAAAATTGTAGATCGGTTGAGCAATGTCTCTTTCTACTTTGACAACGTATACGTTGCCACACGCACCTGGGAGGAGCACATTCAATCCCTCCACCCACTCCTAAACCGGCTTAGGATCCATAGATTGACAATCAAGCCCTCCAAGTGCCACTTTGCTCATAGCACCATCTCTTACTTAGGGTTGAAAGTAGGAGAGAGACAATTAACCCCTCAAGAGGACAAAGTTAAGACAATAGAAGACATGCCACTCCCTAAAACCAAGAAACAGCTTCGTTCGTTTCTTGGCTTCGTCTCCTTCTATTGGCGGTTCATTCCCCAATTCGCTTCCATAGCGTCACCCATAAATGACCTTCTTAAAGAGGCCGCACCCGACCCCATCCTATGGAATCCCGCAGGGACTGCGAGTTTCGGCGAGCTAAAGAAAAAATTGGTCTCCGCTCCTATCCTCCGTTTGCCTAATCCCCAGAAAAAATTGGCACCTGAACTGATGCCTTTAATATCGGCATTGGGTGCGTTTTATTACAATATGAGGAAGAAGGAACCCCATTTCCAGTGGCATACGCGAGCCGGAAGCTGTTAGTTTGCGAGAGAGCATACGCTACTATAGAACTTGAATCTTTAGCAATCATTTGGGGCTTCAAAAATTTAGGATGTACTTAATGGTAGACCGTTTACTGTCGAAACGGACCATAGGCCACTAGCCTACTTGAATAATTGTAAAAGTCAGAACGGCAGACTTATGAGATGGTCCCTTTTATTGTCAAAATACCAATACAATGTATCTTACGTAAAAAGAACGGATAACGTCATTACCGATACTTTATCACACAATTCGATAGACGAAGGCCCTAGTTGTGGTGACTAACTGAAACTGTCCGCCATTGTTATTTTTTTCTTTTGTATATATGTATGTTCTATTATTTTTTTAGGTATGTCTAGTTATTCCTGTAATTTCTAAGACCTTGTCGTGAAATAGTGCCATTTCCTTATGTTCATTTTTTTGTTCGTGTGTTTCACGTATGTATGTTTCCTGGGATCTCATTTTGGCTATAGATTTTAACTGCGAGTAGGTTATATCTTGTGACATTATCCCTCGTTCCACTTCAAATAATGTCCTCTCGGGATGGGTAGGGATGTAGGAGAATAGCCTAATGCTCCCACGTCTCCCCACCTCCAGGCGGGCCGTGATATCAAACCTTCCCTTTCCGGCCCTATGTCTGGTGGCCTTCCGCTGGAAGAACCCACCATACATTTCAGCTAACCACCGCATTCCTTCCCGGACTGGTTATCAATAGATGGTAGACCATCTTGGCTTCCGGGGTTTTATGGAAGTTTACAAAGGACGAAATGGAGGAGATCATCAAGCAGCTCTCACCCTAAGAAGGGCACTTGACATCAAATCTACTTCTGGAGCCATGCGAACCTCTCCTGAGTTTCGGGTATAGAAGGTGAATTCTTTTAACCCTCGGAAGTAGAGCTTGCACAGCGTCTGGCGGGGCAGGAATTGGTATCTATCTCAGTGTTGTGGTAAATTGTCGAAGCACCAAGTCTTCAGAGAGGAGATTGGTCCCAGTTAGGGACGCTCCTTATCCCGTTGGTGTGCAAGTCAGTGCGGACCCAGGCTCGTACTCACGTGTAAGAGTTGAAGCTACAAACAACCTTACTCTGGTTCCCTAAGCGAGAAAACTACATCCTGGCTTTTCTCCGTGACCCTACGCGTCGATAGGTTACTTCGCCCCCCTCACAGAGGCACCAAGATTCCTCGGAGTTCACGAGCATAGGGCCCTCTTTAACAAGAAGCTCCCGGCACCGCCTTCTTCCAGCAGAATCGTGACGGAATTGTGGGATCAGGTCGGTCCCTGGAGAACCTACCTCATCGTATCTACCCCGTATCTCACCACCTTCACTCACCAGCGCCACTCGAACATCCGGTTCCAAGGTAACCCTTCCCTTTCACATTCCTCAACTTCACCGCGAAGCTTACCAATATTAAAAGTGTATAGGGATTTACATAGTGAACAGTTATTTACAAGCCAAGTGAGATATCTGAGCTTCACTTAATAATTTATCTCTCAAAGAACCTTATTTGTGTATATATATTTCTTGTTTAGTGTTCATTAAAACTTTATTTTCATATTGTTGTGTATCTAACTTCCTTTGGGTCACTTGCTGCAAAGTTTATTCCAATTCCTCGGTAGCTAACCTCTAAGCACTCTGAGTCAATAAACCTATTCAGGGTACGTGCCGAACGAAGTATGAGTAGTACGACGACCCCTCCGCATTCGTGATAATAGGATATATATATATATATATATATATATATATATATATATATATATATATATATATATATATATATATATATATATATATATATATATTTATATACTCGTATATATTGTTAAGGAACCCCACATGGAATCTCTTGAGAAGACGGAACTTCCATGCGCTGCAGAAGGCTTGGTTAGGCCTAAATTGGTAAGCCTAACCCCCTCTTCCACAAGCGGTAGCCTCGAACCGTGTCCACCACGATTCACTTTTACACTGGCAGAATAGCCTCTGCAAGAAGATTCGAGGCCATTTGGGAGTAGAGCTGTTTCCCGCTTACAGCCTTCCCCCCAACCCCGGGGAGAGCCTCGGACATAAATAGCGCTTGACTCCCATGAAGAGACACAGCGTTGAGAAGTCTCGCCCGGGCCCCAGAAGATTCCCCATAATTCCAAGTCAGGTACTAACAACAAAGCAAAGTGACAGCTGAACTATTTTTTTGTATTTGGAATTAGCCCCAGCCAGTGAGGTAATTCCACTTAACGATCGCCACCAAGTGATTTTCCGGACATCTCTCATCAACTCCTGTCGAAGCCCTCCTTCGTTCGCTTCTTATTTCAGGTGACTAAAATACTCTCCCCTGGACCGGAAGTTACCCCCCCCCCAATCCTGTTCTTGGAGAACCGTCATCACTTCAAGTTCCCGCTCAGAAGTTCCGAGCGGCCTCACCTCACGTGCAGAAGACATCCGTAAGCTAACCTCTCTCCCCCCTTCATTAGCCCAATTGAGTTAATTCTTCCCACCATTTGAATAGTCTCCTCCTGTAATACCTTAAGTTCAAACTTCATAGCCTGATTTATAACTACAATTCCCCCCTTCGTTTACTGATGTGATTTTGTCCGTTAATTCTGTGAGGTATTTTCACCCATCAATTATCTCGTTATTTTTGTGTAAATAAAATTATATTTTTGTACATGCCTCTTTAAATAACCTTGAGCTTTGCCATTGTCTATAATTTACCTGACCTCGTTGCACTCTCTCACGCTACTCAGCCCGTCTAAATTAATGGTGTTCCGTCCCTTCGTCGGTTCGCTTGTAAGTTATCGGTCCCTTCCTCATAGATATAATATGGTATTGATGTAATATAATGTCATATCACGACATATATATACATATGAAGAACCGTAGCAACATTCGAATTCTCGTTTTCTGCTAAAGTAAACGATATCACTTACAAAAGGCTTCTTGAAATTTATCTTTTTAGAGAAATGGATGGTTGGCCCTCCTGAAGAAAGCAGAGGAACTCCAAAAGTTACCTGCATTCTTATTGATCCACGAAATAGATATTGCTGCTACCCACATATGGTACACTTATATCTTAACGTGTTAAACTCTTTGACACGCTTCAGGCATATTAAAAGCACACAAGATAACACAATTTCTTGCCATGTTCAGACATTTTATTCATGTTTTGTTTTTTTAATATTGCATTTATTGATTTTATTTACATAAACTACAAGATTAAGACCCCTAATGTGACCTGAACAAAAGAAACTCTCAGGGGAACAAAGAGCACAAATCCAAATTCTTTCCAAAGAAGGAATATTCACAGATCCTAATAGCTAAGAAATTAGTAATTTCTAGATATGGAGAGCAGTACTCTCTCGCAGAAAACAAACTGACAGGTGATACCTCTAACAGGAAACGTTTTGGAAGAAGCATGGTAACTACCAAGGCTGAGGATAAGCACCTAATTATAGCAAGTAAACGAACAGAAAATTAACTGCTCAAGATTTAAGAAATAGATAGACCATTCAAGAGAGAAGAGTGTGTCTCGAAATACTATAAAAAGTATGTTGAAATCTGTCGGTCTTTTCGGTCATATGGCGATCAAAAAGACATTGCTATGAAACCAAAACAAAAAGGAATGATTGCTGTGGGCACAATAACATCAAAGACTGTGAAAAGGTCATAGCTGAGCGCGACTTTGACTTTGAGTCTTTGCGACTCTATCCCCCCCCCCCTAGTGCGACTTGCGCTTTAGTGACTGCGTCTCTTTTTTTCCCGGTGCGACTCCGCTAAGTTATAAAGTAAACTTTAGCGCGATAACAGAAACATGCTTTTATAAGGCAGAAAAAAACATCATTATTTATTTTTTTCTTTAGTTAAAACGCAGCCTCTCCCCAGCTGCAGAGCTGGGGAGAGGAGTATTGTACTTGATGAATAAGTCCACCCACACCTTTCTGTGCTCGTAGGGTAGGAGGGACCAGGCCAGCTCGCCTTTTGAAGACAGAAACCTTGTATAACACACTATATATATATACATATAGTACAAGAGAAGGAGAAAGTGACAACGATCTCTTCTCCACAGAAGGTGAAGTCGGAGACACAAAGCATCCCAACGAGTGGCGGTCACAATGAGGATGATCTTAGTACCAAAGACCGCCAAAGGCTTGTTGGTAGTGGTATTAGCAAACCTATGGGCATTAATGAGCGGTTAGGATACCTATGTTCCTTTATACAGGTGAAATTTATATACCCACTCGACCGTTTCTTCTGACACAATGAGCTCTACGCCAATATAGTCTCCCTTCAATGGTCGAGGTCAGATCACTGGCTGACTTATTTGACTAGACCGTTTTCTGGCTCTTAATGACGGCACGGACCTCGCCGGTCGGACTCTCAGGCAATAGACCAAGGGCCGAGGAAATATGGTGTTATGTCTTGGTTTAGGATGTTGGGAGTAACAACAAAAAAAGAGGATTATATCTTACCTGTTCCCAATCTTTTATTTTTGAGGATACTTATTAGACATATGTATATACAAGGTCATTTTGTATGTACATGCGATATAACTAACTGGTTTTCACCACAGAGGTCCGCATGATCTTCGGACTGAACGTGGACGAGTGCCTAGACAGGATCGATCACTGAACAGTCGCGTTTTCTGTTCGCTCTTCCTGAGGCATGCGCTCTTGCATCGCTACCTACAAATACAATTACTTTGAAGGTCTTCTGGGTGGGATATGTCGACTGGAAGATGGGGTCGGCCAAGAAGCCTCAGCCAACTGGCTTGATTTCATGCACTTCTTTAAAGGCCATCATGTCAAGTTTGTTCCGTGCAAAGGAGTAAGTGAAAATCCGACCCAACCGAAGTGGTTTACTCGCAACTTCGCCTCGGCCATTCGTAATAGAAAACTCGCCTACAACAGTTGGAAGCCAGCGATAGCGACGAATATATTGTTCAGTACAAATAAAACTGTATAAAAAGTAAAACCACCAATGCACCGAGCTAAACACTGATGAAATTCGGGTCGCGTTACTCTGCTAAGAGAACCCGAAGGAATTATTCTTGTATTTCAATAGCTACAAACCGTTTCGCCATCGCATAGGTCCCCTGATAGACAATGATTGCATGTTGTGGGAATCAGACCTGGACATCCTCAATTTGTTGAATGACTACATCGCTTCCTTATTCGCGGTAAATCTTGAAGAAGGGGGCAACCTATGCGAAATAGTTGTAGATTGTGATGAAATGGATGCTAAGTTAAAGAATCTGGAGCCATACAAGTCTTCCACTCAGATGGCTTCCCTCCTAGAATCCCTCGCGAAGTCAGTGGTGAGGTTGCGCAACATTAGGCATGTTTAAAAATCGACATTTTTTATGTTCTTCGCTTACTATACATTTTTTCATGCGTGTTGACGTGAAAAGGCCGAAAATCACAACTACAGTATTTGATCTGGAATGCTGTGATCATTGCCGCATAGAAGTTTAAATTTTATGGGTCCCTTGAATCATCTTTTGAACTATGAACTTTTATTTAAACAAAATAGAACAACAAAATAAAGAGTAAATTAAAGTGTTTTAATCATATTTCTAATATATACAATTATGATAGTCTCAGAATTCGAAAGAAATGGCACATTGGCACATTCGTTTTATCACACCCAAGGCAGACAAGGCGTCTTATTATGTCTTATTCATAACCCAAATTTGAGATTAAGACTTTATCACGAGTCTAATTGATCAAGAAGTGAGAGCGTTGGATGAGGATTAATTTCATATTGACATTTACCACCAGTCTTTGAGAGTTTGTTTCTTGAAGCTGACAAAGTGGTGTCTGTTAAAATCCAGAGTTTTAAGGAGATAGTCCTTTTTCTTGGCATCTGTTGTTTTGGCATTCGTAAAGTCGTCATGATATTTACACCACGTTCAGCAATGTTATTCACCGCTTACAAATTCTTAATTTAGCCCGACGCATTTCTGTCGTCTTCCTTTATTGGCCAAGTCGTTACAGGTTCTAGAAGCCCCTCGGATCCAAATTTTATATACAACATAAAAAGTGATTTGGGGACTTTGAGATTAGCCAGGGTGGCCTCAGCTGTGACTTTCTGCAATAGAGATTTTTCTCTTCTGAAAGTGACTGGCTTTTCAGTAGCATCTAAATGAGCATCAATATAGTGATTCAATGTATCACTAAATCTATTGCTGAATAGGACAAATGGCACGACTTCATGCATCAGGCAAAATTTGTGATTTTTCATCTTATTAATTAATGCATCAGCAAGCTCTAGATCAGTTTTCTTGTATTTCAACATGTCCTAGATTAAATATAGATAATTCATGGGAGCATCTGCAGCAGACATTAATATCATCCATGCAGGAGTGTAGAACAACGCAAGGAAGGTGTTGAGTCTTTCCAGTTTTGATACAGTGTCTTCATCAGCTAAAGCTGATCTACAAATATCAGCATTTTCATGAAGTGCAGGTTTCTGGCAATCCATCTGGCATGATGAGTAGTGTCTGGTCGACCTCGGTGGATAACTCGAAAGAGAAGTTCCTACAAGGACAAATACTGTCAGTTCAACCATTTATTTTCCTTGTAGATAGAAGGGAGTAGGCAAAGGAGCAAAGGAAATATAATAGCGTAGGCGAGTTGCGAACAGCTTACGGTGTCGCTGGACAACTGTTAGCGAGCAGCGAATCCACTCGACCATCCTGAGTCTCAAAAAAGACACAATCAAGCGAAGCTTTTAAGCCGCTCGCTTACACTACTCGTACGCTACACAACTTCCCTCCTAGAAGCGAAGCATATTTTGAAGAAATGAAGAAACCCCGTTTGGAAATGTTATTCAAGGGCTAACGCTCCCCTTGCCGGGTCTGAGCACCATTGTAGATAGACGGGAGCGGGAAAAGGGATAAAGAAAAAATAATAGCGTAGGCGAGTTGCGAACAGCTACCTGCGTCGCTGGAACACTGTTAGCGAACAGCGAATCTACTCAGCTATCCTGAGTTTCAAAAAAAACTCATCCAAGCAAAGCTTTTAAGCCGCTCGCTTGCACTTTTCATACGCTACACCCTGTACTCTTCTCTTTGAAGCCTTTCTGCTATTAGAGTTTCTCTGAATATTTCTCTCTTGTTTTCCTTTCCTTCAGTCATTTACTATTGATAGCCAACATCTTTGGGTTTTCCTTGAACGAGTCCGTCCAAACATCCTTCAGATGCCCAAACCAGAGATTACCTAGCCCCTTCACCTTCACAAACTGTTCATATTAGAATTACAGGGATGTCATGTAGACAGGCCAGATAAAATACTTTTTGTTCGGCATTCCCTCTAGCATTTTTTACAGTTCTTCTGTGAACTCTACTATTAATGGATGTAGGGCGAAAAACAAGGGTAGTAACATTACTCATAAGTTCCCATGTCTCCAGTATATAATTTTCAGTGACAGGTACTCTCAATAACTTTCCATCAGTTTATGAAGGTGGGCCAGACACTAGCACAGCCAAAGTCTCTGAGGTACTTCGAGGCTTACTACCTAAGACATCTTTGAGTAACTTTCCATTCCATTGTAAGGCAGCGTTCAGATAGAGAGAGATGGGGGGGGGGCACAAAACTTGGACATATGACTGGCTGATATTATTTCTGGACAGTATTCTGTTTCGACGCATTGTTGCGATTGATATGGCGGAGTTATCAGGATTAGCCCTTCCAGCTTTCAAGGTTGCAGAATACATGATAGTAACTTGGTGGCTAATAAGTTAAGACGATCAGCTTTATTGTATATGACATCACAATCCATGACCTTCTTTGGAAACGTCAAAGTCAGACTAGTCAGAGTGATTTAGTGGCGAGAACACCCAGGACGAGGCTGAGGGTGATCAATGTCTTCTGTATTAGCGTCATTGTCAGTTGCTTCAACCTAGGTAATGTCATCTACATGATCAATTGCCTCTTGCTCTGCTGTTGCAGTAAAATAGTACATGTTAAGACATAATTGTTAACTACATGCTAAATATCGCAATGTTGTATAACTTAAAAATTTGTGTGCATTCAAAGTAATTAGTTTTACCTTGTTCTTATCTACTGTATGCTGTAGCTTTTAATTTCTCACTGTTTGCTGAAGTAATCTTGTCTCAAAACTCTCGTCGCGACAAGACATACGAGTATGTCCTTTCCTCCCAGTATTTCAGTCTTCGTAGAACCTGATATCCTCATCTTTTTTTTTTCTTGATAAAAGTCCGCTGTTCTCTATTTCCTGGATTTTATCTCGAGTTACTATATCGAATAGACTGTATAATTCCAGCACAAATGCTTTCCCTTTTCTTCTAAGGTTACTTGCTCTTCCTTTGTCTTTCACCAGAGCACAATTTTGTGATTTATTTCATGAATATCTTTATTGCGTCAAACTTGGTCATTGTTTTCATCTTAGCGGTCTGCCAATATGGAACGATAGGTTCAACTGTCTCACATGCAAAATCTTGAACCTTTGGTCTACATGCATTATCCGGTAAATTCTGAAGATTAACGAAATAACGGAATATTTGTGTATTGGTGGGAAGTATGGAATCACTGATTAAAGCGGAAGGGTATCGAACAAGGAAAGTTTACTGTAAACAGTACGTGGAGCTTTGAGGGGGATTTTTTGTTCTTCCACGTAGCCAAATAGTCTATGAAGTTGCTTAATTGAGATTTAAGCGGGTGTTCGGTGCCTTATTGTGCTTGATTTGATCCTCAACACTGTTCGGATTTTTTAGCAATTAGGAAAAAAAAATCCGAAAAAAATTATTCCGTTTATCTTATCTTTCTTTGCGATATGAATAATTTATTTTTATTATGCGTATTTCTTCCCTGTATATAAAAGCGGAAAATGAATGCTTGTGAGCTTTATTACTTGTTTGGGGTGGGAGAAGTTTGAATTAAATGAACGTAGTTGCTTACATATCTAATAATTATAAAGGAAATGAGGTGGTGCTGGAGTATAGAGTCGGGTTTGTAAATTTAATGTAGAGAGATTCAAATGTCTTTTTGTGTTGGCTTTGTCTTTCATATGAAATTCATCGAATTAAGGTGTATGGCCTGGGTGTTTCGTTCGGTAATGTAATCTGAAAGGGGATTTTTCTGGAATGGTAATGGGGTCTTTAGTTCTATGACTTATCCTGAGATGTGCGCTAATACGAGCATGTAAAGAGCCCTGCGTCGAGCCTAAATAAACCTCGGATTTACATTGCGAGCAGTTATATTCGTAAATAATTGAAAATCGAAACAGCATTGGCACTTTGTTTTGTTAAAAGGCGTCATAATTTGTGTAGGTTTTGAAATAATGGTTGAAAGTTGATAGCGGGGAAAGTGTGTTTTAGAAAAGGTGATAGTTTAGACCAGAGAACGAAATTAAGAGGTCCTAAACATATAAAGCAGAGGTATGAATACCTTCTCATTAGGAACGTTGTAAGAAGGGACATTAGGGTTGAACTTTGCATTAAGAAATGTTGGAAGAGTTCGGTGGAATAGGCTTTGCTGGTCTCCGTTTTGGGCGAAGAAAGTATAGAGGAAGGTAACTCTGTTGTGAAAGAAATGGTAGGAAGAGTTAAGGTTAAATACAGGGGAACGAAGAGTATCAATGGAATTTAGTCTGAATTTGCTGGCACGGTAACTGGGAAAATGTAATCCAGAGACTGTATGTGTGATTTTACGGTAAATGGATGTGGAGAAACTGTCAGGTGTGAGAGTTATTTGTACGTCTAGGAAGGGGATGTAGCAATTGCCTTCTTTTTCTTGGGTGAATTTTATATTTGAGTGCAGATGGTTAATGGACTTTATGATTTTATTGGAATATTTTCAGAGCGGAGAAAGGCTATCGTGCCGTCTACATATCTGCTGTAGAATATTGGACGAAATTGAAGGGGGCAATTTCAGTGTAAAAAAAACAACATAGATCTCATGTGCATTTTATTATGAAGTTGAGTGTGCTGAATTCAAATTTAATAACAAAAATTTCCCATCACGTAACATTTTCTTGTAAATTGCCAATTTAATAACTATGCAATTGATACCGATTTCCATCATACCATAAATGTATTTCGCTCCCAAAGTCAGATTAAGTGTGTCCATTATAATTAATTTATGAATATATAATGATTTGGCATGTTTGTTAGTATTATATAATGTATTAACCTACATTTTAGTGTTTACTTCTACGTTTGTAGGACGTCTCAGGTGTGTCACGCTTCAGGTTCCAGCACAAGTCAGCCAGGATAGCAGGTCTCCATTTTCCCTTATACCTGTTTTCCATTGACGCTATATTTTGATGGAACTTCTCTCCATGTTCATCACTCACATGTCCTGCATTCTTTGGGAAGAATGACAGATGAAAATAAAGAAAGTATATCTTCAGTGACATATTGCCTCCGAGATCTTGGTATCACTTGATTAAGCTCTCCACCATACGCTCTCGCTGGACCCCTTGGTGCTTTCCCAGAAGTCCTTTGCATAGATCTTTCAATGCATGCCAGGCCGCTAGCTCAGTTTCATCCATTGTCGCCTCGAAGTCCTCATCAGCTATAAGGTGACGAATCTGATCTGAGGGCCTAAGAATATGCCTTCTTCAATCTTGGCATCACTTATTTTAGGGAAGATCACTTTGAGGTACTGGAAACATGGCTTGCTATGTTGCAGTAATTTAGTAAATTGATTCATTAGGCCTAGTTTTATATGCAGTGGTGGAAAAATGATGTTCTCCTTCTTAATTAGTGGCTCACGAATTTCATTATGGCAGCCAGGCGTCATTGTATCCCGAGGTGACCATTTGAGCGTACATAATGTTCTGATCTGGCCCCACTGTCCCACTTGTAAAGGAAGCACATAAAATGGTGTATCCAGTTTGTAGCCCATTAAGTAGGGCTGCTACTTTCAATTCCGCACAAATTAGGCACTCATGCCTCTTGGAACTTATGCTGTCTAGAATAAAAGTAAGGTTCTCATATGTCTCTCTTAAAATGACTAAGTGAGCAACTGGAACTTAAGCCTTGGTGTTCTCAATGTGCAACTGAACCGCTTTTATGCTGTAAAGCGATGCATATATGAATAACGTCCACTCATTTGGTTGATAGGTCAGCTAAAGGGCATTGGATATGCCTCTGATATCATTACAAGAGGTCAAGTTGTTTTCAAAAGTGAAGAATTGCTTTAGATCTGCAGAACGCTTCCTAAATACTGTAATGCGAGCATGTTCATCCAACAGGTTCCATTGTTGCAGACCTGAGTATTAGAGAGATAGAGTGAGGCAGGTGGAATAAGAGGGGTAAAATGGTTAGGGAACATTTGGAGGATTAGGGGGAGAAAGAATTTGGAGAGTGAAGGGGGAGGAGCTAATCACAATCATTTTGAAAGATCAAAGAGGCCGAAGGTCAACAGCCTAAAGGGCTGCTAGTGAGCGCAAAGTCCCCCCATAGAGGGGAGTTGCGAATCCATGGCTTGTATGTTTATATTTATTTTCAATGTTAATTTGGGGGTTTATTTTATATTTAATTTGCTTCAGGCTAGTGAGTGGAAGAGTCCCTGAAGCTACTAGTGACACAATCGGAAATGGGCTTGTAAATCTAAAACTCGAACAAACCATTTTTTAAAAATATAAGGTAATATGAGAAAATAGGAGAATACTAGAACTTAATAAAGAAGCTTGCGTTACATGGATTTGATAACTTTATTAAGAAAAATAATTCCATTTATAGTGTGTTTAATCCTTCTTCATGCGACTTGAGGATAAATATCTTCAAGTGTTGAATCTAAATAAACATTTTCTTTTTACTTCTGGTTAGTATGACTAGAACTCACAGACTGGGCATGGTTAAAGAGATTTTTTCCAGCCATGTTTCTGTCACCTGGCTTGCATCGTGGCGCCTTGGTTAGCAACAAAGGCCAGGTAATTATTACTTCTAAAAAGTATATTAAGCCCATCTATGGAAGATTTGTATATAAACTGTAGATACAGACATATGCATTCTTAAATACTGCATGAATTTTCATTGTAATGTGTAAATTGCATTATGCATGTTTTAATTAAATATAAAAAACTTATAATTTAAAGTGGTAGAAGTTTTTAAGATCTCTTTTAAGTGCAATTACTATTTTTAAGACCATTTGCATACATTACTACAATTGCATATCCATACCCATTGCTACATACATTATCACAATTTCATATACCCATTGTTACATACATTACCACAATCACATAACCATACCTGCTGTTGTATTCATTACAACAATCAAATCCATACTAAATTACCATAAGCCATTACGACAAAATTACCCTTTTAATGACATACAATCTCACTATTAATGATCTAAAGTCGTACGAGAAGTGCAGGCGAGCGGCCTAAAAGCTTCGTTTGAATGAGTCCTTTTTGAGACTTAGGATGGCCGAGTGGATTCTCCGCTGGCTAACAGTGGTCCAGCGACGCGGGAAGCTGTTCACAACTCGCCTACGCTATTATTTTTTTCTTTGCACTTTTTCCTCCCCCCTTGTATCTACATCCCTTATTCAACTCACCCATGGTTATCAACTCAATTTCTTTTCAAATTCGAAACGCTATTATAACGGATTAAATCTTTTCCTACCAAAGGCCTATTTAAAGCAATACAACTGTAGATCTCTAACATAGCCCACGATTTTTTCTCTTAAATTTGTAAACGATTTCGAACAATCCATTCATATTTTACCAAAGAAGATATCGATTCGTTACAGGGCCAATCCCCAAACGAAAATCTGATCAATACCGTCCGGCAAATGGAGAAGGGTAGTAATAATGAACAAAAAAAAATATATCCGAAAAATGCATCTGATTTAAGACGACCGTTCCAAATTCGTTCCCATTCAAGAGTACCCACTGAAGCTCTCTCTGCCTCCTGGATAAAGTCAATAGTTTTCTTCTTTCTCTAAAAAAAATACACTGATGGTTCCGTAGAGATTGAATACAAACAGGATTGGGCCGAAACCGACAACTTTAAAAGTTATAAACGAATTTTGATATAATTTTAATGGGGTGTTCCTAAGGTATTTGTCAACCTAACCTATGAAATTCATGAAAGTATACTTCAATATTTTTTTAGTTATATGAGTCCAAATTTGTGGTAACTCTTACATAAATGCTTCATACTATAAATGATTCATATTCTTACTTTTTTATTTAATATTTGTTGCTGTTACTATTTATATTATTTTTTAAATACTACAGTAGGTTTTTTTTATAAGAGACAGAGCTAAAATGCCTAGAGAATGCAAAAATTCCTCAGCCAGCTTCTGTTATATATGTGGATCATTTACATTAAGATAATACAAGAAAAAGACAGTTAAGTAAACATGTGAAGAAACGTTATGGGATTTACTTTGGATGTAAAGCGGATAACCAGGACAAACGCTGGGCACCTGACATATGTCAGGTGTACAAGTTTCCTTTCTGCCTGGATGAAAGGCAAAGGGCCTAGCCTCATGTTTGGAGTACCAATGCTCTGGAGGAAGCCAAAGGACCATTCAACGGATTGTAACGTATTCAATGTGTTTTATTTCCTAGTCTTTAATATATTTTCAAGAGATGTATCAAATTAAAAGATCAGAATACATACTATGTTGTACTTCCACTATTTCTGCAAGTGATCACAGCCAGTAATATCCATTTTTAGTCTGATTTTATTTTATTTCATTGCAGGTCGCAATAGAAAAGACAAGAAATCTATCATTTATCCAGATCTTCAGTCTGCTGCTATTCGCCCAATTTAACATTCAAGTGCTATTCCTGTACCACAGCCGCCCTCCGAACTACCAAGCGATGACACAAACAAGTCAGACGATTCAGAATCTCAAAATACAACATATGTGGCACAGCTTGAATCTGACAGAAACAAGAAACAGGGACTCAATGACTTAGTTCGTGATCTAACACATACTAAGCAACAGAGTGAACTCCTCGCCTCAAGTCTGCAACAATGGAACCTGTTGAATGAACATGCTCGTATTACAGTATTTAGGAAGCGTTCTGCAGATCTAAAGCAATTCTTCACTTTTGAAAACAACTTGACTTATTGTAATGATATCAGATGCCTATTCAATGCCCTTAAGCTGACCTATGAACCAAATGAGTGGACGTTATTCATATATGCATCGCTTTACAGCATAAAAGCGGTTCAGTTGCACATTGAGAACACCATAGTTAAGTTCCAGTTGCTCACTCAGTCATTTTAAGAGAGACATATGAGAACCTTGCTTTTATTCTAGACAGTATAAGCTCCAAGAGGCATGAGTGGCTAATTTGTGCGGAATTGAAAGTAGCAGCCCTACTTAATGGGCTACAAACTGGATACACCAGGTTTATGTGCTTCTTTTACAAATGGGACAGTAGGGCCAGATCACTTCGGTGGTAAACTCAATAAACTTTTTAAAAGATTTTTCACACACACTAACTTTAAAATAGTTTTCATTCGTAATTTTCATTTAGGACATTTTTTTCGAATTGAGTAGAGACCCCCGTCCTCCCTGGGATGAGCTGCTAGGTTGTTTATAGATTTATTTTCCACAGATGCCACCGGGGAACCAATATTGGAAGCGCCGCCCGCTCATTGAAGGCTCGAGTCTATTCCCACCTATGCATACACCCACGTAGTGGCTGTGTTCTCACTAATAAAGAGATGTCCCACATCCGTGATCCCCTTATTGAATGCAAGATTGATATTTCCGATCTAAACTTTGGAATTTTAGGACATTCCAAAGATCCTACCTCACTCCATATTCTTGAATCACGGTTCATAAAGCAATTGAACCCCAGTCTCAATACTGATTCTACCTCCTTTCCCTTCCTAATCGCATAAATCGTTTAAAAAAGTTTACAACCTACCGATCCTATGACGTCGCATATAAAAATCTCTCCATTAGTTCTCCGTTTTTGCTTTTCTCTAAAGGCTAACATTATTTGGTTTTATGCAATCAATAATTTCAAAGACCCCTTACATAACTTAATTAATTAATGTTTTTGTTTCATTGTTTTGTCAGTTTCAATTGTCCTTTTATTTGGATCACAATTATAATTTCTTGTGATCATAGCTATTATGTTCTAACTCTATGTATTTTATGGAACCAGATGATGGGCAATGTACCCAAAACGTCGTTATGATTAAATGAAAACTGTTACTTCTTGAATTCATCCTTAACTTATATATATATATATATATATATATATATATATATATATATATATATATATATATATATATATATATATATATATATATATATAGGTGGGGATAAATCCCAAAATGAGACATGTAAAATTTCTCATTAATTAAATACAACGTTTCGGGTACCTTACCCATCTTCTGGTCTATAAGATAGATTCAGAACAAGTTTAAAATTACGAAAATTATAATGCACACAAGAATTAGAAATAAATTATTTAGTTAATTGAAATTTTGACACATCATTTGAAAACTATTGAAACTTTAGATATGGATCAATTATGGGTACTTTAAATATGGATAAATATACGAGTAACACTAGTTGATGCAATTTTTGGTTGACACAGATATTAGTCACTTAATGAAGCGGAAATAGTAATAAATTATTTAATTAATTGAAAATGTGAAAAAATCATTTGAAAACTGTTGACACTAAATATTAATGCTATAAATATGGATAAATATAAAATACTAATTGGGGTAATTGATTAGTACACAAAAATATTAGTCACCTTTTGTGGACGGCAAAAGCGGAGACACTGAGGAAAAATTATAGAAGGAACCGATTAAAGATTGGAAGGTTGTGAAAAATTTTGAGTGATTTATGAAATGAGAAAGTGAAAACAGTTGAATCAGAATTTAAACTGGGATTTAGTTGTTTTATAAATAATTATTCAAGAATGCGGAAGGAAGTGGAGTCCTTTGCATGTCCTATAATTTGAAATTATAGGAAATGCAAAGAGCTCCACTTATATATATATATATATATATATATATATATATATATATATATATATATATATATATATATATATATATATATATATATATATATATATAGTTTACAGATATCCAATTAGAGTTCATAATCAGGGGGCATGAATTTAAGTTCATTAAGGATATCTTTTGAGATTAGATCTTTGACGTAGGGGCTACATTTACATTGCCCTCCGAAAGGTTAAAGTTGGAGATTTCATCTATAAGAGTGGATTCAATGAACTTTCCTTTGCGGAAGTCCTTATACGGGTAGATTAGTTTGGACTGTGGGAAGTCTATCGCGTGATTAAAGTTGTTACTGTGTGTGAAATGACTAGATGCTCTGTTTCCCCGTCTAATGTCTCTTCTGTGTTCACACATGGTAGGCAGCATGAAGGGGAGACAATAGATGAATATCTACAAGAGCTTCAGGTATTCAGCAAAAAGTGTAACTTTAAGGCTGCTACTGCTTCACAGAATCGGGATGACTACATACGGGATTCTTTCATCAATCTTGCTCCCTCATACAATCTGGCAACGATTGCTTGAAAACAAGACTTTAGGCCTAAGTACGGATTTTGATCAAGCCAGGGCACTCGATATTGCTTAGAAGACCTCAGAGTCTTATTCTCGTTATACTGTCTTTGGTGTAAGTGCTGCTGCGACATCCGAGCCTGCTCGCACCGATGATAGGACCTGTGCTTCTGCAAAATCTGAAACTGCTTATTCTGTTGAAAGGACCTGTGCTGCTACAAATTTAAAGTCCCGATGCTATTTCTGTGGTGTTCCCCGTCACAATCGTGGACAGTGCCCTGCAAGAAACGTCACTTGTCATAAGTGTAATAAGCAGAGGCTTTGCTTAAGGTGTGCCGGTCTACTACATTTTCTACTTCTGCATCCACTCAGTCTTCTACACTGGCCGTAATCTCTGCTTCTTTCCCGAGACTACTACGCCGAGCTACTGTTTATGTTTTGGTTGGTAATAATGAAGCGGCCGCTCTTATCGACACAGGAAGCTCTGAATCTTTCATCTCACATAGCTATGCCAAGAAGAACAAGGTGAAGGTTGTTCCAGTGACTGGAAGCCTATATATGGCCTCTTGATCACTCATTTCTCTTGTGAAAGAAGGTTGCACGGTTGACATTAATTTGAAGTGTGAGTGCTACTACAATACAAGGCTTTCTGTGCTGCCAGACTTGTGCAGTAATGTCATTCTTGGCCAAGACTTTATGAGCCAGCACTCTAGTGTTAGTATGGACTTTGGCGGATGCAAGAAAGATCTAAATATCTCCAACCCTGACACTTGCAGTGTATTGTCTGCTTTGGTGGATACACCTCTCTCGTCTCTTTTCAAGTCTTTCTCCTCATTGCAAACCCGTTGTAACAAAATCTCGGAGGTTTGGATATGATGATAAGAAGTTCATAAGGTCTGAAGTTAACAAGATCTACATGATGGTGTCATTGAGGAGAGCACATATCCATGGAGGGCGAAAGTTTCTGTTGTGTCGAATGAGTGCCACCGAAAGAGATTAGTTGTTGACTATGGACAGACCATTAATAGATTCACTCGTTTGGATGCGTGCCCTCTTCCAAGAATAGACGACCTTCTCACGGAACTGTCTCATTACAAGTATTATAGTTAACTGGACCTGAAAAGTGCTTATCACCAGATACCTATACGGGAAAGGACAAGCCATATACTGCTTTTGAAGTGAATGGCAAGTTATATCCATTTCGGAGACTGCCATACGGGGTTACGAACGGCGTTGCTTGCTTCCAAAGGACTATTGACATCATCAAACAACACGATCTGCATGGAACTTATGCTTATGTGGACAATATTGCCGTGGCAGGGAAAACCCAGCTGGAGCACGATGAGAACTTGGGGAAACTTCAAGAGGCTGCCCGGTTCCACAACCTTACCTTCAACCAGACTAAGTCTGTCATTTCAAAAAAATCAATAGATTTTCTTGGTTACACAATAACCCAGGGCTCTCTCAAACCAGATTCTGAACGTTTACGATAATTAAAGCAATTACCAATCCCTAAAGACCGTACTTCCTTACGCCGTGTTATTAGTATGTTTTCCTATTATTCGCAGTGGGTTTCGCGATTCTATGACAAGATCAGATCTCTTGTTGCCACTGACACTTTTCCTCTGAGTCCAGATGCCCTGAAAGCCATCGATGATCTCCAAGAAGAGATTGGGAAGGCTGTTGTGCATTCTATTTATGAAACTATTCCTTTGGTAGTTGAGCCTGATACCTCCGATACAGCCATTAAATGCGCGACCGACAATTTCACAAATGTTTCTTTTTACACTTTAATACTATGTAAAAACAAACATATTAATGTGAAACGTTAAACGCTAATGGAAATATGCTCATTGAGGAAAAACGTCTATAACTTTAAGGTGTCTTTTTCTTGACCAGATTTGATTTTTTATTTGTACGGATTACAACATGCATTCGGGTGAATGTAATCCACCACGTCATTAACAAATTTGCTAAGTTCAAATCTAAGTTAGACCACTATATTGATAATTAATTTATAAGTTTTGCCCACTTTTTGGATTTGCCAATGGATAATTTTAGTTCTATCTTTATAGTGAAAAAGCTTTGACTGTATTATTCATGTTTTGGGATCATATTTGATTAATTGTTTGGGGTGTTCTGTAATTGCCTGCGAATTTACATGGTCTTAAAATGTCTCATCAGTTGATTTTCCTCGATATGCCCCAGTCGGTATTAGTGAACTAGAACTTTTCTTCTATTTCAACATCCTCTGATGCTTTCCCTCCCTGCTCAAAGGCCACACCGATTTTTTGTGGCTATATTTCTACATATTTTCCCTTACCTAACCGTCACTGCTTCATTTAAACTAGATCTGTTTACAATATCTCATTTGGAAAGCAACTATTTTGTTTTCTTTTAATTTGTTTCAAATATATATGATTGGCATGAGGGATTTTTTTTTTTCTTTTGAACTATATTTCGTATGTTTCTCTCTCCTTTAACTTACGTCAAATTTCCGATGCCCTTTAGCTATTGCCCCTAACAAATTCTCAACAACAATAAACAATAGTTTGTGATACTCGGTCGGGAAATTGTCTCAATTCCAGGTATTGGACTGGTGTTTTAAATTTTAGTTTTGTTTATGTGAAGTGTAGCTAAAAAATTGTATTATTGATTAGTCAAATTGGCCATATTAGGTTATTTTGTCGAGAGGAAACTTCATGAATCAACAATAATGAAAATGAGTACATCAGGAATCCCTCCCGAAGGTTTCCCCTTGGCAGGTAAGTATTGAAAACATTTAGGTTTCAACTAAATTCATTTAATGCCTACATACCTAGTTCAAATCTCTTGGTGTAATTATGTATAACAATAAAGAATGAAAAAAACACAGGCCTTTCAAAGTCATCACAGCTAAATATCCAAAATCCTATATGGCCACCCTATGAGGAAGGGTAAATATGTAGATTAGTGACTCATCTGAAAAAGTGTTCTTTGGGGTAAATATTTTCATTCACCCGTGCCGGAATATTCATCTGCGTTTGAGTCGTCTGATGTCAGATCCCACCCCCACCCCTATTATAATTCGTAAAACGATTGAAGGCACTGACATGATTTGGTTAAATCATTGGTAATACTTCAGATTCAGGGTGCAAGGTAGGTGGCGCTGTTAGTAGGCTACAATATATCTCTTATGACATCAGACGGTAGCTTCAGATGTGACTAATCATGGCGTTATATTTTTTTGTTGTTTTGGGGATTTGTAACTTTTAGTCTGTATTATTTACTAAATATCTGTACCTCTGCACATTTATATTTTTTTCTAAATTAGGTAAGGTTTCTTGATGTCTTTTATTGTTTTCATATTTTTTGTTTGCTGTGAACGATAACAGCTTCTTACTGGTAATGTCGTAGCTTTTAAATAGGACCCGTTTTGCAAATGTTTTTCTTTCATTATTGCATTTTTGTGCTCTCGATGTGCTTCTTCGTTATTCAAATTTGGCTTTAGTTTGTATAATTGCGAAAAACTTTTAGATTATCTAGAGGCGCATAAACTAATCAAGAAACCTATAAAAGTAAGTATTGTTTGTCATTAGGTTAGGTCTTTCTGCCAGTAAAAAGCTGTTGGGAAAACCCCCCCAGTAAATTCAAGGGGACTGCTCGTGGGGAAGATATCACTGTGGGGGGGAGGGCACCCTGCGATGATCCTGAGTTTCAATCAATTGGGGGGGTCTGGGGGGTGCAGCTACCCAGTATATACTCATATACAAAAAAATATAACGCCATAATTGTTCACATCTGTCTGATGTCATAAGACATATATTGTAGCCTAAAATTGTAACCTATAAACAGCGCCACCTATTGTGCGCCCTGAAACTAAAGTGTTACCAAATCATTCACCTCTGTAAATGTTAGGACATTAGTCTATAAACAATTAGGATTATATACTGGGGGGCTGTGCTCCCCAGACCTCCCCCAATTTAATGAAACTCAGAATCATCGTAGTATGGTCCCCTCTATTGTGTTTATCCCCACACAAGCCATCCCCTTAAATATACTCCAAAAATGTGAGAAAATTTTGGAACAGGGATAAAATAGTACGTCCCATCGTTCGAGTCGCTAATCTACATATTTACCTGAGGAAGATTACTAAGTAACAATCTTGGTAATTGTTAAGTTGGTAAACATGAAGATCGGCAGCGCGAATGATGGGATGCAAAATATTTTGACCTTGTTCCAATATGTTTCACCTTTTTGGAGTAAATTCAAGGGGACTGCTCATGGGGGGGCTTATCACTTTGGGGGGTCTCCCTACGATGAACCCGAGTTTCAATCAATGGGGGGGGGTCTGGAGGGCATATCCCCCTAGTATATAATCATAATTGTTTCTAGAATAATTTTCTAATGTTTTTTTTAACCAAATGCACATGAATATGCATGCACGGGTGAACGAAACATACTTGCACCCCCCATCCCTTGACTTTTTTTGGTGTGCCGCCGATCTTCATGTTTACTTTTAAGTTTAGCTGCAGATGATTTTGCACATATCTTTTTTGCTATTTTATAGCTACTTTTTTGCCTCACATATTGTTTTGAGTCAATGGAAGCTATTTTTTTTTAGAAAGGGGGGGTGATTCTCCCCCTATACCCCCCTTTTAATTGAGGAGAGGTTGCACCCCCAACTCTATTTTGAATTACTAGTAATTGCTAACAAAATCATATAATCTACTCTTAGGCACCGTTCATTCTTGCCTAACACTCCAATAAACAATGGTAATACTTCAGTTTAGGGGTGCATGATAGGTGCTATCTATTTCTGGGCTACAATTAATGGGTCTTATGACATCAATGGTAGCATCAGATGTGAACAATTACGGCGTTATATTTTTTTTTATATGAGTATATACTGGGTAGCTGCACCCCCCAGACCCCCCCAATTGATTGAAACTCAGGATCATCGCAGGGTGCCCTCCCCCCCACAGTGATATCTTCCCCACGAGCAGTCCCCTTGAATTTACTGTTTTTTTTTCCCAATAGCTTTTTACTGGCAGAAAAACCTAACCTAATGACAAACAATACTTACTTTTATAGGTTTCTTGATTAGTTTATGCGCCTCTAGATAATTTAAAAGTTTTTCGCAATTATACAAACTAAAGCCAAATTTGAATAACGAAGAAGCACATCGAGAGCACAAAAATGCAATAATGAAAGAAAAACATTTGCAAAACGGGTCCTATTTAAAAGCTACGACATTACCAGTAAGAAGCTGTTATCGTTCACAGCAAACAAAAAATATGAAAACAATAAAAGACATCAAGAAACCTTACCTAATTTAGAAAAAAATATAAATGTGCAGAGGCACAGATATTTAGTAAATAATACAGACTAAAAGTTACAAATCCCCAAAACAACAAAAAAATATAACACTGTAATTGGTCACATCTGAAGCAACCGTCTGACGTCATAAGAGATATATTGTAGCCTACTAACAGCGCCACATACCGTGCTCCCCAAATCTGAAGTATTACCATCATCTTTGTGCATTGATTTAGTCTTTCTTTTTTATGCCTCAGAAACAGTTTCTTGATTTTATGACTTTTATTCCTAAATATTTCATTTCATCCGTTACTCTTATTTCCTTGTTCTTACCTGAGTAAATGTTAGGTCTTTTATCATATTTTAGTATGTTACAGTGTTTAATACAGCGATCTGTATTAAACACTGCCAGAACAAAAAACTAGAGCCAACCACAGTTAGTAATCCTACTAGCCAATCAGTGATCTGTATTAAATACCATCAGATAGATAAACTAGAGGCCTAACCACATTTAACAGTCGCAAAGACCCATATTTCAAAAGTACCTAATAATGTTAATTTTTTTGGCGGAAATGGTTTTAAGATTGGCCAGTGGGATAGCTGACAAACACACGCAAAATTAACAAAATTGCCCAATAAATCACTTGCAAAATCATCCAGCCATAAACTGAAGAATTACTGGAAACCCTAATTGATTACTAAAAGGCCTAAAAACACCATTAGTACTGTTTTTATCTACTTACTATTTATTTAGAGATTATTCGTATATGCATTTAGTTACTCGAGCACCAGATTTTCATTATGAGGGGGTGGGGGGGCTGGAATGTCATGTGTTGCTTTTTGCATTTTTTGCAGATGATGCAAAAATAGTCAAAGTGAATAGATCGCTGGATGATATTTAGGCGATGCAGAGAGATCTGAGGAAGCTGGAAACTTTAATGCTAATAAGTGTGTCACCATGCATATTGGTCACAGGAATCCGCATAATAGCTATAACCTCAACAGGGTACAGCTAAAGGAATCAGCTGCGGAAAAAGACCTGGGAGTCTATGTATCAGCAGATCTAAAACCCTCACAGCATGTTAATGTACCAGCGGCAAAGTGCAACTGTATGGTTGGTCTTATAAGGAGAAATTTTCCTGAAATCGATTTGGACACATGTCGTACCCTGTATTGTGCCCTAGTAAGGCCTCACCTGGAATATGCTGTCCAAAGTTGATCACTGTACTATAGGAAGGATATAGGAGAATTAAAAAAAGTCCAAGAGATGAATGACAATGCTTGTTTCTGAACTGAAAGACCTCAAGTATGAAGCAAGATGCGAGCGTTTGGGACTCGCAACACTTGAGAAGAAGGGGTAATCTAATTGAGACATACAAGATTCTTAGCGGATTTGAGAACATTGATTACAAGGTTTTCTTCAAGCACAGTGAGACCAACACATGTTCAAACTTTCAGTGGCTTAATAAAAAAGGCCACTGTAGGACCCTATTCAGGGTCAACTCCTTTGGTGTCAGAGTGGTCAATAGTTGGAATGCCCTCCCAGAGAAAGTAGTGAGTGCGCCAACTATTAGTCAGTTTAAGTAAAAACTAGACATGATTGATTACTATGATATGTTAACCAGTACTTGAATAGCAAAATAAGTTAGATGTATTTATATTTTGATATAAATAGTATTTTCTGTAGTGTTAAGGAGATTTTATTTTTTGAGAAGTGAATATGAGTAAAATATATGATTTTGTACCCCGAGTTCTACTCGTCTACACATAGCAAGAGTCAAGATGAGTTTACAGCAAGACAAGTCTCTTAACCTCCCATGTTATTGAAATAGGTAAGCTTGAGCCATGCTTTCTTTTAATGTGAAAATAAACCATTATTTTTACACACTGGCAACCCTTAGTTTGACCTTATTTCAAACATTGGCAACCCCGGATGCAAGCAGTTAAAAGAGTGTGATTCTTGCGAACTCGTTTTTGTTGGACTTTAATATAACTTTTGTGACAGGAGTGGAAAAGAAGCATGACTCAATTATAATAGTGAAAGGTGGAGATGGTTTAGCTTATGTTGTGAATCACAAGTGATTTAAGACAACGATAGTCCCCCTGATATTTAGCAATCGCGTTTGCATTCAAATCTGATGTTAACCTTTCAAATTAGGAATATTATAAGTTTATTTTTAAGTTGCATGGTTTATGCAGGGTATAGGGGGTGAAGCAACCCCCCCTTCCCATTTTGAAAGTGTTTACCTAGTTCACTTGTATGGGAGATAAGATTTCTCTTGTGTGGTTCCCATCTAACTCCTTGTCTTCAGTACGAGTACCTTAAATCTTTTTAGTATTAAATATATATAATTACATACTTGCTTGGGGATTCTACCTCTGTATTTTCATTTTATCTCAATTTTCCTTGAAATACATACTCCAACACTATTATCACAATTTGGCCATCTCACATCCCATTCACATTGATCCAGTCTTGACTTGTAAGTACCAATGTGATGGAGCATTAACTGCTTCAGTAGGTAAAATATTCCATATGTTAACCACTCTTATGCTAAATGTATTAGCTCTTACCACTGTTCTCCATGACCTCTCTTCTGTAGTTTGCATGTGTTAGAGTGTGTGACAGACTCACATTTCTCAAAGAAAATATTATAATCTATGTTTTCCATTCCATTCCATTCAAAATCTCATCATACATTCCTTTAAATTTGTCTTGCCCCTGACATAGCTCCAAAAATGTTTGGAGGTATTATAAGTTTATTTTTAAGTTGCAGGGTATAGGGGGTGAAGCAACACCCCCCCCCCCTCCATTTTGAAAGTGTTTACCTAGTTCACTTGTATGGGAGATAAGATTTCTCTTGTGTAGCTCCCATCTCAACTCCTTCTCCTTGTCTTCAGTACGAGTACCTTAAATCTTTTTAGTATTAAATATATATAATTACATACTTGCTTGGGGATTCTACCTCTGTATTTTCATTTTATCTCAATTTTCCTTGAAATACATACTCCAACACTATTATCACAGTGATTCCTTTTAAAGCTATCTTTCACTATCATTTAGATACATTATTACAATTTGGCCCTCTCATATCCCTTTCACATTGATCCAGTCTTGACTTGTAAGTACCAATGTGATGGAGCATTAACCGCTTCAGTAGGTAAAATATTCCATATGTTAACCACTCTTATGCTAAATGTATTAGCTCTTACCACTGTTCTCCATGACCTCTCTTCTGTAGTTTGCATGTGTTAAAGTGCGTGACAGACTCACATTTCTCAAAGAAAATATTATAATCTATGTTTTCCATTCCATTCAAAATCTCATCACACATTCCTTTAAATTTGTCTTGCCCCTGACATAGCTCCCAAAATGTTTGGGATTTATCTTAATATCATCACAAAGCTTTTTTTCAAATACTTTCTTAGTCATTCTAATCATGGTTGTGGCCAAGTTTCTTTCCTGTCTATATTTCTGGGCCCTTAAACTGGTCTTTCTGTCTTTGAGTCTTCCAGGCATTTTCCTTAGCAATTATTTGATTTCTCACTTGTCTTGTCATTCATTTGGGCTTGGGCTTAGTCAACGTACACCTAATCTTTGGGACATATAAGTCAAACAAGTCAAGCAGTATCTTTACACAAATTTCATATTTTTCAATCAGTGTTGTTTCTAAAAAACTTCTGTCCAATTTACCTCAGCCAAACATCTAATCATTGCATAGTTTCCTTTACGAAAACTGTATTTGTAGTTTGTATTAGTTTCTGCTTCAAGGGGATTTGCATCAATAACAAATGCAATTGTTGCATGGTGTTCTTTTCCTAGAGGGGGAAAAAATTGTACTCTCCACATCATGTTCACTCTGAGAAAAAAACAAATCCAGTCTTGTAGGATTATCATAATCAATATTGTGCATTCCTTCTTCAATATGTTGAATAAGGAAGCAGTCATTCACAGCATCTAGAAAATTCCTTGCACAGTTAATATTTTGACAATCTCTCAAAACACTATTTGCCACCTAACAAATCTCATTATAGTTAAAGTCCCCACAAATCAGCACCTGTAATTCCTTATCATATCTATCACTCAACCTAATGAGATCACATAAGAGATCATTTATTTCATGACTAGAGTTAGGCACTCTATAAACTGTGCCAATCAGCACATATTTTCCTTGAAGATTTACCTCGCACCACACTGCTTCTTCATATCTGTAGAAATTAGATTTTTTTTTTACCATAATAGCAACCCCACCACCAGGAGCATTTTACTCGCTTCTATCTTTTCAATAAATCTCATACCTCATTTGTATCAAACAATTCTAAGATTCTAATATTTACATTTAATTTGGTTTCAACTAATAAAACTAAGGAAGGACATTCTTTGTCTAATAGTAACTTGAATTCTTCTTGTTTATTTATAATACCATCTACATTTGCATATATACATTTCAGTAAAGATTGTGGAGTTCTTTGTGTGGTGCAAGTCCTCTCTAAAAAGGTTGACATTTTCCAGGATTAAGTTTGATCTGGACTACTTTATCTCCACTTATAATACATTTACTATCTTTAATGCCATTCTTCTTCAGCTCCTCATTTTTTGCTTTCATTTCTACAACAAGTTTCCTTCTATTCTCTCTATCGGCTTGTGATAGGTCTCTGAATATCTTTAATGCTTTGATCTCTGAATCCTCTGTGTTATCTAGCTTACTGGCAGAACGCAACATTAATTTTGCCGTATCTTCATGATCAAATACAATCTTAATTTCATATTGTCTCTGTGAAACTGTGCTTTCTTCATATTTTCCTAGCCTAACTACATTTTTTATCTTGTCAGAAATTCTTAAACCTAGAATGTCTGTAAGTAGGCATGATACAAATTTAGTGTCCCAGTCCTTTCTTGCTGTACTATCAGCTTTCTTTTCTTCTTTCACATTTATTATAATTAGGTTCTTAGCTCTTTCAGCTTTCTCTCTTTCTTCACCCCACACTTTCCTAACTTGATCCTCAATAGCACCAGGTACACATGCAGGTACTGCTTCTGAAACTTTAGCTTCAATAAGCATATCTTGCTTTTTTACAGTATCCTCTAATACTGTAATTCTTTGGGAATTCTCCTCAACCTTTTGTCTAACTGGTCCTAACTGTTTTAATATCTTGCCAGCAACAAATTTGCAATGGTTATATGAACAATAGTATGATATATTGAGGATCCCCTCAGCTAACTTACTTAACATTTTGTAGTACTTAACACTAACACCTTCATATGCAGCATGCACCCAATATCCATAATAGTCACAATACAGCCCATCACTCCCTTTCTCCTTATTAGTACACTTCATTTCACAATGTCCACAGACATCTGTATCTCTTCCTTTTATTGTTGTGTTTCTATCATGGTGCCCATCCCTTGGCTTAGGCCTAGGTTTAGGGGGTAAACCACTCGGCTGCACTGGGTCATTGTCATTATCATTTGAATTATCTTTATATCCTCCAGATGGGAATCCTCCTTCTGTTAATCCAGTCTTTTGCATCTTCAATACCTACTATCTTATCTCCCAGCAATGAATAGTAAGCAAAAATTGATGAAAATCATTCAAATTACAGGAGCAAATTTCAAGCATATCCGCACTGAATGGCATCTAATTTAAAAAATGTAAATTTTGGGTGGAAATAGCCTAAAGTAGGCGGCGCTATCATCTTTATTATTTTGATAAACATGCAGAGTCAATAGCAAAGTAAGAAACTTGGTATGGTCAAGTGTTCAGGGTGTGGCCAATGGTACAACTACTTGTGTGGGAAGTTGAATATCACAGGAATTTAAAATCCTAAATGATGTGGAGGTTAATTATGACTGTTTGAAATGTTAAAAAAATGATCCTAGAAAGGTTCCTATTGATTCTAATACAGAATTGTTAAATACGGTAAAGCTTTGTGGATGTAGATTCACAGAAAATTGACACCCTAGAAACCAGGTCACTCTACAATGATGGAAGACAAAATTATGGTTTGTGAAAAACAGCTCAAGGATATGGCTAAGGATGTTGAAATTAACGTTAAAGCTGAGATTCTAGATTTAGCTAGGAGAAAAAAGAAAGTCGTAATAGATAAGTTACCTTCTTGATTTGAACCTATTGAACTTATGCTATTAGCATAAGTTGATAACTTAACCTACCTCAGGTACTCCTAGGAATTTGATCTGTATTGAGTTTAAATATGAGGAAGATAAATTTAAGTTTTTGAATAAGACTACAAGAGAGAAAGTGGACAGCTTTGATTCATATTACAGGTTTTATGGTACTCAAATTTATCCAGATAGGACTCCGGCTGAATGATGTCAGTATCAAGAACAAAAGAAAGTGGCTGAGGAAAAAAAAAAACAGTTATTGTTGTTAGTGGAGGAACTAGACCATGCATGGATAGTCAGACTTTGCAGGGTAGTCAAAATAAAGAAAATAACTCAGGAATCAGATTAGCAGATGTTGTTAAAAAGTTAAAGAGAACCATTCAACTAGGTAAATTTAAATGTATATATACTAATATAGATGACATTTCTAATAAGGATGGAGTTTGCAGTTATTACATTAATATTGAGAAACCTCCCATTGTTATGGTAACTGAGACTAAGTTGCTTTCATCTGACCTATCTTCGGATTATTTTCAGTTACCAAATTATAATGGGTTTAGGAGGGATAGATTGTCTAGGAATTGGGGAGGTGGGGTAATTATATTAGTGCATAGTATGAGGGGTGGTCAATAAGTTTTGCAATTCGGATATAAGGGAATGAGATATGAGGAAAATTATTTTATTATTTTTCAATATAACTACCCTCGACTTCAATGCACTTGCGCCACTTGTCCCTGAGGTTTTGAATTCCCGACTGCTGTTCAATCCACTCCTGGACGGCGAGCTGGACATCTTCATCATCCCCAAACCGGCGGAATAAAAAGTAGTTGTTGGGGCCCAGATATGGACTTTAGGGGGGGGGGGTTGAGCTCCTTGAATCCGCACTCGCGCTGGGCAGCTTGTGCAACTCTGTCCTTGTGGACTTTGACGACATTGAAGTCGATCATGGGGCGTAAGGTTTCTAGGGACCCAACGGGCAGAGACTTTGGTCATGGATGATGTTGATAACACTTCCATGTGATATTCCAAGTTCTCGCTCAATTTCTTCGACCTTCACCCGTCGATTTTCGAGGATCATCCTCTCTACATGTGCCACATTGTCCTCGTTGGTCACATCTGACGGGCATCCTGGATGGGGGTCATCTTCAAGGGACTCATGACCATGGTGGAACTCCTTATTCCAGCGAGCAATGGTTGCATAGGAAGGGGCAGTGTCGGTGCACACTGCAACCATGCGTTCATGGATCTCTTTTGCATTCTTGCCTTCCTTGGTCAAAAATTTGAAAGGAAGTGTTTGTGAACCCTCTATTTTAGATTTATTTATTTTTTTTTTTTTTAATAAATTGGAAATCATGCATATTAAATATGATGCTCCTATTGCTACAAGTGATCATGCAGTCTTAGTTTTTGATTTCACTCTTGAAGTTTTCTGTGAAGTTGAAGAGGTGGAGTTTGTGTTTCATTGGTGTTCAATAAATCTCAAAGATGTTCATGAGAAATGGGATATTATGTTCAGGTTGTATGTCAAGGTAACTGATTCATTTATCCCCACAAGGATGATCTCTGGTGGTAACACTTCCAATCAAAAATGGATGACAAGGGAGACAGCAATTGCAAGAAATGAAAAAATTGATAAATGGGAGAGGTATAGGAGAATTTGAATACCACAGAACTATGCAATTTATGCTAGAGTTAGAAATGATTCAGTTAAGTTGAATAGAAAGGCTAAATTGTAATTTGAGTTGGGTTTGGCTGATGATATTGAGAAAGGTGATTACTAGGCTTTTTATGCCTTTATGAGAAGTCAGACTACCATCAAAGACGATGTTACCAGGGTTCTTAAACCTGATCGGTCACTATCTATTAGTTTGAAGGACACTGTGCATACTATAAGGTTTTTCAGTCAGTTTTTGTAATAGAAGATGATGATCCAGTGCCCTGGCCAGCTTTCAGATTTGATGGAGTTTTTCTTGTATATAGAATTTTCTGTTCAAGATGTATATGAGATTTTGATTAAGCTTAAGGAAAACTTGTTTCCTGGCCTGGGTGGTATTCATCCTAAAGTTTTAATTGAATGTGCTGAAAATTTACCTAATCCACTTTACTTTCTTTTTTTGGGTTCACTTGATTCTGGTACAATTCCTGAAGATTGGAAAATTGCTCATGTTTCTCCTATCTATAGGCATGTCAGTTTGACTTCAGTTATATGTAAAGTTATGGAGAGAATTGTGAGAAATAAAATTATAGCACATTTGGATAGCAATAATCTTCTTAGTATTTATCAACATGGTTTTAGATCCAATAGATCATGTTTAACACAGTTATTGGAATATTTTCAAGAGGTGCACAACTTGTTAGATGACCGTGGAACTTGTGGTGTTGATACAATATACAGAGTGTCCCAAAAGTCACGCACCATAGGAGAATTAGGTACATTTCTCCTATGGTCATCACTTTTTGGACACACTATATTTTTGGCTAGATATTAAACCACAACCAAAGTATACATCAGTACAACAAAAGATTGAGGTAATTTAGAAATTTGTTCTCGAAATATTAAGTTTGTTGACTGTGATGTCACTGCAGTCACCATGGCAACATGCCATACCATCCTGAGATATTACGTTTGTTGACTTATCATCAACATTAGATGTAAAAAAGCTTTTGATACTGTTTCCCATAAGATGCTGTTAGTTAAACTGGAAGCATTTGGTATTTTTGGAAAATTGCTCAAATCGATTGAATGTTTTCTTCTTATTGAACTCAGAGAGTAGTTGTTAAGGGTGTTCTCTCTGACCCACTTCCAGTGTGGAGTGGTATTCCTCAGGGAAGTGTCATTGGTCCCTTATTTTTTATCATATACATCAATGATTTGCTGGATGGTATCTCTTCGAGTGGGAAAGTTTTTGCAGATGACTCTAAGATTCTTAAGAAAATAATTGATCAAAATGATAGAGACATTCTGCAGGAAGACCTTTGTAAACTTAGGAGTGGAGTCAGAGATAGCTGCTTGAATTTAATGAATCTAAATGCAAAGTCATGTATATTTCAGTTCGGATCACAAATCCTAAGTATGAATATCATATGAATGATATTTTGTTAGAAGAAACGGCTTTAGAGAAAGACTTAGACTGTGTGTATGTTTTTGATAATTGAAAATCCTCTGCACATGTGGCAAAAGTAGCAGCTAAAGCTAACTTAATGTTAGGTAGGATCAAACATACTTTTTCATTTATGAATAAGTATATTTTTATGAAGGTCTCTATCATAGCTTAGTTCACACTCATATAGCATATGCAGTTCAGGCCTGGTCTCCTCAACTTAAGAAAGATATTTCACTTTTGGAAAAGGTACAAAGAAGGGTTACCAGGCTTTTTCCTGAACTCACTGGACTAAGTTATGAGCAGTGGTTGGCTGATTTAGGTCTTACAACATTGAGGGAGTGAAGATCTAGAGGTGATTTAATTGAAGTGTACAAAATTATGCATGGATTTGACAACTTGGATAGGTTGCGATTTTTCAAGCTAACGAGTTAGGTTCACACTTACAATACTTCTGGATATAATTTGTGCATTGCTCATAAAACACACTAATTCATTGAGGGGAAGGTTCTTTGACATTAGGATTATTGATGTCTGGAATAAGTTACCACCTGAAGTGGTAAATTGCTGATCGGTAAGTGGTTTTAAGAAGGCCCTGGATAGGCTACCTAGCCTCTTAAACATAATAAGTAGTAAAAGAATAATACATTTAATGGCAAAAAAATTGTGCTGGGAATGTTCTAGAAATTTACATTTACTTTCTGTATTTCTGCTACATCTTCATTCAGAACTAAAAAGTTAACTAATACTAATACTAAAAACAAATGCAGGAGCGTACCTTAATCGTTCACAAGGCATTTCAAGATGCTCATGTGACTTAGTCTGAATCATAGCATTTCAAGATGGCATCATAGAAGAATTATTGTGTTTCAGCATCAGGTTAAACTATTGTCTATTTGTGACTTGATAAGGTGTGATGAATCTTCTCTGCCATTGAAATAATACTCCTAGTACACTAATACAATGATACAAAGCAATATTACAGGTATTAGTAGCCTAAAACACCTGCAACTCATATTAAAAATTAGTGAAGTGTGATGGATTGGGTCTACTCTAGATAGGAGAGACTTGTTTGTGGTACTGTAAACTATTGAGCCTTAAGCCAGTTTGCTTTGTATGTATGCTGTATAAAATTGTAGAAGTATTTCATGTGATAGACCCCACTTCACTCCAGCAATATGACGCATCAGGGTGAAACATTTGAAGACATTTTCTTCTGGGTAGTTTAATGTGGATGTTCCAGTTTAGGGTTGGGCCATCCAGCCATAGTACAAGGAATTTGTGAGAGAGTACCTAATTAATGGGTGTCCCTGAGATACATAAGGGTTGGGTGGGGTAAATGATCTTAAATGTCAATGAGTGAGCCACATTAATTTCCATTTTGAGGTGTTCAGGTTTAGGTCCCAGTTTTTAGCCAATGTAGTGAATTTATTGGCTGCTCTTTGGAGTCAGTGATGGACTAGCTGAGGCATTGTAGCAGTGCCGATTATGGAGACATTGTCTGCATATACTAATGGTGGTGTGTGTGCACTAACCCGCAAGTCCAATATATATATTTTGAAGAGAAGAGGTCTTAATGGAAAGCCTTGGGGGGACACTTTGAGTTGACCTTATCAGTACTGTATAGAGTCAGTTTGAGAGGAAATCATGGAACCAAGAGAGTTGGGATCCACATATTCCCAATGAGGATAACTTATGAAGTAACCTCTCATGATTTACTGTGTCAAAATGCATTTGACTAGTCAAAGAAAATAGCTTCTGTCACAGCATGTTCACTGAAGGCAGTTTGTACCAAGTGTTCAAAATGTCAGTGCTACCTGTTTGAAAACAATATTGGTTTGGATGAGCACAGTGGCGTGATTGTAACCACCTGGATAGGTGCTGTTGGACTATTTTTTCTATTAGCTTGCTGGTATATGAAAGGAGGCTAATTGGTCGGTAAGAGGATGGTTCCAAAGAGACTTTTGCTTTCTTAAGAATTGGGAGAATAAGTGAGAGTTTCCAAAGAGAGGGAAACTGGCCTAGTGTCCAACTGTAATTAAAAAGCTTGAGTAAAATTTTAAATAGGCTTCTGACAGGTGATTTATGAAGTTAGATCATGTCAAGGCCAAGGGCTTACTTTTTTTTCATATAAGATAGTGCATCAAGCAGTTCATTGAGTTAAAAAGGACAGGCAAGTGGATTACATGTGATATCTGACATTGATCTTTAAGGAGATCAGCTTGGTGTTTGATTAGGAGTGGTTGCTGTATAGGTACCCATATTCTGGAGCAAATACAGCCCAAAGTGACTTTCAAATGATGTTGATTGCAGTAGAGCTTAACATTAATTGTTTGATTCTTGCGCACTTCCTTCAATATTCCCCCCATACACTCAAGATGATCTTTTTTGGATGAAGTCCTCCTCTTGGTTGTTAAGAAATTCTGCTTCCTTGACTGATCCAAAAATGGTGCCTGAAGGTGTCATGAAAGCAATGACTTGCAGGAAACAACACAATGTTGCAGATTTGCTGTGGACAGTTGATGCCAGGCCTATTTTCCAATCATTGGAACCTTTCCAATCCTTTTCAGTTGGCTTAGGACATTGGTATGGGTTAAATTAATTTGTTCTGTGAGTTGCCTAGAAGTTGTAGCAGGATTTACTCTAATAACAGCTTCCAACTCTTCGCACTTCAGGAATGGTAAAACCACCTCCTGCAACTTCTTTCATTTACTCCATCATCCTCATAAGTTACTTGAATGGATTTTTCTACTACTGTACCTGCAGACACCTTTATGAAACTCAGAGTAAAACATGTCTGTGATCTTTAGATGGGAGGATATAGGGGTGAATACCAAAGATGATTATGAACAATATTTTTATAATCTGAAAGAAATAGGTATAAATTACTCATTGTATCATTCCTAAACAATAACAAGCGATACTACTTTAATAAATATTATCTAAAAATTTATTCTAGAAAATCAGAGATTACTTTCATTCTAACCTGAGAGCATCCTCAGGGCACCAACACTTAACTGGCCATTCACCAAGAGTGGATATATCTTCTAGATCAACTTCAAGTATCTTTATGTCACTTAATTCTATTATAAGGGTGGAACTTTTGTCCAGTATACACCTTCCTTGATTAATTTGTGTAATAGTGAGGCATTGAGGGCAGCTGTGACCTTGAGATGAATGAAAATGGACTTACACTGAGTGTATTTAATCAGTATGGCATTTTGTAAGTTGGAAGTGCTGTTCTGGTTAAGGTGTTTCCCTTATCTGTATTGAGTCCAAAAACAAGGGCAAGAACTTGGGTGTGGGGAGATAAAATGGGGAAGAGGACTAATAGGTGAGTTAGATGCTACAAGGCCTCCGGCCCTGATAATATTCATTCTAGGATACTTAAAGAAGGGGTAGAAAGTATCTCAATAGCTCTGGAGAAGTTGTATACTAGGTCACTGGAATATGGAGAAATACCCGATGATTGGAAGAGAGCGAATGTGGTCCCCATTTTCAAGAAGGGTAGTAAAGAGGATCCAAATAACTTTAGACCGATTAGCCTAACTCCTGTAGTCTGTAAAATTCTTGATAAAATAGTTAAAAAAGGGATTTGCCAACATCTAGAGAGGGAGGGGTTAATCAGCGATGCTCAGCATGGGTTTAGATTGTTTGACTAATTTATTAGACTTTCTGGAGTTCGTAACAAATCAAGTAGATAAGGAAGAGAATGTTGATGTAATTTACTTGGATTTTAGTAAAACATTTGATAAGGTACCACATAGGAGACTAGTTCATAAATTAAAAATGATTGGGATATGTGGGGGTGTTTCAAATTGGATAGCTGAGTGGCTGAAAGATAGGAAGCAAAGGGTAGTGCTAAATGGTGTAAATTCAGAGTGGAGGGATGTTATCATTGGGGTTCCTTAGGGATCAGTTCTCGGTCCATTATTATTTGTCATCTATATAAACGATCTTGGGGAGGCAGTTAATAATAAAGTGTCAATTTTTGCGGATACCAAATTAGCAGCTGTAGTTAAAGATATTGATGATAATTTTAAAGTGCAGGAGGATTTAAATAAATTGTTATCCTGGGCACATAAGTGGCAAATGACTTTCAACCTTGATAAGTGCACAGTTATTAACATGGGAAAAGATAATAGAGAATTTAACTATGAAATGGATGGGCATTGGCTGAACTCAGTAGAGGATGAGAAAGATCTAGGAGTAGTAATAGATAAGTCATTAAGGTTTTCTAAGCAGTGTATTGAAGCAAGAAATAGGGCAAATAGAGTGCTCGGTTTCATTAAGAGAAATGTCAGTTACAAAAGTAAGGAGGTTATTCTTAAACTCTATAACTCTTTATGTTAGGCTACATCTAGAGTACTGTATACAGGCATGGTCCCCACATTTTAGACACGATATTAACCTTCTCAAGTCAGCGCAATGGGGGACAACAAAGATTATTCCTTTCCTGAGGCACTTTGAATATATAGATAGACTGAGGGTATTAAATATGTTCTCATTCGAAAGGAGGTGTGTGAGAGGGGATATGATTGAGCTCTTTAAAAAATTTTATGGGATAGATAAATTAGATGTTAGCAAGTTTTTTGAGTTAGATGATGGAAATCGGATTAGAGGTCACCACTTGAAAATTAAAAAGCAAGGGTGTAGGTTGGATTTAAGAAAATATTTTTTCACCAATAGAGTGGTGGACTTCTGAAACAAATTGCTGCGGAGGGTAGTAGGTAGTCCAAATTTAAATGTATTTAAGAGTAGGTTGGATGAGTTTATGGGGAGGGAAGATTGTGATGGTTCCTAAGTTTTGTATATATTAATATTGTTTATATATATCTATAGCTGCATGATTTGTATTTCTGTGACAGAAATCTTATATTCCGAGGTAATTAGAAAATGTCTAAATTGAGGTACACATTTAAAATATTGTCTTGTGTTTTTTTTTTTTAATGCACATCTCTTTCCTGAGACAACCTTGTGGATTGTGTACAGTCATGTCCAAAGGTTTTGAGTCTAATATGTATTTTTACTTTTTTCATTCATTTTTAAAATTTACTTAAGGAGAAAACCTCATTCCTTCACTGAATGCAAAGTTGAGCTTTGATCCAGTTCTTGGAAAAGGTGAACAACACATGCACAGCTGACAAAACCTCCAGATACACAAACTGCAAGATTTCTGAGAGACCCTTGTCCACTTGGCAGGATTCATTGTTGCATGCAGACATAGGAAAGGGACCGCGAGCTGTGTGTGCAACATAAGTATGAACATGGGCCATGGAGAGATTAAAATAATAAAATACAAGTTGAAAACAAAACCTCGGGTAGAAGGAAGTCAACTGCTGTTCAAAGCCATAACTGAGTCCATTCTGGTGTGATGAAGGACACAGGTGGAATGGCAATGTAGATGATGTGAGGTGTGCCAAGTGCATTTAAGAGAATCAGTGGAGTTAAGTGGACCTGAGGATAAATTGAGGTCATTACAAGATAAAAATGATGATGGAATGAGTGTATTGTTCTGGTTTTAGATGCGAAGATAGATAGATTAATGACAAACATAATGGAATTGACAAATCCCAAGGAGGGGGCAGAGGCAAAACAATCAGAAGTTGCTGGGTCGATTGTGGTTGCTATCATATGTTGCAGTGATTTATAGTTCGGACCGTACATTAAACCATAGATCTCACTTAATTGCAAATCAGTGATAAAAAACAGCAACAAAAAAACAACCCTCCATAAACTGTCTTTTCATTCTCATTTGAAAGCTCAATACCGAGTTAAATTTTCTACAATGCATCATGTTCCATCTCTAATTTCACCATATTCTTCACCCGTTCGTTTCTCGAATAAATAAATATGCGGTAAACTAATCTCTATCCGTTTTTTCTTGATGCAAAATGGTCACTTTCTTCCCACTTGGCATCAACTGTCTATTTGTTTCGGGTTTTTTTCTACCAACTTGTTCACTTAGGTTTAAAGACTTCCTCCATTATTTAAACAAGCTTGTTCTAGTAGCCCTTTGTTATTCTTCAGGCTGTCTTCGCTTTCCCTTTTCTCTGAGTGCACGTCCCTTAGCTGGTTTCCACAAATTTATATGCGATGCGATAACTATCGGAGGTATTGACTTTATTTCAGTTACCCACCCCAGCTATACTTTTCTGTCGTATACAGTCAGAGAAAACGGCAAACTAATAAGAAGGGTTACTATAGTAATAGAGGGATTTGACTCAGTACGATTACACATATTTCTTACCTTTACTGTGTATTCTCTTTTAAATCCAATTTTATTATGCATTCTTTAATTTTTCTGATGCGTGTGGAGTGGTGGGGGTGTAATTTGATCCATATGCGCACACACACGTGTTTATTTTAAAGTCATGTAATTACTTATTTAGCATGTCCGCTCTATCCACACCGAGCAAATGTTGGTAAATATGTAGACGAGCGGCCCGGCCGATAAGATGTACTATTTCTTCCATGTTCCAAAATGTTTCACGTTTTTGGAGTACATTTAAGGGGACGGCTCATGGGGGGTTAAACACGATGCGTGGACCGCACTACGATGATCCTGAGTTTCATTAAATTGGGGTGGTGGTCTGGGGGGCACAGCCCCCCAGTATATAATCCTAATTTTTATAATGTTCTGACGTTTACAGAGGTGAATGCTTTAACTACATCATGTCAGCGTGTTTAATCGTTTTGCGAATTATAATAGGGGTTGGGGGTAGGGTATGACGTCAGAAATGACACGGGTGAACGATAATATTTACACAAAATATTTTTTTCCGGCCGGGCCGCTCGTCTACATGTTTACCCAAATGTGTAATGTAGACAAAGTGAAAAGTGCGAATGATTAGAAAATTACAACAAGTAAATGTTACAAATGTAAAGGATTGCACTATCATTTGTTTGTCGATATGCTTCTTTTATTTATTCTTTACTCCATGCTTTCGTTGGATTACATTACCCCTTTTCTCCTTGATACCTAACAATGTACCTCGTAACGGCTTACTTTTATTTTATTATAAAGAGATATATGTTTGTGTGTATTTTCGTATATAAAATTAAAGGATTAAACGTAAGTATTGTCATGGCTATTCCCTTCTTTTTGCCGTCATGATCATATCTTAGAATGTAAATAAAACAACCTACAACTCCATACCACTTTTCAAGGAATTTCCTTATTGCGGAGGGGCGCAGGGCAGATGCGGCCCTTCCATCACTCCTCTGTACAACTTTTTTTTCCTTGCAAAATATGCCCGAACTCCCCACCCTCCCTCTCCCCTCGAGGTTTCGCATTTTTAATAATAATAAACTGGCCAATCCCCCTTCACGAGGCCCAAGCCTTATAATGGCTCCTCATTTGTCGTAAGCCGAAGTGTTGAACGCGGCTTTGACGGTGATTTTGTCTCGGGTGGATGGCTGAGGGTAGGCGACGCTTGTTTATAGGTTGTAAAGCCCCTTGTGAATGTCACAGCAGAATGCGCCGGATTGATAAATGAGTCGCGATTTCATCACCGACAGAAGCCTCCCTGAGTTCATCTCTCCTCCTCCTTTTCACACTGTCGTTTGTCGGAACGTAATAAATGATTGTGGGTTGGTTGCTTTTAACCTTTATTTGAGTATTAGTCCGCATCTTTGCCTCCCCCAGGAGAGGTTGTGGGAATTGGCTCCGTTCGCATAATTACGTGTGAATTGGGTTCTGTCGCCACCTCTTTGAAGAGAGTGACTGAGAGTTGTAGATTTGATTTGATCTCGTATAGTTACACCTGATACATTGGGGGGGGGGGGCTCTTTTTTCTATTTTAAAGTACTTGTGTTCCTTGTATGAACTTATTACAGTTTCATGATTTACTGTCTTTTCATTATCTTTCTATTCTCTTACCTTCCCTGATTGGAAGTAGGTAATTGAAAAATAGTGAGATTAAAGGCTCTGCCTCTTAGAGGCTATTGATTAGCCTTTTGCCAAGAGTCCTTTCTTATATTCTTATAAGGGAACTTAACTGATTATATCAAATCTCAAAAACCAGCCATACCTTTATAATATCTAAGTCGGCTTTGTCAAACTCAAAATAAAAACCGACTTTCATATTATAAACGTATCGCTGGTTTTTGAGATTTGATATATTCAGTTAAGTTTCCTATCAGAATATAAGAAAGGACTCTTCTTGTATGTATTTGAGGTGACCACACTTGTATCGCGTATTCTATGTGTGACCTTACTCAGAGGTGGGCGCCGCTACCAAATTTTTGAAACCGCTATCCGCTACCTTGGCTAGCTGAAACCGCTAGAGCTACTTTTTTTAAAATCACGAATCCGCTATCGCTACTTTTTATTGTAAAGCGCTGCCCCCCCCTTCCCTCCCAAACAGCTTTTCACTGTTTTTTAATAAATTTCAAGGAAACTACTGTATATTACATCCAAAATTAGCAGTTTTATTGTAAAGAAACGTAAAATAGGTAGCGGTTTTGAACTTTTCTAGTCCGCTACCCACTACTCCGCTACCATTTATAGAGTCCGCAAGTAGCGAAGTAGCTGACCGCCCACCTCTGGCCTTACTACACTTTTATATAGAGGTATGATTATATCTTGCTGTTTATAGTGAAAACCTAAGATCCTATGAAACCCGCACCCCTAAATCTTTTTCTTCGTCCACCGATGATTTTAAACCACCCATTTCATAGTTAAAAATTGGATTATTTCGATTTACGTGCAAAACTCTACACTTGTCTAAATTGAATTTGAATTTCGTGTTGCATTTATTAGACCATTCGAAGATTTTATCTAAATCCCGCTGAATTAATTTGCTATCGTTCTCATGTAAAATTTTACCCCCACTTTTTCTGTCGTCCGCAAATTTGGATTATAATCTACCAAGTAGGCCATTCTCCATATTGTTTACATAAATAAAGAACAACAATGGTCCCAACACAGATCTTTGGGGCATGCCACTAATTACATTTTTCCATTCAGAAAATATACCGTTTAAAACTACTACTCTGTTTACGATTACTTAGCCACGGCTCTATCCATTGTTAGAGGTTCTCCCTAATTCCATGCGCAAAAGGTTTAGTTAGTAACTTAGTAATCGTCTATGAGGAAGGGTGTCGAATGACTTAGCAAAGTCTAAGTAAACTATGTCGAAAGATTAGTTAAACTTGAACGTTTCTGTCTAAAGCCGCGTTGACTATCATTTATGAGATTATGCGCTTCCAAATGATCGATCACCATATCGCGAATGATGGATTCCATTAATTTTCCTACGGTCGCTGTTAAACTTATGGGTCGATAATTGGTCGGTTTTTTCCTTCTTAAAAATAGGTGTTATATTCGCTAGCTTAAAATCTAATGGTGCGACACCTTTTTCTAGACATTTGTTAAAAAAAAAATCGTTAACGGACGCACTAACACGTTTCTATTTTTTTTTTAAATGCGCCGGATAGATTAAATCAGGACGTGGAAATTTATTGGATTTTAACTTACTGATATCAAAATCTATTTCTGCTTAGAAAAAATCGATATCGGTTAAAAAGGTTATGCTCGTTAAAGTTGATAACGTTCATTCGTGGTATATTAACCACCTTTTCTGTATCTAAAACTAATTCGTTATTGTCATTTTTTATATGTCCTATTGTTTCCTTTATCGGGTCTCTATTGGATACATAATCGAAAAGATTAGGGTTATGTTTGCTTTCTTTGGCAAGTTGAATTTCATATTTTCTTTTAACGCTTCGTATTTCCTTCTGACATTCCCTTCGTCGGGCTACGTAAATTTGATTGTTTTTCGGATGGGTTACGCCTTTGACGCTTGTATGCTCAGTTCCTATCCCATTTGACTTCGATATCATGATTCCACCATTTTGGTTTACTTGAGCGTTTCGTTTGTTTTTTCGCGGAATTAATTGCTTATTTAATTCTCTAAAATGCTCGGGGGAAAGGACCAGCACTGATTAAGATTTCCTAACGTTGGATCCACCTTAATCTCTCTAAACTTGCGTTTGAAGCCAGTAAAGTCCGCACGTTTAAAATTTGGCACTAATATCACTTTTTTCCTTTTACGATTTATATTAATATCCAACTCTAGTTATTTGTGATCGCTAGAACCGAGATAAGATTAAGGTTGTTAGATAGAATTACGTGTAGGATATTTTTCCTCTCTGGTTGGTTCATTGACTAATTGTGGTAAATAGTTTTCTTCCATAAAATCCAATAGCCTCTGCCCCTCCCCGTCCGCATTTAACGCTTCATAGTTAATATTTCTACAATTTAAATCCCCAATTAATAAAGTACGATTATTTTTAATGCTACTTCCAATAATGTTATACAATTCCGTGTGAATCTCAATCTGTTGTGGTGAGGGTCTAAGCACTACAAAAATATTCATTGGAAAACCATTCGATTTTATTTCGGCGCATATTATCTCAACTTCTTTGGGAGAGTCGATTTTAATTTCGGTTAAACTTATATGATTTTTGGTGTACAGTAGTACTCCTCCACGTTTATGTGTACGGTCTTTATTGATTAATTTATACCCTGGTAGTTGCAATTCGCCGATTTAGTCTCTCCTAGATGTCTCCGCCCATGATTCCATTATTGCTATAATCTCGAAGCTGCGCAAGTGCACTAAACATTTAAATTCGTCGAGCTTATTTCGAACACTACTCGCGTTACAGTAGGAGACATGTAATTTTTTTCTGAACGGCTACTTTATTATTACGGCGTGGTGAGCCACTCTCCTATATGCGCTTCCTATTCTCCGATGCCGTTGTAACTGCAAATTTACAAGAGAATTATTATTATTATTCATAGCCTTGCCACATCCACCCCGTTTAGATGAAAGCCGTCTCGCCAGGAAAGCTCTATTTTTTTCGTAGAAATCGTCCCACAAATCGATAAAGTACACTCCCTCTTCCTGGCAAAGAACTTTAAGAGAGTTGTTAAAATTAGATACTCTTCCATAGAACATTCGCCGCACCTATTCTAGGAAGGATACTTGTAAACATCATGTTCCGACTCCTTTCTTTTAGCTTCCTCATCAGCTGGCGGTACCTTGCTAGAAGTTCCTCGGACCTTGTAGATAAAACATTATTAGTACCGATATGCATTATATAAGCTGTATCCTGGGTATCTCCGATGGTATAATTTTCCATTGAATCGATAAGTTCCTCAACTCTCCCTCCGGGATAACAGTACCTCCTCCGTTTTGTTGGTTTTCTGCTGCAGAATTCTTCAAGTTGGCCCCTTATAATAGAATCCCCTACAAGTCGAACTTCGGATTCATCGTCTTGCTCGGTACCCAAAACGGAAATTTGTTAGTCACGATTATTGGCAGTCTCTGCCTAGGTCGACTTGGAGGGAGCTCCTCCTCGAACCGTAACGAACCCATCATCCCTGGTTCCAGAAAGCCGACCAGGCAGGCTATCTCGAGGGGTGGATTAGCCATGGTCTAAGGTTGTCGTTCATCTTTTTGTGCATCTTCCGTTACCCGAGTATCGAAATCAACCAAGGCCTTACTTTTCTACTGATTTTTTGTTCGTTCAAAGCTTGAGAAATGCCACTCGCCATGCACCCTACGCAGTGCATTATGTGCTTGTTTGTACGCACGGGGCCGACGTTTCACTCAGTCGCCAACCGTTCTTATTGCATAGGCGGCCGATCTCGACGGTGCCTATGTCACCGAAAGACGCCAGTCATACCCTAAGACCTTTGGGTTTAGGGTTAGGAAACTACTTCTAAAGCTCGGTTTTGATCTCGGACTGGTGGTTCCTCTGGTTCTACAGAGGACGCTACCGTCGATGGTACCATCTTTGACTATTTTTCGCTATGTCTCTGCTCCAAAACTTTCACATCGCTGGGAGTATTGCGTTCAGCCTTTTTGGAGCACACTTCTTATCACACTGGATCCGTGACAGTGTACATGGATGTCTTCAAGTCCCAGGTGGGAATCGGCCTCCACGCCGTATCTTCTCTATTGTAAGTCAACGGGGTTCTACCATGGGCTGCCTCTATTTTCACGGCCGAGCTGGTTGCAATACACCGCTCGGTACGGGAGACAACGCTTCGTGCTCGGTTCGGAGGCCGGATTGTGATTTATAGTGACTCACAAAGCACCCTGAGTGCTCTTTGAGCATTGGAATCTCCACGCCCCTGAGTTCGTTTTATCCCTGATACCACAGTTACAGCCACCCACCCACCCGGGCGTATGTCTTGGTTATTTTCTGCTGGATTCCTGGACATGCGGGGAATGAGAGGGTCAAGAAGTCCGCGAGGAGTATGCAACCTGACCAACGTTTCGCTCTTCTTCACACTGACTACATGGCAGGAATCAGGCGAGCCCTCTGGGCTGCCGGGCAAAAAAGATGGGAGACGGCTGAAGAGAAAATGCTGTGTGCCATCCAGCCGTGACTGTTCACTCGGCCCTAGCCCCTAATGCCGCAATTGTTTTAAGCTCGATTTCTGTCGTCTTCGAATTGGACACACTCGCGGAACACTCTTCCATTTGATGGGGTTCTCCCCGCCACCATACTGCGACGAGTGCGTTGTCCTCCAGACTGTTCAGCACACTCTTGTTGAATGTCCCAGTCTAGGTGATCTTCACGCATGTTACCTGCCCCGGTACCGGGATGAGCCGGGTTGCTACCACTTGTCCCTTCTGCTCAGGACGAGCTCGTGCACAAACTTGTGGATTATTTTACTTGTTAGAGGAGGCTGTCCTCCATTGTATTTCACTCTCTTTGGTGTTGGTCGCTTGCTCCCGCTCCGGAGCCTTTGATTTCGTTTTTTTTTTAATATTTTTATAATGTATCCTTGCATTAGGCTATAAGATAATTACCGTGACTTATGCCTTTGTAGAGAGTCGCCAGTTGGACGCTAAATAAAAATCCTCTCGATCTGGATTGGGGTCCTTTTATGACCTAGTTTAGCATCGTCCAAGAACTTATTATTTTTCATAGTAATCTTGAATTTAATTCGTTTACGTAGATAACAAGTAACACAGGACCCAAACCTGACTCCAGAGGTACCGCTATTGACTTTAACAAACACTTCTCCATTCGTCACTCTACGCTTTGCCAGGCATTTTCCGATCCATCGACCTAGGCTACCTTAAGTCCCGTGAAGTATCAAGTCTAATGCCTTTTTAAAATCAAAGTAAATAATGTATACGGCTTTATGATGATCATATTTTCCCGTTATATCGTGCAAGAAATCCAAAGTCATTAAACGTCTTCTGAAACCGTGTTGTGTTAACTAAATTTATATTTTTCCGAGTGATCCACGATTTTGTCTCTTACAATGACTCAAAACGTTTACCCGCAACCGATGTTTTAAGCTAATATGGGGAATCCCCGTCAGCCTTGCAAACTTGGGTAACTAAAGTGTTCGTGAACAATACCGTCTTTTAAAGATATGGTAAAAATTTGATGACTGAACATAGGAACATAAAAATAGGAGGAATCTGAAAACTGCTATACGAGGCAGTTATGATCTCGATTTTTTAACTAACTCATTTATTCGGATGAATTTTATCTGGACTTAGAGATTTTGAGATGACATTATCTATATAATCTGAGAGTTCGATCTGTGAAGATTGACAAATATTTTTCCTTCCTTGAAAGAAACAGAAATGTGAATTGTGTCTCCCAACGTAAACGCCCCAGAAAACAGCCGATTTATGATTTACGCAATACTTCTTCTGTTCCTGACCAGCTTCTCTTTCTCACTTTCAGTACGCCCTATAGAATACCTTGTCAAATAGCCCTGTAGAATATCCTGACAAATATGCCCTTAGAAACACCTGACAGATAGGGACTGAATTGAGATGGTTAGAACGGAACGGCTACGCAAGATCCTAATCCTTAGTGCCCTTAGAACAGTCATTCTCAACCCAGGACACCCCCCCCCCCCTTTCACCACATGTCAGAATGTCCCTCCAAACCCCTCGTCCAAGATTGACTAAGAGGCTACGTCCCAAATAATATTAGGACAATTATTAACGGAATAAATTCCCGCTTAAGTGAAATACATAAATACCTTTCTCTTTAATCTGCGAACATAAAGTGTCATCTTATGTAGATTTTTTGTAGAAAAATTAATTTGTCACGGTTTGAGTCCACCAGTATGTGGGTTTGATCCCCTCCTCTCCTCCCTGGTTGAGAATCCCCGCCTTTGAGGGTTTCTCCCTGGCCTCTCCGCTTCTATTTTGAAGCACACTTTGTTCCACCTTGGGCATTCCAGTCTCTTGCATTGCGAACTTGGGGTGGTGGTGTGGGGGAGGCTCCAGTATTTTAGGTTGAAATTTGCTGTCGCGATAGGTCTCTAATCTTTTGTAACCCCTCTTTTACCTGTCGATTTCAGGTGGAGATTTGCGCGCCCTATCGGGCTAGGTATTCCATATTTTCACTCTCCCTAACTTCACAACTTTTATACTTTTTTCAATGTTTTAGGGCAAAAGTGCCATCGATGGTTTGCTGCCATGCGAATCCATTTCGAGCATTCGAGGTTCGCTATGGCAGGCCTTTTTTTGTGTTCCGTCTTCTCCCGCCTGCCATGCCTCACCCCCTTGCATTTTCCCTTCTTGATGAACTTCCTCTTGTTGGATTACATCAGCTTTTTTACACTCGTGCCCTTCCGGCCCCAACCCTTGCCTGTGGATCTGCGAGTATATAACGTTTAAACATTTTTTACTTCCCCCATCCCCCAATTGGATGTCATGGGCCAGCATGCTGTAGGTGACATCGGAAAGATTGCGTTCCCTCCAGGCCCTAACGCTCGAAAGAGGATCTGCGGCGAAATATCTTCGACACCCTTTTACCGAAGCTTCGCCACTCCATTAATCTATCCATTAGAAGCTTTCTTTGGGGATTCCCTCGTTGGTCCAGGGTTGAAAAATAAAAAACCCGGGTTTTATTACCTGTTTTTTGGGGGGGGGGTTCAAATGAAATTTGAATAAAAACAATAAACCCCTTTTTTTTTAATTACTTTTTTTCAAGAAATGAATGCTACTTATCATTATTTTATTCAAAATTCAAATTTATGTTTATAATTTCAACAAATATGTATCAAATTAAGGTTATTTCTCTGATACTGACTCATAATAATTCATCTCTCCTTCTACAGGTTATGGCTATCATGGGTACCCACAATTCTCGATCAGTAATCTGTGACTGTGATCTTTTCTTACTATAATATAATTATTAAACTAAGTAATTATTAATATTATATAAAAATAGAGATTGCTATTCTTTTCTATGATATTCTAATGCTTGTAGCTTTTGTTTTTTGAAAAAAACCCAATAAAACACGGGTTTTATTGGGCTTTTTTAAAATTTTGGGTTTTTTGCCAACCCTGGTTGGTTTTCGTTGATTTTAAGTTATGTGATGACGATTCTAGCTCATGGCGAGTTTGTTTTATTTTTCGTGATTTCTGTTTGTTGTAAAACATAAGAAAAACAGAGTTTGCGAGCTCATAAAACATGAGGTCAGGGCGTTGGCGTTCCAATTTCAGTTTTAATACAATACTTACTACTTGTCTGCTCCCTTCTCTCTTTTCTACGACGTGGGTAGTCCCTACGAAGGCACCACGACCCTCGATGGTGCTGTCTAAGAGTAGGTATTGGATGTTTTTTATGCTTTGGTTGCATCTGGTACATGATGGTGTGTATGGTTGTAATTTTAAAGTGTAGTGGAGTTTGATTTTTAGCGTCCATCTGGCGACTGCATACAAGGGCATGGGTCCATTAGTTCCAGGGGAATCCCGTTTAGGAACAAGTCCAGCTTGGATGGGGCTGTGGATGTCGGCAGAATTGCACCACCTTACTCTTGGTCAAAGAAAACCGAAACCTGTGCGCTTCGGCATAGCGAGAGACGCGGTTCAATACCTGTTGGAGTCGCCGCTCCAGAGTTGGCATCCGAACCGCACCAAGAGAGGTCGAAAGATCGTCCACGTAGAGCATAGGGAGAACATCTTCCGACAGCCCTGGGCAAAGAATGTGATACTGCGTGACACCCTCTTCCTGCTCCATTGGATCAGATAGGGCTCCACCCACCCGTACACGGAATCGACGATCTCGCAAAAATTCAGATGGAGAGGCGTCCCCACGTCTCCCTCGTGTGGAGTTTCCATGATAACATATCGAAAAACACCGTGGCGTAGTTTTGTCTACAAGGATGCCCTCGCAGATAGCATTTTCGAGTTGGAACAAAATATCCGACGTGGAATGAAACTTGCGGAAGCCGCACAGTGCAGAAGACAGGTGGTCTCCGCTCACCAAGAAAAAGTCTAATGTAACTTTTACCAATTACTCCATTAACCTGCGCAGGAAGTTAGAAAAATTGGGCGGAAACCGAGTATGGTAAAGTGATCTCCGCAGTTTGCGAAAAGCGAGCACTGGAGTCTGGGTACGGGGTACCCTCTGTCTAGATCCCATTGAACAAATCTAGCAGAAATACCATGCCTAGCTCACCTAGGTGTTCAAGCCTGGCATACGTGATATCGTCCGGACGATGAGCGGTGTCCACGAATGAAGTGAGAGCGGCCTTCAGCGACATCACGACGCATAACGTGCATTGAATGCTGGCAGAGCATCATCTCCGCTAGAGAATGTGGAGAAAGCGGTCGCGAAAGGCTCAGTCACGGACGCGGGGTCCGAGATTGCGGACCCGTTCTTCTGGACAACCGAAATGGGGTCCTGCGAGTACTTGCGTCGAATCCTTTTAGCTCTCTTCCACATCTCTGCAAGAGGGGTCCTCTTGTTAAGCGAAGACACGTATGTCCGACAGGAAAATCGGCGAGCGTGCTTCGAAATATAACGGAACCTAGCCCTAGCTCGACGAAATTCACCCAGAGTTAAATTGCTTGGGCGGCGCTTCTTTCGCATGTAGGCATAACGCTTCTGTTTGAGGACCGCCTCACACTCGATTGAACACCATGGAAGCGGACGTTGCGCAAAACGACCGGTCTGTGGAGTGGAGTGGCATGACCCGAGTTGAGATAAAATTATTCGGTGTGTTATTTGTAATGATTTCTCTGATTTTTTTATTAGAGGTGGGGGGCTCGCTTATGATGTTTGGTGGTAATGTGTTTAAATGTGTTTAAGTTGTCGGAAGTAGTGTGTTGGGCCTTCTTTCTTATGTCTGGGTTGTGGGGGCTTTCCAGTCAGTTTTCGGTTGTGGTGGGGAGGGGTCGGCGTTCTGCTGGAGTGTTGGGTTCCAATCATGTCTGTGTATTTTGATTGGTAGTATTCGTTTTTTTTTTGTAATATGAAAGAGTTACAAATTAATATATTTTGCCATTATTTCATAAAATATTTATTGGTAATCCATAAAACCCTGGGCACCTCAAAATATCTTGTCCTCGTTTCAGTTATGTTTATTGTCATCAGGCTGCGCAAACTCCTTTATGTTCTGGTGGACACATCCCCCTTGCACTTCTTAAAAAACACTAATATTCTCCTGAACTGCTCCAAATGAGAATGCAGGACATGCAGCTTTAAGGACAATTTACGTCTCATTGCCCTGTAACTGTCCAAGAGGTGCCCATATGGTCCGCAACCTCTTAGGAAACAGAAGATCAGATAACTAGAGTCAGTTAGGCTGCAGTCATCTGATCTTGTGTTTCCCAAGAGGTTGCGGACCATCTGGTGGAAACTCTCTCAAACGGTTTTTCTTTAAACGCGAGACATTTGACGTAGTCTTCTGAGTAAATGAGTTTCATAACTTTGGGGTCTCACGAACACACCTGTTTTGATTTTGGCCTTGGGGAGTTTTGAGACATAATTTCAAGATGTTTAAATGCCGCTGACCTGAGGAGCCCCCCCGCCCCCTTCCAAAAAAAAGAATCACTTTACAATCGTGGATAACTTCCTACTCCCTCTCGGAGTATTTGAGTGCTTCCAGCGGCCACGTTCTCATAGTCCTCTTTTAGGTGCACAAAGTAGTCAATCGGGATAGTTAGGAATTATTATTGTTGTGTAACAGTACCGCTTTTAGAGACCTGTAAGAACTGTCGATAAGTAGTCTCAGTTTGGCTGGGACGCGGGTTATGCCAATAGAATCATAAATGACCCGAATATCATTCCAGAAACACTATCCATCTTTGTGTATGAAGTAATCCGCGAAAGTTAGGTGTTTTTTTGTGTGTGCAAACAGTAATCTTCCAGCTTTTGTCTGGACTTCGTCTAGACTCAATTTCCGAATAAGATCATAGAGCTCCTGTTTGTTTGGATAATGGGGCTGTTTCTCAAGTTTGGATTTCTCATCGCTCTCTTCATTTGATTTACTGGAACCAGGAGACACTCGCTTGTTTTATCTATTTGGAGGATAGTGATGATAGTATGTTAGGATATGAAATAGCAGATCTCTTCTCCCCCCGAAACTTTGGCATGTCAATCAAACAGAAGTAGCATTCGTGATTTATTGATTCTCGTCATATTCACGGAACTGCAAACCATGTTTTTTTTTCTCACATTGTTTTTTTAGCCCGTTTGGTAATGGGGTAAATCACTGCGACTTATATAGTGGAAATTACAAAATTATATAATACACCGTTCATTACTTTTAAATTTTCCTATGTATTATATTATTTTATTATTTAAATTTTTAAAAATTTAAAAATTGAATATTAATATAATATTATTGAAGTGTTTTAAGTTAAATATTTGGTAAATATTCATATATTATTTTAAAAACCCAATTTTAAATCTTGATATTTTAGTTCTACCTATATATTCATTACGGAGCAAAAAAATGAATCATTTTTAGTCGCGTCGCGTGCGACTCTATACATGACTATGTCGTCGGTCCGTTTTGCTTTTTTTTGCAATGAAATTGTAAATATTTAACCGATTCTAACGAAATTTGAAACCCTTATGTTGTTTTACATTCTCTTTCAAATGATATAATTGCCAAGGTACTCCCAAGGTTAGTCCGAGAATTATTTAAAGTTTTGAAGGTCGTAAGTCAGAATAAGTGAGGGCACGCGACTTTGGTTAACATACCTTATTTTATAATTAGAGTGTTTTGGTGATTTTTTGGAATCGTCTTGTTCAAATAGTCCGCTCATACATAACAAACATGAATTAGGTGGATGTTTGCAAACACGAGAGAAAGCCATTGGTCACAAGTACTTCAGCCGAATGCGAATGTACTCAAATATAGCACATTTAAAAGGTGATACGCGTAATATTTCGACTCCTTGTTTTGCTACAAAGAAAAGAGCTCATTAATAGCCTATCCCTGATCTAATTATAATTAACCCAATTTATTCAATAAATCAATATGAACAAACAAATTATTGTTACATTGTGTAATCCTTTTATTCGGTGATTATAATTATCCTTGATACCCATCCCCTGCGCTTCAGGTACCTCCTACAAGCTGTTTTTTTCTTACCCTTATTTTTGGTTCAAATTTTGGCGCAGATGCTTTCGCTGGTTTTATTTTTTTATATATCCCCCCGCCCCCCTCCCTATTGGGGAAAGAAACCGGTTAGGGAGTGACACCCCGTGGGTTGACGCAACTCCCCTCGCTCCGTCTGTCCCGTCGTCGTCTTCCTTTTGTCGTGGGAGGGGGGAGTCCTATGACGCCATCCTCCGCTTTCTTCCTTAATCCTTATTGGGGGATATTCGAGCACGCGCCCAAGACATCCCCAGACGGCTCCTCTAAACTTCACCCGTCTCTCGCTTGAATAGGGCGGGGACGCCCGTCACGAATCATTCTGGCGAGTGCGTTCGTTTCTCGTGACCTCTTCCTCTCCTATTGAGACGGGGTATTACTGCATCCCGTGAATACACATTGCACTGGTATTCAATGGGATTCTTTTCGACGAGTGAAGAGGCCCGTGCTAATTCCTACCCATATGCAACCGAATTAGGTTTTCCCGGCCCCAGATTCTCCGGGTCAATGTTTTTTGTATTTTACATTTTTTAGGGGGAGGGGGATTTTTTCTCCCAACATTCTTAGCCATGAGATGTATTCGCGCAAGGGTTGTATGTCGTCGTTCGGTACCATGGTTAAGAGAGTTGCGTTCCCTTTCGCTATCTCGTGGGTCGAGTTGTTCACTCGGTCTGCCTCTTGCGAGAATTCGGTTTTCCTCTTTCTATACGAGCTGGCCTGGCTGGAGCTGGCGGGCCTACCACCGACGCCGGAGCTCGCTTCCTTGTCACTTTATCTTTGGTTTTGTTTGTATTTGTTGCTGTTGTTCCCTTTTTTTTAGTCTGTGTCTTATCCTTTGTTACTTTTTATCTTTATTTGTTTTTTTTTAATCTAGTCTAGTAGTAGTAGGCTATGGTGCGAGTACGGTGATTTTTGCCCTAAGTAGGCTCATCGCCAGTTGGGCTCTTAAAATTAAAAAAAAAAAATCTATTCGAACTCGTCAAATGGCACGTAAGGGAGGGGGGCTATACTGTTACACCTGGTACCTAGAGGAGCGACACACCCTTCCGGCCCCAGTGCCCCCTGCAGTCTCATGCTAGATTGAGACTACTTGATATTTATTTTTCTACACATTCCACTTTACCTTTTTATCGAAATTTTCTTTAAAGGCTTTCCTATTTTCTTAATCGCCGGCGGCTAATACAGAAGGCGAGTCGCCAACCAGCTTTCGTCCATTCATCACTGGTTGGGAAAATAAATTTGTAAACACCGTTCAATTATATTAATAGTTTGTCGGTTTTATCTCTCTTTGCAAGAGTAACTAACTCTAGTTTTTAGGTAATTCTGGACCTATTTGGCGGGAAAGATTTAAACATTTGCGACTTTTTACGTCATTTGGCCTATTGTTACACCCCCCCCACTACGTTTCTTCGAGTTTCTCCACGTGCAACGAACTTATTTGAATTCATTTTTATGTTTATTTTATTTGAGTTTATTTTCCATGAATAGGTATTTGTTTCTTTCAATTTGACAGCCTGGTATAATAGGTAATTGTTTCTTTCAATTTGACAGCCTGGTATAATAGGTATTTGTTTCTTTCAATTTGACAGCCTGGTATAATAGGTATTTGTTTCTTTCAATTTGACAACCTGGTATAATAGGTATTTGTTTCCTTCAATTTGACAGCCTGGTATAATAGGTATTTGTTTCCTTCAATTTGACAGCCTGGTATAATAGGTATTTGTTTCTTTCAATTTGACAGCCTGGTATAATATTAAAATCTAAAAAAAAGCAGCCATGGTTAAATTTTTATAAATTTTCTGAACTTTGCCAATTATAATAATTTTAAAAATAAACTCTAAACTATTTCTTCCCTTTCAACAAATCACGTTGTTAAAATATAGTTATAGGTAAAATAAAAAAGCAGCTTTACTTAAATTTTAATCAATTTTCTGAACTTCACCAATTGTAATCCATTTTCTTTTAAAACATTATAAATTATTGGATAATCGTATTTATTTTTCTGAACTAAACTATTTTGTTTTTTCAAACTCTAAAGAAATTCTTAGAAATTACCTTCCTAAAAATTTAAAATATACTTAAGTCATAACCAAACTAAGATGAAATTATTATTCAAATACTCCAAAAAATCCCGTTCTTAAATTATAGAGTTAGTGATGATGATGAAGTGAAGTCTTTTGCTGATTTTGACCAAATTGCTCGTTCTCTGTTTTTAGCGTGTTAATCTGGGTTGGTTGATCTCGAAGGTCCACCCGGTTTATGTCTGGTAATAACAAAAGCTGGGCCAAAACATCGTATGATCTGAAACCTTGCATTCTTGTTTATCTATTTAGTCTATTGATTCCTCCTGTTATTATTATTCATGTTAGACGAGCCTTGTTCCTAGCTGCAAGTAAGTTAATGATAGTTTAATAGTATTCGTAGAATTTTGTCTGCAAATTGTGAAGCTTTCAAACTAGGGTCGTTCTCATCGGAACTCGGAGCAGCATGACCTTCAGATCGATTCAGACGTGGTTCAACGATGTGTTGCCTCTCTTCAGATTTGACTTTTGTATAGTTCATTCAAAGGGGGTATTTGGAGTACCCATGGCTATGAGTTGCTTTGAACTTCTATCCCTCTGTCCCCGCAAGGGGCGCGGCGATTTGCCTTCCTGGCCGTCGTGCTGACGGGACTCAGCACCCTGTCCGGTCACAGCTTAGCCTCTTCTCCTTTCTAACAGTCTGCACTTCTATCCTACTTCTTGACTTTCCCTACAACCCTGCTCACAACTTTCTCTGGTCGGCTTCTAATTTCAGAGGGTAGACGCCGACCAGCTTCCTCTCACCCAACTATCCCGAATCGGGGCTGAGGGGGAGGGGGAAACGTCCCCTCACTCCTGAGCTCCGGTCTTGGGTGGTGGGTTTTTAACAACCTGCTTCATCCCCACCCACACCTTCCTCACATCCCCCTTCATTCTCCCTTCTATATCTGTCAATTTTCACGCCGTATCCAAAGTGGAGCCGCCATGCTGATGGGCTGCCAGGTTACCTAGCGGGAGGAGTGGCAGCTGGTTCTGCCGGCCCCGTGTTCACCCCTCGCAGAGCGGGCTACTGCGTGCGGTGCTGAACGTTTGCTTCCCGTGTTAACAATAGGGTCCCTATGCCCATATATGAAACTTATCAACAAAATAATTCCCCTTCACCTTCGTCTGTACCATCGACGGAGCCGCCTTCGGGCAGCTCCACCGAAAAAATTGAGGTCCCTTCCCTGTGCTTTCGCAGGGGACGCTCCAAAACTCCTCTCCTTTGTCTATGGGTGTAGGGGATTCACCCTCACCCCCTTCTCTGGGGCCGCTCTTGGACGACTCCCGTTCTTCCTCGGCAGTTCCCCCTTTACTTCCTAAGGTAACTGCCAAGAAAGGCAGGCGGCCCATAATTGACCGCTCTCGGTGGTAGTGACTCAATAGGGCCAACCCTCTTAATAGAGAAGGGATGGCAGGGCTCGTCGGCCCCTGCCGCCTAATGCCCTGCGTATTTGCGGGACTAGCTTGTAGGGGGTCAGTATATCTGTCCCCTTCTTTTCCCCCGGTGGGTGCCGATTCGCCGGCCAAAGACGAAATGTGCAAAGGCACCTGGGACCCGTGATGTCTTGGGGAGGGGGCACATGGATACCCCCCCCCCTGAGATGGACATGGTCCATGAGGTGACCCAGCCCCAGAGGGTAGGGTCGAACACGGACTCGGTGCTAAGCACAGAACCCCAGTCCGCCCCTGTGATAGCTTCTCCTCGGGGGGCGCGGGCGCCCAAGGACTTACAAGGGGAGGAGAGGTCTCCTGTCTCGCCCGGATGGTGCCCCTGTGATAGCCAGGACCTTCTCCACTTCGGAAAAGGATCGTGCTGAGGCCAGCCCATCTGGCCTAGGGACTTTTGCCGGTGGGGAGGGGGTCATTTCCCGCCCTCTCATAAAAGAAAAAAAAACAAAGAAGACAAAAAATACTCGGGGGCTCCTCTCCTCCCGCAGGGGCCTTCGGGGACGGATCGGTCTGCTGCTTCGGTAAGCGACCAAGCCAAGATCGGCACATCCGGGTGCGGAGCCCTCGAGTAAGACCAAAAGGGTGCAGGGCGGAGCCTCGATTACGTCGGGGCCCCTCATTCAGAGACTACATGGCGTTTTCGAACCCGCTGGCTTCAAATGCTTCCTTGTTATTCGTTTCACTGATGGCAGTCAGTTAGCTAAGGGCAACATTACCCATCACAGGAGAGCTCTAGCTAGTGTGATTGGTAGAGAGCCGAAGGTGACCCGCTTTTTGGACGGGAGCCTTTTGGCGAATGCGTCGAATCCCTCCGAGGCGGTTATGATCAGCGCCCTTCGGACACTTGATGGCACGCCTGTGAGTGTGGCGCCGCCCTCTGCTATGAACTTCGTGAAAGTAGTAGTTTATGCGAGGGAACTCATGGACTACTCCATAGATGACATCACCTTATAGCTGGCCGACCATGGGGCGGTTAAGGTCGAACGTGTGATGAGAAAACGGAGGAGCCTCGAGACCCACCCCTACACATTTCGTCACTTTTGACTGTGAAAGCTCCCTGAGTGGGAGCGTGCCGGTTGGTATCGTTACCCTGTGAAAGCATTCGTGCCACTGCCGCGGAGGTGCTATTACTGTCACTTCTTCGGCCATACTAATCGCTCCTGTAGACACGAAAAGTCGGGGTTATCCGAAATCTGTGTAAGTTACTCCAAGGCCGCATAAGATAAGTCCAAATCGTGTGTGGCCAACTGTGTCAATTGGGGAGAGCCGCAACCCACTTCTTCGAAGCACTGTGGTTCGTATCTCCTTGAGAAGGAAATTCAGGCTGTTCCGGCTCACGATCGTCTCTCATTTCGCCAGGAAAAGGAATTGGTCCTGGCGCGTCCGGCGCTGCCTGGGACGTCCTATGCCTCAATGTTGAGGAAGACCCCCTCTGCTCCTGCCCCATCCAAGCTTACAAACACAGTCGTTTCCGCGCCCATTCGGGTCGCTCCTGAGGGCTCTACCGACACAGGGCGCTTGCCTGGTAGAGCTAGCGCCTCAAAGGGTTCACATCCAGCTCCGGTTAAAACCAGGGCTCCCCCACCTTTCTCTTAGAGTGGGGAAACGGCCACGCAACTCCACCGAATCGTTAGCCTCACAGGAGGCAGCACCCCTAAAGAGGGTCTTGAGGCCATCTTCCGGGGTTCCTAAAGCTTTCCCCGAAAGGACAGCATTAAAAGAGCTCCGGCTCCTTCGCCCACACCTAGTGGCAGGCTCTGTTGCTCGGAGACGGTGGATCCTCGATAAGGTTGCGCTCCTCCCTCCGAATCCGCCCCGCTCGCCTAACGTTTCGAGGCGGAGGGAGGAAAAGACGCTTGGCGAGCCTAACCTCCCCCGATAACTTCTCGAAGGCGATATCGCATTGTACGGCTGATAGTGCCCTGAGTTCTGCTCCAAAAAGCGTACAGCCATTCTCGTGAGGGTCCTTTCTTCGAAGAGGGTCCCCGCATCTCCTTCGAGCTAGGCCTGTAAGGGATATTCGTTCAATGGAATTGCCGCGGACTCCGTGCCAAATGGCGTGGCTGCGGAGGCTGGTCTCCCGTTCCCCGTTAGCTTTCTTTTTGTAGGCGACCACGCTGGGCGCGTGCTCCCTGCGCACCCTGAATGGTGCAAACGCCGTCTCAGGAGAGTACTCGATTAATCCAAGAGTTCAAGTCCTTGCCGACCTGATCGAAAGCTGGAGATAGTTGTTTTAAATGTTGATGAGTTTACGCATCACTGCCCGAGAACTGGTTTATTTTCCTGACTCGATCTATCTTTGTGCTCTCTGGATGCTCAGTATGATTTTGGGTGGTGGTGGTCGATGACATCCATGGTAGTAATCACTTTCCAATTCAAATATCATTTTCTGGGCTGCTGTCGCCCGAGAGCACGCCTCGGTGGTGCTTGACTCGGGCTCGGTGGTCCGCATTTCACGAAATAACTGATTTCTCGGTCTCAGTCGAAAGTTTAGGTTGGTTGATGAGGCCGTTGAGTTCTTCGGCAACCTCATCGCCGTGGGCCTAACTAATATTCCTAGAACTTCTTGCCGTTTTGCACGCCGACCGCTTCCGTGGTGGTCAGCCGAGTGTGAGACCGGAATCTAGCCTAAGCTCGACGAAATTCAACGACAGTGAAGTCGATAGGGCCGGACTGTCATTGAATTTCGTCGAGCTTAGGCTAGGTTCCGGTATTTTTCGAAGCATGCCCGCCGCTATTTTTGGTGTGCATACGTATCTTCACTTAACGGAAAGACCCCTCTAGCAGAGGTGTGGAAGCGAGTCAAAAGGATTTTGATTGGGGTCCCATTCTCCCGTTCTCCAGGAGAATGGGCCCGCGTCCGTGGCGGAATCCTTCGCGACCGCTTTATCCGCATTCTCTAGCCGGGATGATGCTTCGCTTGCATTCAATGCGCGTCGTGATGTTGCGTTCCGCTCTCGCTTCGTGTGCGAACACCGCCCATGGTCCGGACGATGTCCCGTACCCCATGCTTCGACACCTGGGTGAGCGAGGCATTGCCTTTCTGTTAGATTTTTTCAACAGGATCTGGGTGGAGGGTCTTCTCTCAGACTCCTGGCGAATCGCTACTGTGCTCGCCTTTCGCAAACCGGGAAGAGATCACTCTACTCCGACCGGTTTCCGCGCAATCTCTCTAACCTCTTGCGTGTGCAAGTTGCTGGAGAAATTGGTAAATGTTAGATCAGCCTTTTTCCTGGGCAGCGGAAGCCATCTGTCTTCTGCACAGTGTAGCTTCTGTAAGTTCCACTCCACGTCGGATGCTCTGCTCCGACTCGAAAATGCTGTCTGTGATGCCTTCCTCCGTAGACAGCACTACGCCACGGTGTTTTTCGATCTGGGGAAGGCCTATGATGCCGCATGGCGATACGGCATCATGGCGACTCTCCACACGATGTGGGGCGAGGGGACGCCTCCCAATGTTTATATCTGAATTTTTGCGAGATCGTCGATTCCTCGTACGAGTGTGGGGAGCACTCTCCGGCCCAATGGTGCAGGAAGAGGGTGTCCCGCAGGGCAGTGTCCTCAGTGTCACACTCTATGCCCTGACCATCAACGGCATCACCTCGGTGCTCCCGGAAGATGTTCTCGCTACGCTCTACGTGGACGACCTATCCATCTCTTTTGGCGCCGCCCAGATGTCAACTCCCACAGGCATTGACCCGCGTCTCTCGCTATTCTGAAGCGCAGAGGTTTCGGTTTTCTTTTCCCAAGTCTAAGGTGGTGCACTTCTGCCGCTATCGACGGCTCCACCCCGACGCAGATTTGTTACTTAATGGGGTGCGCCTGGAAGTGGTTGAATCGCACCGTTTCCTTGGTCTTGTATTTGACCGACGCTTCACCTGGGAGGCTAAAATTCGCAGCCTTAGGGTCTCTTGTACCCGCGCCATGGATATTCTCCTTTCCGTGACGTTCAGCGCTGGGCCTTACTTTTTTATCGATCCTTTGTTCGTTCGAAGCTCGACTACAGATGCGAATTTCATGCATCCGCAGCCGAGCGTTTATTGCGGAAGGTGGATTCGATCCACCACACCGGCCTTTGCCTTGCAACCGTTGCCTTCCGTACTTCCCCCATTGAGAGCCTACTGGTCGATGCTGGGGAGATGTCACTCTCTACGCCGCTAGGTATAGCTCTCGGGCCGGGGGCTTCCCTTGTTCTGCCCACAACGCCACCCTGGAGGGTATCACATTTGGCTATTTGTCGCCACGCCTCTGCTCCCAAAGCTTGTACATCGCCGGGAGTATTGCGTTCGACTTTTTTGGAGCACACCTCGTGTCACGCTGGAACCGTGCCAGTGTATACAGATGGCTCCAAGTCCCACAAAGGGGTCGGATTCCTCGCCGTATGCCCTCTGTTTGAAGTCAGCGGTGCTCTGCCAGGCGCTGCGTGGGTCTTCACGGTCGATCTGGTGGCAATATACCACTCGGTACGGGAGATTTCACGACCTGCCCGTTTCGGAGACCGGATTGTGATCTATAGCGACTCACGAAGCGCCCTTTGTGCTCTCGGGGCATTGGAATCTCCGCATCCCCTGGTTCGCGATATTCTTGACGCCACGGTTTTGGCGAGCCGGGCGGATGTCGAGATTATCTTCTTCTGGGTTCCTGGACATGTAGGAATTGCGGGAAATGAGGGCGCCAAAGAGTCCGCGAGGACTCTGCGACCGGACCAGCGTTTCGCTCTTCCTCACACCGACTACATGGCAGGAATACGGGCAGCTCTTCGGACTGCTTGGCAAAGAAGATGGGAGACGGTCGAAGGGAATTTAAAGTTGCGTGCCATTGCGCCGCGACTGTTCCCATGGACCTATCCCCCAATGCCGCGACGACTTCAGGTCGCTTTCTGTCTTCTCCGAATCGGACACACGTGTGACGCATCGCCATTTGATGTAGCGCTCTTCTGCGCCCTATTGTGACGACTGCGTCGTCCCCCAGACTGTTCGGCACATTCTTGTTGAATGTTACAGTCTGGGAGATCTTCGCGCACGTTACCGCTTGTTCCATTTAGTCGAGACGAGTTCGTTCACACTGACCTGTGGACTTTACGTCTTTTTGGGGGAGGCTGGCCTCCTCTCCTTAGTTTTTTTTTGTATGTTGCATGTTCCTGCGCCGGGGGGCAGGGGGGCCTATACTCGATGCCCGAGCGCGCTTCCTTCTTGCTTTGTTTTCCTGTTTTTCTTTTTTAGGCCTTGTCCTTTTTTAGCGTTGTTATTTGTTTCTTATATAGCCTAGTAGTAGACTGTGTCGTGTACGGCGACTTATGCCAAAGCAGGTAGTCGCTAGATGGGCTCCCTCCCCCCAAAAAAGAATCTCTGCCCCTGACCAAAAAGTCTTCTCGTTCGAAGTTTAATCATTTCAAAATTGTTGGCACGCTCTAGAGTAATTATATTATAATTTTCAATAAATATTAATTATAAAAATGGCTCCTAATCTCGATTGGTGTTATCATAACATTGAGGCGTCTGTTTATATGGTATCAGCGACATCATCGACGTGGGATCGCGTTTCTGCTCCCAGGGAATTTTCTCGCCCTCATTCTCGATTGGGGCTCCTGCACAACAATACCATTGCCCACCATTGTTCTCCCAATCCTGTCGCACATCCATTACGTCGCCAGTTTGGAGGGCTGCTGTTCGTTTGCACCATTTTTTTTTTTTTTTTAAATTCCTCAAATGGACGTATGATCCTATATGTGTGTATACTTATCTCTGTGTTTTTTTATGCACCTTCCAGCTGGTAGTTCCTAGTCTTCATTATTTAAGTAAATCTCCCGAACCAGGTTAGCACGGTGGGAGTCGGGTATTTTTACTACAGTGTTCGCTAGATTAGCATCGGTTGCTACCTTCCCTACTGGAAATCTGAAGTTTATTGCGGCATTCGAAGCACGTGTGGTCGCGACGTATTGCCCTCACCAGCAATGTCATCGAATTGAGACTCCCATCTGCCGACTTCACTTACCTTAACTTCGCGCAGGCTGGGAAGCGGTGTTTCTACTACTTGAGTTGTAACACCAGGGAAGACTGAGTTGTCGTGAATTCTATGGATGTCTGTTCTTTTCCTCTTGTTTTCGATAAATTTGATGTTTCTTTGGCCTCCAGGAATCTTTTCTTAGTGTCGATAGGCGGGGTGGGAGGTGGGGGGGGGGTTCTGGGACTATCCCCTCACTCTCTGGCGGCATTTTACGTCTTAAGTGAAGAAAGCTGGAATTATTAGGATAATAAAAATTAAATGAACTAGAAAGTTCTTTTAATTGGCTCGTCTAATGAATTCTACGCCCGATTTGCTCGTGCAGCCTTCGTTAGTCCGATTCCGCTTTGTCAGTTTTTGGTCCCGAGGTAACGTCGATTCGCTTCGAGCTGTCGACTAGCGCGTCTTGTCCGGACATCGAGACGACCAGGTTTCTCTGTTGTCGGTCTCGTCATTTTGGCTTCTTGTTCCTCTTTATTTTCCTTTGTTTCCCAGAATCTTTAAATGTATCCGGTAGGTTATTTAATTTAATGCGTTTTACTCTCTTCCCCAATTAGCCATTTCACCCTTTAATTCCATTTATTATTATTGTTCTATATATTCATACTTCCTTTTCACCTTATATTTCCGCATTATGAAAATGCCTTAAATTTTGAATTGAATCTCTGCGATTACAACAATTGTTCCCCCGTCTACTTTGTATCAATTGGGCTTTTATTAAACGATGATGGGATATTTGTAGATATAATTAATTATAATCTATGGCGATGCAATTTTTTTTCTTCAACTGAAATTCGTGTTCACGTGCCCATATGTGCGTGCGTACGTGTGCACTTATCTGCAAGTTCCCGTTGCGCATTTGATCTCGGCCCGAATGTATCACCTGGTTTGCCACGTGCTCTCAAGGTGGGAAAAGTGCCCCCCACATTCCCTCGTCTGTGTACACGCTTTTAGAAAAAAGATTCGGGAGGATGGGGAAGTTCCAGGGAGTTCCTCTTCTGCTGCTACTTACCCCTCCCCGAATTTCTCCATTATCCAGGTACTTTACCCGCGTACGCTACTCTCTCCCCACCCCAACCCCCATTGGAATCGGACCGCTCAAAAGAACTGGGTATCGTGTGCGCGCCCTGGGAGATGTAACCGCTTTCTTTCACTTCAAAACATGCGCTCGTCTATATACCGTTGTTATGTGCGTGCGTGTATTCCCGTTTCAACTTTATGAGTTCCCTTTATGTCAGTGTGTGTGCGTGTGTAACTTTATCATGGGGAGGGAGGGAGAGTTGATATAATTGTTTCAGCAATTTTTGATCACGTTTTACTCGGGCTTGGGCGAATTTGCCCCGCGCGTCAGGATGTCCTCGGAGACGCTACTGGCCTTACCACAAGGACCTTTCCCAGCTCTTTGTTCATATTTAAGATGAGGTTACCCCAAGGTTGACGTTCTGCACCCGGAAGACTCCCTACTTTCCTTAGCTTATCCTGGTTCTGCCGACGCAGTTTGTTGTAGCCGTCCTTGCTATTCTTGACCCTGAATGATTACCAGTGTCCTTTGGGAGGGGGGGGGGGGGTCCTCCTTTCACCCTCTGGTTTATCCTTTACCTTGAATATTCGATGTTATCACGATTACCTGAAGTAATCTTCTCGAGTCCACAACCCGTCCCAGACTCCATTTCCCGCCGCCTTCAGCCAGGTCACGTGGTGGTGGAGGAGCACTGTCGAGTTCATGGTTCTGCTTGACTTCTGTGACCTTGTGACAAGGAATTGTTTGCTAGTGTTCATCTTTGAAGCGACCTTCAGCAAGAGGGATTGGGTCTTCCCATAGTGTTTTCGAGTTTTGAGGCAGGAATTAGTGATGATGGCCTAGTTTTGTCGTGTTCCCGAATGGTCTCTTGAAGATGATTCGTCCCGGAAGTTTCCAAGGTCGGATTTCACTTAAAAGTGAGTTGGAGCCTACTTTATGGAGTGTTCCTAGTTCCTATTGATTTGCGCCAGAACCATCCTGAGTCTTTAAAAGGGCAATTTGTCTTGAAACGGATGAATCTTATAACCATGCGTCAGATGTCATGTCATGCTAATTTGCCAGGCATTAACACAGGCTGTAATTTAAGCTTAAACCAACGAGGGCCTCTCCCACAGGCAGTTTATAAGATTATATCCTTAAAGAAAGTGGCAACGATAGAGGAAGAGAAAGTATGGAAGATGTAAGCCACAATTTTAGATAATATGTGTAAAACATCAAGACAATTTCCTGAGTGACGACGAAAACTAATGTTTATCCAAGTTTCAATTTTACGATCCCGGGACTCTGGCAGATGTCATGTCATGCTAATTTGCCAGGCATTAACACAGGCTGTAATTTAAGCTTAAACCAACGAGGGCCTCTCCCACAGGCAGTTTATAAGATTATATCCTTAAAGAAAGTGGCAACGATAGAGGAAGAGAAAGTATGGAAGATGTAAGCCACAATTTTAGATAATATGTGTAAAACATCAAGACAATTTCCTGAGTGACGACGAAAACTAATGTTTATCCAAGTTTCAATTTTACGATCCCGGGACTCTGGCCGTTGATGCCGGGAGATTAAGTTAATTTGGTTGTTAGGTTAGTTAGCGTAGCTCTATATTCTGAAAATTAATTATAGAACAATAACGCCTATTCTAACTAGACCGTAAAACTAAAATTATAAGATTTACTTCTAGAATGCTGAAAAATCTAGATAAAAAATAAATATATGGTTAATTTAAGAGCATAAATATCTCTCAAATGAATGTGACGTCACACCGGTAGGGTTGGCAAATTTGACTGTTTCCGGACAAATTGTCCTTAAAAGAAATAGCGAACATGTTGAAGAATCACAGAAACGAGATATATACACAGATCATTAAAGAGTTGTTTAAGCTATGTTTTGAATTTTTTTTAAACAAAAAGAATTGCAAATGAAAATCAGATTTTTTTTATTAAAATTGATGCAGCATGGCTGTTTTGTTTCCCCCCCATATATTCGAAGGTTTAATCGAAGTTTTATCTAAAATAGATTTTCCATTTTAATCTTTAGCCAGAAGAAATAGCTACCCTCCCCTAAAACCACTGAATCAAAAGTAAATTATTAAAGCAAATTTATTTGAAAAAAAAACACCCCTGCTTTTTTGTGGAATTTCCAAAGAATTCCGATAAAAGTTTTTCTCTCCATTTTGCCTAGAAAATAAGCATGGATCTGAAAAAACATAGACCGTTAGTAAATTATTAGGATATATGTACTCGATACCCTTTTTTTAAACCAAAAAACCCGTTGCCAGAGCCAGATAGGCTGTAGGTCACAGGCCGAAGGTCTGCCTGCGAAGTGCAAGCTCCTCCTGTAAGGAGTACTGCAGATTCGGCTTGTAATCCAATAATATAAAACGAGGTCTTTTACATTTATTAGATATCACAATAAACTGCTCTCATTTGTGTAAATGTAATAGAGCAAATAAAACCTTAGTTATGCATTTATTTTAATCTAGAGCCTACTCTAATTTAGTTCCGTGGATTTCGTGAGGTTTGCTTTGCTTTGCTTTATTACGTTTACTCAACACATGAAAGTCAGTTTATTTTTTTATACATCTAATAAGTGTAAAAAAAGCATCGTAAACAATTTCCTGAGTGAAGACGAAAACGAACGTTTATCTACGTTTCAATTTTACCATCTCCAAATGGTACTTGGTCAAGCTCTGCATTTGTTCTTGTCCCATTCGTGAAACCTCAGGTTCGTTCTTGGCTAGGGCCCGTTCTTTTTTTTTTTCTTCTGTGACCATGTTTCAGCCGGGTGTCGCCAGATTCACGAACGACTGCCTTATCTATCTGTCGCTTTGGCTTAAGGTTATTGATAATTGATTCATGTTTAACAATTGATCTTGATTTGATAATCATCTATTCGTTTGTTGGAGTTCGTAACTTAACTTGGGTATTCGACCCCATTATTTCACAAGAGTGCATTCGTGCTTTTAAAAGTTCGTAATAATGATTATTATTTGTCCTGCGTCCCCCCATCTTTCGAACTGTGGGGTGGGCGATTGTTCACTTTTGCAGTTGTTATACGGTGTCCTATTTGCCTTTGCATTGGAATTCCGGGGACCAACCTTGATGTACCCTGTAATTTGAGCCTTTGTAACAGTGGGGGTTACTTGGCCGCACTAGAATTTGGCGAAATTCTATACTATTGTTCCTCGTCGACGAGCGTCCTCGACTGAACCAGTACCAACAATGCTTAAACTCAAATTAAATGCCTTCCCGACAGGTAGAGAGGCGCCCGGTATTGACGCCTTACACCTGGACAGCTTATTAGGAAACGCTCTCGCTGGCTGTCCTTTCGTCTTTGCTGAAGTCCTCGTCGAATTGAATTGGTTGGTTGGCATTTTTTCTTCACCCTCATCATTTCCCTTCTTCTTTACATTGACGTCCTCCACGGATATACGCGGAACATTCAGATTTCTGAGACGAAGAACGGAATTTCATTGATCGGAAACTAGTCATTCTTCCGTCAATCAACTTCATTTTTGGCCCGATTGTGGGCAGCTGTGGGTTTACTGGAAATGGTGACTACCCACGAGGGCACAGGCGCTTTGAGATTATGTATGCAGGGAGTGTGCAGATGCAGAAAGAATAGATGAAACTTGAATTCGTGGAGTATCACTTGAACACAGTAGGTTTTTTTTTTTTAGTCATGACGTATTTTTTTTTTTTTACTCCTGGCATTGCTAAACGGGGGCTCTGGATTAAGTGGGGACCTCACGCAGGTGTGAATTTCGGGATAGGTTCACAAAATTTAGTTTTGATTTGCATTTTTTGGTATAGTTGATAGTTAGACGCCACTATATTCCCGGTCTCATCATGTCTTCTGGCCAAGGAAACTAAAGGACATTACCATCCTTATTTTTGGTAGTCTTTTGAGGTAAACGCACCTTGACAAGCGACCAAATGCTGCTAATTAGTATTTTTACCATTGAAAAGAACCGTCAAAGTCTTTTAAGGTAATTAAGTTCTCAGGATGTCATTTTCAGTTTTCTTCTGCCATGGTTTTCAACACCCAGACAGGGCAGATGCTGTTGCTGTTCCCGTTCCAGCCGTCTTTTCATTATGGCCCCTCTCCTTCACCGCATCCATTTTCTTGGGTTTTCTTCTTCATTCTCTCTGCCCGTAAGCACGTCGTTTCTTTGAAATAAAAACTTGCGCCCCCGAAATACCCCGCTCACATCTGCGCCACGATACATCCTCGATCCACTTTGGCACAATTCAGCCTCGAGTAAATCTCAGATTGGATTTCTTCTTTGCCATCTTCCCATCGCGGTCGAATTTTCGTTCTCTCCTTAACGGCTCTTCGGCCGCTCGAGCGTTGTGAGCCGGCTGTCGTGAGCGGACTTGGACGTGGATAGCGGGTCTTGATTCCCCACGCCGTCTCCGTTGCTGCCACGCGCCGCCCTCGCCATTTAAGAACCCCATTTAGCCTCACCAATTAAGCCCCTCATTTATCTCGGAATCGGATTGTTCCCGTATGTCGGGTCTGGAGCGGGGGCGCGCACGTACCCTCGCCTTATTTGCGCTCGCTTTCGCGTGTTGAGGTGCAAAGGTAAGGACCAGGGGGCGGATCGGGTGGCTCGGTCTCACTGAGGTGATATTAGTCCCCGCAACCCTAGATTGGCTTTTGTATCTGATGCGTCTTACCGAATCGGTTCCCAAACGTATGGGGATTAAATTCCTGAAGCATCCCCCCCCCCTCCATCCCAGGATACTTTACAATATGGGTTGAATTTGATTTATCACCCCCTCACCCCAGTTTGGGGGGTTCAATGTCCCAATTTCAGTCATATAAACAACTTGAAACTTTCTAGTGAGGAGCCCTCGATGGTTTGCTCATTTTTTTTAAATAGCCACATTGTCCTATCTTTCCTACCGCCTTTTGTTCTCATCTTCCCCGGGTCTGTCAGGAAAACGATGCTGCCACTGATTTGGATCATTGCGTGCCCTTCCACTCCCAACGAGCGCAAGGGTATCTGCTTTAATCGAAATATTTGGTCAGTTTCCAGAGCATTGCGTAGTCCCCTTACCGAAAAAGTCCAACTAGTAACATCTCTGGACCCCGTGCGCAAACATTTTGATCGGGATGCTCTCTCGTTGCTCTTTGCTTCTTAATTGTGGGTACATAACGAATCTCCTAAAAAGTTTGTCTTCTACTTAGAACATATGCTGTGCCATGCTGAATCCGCACCAGTATACTCGGATGGATCAAAATCCAAAGAGGAGGTATACTTTCACACCCTCTCTCGTTTGTTTGAAGCCGGCGGGGCTCTGCCAGGCGCTGCATAAAGCTTCACGCCGAGCTGGTTGCAATTCACTGCTCGATACAAGAGATTACGCGCCTTACCCGGGCCAGAGACCGGATTATGATGTTTAGCGACTCACAACGCTCCCTGAGTACTCTCGGGGCATTGTCATCTGGTGGAACTTTTCCTCATGTATTGAGTGCTTGTCATTAAGTATAAGGTAACCATTGCTATCTTATGTAGTTCCTGATAGAATTCTTCATCTCTTACAATGATTTTTCTTTTTCGTCTTATCCTTTAGTGTTTTTATTTGATGTCTGTCAATTGGTATTTGTTTGTCTCTTTTAGTGAATTGTTTTCAATAATTTTCTCGCTAGATTTGCATTATATGTTGTTCTACATTGTTTTTTTTAAGAAGCTTGTTTTGTTTTTATATTCGATATTTTTTCTAATTGCTCCGTCCCGTCTCATTCTTCACCTTTTGCCTATTTACGTTATTATCATAATTTATCTGTTAGATAAACTTGCCTCATTGTTATTTTTCTAAGGTGTACATTGTAAAGTATTTTCTGTTCATTATAAAGTTTACTGAGTGTAATTTTGAAGGTATTTTAGGGTAGGTTTCAAGTTATAGTGGATTTGCTCTGTTTGTCATGAATTTGGTTCTCGTTTTAGATCTATTTTACTCCTAAATTATGCGGTCGCTACCCATGTCGAAGGATTGATAACCGATATGCCTTTAAGGATAAATTTTCGGTCGAATCGTCTCTAATTGTTTTCATTTTAGTTTTTCATTTGTTCCCATACATGTAAATCTTCTGCTAAGATGCTACACTTTCTACTAATCTTTTCCCCGCCATTCATCAATTCTCTCATTACTCCCATCAAGGGGGGTTGTTAGGCCGTGTGGACGGACGAGTTACCCTTGGCATTTGAACGACCCTCAAGGACTGAGTGACCTCGGACATTTTACAACAAACCTCCTGCTCCTTCTTGACCTCCCCCTTTACTCTTCTCCACCTCCTTTACGCCTCCGCACACTTATTTACTTGAACAGCGGGCAATTTTGTAGGCTAGTCGCCGATCAACTTCTACTCATCCATTTTGGGGCCGGTAGATAATGGGGGGGGGGTACCTCCTCATTCTTGGTTTCCAACAAGAACATCTCCGCCAGCACGTTAGTAGGGGGAGAGTTTTGGAGATTTAAGGAGTGAGATGCGAGGTGAGCGGCCCCTAGGAAGGCCACCGCGCTCCCTGGGCGGGTCCATAAGCCCCTAAGGGAAGAGATATAGTGTATGCTTGTGTGAGGTTGGGGCAGTCTGTGAGTAAGTGTTCGATGTTGTCTGGGCTGTGGTTGCATTTGGTGCATGTTGGTGTCAAGGCGAGGTTTATATTCTGTTTGCATTGTTTGGTTGAGATAGGATTACTGTGTGGGTTTTCAATTTAAACAAATGTCTGATTGATTTATTAAGGGTGGGGGGGGGGGCTCGTTTAGGATGTCGTTTGGGGGTAGTGTGTACAAGTGTGTCTTTGGGTGAAGGTAGTGTGGATGTGTTTGATTAAGTTGGGGGTTGGTGGTGGTGGTGGTGGGAGAGGGAGGTTATTGTAGAGGTGTTAGAAGTAGTGTGCTGGGAGGTGGTGGCGTGGGGCAGGGAGGGGTCTGCGCTCTGCTGAAGTGTTGTGAGATTTAGCCTCTTGCAGGCATTGAGACCGGCAGGGTACACGCTCCTCCAAATGCTGTAAGCGGGGGTGGGGGTACATGCCACCCCTTTTTTTCCCCCCTTGTTTCGGTGAGGTGCCATTCCTCGCAACGTTTGGGGTCCCCAAATGGTGTCAACCAGTCCAACGACCACCTTATACGTCAACTCTGGATCTAACTCCAAGTGATTAGCGTTTGCGCCCCTCACCCAAGGTTTCTCATGCCCAAATATGAAAATAATAATAATAATGATAATTAATTGTCTATACACCCTGAACCATGCAAATAGCTTAGTAGGGAAAGTTAAAATATCTCGGTTCTCTGTAAATCAATTTTGATGAAGCTTTTCCCAGCTAACTTGCACAATATGGCAACGCTAATGTTGTTTTCCTTATGCTGTGTTACGTCCTTCAATTTTTATTTCAGTTTCCTCGTTTTGGAAGTGAACCACGCTAATAGCTTTTGAATGAAAGTGGCCCATCTAGACATATGTATTTTGGAGAAAACGAAGGATAATTATACACATTAAGCATACATTGCGTATATATTTACCAGAAAATCATAATTATAATACACGATTGATGGGCATAATGACTTCAAAATCCTATCATGTATAATATGTGTCAATTTATTAATAGTAGCAGGTTGGATTACCTTTTCTGCAGCTTTTATGGTCACTCACAAAACTTCTTTAAAGGAAAATTGACGTGATCGGCATAAACATCTTGTTTAATGATGGACCACAAATTTTCGATTGGGTTTAGATCCAGAGAGGTTGGCGGTCAAACCATCAAGTTGTCACCTTGTATTCCGTAAGAGCCTAGAAACTCTTTGGTGGCCCTGGCAGAGTTAGATGGAGAGTTGACATGCATGAAAAGTAGAGTACTTAGAAGTGACAACGGTATATCATTTACCCAGGGATCCAAGACCTCCTTCAAGATATTACAGTAGGCGGCTGTGGTCACTTTAACCCATCACGCACCTTGACTGGGCCAACAAGTATGTCCAATTATACCTGCCCACAACATGACTCCTATTCCTGTTGTTGACGCAACTCATGTCCAACATCATGTACTTCCGGGCCCATTGATGGGGCGTAAAGGATGCACTTTCATGGGAGCCAGCACGGAAGCAATGATACCTAGGATACGGTTCCTGGTGGTCTTTGGTACATGGGGCCGACCAGGGGTGGGGAAAGTGACTTTGCTTGTTTGCCCAAGTTTCCGACGTAACTGGAGGCTATATCCCTCAAATTCCTATCTGTAACAGTCTTGGAGTTGCGACAATCGGATCGCACTTTCCTTAGTGAAAGGTCTTTCAGAAATCGTCTACCGTGTCCACATGGTGAACTTATATTTGCTCAATAACATGAACAGAAGTGTGCCTTCATCACTTTCCTTGATGATGAAAGCTTTTCTTCTCTGTTGAGGCATCTGCGACGTACCATTGTTCTTAAATAAGATATTTGATATTTGCGTGGCTCACCCCCAAAACGAAGAAACTGAAATAAAAATTGAACGACAAACATAGCATAATGAAAACAATACATTAGTGTTGCCATATTATGAAGACCAGCTGGGAAAAAAATTGATTGCCAGAGAACTGAGAAATCCTAACTTTCCCTACCAAGCTATTCGCGTGGTTCAGGGTGTATATACTCGTTTGAAGTCCGTCATAAAATCCATTAACAAATTTGAATACAAAAATGAACTGGAGGTTCAAAGGAAAAGAATAATATTCAAGATGATATTGAGTTTTTAATAATGCCCTGGCGGACTTAAGGTCAATGACCTTCACTGGTCTCTCCTGGTCAAGGGAGAGTCGCACTCAAGCTCCCTCTCTACCGCAGTGGTACTGTCTTATGACCACCCACCCACCCCACCAAACCACCCCCGAGGAATAAAAAAAAACAAAAATAAGCGAGGGTCCCTCCGCTCCCGGACGGAGTGACTGAGAGTGTTGACCCCCGTTTTATATTAGACTCAAGTGTAGGAGAATAGCATAATCCTCCCTTCCAGGCGGGCCACTTATCAACCCTTTCCCTTCCGGCCCAATATCTGGTAGTCTTCAGCCGGAAGAAACCGCCGGCCATTTCAGCTAACCACCGAGTTCCTTCCCGGACTGTTTATCGATAAATGGGAGCCCATCTTCGCTTCCGATAGTTGCCGGAAGTTTCTAAAGGACGAAATGGAGTAGCTTGACATCTAATCTACTTCCGGCGCCCTGAGAACCTCTCCCGAGTTTCGAGTATAAAAGACGAATTCTTTTAACTCTCAGGAATAGAGCTTTCACAGCGTCTGATGGGGCAGGAATTGCCATCTATCGGTGTAGTGGTAATTCGTCGAAGCATCAAGTCTTCAGAGAGGAGATCGGTCCCAGTTAGGGACGCTCCTTATCCCGTTGGTCTGCAAGTCAGTGCGGACCCAAGCTCGGACTCGCGTATAAGAACCGAAGCTACAAACAGCCTCACTCTGGTTCCCTAAGCGAGAAAACTACATCTCGGCCTTTCTCCGTGACCTTACGTGTCGATAGGTCACTTCGTCCCCCCCCCCCACCCTCACAGAGGCACCCAAGATTCCTCGGAGTTCACGAGCGTGGGGCCCTCTGTAATAAGAAGCTCCCGTCACCGCCTTCTTCTAGCAAGAATCGTGACGGAATTGTCGGATCAGGTCGGTCCCTGGGGAACCTACCTCATCGTCTCCACCCCTTATCTCTCTATCTTCACTCACCAGCGTCACCCGAACATCAGGTTCCAAGGTAACCCTTCTCTTTCACATTCCCCGACTTCACCGCGAAGCTTACCAGCATTGCAAATGTATAGGGATTTGTATGGTGAATATTAATTTTCAAGCCAAGTGAGATATCCGAGATTCACTTATTAATTTATCTCTCAAAGCACATTATTTGAATATATATATTTTCTTGTTTAGTGTTCATTAAAGCTTTATTTTCATATTGTTGTGTATCTAACTTCCTTTGGGTCGCTTGCTGGCAAAGTTCATTCCAATCCCTCCGTAGCCAACCTCTAAGCACTCTGAGTCAATAAACCCATTCAGGACACAGGCCGAACGAAGTATAAGGAGTAGTACGACGACCCCTCCGCACTCGGGATAATAGAATATATATATATATATATATATATATATATATATATATATATATATATATATATATATATATACCGCCTCAGCCGGCGGGCTAAAGCACGTGAGGGGATGTTGTTTACACTGCATCATCAAGCTAGGCGGAGTAGCTGTCTCTAGCAGCCAACGGCCAAGTGTAAGGTAGTAAACCTTCCAAATTAGGAGTGGGAGTCCCGAAGGCGGACTAGTGCTCTGTGTTCACTGACTCCGTCAGCTCCTGCAGCCAACCTGGTGCCAAACGAAGCGCTCTGCATTCTTTTGGATGACACCGGCGAGACCGAGAGGTGGATCTTGACGACTGGGCAACCCAGGATCTCCATACACTTCGACCAGGCGCATACAATTCCATGGCCCAATCTCCATTGTCTTCCGAGACAGAAGGATGCCAACATAAACTACACCACATACAAGCATATATATATATATATATATATATATATATATATATATATATATATATATAGTGTAAGCAGTACTTATATCTAATCACAAAGTTTGTGTGGTTATAGACGATGTAGGACTAGCCTTCTAGCTAAATAGGCCCTATAGAACTAAAATAAATTATAGGTAGCAGAATTACTAGAATATATATATATATATATATATATATATATATATATATATATATATATATATATATATATATATATATATATATATATGTGTGTGTGTGTGTGTGTGTTGTGTAAACAGAGTACTTATATCAAATCAAATTTGTGTGGTTATAGACGTTATAGACCCAGCCTAACTCAGAAAATTGCATAAACTTTTTTCTTTATACTAATACTTAGGAAAAGTTCAATGATGCCACATGGAATCACGTAAGTTTGAAAAAATATTGCATATACAAATTATATGCTGAAGGTATAACTAACATTCTAATCTCATCTATAAACTTTTTTCTATTTAATAAAATAAAAATGGAAATGAAAAACTCTGCTTACCTGATCGTATTCATCAGTCAAATATCTGCGTATAAGGCACCGACCCCAATGCCATTGACAGTCCAATCTATTTCAAATCCCCTCTGACACTTGGTAGGTGCAAAGAAATGAAAACATGCCAAATGTCCCCATTGGCAACCCATGAAATCATTTTGATACCACACGAACTCATGGAATCATTGGGAACAAAAGGGTTAAGGAGAATGGATGAGGGTAGACTTGTGAAGGGAATACACGAGAGTGAGGGTCAGGGTGTGAGAAGGGTTGTAAGACCGCATAAAAGGCGAGTTGATTATGTGAATGTGTGTGTGTGTGAGAGAGAGAGAGAGGGATGAGCGAGGAGGAAGTGGATGATACGTAATATAGGTGTACATGTAAGAGGTTTGTGAGTGGCGTGCCTGGGCTGGGGCCTTCTGCTCAAGGATGAGCCCTGACTGGACGAGATGCTCCAAAACATAGCACCACAACTATGAGGATCATCGAAGCTTGGGCAAATTGATGGGTAGCCTTGTGTTTAATAGTGCTTAAAGGAAATGGGAGTAGGGTGGGGGGTCTGGTTTTAGTGGTGTTTTGAAGCGCGTCGACCCAAACTTGTGGTAAATATTGAAGTTGAAATTTGAATCGAAAGCAAGGGAAACTGTGGAGGATATATGGACGCAATTCCTCCAGTGAACATTGGGTCCGGCAGTGAATTCAACTGCGGTCTTCGGGCGGAAAGGGTAGGCAACCTAAAATATAGATGGGTCTCCTTTGAGGAGGGGGGGGGGGGCTTCCTGAAAAGTGTTTCCCTTATTTTGGGAGTGGAGCCTCAAAGATATCGGGGCGCCTCATTGGGGTATACCGGGCGCCTTCGAGCCCGCTGGATTCGAGTGTTTCCTGGTTATTTGCTCATCTGACGGAATAAGCGTGCCAGACGGCCCCTTGCTACGTCAGCGTCAGAATTTAGCTTCCTTTTCTGATGGATAACCCATGGGAGGCTTGTTTTTTTTTCGGACAGGAACCTTCTGGCCAATTTAGCTGATCCCGACAGCGTACCAAATTGAGAGATTTTGCACACACAATTGCACGGCTTTGCTGGTGACCTCACATTCCCTTGATGACTACTGAGGAACTTGCAGTCCAGGGGGCGGTAAGTTTTGAGGAGATGGTGAGGAAGAAGGGAGGGATCTCGAGACTCTGCCCGACATTCTTCGTCACGTTTAACTTAAACAGGTCCCTAAGTCACTGCGTTCTGGATGACATTGCTTCGGTATCAAGGAACTTGTGCGGTTACCGTGACAGTGTTATCACCGCCACCGCCTCGACCATTTAAGTAAAAACGACATGCAAATATGGGGTCCCGAAATTGCTTAACTTGCTCTAAGCCTTGTACAAAATTATGGGGCAGGTATGAAAAGTGAAGAATATGATTGAAACTCACTTATTTCATACTTGACATAATACAAATAAACATTTTTGTGTATATTCTATCAATAATATTTGATGTGTCCTCCTTTTGCTTTTATAACCACTTTTATTACTTTTTACATACTTGAGACTAAGTTGGCACAGGTGGTTGGCTCAATTTTCTGCCCCTCCATGAATTTTGGCTGTTAATTCACTTTTTGAGGAACATTTGTGCACCGTCACTCTTGTGCCCAAGTGTGACCACAAATGTTCAATGGGGTTGAGAAAACCCCCGTAATTTATTTTTTGCCCTTGAAGTCCTTGAATTTTATGAAAAGGGTAGATAGACGTTGAATTTAAAAAATAAATCATTGAGTGATTGTTCAAATTCACTATATTATATACTTTTTAATGTCTATTATGAAAATAGTAATATAAGTTAATCTACTCACTAATGTGAGTGAACATATGTATGCTTTGGATGCATTGTACTTTATGATGGATTCTCACTATACTTCTGTGACTGTTGCTTGGATACCTTGTTCTTTTTTTTTTGCACTGGTTGGTTGATTTTGGTTATGCTTTGCTTATAACCCATTTTCCCCTTAAATATCTCACCTTCATCAATGTCCCATAATGTTTATTGCACTTTTTAAATTTTTTGCTATTCTATGTTGCATAATTTTACTTTGTGTGCCATGCTGTCGACTCTCTTGCTACGTTTTATCAAGAAAGATTTAGTTGAGGGAAAATCTTTCAAGCAGCTGAGTTGTCTGGATTTAACCAATCCGTCTCACCAATTACCCGCTGAAAAAATGGATCTCGGCTTCGCTGTTAGAGAAGAGATTAGAAATATTTCTGTTTTGATGACAGAATACAAGCGATTTATCACTGACAATAATGTCTGTGAATCAAATAAAAAGTTCTCCAGAGAAACTCGTCTTGATGCTCATTTTGAGCACTTATTCCTGGTAGCGAATTTCAAGGTAACCTTCCTCTTCAAGAGCTTTATTTATGAGATATTGTGCCTCATTCACAGACAGGCGCTTTCGAACGGGGTTTCAATATTAACAAAGAAATCTTAGTCGAAAATCTTCAACAGAAGTCTATGATTGCTAGGAGAGTTGTACACGATGCTTTGGTTGCAATTGAAAAGCCTCTAACTGAGTTTAAAGTGACTTAAGTCACTTATGCATGCAGTTAGGAATTCTTCTCACCTGTACCAAGATCTTGAAAAGAAAAGGAAGCAGGACAAAAGTCTTACAGACATGGAAGCCAAGAAAAGACGAACGGATGCTCTGATCAAAGAAAAAGAAGATGAGAAACAAAGACTAAAAATGGATTTTGAAACAAAAATTAGTCTTCTTGATTAGGAAATTGTAACCATCAAGCATGATTAAATAAAAAATAAAATCAAAAGGTAACCTCTGAATCATGAATGTTCATTCTGTTTTGTAATACATTTAATTTTCAATTGAAATATTTTAGATTTTTTCCTAAATGCTTCATGATTCAGTGTTTGGGGGTCATTTTGAAACAAAAAATTATTTGTTATGACGAGTGGAAGTAATGGATATTTTTGCTAAGTATAATTAAGGTAATTGTGTGGCTGAGTAAAAATAAATGCTTTAAAATATATTTTTATACCTTAAAATGTAAGTATTTCTAAATGTAGGTACTAAATTTTAATGAAATGGCTAGATTTTGATGATAGAAATTATTTAATTAAAAAAATGATGTTTCATAAATGTAATAAAACATACAAAGGTCGTGTAACTAATAATTTAAAGAAAAAAAGCAATGGCTAAAACTAGTCCTTGATTATTTTTTTAAAAAGTACTTGAAATCCTTTTAAAAGTCCTTGAATTCAAAATCACCAAACAAGTAGACGCCCTGGTAAGGACCATTCCGAAAACGTCACCCCTTTCTTTTCAAACCAACCCTTTTAAACGTTAGATGTGTAGCATGGAGTATTGTCTTGTTGGAAGATTACACCATTTGGTATGTCATCATTGGAAGTTTTACCTAAGGAAGGTAGATAAACCTGGTCTAACATGCTAGTGTATGTGTTGGAATTCATTCTGACCTGAACAAGTGAACAACAATCCTGGACCTGAAGACGACATGCAGCCCCAAATCATTACACTTCCACCTCCAAATTTGAATGTTGGGACAACACATCTCGTATCATAAGCTTCCCCAACTCTTCGACGAACATAAACAGCTCCAGGGGTTCCAAAGATCTGAGGAGAAATACAAATTTTACTGATCATTTTTGGTATCGAATAAAAATGTGTACAAGCGTAATAAATTGGTGGAAACTAATGTGGAGAACCTACCTCTAAGTTGCTTTCATCAGACCAAGCAACTTTAGCCCAATCATCATCAGTCCAATCTCCATTCTCTTTTGCCCAAGACAATCGTTTCTTCTTGTTCACCTGAGACCGCCACGGTTTCTTTCTAGCCTTACATCCTTTAAGCCCAGCTTATAATAGCCGCCTTCTCACTGCGCGTCTTGATATTTCTTTGTTGCTGCCCGAAACTCAGCAGCTACATCAGAAGAGTTCTTTTTTCCTATCGGCCAGAGATGTCCTATTATGCACAATGTGCAAAAACGCATTAAAGCGGTTATTAATGCAAAAGGAAAACATATAAAAATACTAATTATAGATGGGATATACTCAACTGTTTACTATATTGTTTTTAATTATTATGTGACTGAGTTTCATTCGTATTCTCTATTTTTTCATACCTACCCCCATAATTTTGGCCAAGGCTGTATGTTAGAGTTATTCTCAATCACAGCCAAGTGTAGGAACTGTAGCGGATCGCACAATACTTCCTCCAATCAATGAGAGCCCGCAAAGGCGTGGACGATGCAGCTGGGGCAACGTCTGCTACAAGTGAAACCTGGAGGATAGGCACCCCTTCCCGGTTCCGGTTCTGGGGTATGGTAATAGGTAAGTGATCACCCAGGCCCATTCTTACTGGACTCCACTTATCCCTAGGTCTCCTTTATTACCTACCCAATTATATACCTTGTACTTATATACCTAGCTCTTAACCGAGGCCATTTATTTGTAAATTATCATATTTTGGATGTTTCTGATTTTATGGGCACCTTTCATATCCCTACCAAGGCATTGGGTGGCTATAGTATCCTTCGATACGTCTTTTTTTCTTTAATAACTCAATATAGCTGCAGCAGAGGGAGAAAGATAAGCGTTCGCTGACTAAAGGTGCGGTCTTTTCCCACCTAGCTGCCGCAGAAAGGGTAGGGGCTCGGTGAATCGAGGCACCTCTTCCACCGGTGCAAGTACTCCCATCCTACCATATTCAAATGTTAAAGAGGTTTCCTCCTTACTATTGCCAGATGGGCTCTATAATTAAAAAAAAAAATCCTCCTTACTAAACGTATCCTAGCGGAGAGGGAGCTTCCCCTCTCCTCTATCTTTATATCTTTGGGCTAAGGAGTTTTCCCTTTATCCCTTTCTATTGAGTCTTCTTGGCTGACTCATTCTGAGGTGGCTATGCCTCCCTCCCCTTTACTTTCTCAGGGTCCCTGAAATAGAGGTAGAAGTGCTAGAAAAAAGGCCCTCCCAGCTTGAAGCTAGCAAGCAGCAGAAGTAAATCGCCTTATTGGGACCATGGACGGCGGACAATATTGAGGCTTGCTTCCATTTTTCGACCTAATGATTGTTACATTCTTCCGTGCCGGCTTGCTCCACCAGTCCCTAGTGGTCAGGATCCCCGACGCCCTTGGGGGCTGGCAAAAATAAGGTCTTTCCTGAGGCAAGTTTCAAGCTTCCGAATATAGGAAAAGTTCTTAGAAACAAACAAAAATGAGACATGGCTATAAAATTGGATCTCTCAAACGGATTCTACCATATACCTTTACACCCAAGTGCTCGACATCAATTTAGAATAAAAATTGGAGGCCAAAGATGGCGCTTGAAACGACTACCTATGGGATTTTGCGGAGCTTCCTTCATTATGCAATATTGCCTCGAATCAATCGCCAACCATTGGGCTAAACAAGAAAACGTGCAAGCCTTTACATACCTGGACGATATCCTGTTGATAGGAAAAATGGATAGCCTTCTTAACGTCTTAGATAAATTCCTCAGCTCTTCGCTTCAAATCAACCATAGCAAATCCCAACTCACGCCTACGACATGCTTAAATTACCTAGGCGTCCAGATCAATCTCCTAAACGAGTCCGCATGTCTCACTCAACAAATGAGAGACAAAGTTCACAGGGCGCTCGAACATTGCGACAACCCAGCTTTGAGCGAAAAGTTATGGCAGCACCTCGGTGGCCTTATCAATTTCATCACTCCAATACTACAATTACCATTCTTCTGGGCTCAACTATGTAACCAGAATACCAAGGACTTCATAACGGATACACGCTTCCTAGACTTAATTCCATTAGTAGACTGCAGATGGCGCTGTTGGTGGCCACCCAAAGCAAACAGCCTAGTTGTAGCCTGCGATGCCTCCTTGACAGGCATGGCCATCACCGCGGGCTTCGCCACAACAGCCATACCTACCATAGCCCTCAGGACCAATCACTCCATATTCGTCTACGAGAGTCTCATCCTGTTATTAACCATGTGTATATACCCAAACGCTAGAATATTCAGTGATTCAATGGCGGCCATATTTAATCTTCGATGGGGTAAATTACCCCCCCATCCATATTGGAAAACTTGTCTTCAACCACACTCAGCGATGTTTCTCAACTATTCCGGCGATCTTCAAAGAACATCCGCTACATAAAGAGCTGCTCGAGCCCTGCCGATATTGGGTCCCGAACGTTTACATGAACCTACACGTCTGGTCCGAACCAAGGGGGCCTGATACATAGTATATAAGGACCCAACATTGACGTTTGTGCCTTCCTTCGAGTAGCTCCACCTCAAGTTTTTTCCCCCGGCCCGCCCACCCTGAATACTTCCTAAACATTCCTTGGTACTGAACCACTACTTAAACCTTTTTTTGACTGCCTTTTGCGGCCTTCTTTTCTCTCATAAAAAATCCTCTAATGTTTATATAAATATTTAATTTTCAAATTTTTTATATTATGAAATAAGGACCTTAAGGTCCTTAAATACATAGTATATAAGGACCCCTGGTACAAGGACCCAACATTGACGTTTGTGCCTTCGTTCGAGCTGCTCTACCTCAAGGCTTGACTGCCTTCACAGACAAGGTCGGCCTAAAGGGACACGGCCCCCTAGAACTTAAAGGGAGGGGGCTCCAGAAGTGACCGAGTTCTCCATCTCGAAGAATGGCTGGCTTCACAGCGTACTCGGAGTGGAGGGCGCATATCCCCACTCTCTTCCCCAATGGCAAAAAATGATCATCCCCTAACTAGTTTATTCCAAATGCGGACAGGGCCCCGCCGATTAGCAGACGAAGTCTGATACGTCCGACCTCGAGACCCCATCGGATCAAATGAATACCCCAGAAGGAGATCACCTGGTTTTCCTATTTGAGAGAGAGAGTAGGGCGGGGTGTGTGCCCCCTCCCCTCCAAGGAGTCTCCGAGCCCTGAGAGGTCTGTTTTGCTCCTATCATTCTCCGAGATTGCGAAGTAACTCGGTCAACCCTGGAGTCGGTCGTCTTTTGAGTCCGTCGGGTTCAAACCTTTCCTGGTTATTCATTCAAAGGATGGGAGCAGCTTGTCTAACGGACATATGCTCCATCAGCGTCGGGCCTTAGCTTGTGTTCTCGATGGAGAGTGGAAGGTCTCCGTTTCTCGGATGGAAGCTTTGGTGAATGCAGCCCACAGTTCTCGTTTCGCCCATATTGAGCGTTATTCTTCGGGGATACGATGGCTCGCTTGTGCAAGTGATCCTCACTCAATTCTAAACTTCGGTAAAGGAATGGTCTATACAGGAAAGCTGCTGGACTACCGAGAAATTATGGAGTTGTTGGCCGACACTGGACGCTCTGGGTTGTACGTGTGATGAGTGTCGAGGAACGACACGGTGGTGTCACGCTCTATACAGAGTCGGGCCCACGGGTATTCAACAAGGCCGGCAAGTCCGGGCTAAGGGCTTGTGCCCAATTTATATTCGAGTGCGTTAATCCAAAGTTGGCCAATAAAAGGGGGGAATCGAGATCACCGTTTCAGCTCAGGAGTTACTGAAAGAAAAATCTTACAAAAATAACCTTTAATATATAAGTAAATAATAGAATTATTACTGGTCATGAAAACTAAGCAAACTAATATAATAATGAATAAGTGACCAGTTGTTAATACAGGCCTGCAAGGAACAAATGGGAATAGCCCGGGAATTGCAATAATCACTTGAAAGACCGTTATTAAACACGAGGAGTAAATTTAATGGAGGAAAAATCACGGGACTGGGTCCTCGGTTTTACCTCTTTGGCGGTGAATTCGATGAAGCCTCGGGGAGGGGGTATTTCGTAGAGTGGAAGATGAGCGTAAATCAGGTTCCAAATTGTCCTCCAAATAGGAATCACGAAGGCGGGGTGTGAGTCCGCTCCAGGGACTGGTGTCCGCTCGGCGACCAGATAGGAATCTGCGCGGAAGGACTTTTCTGACTTCCTTGCTATTGTTTCACGGTGAGGTTAAGGTACACGGACCTTGTAGAGTGGAGGGAATGATCGGAGAGTTGATCCCGATTAGCCCTCCGAATCGGGAATAACGAAGGAGAGTAATCCGTCTCTGACCAGAGAGATTACGAAAATAAGATCCGCTCAAGGGATCACAGTCGTCCACACGGCAACCCAACGGGGAACGATCTGACGGACGGACCTCGGAAGAAACTCTCGTTGACATTGAATGGAGTCGCTCGCATAAATACGGCGGGTTTCTGCGAGGGACGGGGTTAGAGAGAGAGGCCTAAGACACCTGGCGTCCCATGGGAGACTTGGAATGTAGCCGTGTAAACAACCCCAAGTCACGGGCGTCTCACAACGGCTGAGGGGGGGGGGGGGTGATAGATCTCGTTTTCGACTTTCCACTGGGGGATGATAACCGTGCACAATGGAGAGGGTCGCTCGGCAGAGTTTCGAACTGATTAAACGTTCTGGGGGCCATAAACTATGGTGATATGGTCAGACTATGTCTGGTAATGTTTGCACCTTTGACCTCTCTTGGCTAACCTTCACAAGGAGAAAGGGCGGGGTTTCGAAGCCCACATCTACTTTCCTCGTCACGTTTAATTAGACATGCCCCTGAGGTATTATCGCTACTATCGCTTTATTGGTGGACTTCTGTGGCATTTCACGGTTTCACCCAGGCCTGTTCCTAAATGTGCCTCGACTGGAAGGGGTGGAGTCGTATCGTTTCCTTGGTCTTGTTTTTGACCATCGCCTCACTTGGGAGGAGCACATTCGAGTTCTTAGGGTCTCCTGTACTCACCCCATGCATAGCACATTCGAGGTCTTAAGGTCTCCTGTGCCCACCCCATGCATAGCACATTCGAGGTCTTAAGGTCTCCTGTACCCACCCCATAGATATTTTCTGCTTCCTGACGTTCACCACTTGGGGGAGGGGGGTATTGATAAGGTCCCTCTTTTAATGTTTTACCTCCACTTTATTCACTCTAAGTTGGACTAGGGATGTGAGTTCTACACATCCGCAAAACCAGTTCTTATTGCGGATGGTTGACTTGATCCACCACCCCGCTCTCCGCTTTGCGAACATGTCTAGCGCACATCCCCTATTGAGAACCTCCTTGTCTATGGTGGTGAGATTCTGCTCGCTTTACGTCTTCCACTAAGCGCTTGTCGCGGCGCGTTAAGCTTATCCTTCGCTTACCAACGTCTCACATTTCTTCCGCTGACTATACTGGCGTAAGGTACCAATGGTACCCTAAGATTTTCGGATTTAGAACAAGGAAACTCCTTCGAGAGTTTAACTGGTTCTCTCCGAGAGACTACCCTGGATGGTACCACCTTTCACTGGGTGATCTTCGCGCACGTTACCTGTCCCGGTACCGGGATGGGCGGGGTCGCTACCGCCTGTCCCTTGTACTCGGGACGAGTGCGTGCACATTGACTGGTGGACTTGTTGACTTTTGAGGGGAGGCCGGCCTTCTCCCTATTATTTAAGCAGGGTTTGTTTTGTTTTTTGCATTTGTTTTTTTTTTCCTTGAGGTTGCACGCTCCTGCGCCGGGGAGACCTCCCCCCGACGCAGGAGCTTGCTTCCTTTCCCCCTTTTGGGTTGTTTTTTTCGTCTCTTTAATTTTATTTTAAAGTAGCCTAGAACTAGGCCAGTTTTAATACGGCAACTAATGCCCAAGTAGGCAGTCGCCCGATGAGCTCTTAAAAAAAAAATGGTACCACCTTTGATATGAGGTTAACCTTTTGGATTGCATGGCAAAGGAGATGGAAGACGGCGCACGGAATTTAAAGTTGCGCAATGGTTATTAGTTCAATAGTTCACTGTATACCTTAAACGAACAAATTCATATTATTTTATCCCAAATTCTTACATCATATCCCATTTGCATTCTGTCTTTCCTTCAAGATAACTTAATTATTATTACCTTTATCTTTATTGAATTATTCTTTGCGTTATGGTTTATAGGCGTTTCACGCAATAATTGTGACAAAATGTCACGGACTTTGCTTAAATTAAATATGGCTTTTAAATATAATCACACCATAAAAAAATAAAGTGAAAAACACATAATGAAGTCAGGAGTGTACTTAATCCATGTCATTTTTTTCCCCTAAAATCTTACAGAGGTGAAAAATGGGAATTTTAGTAAACGAGTCTACGAACATTGCGGGGGGGAGGGGGGTGTTATAAAATAGGAAATATGGCCTTGAGTGTTTTCACTAACTTAAGTATGTGTAACCACGAAATAGATGGTAATAATACAAAGCTTTTATATAAACCCGACAACTAGTATAAAAAGACTTATAATAGAATCTATATTAATTATAAAAAAAATATCAAAGTCTGTCTGAGAGAAGTTTTAAATTTAAGTCAATCAAACATTCTTTAGGTCCCAAATTGCCATCTAAAATTGAGGCATTTGTCCGACCTTAGATTCTCGCCCTTCATCTCTCATACCCCGTATTCTTCCACCTTCTAGCCTAGTTTCTATATATTTTTGAATGGTGCAAGTTTTAAATCTACAACTAAAGGCAACCGCCAGGAAGTAGGCCCGAATCGGGACTCCCTCTGGCGACTAACCACACCCGATGTGGCTTAACTTCGCAAAAATCATCGGAAGCGATCCTTTTATATATATATATATATATATATATATATATATATATATATATATATATATATATATATATATATATATATATATAAGAAAGGGAGCCAAAAGTTTAATTTACGAGACTAGTTTTATTATGTAGCTTATCATACCCTCTTCAGTCGTATACCATAACTCGCCATTGCATTCTTTTACTTATATATAATTGTGTTCTGAAAGTAATTACGACGTTTAGATCTACTTCATCATCCCTTCTCTCCGGCAGTCCAGCATTCTTATTTATTCATTATCTTCCCGTGTAAGATAAAGACTTTGGCAACATATCCGCCTTTGCTTATTGTATGAGTTTCGAGAATTAGTACTACTACCCATGTAATGAGAAGGATTTGTGGAGTGCGTCCTCATGCGGGGGTCTTTCTGGAAGACAAACCATATTGGTTGAGGCTCTTTTTAACGAACCTGTCGAATCAGACCCTCGCCAAAGCCTCCTCAGAGTTGTCCCAAAAACTGATGTGTCACGCTCAACTGTCCACTCAAGCAGACTTTTATTGCCCCCGATTTGATCTTATAAACGAAGTATTGCATCGGCAGTAATTGGTAGTAAATAGAAAAGGTTTTGTTCAAAACCATGCCATGGCAAGTGCTCTCACACTCGCAAGATAACCGACAGAAAAGATAAGATCGCTAGGATTGGATATTATTAAAGATTGTTAGGTTTGGATATTCTTAAGGATTGCTAGGAATTGATATTGGTACACATCCCTAATATTCATCGGATTTTACACTTTGCGGAATATCACTTATCTATTTCGCAGATTAAAACATTTCATAAATGGCAGAACATTTAGAAACATGTCGTTGAAATTGGCCTCTCAAATGTCTTTTTTATTATTCAAAAATGCTGAATTTTTAAAACCAGAAATCGAAAAATGTTCCTTCTGGTTGATTACAGTTGATAATTATTTTATTATTGATTAATAGGTTAAATTAACTTGATTGGCATTAATTTTGTCTCGTTTTTGAAAATGACGTAATTTCTTTAGGATTACCCTATTTATATTCTTTTGTTCATCCACGTTTAGAAGTATAGTCTCATCGTCAGGGTATGTGGAAAATATAAACAACTCGGTTACACAATAGTATTGCAAAATTCTAAGATACACAATGACTGTTTCATTTTTTCACCATCCGAACCATGCTTCGTAATTCCTTCATTATCTTAATATGACTATCATCCTAATATTTAATTCATAAATGACCACGAAGAAAGCGCCCCCATAGATATATAGGTTACCCGTTTTTTCCCTCACCTTTGTCATCGTAAAACCTCCACCACGAGATTAGATACAAAATTTTTATCTCCATTTTTTTTTTAAGATTAATGCGATTCACATCCTTATCCATTAAGCCTTTTCAGGCTGTTCATCCTATCTCGCCTTGCACGATGAATTTACGACCCTTAGGCTGATAATAGTTTCTCTATCAAACATATTAACCGCCATATCAATAAGCTTCTTACCACTTATATAGATAAATGTTGCGTAAATGGCGCTTCTGTACCTAATCGTGGTTTCGCCCATATTTTTGAACCGTGGGCGAAAATTTCTAATGAAAGAAGTGGGCGGGCTATAAATTAAATTTGACTCTTGTATCTTTGTAAAAAAAAGAAAGAAAGAAAAAGAATATATATATATATATATATATATATATATATATATATATATATATATATATATATATATATATATATATATAAAGCAAGAATTATCAAAGCATTAAGATTCAAAAGAGTGAAAAGAAAAATACAAGAGATGCACCAATCACCAGGGCAAAATATCAACTGTGTGTTTTCACTAAACATCTCTACCACGATAGATCTACTACTAAAAACTTTGAACATCTGCAATGTGCAACCTGTTACGTGTGTATATGGTTAGGGTGATCCCAAAGTCTCTTCGTAGTAAGAAAATTTAATGTGTCATACAATCAATGGCAAGGACGATTTCTATTCTCCATTTCTACTCACACGTTTTCACTTGGGACAGTTATTTCGCTTTTCTCCGAGGAAATTTCCTACCGCGGAGGCACTTTCGGATCACCCTATACCAGGATTGTCCAACCTTTTTTCCCAACGGGCCAAATTAGAAATTTAAGCATATTCACCGGGCCACAGAGGTACTTAAATATAAATTTTAAAAAGTTCAAAGATATATATAATTCCATCAAAATACTGTATATTAACAGTAAAAAATTAAATTACTTATACAAAATAAAATAAAATCAATGTGATTTGGGGGATTGCTTTCCTTTTATGATATTCTCAATATCTGGTTTTCAAAGTAAATGAAAATATACCTAAAAAATACCCCGTAAAAATAAAATCAGTGAGCAATGGAGGACCGCAGGAAAATATTAAGTGGGCCGATTGCGACCCGCGGGCTGGACATACCTGCCCTATACTATATAATATGGGCTTTGTCCTCACTTAGCATCTACTTGATATTGCCTAAAAACCTAAAAAAAATGTGTCTCATTTTGATTTCCTTGCCGTCATTAATTTTAGAACCTGAATAGGAAGGGGGGTCAAAACGTCTTAAAAAATGGGGAATTTCCAAATTTATTATTTTTTAAGTCATTTGCAAAAAATTCAGAGGAAGATAACCCTCCCTAAGCCCCCAACTAGTCTCATCTTCAGACTGATCGAACTCTATATAGCTTTCAATCATTTTTACGTCCCCCGATAGTCACTACTACTTTCCATACAAATCTCTCTCTCTCCCATCACTCTCTCCCTTCTCTCCTCTCTTTTCTCTCTATTCCTTCTCTCTCTCAGCTCTCTTCTCTACCCCCTCCCCCACCTCTCTCTCAAAATAAAATAGGCTGGGTCGAGTACGGCGACTTATGCCCAAGTAGGCAGTTGCCAGATGGGCTCCTAAAATTGAAAAGAATCTCAAAAGAGAGAGAATCCTTCGTGTTCGCTTCTTAGTTTTAAGCTAGTAATAATAATAATAATAATCAATCTGGGTGATGTCGAGGGTGCTGAAACATATTACAAATTCTACATACTTGGTAACAGAACCCTTGTTTTATCATGCATGGGTTCTTAATTTTCTATGCAGCATTGAGGTCCGTCTAGATCTCATGTGGTAATATTTAGTGGTCTCGCTCGTTTAAGTTGCCTTTTTTTTCTCTCTCAGGAATCTACTGTTTAATGTGGGCTCCGAACCACGGGTATTTCCAGCGAATGACAGTCGCCATTAAGGCGACTCGAAACGGGAGTCCATCCGGCGACTAACCACTCCCGATTTGGCTTAAATGTGACGCAATCGGAATCAGTGTTTACACGCGGCTAGGCCGTAGCCCCAAACTCTTCTGGGTATTGCCGGGTTCGAATTAATTAACTGCAGCACTAAACTTGGGCTACCCTCCTTAGCTTTCAGGTAGGCTAGACCCGAGTTTTGTGTTCTCGGGTCCACCACTTGGCTCTTTTGTTCGAGTCTTCTTCTAGATCAGGGGGCTCTAAACTACGGCCCGCGGGCCAGATCCCGCCTGCGAGGTCAGTTCATCCGGCCCGCCGCTGCACCGTAGATGCATCAATTACAAAGCAAATATTGATGATATCTTAAAAGCTAAACGTCAGTTTCACAAATCTCACTAACCTCCTTTGCTGCTTAGTTTGTGAGACTTGGATATGTGCGCTCTGGGTGTGATAATACTATTTTATTGCTAACGACGCCTTCTTTGGTAACATTTTGGTAAATAAATATGTTTGTTGTCTTTACTTTTTTGTGTATTGGTAAATAAATATGCTGGTTGTCTTTATTTTTTGTGTATTCACTATATTGTATTGAACAAAATGGTTATGCGACCCGCGTACGTCATTCTCTCAGTTATCTGGCCCACGTTGAAAAAGGTTTGGCGACCCCTGCTCTAGATCAAGAATTTACTACCCCCATTTATGTTGTGATTCGACATTTAACATTTTTGCGTGTTACTTTTTCTTCCAGCCCGGCAAGGACTTCCTTTAGGAGGCTGCACCAGGCATTTGGACAGAGGTTACTGTTTGAAAATAAAAAAAAACCCCTAAAAAACTAGATGCGAGCTGGACTTGAGAAAATGTTATTTCAGTAATGAAGTCATGGAAGAATCCACGACTCCATTGCCTAGGAGGGGGGGGGGGGGTAAATAGCTCTAGCTTGACACCATTCAAAAAACGATACCAGTATATGAGGGAGAAGTATATCTGAAGAACCTGATTTTACAGGCTGATTGATAGGTGTCCATGTTTTTATTATATCTTGCATACTTGGGGTTTTGTGATATAAATTTAATATGGTCGTGGCTCTGACTGGGATGGGATGACTTTGATTGGCCAAGTAGCTTTTTTCATCTTTTATTTTTATGTTATATATGTTAAATAGACGAAATTTCTGTCCTTCTTGGGACACATGCACACTGGAAATTTGTTAGCTAAAGATCTACGGGGTTTATCCCCCCCCCCGGGGGGCCTCGTAAGTCAGCTTCAATCAGGTTAACCTACGGGGTGGTGTATCTCCCTCCGATGTATCAGGCAACATGGCAGCGAGCGAAAATATCACGGAGGATTTCATGACATAGGGTGGGAATTTTCTCGAGACCTTAAAGCAGTTTGTCTCCCCAGGAATCGAACCTGCAACCGAGTTCAGTGGTATCCGCAAGTTTCCCCGAGTCTCCGCTCGCGTCCATTCACCAGTAATGCCGCTTTGTTCGTTGCTCTAAAATGAGGCGTTAATTTATCGCCCCCTCCCCCCCCACCTCGCCTCTTTTCCTTCAAAATTTTGTCCTTTTGTCGGGGAGGCGGGGGTCGGGTCTATATGTTTAGAAACCCTAGTAGGGCGGGGGAAGGGGTACTCTTTGTTCGCCCCTTTTCCCATTTTCATACAGCCTTTTTTTTCTTGCACGTTTCTTCTCCCTTCCCCCCTGTCCGTTTTGCTCTTTCCTCCCACCCAATTAGTGCCCCTTGTCCCCCCGAGGCGACTTAACGGGGCCCTGTGGGGACCCTCTTACGGGAGACCATCGGAGAGCCCTTCCTTTTCGCGAGATGACGTTTATTGCTTGTAAACTGGAGTTTGTATTGAGACTCCCGCACCTCGCCACGACCGCTGCTTGGGGTCACAATGGGTGTTCATTTCCTTGCTTTTTCTCGTTATAGTTACGCACATACATTTACGTACATACATATACACACAGTGAAATTCCCTCCTATCACCACACTAACCTATAATTTCGTTATTGTCTAATAAATTTGAGTTTTGATGAGGTTGATTTTTTTTTTGCATATCTTTACAGCTCGCTACACACTTCTCTTATTCATGTTTAAATCAGTTTTTTGTTTTGTTTTTACTACTTCATCAGGCAGTGAAAATTTGTCACTTAACAGGATTAAATCTTTATATTAATTGTACTGCGCGATTGCAGTGCAATTCGTTTTCACTCAGATCTTAAAAGCCTAAAGTTTATATATATACAGTGCCCCGCAAAAGTTTACAACACACCATGAAAAACAGACGTTTATGTATTTGTAAGCACGATAGGTAAATGAAACTTTTATTACTGACAGGATATGTATTCAAACATTAATTTAAATCATCAGGACAATGCAAAAACATCAATATAGTTTTTTGTTGAAGAAATACAATTAATTAGTAGCGCAAAAGTTTACAACAGATATATCAAATCGTTTCTTAATATTTAGTAGCATAACCACTGTTGCTAATAACAGCTTGTGGCCGCTTAGAGTAGTCTCCTAAGTACTTCTTACATGTATTTGTGATAATATTACTCCATTCCTCAATGCATATTTTCTTCAGTTCAGACATGTTTTTTGGTTCTCTTTTTTGGATTCTGAGCTTCAGGTCCTTCCATGGATTTTCGGTAGGGTTCAGATCTGGGGATTGACTAGGCCATTTTAGAACATTTACACCATTTGATCTAAACCAATTTTGTGTCACTTTTGCTGTATGCTTTGGATCATTGTGTTGTTGAAAGATTGAATCCTGTTTCAATTTAAGAGAATGCACACTTGGACGTAAATTTTTCTTCAAGATTCTTCTATAATGTTCTCCATTCATCCTTCCTTCTATGGTTTCGATATTTCCAACACCTGCGGCACTAAAACAACCCCAGGTCATGATTGAGCCACCTCCATATTTTACTGTTGGGGTAGTGTTCTTCGGTTCGTATTCGGTACCTTTCTTTCGCCATACCCTCGGAGCTCCATTACGGCCGAACAGTTCTATCTTTGTCTCATCCGACCAAAGTATGTTGTCCCAACACTCTGTAGGTTTACCAACAAACTGTTTTGCAAAATTCAAACGATCACAAACCTGTTTCCTTGTAAGAAGTGGGGGTTTCCTTGGAGACCGTGAGTAGATGCCTATGCTACGAAGCGATCGACTAATTGTTTCTTTACTCACTGTAACTCCACTCACTTCTAGGTCACGCTGAAGTTCTTTAAGAGTAACCTTGGGTATTTTACTGACCTTTCTTACTAATAATCTCCCTGCACGTTGGGTTATCTTGCGAGGACGGCCAGAACTGATCAGAAGAAAAGTAGAATTTTGTTACTTCCAGTGACGTATTATCGTTCCAACCGAACTCAATGCAACTACTAACTGACGAGATATTTTTCTATAACCAATGCCACTTTTATGAAGGTCTACAATACGTTTTCAAAGATCTTGCTCGATTCGTTTCTGTTTCCCCATCGTGCGAATGTTTACAGGACGCTGTCTGATAAAGAATGACGCGATAGCTTATACCAGTCCCTAAGTTATGTGCGTAGATTAATGTAGAACGTTTTAGAAATTGTAAGAAGTTTCTCCTCGAACATTTATGAGTAAGTGATAAAAATCGATGTGTTGTAAAATTTGCGTTACTAATTAATTGTATTTCTTTAACAAAAAACTATATTGATGTTTTTGCATTGTCCTGATGATTTAATTTATTGCCTGAATACATATCCTGTCAGTAATAAAAGTTTCATTTACCTATCGTGCTTACAAATACATAAAGGTCTGTTTTTCATGGTGTGTTGTAAACTTTTGCGGGGCACTGTATATATATATATATATATATATATATATATATATATATATATATATATATATATATATATATATATATATATATATATATCAGTAGGAAAAAGAGAGCAAACACTGAATTTAAATTGGCCAACATTTTGGGCTCTTGACCCATTTTCTCGGAGTAAGAAATGTAGTCCAAGTCCAGCTCAACTGGACTTGGGCTACATCTCTTACTCCCAGTAGATGAGTCCATAGCCTGAAACGTTGGGCATTATATGTTAAATTCAGTGCTTGCTCTCCTTTTCCTGCTGAAGATTCGGCTTGCTAGTAGCAAAAATATTCACGTATATTATATATATATATATATATATATATATATATATATATATATATATATATATATATATATATATATATATATATATTGCTAAAAATCACGAGAGGTAATACGTGAATAAGTATAAAAAGATTGATTTGCAGCTAGTACTTTCGTTATCTTAATAACGAGAGTACTAGCTCCAATCAATCTCTTTTTCCCTACGTGGTACAACCAAATATTTATGCGGTTAAAAAGGCAATGTTGTAGCTAACTAAGCTCTTCTTTAAGACCTCGGAAGGAGCTCTTCTCACATTCACGAGAGGATATCGCCTTAGCCAGCTTTTCTAACATAAACCAAAGTTTGTGTATCAATTAGCTATTTTAATTTTTATCCCCGTTTTCGAAGAGAATGGAAAATTCATCTTATTCATTTGGATAAAGTAAACTGAATGGATTTCACGATGACCTGGGTGTAAAATTCTCTAGGTATTGTCTAATAATTAGCACGTTTCATTCCACTACTTAACATTTTGAAATACACTATCGTAATCATCTTATGCAGCATGATCTCATTGCATATATGCAAATATATCTACTTGGGTAAGGCATAATACATGACTGTGACGCACTTATTAGTTTATGATGTCATACCTTTTTATCGTGTGCCTAGTATTTGCATAAGGGACTTTCTCATTGGGGATATTAACTACAGCCCCGGCTTTGGTACAGTCTGAATCTCCTCGAATCTGTCCTTCAGATTCGAGTCGTTGCCTTAAGTTGTTTCTTAGTAGTTCCTGGAAGAATGGCGAGAAATCACAACAGAACTGGACGGTTTCCTGCCCATTCTCAAACTTGTTGCGTCGTGTAATGGGCGACACGCCCATGGCTTAATCTGGATGAGCGGCACGCCCATCGGGCCTCACTGGTCCTGTTATTCTCAAATTAGATTGAAACTACACACGTTAGTTTCTACTTAGTATTAAATGCTAGAGGTTTCTGTTTGCCGTTGGGCGTGTTTCATGCCCCCGCAAGTAGGGGGTGGGGTAGTGAATGTTCGGAAGAGGGTGTTATTATCCAATGAATCCCGTTCTATGTTTTGTCCATTCCCGAGGTGTCAGCAAGTGACACTACAGATTGGCAACTTGAAGAAGTAGTTAGGTGCCACGCGACATTGAAGCCTTTGGGAAGTCGTAAGTGCCATGTAAAAGTGGCACGTCGAAGTGTCACACAAGTTCGGTCCACCTTTGAGAAGTTGCAGACAAGTACAACATAAAATTGGCACCTAGAATAACTCGGACAAGTGTCATACATTACGTTAATGGCACCTTGAAAGATTCGTGGTTAACTGCCACACAAAGTTACCTTATAGAACGCATAGACAAGTAACACAAGTTGGCACCTCGGAGTCGTGGACAAGTGCCACATAATATTGGCACCTTGAAGGAGCCGTGTTCAAGTGTTAAATGAGAGTGACACCATGGTCTCGTTGATAAGTGCCACGCAGATTGCAAGCGTCGTAGTTGCTGCTCCAAGTGATCGGTATGATGAAGGAGGAATGGTAGGGGCGTAATGAGGATTGGTTGCCTTTAGTCGTGGCTCCCCATCGCCCCAAGTAATCTCCTCTTTTCTTAGAATTTTATGTTTTTCCCCTATTTCACTTCCCCAAGCTTGGGAGTAATCACGATCCGCCCATACCAAAAGAGGGGTAGGGGCAGATGCAGGAAGGGGATGGTTTTTCTTGCCCAACAGGGGTAGCTTTAGGAGGTTGAACCCCACCCTAGGTCGTTAACGTCTCAAAGTCTTCTCGGTTTGTGCCGCTTCCACACATTTTCACTTCCCTAATTTTACTGCTTAACTATACGAGTAACACTCAAAACATTTATATGGTGGAAATGCACCATATAACTTATAATTTTCGCTGCTTGTCACGAGTATTACTTTCTCACTCACTTCATTATTTTCGTAAGGGAGGTTAATAATATACCAGAAATACAAGATTGTATAGAAAGTTTTGTCCCTCAAATGGCATTTGTGCAGTAAAAACAAACATTTTTCAGTCGTAGAAAGATACTGAAATTGATCGCATTTATTTGCAATCCATTTTCGCCATCGTCTTGGCGATTCTATGATGCCACCTGCAATGAATGGCCGTTGTTTAGCGATAATCCAGGCATTTGGGACAGCGTGAATTTCTTCCCCAGATGAGAAGCGAAGATTTATTTCGTGGGGAGAATAGGCAACAAGGGGAAGTGGCGATCATTGCCTGGTAATTCTATACTTTAATTCAAAATCACATTATCTATGGAAAGCTGCATTTCTTTTGCGTGTTTGTTTGTCTACTCCCAGATTTTCAGGGGTGTTTTTTATGTATTTTTTTATAAGAAATGATTACTTTTTAATTCTTTTGAAGGGCTATCTTGCTTGTCATATGTTTTTAGTTTGTAATAATCGGGGTTTCTTTTGAGATAAATATAATTCTTGTAATATAGTTTCGTTTTTAATTTTATATTTACCTACTATTTTTAGCCTCTCAATTTTATCCGGATGAACAGTGATTTTTGATATACACTAATACTTTGTTTTTCATTAGTGACATTTGACACCGAACGCTACCTATAATGGTTGTCAGGACACCTGGAGGAACAACTGGTCATGCCTCACCCCAATTAAATAGGAAATTAAAAACCCATCAAAATTTTGACGCTACTCGAATCCAGATTTCGAGTATAACCTTTTGCGTTTACGCCGTCCTTTAGGAAGCGGTTTATTTGGGAAAAACGATCCAATCTTGTTTCCGAATCGCTGTTCAATTCGCTTCGCCCCGTCCTCCGTCATTCAAGCGTTTCTCGTCCGGTGCCTTACGAATGCAGACGTGAGATTAATGTGGGAATTCTCCTTCTCTTTTCTCGAACGCTAATTTACGGACTAATCTGGCTGACGGCGCGCCCAAAAGCTTCGGCGAGAACGCTCGCTTAACAAGGGGGGGACGCGGCTGTTCATTTTTGTTTGGGAATTTACGGGGTTTAATAGCGATTTTTTTTTAACGTGTTTATTTGTGTGCGTGTGTGTCTACCTTCAGGCACGCGTGGCTTTGGTCGGAAATCTCACCTTGTTTGATTTGTTGGGAAATTATACAGTAATTGAGGGTAATATCGATACTATTGAGATGTAAAGCGAGAAGAAAGGGTGTAATAGCGATATTACTCTTGGTTTTGTTCGCTGACCTCACACTACCAGTGATGATGTGGGATTAATTAAGGGTATGCAAATTAGTCTATTTTTATAGAGAATTGCACAAAATGGAGGCTATTTTATAATTTATTTCGCTGGTGCATTGTAGGTGTTTTGTGAAAGTACGGCGAAAATTTGCATCCTGGCTCCCCCGCACATAAAATGAAAGAGGCGAAACCAAACTTTCTTTGCCGATTCCTCCCCATTGTTGAGACCCCCTCCCCCTATCGTTAATGCTTGGATTTTTCCCAACGCCCCCGTCTTCCCGATCCCCACTCTCCACTGCATCGGGAATCTGCATGCCTTTGCGTCTTCTCCAACATCCCTCTCCCCCACACATACCCTCCCAACACCCATGTAAATAAATATTGAGCCAGCTGAAAATGCACCAATAAATTTGGACCCCCCCCCCCTCCATGTGCGCGCGCCCATTGATGTATGCAAAAATGTTGATCCGTCCACGCTGCCATTTTCAAAAAAATGGACTCTTTGCGTAACTCTAAACCCGCTTTAATTAAAGGCTAATTTCATGTCATATTGAGTTCGCTGTTGCGGTTTTAGAAATGGTGTCTGGTTCGGCAAAGGACGATCACTCTTGATCTCTTCTCGAATGATCTTCGAATTTCGCTCATATTCAGGTGAAACTTTACGGGATGACATAACATAACATAATTCAACCCTCCCCCATGCCCTATAAACTGCACCCACAAGATTGCGTCTGAACTGCTTAAAAAGGCATCACCATCATGGCTTGTTGAAAACTAAATCACATGAAGCTACAAATTGATATTACAATATGTAATTTGCCCCAATACAACTTAAAAACCATGATAACTTCCCTCCCCATATACTCAACTAACCTGCGTGGTAAACCATTCCAGTAATCTACCACTGTTAGTGAAAAAATATTTTCTCACATCCAGCCTACAACTATGTATTTTTAATTTTCAAATGGTAGCCACTACTCCTATTGCTACCTACTAACTTGCCAAAATCCAACTTATCCATCTTAGAACAGATTTTAAAAAGCCTAATCATATCTTCCCTCACACACCTTCTTTCAAATGAGAACATATTTAACACCCACAACCTATCTACATATTCAATGTGCTTCAGGGAAGGTATCACCTTTGTTGCTCTACTTTGCACTCACTCTAGCAATTTGATATCAAGTCTAAAGAGTGGGGACCATGGTTGTATACAGTACTCTAAATGTGGCCCGACCTATGAGTTATATAGTTTAAGGATAACTTCCTTACTTTTGTAACAAACATTCATCTTAATGAAGCCCAACACTATTTGCTGTATTTTTTGCCTCAATGCACTGGTTAGAAACCCTAGTGACCTATCTACTACTATTCCTAAGTCCTTCTCATCCTATACTGCATTCAGTCAATGCCCACCCATTTCATAAATAAATTCTCTCTTCTGGCGCTTTTGCGCCCAACCTAATAACTTATTTAAGTCACTTTGTACTTTAAAGTTAACTTCAACTTCTTTTGCTACTTCTTCCAATTTTGTGCCATCAGCAAAAATTGACACTGCTGTTTACACCTTCTCCAAGATCATTTATATAAACTAGGAATAATAATGGTCCTAGAACTGATCCCTGAGATACGACACTGATAACGTCCCTCCACTGTGACCTCACCCCCATTCAGTACCACTCTCTGGTTCCTGTCTTTCAGCAATTCATTTATCCAATTCAAAACTTTACTACATATCCCATGCATTTTTAATCTGTGCTGTGGGACTTTATCAAATGCTTTGCTAAAATCTAATTAAATTACATTAACATTCTCTCCCTTATCTAGTTGTTTAGTTACATAATCTATAAATTCCAGTAAGTTTATTAAACACGATCTAGCAATTCTAAATCCATGCTAAGCATTATTTATTAGACTACCTCTTTCTAAGTGCTCAGAAATACCATTCTTAACTACCTTCTCAAGAATGTTACAAACTATAGTGATCTAGTATATATCTTCTCAAAAGCTACTACAATACTTTCTATTCCTTTAAGTAACCTAGAATGAATGTCATCCTGTCCAGATGATATACTAGTATTCGAATCAATATGCGCCCTTTAATGATTTATCTATCTACATTAATGGTATTCTCCTGACCTAGAACTATCATAAATTAAACTGTTGTGATTCTTTTCTGGAAATACTAGAGCATAAGGATGATTAAGTAACTACTATTTCCTCATCAGATTCTTTCACAATCATTTTGAATTTAATAAGCCTTATTTTATCTATTCTAGATTTGTTATCGATTTCATAATATCTTAAGAGCTTTCTTTGATTTTTATTATTATTTTGAGCCAAATTAATTTCTGCTTCCCATTTGCTGTTCTTCATTATCTTATTTAGGTCATTTCTAGTTAACCTAGAATCCTTCACATTTTCTTAGCTATCTCATGACTTCACCATAATGGCTTCATTCATTTCTTCCTTAAGGTTCTTGGATTACTTTGAATGTCTTAAAGTATTCCACGTATCGCAATATTCTTACCACTCAATTCCACATCCCAGTTAACTGATTCAGCAAGTTTTAGTTTTTCATAACGAAAATTTGGAGTTTTAGGTGTGTTTGTTGATGTTCTACCTTTCCCTATTCTCAAGTTAAAATGAACTATCTGATGATCACTATTTCCCAATGGCTTTCCTGACAGTCAATTCCTGAACCAAATTATCATCATTTTAAAGTACCAGATCTAATATAATGGTACCTCTTGTTGGTATATTAACAAATTGACTCAAAATATTATCACAAATATTCTATAAACTTTCATCTTGCTCTCTCCCTTCCTATCACATTTTCCTAATCCACAAGGCTTAAATTAATATCACCTAGAATAACTGTATCCACTTCACAAGGATGGAATGAATCCCATCCCTACTCTGAGTAGTAATAAATAGTTCAGAATGCTGAACAACGGAAAGGAATGGGCAACTTTTCACTTCGATGTGGAATTGCTCCCCTTTTCCCTTTGCATGACTTATGGAATTGTATGTCTAAATGCGAACCTTCGAATAGTGTCGGTATTGGCGCTAGTACTCAAGAAGGCTATGGCAGAGAGACAAAATGGTCGCGGAAATAGGAGAAAGTGAAGGAAGAGAAGGATTTTAGAGATAATTCCTTAACCCTGACCCTCTATTTTGCCTAGATGATATGCGTATCCTTCTCCTATAACAAGCAGACACAAATGAGTTTAAGGAAGAAACTCCTTTCTTGGCTTAGACTTCCACAAGGGCAAGTAGTCATATCGAAATGAAGAAAGTTTGGAAAAAGACAATCAAATGAACTCGGGGGCGCCTCCCCCCCCCTTCCCTTAAGTTGATACAGCTGTTCCATCCACTCAGGAAGCATCACGGACAATGAAGTGGATTCATCTCCGTCCCACTTTTTTATATTTGAAGTTTAGTCATAAATTTTAGCTTTGAAAGTGAAGTAAATTTACATTCATTTACGCCGTACTGTAAATGTGTAGTTTGTGTGTATGTTTTTGTTTTGAATATGTTTTGGCGATCGTTTGTAAGAGCCGGCAGATGACTGACTTTCCTGTGTTTGTCACTTAAATCTGTCCTTCGTTCCAACATTAGAATAATGAAAGTTGGTTTGAATTGAATAAATGTTTAAAACATAATGAAAGTGAGAAGAATTGGGTCTTTCCATCTCATTAAAACAGGGGGAGGGCGCTCTCAAGATTTAGGGGCTTGTGTTTTGCTGTTGGCACTATTTTTGCGTGTTGTCAGACCTCGTTTTAGCATCTGAAGTTGAGTGTTATACGAGATATTGATTGTGAATTTATGATAATGTGAAGGTTTTGTTTTTTCTGTATTCTCAGATCGTTTAAAGGATTTTTATTATTACCTTCTTCATTTTTGCTTGTTGTTGATGCCATTTGCTGCTTTGTCGATTTTTAATTCGACGACGAAGATTGTTTCAATATTAAATCTGAAATGGAGCATAATACAAGGACTTAAGATAAGCTTCACATCGGATCTCACATTAAACTGGTAACCAGAACCAGACCTTAGTACTCAATTCGAACGGAAGGAAAACAAACCCATCTTTTATGTGTTTATTTTTGCTGCACTTCGCGATAAGTTCCTTGTTTTCTCGATCGTCTGCAGTTACACATACTCAAGCAGACACAAATAACACGTGTGTGTAGGGAGTGAAGTGCGCGTTCTTTTTAGAAGCTGAGTTAGGCTGACGGTTGTAATCGGTGTGTTTGAAGCGAAATGAATCGGATGTGAGTCGTAGATTGGGTCGAAACGGCATCATGGTATTGTTGCCGGGACGTTTACGACTCTGGTTTCCGACCTAGGGCCCATACAACTACGGGTTGCCCGATTGAGGAACGGTCGAAGAGGCGGCGAGGCATGGCAACAAACGCGCGCACACGCAGCGGGCGTAAACACACACACACACGAACCCAGTATAGTCAAGGAAACGCGCGCGTGCGCATTCGCGTACCTGAGAAATTGTAAGAATTCACTTGCCACAAGGTCGAGTAAGTCCAGCGTTTGACTGGAATCGCAGAGACTAGTTTCCCTTTATTGAGCTCAGTGGCCCCCTTCGTGTGGCTGCTCATTGGGGAAGAAAGAAGGAAAGGGGCGGGAAATAACAGGGGCGACTAGGTAGTGGACTTATTGACTAGTATTACGCCATTAAGGTCCCATGACTGACTAGGGGCTGGTGTAGCCCCGGTTTGGGCCATTTCTATCACTGAAATGGTAGGGGCAGAAATTTTGTATCCTCTAATGCTACGCCCCCCGCCCCCACTCCCAAACAATCCCGTTTTGTTGCGTGTCTCTCCCAGCCCATGGGGACTTGTGATGCTGGTGCAGATGACCCTCACATTACTTGTATGTGTTTTCAAATAAATACTTCTTGGGGAAACGGTGTGTAATTGGTGGGGTGGGGTTGTTTTTGCCGTCCAATGTAGTGTTGGAATCGCCATTAGTTAGTAGTCGTTTCAGTACGGTGCGTTTGTGTGTGCGCCCTTTATTCTTCCTCTTCGTCCTATCCTTCTTCGTTGTCGTCATTTTCATATTAGGCTTCTGCTTCGTTTTCTTCTTATCTTCATTATTCGTCCGTCTTCTTTCTCCTATCCTCATTCTTCGTCTTCGTTTTTTTCCTCTTATTTAAAAAAAAACAACAAACATCTAAAAGAGGGGTCGGGGGCTTCTCCGACAAAACTTGAGGAAAATATTTGTAAAGAAAGTGGCGAAGATCAGGGAGGTGAAATGCGTGGAAAAAAAATGACTCTAATAGTCTAAAGCGGAGATTATTTGGGGCTATCGGTACCCAAAGGGCGTGCGATTCCATATACCTATAGGGTACACATGAGGCATTATGCAAGTGATGCTCGCAATCATCGTTGTTAGTTAATTGATCTCCCCACCCCGCTCTTCATTCGTGGGTGGTACTCCACCCGCATCATAAAATTCGTATACAGATCAGAATGACAATCACTGGCAAGCCCGTAGGTGCGAAAGGTGTGCTCCTCGTTGTCACAAACCAGCTAACTGGAAGTTCTTTGTGGCTCAATGGAGAGTCACCCATCGATGGGAGTGTGGTTTATAAACGGGGCCCAAAAGTTACTTCACATTTTTTTAAAATTAATAACTCAGAAAATAATTAAGTTATAAAGATGAGTGATGAGGAAAGAGGATATCTTGGATTTTTATTATCTAAATAAAATATCGTGTAAATATTCTCCATTATTGTTAAAACAAAGTCGGATTCTTTGCACCATTTTTTCCATGACATTTTCCAAAACAGAAGTGATTTTGTCGATTTATTTAATGATGTTTTGTTTGCTTCAATTCTTGAAAATTATTAAGTTTATTTACGAATTCCTTTTTTTTTAAGGTATCTCCTAAGGAAAAAATATGGAGGGGTAAAATCAGGTGATCGTGGTGGCCAAGAAGTGAAATTAACCGACCAGGGAACGCTGCTCTTAGTGTTTCCATGGTTTCTCTAGCTGTGTGTGATGTGGCTCCATCTTGTTGAAGCCACATATCATTCAAATCAAAATCTTCCAGCTCTGGAAATAAATAATCTTATATCATTTCTCTCTGTCTTCCCTGTTACTTTTACTGGGTTTTTTTCCGTTAGCCTCCTCGAAAGAAGTAGGGACCAATGATTCTCGAACTGGTTATGTGCGCTAGACTGTAACTTTCTGTGCATGAAGAGGCTGCTCGTGAATTATCATGGGGTTTTCAGCACACCAGAATCTGTAATTTTGTTTATTAACGTATCAAGTACTCGTAATGTGAAAATGGGCTTCACGGAAAATCCCGCCAGAATCCTTCCAGAAGTGCATGGAGGCGTGGTGGAGAATGATGCGAGGGGGATTATTTTGAAGGGGAAAACTAGCAGTTTGGATCTGAATCATATATTATTTTTGGCCACAGTCCTGGGGAGGGGAGAGGTCTGACACACCTCGTAAACCTACTAATCTTCAAGAATTGAAACAAAACATCATTGAAGAAATCGACATATTCACTTCTGATGTTTTGGAAAATGTCATGGAAAATATGGTGCAAAGAATCCGTCTTTGTTTTAACAACTAGCAAAGATACCCGGCGTTGTTCGGGCATAAAAAAATATCTTTAAACAAATTAAATTTGCTGCCTGAGTTAAATTGCGCAATTAAAAGTTGGTAGCTATAAAATATAAGGTTTATTTTAATTTTGAGTAATAAAGTAGTGTATCATTAAAGACTAACAAAGAACGATTGTCACATTACAGTAGTGTGGCTGGGCGAGCAAGCGGGTGGGCAGGCAAACGTGAGTACGCGGGTGGCAGCTCAAGCAGATGGCCGCGAGTTTTAACTAAATATCTAAATTATTCGAGTCTCGAGCATGCTGATAATTTTAGGTATTATCGTGTTTTTTAACATTGCTTTCGCATAATTGGTCTGACAAACCTTATTTTTTATACGGGCAATGTTGATGTTTTAATTGCAACTCATAACAGAGATTACTTGCCCCCCACCCCCAATATAAAAAAGGTAAAAATTCGAAGCTAATCTAACCTAACAACCAAGTGGCGCCACTTTTGCCAAACCTCAGTAGCCTATGTTACTCCCCGGGTCAAGTTACACCAATGGTGACCTTTGTTGGCTTTCAAGGTCGCTCTAAGTGACCTTCTATAGCGGTCATATATATACATACATACAAACAGACTTTCGGAAATTTATATTAGATGGTGAACATTTGAAGGATATTGTAATTAAATAATAAAACTTCAAGATTATCTCTTTCATTTCATATATATATATATATATATATATATATATATATATATATATATATATATATATATATATATATATATATATATATATATATATATATATATATATATATATCGAAATATGGCCTAAGTGTACGGGAATATGCGCACACAGTCTCTAAGGTAGGCTAAGCAAGGCAACAACTGTTATTGTTCTAAGAGTGCGATTTGAATAGTTGGCTGTAGCTGCGTGACCAAGGAATATTCTAAACACAACGACAAAAATATATTTTAATACACACTAAATAAAAGGCACATCAATAAATATGGATATATATATATATATATATATATATATATATATATATATATATATATATATATATATATATATATATATATATATAGGTACATGAATAAAACGGAATTAGGTTCCGATTACTAATTGGATAACCAGGGTTATTGAATGGTTATAATGGGAGATTTAGGGTAGTGAATGATTTAGTTCCTTTGAACCTCGAGAGTAAAGCGGGGCAACTTGAGGGGGAGGTCTTGGTGACCTTGATTACTCACGGGAGTAACCGAAAACCAGCAGCAGGTGAGGCTACTTTCTCGAAACTTGAGTTTTGCGAGATACGGGCCTCTTGACCTCAAGAGGTCACCGGACGAATTTCGAAGGGAGGGGGGAGATGACTTCTCCAAACTCGGGTCGAGCGAGCTATCGGGCCTCTTGTCCTTAGAAGTCACCGGTCGAACTTCTAAAGGGGGGGGGGAGATTACTTCTTCACACTCGGCTTGAGCGAGCTATCGGGCCTCTTGTCCTCAACAGGTCACCAGAAGAACTTCGGAGAACGGCTTCTCCAATCCTTGATCCGAAGGCGGTTGAGAAAGGCTGACGTTGCCTCACGAGACTCTTCTCCCTGACCCGAAGATAGGGGTGTGATGTCCAGCTCTTCCGTGGCTTGCGACCGTCACTCACACTTCTCGGGAGAGAGCTTCGTTGAATCGAACTCTTTTCGGGGAAGTGTCGTCTAACCAAATCTGTCTGTAATCATTGGGAGGTTGCATATATACCCGGAGTTCTCCAAAACAGGGAGAGAGAGTTACATAGAGTTACATAGATACACAGATCACACGGGCCTTACGGCCCAGACTAAGGTGATCTGGCCTTAAATCTACTGCCACTTACACATAGAATAGTAGAAGTAAAGGATAGAAAAAAGAGAGAGAGAGAGAGATGCGGGAAAGCGTAAGAGGCAGGGTTCAGCAGCCAGACGGACGACCAACGACTGGAGCCATTAAAGTTGTTCGCGACGAACCTACAAAATAGATGAGTAATCTCCCGACCCGAGGGGGGCGGGGTTGAGACGGCGGGGAGGTAGCCTTCAATTTCAGCGTCATGCCTCGGTGTGAATTTTGCAGTGACCAGGCGCCAAGTCGAAAAAAGGGTGAAGTCGGAGGGGGGGGGGGGGGAGGGGTAACGTCTCGCTTTCTCTCCCGAATAATATCTTAGGAGGTGGGGAAATAATACTATTTTAGGGGATCCCTCTACAATATATCCAAGGGGCGGTCAATAAGTTTTGCAATTCGGATATAAGGAAACGAGATATTGTTTTATTATTTTTCAATATAACTACCCTCGACTTCAATGCACTTGCGCCACTTGTCCCTGAGGCTTCGAATTCCCGAAAACCAGAAATCTCCCGACTGCTGTTCAATCCACTCCTGGACGGCGAGCTGGACATCTTCATCGTCCCCAAACCGGCGTCCACGCAGTGCAGCCTTGAGCTGGCGCAATAAAGAGTAGTCGCTAGGGGCCAGATCTGGACTGTAGGGGGGATGGTTGAGTTCCTCGAATCCGCACTCGTGCAGGGCAGCTTGTGCAACTCTGGCCTTGTGGACTTTGACGACGTTGAAGTCGATCATGGGGCGTGAGGTTTCTAGGGACCCAACGGGCAGAGACCTTGGTCATGGCCAAATTGTCGTAGATGATATTGATAACACTTCCATTTGATATTCCAAGTTGTCGCTCGATTTCTTCGACCTTCACCCGTCGATTTTCGAGGATCATCCTATCCACACGGGCCACATTGTATTCGTTGATCACATCTGATGGGCGTCCTAGAAGGGGGTCATCTTCAAGGGACGCACGACCATGGCGGAACTCCTTATTTCAGCGAGTATTGGTTGCATCGGAAGGGGCGGTGTCGGTGTACACTGCAACCATGCGTTCATGGATCTCTTTTTGCATTCTTGACTTCCTTGGTCAAAAATTTGGTCACTACGCGGTGCTCAACCTTCTCCATTGCTGAAAAATTTGTGACTGACGATCTGCGATCAGCTACTGCTTCTTAAATAGACGAGGCAGGAGCTTGCGGCTGCAGGTCATGACTTGTCATAAGTTGTCCTAACCCCCCCATAAACAGCCATCCCCCTTCCTCTGTTTTGCCCTACCGATTCGCAAAACTTATTGACCGCCCATCGTATATATATATATATATATATATATATATATATATATATATATATATATATATATATATATATATATATATACCGGGGGGCCCAGAAAAAAAGTTAACCGTACTTTGAATTAGCATAACTCAAAAACTATTGGAGAATTCTGGGTCTTGCCAAAAGTGTTTTATTGACCAACTATTTATCTGTCGGTTCCGGAAATTTCATTAAATTCCCTTTTATGATATTGATACACTAATGGGTTTAGTGGAGGCTATCAAAAATATGTTTGCGCAAGGAAATAAAATAATGAAACGAAGCCTAGGAATGCTAGGCCACCGCGCACTTTCAAGAGAAGCGTAGGGAGCCTAGGTTGCCTAGGTCTTTGTGCGATTTTCCAAGCATAGCTTAGGCCATTTTACATTGGGTTTTCAGCCACGCTGTGGTATGGTCTCGTCATTATTGCTTACTAAGCAAATCAAAGCGTTTCTGTGTAAAAGTTTACTTCCATAGAACCTTTTAATCATGCAGTTAACAAAAGATCAACGCGTATATGTAGTCACAAACTTTTTTAAGACTGGTAGTATTAAACCAGTACAAGATTCATTTGAACAACGTTTTCTAGGTCGGCACCCACTAAGTAAGCCACACTTTGGAAAAAGGTTTGCAAATACCAACATGAAGGAACATCCTTAAATCTAAATAAAGGTCGTTCGGGTCGTATGAGAACCATAAGAACAACAGAAAATATCGAAAATGTTCAGATGACACTTCTTCAAAATCCACATGTATCAGTCAGAAAGAATAGATTACAATGGTCAAAGTCATCATTTAACCGCATTATTAAACATCACTTAAAATGGCATTTCTATAAGATGCATGCAAGACACCAGCTTCTTGAAACTGATTTTCCTTGTAGACAATTTGTCGAATGGCCTCCCCATAAACTCGCTCGTTTCTTGGAAAACATTGTGATTGGTGACGAGGCAGCCTTTTTCATGAATGGAAAGGTAAATAAACATAACATTCGGCTATATGCGACGCTGAACCACCCACCAGCATTCAACTTTGACACATGTATTTGTCAGCAGAAAGTGTCTCTGTGGATCGGAATATGCGGGAATGGCTATCTTGTCGGCCCATTGTTTTACGAGAATAACTTGAATGGTGCTGTCTACCTGAGCATGATCAACGAAAGGATCTTCCTGGAACTCCGCCAGATTTACGGTAATCAATTCAATAGACTTTGGTGGATTCAGGACGGCGCACCAGCTCATAGACAGCTTGATGTAAGAACAAAACTAAGAGAAACGTTTGACAACCGCATTGAATGCAATTGAATGGTTAAACGTAATGTTAGAGGAAATGGGCCACTCCTGTGAGTGGAATTTCTAGAATAGTTTTAATGTGCGATTCCAGCTTGTCACTTGACTGTTGATGGCCGGTTAATCTTCAGTTATTAATATGGATTCTAAGATGTTAAGCCTCGCTTTAGTAACCTTTTCTTTTAATAATGGGTGTTATCAACGAGCATATCTCTCGTTAGGTTAATAGAGCTATGCCCGTTGATCACACCATTATTTAAAGAAAAAAGGTTAATAAAGCGAGGCTGAACATCTTAGAAGCTGGAATCGCACATTAAAACTATTCTAGAAATTCCACTCACAGGAGTGGCCCATTTCCTCTAACATTACGTTTAACCAAGGCGGAATAAATACCCCTTAAAAATCGTAAACAAAAAATTTCTTTCTCTCTGCCAGATCCTCACTCCACTCATTATATCGTTAAAGGAGGCAAGAACATTTCCAAACGCTCCGAGGATGATCGAATAAGATCGAAAGCTTAGCAATTTAGTTTGGTTTTTAAAACACATTCATTTAAAAAGGAGATGAATACTAGACAAGTCATTCACCATCTACAAGATGGAATAAATAAGATAGTTAGAAGAAGAGAAAGTTGCCAAAGGAAATTAATTAAGGCGAAATACACAATGGTCTTCAACAAAATTTGCATTCAAGAAAGACTGCTACCCAACTACACTAATATATATATATATATATATATATATATATATATATATATATATATATATATATATATATATATATATATATATATATATATATATATATATATATATATATATATATATATTAAATGTGAAATAACTTTTGGGCCACCGACTTATTGAACAAAAATGAAGCATTATCAGTAAGTACGAGTATATCCACAAATCTGGTCTCCAGCATGCCGAAACGAATTGAAGCAGTCCTGAAGAACAAAGGACATCATAGTAATAATTGATTGTTCTATTTTTTTTATTTCACTTCAAATTATAATACATAATTAAATAAAATGTAACGTTTAAGTAGTTTTATTAATTTTCTTTTAGGGAAATATAGTAAAGCTCAAGGCCATAAAAGTAGGAAAGGAGGTATTTTAGTGGCATTGCCCACCTAGCTCTATTTTTGAAGACGGAAAGACCCCTCAAACATGATAGCATTCATATAATAGAAAACCAGAAAAGGAAGATAATTTAGCGTAGTATTTGGAGGAAGTTTACATTTGTGTTTTGATTGGCTGTCTGGTGACATGCTTGGCCGCAGTTGCCTTCGCCAATGCCCCCGACCTGGCGCAACTCCTGGTTGCGGCATCGACCTGCCAGCATCGTAATATTTTGTTTCTCCTCTCAACGGGACTCGAACCCGACACTTAGACGATGACATCCAATGACTTATCCACTGAGCTAGCGAGAGATCCGTATTAATCGCTATTACTTGATGGTAAGTTTTCCACGCAAGTTTATCTTCATTTGTAATAATCCCATAAATCATCAGAATTATGAGTTACCTTATTTAAAGGGGCCCACTTCGGTGCTTATTTAAAGGTGCTCATTTCAGTGAATTTATTTAAAGGGGCTCAGTTTAGTTAATTCATTTAAAGGGGCTCAGTTCAGTGAGTTTATTTAAAGGGGCTGAGTTCTGTGTTTTTTAAGTTGCTCAGTTCCTTAGTTTATTTTAAGGGGCTCAGTTCCGTGAGTTTTTTAAAGGAATCCATCTAGGTGAGTTTATTTAAAGGGGCCCCTGTTCGCTGAGGTTTTTTTTTTTAAAGGGGCTTAGTTCGGTGAGTTTATTTAAAAGGGCCCACTTCGATGAGTTTATTCAAATGCGCTCAGTTCGGTGAGTTATTTTATTCAGATTTTTTTTAAGGGACCCAGTTCGCTGAATTTCTTTAAAGCTGCTAGTTCAGTGAGTTTTTTAAGGGACCCAGTTCGCTGAATTTCTTTAAGGTTGCTAGTTCAGTGAGTTTTTTAAGGGACACAGTTCGCTGAATTTCTTTAAAGCTGCTAGTTCAGTGAGTTTTTTAAGGGACCCAGTTCGCTGAATTTCTTGAATGCTGCTAGTTCAGTGAGTTTTTTAAGGGACGGGACACAGTTCGCTGAATTTCTTTAGGGCTGCTAGTTCAGTGAGTTTTTTAAGGGACCCAGTTCGCTAAATTTCTTTAGGGCTGCTAGTTCAGTGAGTTTTTTAAGGGACCCAGTTCGCTGAATTTCTTGAATGCTGCTAGTTCAGTGAGTTTTTTAAGGGACCCAGTTCGCTAAATTTCTTTAGGGCTGCTAGTTCAGTGAGTTTTTTAAGGGACCCAGTTCGCTGAATTTCTTGAATGCTGCTAGTTCAGTGAGTTTTTTAAGGGACCCAGTTCGCTAAATTTCTTTAGGGCTGCTAGTTCAGTGAGTTTTTTAAGGGACCCAGTTCGCTAAATTTCTTGAATGCTGCTAGTTCAGTGAGTTTTTTAAGGGACACAGTTCGCTGAATTTCTTTAAGGTTGCTAGTTCAGTGAGTTTTTTAAGGGACACAGTTCGCTGAATTTCTTTAAAGCTACTAGTTCAGTGAGTTTTTTAAGGGACCCAGTTCGCTAAATTTCTTTAAGGTTGCTAGTTCAGTGAGTTTTTTAAGGGACGGGACACAGTTCGCTGAATTTCTTTAGGGCTGCTAGTTCAGTGAGTTTTTTAAGGGACCCAGTTCGCTGAATTTCTTTAAGGTTGCTAGTTCAGTGAGTTTTTTAAGGGACCCAGTTCGCTGAATTTCTTTAAAGCTGCTAGTTCAGTGAGTTTTTTAAGGGACCTAGTTAGCTAAATTTCTTTAAGGTTGCTAGTTCAGTGAGTTTTTTAAGGGACGGGACACAGTTCGCTGAATTTCTTTAGGGCTGCTAGTTCAGTGAGTTTTTTAAGGGACCCAGTTCGCTAAATTTCTTTAGGGCTGCTAGTTCAGTGAGTTTTTTAAGGGACCCAGTTCGCTGAATTTCTTGAATGCTGCTAGTTCAGTGAGTTTTTTAAGGGACCCAGTTCGCTGAATTTCTTGAATGCTGCTAGTTCAGTGAGTTTTTTAAGGGACCCAGTTCGCTAAATTTCTTTAGGGCTGCTAGTTCAGTGAGTTTTTTAAGGGACCCAGTTCGCTGAATTTCTTGAATGCTGCTAGTTCAGTGAGTTTTTTTAAGGGACCCAGTTCGCTGAATTTCTTTAAGGTTGCTAGTTCAGTGAGTTTTTTAAGGGACACAGTTCGCTGAATTTCTTTAAAGCTGCTAGTTCAGTGAGTTTTTTAAGGGACCCAGTTCGCTAAATTTCTTTAAGGTTGCTAGTTCAGTGAGTTTTTTAAGGGACGGGACACAGTTCGCTGAATTTCTTTAGGGCTGCTAGTTCAGTGAGTTTTTTAAGGGACCCAGTTCGCTAAATTTCTTTAGGGCTGCTAGTTCAGTGAGTTTTTTAAGGGACCCAGTTCGCTAAATTTCTTTAGGGCTGCTAGTTCAGTGAGTTTTTTAAGGGACCCAGTTCGCTGAATTTCTTGAATGCTGCTAGTTCAGTGAGTTTTTTAAGGGACCCAGTTCGCTGAATTTCTTTAAGGTTGCTAGTTCAGTGAGTTTTTTAAGGGACACAGTTCGCTGAATTTCTTTAAAGCTGCTAGTTCAGTGAGTTTTTTAAGGGACCCAGTTCGCTAAATTTCTTTAAGGTTGCTAGTTCAGTGAGTTTTTTAAGGGACGGGACACAGTTCGCTGAATTTCTTTAGGGCTGCTAGTTCAGTGAGTTTTTAAGGGACCCAGTTCGCTAAATTTCTTTAGGGCTGCTAGTTCAGTGAGTTTTTTAAGGGACCCAGTTCGCTGAATTTCTTGAATGCTGCTAGTTCAGTGAGTTTTTTAAGGGACCCAGTTCGCTAAATTTCTTTAGGGCTGCTAGTTCAGTGAGTTTTTTAAGGGACCCAGTTCGCTGAATTTCTTGAATGCTGCTAGTTCAGTGAGTTTTTTAAGGGACCCAGTTCGCTAAATTTCTTTAGGGCTGCTAGTTCAGTGAGTTTTTTAAGGGACCCAGTTCGCTGAATTTCTTGAATGCTGCTAGTTCAGTGAGTTTTTTAAGGGACCCAGTTCGCTGAATTTCTTTAAGGTTGCTAGTTCAGTGAGTTTTTTAAGGGACACAGTTCGCTGAATTTCTTTAAAGCTGCTAGTTCAGTGAGTTTTTTAAGGGACCCAGTTCGCTAAATTTCTTTAAGGTTGCTAGTTCAGTGAGTTTTTTAAGGGACGGGACACAGTTCGCTGAATTTCTTTAGGGCTGCTAGTTCAGTGAGTTTTTTAAGGGACCCAGTTCGCTAAATTTCTTTAGGGCTGCTAGTTCAGTGAGTTTTTTAAGGGACCCAGTTCGCTGAATTTCTTGAATGCTGCTAGTTCAGTGAGTTTTTTTAGGGACCCAGTTCGCTGAATTTCTTTAGGGCTGCTAGTTCAGTGAGTTTTTTAAGGGACCCAGTTCGCTGAATTTATTTAAATGAGCCCAGTTCGTTGAGTTCTTTAGGGGCTCAGTTCGGTAAATATTTAAAGGGGTCCAGTTCGGTGAGTTTATTTAAAGGGGCTCACTTCTGTCATTTTATTTATAAAGGTCTCAGTTTGGTGAGTTTATTTAAAGGGGCCCAGATTGGTCAGTTTTTTTAAGAGGTCCAGTTCGGTGAGTTTATTTAAAAGGGCCCTATTTTAATGTCCTTTGCCCGCTTCTTGTTAGAATGTGTGGTGAAAACATTTCAAACTCCCAGAATGAAACTGGAATTTCGATCTCGATTTCTTTCTCTCTGCCTATCGTTTATCGGCCTTTTTTATACGGCCATTATACATGTCTTCGCGCGACCAACCCGCATCTCTTCCGTGAGAGGAGCGATGCCTATTTTTTTCTCCTGCTGGTAGCTTATTTCTGAACAATGCCCACCTTTTCCCGTTCCTAAAGGTGAGAGCCTCCATAGAACCTCCCCAAAATATATAAAACTATAAAATTTCCTGTGAAAGGTTCCCCTTTGAAAGGCTTTTCTCGGAGGGGACTTTTATGCTTGCACGGACCCGTAATTTTTGACGGTAGCGGAGGATCGAGGCTGAAGCGATGTTTGCGTCTCCCTTTCTGTTCGTGTCCAAAATGTTTGCTTCTCCACTGTCAAATGGAAGAGAGGGCGGCGCACAATGGGATTTGCACTGACAAATGTCCTGTTTGCGGAGGTTGGTCTATCAACTGGCACGAAAACCGCTCTCGATTACGATTTATTTACTTTAAAATTATGATTTTTTTTGTAAGGAAAGGTAACGTGGGTATGGCATATTTTTTTTTAAAGAAGTTCGTAAAGGAAGTGGTAAAGTTAGGTGGGGGCGAAAGGGAATTGTGAGGAAGAGTCGCACGCCTCGGTCTATTCTTTGTTCAGAGAGGTCGCCCTTCAACTAATACGGAATCATTTATTTGCTCAGACTTTGTCATTTTGGCCCTTGTCATAAGGTTTGGCACCATTTCATCCCCCTTAAGGGGGTATAACAAGGGCAATGACCCTCAGTGCCCTAAGAGAAACTGGTGTGTTCTCTCGGGTCGTCTTCTGCACCTCTTTTAAATCTCTTTCCTACTCCTGTCTAGGCCCAACGAAGGGGAAAGAGGGTGCTAAATTTTTTTAAATCAAATTCTTGAAACAAATAAATAGTTAAAACATAAATATGGCAAAACTATAACCGCGTAGACGAGCTATGGTTGTCATATACGGGAGGTGTCAGGTTCTGGGTTTAATTCATACGTTGTCACATCCACACCATTTTACTTGATCAATAAATTGACCTGGTGCAGGGTTCCGTCTGCTTGCTACCACACTGATTCAGGGATAATTTGTTTTGCATGCAACCTTCGCGTGTAAACTAGTTTTTCGGTACTTCTAGCTACCAGCACCGTCGTTTCCGTGTCACCTGGTTACATAGTCGGGCACGTTTAGTACCTAAAGCATCTGATTACCCTTTTGGCTTAAACATCATCCGATACAATATTTCAAAGAGGTTCTTCATTACTATAGTGTGCTACATCTAGCCCCCATCCTGAACACTCATTTAGCCCTCCCTTAGCCCCCATTGAGCCCCCCTTATTTCTCTGAACACTTCCTAAACACTCCTTGAGCCCTTACCAACTTGTTTTGAGCCTGCCTTCTTCCCTCTCCAGACTCTGCAACATCGATTTAGACCTTTCTCCTTGGCTTCCTGCTCTCCTCTTCCACCTCACCCCCCTTTAGATTGACCCCTCTGAGGGGGGACATTAACGAGAGTCAAGCGGCCTTCATAATCCTCTTATCAATATAAAAAAGCTTTATCCCGTAATTATTGAGGCTCAGTTTTACATCTTAACCGATAATTATGGAAACAAACGTAAACCTTCAAAATGCTTGATTTTGAATGAGTTTAAATTCTAAATTATTGGTCTAGACCAGGGGTTCTTAACCTTTATTCAGTCATGGACCCCTTTAAGAAGGTGATGAAAACTATGGCCCCCCTCCAAGGAAATTTTCACATAAGTCATAAAAACAACTTTACATGCAATTAATATATGTACTTTATTTTATTGACATAATATAATTATGATTGCCTCATACATGTAGGCCTATAGCATACAAAAGTATAGATAAAGTAAGCAATCTTAACAAATAACTCACTCCTTTTCAATTTAAAAGTAAATTCTACTCATTCAGATAAAAGAAATACAGTCATCTTGTGCAAATTTACAAAATTATTTTTATCCTGCTCAAATATACCATAAATACTACTTTCTCTCTTGTTAGCTAGTTTATTTTAGTGAGACGGTTGTTCTTGTTTGTCTTGAATAAAAAGCTGAAACTGTGGAGTGGTCTTTGATAAAGTGACACGCATGTCATCTCTGACGTCCAAATTGTTTCGACTTTTCGTTTTGATAGAAACAAGTGCTGAAAACCCTGATTCACAAAGGTACGGAGTAGCAAACGGAAACAGAGCACTCTTAGCTCGCTCTACCAGACGAGGGTAGGCTTGTGTCAATGCACACCAGAATTCTCCAAGACTCTTCAAGTTGAATTCACTTCGTAAGATTTCCTTTGTCCTCAGGTCAATGAGGTCATCTTTAGCAAGGTCTTCATCACTGATACAGTCTATGTTGGCTAGATAAGGATTACGAACCCATGTTTCAATTTGAAACTCATCCATTTTTTTTTTAATCTGACCTCACGAACCCCTTGAAACCTAGCCATGGACCCCAAGTTAAGAATCCCTGGTCTAGACTCTAGAAGGGTGGAATGCAGAACATTTGTCAGAAATTTCAGGTTTTATTTAGCTACATTATATTTAATAACATGAAAGATAAATGACGAAAATATCAGCGTTGATGGATGGAAATTCCGTCGATACAAGATCGTGCGTCTCGTTGTTGAGGAAATCAATACAAGATTGATCTCACAGAAGACTTCGTCATATCATCGAACCTTGACGTAACCATCCAGGCTAACTCGCGTTATCCTGGTGTGAAGATTGTCACAAACGTATGTCCATATCAAACATTTTCCTAGGATTGGTGCGAGGTGTTCGATTCATTTCGATAAAAGTGGTGAGATAAATCTAGGGAATAGAGTACGTAGTGATAGATAGGAAAAAAAGCGTAAAAGTAGAAGAAAGCATTAGATTTGCAAAGGGATGCATAGCTACCTGGGTATTTTTGTTTTTTTTGCTCTTGTTGTTTATATTCAGTTTGTGTTTTATTTTACTTTTATGAGTTGTTTTAATGTTTGTTTTTTTTTACTTGTTAGTTTACATTTATTGTTGGTTTGTTGTTTGTTTACTTTGTTAGCTTTTGTTTTATTGTGATTTTGTGTGGTTGTGTAGGTAATGGCTTGAAACCGTTGTATTCGTATGCTGCTTCTTTTGTTCATGTCTACTTTTGTATTTTAATTTTTCGTCACTTTTGTCTTAATCGGGGGGTGGGTGGGGGGTCATCATATTCGGTAGATGTCGCAGCTCCAATCGATCTCTTCTTTCGTAGTAGTTCATTTTCGGTGAGTCTCGTTCGTGAGTTTAGTTCTCTCTCTTATCGAGTTCATTTGACATTCTTTTTCTTTCATTTTCATTTTCTGAGTATTCATGCATAGAATGCTCCTTCGTTTTCGTGTTATACTTTGTATATGCAACTAGGGAATCTTGCCTGGCTTCGATATTCTCTCTTATTTTTTTAGGATTGTTTTTATTTCTTCTTTTATTATTATGGTTATAGGAAAAAAAGAGCCATAGCAGTTCAAGAAAAATGGTTCGCGAACTAGCTCTATGTTGCCCAATTTCCTATTCCTTTCTCACCGGCGCATCCCAGTGGTTATGTACATACTCTTGTTGTACTCTTTCGTTGAGTATTTTCTTAAATATTTTCCAGCCAATCTCCAGAAAGGAGATTTGGCGGTAATACTCTTTTTTTTCATTATAGGTATTCCTTTTTGGCTATGAAAATCATTTTAGCGATCCCGACACTGGAGCGTCGATTCCACCAGGCTGAACCGCATCCCTCAGTATGCCGAAGCGCACAGGTTTCGTGTTTCCTTGGCCAAAAGTAAAGTGGTGCACTTATGCCGCCAACCAAGGGCACGACTCCCACCCTGACTTGTTCCCAAACGGAACTCTCATGGAAGTAGTGGATTCACGCCATTTCCTTGTTGTTGTTTTTGACCGACGCCTCATCGGAGAGGCTCATATTTGCATCCTTAGGGTCTCTTGTACTCGGCCCATGGACATTCTTCGTTCCGTGCCGCTCAGCACTTGGAGTCTTGATAAGGCTACTGCATTACTTTTCTATCGACCCTTTGTTTGTTCTAAGCTTGACTAGGGATGCAGGTTTACGCATCCGAGGGCGAGCGTGTATTGCGGAAAGTGTACTCTATCCACATCAGCGCTCGTCGCCTGGCGACCGTTGCATTCCGAACTTTCTTCATTGAGAGCCCACTGTCGATACCGGGGATATACCACTCGCTCCGCGTATTACACAGTGCATTATGCGCTTGTACGCGCGGGCCCGGCGCCCCCCGCAGTCGCCAACTGCTGTAACTACATCCGCTACCATCTTGACGGTACCATTGAGAGACGCCACTCATACTCTAACCCCTTTTGGTTAAGGCTTAGGAAACTCTTTCGAGAGCTCGGTGTAGCTCTCGAGCCGGTGATGCCTCTGGTTATACCCAGGACGCAACCCTGAAGGGTACCACTTTTGACTATTTGTCCCAAAGCTTCCACATCGCCAGAAGTATTGCGTTCGGCCTTTTTGAGCACACTTCTTGTCACCAAGAATTCGTGTCAGTGTATACAGATGGCTCCAAGTCCCATGAAGGGATCGACTCCCACGCCATATCGCCTCTGCTTCACATCAGCCTGTTTCTACTAGTCGCTGCGTCTGTCTTGACAGCCGAGCTGGTTGCAATACTTCGCTCGGTACAGGAGATAACGCGTCGTGTCCGGTTTGGAGACCGGATTGTGATCTTTAACGACCCACAAAGCGCCCTGAGTGCTCTCTAAGCATTGAAATCTCCTACACCCTGGTTCGCGGTATGCGACAGGCAACGGTTGCCGTGAGCCGGGCTAATGTAGAGATTATCTTCGCTGGATTCCTGGATATGTGGTAATTACGGGGCATGAGCGCGCCGATGAGGTTGCCAAAGAGTCCTCGAGGACTGGGTGACCAGACCAGCGTTTCACTCTTCCCCACACCGACTACATGGCAATAATTAGGGTAGCCATCCGTGCTACCTGGCAAAAAGAGGAGAGGCGGCCGAGGGGAACTTAAAGTTACATCGTGCACCTCCCCTGTCCGATTACCGGGACGAACGGAGTAGCTACCGCCTGCCCCCTGTACTCGGGACGAATTCCTGGACTATGTGGACATTTTCGAGGACTCTGCCCTCCTCCATTTTAATTGACTCTTTGGTGTTGGTCGCATGATCTTGCGCCGGGAGAAAGGTGGTTCTCCCTCCGACGCCGGAACGTATTCCTTCTTCTTGCTTTTGCTTTGTTTTGTTGTTTTTTTTCTTATGTTTATCCTGCCCTTTGTTTTTGTGTGTTTTTGACTTTTAGTTTTAATTTAACTTACTATTAGGCTGTCGCCAGATGAACGCTAAAGGATCAAATATCTGAAGCATATCTCGTATAATTATCCCGGTTTACGTTGCAACTTTTTCGGTCCATTTTTAAATCAAAATGGTTTTGTATGATTTTTTTTCGGGATCTCTTTTCTATCTTCTCTGATCATGGAGTCGTTTAATCCTTGTAGCTCCTCGTCTATGTCTTCTACTGTAGCGTCCTACAGATCATGTAAGGTGTAGTCATCTATATCTGTTTATAGGCTTCCCCGTTTGCCCTTTTGTATAGGCTCTTCCTATCCTCCCTGGGATTTCGATGATATTCCTATTTATTCTTGCCAGGATGCCTATATGGTCACTACATGGTATGGGTTCTGGTTGTACGTGGTGAGATGGCTTGGTAGAAAGATGTCGGGCTTTGTGGCTGAGCGTTCAGTGAGGAAAGTCAGGGTTTTTATTAGCCAAACACTGGATTATTTCGTTGGTTCATTCTGCCCCGTTGAATTCGCTGAGATTCGAATCTTTGAATTCACCGATATCTTTAAATGGTCTCTCCTGGTGACAGCCAACAAAACCTAGGCCTAAGTCGTCGTAATCAAGCCAGTCTAAAACTTTTAAAAAAAGAAACAAGTGAACAACAACAAAAGCGAACAAGAAAACACCCCAAACTAATAACAATCGACAAGAAAAGCAAAAGGCGTACGCACCGAAAATGTTAAAAGCATGAACTTTTGTTCAATCCTTGATGATTTTTTTCGCCCTCTCTCTTCACCCTCTTTCTCCATACGCTTTTCTCACTGATTTTATCCCGGGATCGCTAATCAGTATCCCTTGAATGTTTCTTTCTCTTGTTTCTGTCTCAAGTTGCCTGGGTTCTCTCAACCCTTCCTTGATGTTGCCATTCCGACCTATATTGAGGCTATTCGACCTAGGCATAGGTTGTCTTTACCTCGTATTATTAATTAGTAATGAGTTTTGGTGTTAATTTTCGTGAGCGGAATTTCATTTAAATATATAAAATCCGATATTTCGCGATTATTAAATTGGTTCTGGCGTAACTCCTACCTATCCTGGTTTCGCCAAATGCTTCCCTTAATATATTTGAATGCGATTTTACGAGTTCATACAGAGGTGGGGTCAATTCGGTTTATTGTATTGTGTGTGTCTTTGAGCCCATTCTACACTTCCGCTGACCTCGCTTGATACCGTGAACTTCCTTCCCTTTGTGTTCTCTCTGACTCCTCCAACCTCGCGTTTGGGGCCAATTTCCTTTTCTTCCTTTCTTTTTAAGGCTTTGAAACCGAATGGTTTCAGGTGCCATAAATTCGATGTGTTTTCCGTTCTGTTCCCAACTCCTTTCGATCGAGTCCCACTCGGACGTTAATCCATTTAGGATTGGGAATAGCCCCCTCCCCCTCCACCCTTACTTCTGTTACATCCGTATTTACGATTACCGAATGGTGTATCAAAAGTCCGAACCAATCGTTGGTTCCGGAAATGCGTCCAAAGAACTTTGGTGTTGTGCCTCCCATTCAGGTCAGGGGAGGAGGAAGGGATGATGAAGCCTGTTATTGCCGCTATTCATTGTTGTTGTTTTTTTAATATATCCTCCGTTTATTTGCCATTTCTCTTCCGTTTGTTTATTTGCCCTTCTTTTGTTTATTTGCCCTTTCTTCCCTTTGTTTATTTGTCCTTTCTATTCCTCTTTATTTGCCCTTTCTATTATCTGTTTATTTGCCCTTCATATTCCCTTTGTTTATTTGCCTTTTATCTTCCCTTTGTTTATTTGTCATTTCTTCCCTTTGTTTATTTGTCCTTTCTTCCCTTTATTTATTTGCCCTTTTACTTCCTTTATTTATTTGCACTTTCTCCCTTTGTTTATTCTTTCATTTTCCTCCCAGATTTATCACGCTCTCTTCGAATTAACCAAGTTTTATTTTTACTCTCAAAAACATCGTAAACATTCATGCGTTACTTTCTATATACTTCTGTTCTAAAGGGTTGATATTATGGTTGCCACTGGTTAGTTCTCTTGTTGTTTTTTGTTTTGTTTTTTTCTTCTGTGGGTGTGTTTCTTTGCCCGGCTCCCACCCCTATTCCGTTCTGTTGGTAGAGTGGACTTTTTTGTCTGAAATTCTGTCATTGCTTATTTGGTCAAGGTGATTCTTGGGAGGAAGATTTATTTCGAGTCTCACTCGATGTTGTTGTTCAGGATCCCTGTTGATATTTTCGATATTTTGCTCACTGTTCATCCACTGAGCGTGGAAATCATCAGGCGGTTATGAGTTCAGAAGAGCCAAGCACATTTGCATCAACAAATGCCGCCTGATATTGAAATAGCCGCATACCCGAGAGTTCCGCTATCGCATCCAGTGTACTCAACCCTCGTTATTCCCTTATCAACCTCTTTATTCCACTTACCCCACTCCAGTTCGAGGCTCAATACTGCTTGACGAAGGCCAAATTCTGCCCTAACTCAACTCTCGGGAATGTGTGATGTGGGGCAATCGACACTCGCGCTTCAGTTGACATCTGGAGGATTACGCCGTGGCCTCTCGCTCACAATCTCGGTGGGATCTGCCTTGATCGTGGTGATTGGGAGAGTTGTGCACCCTCCGGGTTGTACTTGTCCTACCTATTTAGACGACTCGGACTGCATACTTTTCACACATTTTGGCTTCCTCCGCCTACACCACTTTGTGAACATCTCTTGACTAAGTTCTGGTTGGTGGCGACAGTAGCTTACGTTTCTCAATTTTAAGTAATAATAATATAATGATAATACTAATACAGACTCTCCCGCAAGTCTCGATACGGTCAGCTTTACCTCCGCCCGCAGGGCAAAAGAGAATTTCTTTCATTTTGCTTCAACGTGAATCTGCCTGCCGCACCTCACGGCAAAAGTTCGAACCGTTAATCTCATGCTGTCTATCATCGTCCCTACTTGCTTGTCGAGGGTTCGACAATGTTGACTACCGGGATATTTTCACACTGAGTGAGAACAGAACGCGCAATCACGGCTTCAAACTTGAACTGAAGCGTTACAACCGCAATATGTGTGGAAATTCTTTTAGCTACAGTATCTGCGGTAAGTGGAACGCACTTCCAGTGGAAGTTGTCAACAGTGAATCTGTTGACCGGTTCAAGTCAAGACTAGACAAAGTCTTGAAAAGTGGCCGTTTAGGGACGCAAAACAATTGAGCAGCCATGTGCCCGCTCGATTGCTAGTCCAAAGGTACCCTCTTTGAATGGACCGTAAGGTCTCCTAGGGTACTTACTTTCCTTGTTACTCCTTCACGTTCTTTCAACGGCAACAAAATCTGACATCATTAACCTTCAGTCCTTTTCTGTCGACGTCAAACCCTCGTAAGATTTTCCCATTTTGTTTCCACTAGTTGAACATTCCTTAAAATAGCATTGCCTTCACTGTTGGTGATGGCGCTCACTAGCGATTCCAATTTCAGGGTCATTTGGCAAATTATAGTCATTTAATAATTCTTTGTTATTATTCCTTTCCATCGCAACTCGTGCGAGTCATTTCGCTGCAATTTTGTTTGTGCATGGACTATTTACAAACCGGTATATCATATCCCTTTTCACCTGCGGCGAAGCGCCAGGTCTAGCTAGGCGTCGCTTTTTTTTCAAAAGAAGTAAAGTTCAATTGTTCCCATTTAGAGCCATGAAATGACCCATATGACCATAGGACATATGTTTATTCACCCTGAAGATTTCAAATCGGCCATCGGATTTGGCGCTGGGTGGCGCCATCTAGCGGCAGAAGCCTCATTTAGCCATTCAAAGGCACTTGTAAGTGATTTGAAGCATGGGAAACCATCAATGCAATAACCATTTATCATCTTATCACAAAACGCTGCAGGTCATTGGAGGGAGTTTCTCTCTTGTTACTCCAGAACACTGATTCTTACCTCTTTTACATACTACCCTCCCTTTTAAAGCTCTAATTCACTTATGGAAGAATAAATAATGGATATCAGTAACAAATTCATTTATTTTTATTTATATTTACAGATTTCATATTGATGTGTCGTATTTATGTTATGGAATTGCATTCTTAAAGAGAATACACATCTAATTTCACCCCACATCCAAAAGATCAACCATTTTTTAGTGCCATATCACGCAACACCTATAGACCTGTTTCGTACCCTAGGTAAAAAAAAAATCCCTTCAGTGCAATTTCACGTTTACTCAGTCTTCATTTTCCATCCCTCAAATTTAATGACTTAATAAAAATAAATGGTGTGTGAACCAAACTACCTTTTTAGATTGGAATGAAATGATCGCAAACCGACGATTTTCGTGCTTTCATCACTGTGTCAAGGGGGCCGCATTTGTGGATTTTTCGCGCCAAATTTTAGACATTAGGCGGGTATTAAATTTGAACGCGGTTTTTTTTTCGACTTTTCCTCAGACTCAGCTCGCAGATGTTTGGCGCCAGCAGCATCTCGACGGTGATGAATGCGGTGGCTTCTCTTCTCCTTTATCAACGTAGGGTATGATTGGCGTTATCCAACCTGACCATACTACGCATTAGTGATTAGATGTGAAAGCAAAGATGAGTGGATACCGGGGTCACTATGCAAGATAAGAGAGATTTGCCGTAGATTAAGGGATTTTTAGGGTATCAAAACCCGATAACGCCCGAAATATCTTCCGCTAAAAGCGTTCACGAGAGAATAGGTGCAAATGAGTTTTTAGTTTGTACATTTGAGTCGCAGGGATTCTTTTATACATTTTTTTTTCCAAAATGATATCCATTTTTGAGGCAAAAATTATTTAACGTTAACGAAACCTATTTTTCTTCATCCCGTGATCCATTTTGCCCCCACATTTTTATTTCTCTTTTTTTTTGTTTACATTCTTGCTTTCCACACTAACATGCTTTCGTTTGTATACGTTTCTCAAGTTTCTTAAATAAATACACTCTGTCACATTTAACTTGGAAAAATATACAAAGTTCCAAAAACTTAATGAAAAAATGCCATTAAAATGTTAATTAGACTATTTTTTCCAAATACAGTTAATCTTCATCAGACGCCTTGCTGTCTTTACGGCTGAGGAGATATTTAGATTCCTCCCTGCGCCAACTTTGATGGGGGAAAGACGATGTTTGCGCCCCCCCCCCTCTTCTGGCGATTATTTTTCGTCATCAAACTGATGGTTGTAGGTGTATTCTCGAGTTGTGGAAAACTGGGGGGATTTTAGAGCGTTGTTTACTATTCGTTAAGCAATGGGATTTCGCAACCCAAAAATGATTCGTCTTGTCATACGATTTAGGTTCCAACAACATTTTGTATTTAACCAATTGTTGGTAATGAAATCTTTTTATTTCTCTGCCCTAAAAAATGTCTATTTATTCTTATTCCTTTCGTAGTCTTTTTTTCATAGTCAGCATACGTTTTATCCAAAAAAGAAAACAAAAATTGTAACCCTTTTTATTGTTGGGTCAAAATTTACCCGGATGAGCCTGAATGAGATTTTAGGCGAATACACCAACTTCACCCCTGTCTGTGCTGTCATTCTTCATTCACTCTGTCATTCGTTATTTCTTCCTATTTTATTACTCTTTCGCTCATCCATGGAATCGACATTTATCCACCTAACATTATCTCGTTAATTTTCCTCCATTTGCGAGATCATGTGTTTTCGATTGTCGGTCGGTGGGGCGTAACCAAGGGGAACGTCACCCGGCTGAGGGAATTCAGCAGAGTTAGACTGTCATTGATATTGACCTCTCGGTTTTTGTCATAGGAACCGAGTTTCTTGGAATTCCGCCTCCCACCATGTTTGCGTTCATTATTTTTATATAACCCATCCCTGTTCATTCGCACTTACGACTATTGGGTAGAGATGTATCAAACGACACAAATCAATTGTGTATGAATTGTAGGTCGTTAGGTGTTTCTAATAACGAAGTGATGGTGTATTTTGGGAAAACTGATTGTTTCCAGGTTCACGCCAGAAATTGGCTCAATTTCCTGATTGGGTTGATAGAAAGATGAGACTAAAACCCTAGTCTCCAGTTGTGGGGTGGAGAGAGATTTAAATTTATTGAACAAAAAAACTTGAGGGCTTTGTTAGAGGTACCTAAAGAAACTATTAAGGTTAGCTCGAGTGGCAAAGATTCCTTGGCGCGTAATGAACTGGTAAAGTGAGTATCTTTAACCTACCCCTGTTTAACAACGACGACACGTCCCTTGCGGAAGGGAGTGTGCACTTGGGGCGTATTTTCTTGGTTTTCTAATATTCCTCTGTTTTCTTGGGGTGTGTGGGGAAGGGGTGGCATTCTTCCATACTTTAGTGTTTATTTGTGTATTTCAAAAGTTGATTCCTAGCAATCCTTTGAATTTTGCGAATTGGGAGCTGTGTTTACGCTGGCACTGTGCCACTCATCGGGTCACTTGACGTTTTACGTTTCCCTGTTGGTATCCTGAATGGTTCGCAGAACTACCTTTCGCGTATTCGACGGTGGTCGACCTGCTAATGACTTTAATGGTTGTCGCTTCCTCCTTATCCCCCGCGAGGATGGGGTGGGGGTGATGATAAGAGGTTGGAAGAATTTTGGCGAATGCATTCCGAGGCGTCTTCGGTTTCCTTAAAAAAAGGGCGGGGCTTCTCTTGTCGTTAATTGCTTATAACTAAAGCGAAACTAACGAGAACATCTACGCTATAGAGTTGGTACAGAGGGATCTGTAAAAGGGGTAAAAGTGGATGGAGTGAAGTTTGTGGAAGAATAATTAGCTGAAGATTCACCTGCATATGTCCGCAGCAGCATGGTTGCCCACGCTGTATCTGACCCCTCCCCCGTCCTGTTGTGGAGGTTCTGGATCGGGATAGGATTAGATGGCGCAAACTCAGAAATTGCAACTCAGCCGCTCGCGTGTACGTGGAATTCAATCGTGTATACGAGAGGTGGGTAAAGGATCGAGTCTCTTGGGTATGCGGGGTGAATGGATCGTGTGTATGGGTCCCCCTGTCTCTGGTGGGGTCGTAAATCCCGGTTCTGGATGCAGATCGGCGCGGTGATCGTCGAACCACGACCGCCGTGGTCGTGGGCACTTTGTAACCAGGTCGTAAAGGGGTGCTTGAGGGCCCCGTCATAAAGGGGTACTTGAGGACCCCATCGTAACCCGGGATTCCATTCGTTTCTTTGTAACTTGGAATAGGTGGTGGTGGTGGGGGGGGGAGGCGAAGGACACAGTTCCTTGAAATCAAGAGGTTTTACACATCTGAATATCGTTAAAGCCGCCCATGTAGACAATCGTGTATACCTACTCATACGTACACTCCCATCGAAAGCGAAGCGAGATACGTGATGTCGATATCAATTTCTAGGGCCCCGGCAACGGTAGAACCGCCCTTCGCGTAAGTTATCCCCGCTCCTTCACCAGTCGCTAGTGCTCCAAGTAATCTCTTCTAATGGCTACTCGAGCCGTGTGCTTTCCACCTATTTTCTTAAGAAGTTCTTCCTCAAATTTAAGTCGCTGCCTTCGCTGGTTTTCACCTTTTAAAGATGATTAATCTTGGGGGCTTCAAATGGACCCGCCAGCCCCACGACCCGGTACTTGAGCTTGATGTTTGGATCAATCCTTTCCACTCATCCCCCCTCCCCCCACTAATCCTCTTAGGAGGGGGTTGGGAGGGCTTCACTACCCTCTCTCTTCTTCTACTCTAACGCTTGGTTAGACCCAACTACGGTTGAAAGAAGGCGCTAACCCTCTTCCACATATACACATACGCACACGAATACACAGCCACGGTGTGTATGTGTGTGAAACGTGCATGCGATTGGTCAAAAAAATACCCACGGTGCGTTTTATATTCAGTGGTGTGTGTATGTATGATATACTCGGTGTTGTGTGCCTATGTGTACTATACTTGGTGGTGTGTATGCATGTGTGCTATACTCGGTGGTATCTGCGTATATCGGCTATACTCTGTATGTGCGTGTGATATACTTGGTTGTGTGTACTTTACGTATGTGATTTGTGTCGTGTATATGCGTCTCTTTACTATAGTCATTCGTGTGTGTGTGTGTGTGTGTGTGTTAAATGGCCATTATTTTCAGTAACCAAACCGGCTGTGGCAATTAGTGTGGATAGAAGAACAAACCCGTGAGGCAATGGATCCTTGGAGAGTCCCATGGTGTAGCTTACATCTGGGGGTTTGCGTTCCCTCCCGGCCCCCAATGCCCGTAGGATGATCTGATGCTGTATATATCTTCGACACATTTTCTTCCATTTTGCGGCCATTTTCCTTGCAAAGCTTTGGGCGCAGATGCCATCGTTGGTTTTCGCTTTCAATTAAAAAAAAGAAGTCTTGGGATCCGAAAAGACTCGTCGCAAAGGTTGTTCGCACAATAGAGTAGTTTGTGACGTCGAGGCGTGAGGGGGGGGGGGATATCGATCCCAGCGACTTTGAACGGCGGTTTGAGCCGGTCGCCCAATGGGCTGAGACGCTGATATTCCTGCAAGGGTGAGGAGCTTCATACATATCATCCAATAACAACACCGCTATCATTTCCATTTCCGGTGCCCACTCATATCCACTTAACCACGATGCGGACCCCCCTTCCACCCTCAGGGGTCACGTAAGGTTACATAATCATGGGTTGGTGTCAAAAGTACACAATACGCCCCCCCTCTCGACCGGCCCCTGGTGCCTTGCTCACTAGTACTTGTCATTAGCCGCTAGGGGGCTCTTGTGCGCCTTTTCCCCGCCCCTCTCTTTATTTCGAATGGAAAGCGAACTACCAACGAGGGCAGGGCCCGCACGGGAAGTTTGTGTAAGGAGACATCTGCTAAGAAAGTGGTGAAGTTGGGGGTAAGCGAAAATGCTCGAAAGCCATTTGGCCACAAATCCTCAAAGAGGTAAGAGCCCCCAGTGTCCCGTGGGATGAATAAGTTGGTTCGCGACTAGCCTACGAAATGGGTCGCCGATTAATAAAATAGATGACAAGAGGCTCGTCAAGAAAGTGTTGAAAAGGGGGTAAAATGGATGCATAAAAGGAATAAAGCCCAGTTAGTCTAAATTTATTTTTCCTCAACACCAGCGCGTGCCCTCCTTGCCCTAATGCTTGCTGGAAGTTCTTCTATATACATATTTTCCCTGCATTGTTACTTTCTAAATTTTTAGTACATTCGTTGGTTTCCGCTTTTAAATTAAAACAAACTCACCTTTAACTGTGCACCTCTCCCCCTCCCCGAAATGATAGCATGGGGTAGAAATTTGGCGCATTGTTGTTGTGAGTTAAGAGTTTTACTCAAGGCGAATGGGTTCTGCTTCTTCCAAGGTGGACCTCTCGAGTGTAACCCTTGAAATGCTCCGCATTGTTTCATTTCCTGTGTTGCGGTGAGCTTCTTCTCGAGTCTTCAAGAGCGACCTAATTTCCGGGTTGTCTCTTTCCAAAGTTTATTTCAGTCACAAATAATGAAAAAGTCGCACGTTCCAAGTGTGTTGCGTGTTTTCTTTGTATTGTTGTCTCTTTGGACTGAGGAAAGTTCCAAGGCATTGTGATGCTTTTGAGGGGGAAGGTGGGGGGGGATCTTGCGTGGTGACTCCTGTTTAAAGAAACACCTGAACGTTAAACAGGGGGGGGGGGGTAGGAAACCTCAAGGCCTTGCGGAATAGTTGATGTCGCAAGTTTGGACGTATTTCTAATTCCTGGCCCTTTTTTTCTCTCTTATATTTGCTTTGTTTTAAGGGAATATTTTAGATGGAGATGTGCATGTTATTCTTGTGTATTATGGGAAATAATATTAATGCTTCTGCTTTTTACTACATCTTGTGGAAGGCCTATTTGAAAAGAAATCACTGCACACAAGAAATTAATCGAGGTTTGATAAGCCCACCAGGACCTACCAAGCCCCGCGTATTGATACACTGATTCGTCGGGAAGCGTAAGCGGAAATTAAGGACAACACGACGCACTGGAACAATTGTTTATTAAACTGTGTACACCGTCAGCAGTTTTTAAATGAAAATATAAACTACATTTAAAATACTAAATAAAAAATCCTCGCGTAAATACAATATAATGTATACTATTTTTATCCATCCCAAGTCGATGGGTCCAATCAATATAAACCATTCCAGTATCAACCAAATTCTTGTCCAGTCTACTTTTAAAACGAGCCAATGATAGATTATTAACAACCATCCATGGTAGGAGTCCATTACATGCATTTACCATCCTACTAATAACACTACGTAACAATATTTGGCAAAACTTTTGTTTATTAGGATTACTGTTTATTAATCATTTTTCTGTGCTGATTCCAATTTTTTTTCTGTATCATCAACGGTTACAGAAATGCATTGATTTTTATATGATTAAAAACCGCACTTTAGATTTAAAAACCGCACTTTACGATTATTTATATATACTAGAGCAGTGGTGGGCAAACTGCGGCCCGTCAAGGCTTTTCATGTGGCCGCGTTTCATTTCAGAATTCGACAAAATTTTGAACATCAATTATTGAACAGTCTGCAAAATTTCATCTTATTAATTTTTTATGTAAACTTAGATTTTAAATCAGTCATTTTCAAATATATTTCATTCGTAGATAAAATATTCTTATAAAATACGATATTTTATAATACTTATTCTTATTAACCTTATCTACACGCTCTCTTTCGCTCGCGGAAGTTAAGCTACGTTGACTGTGGTTAGTACTTGGATAGGAGACGTCTGGGTCCTGGGTAATGATCCATGTAGATTTTTAAATCGTGGTTCGGATTCCACGTTATGCTGTAGGTCTGGAAACAGTTTAAAAGGGGTAGTAAAACTATGCAAAAAGTTGCCTTTAGTTATTAATGTGCAGCTATATCTATGACTATGTAGTATATGCAAGTAAGTGTAAAAAGTAATTGCAATTAACTTAAATGTATTCGAAATTTGGATCTAACTGTTTAAGTGCGGCCCACAAAGCTAAAATTCTCACGAGACACTTTGTTACATGTGGGGGGTGGATATTGCCACAAAGCATATATTATAATTACTTCCTATTACTATAAACAAACTATTTTAAGTTATTGTCCGCTAGAAAGGCCTCTTCCCGCCGACTTTGTCTCCTATCCCGAACCAGTAGAATTCTCTCTCTCTGAGAGAAGAAAATAACGTCTTATAATCCCGATTGGCGAAACCATTCCGAATTTTGTATTACCATGGCAACCGAACCTTCTCTAGGCAAGTGTCTCCCAAACGTTTTAAGACATTTAAAGTTCATCTTTCTATGCCCACCCTATTACATATAATAAAGTACGCACAATAAAGTACCTACAAGAAAGTACGCATAATAAGGACGTACAAGAAAGTATGTACCATAAGAACGTACAATAACGTACGTATATTAATGTAAGCATAAAGTAGGAGCCAACAAAGTGTGAAGCAGGGCGTTAAACGTTCTAAAAAAAATCGCGGGAAAATACGATAAAATAATTAAAGCCGGAGGATTACTCATCCCGTTCTTCGATGTCTTAAAAAGACAACTAATATCTGATAGGGGGTCCGAGGCCTGTTGTTGTTGTTTTTCGTTCCTATGAGCTCAATAAGCCATGGTGGTAATGGGCGGGGGATCACGGTCCCCGTTAACTAATCTGCGCCAATGTTTTGATGAGTGTGTGGATGTGGTGGTGGTGGTGGTGTGTGTGTGGTGAGGGGGTATTGGTGATGAGGAAGAGAGCGAAGACGTGTTGTTTTTAAAAACGGGAGGTTGCAGATGCTTGCCCTATGTGAGACAAACATGAAATGAAATGGGTAGAGTGCGATGGGGTGTCGATCATTGTAGTAGGGGTATCAAGGATCAAGGATGTGCCGGTGTTTTTGAGCGAGCAGCAAAGTTGAGATTGGTAAGGTGGGAAACTGTGTGGTTGTAGTGTATGAAGCCTGTAAGTGAAGATAAGAAGGGGATGTCCTGGAATAACTCGGGACGAGTAGTGGAGTGAATTGTGAATGGGGGTGGGGGGTATCTGGTGAATTTGTAGGGGAGATGAATGGATGAATGAGAGGATAACCCAGCGTTTGGTCCCCCCCCCCCCTCGAATTTAAAACGCAATAGCAACGAGGCCGTATCACGCAGAAAGATCTGTAAAGAAAGTGGTGAAAATGGGCCAAGTGAAAATGTATTGAAGATCTTCCTGTAGACATTTGGACTGGGAGAGCACTGCATGAGTTGGGTTCGGGAGGGCACGCAGTCCGCCGCCACAGTGAGATTACCCATAATGACACTCCTGACATCCCCTTGTGGGTGTGTAAAAGGATATATAAGAAGAAAGAGGGAAGGGAGGGGGTGCAGACGCGTTAAAAAAAGATCCCCCAACCAAGAGGGAAGAGTGAACCATTGCTTCCTTCCCCCGGTTTCAACTAGAGGGGAATGAAGTGACGCTGGCTTGCGATAACCTGCGAAATTTAGCTACCAGCCAATAAAATGGCTGAGAAGAGGTTTGTTTGTAAGTGAAATAGCGAAAGAAGGGGAAAAATGTAAATATCTAGAAGGAATAAAACCCAGATAGTCTTAGTCTACTTTGAGACTGTTGGGGTCATTGGTCCAGGGATTGTGTGCCTCTCCTTCAGGTACCAGGTATAATAGTCTACACCCCCACCCTCCTATTGATTGGTTGATACATCTGGGGAGAATGAGAATGGATAGAGGGTGGCATAGGGTTCTGTACTGAAATAGTGTGGCGAACATATTTTAGCACAAGCATGTGCTCAAATCCACACAAGTTGAGCAAAGGAGAGATGGGGATGTATTTAGTGTGATAACTGTAAGAAGTATTAGTATGGGTAGTGCAATGGTTACATGTGGATGTCCTAGAATAAGGGTTGGCAAAAAACCCAACATTTTGAAAAAGCCCAATAAAACCCGTGTTTTATTCTGGGTTTTTTCAAAAAACAAAAGCTACAAGCATTAGAATATCGTAGAAAAAGAATAGATATCTCTATTTTTTATATAATATTAATAATTAGTTTAATAATTATATTATAGGTAGATCAGATCACTGATCGAGAATTGTTGGTACCCATGATAGCCATACCCTGTAGAAGGAGAGATGAATTTTGGGTCAGTATCAGAGAAATAATCTTAATTTGATACATATTTGTTGAAATTATAAACATAAATATTAATTTTAAATAAAATAATGATAAGTATCATTCATTTTTTGAAAAATTAAAAAAAACAAAACAAACCCGGGTTTTTGCAAATTTCACTTGAAAAAGAACCCCCAAAACCGGGAATAGAATCCGTTTTTTTTTTTGGGCTGTGTTTTTTTATTTGCCCACCCTGACTAGAATTGCAAAGAGGAAATAAAGAGCAGGGTGACTGGTCTCGAATGGCGGCGTGAACCGTCCACCGTCCACCGTTGAGCAAAAGTGATATTTACTTGCAAATGATTAATAGTGCAGATGAGAGTGTTGGAGAGAGGAAGATGAATGCATACAGAGAGGCGAACAGTGAAACTAGTGATTGACCAAAGTAAAAAAAAAAATCCCCCCCCAAAATACACAGCTGCAAATGAAGCATTTGGGCGGAAAATGATTGAGGATCTCTATTGGAACGGGAAGATATTCTTGAATGAACTGAGAAACTAAAGGAATAATAGTTGGGGGGGAACAACAAGGATGAAATGGCAGAGGACTTGTAAGCAATGAGGTCAAAAGTTGATAGTGAGAGTACTTTGACTATCTGTATAATGTGGAGTGAGAGTACTTTGACTATCTGTATAATGTGAGTATGGGAAGTGAAGCAAATGTGAATATGATTGGATTCTAAATTGCAAAACCATTGTTATTTGGCAATGTAAGCGATAAACATGCGCGAGGTCTCAGGACTAGAAAGACAGTTGGAGGGCATGTAGAATGTGGGTATGGGAAACGTAGCGGATGTGAATATGACTGGTTTAGATGGTATAAACCGGGTTCTGGATCGAGGATAAGCATGCAAGAAGTTAGTGATTAAAGGTCTGAAAACAACTGCAGTAAATGATATACTTATAGTAGAAGAGTGACAGGATTGAAGGAGTGCGGTGAGAGCAAGAACTACAAGGGGAGAAGTGTGTTGAGTGTTGCAGGCAAAGATGGACGAGGTGAGCGGTTTGATATGTGTTGGAGTGGTGTCAGGTGAGGGTATGATGTCGCCATGGATGTTTAATACCACTATAGTTGGTGTAATAAGAAAAGTACGAATGGGAATGAAGTTAAGCTATGTGAGATTGAGGGCGTATTGATTTTATGTTTGTTTATGCTGATGATCTGGTTTTATTAGCTGAGAAATGTTGATTGAGGCCTTCGACAATTTGTGTGAGAGGAGACGACTAAAAGTAAATGCAGAAAAGGAGAAGGTGAGGGATTTCGGAGCTGATGGTGAAGAAGAGTTGTGATTTAGAGTCCGTGGTGTTATTCTTGAATGTACGCTATTTTAAGCTAGTATCTAAGATACATCCTGAATGTAGTGAATAAGTGACTTGATTCCTGATCTAGTGATAAAGAGACTTCTTTCCTAAGCTCGTGATGAAGGGACTTGTTTCCTGAGCCCGTGAAGTGGCGACTTGTTTCCTGATGTTCCTGGTGCCTCAGCATTTGACAATTGTGCCTGGTGGAAAACCTTACCAAGGGCTTGTCAGAAATTCTGCTAAATAATATCCACTGTTTTGTCGCCTGCCATCAATGCTCTCTCCGCCTGAAACCTGCAATAGTGTGTGTCCACGGTATCAAACCTCATCCGCAATTTTCGATTCCAGTGGAGCTCAAAATAGATGTTAAAATGATCTGGGCAAAGGACTCACAGAAAAGTCTCCACTACTCGAGTTGGCCCACTTACTCCTATTATTGATCGAACTTCTTCTTCCCACCTACAAGGTCGTCTCTCCTCTATCTTTATTTATAACAAGGCCTAGTCGACCATTTTTTTCTGCCAGTCTCCTACTCATTTTCGCGTCCCGACTTTTATTCTTCACCCGAGTTTGTATTCTTACCTATGTATTTATTTTACGGTCTCAACACTTGTTTTATTTTTTAGTTGTGCTCAGGTCAGCAACGTGGGTGAGGAGTAATGCCCCTACTACAACTGAAACCTGAAAAAAATGGCCGCCCTCCCACTCCAGTGCCCCCAGTTATGCACCCTTCCGGCTCCAATGGCTAGAGGATATGTGGCTCTATATCTTCCACTATTTTCTACTTCGTCCATCTTCACTTCTTTACAGATATCGCCTTACTAATTGGCTGCGTACTACGGCCTCTTTGCTATTGCGCTTTAGATTCAGGTGGTAGTGGTGGGGGAGTTTGTCTAGTTTTGGCGTGCGTTATCTGTTGTTTCCACGTCTTTTCCTTATATCAGAATTTGTATGCGTTTTCTTTTCCTTCGAATTTAAAACGCAATAGAAACGAGGCCGTAAACAAGAAGAAAGTTTGTAAGAAGAGATCTGTAAAGGAGGCGAAGATAGAGAAAGCGTGAATGTATGGAAGATCTATATAGTCGATCTTCCTACAGGCATTGATTGAGGGGCGAAGAGCACCCAACACATTCTCGATTATTATCAAGAAGTGAAAAGTTGTGTAATCCAAAGAAAATATATTGATCTTTTGGGAAAATAATGGGGTCTAGAAGAGAAGAAAATGAGTAAAGAGGATTTGAACTAATAAAAGGACCAAATCACGTGTTGCTATGGGAACCACGTCACGTCTAGTGGGTGTTTGAGAGCGCATTTTCGAGTTTGAGAAACTTTACCTTACGAAAGAGTACACACACACACGCGCGCGCGCGCGCGCGCATATGAAAGCGCGAACTTGAGGCTACCCCACCAATGGTTATATATACAGATAAGAATGAGAGTAGAAATAGTGAATAATGATGGCATTTATAACGCGTTTTTGGAGCTCCTTATCGTATTTCTGAGTGTCCTTATTTATGTAAATTTCTCAGGAGGTATTTAATACCTCTTCCCGATCACACTATTAAGATCGAAGGGGTTTGGTACAGTAGTTCTTCATCGAGTAGACATTTCCTCGTTGGATTACACAATTTTTAATTATTAGTTCTAGGAAGAGTGCGTACGAGAATTTGGGATTTCAATAGTATGTGTCTTGGGAGAGTGTAGTGCTATTCTCGGTTCAACAATGGTACTTGAGAGGAAGAACAAGCGATGGATGTACGATGATATCTGCCCCGATTGTATTCCGTCTTCTGAGCTCGAAATTCGGTTTGAGGAGCGATCAAAGCATAATTCTGCTCCCCTCCCCCCCTTCTTCCCCTGGCTTGCGCCAGTCCAAATAGTGCGGAAAAACTCGCGAGTGTGCGAGAAGCTCAGTTTCGATTTAGGTTTCGACGAAGTAGGTTATTGTCGGCGTCTCTCCCGGGCGGTGTCGGGTGAAACTCGAAGCACAGTGTGCATGTGTCGGAGAGAGTGGAATCATTATTACAACTGGACATAATCTGTTTGTGTTGCGGTGAATATTTTAGCTGAGGCCAAAGGACGTTTATTTACTTTGTGCGTCTGATTTATGGGACGCTCCCCCCCATCCTCCTTTTTTTAACGAGGGAAACTTTTGAAGAGAGAGTGATTTTGGCCTATTTTGCGTCCTTGTGAAAATCTCTACTTGGGTCTTACGTAGACACTGGGGGACTCCCTGTGAAGAGGCTCTTGCTGGCAGTCCGTGAGTGTCAGTAGTTCCCCCGTCCCCAAACATCATCCTGGTTCGTATCGGGGTAGCTTTCGAGACGACCCCCCGGTGGCACCCATCCTGGCCAAAGCGCCGAAGAGAGGCCGTCACGACCGAATCAGGGGCGGCACCCCTTACCATCGCTCTCCTGGAGCACCCCCCTTAGAATCCCACTCCACCGTCTCGGTCCCAGGGGCGAAGCCCCTTTTGGAAGTGGCGCCGGGCGTCGAGTCGAGGGGACCGAGCTCCCCAGGCTCCCATCTAGGGAGCCCTTGCCTGGTCGGGGTGCCAAGGTCGGACGAGGAGAGTGCCAGTGAAGGGCCCGATGGCACCCCCACAAAGATTGAGCGGAGCGTGGCCCGCACGGACGTGGGGGCTCTGCGGCTCAAACGGGAGCGGGGCTTTACCCGGATGCCTCGTCTGCCTCCCTGCCCTGACGGGCAGAAGGGTCACACCGAGAACTCCATCGATAAATGTAAGCAAATTGGCTTAGGGCCATTTCGGGCTTTCGCTTAGGGAATGTTGGAGATGGGCGTGCTAAACCCGAGGGGGCGGAGAGGGTAAGAATATCGTCATGCACCATACCGTGCCCACGCTAGAGGCAGATGAGCCCATTTGTGTTTGAAAGATTTAGGGAAGGGTGGAGGAGATTGTGCCGAGTTTGGTTGTAACAAAAGGATCGATCGCCCTTGCTTTTGGGATTGTCGCCCTTATTATCATAGATCTCGATAGATAAGGACTGGTGTGTCGTGGGCCCCCGCCAGACTCTTCTCCGGCCCTTCGCCCACAGTTTCCATTTTGAGGCCGATACGAACGAGGCGCAAGATGACCTCTTTTATCCTGAGTTCGGTAAACCTGAAGATCGGCGGCGCGACCGATGGGACGCAAAATATTTCGTCCCTGTTCCAATATGTTTCATTTTTTTTTAGTAAATTCAAGGGGACTGCTCATGGGGGAGATATCATTGCAGGGGGACCGCCCTACCATGATACTGAGTTTCAATCAATTGGGGGGTCTGGGGGGCACAGCCCCCCAGTTTATAGAATGATGTTCTAACGTTTTTTTTAATGTTTTTATTTAATCAAACGCGCATGAATATTCCTGCGTGGGGGAACGAAACATAAACGCAACTTAGTGTCGTTTCGACTGAAAAAAAATACACTTTTTCAGGTTTACCCCGAGTTCCACCTGCAAGGGGGCACGGCGGAATTCGTGATTTGCAGTGCCTATGTTCCCTTTGGAGGTCAGGGTTCGAGCTATTTTCTCTTTGGAGTTCAGGGTTTGGACTATGTTATTTGGAGTTCAGAGTTTGGACTATGCTATATTTGGAGTTCAGGGTTTATACTATGTTCTCTTTGGAGTTCAGGGTTTTGGCTATGTTCTCTTTGGAGTTCATGGTTTGGCCTATGTTCTCTTTGGAGTTCAGGTTTTGAACTGTGTTCTCTTTGGAGTTCAGGGTTTGGACTATGTTCTCTTTGGAGGAGTTCAGGGTTTGGACTATCTCTTTAGATTCAGGTTTTGAATTGTGTTCTCTTTGGAGTTCATGGTTTTGGCTATGTTCTCTTTGGAGTTCAGGGTTTGAACTATATTATCTTTGGAGTTTAGGGTTTGAACTATATTCTCTTTGGAGGAGTTCAGGGTTTGGACTATCTCTTTAGATTCAGGTTTTGAATTGTGTTCTCTTTGGAGTTCATGGTTTTGGCTATGTTCTCTTTGGAGTTCAGGGTTTGAACTATATTATCTTTGGAGTTTAGGGTTTGAACTATATTCTCTTTGGATTTCAGGGTTTGAATTATGTTCTCTTCGGAGTTCAGGGTTTGGATTATGTTTCCTTTGGAGTTCAAGGTTTGGACTATGTTCAGGTTTTGGATTATGTTGTCTTTGGAGTTCAGGTTATGGACTATGTTCTCTTTGGAGTTCAGGGTTTGGACTAGATGTTCTCTTTGAGTTCGTGGTTTTGAGTGCCTAAGTTCTCTCTTACTTCAGGGTTCGCAGTGCTTGTGTTCTCTTTGAGCTCATGATTTACAGTGACTATGTTCTCTTTGAATCTGTTCCTTGGAGGACGTAAATGTACTCTTAGTCACACCATTTAGGGATGATGTTTTCTCTAGCACTAGTATCTCTGGATACTCAGGGTAGACCCATCTTTGAGTGAAAGAGGGTGCTAAAAAACTTTTTAAAAGAATTAGCCTTTGAAGAGGCATCTAACTCTTATTTGCGTTGGGGCAAAGCGATTGGAGATATATCTCGGCTCCAAGGCCTGGAGCATGATCTGCGTCTTTATACCTCCCACACATTTACTCTTCCTTTATATTCAGCACGTTCTTCATTAATCTCTCCTTACAAACTACCGAAACCCTCTCATTGACATTGTGCCCAGAAAAAAAACCCGCTTGGGGATGAATTTACAAGAGAGCATAAAGTTTTTGTTTCCCAATGCTATGCGCGCGCGCGCACACACACACACACACACACACACACACACACACACACACGGTACCGTCATGCATATCCGTAACCGTCGTCGAATCTGCCAGTCGTACCCCCCAAATTCAGATGCCCGTATTTGAAGATGCAGCATTGCACCGGTTCCCCGCCCCTCACACCCTAGCGCAGCCCTGCAGGGGGCGGAATTGTCGCTGGACTTGAAATTGATATAGTTGCTTTTGTTGCCCCGTCAAAAACGCGACGACGTTATGACTGATTAATGAAGTTTCCCGGATGGGGAAAGGCAGTTGGAAGGGCTGGACCCTCCTGCCCGTTTGATCGAGGTTGTGAATGATTGATTCGATCACCGACAAGGAAAATGCACCTCGTGTAATCCAACGGAGGGTTAGAAATAGGACGATGATAAGAGTAAAAAGCTCGAATGAATTGAACTGCAGTGTCATCCCTCGAGGAAGTGGAAGATATATGGCCGCAGATCTTCCTGTAGGGATTGGGAGCGGGAGAACACACAAGCCTTCAGATGTCAGCCGCAGCAAGGTTGTCCACGCTACACATAACATCCCGTTGGGCGTCTTAAATCCTCGGACAGTGCGTTCAAGACCAGGTACGAATACCCGCATTAGCACGAGTCCTTTGAGATTGTGTACCCTCGCTTTGAGCAAAACTTAGCGCGTCAGTGACAAATTGCACACCGTTGATGCTCTCGTTCGTACATTTGAATCTTTATGCTCTCTGTACGGACTCATTTTCTACAAGTTTTGTTCTTCTCGGTCATCCTTAATTATATTTGTCTTAATTTTCGGTTCTTCAGCCTTTCTTGTCCCTCTCCATCCCCCATCCCAATGGCTTACACAAGTTTGCGCGGTAACCCGTTACAATACCTTCGATTCGAGCGACCAAACCTGTACCTCCATACATGTCCATAATATTTTACCATAGGATACAATAAGCAGTCCAAACCTAAATGTTTTCAAATGCGGGGTAGATGAGTATATGGGAAGGGTAGGTTATCATGTTTTTTTTTAGTTGTATTGGGGGGGGGGGGGCAAATTACACTTTGTAATATGAATTCCTAGTCGGCAGTCGCCAGATGTGCTCCTAAATATATAAAAAAGTAATATCAATTTGTTTATGTATTATTATTATGTCTATTATATGATTTAGTCTTTTGACAAGCCACGATGGATGCATAGATAATTTTAAACAGTGGATACTGATATATGTTTACTTTAAAAAACAGCTCAACAAAATATTTTGGAATCTATATACAACTAGAAAGATAATAATAATAAAAAAAAGAAAACCCACCAAGACCCACCCCATACCAACTCAGTAATATAACTACAGTGTGATACACCTAGTTAATAATGTAATAAAACTAAGCTCCTGTAATGCTTTCAATCTTTTTTTATTTATTTCAATTAAAAAATTCAAATTACAAAGTTATGCAGCAAAAAAGAATAACATTAAAAACAAACTAATTACAAAGTTATGCTACAAAAAAGGATAAGATTAAAGACTTACTTAAACTAATTTGCCCCTAAGTTTTTTGGCTTCTTCATCCAATCTTTTTTCATTCTTTTTCAGTCTCTTCAGCAATTTTCTCTTTTTTTCCTTCTAATTTTTGAAGCTGCAGTGTCGCCTTTCATCAATTCCTTTTGTTATCATCCTTCTTTTTCTTCTCTTTTTTGATGTAATCTTCATACATACTGTATGAATTTCCACAGCACATCATCATTTCTTGACTAATTTCCACAGATTAAGGGCCTCCATGTGGTGGACAGCATTATAGATAACTTCTTGCAATCAGAGAAGATTCAAGATAATGTTTATTGACAGAAAATCCTCGTTCTACCTTTGCATAAAATATTTGTTACAAAGTCTTTATGTAATCCTTTTACGGGAACACATTTAAATACCAAGAAAAAAAATCATCTAAGGTCTTCTTGTCTGTTAAAATTCCGGCACATTTGTTGTACCTCACAGATGTAAAGTCTGGATGCATATCTGAATTTAACCATATAGGATTTTGAAAGTTTTTTTTATCTGCCATTTTCTTTAAATTGATTATATATATATATATATATATATATATATATATATATATATATATATATATATATATATATGATGGAGTCGTTCCTTGGGAACCTTATTCGTAGCAGGAATATGAGGACATATGCGATGGTTACAAACATTTAATTTTACGGACGTTTCGGTCATTAACGATGACCATCATCAGTGAATTCTTAAGCGGAATACAAGAAATTCACTATAAACCACAGCAAGAAAGAATTATAAGCGGGACAGGGCGAACAATCCAAAATAAGTTAGATTAGGGGGCATGTAATCAAAGCGGGTATTAATAGATGGAGCGAAGCAAGTAATTCGATAAAGTTAAATTTTAAGTGTTTGAACGTTAAATGAATACGAGTAGACTAAGGCACGAAAGGTTAAATATTAAATAAACAATAATGGAGGGGCCAAAGAGGACGACTAAAACATTAAATTAAGGAAAAGTCAATCATAAATTAGATCATTTGGATATAAATGGGACAAACTAAAATAAAAATTAAAATTTCTTTGCACGAGTACTAACCTTATATAGATGTAGCTGTGAGTATCAACTGATATTACGGACAGAATTAGGCAGAAGGAAAACTATTAAGGGGGTGGGGTTGGTTGTACGTTTGTCTATATAGTGAATAATTTGGGGGATGATGAATAATCATTGAGTTCCGGGTTTATTTGTTTAATGTAAAGTGATTCAATAATTTTTAAATCTTGAGAAGAGGAGGCAGAAGAAAGTATACTAAAGGAGTCAGGGTCAAGCGGGTGGTTATGTTTTAGTGAATGTTCTCGTATAGAGGAGTGTTCGGGTTTAGAGATAGGACTGTTTGCTCTGTATGATACTCCGATATGCTTAGACTTGTTTGGCCTACATAGCGACTTTGGCAGGTCGCACGAGTGAATTCATAAGTGAGGGAGGAACGCAGGCATAATGGGAGGGATTCTTGGTGTCGAAGGAAAGTATAGACACTGAGAGGATTAGAATTAATTAGGAGAAACTTGCATTGGGGAAAGTATCTATTAAGAGTCGAGAGTAAAGCTTTGTTGAATTTGGTATTGTCAAGTGGAAGATAAGGCAGTTTTAAGAATAGTTTTTGTTTGGGGACAGTTATTAGAGGAAGTTTTGCGACAGAACTTTTTAGATAAGAAATTGGAAGTAAGTCTGTCAAAAAAGATGGTCTGGGAAAAAATTGAAATGAAAAAAGCTCCTAAGATATTCTATTTCGGAATGAAAGTGAAACCAATTTGAGCTGATTTTGTAAGCTCTGTGTATACTGTTTATGATGGCAGAATGTTTGAAATTAGTAGGAGTACAACTAAAGAAGTGGGTGCCAAGTTTGGTGGTAGTGGGTTTCCTGTAAACTGATGTGTTAAATTTCCAACCAAATTTTGAAACGGTGACATCCAGAAAAGAGATTTTATTGTTTAATTCTGTCTCCAGGGAAAATTTAATATTAGGGTGTTGTTGATTTAAATAATTTAAAAATAATGGGGCATGGTCTTTGTGTTTAAAAATAAGGAAGCAGTCATCGATAAATCTTTTAAACACTAACGGTTTTTATTCAACGGGACAGTCCCTTAACCAGGTTTTTTCGTGGTAGGATAAAAAAGCATTAGCGAAACTGGGACCCAATGGAGAGCCCATGGCCATTCCATCGTGTTGAATGTACAAAATCTCATTAAAATAGAACACTGTATTTTCTACGGACAATTTTAATAAAGTAGAAAAAAGAGACTTGGTTAGACCTAAAATGCTATCATTTGATTGAAAAAGGGTATCGGTTATGATTTAGCAAGTTTCCATGACAGGTACATTAGTAAATAAAGACGCTACATCGATTGAAGTCATAAACGAGTGGTTTAAATCTAATTGAGAAACGTAGCTGACAAATTCGATTGGATCTTTCAAAGTGAATTCGTTTCGAGTGAGAGGTTCAATTATGGAGACTAGAAACTTGGGGTGTTAATAGCAGATAATATTGGACGGAGAGGTAATCCTACCTTGTGAGTTTTTGATAAACCATAGATAATACCTGGCGATGTACCCCAAGCAAACAGTTGGTTGTAAATATCACAGAGAATATTTTTCGTTTTAGAGAACGTAAAAAGTTGTTTATTTTGTCTTCAATCTGTCCCATTTATATCCAAATGATCTAATTTATGATTGACTTTTCCTTAATTTAATGTTTTAGTCGTCCTCTTTGGCCCCGTCATTATTGATTATTTAATATTTAACCTTTCGTGCCTTAGTCTACTCGTATTCATTTAACGTTCAATCACTTAAAATTTAACTTTATTGAATTACTTGCTTCGCTCCATCTATTAATACCCGCTTTGATTACATGCCCCCTAATCTAACTTATTTTGGATTGTTCGCCCTGTCCCCCTTATAATTCTTTCTTGCTGTGCTTTATAGTGAATTTCTTGTATTCCGCTTAAGAATTCGCTGATGATGGGCATCGTTAATGACCGAAACGTCCGGAAAATTAAATGTTCGTAACCATCGCATATGTCTTCATATTCCTGCTATAGCTATATATATATATATATATATATATATATATATATATATATATATATATATATATATATATATATATATATATATATATATATATATATATATATATATATATATCAAATAATATTACTCTGGAAAAAAAATTTAACTGAAATTTATTTAAAATGTAAAACCACATAACTTAATTAATATTGATTTTCATTAAAATACCTCCAAAAAACAGAGCACACATGATTTCATTTTGCATTAAATTATGGTCTGAATTGTTGGAGCTAAACTACTTCCCCATTGATTGAAAAAAAAAAACCCATCCCTTTCAATAATGAATACGGAAAAAAGCTAGGTGAAATTGGACAGATAGAAAAAGTAGACAAAGTCCCCCCCCCCCCGCGCTTATTTCAGCAGGGCTCAGGTGCCTAGGGGTCGCCATGCCCTTAAAATGCCAAATCCTTCGAGGATTATAATCATTCCTCCTGAGGGGCAACATAACTAGAATGAGTAATAAAATCTAGGCAATTTTAACTAGTATTTTATTAGTCACTAAACGAAAATAAATTTTCCTAAAACGTTCAATTTTGCACAGAGAAAAAATAAATTTGGCCAATTCATTCTGAGAGACAGAATTCCCTGACCATGACTTTTCCAGGTTCCTAGACACTATGTCTGTCTTTATCGGGTGATAGGCCCTTGTGGCTTGTGTCATCCGTTGAATTCTATAATATTTTGACTGTGGAGAGGGTGTGCACTGATATGGGGTTTATAAAATAGTGGGCGAAAGGTAGGTTCTGAAAAGTATATATTGAAAAATCGCCTCCAAGACGATTCTTCGACCCCCTATATCGCGGGTGCCTGTCTCCTTGCTAACCTATTCTGACCTAACCTATCTCTTCACCTTTATCCTCCCGACGTCCGAGCGTGCTTCCTTCTTCTTGCTGTCGTTTCTTGTTTGGTTTGGTTTGTGTGTACTTGTGGGGTTTTTTTTTAATGGAATGCCATTAACCTTCACATTTTTTTCCTAGGGCGGGTAAACTTTCGGGAGATCTACTTTCCTGCCCCGTGGGGGTATACACCCCCATTCTGTTCAGATATTTCAGTCATACCAATGATACGACCATGCGTACGCGTACGGTTTGATTGCCAGAATCGGTTGTAACATTACTTAAATAATTAACTGGAATAATTTTCCTAGGTTAGATTAGGCTCGTTTTCCCTGTCAAAATTCCATTTCAAGAAGCCCCCAATTCACGCTCTTATTCCTTGACCCTGTGCTCGGACAGGGGGGGTATTTTGAGTAAAGATTGCATCAATCTTTTGACTTGCCTCTCCCCCCCCCCCCTTCCTTGGCGAAATGGGTCAAATTCGAACTTGTGTCTGTATTATTTGTTCGAAGTTATTGCTTGTGGTCTCAATATAGTGACCTGCGTATTCAACTCCAGTGAGCAGGATCAGGCCTATTTTTCTTTCACTTTATTCGCTTATCTTTTCTCTTTTTTTTTTCCTCTTGACAAAGTGAAAAGGTCTTATCCGTACGTTATGCCCCCTCCAATTTATTTGACTTTGTTGCAGGTCGCATGTTTCTGCGCCGGGGGGAAGCGGGCCTAGCCCCGACGCCGGAGCGCGCTTCCTTCCTGTTGCCTTTTTGGTTTGTTTTCTTTTATATTTTTTTATCGTTGTTATTTACATATTGTTATTTTTTTAATATAGCCTAGTAATAGGCTAGGGCGAGTACGGCGACTTATGCCCAAGTAGGCAGTCGCCAGATTGGCCTGACCCCTCCCCCCCCCCTGATTAGCCACAAGTAGGGGATTGCGGGAAAAGAGGGGATCTTTCACGACCTGACCCCGTGTTATGTATGTAAACACGTTTCTAATATTTTCTATCCAGTGTCAGTTGAAAAAGGGAGTGAGATACACCGAAACTGTTCTGAATTAAATTGTCTTCGGAGAATGTGGTTTAATTCCTCATATATATATATATATATATATATATATATATATATATATATATATATATATATATATATATATATATATATATATATATATGGCGTGTGCCTTGAGTACTTGCAGTCATTCTTTAGTATGGGAATCGATCCGGCTTGACATGCATTTGGATTGCCGATAAAGATGATAAAGTACTCCAAGTAATAATAATAACACCACCGTACTTCTCATTAGCTGAATGTTGGTATTCCTCTACGTAGAAATAGGGAGGGAGGGGTAGGAGTCTGAAATGCGGGAAATTTAGGAAGCCCTTTAAAATTTACATATTTCGTAATTCCAAAGATGCCTCCATTGGCACACTAGTGATTCGAGCGGCCTTTCCTTCTTTACTGGTGGTTTTTTTCCGCTCGATCGAAATCCTTAAAAATACACGGCCGCCGGATCAAGGGAGTTGCGTGATCAAACACTCACTACTAATTCCACGAGTAACGTTTTTTACTCACTCTCCGCTTTCTTACATTTTCGCATCTTTACACCTTTTTTTGAAACGTGTATATATATATATATATATATATATATATATATATATATATATATATATATATATATATATATATATATATATATATATATATATATATATATATAATAAGTCTTTAACCTTTCGGTAGTTGTTAGTGTGTTTCGGTTATCTGTTGAAATTACACCAGTTTCCCTTCCCCTTCTGGGCCATCAATCCCCTGGACCGTGACCATCGTTTTCCGGTGATAGCTCGTCCATGGCGTTCAATTTGCTCCCTCATTTGATTCGCCCTTTTCCTCAGTATTGAGGCCCCGCCCACCCTTCCTTTCCTCGAATCGATGTTGTTGCATGATTACAAATAATTGATTCCATTGTACTGGTTTCACTGAAGGACGGTGCTCTGTAGAGGGTTTGTTTGGCACGCGTTTAAGTGCCTCGTTTTCTCCCATTAATCGATTTTGTTGTGGTGGGATTCCCTCTTCCGCCTCAAGAGAGAATGGGGGGTACCAACCCGGACAAACGCCCCTAATTGCTGTGTATTGCAGTCGGACATTGTACCGCCCTCTTTTCAAAGCCCAGCGTTTTGACAATCCCGCCAACGCACGGAGTTTTCGATTGGGTTTAATTTTCAAATAGAAAAAAAGAATAATCCAATGAAGGTATATTCACTGCGGAAAAGAAGTGCATGAGAACGGTTGGAGTTTTTTCTCATTTTAAAGTGAAAACCAACGAGGGCCCCCCGCAGAAGGTATGTTAGGAAAGATCTGTAACGAAAGTGGGGAAGATGGAGTAATAGAGTGAAAGCTATATAGCCATAGATTGCCCTACAGGCATTGGGGCCGGGGATTCACGTGAGCATTCAGATGTCAGCTGCAGCCCATATAATATAAAGTGGCAACATAAAGGGAAAACGCGGGCAAGTTAAATACCACCCCAGCCAGGCTAATAGGGATGGGCTGTCTCCGCCCCACCCCCTTCCCGGAGCTAAAAGACGCTGGCAATGAAAGAAGAATTTGAATTCTATATGCTTGGGGCAGTAGGGCATTTTTTAAATATCTAAGGCTCGTTTGGGCCTAAATTCGAACTTGAGCACCATTGCTAAGGGACCACTCCTGAAGTGTCCTTTTTTTCGGGCTCTTCCTCTTGAGTTGAGAAAATGGCCTTTTATTGTGTTATGGTAATCTATTATTTTATGATAATTTATTATTTTTTGTAATTAGCATTTTATTATAGTTATCATTTATGGTAATTTATTATTTTATGTAATTATTATTTATTATAGTTATCATTTATGGTAATTTATTATTTTATTGTAGTTATTATTCTTTTATGGTAATTTATTTTATTGTAATTATTATTTTATTGTAGTTATTATTCTTTCATGGTAATTTGTTTTATTGTAATTATTATTTTATTGTAGTTATTATTCTTTTATGGTAATTTGTTTTATTGTAATTATTATTTTATTGTAGTTATTCTTTTATGGTAATTTGTTTTATTGTAATTATTATTTTATTGTAGTTATTATTCTTTCATGGTAATTTATTTTATTGTAATTATTATTTTATTGTAGTTATTATTCTTTTATGGTAATTTATTTTATTGTAATTATTATTTTATTGTAGTTATTATTCTTTTATGGTAATTTATTTTATTGTAATTATTATTTTATTGTAGTTATTATTCTTTCATGGTAATTTGTTTTATTGTAATTATTATTTTATTGTAGTTATTATTCTTTTATGGTAATTTGTTTTATTGTAATTATTATTTTATTGTAGTTATTCTTTTATGGTAATTTGTTTTATTGTAATTATTATTTTATTGTAGTTATTATTCTTTCATGGTAATTTATTTTATTGTAATTATTATTTTATTGTAGTTATTATTCTTTTATGGTAATTTATTTTATTGTAATTATTATTTTATTGTAGTTATTATTCTTTTATGGTAATTTATTTTATTGTAATTATTATTTTATTGTAGTTATTATTCTTTCATGGTAATTTATTTTATTGTAATTATTATTTTATTTTACTTATCATGATCCTCAAGGAGGTGATAATTGTCTCTTTAGTAAGGGTCACAACCCTTTTCTGGCCTGGGGAAGTAGTGATGCGCACAGGTGAATGGTCTCGAATCGTATGGAGAAAACTGGTTTCGTCGTGTTTTCGTTTCTCAATAGTTTCGAAAATATGGAGACATTTTATTTCTCTTTTCTTTTTGCTTTGTGTTTTATTTTGAAAGGACCGTCGGGTGTTGCCTTTATCCGAGGATTCCCCGAAACCTGCTCGGGCGATTGTATCCTTAATACAAGTTTGACGGTTTCAGATCGACAGGGTAGAGGGGGTGTCACCCTCTCCCACAGCGCCCTTGATAAGGTATCCTTACGAGGCTTACTTCCTTTCTCCCTATGGCTTTGCTGGTAGCTGCTGCTCCAAAATGCCGTCTTCCCGAGACTTTGAAGTCTTCAGATACATAATATTATAATTAATGGTGGCGGGATCAAAAGTGTTGGGTAGGTTTGCGGTCCAAACTAACCCCATTAGTACCATCTTTTGACTACTGAGGCTATTCACCAAACTATACCAATCCCTCTTAAATTTCTGGTTCAGATCCCCTTGTCTCCCGTCTTTCGAAGTTATTCCGTTCATCGTTGATGCCCCTGAATCTGGGCGCCGTCTCGACTCATGACTTGTTTGCGTGGACACTGAACCGATTGATGGACCTTGAATCTTGGTCAAACGGGGGAGCTGCGCCACCCAAGAATGGAAGCTAAAGTAGAGCAACCTTTCTTTCACTCCGTAACTTACTACACTGAAAACCCCATATAATTCGCACCCACGGGGCTTATGAACGCGACATATAATTGCATTCCCATCACTGCGAGTCTTCAGTTACCTACAACACTCGTCGAGGGCGGATCGTGTCTTATTTTATACTTAAATGTTATGGATTTAAGGCGGGAGATTTTCTAATCGGTATCTAAATCGTGAGAGAAAATGTTAATGCAGCTCAGGCAATTCGGGTGTCGGTTATGTTCGAAATGTGTGGAACAGAGCAGGTTTCGATTCCCCCATACCAATCCAGCTTTTGAGGGGGGGGGGGGGGGGGCAGGTGCCTGTGAAGAATTATTGCAACTGAAGAAGCTTTGTGGTTGTTAAGAGGGTGGTTTTATGATTCACTCGTTTTTGTTAGGGTTGAGGTAGAAACCCCAGATATTTTACATCCCTATCATAAGTGAGATTCTCGCCATTTATTTTACCCGAAATAATTGAGGCTATTTTGTTTTCTTCCTTTTTTCTTACTTCTTGTTATGCTCCCCCAAGGGGAGAGGGCAATTTCTACCCCTGAGTACCCATACTCTTTTGTACATATTTCCTGCTGTAGGCTTTTAGTGCAACTTCCAGACTTCTCGCCCACGTTCTTCTTGCCTGTCGGTGGCCGCTAGAAATACTTTATAAAATTATTTTTTTATTCTCCTGCCCATAAAATTCCTTTATTAATCTTAACGGTGACTAAACATGGCACCGTTGGCGAGACCATTTCTTAACTAAATAGAACTCGATCTCAAGTTTTGTATAGTAAGGCTGGGAAGTCTCGAGTTCGGTAGAAGAAGATTCAGTTTTCATATTGTTTCGCATTCTCCCCCTGTCCCCCGTTTTCCTAATACCCCCTCAATGTTCTGGCTTCGCCCCTTGAGGTGTGTGTGTGTGTGGGGGGGGGGGGGGGCACTCGAAGCTGAACTATGAATTGTAACTTTTAACACTCGTGGTGGAAAGGGGGATAAGGAGGCGGGGGGAGGACTGCTTTTGTTTTGAAGGGATTTGGGAAATTTCATTTTTCCGAAGTTATGGATCGGAGAAGGGGGAGGGGCAAAATTTGAGCTGCAAATTCCCAACCTCCCCTGGTTACTGGCAGGACCCCACTTAAAACAATGTTGTGGCGGAAAACATTTCAGTTTGGTAACCTCCAATTCACAAGAAACAAGTCTAGTCAAAATTAGCAACGTTTGAGAATATTTTAGCCAAAATTGGCAAGATTTGTAAATAGTCTATCCAAAATTTTATGTTTGGGAATAGTGTAGCCAAAATTGGCAAGGTTTAGAAATAGTCTATCCAAAATTTTATGTTTGGGAATAGTGTAGCCAAAATTGGCAAGATTTGGAAATAGTTTATCCAAAATTTTATGTTTGGGAATAGTGTAGCCAAAATTGGCAAGATTTGGAAATAGTTTATCCAAAATTTTATGTTTGGGAATAGTGTAGCCAAAATTGGCAAGATTTGGAAATAGTCTATCCAAAATTTTATGTTTGGGAATAGTGTAGCCAAATTTGTCCTCAAATTGTTAGAGTAAATATTCCCTAAAATAAGGCTGCCCCGACTGACAGCTTAGTACACAATCCTCAGCCTACTGGTCGCTCCTCTTATATATCTACGTCAGTCTGTTTGTTTAATGTGTATGTATTCCTCTGACAAGTACCCAATTCCCGGTATATTGTGGTTTGTATGCTACGGGGTTGTGGGTATTCTTCCTCCCTCCCCTTCCCTTCGCCCCTAGAGCATATCGCTTCCGGTCGTGGTGCCTGAGGGGACCTCCCTCGAGGAGATTGTCAGGACAACCGCAAATGAGGAAAGTGGGTGAGCGTCGGATCGCGTTTCGCCTTAACAAATGCTTTCAAGCGTTTTATTTGCTCCCTCTAAGTAGGCATCCGAGGAGTTAACCACAATTTACAGTATAGTGATTGTACAAACCTAAAAGACTTGGGGTAGTCATTATTTTGACGTTATAGCACATCAGAGAAAAACGGTATTTAGATGAAAATCGGTACAAATAATCTTGAGAATCCTTATAACTTACATATTCAAGGAATCCACCATTAGCTTCACTGACTACTTCAATTCAGTGTCTGAAGCGTTGAAAAGGCCACATCAGATGATCTTTGTTCAATTTCGGACATAACCTTTGTTTTAGCTGACTTGAGAGATTGAATTATGTTATGTGGTGTTTATTGACTTCTCTGAACGACGCCCCATACATAATAGTGTCTAGTGGATTGAATTCGGGTGAGTCAGGAGGCCACGTATCTGGGAGAACATGGTGGTGAAAATTACCACGCACCCAAGCTTTGGTTGTTGTAGCCTTGTAATATGGTGCAGAGTCTTGGAAGATGTAAGGTCTTCCGTTGCGTACTCTGTCTATCCAGGGCCTCACAATCTTCTCCAAAAGCTCTTGTGTATGCAACAGCATTGGCCCAAACCAGGGGGAGAAATGAGGCCTGTATAACATCTCCCTCAATGCTAACAACTCCCAGAACATTCACAGTTGCTGAAAATTTGGTATGGACTACAGTTGTTACCTCGCTTGGCACACTGAATAACCATGCCATTCCTTGCGTTTACCGTTTACTAAATACCTTTACTACTATATTTCTCACTTATATGTGTCCAATACCTTTTGGTCCTGGTTGAAGTTTTTCTCGTAGAGAAAAACTAGAACATTTCAGCTTCTTGATGTTTCACCATGGAAAGCAAACGCTTTGCACGAATCAAATGACCTTTCCGCATCACACACTACTTGTAACAGATATCTTCATGCACAACTCTTCTGATGGTGCATTCTGAAGCAATCTTGGGTTTAGAACCCTTTGCATGTGTTTTGCTGCTAATGTTGGATTCCTATTAACAGATTCCAGGTCTTTTTTAACTTTGGCAATGAAAGATGGGGCAATTTTCATAAATCGAACAGTCATTCTGCTGAACTTTTATGGCAACAATTACAGCGTGCCTTTTCATTTACTTCGTCACTTTGTCATTCATTATTAATCTGAAAAAGAATTGAAATAAAATGAATTATAAGTCAGTTCAAGCTATTCAAATTGATGTCTTCAAAATACTGACGCACCCTGTATATGTATCTGTGTGTATGTATATATATATATATATATATATATATATATATATATATATATATATATATATATATATATATATATAATATATGCAGCACTATTATTTGTTTTATGGTCGTTGATATATAATAGAAGGTTGCTGGTGTGATGTTGATGCGTTGTTTGATTGACAAATGCTTTCTTAACGGATTTCTCGATCCTCTTAACCAAAAAAGATTCACCCGCATTCAACCACTTATTTTTTTAAGCCTTTTGTTCAATATTGATCGATGTGCATGCGCGCACGTACATGTGTGCAGGTATTTCCTTGTTTCGCGTTGATAGTTCGAACAGACCCCTGGAGTTTTGCGGTTAGCTGCTGAGGTTATATCAGTTTAGGAAGTACCCTCATATATATATATATATATATATATATATATATATATATATATATATATATATATATATATATATATATATATATATATGAAAGGAAACTTACAACTTGCACGTGAATCAAAATTATGATAAATAACACCCACAAGGAAAATGGAAAAACGATTCCGAGTGCTTTCGTCTTTATTCTAAAAGACCTCTTCATGGAATAATAACGTAGGTCAGGACAGACAATGTCTTAAATAGTAAGGATTGGGGGGTTAAAACGGCTACCTGCATCCAAACCTTAAATAGGGGGTACAAATTCTTTAAACATTTTAATTTGTGATTTAATATAATTAGATATGATAGGATCGAGGCTAAACAATCCAGGGCTAATATTTAAATTTGGGAAAGTATTAATGGAGATACACTCCAAAATATTTCTTGAAATGTAGTTTTTACATTTAATAATAGGTTTAGCACTATTCCAATTAATAGTATGATCCTGACTATAGATATGTAAAAATAATGCAGATTGTTGACAAAAATTACGAACATTCGTTTGGTGCTGTTTAACTCTAACATTCAATTCTTTACCTGTCTGTCCATAATAGCATTTTTCACAATTTAGGGGTGAATTTTTTTACGAGAAGGCGATGGATAGTGTTTTCATATTTAAAAGTAACATTTATGTTCAAAGGTAAATTTTAGTAAACGAGGTAATTTGATGAAACTTTGGTTAAAAGGTAAAACTAATACATTTTTGGCATGAAATTTAGGGATGTTAAGATTAGGTTGATAAAATGAACGCTTAGCAGAATTATAACAATTTGTAAGTAGGTAGAAAGGGTAACACAAATTTAAACCTATATTATATATCCTATCAACCTCTTTTGGTTTCAATAATTGTGAAAAATGCTATTATGGACAGACAGGTAAAGAATTGAATGTTAGAGTTAAACAGCACCAAACTAATGTTCGTAATTTTTGTCAACAATCTGCATTATTTTTTCATATCTATGGTCAGGATCATACTATTAATTGAAATGTTGCTAAACCTGTTATTAAATGTACAAACTACATTTCAAGAATTGTATATATATATATATATATATATATATATATATATATATATATATATATATATATATATATATATATATATATATATATATATATATATATATATATATATATATATATATATTAAAAAAAAATTCTACCAGCATATTGATGGCATTGAAATTGGTGGTCAGAGAGGGTAGTGTATTACTTTGTGTGGGGTTGTAGTGGTGTCACACGTTCCGAAACCGCAATCCCGGTAGAGATGCGATGGGGCTCGAACGCGTACCATTCGTTCTTGCCCCCCTCTCTCTCTCTCTCTCTCTCTCTCTCTCTCTCTCTCTCTCTCTCTCTCTCTCTCTCACACACACACACACACACACACTCACTCACTCACTCACAATTGCGCTGGGAGGAAGGAGGTGGCCTCCCGTTCGTCAACTCAGTTTGTTTCCTTTTACGTGGTCTCCGACTTACGTGTGTTTCATTTAGTTCCTCCCCCCATTTCCATTCAGTTGTCGCGGTTTCGTGAGCCGGTTGTCGTGTGTTGTCAGTTGTGTATGTTCGTGTTGGTGCATGTAAGTCGGGTTGCTGGTTAGATGGAATTGTATTGTCTTGTGGATGGGTGGTGGTGATGAGTCTAATACGAGAAATAGGCTTTGGGTAGGGTCGAGTAGGCTTTCTGGGTTGTAGCCGACCAGGAAGATGTGAATACTTCAACGGTTTCACATGGTCTTTTAAATCCACGGGTGCGCGCCCATTGAATAGACATCTCAACGTCTAGGTGCACAGCTTTTTATTTCTCGATTTCAATACGATGTCCAACCTGGAAGATATGTGTGAACGGGTGATCATCTTGGCCTGATCCACCCCTTCCTCCGCCCACTTGTGTGTGGCTCCTGCTGGGGATTTGTAGCATTGACGCACTCGTATATTTCCCTCGCCCGGACTCCACCAGGCGGTCAAGGAAGGATTGGTGGTCAGCTAACGCCAACTTTTGGCTTTTCTTCCTTTCGTCTCTCTGTAATTGCTGCTTCTATTTATTTTCCCTTTGCATCCTTTTGTAACTGCTTTTGATATTTTGAACCAGTATCGTCGGTCTCTTGAGTGCAATGCCCGTGAAACAGGGGCAACATTCCTCTGCCTTCGACACGAGGATGACGTGTTCCTGACATGTTAGAAGACGGCTTCTTTCCCGCCATCTTCCCTTTTCCTCCCATCCTTACAGGAAGTTTACAGCTTGTTAGGTTTCCTCCATCTTATCTCTCATTCGCCCTGTAATTTGGGGTTTCAGATCCTTCCCCACACCCCACTAGGGTGTGCCGGGGTCGTGATCCCCAGACAAGGTGGAGACAAAATATAGTTTCCGGGTCAACCAGTGGGTAGTGGTCAGAACGTGGTCATTGTAGGCAGATGACATTTCAGCTATTATGGTCTGTGTTGACCAGAAACATGATATAAGATAACCCCATACAGATAATTCGGGCCACTTAAAAGATACTTCCCTGTCAACGGAAGCCTCAATTCTCTCTCCCCTCCCCCCATTTGTTATTTCTTGTGTATACAGCCCCTAATTGTCCCTGTTGGGAGTTGGTTAGGGTTTGGGTTTATGTCTCGGATTTGAATCGAAAGGCGTGTGGAGATTCTTGTCCTGGTTGTGAATTTAGGGCGCGTGCTCTACTGGGCTCAATTGGTAATAATTACGAACAATTTGGTTATGTTCGATGCATGGCAGTAAAATGTTCACACTGCTCCTCTACGAGGATTGTGTGATTTGGGCCTGACCAGATGAATTTACTTCATTTTTTTCACTACTGATGCTTTTTCCATTTACTGAACGCCTTTATTGTTTCGCTCACTTTTTTTCGTTGACAACTTCACCCAAACTTTTTGGCGGAGATGCCTTTGCTGATATATGAAATGACCAGTTGATGTTGCCACAGCAGCCCAAGCACTTTCCTCTCGGTTTAGAGCCAGTACCCCTCCCCCTAATACCTACAGCTTTGCATCCTTCTCGCTTGTTTGGGTCTCGGGTTCGAGCTGAAATGCTTCACGGTTGTCTTGTTGCGTCTGTTCAGACGCGCCATTCCCTATCTTCCTAAAGCGAACGAGCGGAGGCAGGCACACCGCCATCCTCCGCCTCGTGTTTCGAGCCGTTTCCTCTGCGTGCCCATGTGATCAAGCTTTTTAAGGGGATTGATAAATTAGAAATAGGAAATTCTTTTCAAGGGCTCACTACGGATGTTGTAGATCGATAGCTCTCGTTTGACATATGGGGATGGAGCATATCGTGAAGAGCCTGATTTAACAGGCATATATATTTTTATTAAAACTTGCGTGCTTTGGTCCTTGTATTATAAACTCATTATGACGAGCTTACTACTTGCTATCCGTTGGCCGATACGCTCATACAGGGCGCATCAACGCTACGCATGCACAAATCTATTCGCTTGTCTACTAATCTCAAATTCCTCTGGACATACATAATGAATGTTATTTCTTATGCCCATTGTATAGAATTGCGATTCTGGAGGGGGGGGCGTTATTTCTCGGGCCTGGGTGCATCACAGTGACCGTCAGGACTCTGCTTGGCTAGCGCGCGGGGGAAGGGGGGGGGGTCATGCAGGAGGAAAATGTCTAGTTTTTTTTAAGAGAATATTGATGGCTGCGGCTTACAAAATAAATGGATTTTATGATTCAGCATTGGTTTGCACTTTAGCATATTGGGATTAAATTGCCCATTGGAGTTTATTGCGCATTCGTGTCGTGGTGTAGATTGAATGAAATCTGGCCCCACTTGCCCCAGTTCTTGCATTCACAAAAGGGATTTCAAATGTTTCCGGAGCAATTATTTTGTTATCACTAATTTCCTGACGATAAACGATGTGATAACTTCTCTCTTTTTCGCAATGCAATATTTTTCACGCAATCTAAAGATCTCGCTAGCCTAGTGAACGAGGCGGCGGATGTCCACCCCCAGGTCCCCGGGTTCCATCACTGGCAAGAGAGGACACAGAAATATATGCGCTCGTAGGGAGCTGCCGCCATTCAGGCGGTGCGTCGGGTTTGAAATATAGGCTCAAATACCTCCGAGTACGCACGGCATCACATATACAATCTGTCACAACACCACTCTCTCTTACACCATGCCTCCCAACGCAAAGACAACATGACTTCCTTCATGCAACATGTGAAAGTCGTTTTAAGCCCACAGCTCTCCTTTGGGCCATGGCGGGTCTCGATCACTGGTTGACGATAAAACTGCTCGCTATTCCTGTACCTTCCCTTAAGAGTACCAGTACTTGGTAGCTTGGTAAGTGAAGAGTTGCGCAATTAATTACCGTAATCTAAACGTCTACTGTATGATAGAACTACTAATGTATAAGTTCTAGTTCTTCTGTGTCTTGTGCAGGGTCTTCGAATCTTCTGTTACTCCCTGAAGAACAATTGTAATAATTATATCTTCTATAATCAATATATATCTCAATAATTTTTGTATACATAAAAATAAATATTTCCTCCGTTACAATTTATCAGCCTCGCACATATTCTTCGGTGGGTGACAAGACATTCGGAACACCCTGTACAGTGGCTTATTAAGTGATCTTTAAAGCGTCTGTCTCAATTTAATAATATCTTGGCTCGGCTTTTGTGCTCATCGAATACTCGGCTCACATTTCGAATGAGCAAAGTTCGCATAATTTTGAAACTAAAGATCTTTAGTTATCCCAAGTTATTTACTGTTGCCAACATTTGATGTATAAATGCCATAGAGTTCAAATTGAAATGTATTATTTTTTTGTACTTGGTCGAATCATAGCATCATATCAAACATGGAATTTTTAATTACACGGAAAGCGCCTGTGTGTGCATGCGAGTTAGAATGAGTTCGAGCTAATAGGAAACCTCAAAAGTATTTGGATTCACTCCAGGAGTTTTAATTAGGATTAATAATACTTGGCGCACCCATCTGGATTAACAAAACCAATTGATTCACTGGGAGCTATCCCCACTTTCACCCCAGGAAGGGGTTGGATGATGAAGCAGGGATAAAATTTTACTGCTACAACTAAAACCCGCGCGCCCTGCCGACCCCAGTGCTTGCAGGGAGATCTGCGGCTATAATCTTTCACCATTTTCGCACCCTCTACCTTCTTTACTGAGTTTTCCTTACTATTTTTTTCTGCGCCGCGCGGCCTCGTTGCTATTGTGCTTCATTTTGTGGTAAACAACCGCCTTTTTTTATGGTGACCTTGTGCTGTGGGAAATCGGTGAATGCCCGAAAGCGGAGGAAACGAGCTACGCTGCATGCGAACGGTTGCCATGTCAACCAAGTAAACTTCCCACCCCTCCATAAACCCAAGAAGTGTTTCGCGAATGGATTTCATGAATGGTTCGTTTATTTGCTCAGTCGAGATTAAATCCGGCAGCTTTGTCGATTTTAAGGCTCCCGTTTAATCCGTTCCGTAATCCCCAATCACTCGCTTGGACCGGATTGAGATGCTCGAAGGGCTTGAACGGAAGCGGGCTACGTCCGGATAGGCCTCGCCCGTTACGGACAGGAAGACCTGGGCGCGTGACGTCGGGTGTTCCCGCCGTCTCATGGGAAGATGATAAATTGGCGCCAATAATCACACCTGTCGATTGGAGTACAACTTTATACGTTTTGAAGTGTAGACTGACTCCCTTCCCCCGAATTGACCCATCATTCCAGGGATTTTTAACCTAACAAGGGCCATCCAACTGCAGAAACGGTGATGTTATGGTATGTGAAATAAAGTTTAAGTGCCTTTTCTGCGCCCCCCTCCTCCTCCCGTCCCACGATAAAGTTCCATCGCCCCAAAGACTCTTGTACTCTCACGTCCTTGGAGATTCTTTTGTAAGTTTTCCCTTTTACTACTTATCCCCCCCCCCGGGGTTCGCTGGTTACTCCCCGCTAGATTTAATTGCCCTCGAACTCCTCCCAACATCTTCCCCTCACTGCAATTGATATTTGTAGGAAGATCGAGCACGCTCTTCCGGTCCAAATACCAACGGGAGGACTTGCAGCTGTCTATATCTTTTTTTACGGGCCTCCATATTAATTTATGCGCGATGTGGCCTCGTTGCTATTGCGTTTTGAATTTATGGGTTAAAAATCCTCTTGTGTATTCGATCGATGGATCCACGACAGGGGATTAACAATCCTCTCCAACTAATTGTTTAACCCATTGACCTGAAAAATCGAATTGCTAGGATTAATTTAATTTCCGATTCAGAGGCAAATGCTGTTTGTCCAAAGAAGTGGGGGGTGGGGTCAGGAGTTAGAGATTAGTAAAAGAGTAATTTTGGTTTTCTTTCCACTGGCTCAGGCTAGGTAGAGATGGTAGACCATCGTGATTTTGCCTTATAAAAATAACATTTTATTTAATGGTAGAACCAACGAGGCCAGAAGGTTTGTAAGGGGTGATCCTCAAAGGAAGTGTTGGAGATAGAGAGCGTGTATATGTGTGAGAGATATATACATAGACGCATATCATCCGTCCTAAAGGTATTGGGGCCGGGAAGGCACGCTATCATCCAGATGTCAGCTGCAGCGTGAATGTACACCTAACACTTGACCCCCCCCCCCCTCCTTTTTTCATATTCAAAATCAACTTTTGAGAAAGCGACGATCCACGATGGCACCTCTGCCTTAAGGTTTCCGTGGGCTGGTTCGTAAAGAATGTGGTAAAGTTAGGAGAATTGAAATCGTGCGGAAGGTCAAGTAAGCGATTTAAAGCGCAAGGGATTTTTAAGGGGATGCCCCCTTCCTCACCTTACATCGGTACTCAAAGCCAAGTGCCTTTCTTCCTATAATTATTTTAGTTATTCTGATAGCATAGGTACCTACATAAATATTACTCACACAGACCTTGCCCTCGTTTCCAAGCGTAGTATAATTGGAGAGTTGCGCCCCCCCCTTGCTTAAACCACAATATTCTCTTTTCATAGGCTTGAATATGTGCATCTCATACATATATTTTCACTTTAAGCATAAAAATTAATGGTTAAATTATCTTGTATCAACCGACTTTGGCATTTTAGTTATTCCTAGTGCCAGACGATAGCACAGATGGCACTGTGCAGTACGAGCAGATTTGGTATTCTCTGAATTATTCATAAGAACAAAAGAATAGAAGGAGTCTGCAAAAGGCTAATTAAGAGCAGGCCCAATCCAGTCTATTCTTAGAAGTCCGCAGGGAGGACGTTTCTATCAGGTACCTTCGTTGCCGAATAGTATCATTAGGTTTTTTTTTCTCCTTCTCCTCTACCATGTTTTAATTTTTATATTTTATGGACATATTTCAGATTTATTTGTTAACGGATGGGGGGGGGGGCGGTTGCGAAAGATAATGGAAACATTTTGGGTTAGGTTTTTTCACGGAATTAAATACTTTTGGCACCCGAAAATTAACCACTAAGCTAATTAAATGGCAAAAATATAGTAACCATATAACAAACTTAACGAAGATGTGTTGATTGAATCCAAGTTCGTTTATTTCTTCGTCGGTGGTTGTGCAGCGCCACTTGGATCATCGCAAATTGTACAGACCAACTACACGAATATTCAACCACGCTCCTCCACATTAGGTAATCACATTTGTACAAACAAACGTTTCCATGACTCCAAACCAGCCACACTTTTAATCAACCCGATTATCTACCCCGCGGTCACGAGAAGAGCGTTATGCAATCATCTACAGAATGATGAGACCGGCCGCCTTAAATACCCATCTCTTGCTACTCAACTTTCACCCTCCAACATCAAAAGTCAAAAGAAGGCGGAGGGATGCCATTAACTTCCTCACAGGTCGCTACTTCACGCAAGTATCTGGGTGTTCGGAACGTATTCTCACTCCACCTGACGACTTTTACTCCACTCCCATGACGACTCTGCTCTTGCACTCACGCTCAGAACGGCTTCACCATACAACCCGCAACTATCACTGAGACAATTCAAATGAATACTCTTGCAAACACTTCAACCCGTGAGTCTACGAAACATGTTATGCGTGGACTTTACTTCGTCAAACGGCCACTCTCCAACCAACTCATCCCCAAGATCGGCAAGCTCATTGTCATCCTATTTCTCCTTGCTCATTTACACTATATTCTTCTCGATTCCGGTTATAATGCAGCATGCAATCTCTTGTACTTTAATAAATATATTTTCTAAAGACTATTAGCTATATTTTAATACCTATTAATCAACCATTACAGGCCCCCGTACCCAACCCGCCTCAAGGTTTTCAGAGCATTCACCTTCAGTTATTTTCCCCTCTCTATTTCCTCCTTGCCTTGTTTATCCACTTCAACTTATCGCTATAGACTTGTCCCCATCCAATTCACACATTTGCAACCCATTTGTAAGTGTGAACGGCGTTCCGATCTAATGAACAAAATCATCTGTTTTCAACCGTAACCTGCTATCGAGGCGTAAAACCTCCATCCAATCCCGCTTCTCCTATCGGCGTAACCCCCTTTGACCTTTCATGATGTTAGTCTAAAGAAGCGATCCTTGAGTTTCTAAATGAGGTTCGCGCACGCGCGCACACATCTAGTGTGCGTGGGTTAATTAGGTGTCGTCCTCTAAATGTGTAGAATTCTCTTCGCTTTTCTGATCTCGGCTTCCTGCCCCGCCCTCGCGACCTGACACGTCGGGGAGGTCACGGCATCGCTCACGGGGGCCACTCGGCCTGTGCATCCCCTCCCCTACCCTCTTCTCCAAATCCAAATTATGATTCGAGAGGGCCTTTATTTACCTTTTAGAGTCGGGGAAATTGGGGAAATTTAATTTCCCCTCCGTTCTGGTAGTCGGGGTTAGAAACAAATGTGTACATTGTGTTTCCTCTCTCCTAACATTTGTTTTCCTTTGCAGGTAAGAGCATTTGGTTTTGTGTATTCTGGCCACGGCTAGTGTCCGCCTGTGTACATCTTGGTACCGTAAGTAATTGTATGATCAAGGTCGCTTTTTCGCCAAGGACGGGAAGGGGGAGTGGGATCTCTTTTTAAGGCAGTCATTTTTATTTGTTAAATAGAAATTAGCGTCTGCCAACTCGGGCATTATAGGACATTTGTAACAAATAGTAGAAAAGGTTGAATGTTGAGAAGGAATGTGTTGGCTATTTTCATCTCTCCCATTTGAAGAGTAAATCCTGCCTCTTTCCCTAATCCTGGTACACATGTCGGAGCATTTGTTTTTTGTCATTTGTGGTTGCCCGGAAATGAGGCGCGGGTGGAAGACGTTCTGCAAAGAATGTTCAACAAACCAGACAAAGAAACACCCCGTTACAACGATTAAAGCTTTAATACAATTGCCGATAGCACGGTCTATTCATTCAGTAACAAAAAATGTGTCTGTCTTCTTCCTGTGGAATCGGACGCCAGATTTTCCAACGAAAAAAAAAAAGTTTATTTAGGATTATTATATGGAAGGTTTCTCTTTCCTCGCCCCCTCCTTTTTTTTGTTGGGGCTGGCATATGTAAGGGAAATAGTAAACTCGAATATTATAATTTGTAACTTTGTTGCCGGAAACGCGTCGAATTGAGCAACTTGGCGAAGTTATTGTTGCTGTTTTAATTGGCATGGCACGGGTGTATCGTTCTGGCAATCTTGACGAGCCTCTGGGTTCTCCTGGGTATTTTGGTACTGCTTGATCAATATGTGCTACTCCTTTTATGTTTTGGGTCGTTCTTGTTTCATCGATTTATAATTTGGGGTAATCGTTGACCCAGGTTCCTGAAATACCATATTTTCAAGGGACTCGGCTCATTTTGATGGTATGAGCGATGCAAAGCTCCCAATCTTTAAAGGCGGTCCTTAGTGCGTATATTTAAATTCTTGTGCTCTTTGCATTCGTGGTTTGGGTATGTACTCCCCCCATCCCCTCGTTTAGATCATTGATGAGTTCATCACGTTTATCCCATCCACACCCGTCAGGGGAGTCAAGGCGTTTATTCTTTCTCCATTTGCACTCATCTCTCATAGTGTTGCCCCACTTGCCCCAACACTGATCACTCGCTTGCCCACTAACTCAATCCCTATTATGCAGCGTTGTCTCCTTGGCACCTATGAAGGGAATTCGCGGGCATTGTGCTCCATCTAGCGAACTTGTTTATAGCCCCGTATTTTAAGATGGTTTACTATTGTTAGCTTCCGTGTTGTTGTTTTTTTATTCTTTTAAACCGTCGTTTCTTATATTTCTCATTTTCCCTTTTGTTTGTTCTTCTTTCGCTACTTTGCTTCTTTCCCCACTGGTAATTTTGGGTCTTTTAATCCTTTGGCTGTGCGTGGTCTGTCTCTGAAAGAGAGTTCGTATTTGTATCAGTCTCGGGGGTGCTAAATGGCCCTTTGACTGTTGCTCTCCGCAGGTTTTCTTTCATTACTTATTTAAAAAAACAACAAAGTGGAGCATTTGTAGTCCAAAGAGGAGGCTACTTGGTGTAACAGGATGATTTGCTACTCTCCCAGAGCTACCCCATTCCAGACTGATCACTGGTTCCTGTGGCGCAGACGCTCGAATCAAAATTGTTCCTTTGGCTTCCACGGCGTCGACATCTTTGCATGATAATTGAGATGCCGAATCAGCGTTCGAGGCCTCCGGGCTCGTCTTTGCTTTCCTTGTGGCATTTCTCTTCCCGTGTCGTCGCGAGGCTCGATCTTGTTATTGAGAGGCGAGTTTTGCAGTGGGATGGGGCAACTATCTGTGACGGGGTGGCATTAGCAGAGTTTGGAACACTTGTCCTCGACTAATGCCCGGAAAGATAAACTTGAAGGACGCTTCAGCTATTGTATGAACCATTGGGAGGGAAACTCGTAATCCGATGGGGCCTTGTTCTCTAATCGGTTAAATGATGAGAGTGAAAAGAGACAATAAAGATCATTTGATTCCTATTTTCTTCAGGATGACAGGAGCGTATGGACGAAACTTGCCCCACCCATTACATAATGACGCAATGGCAGTGTGTGTTAGGCGACAAGGAAGAATTTCGTGTAGTGGAGTACTGGAATTCTTAAATATGAAAAAAACTCTGCAGAAATTTCGTGTAAAGGGGTGAATGGCTGTCGAGGGGCGTTGCCTGACGGAAATGAGTGTGTGCGTGGGTTTGCCACCTCAGGATCTCCACTCCCCTCCCTCCCTCATGTGTGCAGCCCCTCCTGTGATTCACTTTTAATTGGGCGGGTCCGGCTTACCCCCTTTACGAGTGCCAGTGCCCCATGTTAGTAGCTCTCTGTGCGCTTTTTGTTGTGATGCGCCCCCTCCTCCCAAGTTATTCTTTGGTCCCCACTCTCCGTGGTCATGGTTGTAGACTCGTCTTCTCGGGTCGCTGTTCGTAGAGATGCTCACGCAGATCGCGGGTGAGGGGAGTCCTTACGAGTCCCTCTGACCTCTGCTCACCGTCCTCTGGCCCCTCAGAGGGTGGATAGGGTAGTAATACCACTCCCACCGACCCCAATGTGGACTGGGCAACCAGACCAAATCATACGCACCGTCATTTGATGGGACGTTCCCCTGCACATTCTGCGATGACTGTGTTGTCCCCCAGACTGTTCGGCACATCCTTGTTGAATGTCCCAGTTCAGTTTGGGTGATCTTCGTGCACGTTATCTGTCCCGGTACCGGGACGAACGGGGTCGCTGCCGCTTGTCCCTTCTGCTCGGGACGAGTTCGTGCACACAGATCTGTGGACTCATGGTCAGTCTGGAAGAGGCTGGTATCCTCCCTTTTTATTTGCCTCTCTTTGGTTTTGGGTGCACGCTCCAGTGCAGGAGGGTAGGCGAGTAACCGCCCGACACCGGAGCGTGCCCCCTTCTTGGTTTGTTCTTTTTTGTTTTAGTTTTTTTGTTTCGTTTGTTTAGTTTAATTTTTACTTTTTAATTTAGCCTTTTAATAATTGTTTATGATCCTTGGGCCCTTGGTGGCAGGCGCCTTTATATAAAAAATACCTGGCCTCGGTGTGTACCCTGCAGGGAGGGGGGGGGGCAGCTGTAGCGTGCCGTAAGGGAGGATTCGTGTGCAATGTCTTCCACAACTAATATAATAATAATAATAATAATTCGCTTCTCTTCTTCATTTTCTTTAGAAAGCTCTTCTTACAAAACCCTGCGGAAGAAGCCCTCGTTTATTGGTGTCCTCCTGCCCTAATCCCCGCGCGATTATCTGCCTTAAATATAGATTCTGGTCTAGATATGGAGAGTTGCGCACCCGCCCGTCATGTCTACTTTAGGCCTTGTTCCTTTCCACACATTTTGATTTTGATCATCTCTCCCACTTCGAGCTACCCCACGAAGTTTTCTGAAGGAGGTGCCCCCGTTGGTTTCCGCTTTGTTTTATGTTACCAGGAGAGATAAGGGGGTGGGCACTTCACGAAAAACCATTCGTTATCAGTCAGAAGACAAAGCTTTGGCGGCGTCGTACCTTTACGCCATTCATTTCACGGTTGCCATGGTACCGTCAAGCGGGCGGCTGGCTTTCATGGTACGCATCACTTCACGACAGGCTTCCTTATGTCGGGGTTAGATCGCGAGTCACCCGGGGGAGGATTTCATGTACACATGGAGTCCTCGTGGTTTGTCATTCCTCTTCGGGTTGCAGTGGGTTCTTTCCTCCCCTGGGTTTTCTCCAGGGATTGAAGCTAGTGTTTTCGATCCCCTTCCTTCATTGTCCTGTGACCTTATTGCGCTAGCCAAAACTCACCAGTCAAGGATGTTGGGCTTGAAATAAAGCTCCTTTTTTTCAATTTATGCATTAATCCTTCCCTCCCTATTTATCCATTGGGGCAGCTTGCCCCCCTTCCTCCACTGAGTTCCTTAATTTGTTTTCCCATTTTCCCCAGCTCCCTAAGTAGCAGTAGGCGCTATTCCAGCCTACTTCCCTTTTTTTTCTTTTTGGATTCCCCCAATCTTCGTAAATCCTCCAAGGGGGTGTCGCTGATTCTTGGGTGAGTGGTACACCCTTACTGCCCCAGGGCCCGCCGGCAGTCTCAAACTAGATTGACACTAACTAGACTTTATTTTTTAGACATGTCCATTTTACCCTTTTCGCCAATTGATGGTTTGGGGGGGTGTATTTCACAGGGTAGTCGTTGTCCAGGTTTCCTGCATTCATCCCTGGTCGGGGTCGCGAGATGGGGATTCACCCCTCTTGTCTTCTGTTTGGGGGAGGGGTACCCTTTTGGTATTCTTCCCATCTTTTTTTCTCTTTCTCCTGCCCCCCATCTTTCATTTCTATTAGAGCGAAGTTAAGCCACATCGGGTGAAGTTAGTCCCGGGATGGAGTTCCGATTCGGGTCGACTGCCATACGTGACAGAGGTACCCGTGGTCCGAACCCCCCACCCCCACGTTAATTGAGTCGCGTCCGTGGTAAAACGCCTACATTTTTGTAATCCTTTTATGCACGGTCAACCTTACTGCAGCTGACATCTGGAGGTTTTGTGCCCTCCCCCTCTTAACGCCTGCACTCAGCCCTCCCACCCTCAACTCCCGCAAAAGCTGCGGTTATATCATCTACCACACATTTTGGCTTACTTCTATCTTCACCTCTTTGTAGATCTCTGCTGGAGATGCCCTCGTTGCTCTTCACATTAAATTAAGAGGAAAAAGAATGCCCGAATTCGGTCATGGAGACTGACGAGGTTGGCTTTGGAAGTTTTCACCTTTATTCTTGTTATTTCTTTTATTTCTCTCTCTATCCGACCTCCCATTTCCCAACATGGGAGAATGTACTAATCGGATTATACCCGTTTCCTTTTGCTCTCCGCTTATGATTAATAACTAAATTTCCCCCAGTGTTTCATCAGGTTTTCTTGCTTTACCTCTTTCTCGCCCCTTCCATTCTTTTTATTGTCTCTTTCTTTCCCCCTCCACCCTATCAACAGGGTTTGAATCGTGTGCTCTGTGTGCGTATTTCTTCAGGCTTCGAATCCCCTTTCCCGAATCCAGCATATAGAGATTGAGTTTTCTATGGGTTTTTTTTTGGGGGGGGGGGGATTACTCGTCCTCTTTTTGTGTTTAGATTTTTTTTTCTTGTGTATGTCCACAGCACCGTTCCCATGCCGAATGTTCTTGCCCTCGTTGAATTATACCGGCGTCCTTGCCCCTTTCCCCTTGACAAATTAACTCTTTTATTCCCCTTGTCTCCTCTAGAGTGAATGAGGAACTCATTTAGCTTGAGCATCTGTCTATTTATCTATTGCAAAAAGGGGCGAAAAAAGAGAGGCTTTGATTTCTGATTGGGCTGCCTCTAGGCTGGATGTAGACGCTGCCATCCCGCCTCATCTTCAGCACCGAAATCACCCGCGGGTTCCCCCCCCCCCCCACCGTCTTTGTGGGTCATCCCAATAACCCCCCGGCGGGTTACTTTTCCTCCTCGTCGCCCCGCCCTTCCTCGCTTGGGTTTATTTTTTCTGGGGTTTTGCACCCCCGGGTACTGACAGTTTTTAGATGAGACCCGGTTTCAGGTGAGGGTTGGGCCGGGTTTCAAGGCGAGATGGTATCTGTGCGTGGACGCTGCCGGGTTATTTGGCTCTCTGCCCCAATGCGCTTGGGGCTCCCTTATAAAGGGGATTCGCAGTACTAGGTCGAACATACGGAACCTGGAGTTCCTTTGTAGCCACGGCACGGTAAATTTCTTAATTTCGGGTTCCCTAGGGGGTTTAAGGCCCCTAGGGCTCAGGAGGTTTGATATTGCCTTTTTTTTGTCACCATTCACAGAATCGTGTTCCTATTTCCTCTTCCGCCTGCCATTTTTTTCGCTCTACTGAAAATGTCTTCGTTGGTTTATGCAAAGACGCTCTAGACTTACACCTAATGCCTGGATGAGCGACACGCCCTTCCTGCTTCAGCGTTCGCTCTACTTAACTAGATTACGACTACCTAGGCTTTAATCCTTCCAGATATTTCACTTTTATCCTTTCCTCCCACTCTTTACACGCCTCTTCTCACCCATTTTCTTGCCGTGGCGACTCATTTGCAGGCTAGTCGCTGACCAATTTTCTTCCATTGATTCCTGGTCAGGTCTGGAAATGGTAAGGCGCGTTTCCCCCACCCTCTTGCCTCAGGAGGGGGTGCTGTTTTTTAACGCGCCTGTAATTCTTTCCGTTGCCCCATTCCCTTTCTTTGCCTCCTTTTCAAGCTTTGCCCCTTGTTTGGACCTAGCATTACCGAAGGGGTCCCCATCATGCGAACCCCACTCTAAGGAGCAATGCCTTCGCGTTAGTTACCAGAGGAATATTGTATCCTGCGAGCTCGGCTACCGTGGTACCTACCACACAAATATTGGATCTTTCGAGTTCGGTTGCCGTGGTTACCGGAGTTGGCCCAGGAATATTGGATCTTTCGAGCCTTGTGCTGGAATTCGGTAGGGATATAGTATTTTTAGACCCCCGCCACCAGAGTTATATACCACATGAATGTTGTATAAATCGGGTCAGGTCGCCGTAATTGCAAAAATTACCACATGAATATTGTATCTTTCGAACCCAGTTGCTGAGGTTACCTCATGTATGTATATTTCGAACCCTGTTGCCGTGGTTACCAGACTTGCCACAGAAATGTTGTATCCTTTCGAACCCGGTTGTCGTGGTTACCGGGATTTTGTGCTTCGTTTGTACTTGCTTACCTTTCTGACTTTTCTTTTTCACGCTGTTATCTGACCCCCCCCCCCCCCACTTTACTCGCTGTGACTAGGACTACACAATTAAAAAATTGCCAATGAAGCGTTATTGCCCTTACATCTATTTACGTATCTGTACGCGCCATTGAAGGCCTTGAAGTCCTTATCGTCCCGTTTCCCGCAAGGATAAAGTGTCACATTCGATCTGGGCCAGTAGAAAAAGGTGTAGTGGGGGCAATCAAGGAGCCGCCTTTAAAAAAAAGGTCTTCCACTGGGAGGGGTTATCCCCGAGCTGTATCTTCTCATTCCCCCATTGATCGCTCCCCCATCCCAAACTAAAGGTGTAGCCAAAAAAATTTAAATTCCTTGTAGTTTACCGCTCTGCATTGATCACTGCTTGATTAGGCTTGCGCGCACGCGTGAGAGTAGTCTTTATTTCCTTAAGTGTAGCATCAGATGGGAATCTTCTCACCCGGTGTAGGCTTAATTCCATTCTTACCGTTATTTCGAGCTCCTCGCCCTATGATGGACTCGAGCCCGTGTCATCGTTATGCGGTGTTTGGCTTATCGAAATGACAGAAACGTCGAAATTGTTGTAACTTACAATTCGTTTCTCTTCTGACTGTATTTTTTCTTTGAGATGATCGTTGGGTGATTGTAATCTTGCAAGGTCATTTAATACCCTGTTAAGTGTGCACTTTTTAAAAATTATCTTTTGGGTAAAAAAAAAATGTCCTTAATTTGGATTAGTTTTAATCTTGCAAACGAGGGCATTAGTTCTGCTCTTTCTGTTTCCAGGTTAATGTTGAGTTATCGGGGTGAATAGCGTCAATGGGGGGGGGGGTACTCTTGGTAGTCGTGATATGTAAGATTTGACCTGCTGCACTGAATGGGGCGGCACCACGTGCGACAAGGTATATAATTGCTCTATTCTGGGTTGGTCTAACCCAGTCGAGAGAGGAGAGGGTTTGGTCGGGGAGGGAAAGGTGAGGTAGTCTTGCGGTGGGGTCCATAATTCGAGTGCTCTTGGGGCGAGGGACAGGCCCAGCTCCTATTAGACTCGATTTCTCAACAGGGGTGAACGGGATTCGAGACCGAGGCCCAGGGACGACCCTCGCGGAAGAAATGATGTCGACACCGCTCCTTCTTCCCTTGGAAGAATAGACGGTTTTGAGGAGAAAATTTGACGGAATTCCGATCGCGCGCGACAGCTGCCTCTGTTACGGGGATCTAATACGTCAACGAGGCTGTCCATTGTTGTCGTCGGCGTCCGAGCTTCGGCTAGGCCTGGACGGGTATTGTGCGTAGGCCGTTTTCTCCGAGCATTGAAAGCTCCTTTCCAAGATGGCGCCGGAGGCTTTGTGTCCAGATACCCATCGAGAAATTCGGTAATAGAACCAACCTGGGACGATTCGCGAAGGTGGAAATCCCCATTTGGCCTAAATTAATTAATGGGTATTTTGGGGTTGAGTATCATTTTCCGGATTTGGTAAAATTTATTAATTTATGGGTAAAAGGTAGTACGCGAGGAGAGTTGAGCTTCACTGGGGTGTGTGTAATAATTTTGGGGAATATAGGTGACCTTAAGTGAATGAGGAACTCCACCCATTTAGATGGGAGGCGGATATTCAATTACCTTTACCAGAGTTTACGATTTTTACTATATCTTTCGAGTTTAAGACTCGAGTAAGTCACTTTTGTGTTTGTGGTTGAGTAAATCATTATTGTGTGTGAGCTGTCGAGCTTGGCTCCTATGACCTTGAAGCGAGGTGCTCAAGATCAGTACTGTACTTTGAGGAACGGCTCGCCCTCCCGGCTCCTTTGCCCCGACCAGTCTCAAACTAGCTTGAGTCTACCTAGGCTTTATACCTTCTAAACCTATCCCATTCTACCTTTTCGCCACTCCGTACAAGCCTCTTACCTATTTTCTGGTGAGTGGCTGCTTTCGTAGGTTAGTCGCGGACCGGCTTTCGTCCATTCATCCCTGTGAGGGGGGGGGGGATTGGTTCACCCCTTCCTCTCGGTTCAGGTTGGGGCTTTAATGTCTGCATTCTTCCCACCCTTTTCTCTTGCTACTGCCCTTTCTTTTCCGTAGCTCTATTCATACCCGCCCGCAGGGCGATGCCAATTGACTGAAGACTATGTGCCCTTCCGCCCCAACACCCACAGTTTGCCCTCCCGGCAAACTATATAACTTACTATCTCCCACACTTTTTCACATCTTCACATCGAGGGGAAAAACAACGCCCATGTACATTGTTCCCGACCCGAGTTTTTTTTTTGGGGGGGGGTCATTAATGTTTTGTGGAAACGTGACCCCCCCCTTAACAAAAGGGTTTGGTCCCTTTTTAATGGCATCAACCGTAACGTTTTTAATGGCGGAGTTCCATCCTCCCAGGGGCTCAAAGGTACGAACGTAGAATAAGGTCGATGTTATACCGTTACGATCCGATCGGTTGGTAAACGAAGCTTTCTTGTCACGCCCAACCTCGATTCACGTCCAGACATCTCGTCTCAGTCATTAGTTATACCGGGGGGGGGGGGGCTGCGGGCTCCTGAATCAATTGAAATTTTGTAGATCAAATCATTTTATTGTTTTACTACAAAAAAAGTACTCTTAAAAGAGTCATTAAAAGGTTAGCTAACTTTAGAATTGATCACTTTTAAGCTCATACATAGTCATAGTAGTTAGTTATATCCAAAATAATGTCATCTTAATATATATCATCATCATCATCATCATCATCACTTCACTAACTCTTTAATTTAAGAAGGGGATTTTTTTGAGTATTTGAATAATAATTTCATCTTAGTTTGGTTATGACTTATGTTTTTTATCAAAGTTATTTCTAATAATTCTTTTATAATATCAAAAAACAAAATGATGAAGTTCAGAAATAAATATCAGTATCGAAATTTTGTTAGTTTTTTAAAACCCAAAGAATTACGAATGGTGAAGTTACGAAATTTTATTTTTATATATCTTCTATAACTATATTTTAGCAACGTGATATTTTGAAATGGGGGGGAAATTTAGTTTAGAGTTCCCTTTTAAAATTATTATAATTGGCGAAGTTCAGAAAATTTATCAATTTAACCATGGCTGCTTTTTTTAGATTTTAATCTTAGTAGCGAAGCGCAAGCTCCCCCCTACGTGAGAGTGGCGAAGCCATTGCCTGGTCTAATTATAATTTTATGAGTTGCAGCCTGCAGCTAGCTTAATGTGGCCTTCAAGACAGGAAAATGTCTCCACTCCTGGGTTAGACCATTCTTTCCAGCCTTATACCATGGTCTTGACATGGCAGCCACTCGCCTGGTCACCAGTCAAAGCCTATGTTCAGAGAGAGAGTTGTAGGGTAGTCCTCGCAAACCAAATCCAAAACTTAGACTCCCTTTACTAGGACGGACAGTATAGCCATCGGAGGGGGGGGGGGTGTCTCGGCTCGTCTGCTTGATCAGACAGATGGCCCGTCGATCGTCCGTCGAAAGCTTCCCACGCTGTCTCTTTTTCCTCCCGTTTTTCTGATCCCCTTCACCCCTTATTTCATTCTTATCGCCCCCCACCCTCCCATCTCCGTCCTTTCTTCGATGCTACCCCGGCGGCCTCTCACCACCTATACCCCATCCCTCTGCTCCTCCGCCGGTTGCTTAGCAACGCGCTCAAGTAATCTTTCGTCACGTACTTGAGGGCAGCGTTTGCTCCTCCTTCCGTTTGCCCCGTCCCTTCGCCCGTGGCGCTCGCACGGATAACGGGGCAGATCGGTGAGAGATGCAGGCCGTTAGCTCCTCGGCCAAACCTCGTTACCCAAGTTTGTTTCCAGAGGCTTCCAAAGATGGTTCGAAAGTTTGGTTTGGGAAGCCTCGATGGGCCTGGGTGAAGGTGCATTTTAATTTTTTTCTAATACCAAATCCGTGCTCTTTGTGGATTCCAAACTCTATTATTCAGTATCTTGCTCCCCTCTGCGAGGGAACCTGCGCAGAGAGGGCAGGTTTAATAATTTCGTAATTCCTACCCTAGAAATCAGACAATTCCCCCCCCCCTTTTTTTTATTCTTCTCTATGTACTTTCAGTACATATTCATATCTAATATTACCGTTCTTAATGAAGTTATTAAATATAGTTGGGGTGAATGTCCTTGTTGCTATTTGCTGGTATAACTTAAAAAATAACAAAATCAATTTCCAGCTTTCATGGGGCTCCTAAATTGGACCTCTCACGCTACGCATTCATTTGCCACCTAAAATCCCCATTGGGAGACCTAGATTCTTTGACGACTTAGTAACGTTCAAGATAACCCTTCCCTCCGGATTGGAGTACCCCAAGTGCTATCTATTGGGTACGTAGGTTTTGTATTTTTAAATCGCTTTAACTTTTCCTAGCCTCACTAGTTTCTTTAAAGATATCTTAAAAAATGGAAATGTGCCCTTCTGCTTAGTTTCCCTTTAGTCAATATTACTGAAACTTCTCGGGTGTTTTGGATTGGGGCAGTGGGCTTTTGGGAAGAAACCTCCGAAACCGGAATGACCTCATTTACCTAGTGGTGTGGGTTCACTTTGTCTCCTGGTTCATACAACAAAGTGCCCCGGTATTCTCCTGCAAATTGGTTCTCGCGAGAGAGGTGTCCTTTTCTGACCACTTCGGCATTTGAGCCGAGCAAACTTTCACTCATTCCCACTCTGCGAACGCTCGCCAATCTAGAAGTTAAGGTATCGGATTTTCACCCCCCATCCTCCAATTAGGATTAGACCCATGGTGCCCTCGTGCATAACGGCATTTGTCATTCTGATCTTTATGCGAGTTTTATTATCGTATTAAAGGGGTTCTCATTCTCGAATGAAGGGGACAGCCGAATTGTGCAATTATCTCGCTAACCGTCCTTTTATTATTCCGTTTTCTCCACTTCTGTCACCACCCCGTTTCCGATAACTTAGGGTTTCCTGTGAGAATTTTAATTCTAGCGAGAAAAGTGCGAATCTTATGATAACACTGGAACATGATTTCTTTTCTACCCTGTAAGTGTTATTCTCCAAATCCCTTTGTTGCAAAACAATAGAAAAGAGCCATTATATGTTTTAAAGTTTGCTTTTGTGGCTTGTATGATGAAATATTTACTAAAAACAGGCAAATTTGTTTCTTTTTCATCCATAAGAAATATATAAAAATAAGTAAAAAAAGTTATAACTGAATAGTTTCCCATCATATTTTCATTGTATACTCCTTGGTATCTATGTTCAAAGTTCAGTATATCTTGATGGAAGCGCTCCTCTTGAACTTCACAAGAATGTGCACGTTCAGGGACATCCTGCAGCCCATTTGCCCGTAACTTTTCACTAAGTTTTCAACCAATTCCACGTAATTGTCCAATTATGGAGAAATAAAGCTATAATGCTTCTTGAGCTGTCAATGAATTACATTTAATTACAATTGAATCGAACAGACCAGAAACATCATTGCGGTAATAAAGTATCTTGAAAAATATTTTCCTCCAACAAATCCTCCTTTTTGAGCCTGGAAATCAAAACCTCAGCATTTGACTTTGACAAGCCAAGATCTCTCACGAGGTCATTGAGGTCTCTTTGGTTTGTTTCGTATGGATTCCTCTTAGCAGCCATATCTCTCTGACACTGCAGTCTACATCTTCACTGATCTTTTCAATTTTTGAATTGTTGCTTTCTTTTGAAGGTCGCTTATTCCTCTCTGGAGGGGTAGATGCAGCAAATTCAGCACTGTGTGGCACTGGTGAAATAGAGGATGGAAGATCGGGATAGAAATAACAGGTGCATTTTGGCCACTCGGACGTTTGCAAGGGTCCACCATGCAGAAGTAGCAGTTGCTTGAGTTGTCAGTGGATTCACTTTAAATCTTGCGAATGGCAAACTTCATGGCCATTCTTTTCCCTCTATATCATCATGTTAATTACAAAAAAATATATAGTTTATTACTATTTTTGCTTACTAACAGACATAATACCTTTAATACTTGTTACAATTAATATTTTAGTCTTAACAACAAACAATTTTCTTACCTTCCAAAGTTTTCTTGCAATGTTCACAAGCAAAATGAGGTGGCCAGGGTTTGTCTTGGTCCCCAACTTTCCTGACAAAGTTTGCTTTGTAATCTTCACACATTCTCATAGATGCTGCCACACAGAACTCTTTTGCTCGTGTTTTGATTAACTATCCCCAGATATAGCAGAATGCATCTGGAGAATGATTGCAGCCTCTTGATGACATTTCTCTCCTGATGTGTTCACTATGGTAGCAGAGTTAAAATGATGGCAGATCTGTGAATCCCTGAAATAATATTCAAGAAAGTTTTAAAAGTTCAAGGGGTGTGTTGCCAAGTTCTGGAACATTCTTAAAACTTAATTAAGTTTAGAAATTTATCATTAAATCTAGAATGTTTTGTTGTTTCCTTAAAACAAATTAATAACCTTTATTTTAAAAATGGGCAAATTTATAAATTCAGTGCCCTACCTACCAAAGTAAAGCTTTGGGATTAAAATAGGCTAATATTTCTTCATTTATTTAATTACGAACAACTGGGAAGTAACTCTTAACCCGGAACAAGAAAAACGGGAAAATTTCTTACATACGAGTAGTTATAATTAAATGACTGAAAGAATACAAGGAATAAAGTACTCGTTGTTTTTTTTAATAATTATTACACCTTTTCAAATATGGCAGCCCGATTCAAAATTCCAATTTTAAGGAGTATTTTTTGAAAGGGCCATACTCTAGAAGGCCTACATTGCTTTCTTTGCCGTAATTGGATTCTCCTCGTTTAGGCCTATTATCATTAGTGTGGTTAGCAAAGTACGGTGTGTGGATACTTCAGCATTTCCTACTACGCGCGCGTAGTAGGATTCCCAGATTGTTGTTATATACTTGCCGTCTCGTATTTTGCACATTTGCAACAGGAAATGAGTTTTGTACGAGCGCCTTATAGAGCGCGAGGTAACGACGGCTGGACGCGAGTCTGTCTCGAGATAAAATGAGAGACAGGGTTGCCACAAGCAAATTTAAAAAGAACCAAAGTTGGAGTTAGAAGGTACCAGAAAGAACCAAATGTAAATTTCACGAGGGATAATACAAGAATTTGTCATAAATTACTGCAATAGAACCATTTATGTTTTAAATAACGAGACCCTCATACTTAACAATAATTTAATTAAATGAATGCATGATAAAATTGGCTTAATTTGGTTATTTTTGTAGTAATTTGGTACTTTTGCTGTTTTAAATATCTCTAAAAGAACCGAATCTGGTACTTCAGTACCAGTTGTGGCAAACCTGATGAGAGAGCTACATTTAACGAAGCCTCTTATCCTCTTTTCGATAGCTGAGAAAGGGGAAGGGGGGGGGGGGCGAGCAAAAAAAATAACAGACAGATGTGTCACAGGTCTGGGAGCGGTATTGTCTTTTCGCTTACGTCTGCTTTCATGTTGGTGTCTAGGGTCCATTTTTCATGGTGGATTCTTGTTTGCGATGGCGTTTGCCTTCGAATAGTTGGCCAGGTCGAGCGTCTGTTAGGATGACACCCTGGCGAGTGAATGAGGCTGGAGAGAGACAGGGCAGGATTGTTTATAAAGTAACCCGAAATACTGTGGGTGAAAATGGGCATTTCAAAAGTATCCTCTTTATACCCCCCCGCCTTGTCTGAGAGTGACCTGCTTTCGTTAAGGAATCAGTTCAAGAGGCATCCACGCCTTTCCACACATATCCACCAATTTTGTTGTTTTTCTTTATTTTTATAAAGGCAACCGATTCTGCACATCCTTCCGACCCTTGTTTTCTTCAGTGTCGAGTAATTACAGGGTTATTCGTCTTACCATAAAACAGAGATCAAGTGCTATGAATAAACGGCTACTTTCCCTATTATAGACAGCCTTTCCCCACCCCCCTCTAAAAGGACTTATTCGACTCACTTCTTGAAGCATTGTAAATGTTCGGGCCTCCAGAATCTCGACTTTAATTGAATTATTTTGTGTTTTATGAAATAAATATCTGTTTGATAGCTTTAACAATCCAACCTACGGTCATACTTAACCTAATCCTTTAATAAAAAAATACCTAAGTCCTGCCTAATCTAATCCTATTTTTTTTTACTATAAGATTATATTAGGTAGGTTAGGTTATTAAAACTATCAAAGTATTTATTTTACAAAATAAATAAATAATTCAATGTCTCCTGAGTGATTAGAATACGTCGTCGTCTCCAGAATTCTTAATAAAAGAAATGGCTGTCGATTATCGGAAAGTACCAATAAAAGGTATTGTGGTATCTTCCTACAAATTTGTTCCAAGTTGCTCACCATGATTGTTTATCAGGCCTGAGGTAAATTCCTCATCGTCTCTCAATAATAAAAAGTGTACTCGAAGTCCACGTTTTGCTTCGTCATCGAAAGGAGTAGTGTCCTCAAACCTGGAGATGTTATGGTTGTAGAGGGGTGGTATGATCAGGAGAGACGCGTACTCATCCCAAATAGAAGATAAACCCCTCTCATTTTATGCTTAATAAAAAATACAATATAAGTCGGAAGTACGTATAGAGATGCACATGTTTGTGTTCCTGTTTGTGGTTTCAAGTTGTTTAGATTTTCTTTGCTCTGAGTTGAGCAATTCCGTGGGCCTCGATTCGCGTTCAGTCACTCTTTCTCCCTCGCTTACAATGTTTGTTTAAGTGAGGCTTTCGTCATATCGGAAAGCGAAGGATGCATCTGCGAAGGAAGAGTTGGTAGTACATCCATCAATTTTGTTATCAATGATAATAGGCTGTTTCCGTGCTATTTTCCGATGTTTGACAAGAAACAAACTAGCCATTCATAGCCTCCGCTTGGTTAGTTTTTTCATTGTGGTGAAACATGTTCCCCCCTCTTCCTGTGCTAACCCCTCTACTCTACTTTTTGCAGAATGTATACGCGCACGCGCGCGCGTGAAAGAGAATGTGATAAAGTTAATCTTTTTGTTTACGTTCGGGCAAATTACCTATTTAGTGATGTTTTGTCGCGCACCTCCCCCCTCCCCCTCTCACTAAAATCTTGTTCGTAATATCGAGTGCCCCTTGTTCTTATTTCTCATTTTTTTAGTACCCCCCCCTTTTCCCTTCCCGTTGTCCCTAGTCTTCTCTTTTCTTTTCACTCTGTTTCCTCTGGTGTGTTTGTCATTTTCGTTTCAAGCACCCATGCGTCACTGACGTGGAGTGATGCAATTTTACGCTTCTACTTATAATAAAAAGATGGAATTGATTTCAAGCCCGCCCTTTTATACCATGGAGTGCGAATGGTATCGGTTAGAGGCAGACTTGTATGTACTTGACTGCTTTCCAATACCAACTCCCTCCAAGCGGGGACTGGACAAGACGCCTTTGTTTGTGCTATAGCTGCATCTTCCTTGTTAAGCTTTTCTTAAAGGCGTCGCGCCTGACGCTGACGAAGCAGTGGGGTAGTTCTTAGTACGAATGAGGTGGTGGGTGTGCTTGTTTTCGATACTGGCTTGCACGGGCTTACCCCTTTACTCCCAGTGATTCTTCAAACAATTTTGCAGGGTGTAACATAATGTTGACTGGAAGAGGCAACTCCTGTTTTTGCTTGCGATGATTAGTCACGCGAGACCTTTTCCTCGAAGTGAATATGGAGTGGATGATAAAAGGTTTTTCTAAGAGTGTTCGTTGGGGCGTTCTCTCGCTTCTGCGGGTTTTGTGTGTTGCGTGCCGCGATCGGCGTTACCGAGAGGGAGCCCGAGACGGTGCTTGTTTATGGAGTCGGGATTTTTTATCGTTCTGCCAAGTCTTTCATTTTGTATCCCATTCGTTGTCTGACAGGAGAAGGTTTGGAAGAATCCTCCATCTATTATTCCCTATCGCCCCTGAGTACTTGGCAACCCTTGGCGTTATGTATCTTCTTCACAATGTAAATTCCTTTAAAGAATATTTTTCAAAATTTTATGGTTATAATCATTTTCTTTTATTTATATAAATAGTACTCCGTTTACCCTGTAAGGGAAGCGTTACTTCAGTGAGTTCTTGCTCTTTAGTGCGATCTTTTTCTGTTTGTAGAGACACTTCTTGTGACTTGATTCTTTACTATCCCATTTTCTCCTCCTTTACTAGTCTCACTCAGCCCCATTGGATTACACAAGTTGACTTTCTCGTTGACAACACCAATGATAATCGTACGTCCATTGGTGCAATCACTGGGTGCCTAGAGCGGCAACGCCTCAACATTCCCTTTGGGGCTTGACCTCGCGTCTCTGGCGGATGCATATCCTTACGCCCCGAAGTCACATACCTTCTATTTAAGGTCTTTGTGTTACTTCGCGATTGCGGTTAGTGGTGGATAGGGGGGGGGGGGACGCGTGCGTGGTCGGGGCTGATGCTGGCAGATTGAACCAGGTTGATTCGTGCCGTTGGGAAAGTGCTGCTTCGCCCAAGAAGGCCGGAATGGAATCGAAATTATGTTAAAGTCATTATTTCGTTAACGATATTGTTCACTTGAGGCCAGTTGCTATGGAAAATTTCGATGAATGACGTTGCACTTTTGTCTTGGTTTATGCGACTCGTTGCAAAAACATAGATTTTACAACAAAGGGAAATTGCTTGATGTAGCGGATTTTCGTTGGAGTAGAAAGTGCGTGAGAAGTGATTTATTGTCTGAGTTTGGTGATTGTATGTCTTTATTTTTGTTGTTTATTTGCCCCTTCAAAAATGGAGACACGTTTATAGTTTTTAAATATGACCAGCACGATTCAGTCCTGAAGCAATTAACTTGGACCAATGGAATAATTACGGTCATATGTGGTGTATCTTTATCCCTACCCCTCCATTTGCGAGCGATTGAGGTGCTCAAATCACTGAGTGGCGAGCCGGTTGGTGACCATTCTCGATTCACCTTTGACCCCGCAGTCTCAGAAACGTACCTAAGGGCCAGGCGTTCCCCAAGGCACGGAACTACACCCGGCGCCCATTTGACTCATGAACCTGCCCTCTGACATCTCTTCCTTCCCTCTGGCCTCAAGTTCCGCTCTTTACGTTTTTCGCGAAAGGAAATAAAAATTAAAATCTTCGCCATTTTTTTTTAACGTTATGCTAAGATTAACGATTACGTTCGTAAAACCACGCTAAAATTATTTATAATTTTATTTTAGATATGTATTTTCCGGTTTGTCTGGAGATATCTGGCATTTTGATTTTAATGGTGACTTGTGGCGCCTTGCCTTGGCTTTGAAGCGCCATTGTGGACATATGGGTTGATATGATCTTTTTTACATTTCTGGTCCCCTTTCATTTTCTATATCGTGACTTATTTGAACGGCTTTCTCTTACGGCCAGACAGGCGGTGTCCAGTGTTTTTTTGAGATTGTACGTTCTTAAAAAAAAAAGTCGTTAGAGGCAGGAAAAAGACCATTTGTTAATTCCTCTTTGGCTTTTAATATACTGGTCACTTTACTTTGACTTTCTTTTGTCATTGTGGATAATAGGGAACCAAATGGGGAAAGGGGGTCAATCACCTTAGAGCGTAGAGAACGAGATGCGCCATTGTTTTTCTTGTTGGAGGTGGGAGTGGAGTGCCCAAAGACGGAAGGACTTTTAAACGTCATTGTTCTAAATGAAAGAGGGAAAGAAAGAGGTATTTGATGGGGACCGGTATTTCTTTTGTCATTCGAAGTCAGAGATGGAAAGAATTAGTGTAAATCTGAACTATTACACCCTTGTTCGTGGTCACTTTACACACGAACATACAAATACCTTTATGTTCACATTTCAAGACAAACAAGAACGGAAACAACAACCATGCTCACATATTCGAATCGCCGATCAAATCGTTTTACTCAGGTCCTAATTAATATCAACATGATTTATTGTGGTGAATTTGCAATACAATCTATATGCGCTTTCTCCACCCTCACACTACCCCGCCTTATGCATCTTTTGTTTTTCATCTAACCCTGCTTTCTTTAAAGCGATGTACCTTTCCAGAGTGTTTGTCTATCAACTAAGGAAAAGCTTGAGGGAAGTGGGTCTTCAGGCACGCTTGGAAGCACCGAGGTAGGGCGATGAGCGTATCGCAGCAGCCAAGTGGGTTAACAGAATTCACCCTTTTTGAATGTTTGTCTTCTTGGCGCGAACAGCGTCTCGTAACCGGCACTTTTTTCGCAAATCCTGCCCCACTCTGCAAAGGGATGTCAGATGGCAGTATAATAGTAAAGCAAGTTTCAGCTGGCATCTGGATGATCGCGAGCCCATCCAGGCCCCGACACTCGTGGGGAGATCTTTCTTCAATGTAGACATTGGGTATGTTCTGGAGAGGTGAAGGTCTCCGATTCCCGAACGCCCCAAGTTTCGCCTGGACTACTTGGGTAGTATACCTGCCCTACAGTTTTACTGTCATCTTCGTTTTCTCTACGATCCTGCCAGGATCGGGTTTGACTTAGTTTTAAGTAAATAACGAATTGAAAGTTCTCTTCCATCTATTTTGGTGTGTTTTCTCCCGTCTGTCCATTATCCCTATTCCAGGGGAATACACCTCTTCACCCTACAAAAAGAATGGTGAAACATGGGTAGTCCTGCTGCAGCCCAGATAGGCCATGATGGCTTTTTCTTTGCCTGAAATTCCTTGTGTTATGTTATATCTGGGAGACTGCGTGCCCCCCCCCCCTCGGGATATGTGGCTTCGACACATTTTCACCTCATTCGCTGTTTTATTTTCATGTCTTTCCTCATAACTCTTCTTATAGTGTTTAGTAACCACAACACGCCTTACCAGCCTTTGTGTTTAATTATGCACGTTTTAGGTGGATTTAACCGGCTCGAACACTCGAGGGAGATGGATTCTATTTTGTGGAAGAATCATTCCTTTTCTCTACCGGGTTTTATTTCCTTTACTCCAGTTTTTGTATTTTTTTCTGGTTTGTTTCATCCTTATCGGAGTGGGGAGGGATGTAGACGCGTCCATTGCCTCTTCATACAGAGAAGAAAATTGATCCGATCACTTTTAATCCTTCCCCCCCAAGTGTAATGCCCTGCTTGATTTCTCGCTTGTTCCAGGGGTTGATATGAAGGTGAACATGGATAATTGTGTAAACGCACTCCCCCAGTGGATTGCACGCTTTTAGTACCCCTTGACATATGAGGATAAAAGATCATGACTGCAATTTTGTTTTCTTAGACTATTCAGTCACCCTGTTTTTTATGCTTATGTATTTTTGCCCATTACACGTAAATGCCCTCGTATGTTACATCACTTTCCGATTTAACAAAGAAAATAGGTTCGGATTGTAGAATGGCTTTTTGGCTGATGAACTTTTAAACTAAAAGTTGGTTGGGTGTTATGCGTTGACGATTATTTATGGAGCCATGTCGTATTTACAATGTATTTATTTTCTTAACCGTTGTAGGTTATTTGGTGTTTGCTGAAGAGGAAAATCCTGTCGGCGGATTGCATCCCGCTCTCCGTTTTTTTTTATATCCCCCTCCCTTCTTTCAAAAGGGTCGATATATTTTTTTTCCAATTTCATAAGCGAATGCGTCACCTCTGAGCTATCATGAATCGTAGCCAATCAACGGCCCATTTTTTAAGAATCGCTTCCCCAGGCCTGAGCATGGTCTTAGGGTTTGTTGAAGCCTTTTATATTCTCGAAGAATTTCGAGTGGGATTTCTCGCCTAAGTCGACGGAAAATAGACACTTCGAGAGTGGAAGACTTAGTTGTTAAATGAAGTGCTATTGTTGGAGGATTGAAGGTGAGGCAATCTTTGAGAAACGTACTTGGCGTCTGGAATGTAACGTTTTTAAGACCTTACCTTTATAGACTGAAGAATGCGGTGTTCGTTTGCCTGCTGTTCTACCAAAGGAAACTTTTTTTTCATGTTATCCTGGAATCTTGATTTTGTTAAAATACTTTTTCCTACCTGGTTTAGGGTAGTAATATAGCGACATCATATCGTGCTATTCGTGTCAAGATTAAACCCCGGCTACATATATCTGTCGGATTTATGTGACGTTGTCCACTTCTAGGTTTCGCAGTTGTTGAAATAAGTTTATTTTTGTCGGCGATTCAACCGCCACATTTTCTAGCCGCCTTCGTCTGTGTGATCGTATTTAATAAAGAACTAAATATGTATTACAGTTTGCAAGTTCTTGTAAAGGAACAAACAATTGAACGGGGGCGTTTTTTCCTGGCCACATGTGCGCCACCAGCTGGTTGAACATCTTGCATGGATGGCTGGCGAAACGTCCCTGAACCGACATAGTGGATGAATTGGCAGAAGTTATTATGGGGTCATTCTCCCCAGGTTTTGTCATTTCGGCAAAGCTGTGAGGCAGCGGTTCCCAACCCTTTTGTTTCGAGACTCCCTAAGTAAATAACAACAAAAACCCCGAACAATTATATTAAAATATTTAATACATTACATGTTATAAACATTTTGTCTTCGCTTGTACTATTGGTGTATTTCTTCTATCCTCTTCAGCACTCCTGTGCTCCTCTTTCTGGGTCCTCCCGAAACCTTGACCACGATTAAAGCCGTTCAAAGTATCAGGTGGTTCGATTAATCCCTGACGGTTCACTCGTTTCGGCCTTCTCTTCAAAACTTTAGTTGGAGTCGGTTCGAATCCGTGTCACTACCAGGGGGCCCTAGCGAGTAACTAATGATGCAGGGAAAGTTCATCGCGCACGGTGCGGGTGTGCGCTGCCGTAGCCGTGTTCAGAAGTGTTGTACGGGCGCGTGGGGTGGGGCGATCTCGAAAGACGTTGGGAGTGTGGCGATTATGGCTCAATTTTGTGTCGTTGCACATAATCGTACGAGTAGTTGAGCGTCGCGTATTGACGAACCAAGATCTGAAGCGCCTCGCTTCGCTTGGTTCTGTTGTTTCTTGCGTGTTTTATTTTATCTTGGCTTTGTTTTCTCTTGTAATTCTTTCTTGGTTTTGTTTTCTCATGGTTTATTTTTCTTGACTTTGTTTTATCATGGTTTATTTTTCTTGGTTTGGTTTTCTCATGGCTTTGTTTTATCTTGGTTTTGTTTTCTCTTCGAGAGCTATTACACGTTTGCTTTAGGTGCTGCGCGGCGTCTCTTCTCATTGTGGAAGTTGGACACCATCAAGAGCCATGCGTGCCCCCACTTCCCCCTTTCCCAGCGTCCCAATCATCTCCTCTCAGGGTTGTCAAAAACCCCAAAATTTTGAAAAAGCACAATAAAACCCGGGTTTTATTCTGGGGGTTTTCAAATCTCGGGTTTTTTCAAAAAACAAAAGCTACAAGCATTAGAATATCATAGAAAAAGAATAGCTATCTCTATTTTTATATAATATTAATAATTAATTAGTTTAATAATTATATTATAGTAAGAAAAGATCACAGTCACAGATCACTGATAGAGAATTATGGGTACCCATGATAGCCATAACCTGTAGAAGGAGAGATGAATTATGAGTCAGTATCAGAGAAATAACCTTAATTTGATACATATTTGTTGAAATTATAAACATAAATGTGAATTTTGAATAAAATAATGTCAAGTAGCATTCATTTCTTTAAAAAAAACCCGGTTTTTTTTTTAAGAAATGAAAAAGCCCCCCAAAACCCGGTAATAAAACCTGGGGTTTTAGGGTTGGATTTTTTGTATTGCCAACCCTGTCTCCTCTTCACCCTACTCGGTTTCTTTTCCTTCTATTTTCACTTCCCTAAACTTCACCACTTTCTTTAAATATAGCTTTATGGTGGTATGCCCACGTTTGGATATTGAAGCCTGTCTATAAATTCAACTCTTAGGGATCTCCTGATAGTCTAGACACGTGTTACTAACTAGGGCAGTTTTCATTTTAAGCTGGGCACAGAAGGATAAGCAGATGGAAGGAAAAAAAATAACAAATGTTGGGGCTTAGAGGGCATCTTATAAGCCTTCAAGAACAAGTTCGCAAGATGGGTTCGAGCACACACAAGAGCGGACTCGAACTCCCTTCTGCGATAATTGAGTCATAAACGGTGGGATGGAAGTGGCTTGTTCCTCGGAGGCGTCTATACTGCATTGGGTGATTGGGCTTTCTCTCTATTAGGTCCGAAAGTGTGGAACGATATGCCTGCTGTCTCCGTTCACCCTCTCCCCTTCTCTTCTCTCTAGCTTTTACTTTGTCGATATGCTGACGGTGTGCGAAGGTCCTTGGCCTTAAAGAAGGCCATACAAAAAAATAACTATAATTATCATTTCGACCCAAATGGATATCGGAATTGTGGAGGGAATAAATGATGCAAGATCTCAAAAGTGTTGAGTGAGAGAACCGAGAAACCTAGATATTTGGTGTGCGCGCAAACTGTTTGACACGACTGTTTTCTTGCTTGTGTGGCCCCTAGGACTCATATGTGTTGATAAGCCTGTTTTTATTTCGGCAGCTACGGCCCTTTATTGGAGGCCTCCAAAATTCGTCATCCCCCAAGAGGGTTCCTATGCATATGTGAGAATTTATTCAAGGGGGCTGGGAGGTAGAATAGTCATAGTGTTTAGGGTGGTCTCGCCTTTCTTCACTGAGCGGAATACTCCCTTTGATTTTACTACTTTCCACACTCACACACACACCACACAGGAGTGAAGAGACTTTTGGTTCCCATAGCAACCACAAGTTATTCGGATGATTAGTCGTCAAGGCCTCCTGCAACCTAAATCCACCCGCCCAATTTCGATAATTAGTGTTCGCCATCACAATTTAGGTTGGGGGGAGGCCTGCAATTACATTGAATTACGGGGTTGTTAGGAGAATTGGATCATTATCAAATCTCTCAGTAATTGGATCTATCGTAGTGATGATGCCAAACGCCCCCCATCCCCATCTGTCTTCTAATTATTATTTTCCTCCATCCCCTAAGCATAGCAGCTGTTTGGATCTGTTTGCGCCTTAGCAACATGGAAGTGATAATGTAAAACACTATGATGTAGTAGTATATGATAATAGGTAATGTAGGGATAGAATGAACGTTATTTTGTGCGACATCTGTCTATTTTTTTGCTCTCGATTCAGCGAATTACCAGAATGAGAGCGATCGCAGTCAAGTTTCAGGCGGTTGTTTTTTTTCGTCCGGTGGTGTCAGGATCCATGGAGATAACGGTATGATTGTTCCGGGAAAAGGTTGTGAAGGTTCTGTTTGAGGGACCTATCCTTATCATTACCAAAATAAAGATTAGGTTTTGAATGCACCCTTCCGCCCCCAACATTTATGGTGGATTGAGTTTGCTATGCTAGGTTTTCGTCCATGATATTCGTTATTTCCGGTGTCTTTACTTGTCTATTATTATTTACACTATTCCTTTTTGGGGTTATCGTGCTCTCGTTGGATTATGTGATTTTATTTTTCCATAGTCACAGCAAATTGTTTAGTTGTTGCTGTATAGTATTTAACCACCCGGATCAAGACTCAGGCGATAAGTCGTACTCAGCGTTGCTATAGCAACGTGGGAAGCGGTATTTCCAGTCGAGTTGGCCGTAGCCCAGATGGTCACCGCTTTCTGCCTTGAGGTCGTTGTCGACTGGCCAGAATTGGAGTATCACTTGGCCAGAGGAAAGAGCGCATCTTATTGGCGCGTGCCACGGGGCATTGCAACAGTTAAATCGCGTTCGGTTGACACTCTAACCCAGGAGGCGCATGAACCGGTATGGCAAATGCAAGAAGAGTTCCTGGCCGTCCGCGATGCGCTCTCTGGCCCTATCTATATTTAGAATGGTGGCGATGACGCGTCTAGAGGCATCGATAACGGCAGATGGGAGGGCGTTGACGGCGGATCGTTGTGACGTCAGTGGCGGAAGTCGCTCGAACGGAACACTCGGTTGAGTTTCGTAGGGTGGCACTCACCCGGAGAAGATGTAAGCGATCGGATTCGGAGAAGAGGAGCTATTCACCCCCCCCTCCCGTTCCAAAGCGAGTGATTGGGTCAGTGGGGCAGAGCGTTAAGGGTCAGGTTTACGGTATGCTGGATAAGTGCCATCGGCGGCGGGTGAGTTGGGTTCAAGGGAGCTGTAACGTCGCTCATAAATGAGGATTGGCATGAGCAGGCGGGGTATATATGTGTACATACACTTTTGCATATTTGAAATTGATTTAATTTTATAGTATTGTGTGCTCATTCTTATTGGAATTATGCCCCACCCCACACACACACGACCACGTCGTTAATGTTTGGTTGCAACCCTCAATCTATTAGGATATTTTCTCGCTATGGGTTATTTTCTTTCGATCATCCCTAGGGGGGCGGTATTTTGATCCTGCGCTTGAGCAGATTCCAGAGAGTTGCGCGCATTCTCTCGGCCCTGAGTACTCATTACTCTGCTCTTTACTCCACTTCCCCGAACCCAGTCACGTTCATTTCCACCTCCCTCATTTCACGGATGGCAAAACCACCAGGGTCTATCAAAGGTTGAGTCACTCATCCAGAGGGCACGCAGTCCCCCTCCCCCTCCAATTTCCTATAGTAATAACGATATTGCAATATGTACAATTCATACCCCCAAAGCCACAATAATAATGCCCCCCTGTCCACATAGGTCTTCGCTTTAAGTAAATAATAATTAATCCCTCGATATGGGATTCCCTAAATCCTAAATAAAACTGGTTCATGGAAGATCCTTCAAGTGCTGCACTCGGGACCGGTAATCCCCGTATGTCGCGTCCCTAAGTCCACCTCTGCTCTTGTGGAAGCGTCTTCCGTATCGTCTCGACCGACGCTGAGCACTAAAGCGGCAGGGAATGTCTCGATTTTTGGACGCGGATTGAGCTGTGTGGAACCGAGCCCTAACGTGTAATCCGCAAGTAATCCGCCAATGTCGTCAAGACCTCTCGTTTTGATCCTTTGAGAGGGGCCGAAAGAGAGGCGTTTTTAAGTCATAAAAAGCGGCCGTTTTCAGAGAATTGCACCTTAGGGGTAGTGAGTGGACGACTGAGGGGGGGAGGGGGGCGGGAAGTTCTTTTTCTTGATCCTTCCTTACACAATGTTCACAAATCCAAGGGCGAGCGGATTGATCGGCTCACAGGTAATCCGACAAGTTTGTCGCCAAAAAATCCCGCTACACACCGATAGGCGTAGGGAGTAAATAATATTGTCGGAGTTGTGTTTCGTTTAACGGATGGTGAAGTGGAGTTGTACAGGGATGGATTGAGATGCTGGTAGGTGAAGGATAATCCCCCAAATGAGAAATTGCCACTCCAAATCAAGCTTATTTACGCCTCCTCCCCCTGTCGATAAATGGTTTCGAAGCTCCCAGTTTTGAGGTAGCAAGGGGACGTTTTCCTTGCAGAGCGAGGAAAACATTGTAACTCTTCATCTCGTCATATTTTCATTTTACCTGACTTTAACATTGTTGCAAACTTTTTCAAAAACTTGCCGAAGATGCCCCTGTAGTTTTCCCGACGCTTGGCATATACTATGATTTCCTTTTCCTTACACATTGGTCATTGTACCTGCCCCGATCCTAGCGCTTAAGCTTGAGCAGGTTCTGGAGAGTTGTGCATACCATCTCGGTCCTGAGTGTCCTCAGTATTCTCTCCTTTATTCCACTTCCGCCACTTTTGTCCCGACCCTAGCGCTGAAGGTTGTAGTTCGCCCCCTATTCTCGATCCACTTTTCACCGTTTTGCTTTCTAATGCTTCATCTCTGATCGCTTCTGTCTCGGTGAATGCAAGTCCCTCGTTTGTCCTAATTTTGTCCTTTGAATGAGAATTCGAAGTGTTCATTTTATCATTATTTTAAATTATAGCAATACTTTTGTGTATGTTGCCTCCCGGGGAAGTATCAAATTGAGTCGCCTTACTTTCTTTTTGTTGTATAGATTCCTACTCCCTGCCAGTAATTATCCCGTTTATAAAGGACGTTCAAGAGAGGGATTATGCATGTGCCTTTTTATGACTATGTTATGTGCCTGCTTCTTTCTCACAGTTAAAGTGCACTATCATGGTTCATTAGAAAGATACGATCTCATGTTAATAAAAGATTCCAGCATCTCCCAGGGTTAGCAGCAGAGTTGGAATCTTAAATTTGTTTGTATCTCCATCCAAATGCAAACAGTATAGAACAACCAACTGTATCGGCTTTCAAGAAGATCCTTCTTATACGGTTGGGAAGAAATAGAATCACAAGAGACTGAAATACATTAACAACGCCAACTTTGTTGTTCCGATTTCGATTGGGTTCTAGTACATTGTTACCCGTCATTCTCTACTCTCATCATTTCTAACTCTTTTATAAGGTTTTTAAAACTCTAGTAGTTTTGGGTCGTATTGTTTTCCCGGTGACTTTTGCGCTTAGCTCACTGTCGTCTGGCCGTTTTTTCCGCCCCGCACAAGGCAAATATATTTATGGGCATAACACTGTGCAGGGGGACTACTGGAAGCCTCATTAGCTAATCCTCTGTCTTAATTTATTGTTATTTCTTTGGTCAGGTAACCGGTCTTGCTTTTTTTTTTTACTGTGAGATATGTTTGATTACTTATTTGTTTCGCACAAGTATTTAATGTGTCATGGGCTCGACTTCACACGGTATGTCCATATTTAGCTGTTTGGCATCTGGGTTCTTTAGTGTCTTATGCATTGTTTCGTTCTCTCCCCTGCGAGGGAGGGGGCGTTTTAAGTTCATAAATTGCTCCGAGATATTACGTCAGTCTCAAACTTCCATTCTTCATTTATTGCTGCCGCTGTCTTTTTCTAATCTTATATTTCTTTTTAATTCCTCCTCTTCTTTACTTCCACTGAGTTTATATTCTTCCTCTCGATTCTGTTAGGATCCATTTTAAAAGGTAAATCAAATTTTACCCTCTTCAGTACTGTTCTTCTTCTGCCCCCTGGCAGTTTTCTCGTTGATTTCTCCCGCGGGCGTGGTGTGTGTGTGGCGGGTGTAGCATGGTTAACCGTGTTGCAGCTAACATCTGTCTGATTGCGTGGCTATATGTATATCTTCTACACATTTTCGCTCCCTCTATCCTTACCACTGTCTTTACAGATCAGCCCTAACAAACTGCGGTAGATGCACTCGTTGTTTTTGTTTTTTTAATATCTTTGTCCTATATCTTCGTCCGTCTATCCTTCACCAATCATTCCCACAATCTCGGGTTTTGGTGAGTACTGAGCTCTCGTGAATGCATCGTCTACTTGGAGCTGTACTGAGAGTGGCGATGTTTTTTTCCCTGAGTTCCGGCTGAACTTTGTTTCCGCTTCCGGAGGCGCCCCCTTCACCCACATCTCAGAGCATCCGGTTGCGATATGGAAAGTGTGAAAGCAAAATAGCGGAAGCTTCCCATCACAGTGACCCGTCAGCTCTCCCGAGCGACCTGGAATCGCCGGTTAGGGTCATCGTGTGGTTAGTTCCTCGTTACCGAGGGTTGTTATGGGGAGGTTACTTGAAGTTTCCAAGTAACTTCCCTCCCGCGAGGTGGGGGAGCAGTTACCTAATTTCACCCCTTTGTGCGGCATCTTTTTCCAAAACATGGCTAAGATGCCCCCGTTGGTTTGCTTTCTTAAATTTACAAGTGCAGTTGTGCTTCTTGTTTCTGGAGGCTTGGAAGTGAAGTTTGGAGTTCCTTATACACTTAATCTAATGTTTTAAGGAGGGGGTGGGGGTGTATTATCTTTTGTTCTCTTCCTTCACACTTAGGTTACCGTTCATTTACGCCACTTTTCCTCCTACCCTCATTCCCACTCCAATTTATTTTTATGAGAATTACGCCTCCGTTTGAGGGAGAGTTAATAAGTAATTTCGAGTGTGACCCGGTGGCCAGGCGCCCCTGCGGAAGAGTATAATGAAATAGTAAGAGGTGAGGTCAAAGGTTACGAGGGCGATGGCGGTAGATGTGGGCTAATTGGCGTGTGAAGAGGTGGGCACGTGTCAACGGGTGCCAGGCGCCAGGGCAGAAGGTGGGTGCCATATAAATCTGCCAGCGTATAATGAATGGGGGGAAATTGAGGTTGTTCCGTGTTCAGGCTTATTTGCTTTCTTCTGGCGTTGCTGATTCACGGGTTTGACCCCCCCCCCCTTCATGGGGAGGAGGGCACTCCAGACATCCCCACACTTTTGTTCAATCTTTGTATTTTTTTTTAGTCTCTACTAGGTTTAGAATACAGGATACCCATCCGGGTATTTAGGATTAGCAGCTCATGCCATAAGTCCGAATTAGCTCTTTCTCTCTTCTAAAATACCCGAATGTTATTAAGTCGTGTCAAGCGAGGCAGACGCCTTCGTGCGGGCAAACAAATATCATTGATAAGGATAGGAATTATGTTAAGGAATAAGTTCTACGAGAAATTCGGTTAGCTTTTCTCTTTCCCCCCAAATATTATTTTTATCGGAACTCTTGGCACTCTCCTGGGAACTTGCCTTATTAAGTTGCCTCGTTTCCCTTTCTCAATAATTGGTTAATGGCTTCCAATTTTTATGTCTTGTCGCAAGCACTTACCCCGATAACCCCGAAATTGACCCGACTGCTCTAATTTTTAGTCACTATGACTTCATTCCGTCTTCACGTGAAAATGAAGGCCATCAAAAATTCTTTTCATTATTCCACACGTTTCTTTCTTACATTTTTCTTTTTAATATTCTTTATAGACATTTTCCTCTCTAAAATGTAATATTGAGGCTGCTTGTTCGTTAATGAATAACGGCTGGGTCAACTGTGATAATAATAATCATGATAACTTGCAATTGTAATTCCTACATCGGCCTATCTTAATTAACTCTGTGGCTTATAACGACTGAGAAAGAACCTGGCCGCGAGAGAATAGAATCGCTTTTACCTCAAGTGTGACTCGAACATTTTTTTATATTTTTCTAGTTCTCCAACACAATTTGGGGAAGATGACTCCGGAAAACAGGAGGGGGAGGAGCTTTTTGTTTAGGAATTTGTGAATCCCCCCCCCCTCCTCTGCCTTACACTGAAATTCGTGGACTTTTAAAAGAACCATGAAGTGGAAGTTTAGAAGGACAAATCGCTTGCTCAGGCGAACGAGCTCCTTTGATCGAATTCCCGTTGTCTTGGAAACCTCTGTAATTTATTTCCGTCAATCATAGACGACGCCTTCTCTGGGCATCTCTTCTTTGGATGAAATTAGGCGGGTTTTTTTTTAATTGGGGAACGAAACTTGTGTGACCAATGGGGACTTTTTCCTACTAGGAGATGGAACAAAAGAGAGAGGGACACGCGGTGGAGGAGAAGGGAACAACGATAGTTAAAAGTTACTATAGGGAAATTCGTTAATTCCTAAGACACTTTTGATGGACACCACAAAGGTCTTGTGAGATGTCACCAAAATCCTTCTTCCATCAGTCCAACCACACACCATGCGCCTGACACAAATCCCAGATCCTCATCCTGTTACCCATGTTGCAGGAATTACTGCATTTTTTTATACTATATTAATATTTACATACAAATTCCTGGCACGAGACTTCCCTATTCATATATATTTTATCCAACTTTATTCTCTGTCATCTCGGAAGATCTGTCCCGAACTTCCACACCTTTTCATTCCCTCCATCTTCCTTTTTTTACAGATCTCATTGAAAACTTCCCGCGTGATGCAGCCTCGTTGTTATTGCGCTTTAAAGTCGAAGGTGGAAAATTACCCAATTTTAAAGGAAGTAGTTTCCACTAAGCAATGCTATGGATAGAGCTAATAGAGTATTAGGGTTTATTGTGAGTAGCATGAGAAATGGGAGGCTCATACCTTTCGCTCATATTCACTTTACCTAAGCTTATTTTATCTGTGCGAACTCGTTGGTTTTCGTTTTATTTTTGAAAGGAATACGAAAATCGGCGCAATCTTGAACGTGGCCCTGTTCCGGGGTATCTTAGGTAAAAAAAAAAGGCCTTGGCGATTTTGGGTTGTCCAAACGTTTTTCTAAATCCAAGTCTGTCATCCGTCATGGTTCGGCTCTCAATTCGAGTGACGAAGAATCGTAACCCCAAATGGCCTTGTAGTAGCGGTGCCGCATAATTTTTGAGGCGCTCTAACGCGTGTAGTGGATCTGGTTTGTGATGGATGGATTGCGATGAACGATTCATTCTCAATTTGAACCCCATCCTTGAATCTGAGGACCCCGTGCTATTGACTTGACTTGTCCAATTCTGATATGATGATGGATTGTTCCAATTACCCTCGATTATCGCGCTCTTTACCCCTCGGATCACTTGTAACAGGCATGAATAAGAGTGTAGCCTCAAATGCCCTTTGTGTTGTGGAGGGAGGGGGGCGGTGTTGAGTAAGCAAATTGGGTGCTGGATGCGTGGGTGGCTGTAGATTGGTATGTTTTGAACCTTCAATTTCCCTTATAAGGTTCTGTAAACGACTCCATTTGCTGATAAACAAGTTTAAATGTGAAGAAATGCGATGTACGCTGGTGAGTCTGGTAATTTTTGTCTCGCTGATATATTTAGACATGGTGGTTTTACTTTTTTATTGCCCCCTCCCCCCACTAATTTCACCAGCTCCTGTTTTTGTTTTTTTTTCGGCCAAGGCCGATTTGACCGCCCTCCCTGCAGCGCCGAGTCGGGAAATCTTTCTGTAAAGGTGCATTGTTCATTCGTGATTCTGTAATTGTCGAAAAGTCATTACTCTAAGTTCGCTCTTCAGTCTTTTGTACATCTTTCGCCTTGATTTTTCTGTCACTAGGCCTCTATTTTTTTATGATCCCTATTGTTTTCCATCTAGCACCCTGGCGCCTATCATTCTGCGTAAGCTTGGAACGTCCATTTTGGTTTGATGATGGTGATCGTTGAAACGTTCAGTGTAATAAAACTTTCAATTGGTCGTCGGTTTAAGGGCTGTTAAATTTGAATGCGCGTGTAGGTTGGTATAAATGTAAGTTGGGAGATGCATTGGGGGATTTTATGCGGGTCTGATGGTTATAAATCATGGACCTGCATCCAAAACATTCCCTTAAGACGGTCCGCCGTTTCTTATCTTCACAAGGTACCGTCCGCAGCTGTGTCCAATTGTATTTCTGGCCTTAAAACCATCTAAACAATTTACGTGCACATTATTTTTCACATCATGTATGCGGGTGTCGTGTAAAGCTCACATACGTCCACTACAGGTGTGCTGATGGGGTGTTATGGTCCTTGGTTTGATCATGAGAATTTAGAGAAACGGGTAGTAATATGTTTTACCAATTAACTAACGCCGGCCCTTTTCGTTTGTGGCCAACTTCCGCTGAACCTTTTATTTTTATTATTTACATCGGGCTCTAAAATTCGCCTTTTTCAGCAAAGTGTATGTGCGGTGGTTGTGGTGGTAGACAGAAGGTGTGCGTGCCTGCTGAAATGCATTTGTGGCTCGTTCTATTCCCCGAAGGCTTTTATTTAAGCGTGGAACTTTTATCATAGATTTTTGTTTTGACGCCTTTCCGTGCTGCTTCTTGCGCCTTACACAAACAAAAGATGACCAACTACTTTCACAAGCTCTGTCGCTCCCCTCCCCTCTTCTGTTTACTCTCCCTACTGATTGCTTCAAACTCCGCTAGTGGGTGCCCCCTTTTCATCGCTTTGATTGAAAACGCATTCTTTTTTCACGAGGCCGGGCGTTGTTGACAGTTTCGCCCACGCTCTTCTTAAAAACAGGTTTCCCCCAATGTGCACATGGAGGTTTAATTAATGGGCGACCATCATTGTTTTGCTTGCCCCTCTTGGACCACCCCTGTGGCGAATTGCCCTTCCTTCATCCCTCGTTGAGCTAGTTGCTTTCCCTTGATTTCGTTTGGGAATGGGATAACCCCCCTCGGTTGTCGCTTTGCCCACCTCCATTAATCGGGCGTAAGACAAGGAGAGTTTCTCAGCCCGTCCCAATTACAATAGATTAATTGCCGAACCCCCGCAGTTGAGAAAAATTGGCGGACCTTTGGGATTGGGAAGTCGGGCGTTGGTTTTAATTGAGCGGGCGTCGGGGTGTTCCCGCGTCGCGCTGGGGAAGGTTGCAGGCACATCGTACAAGGGAGTTACCCTGTGTGGATTAATGCGCTGGCAAATTTTACATATTATTTTGTCTCCGGTGCTTCTTATTTTTTAGATAGGTGGTTAATGAAAGGGGGGGGTAGGGGGAGCGACTAATTATTGACAAACGAAGCTGACTTAGCCAGCGACAGTGTGGGGAAAGAGTATGACGAACAGAAGAAAAATGGATATGACAAAGTGAAAAGGGAATAAAGATATCATCCCAGGTGTTAAGCGCCCCCCGCCCTCATATGACATGACAATCAACATCCCTCCATAAATTATGTCTAAAGGATAGTGTCCATAACATTGCCTTGAGGTTATCACATTTAAGTCTCGTTAAATCTCTACTATTCAATGACACTATACAATCTTATATGTACAATTCATGTTCAAAGACAAAACTAAAAACAAACAATAATTACCCACTCCACCCCCCAAACAATACAAATATGCGCTTGAAAACAGATTTCTACTCTCTATTACCTCTTGTGGCAAATCGTTCTAGAAATTTGCTATTCTACTAGTGAAATTTTTTTTTCATCCAACCTCCACCACTGTTTTCTAAGTTTCATGTGGTGACTCTGGTCCTATTTCTACCCTTCAACTCGAAGAACTTTCCAAAATTCAACATCCATCCCAGATTAAACAAAGAAAGAAGCCCGATCTTATTCTCTCTTGCAACCCTTCTTTTAAATGAGAACATATTTAATACTCTCAGTCAATCTAGATATTCAAGGTGAATCAAGGAATGTATCATATTTGTTGCTCTCGTTTATACTGAATCTAGCTGGTTGTTATATCTAAAATGTGGCTTGACATACGAGTTGTAGTGTTTAAGGATAACCTCCTTACTTTTGTGATTAACATTTCTCATAATGAAGTCCAACGCTTTATATGATTTATTTTTTGCCTCAATGTACTGCTTAGAAAACCCCAGTGATCTATCTATCACTACTCCTAAGTCCTTTTCTTGCTTTACTGAGTTGATCCAATGCCCATCCACTTCATACCTAAATTCTCTCTTATTATCTCTTCCCATGTGCATAACTTTGCATTTATGATGGTTAAAAGTCATCTGCCACTTACGTGCCGAGACAAATAACTCGTTAAAGTCACTCTCCACTTCAAGTTACTCCACTTCTTTTACAGAAGCTGCCAATTTGGTATCATATGCAAAACTTGACACTTTGCTATTAACTGCTTCCCCAAGATCATTTATATAAATTACAAATAATAATGGACCCACAACTGATCCATGAGGTACCCCACTGGCAACATCCCTCCTCTGTGACATTATTTCATTTAACACTATCCTTTGTTTCCTATCTTCCATCCACTCAGTTATCTAATTCGATACTCTCTAACTTTTCTCCTTTTACAATTGTTTTGTTACATCTTTGACTGGGCGGGAATATAATTTTAGGTTGTAATATAATTATTAAATTATAATTATCGAATGTTGTTTAATTTATTGCAAGTGGAATGCGTTCACTTGGGTATCTTAAAGCAGGGGGATGATTTTTAAACCCCCACTAACATTGTGGGAATAGAGACTACTTTAGCTTTAGGATAATTTCTGAAGCATCTGCTCTATTACACTAAATAAATACGAGTAGAAATCATTTTTTTTTATTTAGATTTTATACTTTATCATTTATGGGATTCTCTCTGGTCGAATCAGTCCGCTAACTCTCAACATGTGCAAACATAAAAAAAAAAGGACATTCGTTTGCCCCCGCGCAAGTTCTTATGGACTTCCAATTCGCCCATGGTATTTCCCCCTCGAATTTGAAGTGCAATAGCAACGAGCCTTCTCCCGCAGAAAGTTTGTACGAATTGGAATCACTCCGAAAGGAGACTCACCAAATTGAACTAAAATCTAGCTAACGAATGTGGCGAAAATACCGAGAATGATACTAACTACAGAAAAAAAACAACCGCAAGTAAACAAGAAGAAGAGAAACAACTTTCGAAGACACCAATTTGAACGCCACTAATTTACCGAATTACACAGTATACAAAAACTAAAGAATAAAACACACTAACAAACACTACAAACAAAAATGTACACGAACAAAATGTAATACCGAATATGCAAAATATTAAATAATATAACTCAAATGCACAATTTCCAACCACGCACATCCATTAACACAATAAATTATATTTATTTATTTATTTCAACTACTTCACCTAGATCTCCCTCTCCCTTACACTTATTTCATTACTACTTTCAGAAGCTCTCACCTAGATCTCCCTCTCCCTTACACTTACTTCTCCACTTCTACTAACTCCATTCAAATCCGTAGACTGTTAGAAGAGATCTGTCAATAAAGTGAAGGTAGAAGAGGGTCAGAGAGAACATACACCTCCAGATGTTACCTGGCCCCTTGCGGCTTGGTTTCCCCCCGGCACAGTGGGCAAAGGTTAAATAAACCCTGTTCGAATCGCAAAACCTGCGCTCATGAAAACGCCATTATAAAAATATTTATTTAGTCGGGATTTTTTAGGCCACTCTTTAATATTTTGGTCGGACATTTTACCATTCATCATTAATTTGGTTGCGCCTTTTACCATTCATCATTAAGTTGGTTGCGCCTTTTACCATTCATCATTAAGTTGGTTGCGCCTTTTACCATTCATCAATATTATTTTCTTCTGTCTTTTTGCCAAATTAATGTTAATTTGGTTGGATTTTTGGTTTTACCACGCATTTGGTATTGTTCGAACATTTACTACTACTACGCTATTAATTTGTTCGTGATTTTACCACTCACTTTAGAACCACAGGTATCTACAGCACACGTGAAGGCGATTCGAATCGCCACACAATCCTGCAGCTAACCACACCCCATGTGGCTTAACTTCGCCCCAATCGAAAGCGGTGACCCGAAAACGCCATTTTAGAAGACCTTCGGAGCAAGGCGAAACTCACCCCGAGTTCGTCTTTAGCAGCCTCGATGGGAAGCCCCCGAGGCCCTGTGTTCACAAAGGGGACCTACTCGAAATACAGATTTGGGGAACCTCCCTAGCCCCCCACCCCCACTCAAGTTGCACGTTTTCACTTCCAATAACTGCATCTGTTTTTCTTCAAGCCTCTCTTGATTATCAATCTATACACTACACTCATGGTCACAGTGGTTGGGTCATCAAGCTTTGCTATTGACATAATTCTTTTATTCTTACTTTATCTCTACATCCTTTCTATCCTATTTTTCCTTCCCCCCCCCCCTTCCCCCCCGACCTTCTCCCGTTGAATAATTAAAGATTGTCCATTAACGTTTTTGTTATTCTCGGTGTATTTAATTTCTTGTTATCCCCCTTCATTCTTCTTCCTCCCGTTCGCGGATACCTCGTGAACATGACCTGGTGGTCTCCTGGACCCGTATACGTACACACACACACACACACACACACACACACACACACACACGTTCCTGGTATGTTTGGACGGAACCAATTAACTGTTCGGCTGAAGAGATTTAGGGTCAAAGGTCAGGTAGATTAGCGCCCTCCCCCTGCCCCCCTCTCGGGAATGTCAGGTCGAGTTCCCATCAGGTCAGGTCGCCTTCTTCCCACCCCAGGGTCGAGTCTGGGGGGGGCCGGGGGGGGTATAGTTTTATTGTTCAATTTACGCGTGTAACCTTTGAGGCTTCTTTAAATGGGCCGCTTCCGTCGCCATTCTCGCCTCTCTCACGCGGGTCGGGCGGGGAGCGACAGCGGCGGCGGCGGTGGCGCCGAGGAAAGTCAGCCGTCCTATTTAATGGGGTACCGGCCTCGATTTAAGGCGAGAGCGTCCACACACAAAATATCAGCGGTCGTAGGGAGCTGCCGTCTAAGGCAGGTCGCTGAATGGGTGGCTCTTCTTTGGGCCACGAAGTCGTCACTGTTTCCTGGTTACCCCCCCCCCCCTGGTGTCCATAAGCTTATCAGCGAATGCCCTTGTGATCTTTATGTGGATTTCGCTATCGGGTTTATTCGAGCAATCATACGGTATCCCCTCCCTCGCAAGGGGTTTTCAGGTGTAGCACGCGCAACCATACTACATTTGTATTGTGTGCCCTTCCGCCCCCAACATCTGCAGTTGAGTGCCCTCAAACCCCAATTGACCTGTGTCTATATATCTTCCACATTTTATTACTTTACAGATTTCTCCTTACCTCTTTTATGTGGGAGATGCCCTCATTGGTTTTCGTCCACAATTAAAAACGCCTCTGGCACAATTAACTAACTCCCTTTATATAGTACATACCACTGAACAGTAGGATACTCATGGTATCTGGGTCTCTTATGTCCTGGAATCGATCCATTCGGGTAAAAGAAGCGAAGTTTTATAGAAAGTGTATAACTGAAGGAAGCAGTCTTGGATGCGCGCCAAAACTTTCTCGACGGGAATGGCGCAAAAAAAAGGTGAATTCTGGGTTGAGGTATAGTGACCATCGCTAACTCTAAATGCGATACTTTCCTCTTATGGTGGGCTATGGTAAAAAAATACAAATAATATGGACAACTTCGGTTAAGTTAGGTATATTACCTATGGAAGTACAACCTAACCGAAGTAAATGTTTTTTCTCACTCTTGGTGTTTTGATCAATATTTGTGTAGGGCCACGGTAGCAGGAAAGTACCTTTAATGCTGTACACCAGCAATTTAGTAATTGTTGAGCAGTAGAAAACTGCCAATCCAATAAAGGCACCTCCTATGTGTGTAACGCCTAAGAGAGTTGCACACTCTGCCGATCCATAGTTCTACAAGTTATTTGTGTGGTCTATGTATCTTCCATACCATTCCACTTCCCCTATTTTCACCCTTTATGACCTCTTCCACATCCCTCGTTGGTTTTCTTACTCTAGTTTTAAGTAATAATAATAGCCACCTTCAGTAGTATACCTCGGGGACGTTCTCCGCACTACGCCAAGCAAGACCAAGCATGCCCATTGTAGTGTGAAGGAAGATATATAATCTTTGCTACAGCAACCGCAAAAGGGGCCGTACCCTAATAGGCCAATCTAACCGCTCTCAGGAGAACCGTTTCAGTTTAATATTTTTGCAGTCACTATTGCTGTCTCCGGGCACGAGGAGTAGTCAACCAGGTAACCTTTGGCACGGTTGTGTATATATAAAAATTTAGTTCATCAAAGTGGTACAACTGTTAATTAGCTACAAACAATATATATTTATATGAATAACTCACCAAGGCTAAATGGGATGTTTCCAAGTTACCTTCGAATTTTATTCAGTTAATTCTCAGTGATTGAAGTTCGTAAGTACTTGCAAACATCTCATTTATCCTGTGGAATAATGCATTCATATATATACAATTTAAAGCATCCCTCGTATATTACCATATAATTGACGAATTTTTCGGAATAAGTTCGTGCAAAGATAATAGACAAGTTCTCCCTTGTTCTTCTTCTTTCATTTGGTAAACAGAGAACCTAATTCCAAGTGTCCGCCGATGTTCTGTATCCATGGTAACCCTCGTCTGTAGATTTAGCCCCGCGGCTGCATTATGGCACGCTTCTTTGGCTCGCTGTCAGATGAAATCTTTCTTGGGAATAAGTGTGTGGGTCTGGAGTAAGGGAACACCCCACAGATTGGGAGGATAGTTCATGGGGCTTCGAATAAACATTATTGCACAGCCTGCACTGATTTATTGTTGGTCTTTTCGGTATTATTTACGCCTGTCTGATGTCCATCCGCCTTGAGTGTGTTACAAATGCTTGCGCTGAATTGTCGTGTGTAGTGAGCATCTTCTTGTCGAAGATGCCCTCATTTGTTTTCACTTTTTAGTTTGAAGTAAATGGTAAGAAACGTATTCGAATAGTTATAGTAGGGGGTCGTAGGCATATGATTGATTTGTTCAATTTTCATCTCTTCTGTGTAGTCTTGGTCTAGTGTCTTCTACACATCGTTTCTTCTCTTCACTTCACCTTGGTTTTCGTTTTTTAATAATATCAAATAGGTAATGGCAAGAGCTTAGCAAGCCATGCTCTGCGGGACAAGATCTGCTTTATCCCCACTCTTGTGTAGTTACATTAAAATCCTGAATTATAGGTACATATGTAGATCAACGTCTAGATGTGGTTCTAGAACTAGTAAAACACGTAGTATGAGTTTATTTGATACACATGCAGACAGGGTTGGCAAAAAAAAACCCAAATTTTGAAAAAGCCCAATAAAACCTGAGTTTTATTCTGGGTTTTTTTCTAATCTTGGTATTTTTCAAAAAGAATAGCTATCTCTATTTTTATATAGTATTAATAATTACTTAAGTTTAATAATTTTATTATAGTAAGAACAGATCACAGTAACAGATCACTGATCGAGAATTGTGGGTACCCATGATAGCCATAACCTGTAGAAGGAGAGATGAATTATTATGAGTCAGTATCAGAGAAATAACCTTAATTTGATACACATTTGTTGAAATTATAAACATAAATATGAATTTTGAATAAAATAATGATGAGTAGCATTCATTTCTTGAAAAAAAAGTAATTTTGAAAAAAAACAAAAACCCCGGGTTTTTCAAATTTCACTTGAAAAAGCCCCAAACCACCCGGTTTTTTCTAGGGCTGGGTTTTTTTATTTGCCCACCCTGCATACAAATAAGTGTATCAGGATTATAGTAGTAACATTAGAGTTAAGGGCATTTTACTTCGGGGCCCTTTAAGTTGCAAAGGATGGCGAATCTGGTTTGTCTCCCGATGTGGTTTGTTTGCTGTAGCTTTTTACCTTTCTTCTCTGGCTGGCCTTGAGTGGAACAATGGGTCTTGGTGGTCTTTATTCTGTAGTTATGTATACTAGAAGCTTATTCACCCGCTGTGACGCTGCGCTGCATTGGTTCGAAAATTATAGATCGCTCGAGATTAAGACTCCTAAATCCTTCTCCATGTTGTGTTTGAAATTTGACCACCGATATTGTTATAATCTCTGGAGATTATATCGACCTACACATGGCTCAGAATGTATTCATGCCCCCATCTAATAGCACACTTTTCCGCCCTAGTTAATGAACTGTTTATTGCAGTGTAAAGAAATTTGCAGACCTTGCGACGAATGTATTAATAGACAGCCACAAAATGTCGAAGAAGTTTGCTAGACAAAAGGAATAATAAAACAACGAAAATTTTATCTCAAAAGTATTCATAGCCTATTTACTTTTATAACTAATAGTCAATAGTATTACCTTTTTGTTTAATGACGCCGCCCAAAAGATTGTTCTAGTTTAAACTAGGTTCCAACCAAATTCGGGTGGAATTTTGTTCCAGTCGTCTTTGCAAAATTTCCCCAATTCATCGGTTTTTATGGTCTTACATGGACAAGCACCTTGAGGTCATGCCATAAATTTTCTAGCGTTTTGAGTTTTGACCACTGCGATGGTTATTCCAAAACGCATATTTTGGCTTCCTTCAACCAGGAAAAAAACAATTTTGATGTGTGTTTGGGATTGTTGTCACATTGAAGACCCATCGTCTTCTTAGGTCAAGCTTGCGAGCATAACTCCTTAGCTAATCTTCAAGGTTCTTTCTCTAGTATTCTTTGTTAATCGTTCTGTTGATTAAATGAAGTGTACCAACGCCCATTGTAAACAAGATGCACCATCTTTGTTTTATTCTGGGAAGTGGATTTTAGAAGATCAGCCTCACTACGTCCATGTATTTCCACTTTATGCAACATATTGGTCAGTATTCAAACTATTATCGACGCCCTCGTTTCCTAACTGATCGTTCCTCTCCCTTCTAGTCATTCTTGAGTCATTTTTAACAGATCTAAGGATCCTCCGAACATTATGCAGTGTAATTTTCCGAAGACGACCCGAACGACGGATATTTGCAGTTGTTCCTAATTACTTAAACTTATTACCGACTCCACTGTAGATTTAGGGACATATCGTTCTTCGAAAAACTTCTTGTAGCTCATCTTAGATTTGAATTTAGTAATTATTCTCTATCTGATGTTAAAAGCAGTTTACTAACCTTTGCCATGATAATTGCTTATAGAATAAGTCTCGAGTTTGCGAGGCCGAAAAAAGGGTTATTAGAACGTTCTAAAGTACCGTCCCAAAAGATCAGAACGCCTGTATTTCTATCGCATCATCTCCCATAAATTTTCACAAAGAAAATCAATCCAAGGTTTCCAAAATTGGTTTACAATAACCTGCATGTATAAACTACGTATGGGTAAAAAGTACTGCAAATTCGGATAAATAAAACGAAAGTTATCAGCACATAAGCAGTTTATTAGAAAATTGGTGTCCAAATTGATCCGAACGACAGCGGAAATTTTTTTCATTATCATTGGAAAAGATTTGTACAAGTTATAAGTAATTAGTATTTAGTGTTGAGGCTTTTATTTTCGATGATGCTTTGATATCTGCCACAGGAATGAACCAACCGTTAACACTCTTTGGTAGTAATCTTGCTCCATTCACCTTGAAGAATTTTCCAAAGTCCTTGAACGATTTTCGCATTCCTCGGTTTAAACCTCTCTACGAGTGTCTTCAATATATTTTCACTGGGATCCAGGTTCGGCCTCTCTGCAGGCCAGTTCATAACAGTGATGTATGTGCCAGTCGTCCAGAAAGGTGTTCACCGACTTAGCCGTGCGGCAGGCGGCATTCTCTGGCATGAGAATTGCTCGTTGGGTTTCGGAGGCTCACAGATGGGGCAAACAAAAGCATGGAGTCGCAGACATTTCTTGTCCACTTGCGTATTCACTGTGCCCCGTAAATACACAAGTTGTTTGGTGGTGGTGATAAGTGTTGATTTGTGTTTTTAGGTCGTGAATTTGCTGTTGTTTGGTGGTGATGAGTGTTGATTTGTCTTTTTAGGTCGTGAATTTGCTGTTGTTTGGTGGTGATGAGTGTTGATTTGTGTTTTTAGGTCGTGAATTTGCTGTTGTTTGGTGGTGATGAGTGTTGATTTGTGTTTCTAGGTCGTGAATTTTCTGTTGTTTGGTGGTGATGAGTGTTGATTTGTGGTTTTAGGTCGCGAATTTACTCTTGTTTGGTGGTGATGAGTGTTGATTTGTGGTTTTAGGTCGTGAATTTGCTGTATTTTGGTGGTGATGAGTGTTGATTTGTGTTTTTAGGTCGTGAATTTGCTGTTGTTTCGTGGTGATGAGTGTTGATTTGTGGTTTTAGGTCGCGAATTTACTCTTATTTAGTGGTGATAAGTGTTGATTTGTGGTTTTAGGACGCGAATTTACTCTTGTTTGGTGGTGATGAGTGTTGATTTGTGTTTTAGCTCGTGAATTTGCTGTTTTTTGGTGGTAATGAGTGTTGATTTGTGTTTCTAGGTCGTGAATTTTCTGTTGTTTGGTGGTGATGAGTGTTGATTTGTGTTTTTAGGTCGTGAATTTGCTGTTGTTTGGTGGTGATGAGTGTTGATTTGTGGTTTTAGGTCGTGAATTTACTCTTGTTTGGTGGTGATGAGTGTTGATTTGTGTTTTAGCTCGTGAATTTGCTGTTGTTTGGTGATGATGAGTGTTGATTTGTGTTTCTAGGTCGTGAATTTTCTATTGTTTGGTGGTGATGAATGTTGATTTGTGGTTTTAGGTCGTGAATTTACTCTTGTTTGGTGGTGATGAGTGTTTATTTGTGTTTTTAGGTCGTAAATTTGCTGTTGTTTTAAAAGGTTGTCGATTTCAAGTATGAAATTGTGATTTAAGTGCTTCCTGTGATTTGGAGGGATGTATTTCTGACTTCCTTGATTGCATTAGTGAGGTTGGAGAAATCTTAAAATTGTCACATTTGCAAAAGACAAGAACCAAAGGAAGTATGAAAATATTTTTGAAAGAAATATTTTTAAATTTACTAATACGATAAAACACAACATTATATACATATTTGAATGATACACATCAAACAAATACGTTTTTGAGGATTCTGGTACCTAAGTAAATAAATCGACCCCTTTTTTTCTCTTTTGCAGACCTTACGCCCGAAGAACAAAAACTCTTGGTTGACATTCGACGGAAAAAGGCGCAACTTCTTCATGAAATCCAGGTAACTTATCCGCCTCTTTGCGTAACGAAAATTCGGTGAGAATTAATTCCTCTATGCATTATTGTGCGAACTTTTTTTTTTCACGGTCCTCCAAGTACCATTTTCCATTGTTTTGGTATCTGAATCACTTGTTTCCCTTGACTCTGACTTTTTCTATTACTATCCCTTTTTTATCATATTTACTATTCCTTTTGCTATGCAGGGATTTTCTATAGTTGTACAAGGTAAGTAGTTGTCGAAGCCAGAGCTGGTTTAGGACGCTTGATCTGGCGATCCCGGCTGGTTTGATGGGCTCCGGAAGGCCGGGTTTGGGGTGAGTATCAGCAGATCCATGAATGGTTCCGGGAAAAATCTCAAAAGCCTCCACGAATGTTTCCGGGCAAACCTCAGAAGGCTCTATGAATGGTTCCGGGGAAAACCTCAGAAGCCTCCATGAATGGTTTCGGGCAAACCTCAGAAGCCTCCATGAATAGTTCCGGGAAAACATCATAGCCTCCATGAATAGTTCCGGGAAAACCACAGAAGGCTCCATGAATGGTTCCGGTAAAACCTCATAAGCCTCCATGAATGGTTCCGGGAAAACCTAATAAGCCTCAATGAATGGTTCCGAGAAAACCTCATAAACCTCCATGAATGGTTCCGGGCAAACCTCATAAGCCTCCATGAATGGTTCCCGGAATAAATGCGTGTCCAAAAGGGTATAATGAATCTTGAATTCACTCTTCAAGAATACGAGAATAATACCCACGCCCCAAACTTTATAGTGCCCGCTCCTGGCTCTCACCTCTTTCCTTGCAATGAGGCTTCTATTATTGCAGAACGCCGATGACAGTTTATAAGGGCGATTCCCCGCAATTAGAGCCACGGCTGCGGCTAAATGAGTAGCAATCCACCCTATTAATTAGCTATCAATTAAGTTGATTGGTCAGAGGAAACTCATCCACTAAATTCTGATTGACGTCGGTGTTTATCCGCCGCGGTTCTTCTAGATAACTTCAGGGGTTCAAGTGTCCTTGCGAACGGCGTTGCTTTCTTTGTAGGGTGGAGCACCCCTCTCTCCAGCCGTATCTAGTGAACCTAAGTTGTTTATTCTTAAATTAAAGTGATTATTAATTAATTGGTTTTATAGTTTATAAATTTTGATTTAGTCTCCCTTTTCAATCGGGAGATTTTTTTTATTTGGGTTTGACACTTCACTGGCAATTCGCGTTGCCTTGTCTATTCGCGCTATGTAGTCGGTAAAATGCAAGTTTATTTTCTTCCCCCAGTCATTTCCGTTACACACCCTTCAGTTAATCATCCTCCTAGTTAACTTTTACACTTAACACCCCTCAGTTAACTCCACTCACTGTTAACCACCTTGCAACTAATCCTGCCTCGCAGTTAACACCTCCTCACAGTTAATCCTTTTCAAATTTAATCTCCCCTTAGACTTATTTCCCACTCACAGTTACCCCCCTTCATAATTAACACTCCACAAGTAATCCCCCTCACAATAGTTAACTCCTCCTTCATTTTCGTACCCCCCCTCCCCAGTTTGTTTTCCGCTCACAGCCCTTTTGTCCAGGTCCTCTCGCTCTCCTACAAAGAGGACTTGCTGCAGATTGGACGGCAAGACTCAGGCGAGTTACATGACCTCCTCCTATCCCCAGCGCCCTAAACAGTCCAGGTGCATTCCAAACCTTTCCCTCAACTTCACCAGTTTTTTTACGAATTTCCTTGCAGAATCTTTCGGGTAACATTGCCCTCGTTAGTTTTTAATTTATAACTTATTTGCCAAGTAAAATGAAAACTAGCGTAGGCATCTTCGCCAAACTTTGTGAAAACTAAATCCATAATAAAATGGTGAAATTAGAGAAAATGAGAATATGTGGAAGATGGGAATTGCTCGCCACTGCCAATAACTATGTTCCTGGGTGCTTTTTGCCTAATGTTAAATCATTTAGAAGTTTTACGCCATATAGCAGTAATTTGTTTTTATATTACGAATATAATGTATTCGAAATTGGATTTCTAGCCTGAAAATTTCGAGATATATTTTGTGTTCAGTTATATATATATATATATATATATATATATATATATATATATATACAGTGGCGGCAACAAAAAAAGTGACATGTGACAATTCAGAGAAAATGAAACAGAAAAATGTAACTTACATATTTTATTATGAATATTTCATGAAAGTTAATACTTGGTCATGTTGCCCTTGCACTTGATGATCATCCTGAGTCGATTGGGCATTGATTCAGTAAGGTTTGCGAAGTAGGTGGGGTCGATCGTAACCCAGATCTTCTTCAGTGATTCTATCAGATCCTTGATGCTGCCGAGTGCTGGCTCTTGAACTTTGGTTTTCATCAGATTCCAAGCATTCTCAATAGGATTTAGGTCCGGGGAATTACCAGGCCACTCCAAAACACCAATATTATTATCATTGAAGAACCTTTTCACTAACTGGGACCTGTGAGCAGGGGCACCATCATGCATGAAAAATTCACACTGATGAATTTCCCAAAATGGCAGCATGTGCTGCCTCAAAACTTCCAGATAGTTAGTCCCCCTCATGGTTACATTCTTGAGAAGGAAGTACAGACCCCTCTGCCCTTGTTTCCACTAAAGGCACCTCACACCATCACACTATCAGGGTGCTTCACAGTTTTCACGGTATATTTTGGTTTATACCGAGACACATTGCTGGGACGACGCACGATCTTTGACTCTCCTCTGACCAGCCTAAAGGTGTTTTAATCACTGAACATAACCTTCTTCCAATGGGCAGCTGTCCAATGTTTATAGGTCTTGCACAAATTGAGCCTTTTCATCTTCATAATCTTGGTAAGAAGTGGCTTCTTGGCAGCGCGGCGAGCCGGTAGGCATAAGTCCTTCTGTAAGCAATGACGGATGGTCCTGAGGGCGACGTTCTGGAGGAGGTCTGGGTGTTTTTTCTTGATTGAAGCGGAGGTTACAGAAGGGTCTGACATCACTTCACGCCTTAGGATATTATCAGTCCTTGGAGATGTCTTCCTAGCTGCACCAATGCCCTCCTTCATCTTTGGTATGGTACCTGGTGGCAAAAACTCAGCTGCCCGTTTTAGGCGATGAATCGTATTTTTTGAGGTTCCTAAATCTGCTGCTACATCAATAAAAGACTTTCCCTGCTCTAATAGGGTCAAGGCACGGCTTTTCTCTGTCATAGAAAGCTTTTTCCGCCCCATTGTATCCATTTGCACAGAAGTTATAGCACGTCAAATGTAGGCACGAATGCAGGAAATCAGCACGCTGGAGTGCCATACACTAAAGCCTAACTGTACGAGCTCAAACGAGACACTGAGTTCCAGTAAAGCACAGTTCTCTTGTCTTAGCTCAGGAGAGTCGTCCACTTGCGGCATAAGCCCCGCACCTTTTCATTGGCTAGTTGGCAAGTAAAATCGTGAAAACGATTTTGTGTATCGATTTCTGTTGCCAATATTAAATGTCACTTTTTTTGTTGCCGCCACTGTATATATATATATATATATATATATATATATATATATATATATATATATATATATATATATATATATATATATATATATATATATATATATATATGTATATATCTCTCAAAGTAGCACGAGAGAATGATGGAAATGAATCCATTAAACCACATTGAAAGAGAAAACGGAATAAATCTTTCCTTGCAGTAATATTTCTTTCAATGTGGTTTAATGGATTCATATATATATATATATATATATATATATATATATATATATATATATATATATATATATATATATATATATAGAGAGAGAGAGAGAGAGAGAGAGAGAGAGATAGATAGATAGATAGATAGATAGATATTAAAAGTAATTAACTTAGAAAGTAATAGCCGGAGAAGCCTTTTGTTATCGCTAGATGTATTCGTTTTCTTCACTCGTAGAAAACGTTACTCGTTATTTTTATGCATGACTTAAATTCTATTTTTTCGTTATTTACTATTGGGATTTTCAGTTTTATTTAATGATGATTTGTTTTGACAATTGCATTAAGTATTTTAATAATGTATGCACATTCCAATTATGCGAGCTATTTTACAATTTCGGGTATACCCAATTTTGAATCGGTGGTGTTTATAATGTGGTGGATTTTAAGAAAATTTCAAACCCTCACTCTACCATCCACAGCTACCTTCACCAACTGGTCTTCCAAATCTGTCTCTATCAGTTTTCCAAATAAACTCTCCCCCCTTTCCCCGAAACCATACTAATTCCGATTTCTCCTGTTTCGCCATCATATTGGCACTGACCAGAGTTGTAAAAAAAATAAAAATGAAAAGGCCCCCAAAACCCCGGGTTTTATTGTTTTATTTTGTTTTCAATTTTCAAAAAACAAGCATTAAAATAAAGTAGAAAAAAGAATAGCCATCAATATTTTTATAATTTTAATAATTAATTAGTTTAATAATTATATTATAGTAAGAACAGATCACTGATCGAGAATTGTGGGTACCCATGATAGCCATAACCTGTAGATGGAGAGATAAATTGTGAGTCGGTATCAGAGAAATAACCTTAATTGATACATATTTGTTGAAATTATAAACCTAAATATGAATTTTGAATAAAATAATGATAAGTAGCATTCATTTCTTGAAAAAAAGTGTAATTTAAAACAAACTTTTTTTTCAAATTTCACTTAAAAAAAACAAACAACCTGGTAATAAAACATGGGAACAGGCGGGAGGTGGCATTTTACTTTTGAGCTGTCAGCTTTGCTGGACAACTGCCATATATTTTCATGGGGCATTGGTGGCTGATCGGCTTTTCGGCGCTAGGAGTGGAGTGGAAATGATCTCCTTTTGGAATTTCCTTTCTGACATTGACGGCTTCGGATACTTTCAAGAGATTGATATTTCGCCCACTTTTAGTCTATCCTTTACTTCCAAATTGTCGTTTTGGGGAACTTAGTCCCTTCCCCCTCTTTAAAATATGTTTCTACTCGTAAGCATCACAAATAGTCGTTTGTTCGTATTTGATGTTCGATCATTATGAATAGATGGGGTTCTCCTCTCTCCCACCAAAAGAGGACAGAGCCGCCCCGAATAAGTTAAGGTTCCCTCCTAGAAGTCGGATTTTTAGCCTATAGATACCGTGGGGTGTTTGATGGATATTCACCCAATGAGAGCTGCCTTCGTTAGCCAACCGATGTAAGTTGAGGAAAGTTTCTTCTCTGCATAGTCAATTGTGCCTCAAGTCGCCTCATATGTTTACTTCCCCTGAATTCACCATTTTAAGAGCCGATTAAAAAAAAAAAATCAGTCGGGTATCCCTTTGTTAATTTTTTATTAGACGGTGGGACAGACCATAACGGAAGGTGGCAGTGGTGAATGAAGCTAAATTCCGTCAAAGGGGCTTCCAAATATTGACCAGAGTTGACTTCCAGGATAAAAAAAGACATGTATATAACATATGTGCAAAGTACAAACTATCGTACACGTACGTACGCACAAACATGAACATATGCTACCACCCATTGACATTCAGTAAGGGAGGATCCTAATTGTCTCTCTTCATATCTGTATTGTTCCTTTTGTGTCCAAGTTGGGACTTAGTTTTTTGGCAATTCTACATATGGAACAACTCAAACGCAATCAAAGGCTCCTTGTTATAAATATCTTTATTAAAAAAAAATACGCAAATGTTATATACAGTGGCGACTCGTGACATTTTTGCTTAGGCATGCAATTTTTGAAATACAGAGAAAATATTATAACGTTCCTACAAAATCTTTGAAAAATTATTACATATAAAATTTAGTAAATTAAAATAGCTTTCCTATACATTTTGACACGTTTTGGAAAAAATAATTATTTAATGCCATGTTTATTAATCAAAGAAAAGGTAAAACATAACGAGAAATATTAGTGTGTAAATTATTTAAATCGTCATATCCACGATCATCAGAGTTCCACACAGATTTTTCATGGAACTTTATCATACATCTTAAGTGTTAAATTTTCTAATCTAGAGGGTAAAAATACATATTCTAATCTGTTCAAGGGATAAATCCTTAATGCATGAAGAATTTCGGGTGATATCGATAATACTACTCAAACTGTGAGGATTAAGGTCGGTATACATATTGGTAGTAGATAGTCATATCATTTATCAATATCTATAAGGTAGTAGAAGGCAGAGATTCTGCCACACTACTCGGAATAATAAACTCTCTTGTACAACCTGGTTCAATTGTATAGACAGTCTGTGTGTACAAATGGTCTTGATTGGTTGCCAGATATCACTTGCGGCTGCATGCGTTTTCAAAGTGCATGCATTCTGTATTACATCAATAATTTATATGATATCAACATATAAAATTGTTGTAGCTGAGAGGCAAAATTATATTTTTAATTTTTAGCATGTTTGCATCATTTTAACTCATGTATTTTAGCTGCAAAAACTTGATGAAGTTAAACGTTATGCCAGCGAAAGAGTGTACGCAACAAACAATCTTATTATCTTCGGCAATAAAAACTATATTTCTGTACCCAGCCGCAGTCTTCGAAACTAAATGATCTCGTCTAGATTGCTGGTGTACGCAACAAATATTCGAATGTCTATGGCAATCGAGACCATTTTTCTATTCTAGATAGAAACTTTAAAAACTGAGATAATCCCCGCTGACTTTTGAAGCCAGGCTACGAGAAAATTATCCTTTGAATCTTACGAAATAATGTTTGATTTCGCTGCAGTGTGAAAGATTTACAAGTTACAACGTGATTCTATGAAAACAAGGCATGCAGTACATGATTTACATTCATGGAGGAATCGCCACTGGTTATATAGTGTATATCGAATATATAGGAAACCAAACAAGAAAGCCATTCCTAGCGATACGCCGTGGCATAGCCTTTATACTAAAACGACTGCTCTTTGTGATGATTGTAAAATAACTGTACTTTCATTGTCCCATGAATATTATGGTTGTATCGAACCTGTAATTGATTTTGTCAAATACATGGCCTAATCAGAAAGGAACATTTGTGAACGGTGCGGGCTAAGGCTGAATTAGATTTAACGAAAATATGGAGATGCTACCGAAATTTGAAGATTCGAATAAAAAGAAACGTAACTGGTCGGATTAAAAAAAAAAATACAACTAAACGTGTTTAAATAACCTACTACTCCTAACTTTCTATATCGTAGTTAAATTAGCATCATCGTTGGTAATATTTATGTTTGAATCGGTGCAATGGAACTCCCCCTCCCCCCGCCTCATGACGTCATAGCAGCGGCAAATAATAACTTTATGTTTCGGAAAATAATAGTTTTAAGTGCTAATAACTCGAAAAATAGTTGTCTGTGCGCCGAATGAATAGCAATAGACAATTCAGATAGTCATCCCTGCTAGTATAGTGGTTAGCGTGCTTGCCTGGCAATCGTTGGGTCGGCAGTTGGAATCTCTGTCTGGATTCTTATTAAGCTGACAGTATTTATTAGGGAGATTACCATCGGGACTGAGCATCACCGTAGGGAGTTTGGGCTTGCCCTGGCTGACGTCCGCCTGATAAGCAGCAACATATGTTGCTTGATATGAGGACTGAAACCCAGCAAACTTTTTTTTTTAAACTTTGTTGTTCATCTGTAGGAATACCTGTTTTTTTTCCCTGTTTGTTTTTTATCTTATGAAAATTTTGATTAAAATCTCGGAATGGCGTATTAATTCCCATCAATACTTTGTGTCACCCAAACAGGACAGTCAGAAATCTAAACAATACGAAATATTCGTTATCTAATTTCGTTTTTGTTACCCTTAAAGTTATTTTCTACCTCTTGGTATCAATAGAAATCAGGATTTTATGGTAAACTATGATAATTTTTATTTCGGTAAACATGAAAATCGGTGGCGCGCCCGAAAAAGTGTATTTTTTTGCGTGTATCTTTCGTTCCCCCACGCATGCATATTCATGCGCGTTTGGTTAAATAAACACGTTAAAAAAGTTAGAACATTGTTCTATAAACAATTATGATTATATACCGGGGTGGCTATTCCCCCAGACCCCCCAATTGATTGAAACTCAGGGCCACATGGAGATGCCGCCTTTGGTGGCACTGCTCTAGCTCAAATTCAACCTTAGATGAGATGTTTAAAAAAGCGTGACCCAAAGATGTCGATATAACATTTGAATTAATCGTCATGGTTTGTTTATGTGTTCCTTGTTTGTTCTCTCTCCTTTTGATAAATACCCTTTAACCTTGTATACGTGGTTCAAATCCGTACTTTCGCCTGCTTCTCTCCTGTCCTATCTCATTTTTTTTATGGCTACCACCACCCTCTCAAACTCTGAGTGTATTCTTTCCACTTCCCCTCCTTTCCGCGAGATCAGCCTCTTTGCTATTGCGCTCAAAAGGTCGAGGAGAAAAAATAGGATTATCCCATTTTTCTTTCATTACAAATGGCCGTTATTCATTACAAATGGCCGTTATTTGATGTGTTCGTCTGGTTGTGTGATGAAAACGAGGTGGTTCCTAGGCCTCATTTCACCTGCCACGAAGCTCCGACCTTAGTATTTTAGTGTTATAAGAAAAATCTCACCTTGTTCTGGTTTTAAGTCACCAGATGGGGTCCTAATTTTTTTAATTTTTTTTTAAATTCTCTGGTTTTATCTCATCAATAGTTTTTTGCGATGATGGGCATTTTTCGGGGGCAAAATCCGTAGCGTTTTGTTTTTTTCATTTGGAAAGTTAAGAAGCCCTAATCAATGAGGGCATCTCGCCTCGTAGAGTTTGTGATGAATGGGGAAGTGAACATGTGTGGAAGATAGATATATATATGAGGAATTAAACCACATTCTCCGAAGACAATTTAATTCAGAACAGTTTCGGTGTATCTCACACCCTTTTTCAACTGACACTGGATAGAAAATATAAGAAAAGTGCATACAAACAATAACACAGGGTCAGGTCGTGAAAGATCCCCTCTTTTTTCCCCCAATCCCCTACTTGTGGCTAATCTGGGGGGGTTTAGGCCGAAACATATTGAAGGGCTGACATTTTACTATTGTTTATTTGTTTTCTTATTACAAGATTAAAAGAAAATTAACCCTCAGATAGATTTAAATTAGGAACTGACGATATCAAGCTCGATTCTACGATTCTTCTCTTAACATAGTTAGCCGATTTAAATACCATTTTACTTCCATTGAAATCGATCGTATGATTCTTGTCTCTAACATGACAAAATATTCCACTGCTTTCGCAACGATTGCCATAAAGTTTACATAGGTGAAACGGGGAGAAATCTAGACAAGAGATGATTGTATGAACACAAAAGAGATATTAGAGTGGGCAGCGAAAGCAGTGGAATATCCTGCCATGTTAGAGACTTGAATCATTCGATCGATTTCAATGGAAGTAAAATGGTATTTAAATCGGCTAACTATGTTAAGAGAAGAATCGTTGAATCGAGCTTGATATCGTCAGTTCCTAATTTAAATCTATCTGAGGGTTAATTTTCTTTTAATCTTGTAATAAGAAAACAAATAAACAAAATAGTAAAATGTCAGCCCTTCAATATGTTTCGGCCTAAACCCCCCCAGATTAGCCACAAGTAGGGAATAGGGGAAAAAAAGAGGGGATCTTTCACGACCTGACCCTGTGTTATTGTTTGTATGCACTTTTCTTATATTTTCTATCCAGTGTCAGTTGAAAAAGGGTGTGAGATACACCGAAACTGTTCTGAATTAAATTGTCTTCGGAGAATGTGGTTTAATTCCTCATCTTTTCTTGCGATATTGCATTAATTTTCATCATATATATATATATATATATATATATATATATATATATACACCGAGTTTTGCCTGGCGCTATTCAAGGCATAGGCCTTCACAGAGCGCCTAATCTACCAACTAAGGTGTGTCATCAATGGCCTAACGGGACCTATAAGAATTCATTAAGCGTATAGAGAGAGGAGCGTCTCATTCCACAGTTTTAAGAGTAATGGCTGTCATCCGTTCCTCGAATGGACGATTTAGTATAAAGCTGATTCTAAAGTGCGATTAACTGAAGAAAAATGTACGATGCGATGTAACGTGCGCACCCTGGAAGGGGGCATGGGGTGGAGGAGACAATCAATCGAAGTAATCGAATTGAAAATGACTTATGGTGACGATGACTCAACACTAAATTGGAAATGGTATCAAAAGACTCACAAAGACCACGAGCACTCAAATGTGCGAACTTAGACTTCACCTGTTCAGAATTATGAACTTGTCCCTCTTTGAGTCAGTACTGTTATACCCCTTTCTCCCATTACAGGGATTTCTTTTTAAATGTCCACGATGCGGCTCATTTATCCGCACGCCCTTTTGCGTTGTTGTCCTCTTTCTTCTTGTTGATTGAAGCATTTTATCGCCCAGTTTGGTTGGTGCTGAATTTACCTCGAATTCGTTGATAAGATCCCCAATCAGGGACAATCCCTCCCCCACTACCGAATGATCTGATGTCCTTGCCTGAGTGACAACTGGATTTGTTCCTGGGCGTTTCTTAATTGCACCTTCGGTAATTATTTTTATTTTTAGCGCAGTTGTTCGAGGTTTGCATGTGCGGTAGTCTAAGATGATACGCGTACTCATCGCTAGAGTGATAGTCGTTGATATTGACTGAAGTTCATCATCTGCACATAAAATTAAGCCCAAGGACGTCGGTATTACGTGTCCCATTGTATCCTGGCGTTCCTCGATGATAAAGATTTCGTAATGTTCTTGGTTGCCATTGAGAAACATCCGTTGGCAATCCTCTCTTTTGTATTCCCGGCCTAGGTATAAAATCACCCTTGTCTCGCTCGGATGTCTTGGTTCTTACTCAAGCGTGTGCGAAGCTACACTAGTTTTTATGGGTTTTTTTTCATAATGTTTCGTAATATTGCTGGTTTTGGCAGTCAGCCAGTATTTATTTCCGTCTCTTCTGTTCACTCATTTCTCTTCATTGTCCTTCTTTAATCGTTTTCTCTCAGCGCTTGGTGCTTGCGAAAGCGTCTCATTTGTCCACAAATCGCGTGATGGGTGTGGTTATTTCTGCCTTGCATTAAGCACAGCCATGAATTTTAAGGGGGTGGGGGGCAGCGTGCAGCTTCGAATTCTCCTACCTGTCTGTGGGTGTAGGTGTGTCCTGTCTGTAAGGATTGGATTACTCGATACTGCAAAAGAAAAAGTGGAATTACGTATTCTTGACTACACCGTCTCCTCCGGACGGAAACCAGAATCGGCAGTCTCGAGCATCAGCCGGAGGAGGAATTCCTGAGAAGGAAGTATGTGGGGACATTTCATTGAGGATTTGATAACTTCCATCCACCCGTCTCGATTTGCGACCAAGCCGACTTCTTCTGTGCCACCCTGCAATCAAAACCTTTGCTCGTATCTCTACTGCGGGACTCTCTTTCGATTGAGGTCTGCCCTTGCTTGGTCTTCGAAGGTCATTTTTTTGTGGGACAAATGGCCGTAGTCAATTCCCCAATATTACTTCAGCGTTTGTCGCACAATTGGTGTTTTTAGTCCTGCTGTCGAATGCGGGAAAGGTTGATTTGGTCTATTGGGAAGGACCGCTTGGTGACGACGCCAAGTAAGGCTTTGCACCCCCTCGAGATTGCCAATTCTTGTTTCCGGCCCGCGAAGACTCGGTGTAGTCAATACCCGCCACTGTCATCTTGTCGACTGTTGTTGTGCCCCGCGTTTTTCAGCTGCGTCCCTCCCCTTCTCCCCATGTAGGGAGGTGCCCAAAGGCCTTCTATTTGTTTGAGTGAAAGTGTTTCACTCGGTAATGGTATTAGTTGAGGGGTAGAGGTAGAGGTTGAGATGGCTGTTTTTAGGAAGTGCAGTTTTTATTGTCTATTTTTTAATAAGTAATAAATAACAATAAATAAATAAAAGTAAACAAAATGTGAAGAACGGGTGAAGGGGAAGAGATAAGCCTATATCCTAGAATAGATAAGGAAAAAATGTTGGATTGCAACTGTAATGGACTGAAAGACTGTAATGGCAGCAGCAGTTTTTACATCAAACCTTCACACTTACAATCCCTGGGACACTAAAAGGTTCTAGATCCCCCTTCGCCCACACCACCACCACAGCAGGAAGCAAGTATGTCTTCAAGTTGAGAATGAAGGGTTGGTCTTGTTTAAATAGATCTATTAGTCCTTGTCGGTCTTGTAATCTTATTGAAACAAGGTCTAAGGTAGATTTGAGGACTTGTCAGATTGGCTCGTGCCAAGGTCTCACTTCCTGGGTTTCTGTACGAGGTTCTTGGAGCGGTCGTCCGAAAGGGCAGAAAACGGATTGCTGCCCTGCTGATCCTCTTGGCATTCTCTGGTGCTGGTGCGAGGGCCCTTGCCTTCTGCCCTCCATCTTCAAACTACATCAAACTGCAGATGAAGGTTTGATGAAAGGTTGGAGATGTAGGTGCTTTACCCCCACCCTCCACCCCCCGTACGAGTGGGGCTTGTCACGCGGGCCTCGGAAGCGGGTCCTTCGATTATCATTAGGCGAGAATGGCCATATTTCGTTTTAAGTTCGCCGTCGGATATCACTGCTCGTCCCCATCCCGGGTTACCCCGAAGAAGTCACAGGACCTCCTAGCGCCCCCTGCATTACCCCACTATTTATTATGCTGTTTGGGGGCCACTGCGGCATCTCTAACGCGGCGTGAGCAAAGCGAGGTTCGACTTCAACATACTTGCCAGTTTCCTCTCGACTCTCGCTGTAGCTGTGTGTGCGCCTCTCGCTCCCGTGCCAGAAAAAGTGTGTGCGCGGGCGGGGCGAACGTGGCATCGTTAAGAGAAAATAGATAAATGGCACTCGATAAGGCCTCGTTTCGAGATCTTGAACAGGACTTTTGTGTAGGATTATTCTTACTCGCTTGACTGCGCTTATATTATGCGGTATACATTGAGTTCTCGTGTAGCACAAATTGCGTTCTTGTGTGTGTGTGTGACAGCATTTTGGTAGCACTTAATTACTTTTTGAAGTGACTTGGGGATGCCTCAACCCATATGGTTGGATGTGGTGCCATGGTTTTCAGGGCTCTTTGGCCACACCCTCGTTTGCGACCGTCTTCATTAATGAGGGAAAATTACTAAATTAGATGAACGATGTAAGACCAAAGAAACACGCACATGTACGTTTGAGGTACCAAACCTCCATCGTGCTAGGGTGAGAAGAGCGAAATAATGTGGAGGGCAATTTTCTCATCGACTGAACTTCTCAAATTGTAGAAATATGTATGGTGGCGGGTTGTAGCATCATTATTCACAGAATGGCGACATCCTAAACACATGATATTTCGAGAAAGTGCCTATAAGACGTGAATATACAGCCATGCTCGCAAACCCCAAGCTCTCATACCCATACCCTATCCTCTCCGTGTGTACTCGGAGGTCACAGTGTGCCCTAATATGCGCGAGCGTCTTGTGCGAGTGAAATTGACGGGTGAAATTAACCTAAATTTAGACACAATTGCGATTTCGAGATCTAAATTAGCCAGTTCGCGCACCCGCACACCCGCATTATATCTGCTGTATACTAGGAGTGTGAGGTTGTAATTCTGCCAATCAACATGATGGTTCCTTATCCCACAAACGTTTGTTCGGGCGCGCCTGCACAAACATGATTCAGACGTCGGAATATTAGTTTTAGTTCGAGGAACATTCTCCTGTGCATGCATACGCTTGCATTCTTGCGCACACGCATGCACACGTACATTGCGTTGGAAGAGGAGTAGTCAGATTTTCATGTGCTACGCCAGAGGAAAAGGGTTTCGGGTACCGGGGCTTTGTTTCAGGACGATGGATGTTGGATAGGAATAGGAATCCGAGAGTGATGTGAATGTATCGAAAGTTCGGGGGGCGTTGTGACACGTTTCATCTGCTCTGCACAACTTCGGGGGCCTTTGCGATAAAGACAAGTTCGGACGCACTCTGGGTGTAGGTGTGTGTATCTTACTGGGCTCCCGTCATTATTGTGTGCGTGAGTGAATGCGAGTTATCTCCGATCGGTGGCTATTTTCTGTTTATTGTCGCTACTTGCGTTTGTTTATCGAAGTGTAAAAAAAATGTTCAGTTGGTTTACACAAATGCGAACCTCTTGGCAAAAACAAATTAGTGACGCTTGCGAAATATTTTACGAGGGGTGTTGGGGTGTGTGATTGTATTCTTTGATGGAGGGAACTACGCTTTAATTCATTCTAAGTGTAGTATTTTTTTTATTCACTCTTTTCACCTGTTTTTGTTTAGGGATTTGTCATTTGGATCGTGTTTAAGATCTTAATTGCCCCTCATTGAAACTCCTGTGTGGGTCGCTTCCCCCTTCCGCGTGGGTCGTCGGTGATTCCGTATCGAAGGAAGCCCCTTTCCCCTTTAGTGAGGGGTTCGATTGCGTGTCTGGCACCAAAAAGAGAAAGGTTTGAGTGTCGTCGCCGAGGTTAGTCAAATCGGCTTCACCCCGCCAGCGGCCGGAAACTTTCAATCGTCGTTACGAGGTTAGACCCTCTCTGGCACCGCCTGGCACTCGCTTATCCACTGAAGTGAACGGCGAGGTGTGAATCATAGTTACCTGACGCCCCCCTCCCCCCAACTAGTGTTGTGATTATTATTTGAAGTGTCAATACCTCCACCTCCCTTCCTTCCACCTCAAGTCGAGTCCACAGTTCCACGAATGCAGGGTTCGAACCGCGGCGAAAGATGCACCCGCCATATTTGTGTGTGATCGGTGATGTGGGTGTGCTCCATCCTTCGTGGCATTGTTCTGATTCCTGGTGCCTTCACTGAAACTGGTGCCACATCCCCCGTTCCCATGGAAAGGGTTTACGCCTGGCACTTGGTCGAGTGCCTGACTTGCGGGTGTCTTTGGCGCTGTTCCGACGGTGGCGCCGCTCCTGATAAGACTCTCGGGAATGGATGGGGCGTGGGGCCCTTGGGGGGATTGCAGACCCCTGTAAAGGCCCCCACCGCCATAGGGCTCTCGCGTTCGTGGCACCACGAGAGCCAACTGCACCTCAGTGACAACGAGCATCTCTCCCCAGACCACTCGACCGACGGCAAGGCGGACGTCATCCTCCAGGTAACGTCATCGGGGTTCGAGTAGTCTCCTGCCACTCGACGACTCATTTCGTGCATGTATTGCCGAGTACCGTGTTGTACACACGCCCCCCATAATATTCAGCGGGCCCGCGCACACACATTCCCTTCCACGTCACTTCCTCTCTCCCTTCGTCGCCTGCTAACGAGGCCAGTCAGTTGAGGGGGATCTTTTCGGCCCCTCTTTGTCGCGGACGGGCCTGGCAATGGCCCATATCGGGAACCATTGAGTACTTGTATTGGTGACTCATTCACTGTTTGTGTTGGTTTTGGAGGGGCTCTCGTCCCTACAGTAAAATCCCATTCGTATTTAGGGATGTCCTTGTAGACGGAGGGGATGGTGTGTGCCACAAAGGAGGTTTTGGCTTTCTGATCCTTTTCTCATCGGCAGCGTTCCTTCCCTCTCAACCTCTCCGTGTCAAACTTGGTGCTTTTATGTGTCTCTGGTCTTGTGCCACGTCGACCCAGGTGTTTAGAAATGGCGAGGGTCGCTCTCGGAGTCCTTGAGATGGTTGTTTCTTTTTCACTCTTACTCTCATAAATCATGCCTATCCCTCTTTCATTGCCGCCCTTCCCTTCACGCACCCTCCGTGGCCAATCGGAGGCTTCCAGGTGGACGCCATCGGTCATTTTTTTCACTTTTCCCCTCATTTGTTATCATCTCTGCCCGACTCTTTTGTCTACTGAACGCTTCTTCCCGCCGCCTTGGGTCCAAAGGTACCATTTAGAAGTCCGACTTCGTCATCAAAAGTTGCTTAAAATTACAAGATTCGGGTGAGAGTTCTGGGAACCTTTATTTTTCCCAATTTCTTCCCAGGGGAACTTGCAGATTAATCTGGTTAATCTTTCCGAGTCCAAGGCCAAGGAAGCCATCGGACCGAGGCAGAGCTCGGCATTAGCCGGCGCGGAAGAGACAGCGTTTCGTGGGGGTGGAGAAACAAGTGCAAGGAGTTGGGATAAACACGAACGGGGAGGGGGCGTAATCTGTGGCTTTGGTAAAAATCCTCAATCTCTATAAATGAGTAGGAGGAAAATGGGAGAGGTGAGCGGACTGACTGGACTCAATAATCAGCCGGCGAAATAAGACAAAATTCGCCCAATTGCAGGAGTCAAAGGACAAACTCGAACACTGGACTGTGATCATTGGGAACTTCTAAGGGTAACTTTTGCCCAGCATTCGGATAATAAATGTTGAATACGATATAAAATCTGCCTGGATTAACTCGCGAATGGCTTAGCGGTTCTTTGTGCGAAGTTTGTGCTGCTCGCGATTAGCATAGTGCAATTGAACCTTATTGCGACGTCGGGTCTTGTTCAAGTATCGTCGAACCCGTGACTGTTGTGTCTGCCATGGGATGTGTGCGTATTTGCATCTAAATTGGCCATTGGCGATGAAGGACGTGCGAGGCATCGTTAATTCCCTATTTTTATGATTTGGAAAAGCTCTTAATTATGTCCTCAAAGGAACCAAATTGTCCCTCTCTATAATTCGTCGGATTTGGAAAATGGATTGAGGTTTACATTTGGATTCTGTATTATCCTTAAACTGGAGAGTGGATTGACTTTTACATCTGTATGATCCTTAATTTTTTTCATTCTTCTTCTTCTTTATGTTTTTTTTCCCCCTTCATCTTTCTGCCCCTTCATTATCTCTTCTCAAAACGATCATGTTCGCGTTAGTCCTACCAGTTTCTTTTGTTTAAGTAATTATAAAACCGAAATCTTTCAAACGCGCTTTGGTAATAGGCGAGCTCCGCTGACTTAGGGGGGGAGGGGAGTTAAAGAAGGATAGGATATTTTACATTGTGAAATGTAAGGTTGATCAGTGACAAACAAAAAGTGGGAGAGAGGGTGGAGGGACGAAAAAAATGGAATGAAGAAGGAAGGAGTAAGTCAAGTAAAATGTTAAGATGAAATTGACTTGGGTATTTTGTTGAAGGCCCCTAACTGAAGAATGGACCCGCCGGGGGTATAGAGGCGTGCTTGATTTATGAATGGGAATGAAGTTCTAATTCCCGGTTACGAAGATGAACACTCGCCCCCTCCGCCCCTCCCCCCACTTTTCCACGAATTCTAAAGGTGGCGAGATGGATGCTGTGATGTTTGTCTCATCAACAAAATTTATGGTCAACAAGCGATGACAAAAGATATTTCTCAGTCGCATTTTCCTCTTCTTGTAATTACTTACTCATCAAACCTTATGATATATATATATATATATATATATATATATATATATATATATATATATATATATATATATATATATATATATATATATATATATATATATATATATATATATATATATATATATATAAACTAAGCATGGCTATTAGTTGTACATTTACATTGTATATGTTAGGGTGGGTGAAACTTCAAGTTAAGTGCAAAAGATCATTTTTATTCCAAAACTATGGCGGTTAAAATGATCTGGACAGCTTAATTACATATATCACTTGTATCTTTGAGACAACAAACTAATTTAGTGTAGTAACTTCCATGAATTCTTAGCACTCTTTCATTACCTTGTCAGGTTCCGAGCAGCAAACATGCTTAGGGGTCCCACTACACTTGCTTATATCCGATTTTAGGGTATATATTGAAATTTAAAAAAACTTATGATTATGAAAATATTTAATCATAAATATAACTTCCATTGATTTCCAGAATTTCATCCCATCTGTTAACGAGCTTATAAATACCAACTAGTTTTCAACCTCTTTTCTTGATATCGATCTAAAAACAACCAAATGGTTCTGTAATCCCCTAAACAAAGCGATAATAAGAAGGAGTGAGGTCAAGAGAATATGACGGATGAAACAATATTTCTCAACCGAGCTTCTCTAAGAGATCAGGTCATTCAAGCTATGTGAGGACGGACATTATTGTGATGGAGGATGACACCCCATCTGTTGACTAAGGACGGTTGCCTTTGGCCCAAAGCGGCTTTTAAACGAAGAAGTTGATGCCGTAGAGATTTGCATTAATTATTTGGTTGTTGTCTAACAGTTAACAGTTCGTTAATAGACTATTCATTCAGTATTCCACCATACACTCAACATGATCATTTTTGGATGAATTCTGCTTCCTCGAATGATCCACAAAGGGCGACGTTTTGCGTTATGATCAAGGATCCACTTCTCATCACCAGTAACAAGCCTGGCCCCAAATGGTGCCTGAAGGTGTGGTGAAGGCAATGACACAGCAAGCAATACGCTGTTGCAGATTCGCCATGGACAGTTCGTGCGTGGCTCATTTTCCGATCACTGGAACATTTCCAATCTTTTTCATTTGATGTAGGATAGTCGTATGGGCTCCAACTCTTCGGGCTCAAGTTTTTTGAATGACTTTCTTTTTGTCCGTCTCTTAAACTGAAACCCCCACTTTGGAAACGGGGAAAAGAAACACCTTTTACAACTTCTTTCATTTACTGCATCATCCCCATAAATGTTCGGCAAAGATTTTGCTGCTCTAGTTGCATTGGTACCTTTATGAAACTCGTAAAGTGAAACATGTCCAATGTGACCTTTAGATGGGGGTCATAGGGGTGAATACCGAAGAAGATTCTAAACAATATTTTTATAATCTGAAAGAAAAAGGTATGAATTACTTATTTTACATTTATCCAAAAATAACCACCCCATTGACTGGAATGCAAAATTCCTTTGTCATTCCGCTGATTTCACAAAAAGAAATATTGTCGAGTATTCATTAATTGGCATCTTACCTAATATAAATATTTCCCCTGGCTTATTTAAACTCGACCTGTTATAAAAAAAAACTTGTACTAAATGAAATAACTTTATACATAATGCAGCCTGTTGTCACTCTTTATTAGTGTAATATCACTAGCATTGCCTCCTTCACCACGTGTCTCTGCTATGACCGTGGATTAACTCAGCCCTAAATGTTTTCGTTCTAATGATAATCCTTTAAAATATTTTTTTGTTTCTTCCCCCCCATTTCCATTCATATACACGGCGTTGTTGTGTGTATATCGTTTTAGGGATGCATATGTCTGTTATTAGTTGCCTATTGTTCTTTTTATTGGTATTTTTCTGTTTTGTTTTTGTTTTTCCATTGGTTTGTACTATGTGATGGGCGTTCCCTTCGTATCTTTGTACCCTATATAAGGTTGTCTTCTCCATTTCCATGCTATTCCTTGAAAATGAACTTGCAAATATAGTTCGAAAATGCTTGGATTCATCTTTTCATTTTCCTGTGGATTAATTTTCATATTATTGCTTTCCTCACGTGCCACTTTGTGAGTTTTTTCATTATATATATATATATATATATATATATATATATATATATATATATATATATATATTATATCATGGCAGGTTTTGTTGAAAGCGACGGCTAATTTTGTATCAATATTTATATTTATTTGTATCAATATTTATTTCCAATCCTCTCTATTTGTCTTATATTCGCCTTCTCTTCTTTGTTCAACTCGTGAATAAACTTCCCCAAGTTCATTGAAAACTTAGGGTTTCGTTCTTAAGGAAGATAGTAGTAAATTAATGTATTTTCTCCAATATTTTATTACACTGACGCGTTTCGATACGGCACGTATCATCTTCAGAGACAAAGTCGACAAATGTTATAAGAAATGGGTTTATATATTACAACATGTGATTACAGACTCATTAACGAACAAAATCATGGAAGGAGTTGAGCGAACTAAATCCCATTAAGGCTAAGGCAGGGGGAGGGGCAAGTCAAAGGTGCGCAACTTCCAATGGTGATTAGTAATTTATAGCGAATAGGTTAAGTGCGCGATGTTGCTCGACTCCGTCCTCTTGCTCTTGGAAGTATATTATGGGAATTGAATTTTATGTTTAACCTTGATTTCTTTTCTTGAATATATATAGCTTCAAGGAAGAGTAATTGAGTAGATTTGGGACAGTCTAATTTTTAGTCACTTGCGACTCTATATCTCACTATGTCGGTCGGTCCGTCGGTCCCCGTTTTGCCTTTTTTTTTTGGTAATAACATTGTAACTATTCGGCCGATTCTAACGAAATTTGACACCCTTATGTTGTTTTACATTCTCTTTTGAATGTATAATTGTCAAAGTCCTCCTAAGGGTAGCCGGGAAATTATTTGGCAGTAACATCATAACTATTCGGCCGATTCTAACGAAATTTGAAATTCTTATGTTGTTTTATATTCCCTTTCGAATGATTGCCAAGGTTCTCCCAAGATTAGTCCACGAATTATTGAAAGTTTTGAAGTTCGTAAGGTCATAATTCAGAATAAGTAAGAGCACGCGACTTTGGTCAGCAGACCTTGTTAAGGAAAGCTTTCGTGTTTTTTTCTAGTGTGTGCGTTTTTGGGTCTCATCCTCCTTGAGAGTGTTGTTTCGGGCATCTCAATATATGAGTGAGGTAAGAGCTCACTCTCTCCAAATTTACATGTGTACTCATATATATTATTTTGTTTCAAGACTCCACCCCCGACGACTAGACACACCCGATGCAGTTTAATATTGAAGTAATTGATATAATTGGCGGGTGTGTGTGTGTGTGTGTGTGTGTAGCCAACATTGCCTTTTCGCTCACTGAAGACTGAAAGATGAGTGATGGGGAGAAGGCAAACAAAGTATTAAGAAAGTGGCGACTGTCCAGCGATGCCAGAGACTGTAATTGCACATCTCGGCAAACCCTAAAGAGTCGGGAATGTAGGAATGCGTACCCTACAACCCCAACACCCTCAATGGATATGCTGTTATTCATCTTTCGCACTTTTTCACTTCCATCTTCAATTTTAGAGCTGTGTCTTGTCATACTTTCCGGCATATATGCCCTCGTAGTTTTCGCTTCTTAAATTTTAAGTAAATAATAATAAATAAATAAATAATATCAGTTTATACCTTCACAAAGGTTCGAACGGGAACTTAAATTGACGATTTCGATTCTCTCGATACTCATTCAAACCCTTCTTTATATTTAGTTTGAGCGCAAAATGCCTCTTAATTTCTTCTTCTGCTCTTTTTTTCTTGTCGCCCATCCCCCCGTCACTAATGAGGGGCCCCCTTTTTTTTAATAATAAATTCGTGCCCCTCGGGCTCTTAGATGGTGAGAGGCCGATGTCAGGGCGACTTACGTTACATGCGTTCCACCCCAAATCGGTGTCACTTTTCGCATATTTGCGGTTTGTTCGTGTGAAGGGGGATTTGGGTCTCTTTGGATGCCACATTCCCTTCAAAGCTTACTTCTTATATACTTGGTCTCGTTCCCAGGAGATATTGGGTATGGATGAAAGGTGGACAACCTCATAATAATAATACCCACGAATATCCAGCGATAAAAGACTGATGGGCTTGGGTAGAAAGCAAGTCTTTATCTCTTTCCTCCAACCCGAGGGACTCTAGACAGACGCCATGGCGAACACATTTCCAGGAACGAGAGACAAAGGGTATTAGGCGGGTTGTTGATCGTTAGCTCACTCAGTCTCGGTTGTCAACAAAGGGCCTGATTGCCAACGGCGCATTTTAAATACCGGGCATTGCCAGAGCTGTTTCCAGGTAAGCCGATTTCCCATCATAAAGCCTCATTTGAACCGTCAATAAAATACCCAGATTTTGAACCTCGCAGGAAACGCCTAAGCTTAATTTCCATGGTTTTATCGAATGCCAAGGACGGGAGGGGAGTGTTTTCGCTGTTTGGCACGTGTAGATGAGAGGGTTTCTTGGTGGCCTCGTACCCCCGAACAAGTGAGGAACTTCCTTTTCGCAGAGGACTCATTACCCCCCTCCCCTATCCTCTAAAAAGATGTCTTCGTTGCAAAATGGAGATAGATTCGTTAATTTTTTTATTCATCTTTGTACCTGATGTTCCCAGTAATTTGTTCATTTTCGCCCCCCCTCCTTATTTATAAAAGGTTTTTGGTTGAGATAACCTCGATGGTTTTCGATTTATATTTTAATATTGGGTTTGTCTCGCCAGTATGTGATCGTGTGGCTCCGCATGATGAGGAATTCCAACCTTGAACCTTGTTTTGTCAAAACCAGCTGGAATTGAATCCTTTTTTTTATTATATCACCCATTACATACAACCGGGGGGGAAGGGGGCTCACAACTTTTTATTGGGCAATTATGGAAGAATGCCCGAGAGCATTTTTGGCAACTTTGAGGCATCTTTCCAAGAAAGGAAACGCTAGAAATCTTGTTTATGCGGTCACTTGTTTCCACGCCAAAGCGTCACGACGATGTTGGTAAGGAAGCGGTCACACGGGTCATCTTCACAGCCGAGATTCAAACTATGTGTAGCCTTAACGAAGAGTACACGCGTCGTTGGGAGAGAGGCTTGGGAAGCATTTGCAATTGCAACATATTCTCACAAGTTGATCGTTCAAATGAGACGCAATTGGATCGTCGCTTTTGAAGGAGCCACGATGCTACTTTCATACTCGACGACGAAGGCCGTGCCAAAACCTCTTCATCGAGCTGGGCAGACGTCGAGAGTCGGACTGACACATCCCAGCATCTAATTATACATGGCTGTTATATTCACTGTATGCTATGCGTGCATTTTAAATTTTACACTTAACTCAGTGAAAGTTTTAAATTGTAAAAACTGACCTATTGAGCCCTTTTTTTCTTATCTATAATTTATGCCTTTCATTCGGGTTGTATTTCCTCTCCCATTCGATGCTCATTACAAAATTCGGAGGGCATGGCAATCGTAGATGCCCACCCCTTCCTTGATCCGTTCTCCTCTTCATTTATACTGTCGGTTGGTTTTGCTGTTCACAGTAATGTCCATTTACCCCTTCCTTAAATCGTCCTCGTGTGCGAACAGCTGTGATTGGGGTGCTTAAGAGGGCGATTATCCCCTAGAAGCAAAGCCGCCGGTCTTTTTCTTAGCGAAGTGGTGCAAAAGTTATCCAGTTTTGAGAAAGCACCTGGGTCGATACCAGCTGATTGAACATTAAAAATGCTTCGTTCAGACATAATTTCCGCACCCTTTGAGAGCTGCAGGCTTTGGGTTTATAAATGTTGCAGATTTGAGTGGACTTTGGTCTCCCACGTCGTTAATCACCTTTCGTCAAATTGCACAGATGGACAGAGGGCGAGAGCAACTGAGAAGGGGGTGCGGTAGAGCCCATCAGTTTTGTCGCTTAGTTTCGAATAGTCGTTGGTTTGACACAATATCCATACCCGCCAGGGTAGAAGGGTTTGGTTGCGGCGGCCGCCCATGGAAACATTACTGTGGCGGATTTAAGGAGAGACTAGGAAATACTGTCTTTGTAACTTCGCTTTAGCTCGATGGATCTTGTTTATTTCCTTATTACGAGCTACATATCACCCACGCTTCACTCAGACTTTCACAATCTTCCAAAACCTGTACTTCGATCTTCCTATTATTTATTTTTTCCTTAATACTTTTACTCCCTGTTAACTTACCTAGTATCAGCACTATTTTCCTATTATACTAAACATGTATAATACAATTAGTCAAATGTCCCCCAGTCCCCGGCATAGTGCGAAGATTAACACTTGTTTTTTCCCCGGGTATTTTTGTTTTTTTTTCATTTTTACAAAGTCTGAGCTTGGTTTGGGCATCTCTTGCCGTTGTCTCTACAGTATATATATATATATATATATATATATATATATATATATATATATATATATATATATATATATATATATATATGCAAATTTTGTTGAAGACCATTGTGTATTTCGCCTTAATTAATTTCCTTTGGCAACTTTCTATTCTTCTAACTGTCTTTTTTAATCCATCTTGTAGATGGTAGATCACTTGTCCTGTATTCATCTCTCTTTTAAATGGATGGGTTTGGTAAAACCAAACTAAATTGCTGAGCTTTTGATCTTATTCGATCATCTTCGGAGCGTTTTGATATGTTCTTGCCTCCTTTACCGATGTAATGAGTGGAGTGAAGAAAACGTATGTATTGTATATAGAAAGGACAGAGGGACCGCTGTATGTGATACAGGCGGTCAGGTAGTCAGAGAGGAGGGTTGCGGAAAACATTTAAGAAAAGATAGCGAGAGTTGATAGGTCGGTGACTATACACCGATGCGTTGTGTTGTTGTGGCAGCGTTGGTTATGTGGTTTGGACTGGACAAGGGTTGGAGGCAGGTCAGGAGGGCGAGGCTGTCTGCTCAGTTGGAAACGCGTTTTTCATGATGCCTACTGGTTATGCGAAGAACGGTACGGGTGGCGGGTGTTTGTGGGCCACGGGATATCGCGGCGCCATTGCGTACCTTCTTACGTGTAACGCCGTGTATAGTGGGTCTCTGGTGAGTTTATCGAGTTGTTTTGTGAGTCTGGTGTGAGCGTAAGTGTTGAGAGGAGCTAATTTGTTGTTGTTATGTAGTGCGTCCATTCTCGAGTACAACGGCGAACGGCAAGCGCGCTTCAGAGCAGAGTTCTGAATGCGCTGAGCCTTTCGCTTCCACGTGTCGTTTGCAGCTACGAGCGACAGTGTTGCAAAACGATTTTTAAGGGGTATTTATTCCGCCTAGGTTGAGCATAATGTTAGAGGAAACGGGCCAGTCCGGTGAGTGGAATTTTAAAATAATGTTCGATTCCAGCTTGTCGCTTGACTGTTGATTGCCGGCTTATCTTCGTTTATTAATATGGCTTCTAAGATGTTCAGCCTAGCTTTATTAACCCCTTTTCTTTTAATAACGGTGTTATTAACTAGCATGTCTCTCGTTAGGTTAATGTTATGAGCACTTCCCATATGATTTTTAGGCCCTCCGCTTTGCAGATGCATATTTAAACGTCTCGAAAGTGTAGTAGTTGTCATGGCAATATACTTTTAGTTGTTATAAAGCTTACAGTCTTTATCGGGGCAGATGAAGTTGTAAACTATGTTGGTTGACTTGAGATTCGAGGAGTTTAGGCAGCTGTTGTTTTTCTTTAGGAGATTGCTGGCTTTTGTTGTTTTATAATAAATGATGAGTTGAATTTTATCCATTTGATTTTTAACCTTGATGTTACGGTTAATAATCTCCTTGATGATTTTTCATCTATTTTATAAGCCGTAGACATCTGGTTTCTGTAATACACTTTGCTGTAATACACTTTAAGTTTTATCCGTATCTTTGCAATGATTATTCAAAAATGATTGCAGTTGTTTATCGATCATGCTGTTTGAGAAACCGTTGTTCACGAGTGTTTGTTTTACTCGTGTTATCTCATTTTACGAACTTATTGGGAATCTTTTTACCCGGGATGCAAAGACCTTCCAATCACATCTTGATTATTTTTGTTGAGGACTAATGAGGAAATCGGATAATGATCTTTTTCTTGCTTTTTATCTGGTATTTATTCCATTAAACGATAAATAAATAATTTCATTTTTTGTGATATTTTATTTATCACATAACAAAGTAGAATCTAACTTCTTGACATCACACCACCACTGAGATCGCATACCACAATAGCACCGTTTTTTGCTTTAATTATATTTGAATTAATAGCAATGGCACTCTGCAAGTTTGATGCCCTCGAATGGCTCAGCTCCCCCACCCGCGTGCTGTCCAATGGCATCGTGGAGTGTCGCGCCTTTGTCCAATATTCCTTCATGATTGGCGGCTTCCTCTGTTCAGGGCCACTTTTTAAAGACGCTTTGGGGCTGAGATGAACCCCCCTTCCCCTTGGCTAGCGTTCCCAAGGGATCGCTTGAGATGAACGAAATATGTCGAGTGGGGGGGTGGGATGTTCTGTTTGTTTTTGTTTGCGAAACAAACAAAAGAGAAACTCTCCTCCTCTTTTACACATAAGCACTCCGTACTTTTCGAATTGTACCGTCGCAGGGCATTAGAACGTGGGAAAGATCCACGCATGTTTGAGAGAGTTGCGCGCCCATCCTCTCCGAGTGTCCCGAGTAGTGTCTTGTTTGGACTTTTCGGGCTGTGCACCTTCCTGCTCTTTTAGTGCCTCTATTCTTTACGACCCTCTCACAACAAAGTTTTTTTCTCATTGGTCTTCGCTTTTTTTTAGTTTTAAGTAAATCGCTCTATCTTTCTCACACCGAACACCCCTCTCAAATTGTCAATTTTCACTACTCTTACTCTTTTTTCTTTCACATCCCCAAACACGTTTTGACCTGCATACTCCCATACAACATTTGTACACATTTCCACCATTTTTACAATTCATAACTGTGTTGTCTTCCTCATCCGCACCACTGTAATTCTGGACAAACTATAAATACAATAATGCACTTGCGTAAGGCGCACTCCACATAACCCTCTATTCCATACTTACCCCAAACCCTATCATCTTACCCTGCATTTACTTTCAAACCCTCTCCTCACGCATACACCATCAAACGTCACAGTCAACATTTTTAAATCCCTTTCACTCAACCACGTACATCAAGTCAGTATACAACCTCACACTCCTGTTCCTTCCTCACTCGTACGTACCTTAGCACCCCCTCCATCCATAAATATATTAAACAACCACACCTGCATCACACGCTGTTAACATACATACACCTTGCTGCGCTAATCGTGTGCTTTCTCGACCAGCTGTTTCAACGCAAACACGATGCAACCCATGCCCGCTTTAAATCCGCCTGACATTCATTTATCCTTCATTCACTATCAATAAAACAATTTCACTTCGCCAACCACACTCAACACATTCACCTCTACCCATTGCGCATCAGAATTATCAAAGCATTCTTCCACTCCTCGGCTACCGTTCAAATTTAAATTCAGAAGCTCTACAGCATAATGACTAACTCCTTTCTGTCACACAACCACCGCCATTTTTTATATCCTCGGCTCCTTTATTATTCATTCCAGTTGCCTTCCCCTTTATCTTTGGCAGCGCTAACCAACTCTTTGCCAACTTTTCGGTTCCACGTCCTTATGTAGTACTCGGTTTGTTCCCTCAAAACCATTTTTATTGAGACTTACTAACGCTTGTTTATCTATTTTATACATCTCATCATAACATAATATTCTCGTCTACTTTAGCTTCTTACTCGCACACTTTTCCCTTTCTTCATCCTTAATGTTTACACAGCTCTTTTATTTTTCAAACCTGGATCCTCATTCACACTTCCCGAACATTTCACTTAATACTCTTTGATTCTTGCTTTGCTCTCCCGATGGTTAATCACTCGCCACACCCCTCCATTCGCCTCCATGTCTGCACTTTCTAACATGCCCGGAGATGCTCCAAATGGTTGCCGCCTTGGTGAGATCTCAATATTAAAAAAAAGAAACGCCCGGATATTATCCACTATGAAGCGTCTGCCAATCCTGCTTATGCTTCTCTCTCCACTGCGCGTCTCATTTCGTCATTCCACCGTTCACTCTTACACTTTCTCTAATTCTCACTCACTTAGATACAGCCTTCACACTTACTCCCCCTTGTTCTCAAGCAATCTCATACTTTCCCCTCTCTCGCTAATCTAACATATTTTCAGCCACACTCCAACCGAATTAAACATTTCACAACACAACCATGTGGTTTTCTTTTCTATAATCAATTCACATCAAACACATCCCTCAGCCATTCTTTCTGGCTCCTAGCTGATCAATTGTACGTTTATTCTCTTTGTCCAACTCATATGTATTTATACACATCTTTGTGCCAAAATAATGTGTTTACGACCCACAAGTTTATCTCAGCACAACCTAGCATTCACTCTCCTTTCTTATTCTTGTCATGTGCATCAAAAGCCTTTATAATTCCATATCTCACTCATCGCATATTCGTCCATTCATATTCCTACAATCATCAACTGATTCCCGTTCTTAATTCCTTCATTTCACCACTCACTTCAAATAATTCCAAAACTTATTCAGCCTTTCATCTAACATTAAAACCACGCCCTTCTTCACCTACATATTTCATAAGTTTACACATTTATAACCATATCATGCGATACCACTCAATAGCACAAAGCTTTTCATTCTCTTCCATGATCGTCTCACATAACGCAAGGATCTGCAATATATATATATATATATATATATATATATATATATATATATATATATATATATATATATATATATATATATATATATATATTATATATATACATCACCTGGCTTACACTTTTGACGAGGATTAAGTTTTCAGCTATCCCCCTCCCCCCCACTCAATTTCCGTAAATCGTTGATGCGTTCGTGGGGAAAGGTTTAGGAAAGTCGTCGTCTTACGTCACGCTGGAAAATGGTATGGATATTCTTCACTTTTTAAGGTACTGATTAAAAGGTTGCCCGTTGTTCAATACCACTTTTTCTTATATTCGATCTATTTTATCTCCAAACTTTCTTATTCTTACAATGTAATTGTGTTTCCAAAAAGTCGATTTCGAATTCTTGCATTATGCATCCGTTCTCACCAAAGAATGTATGAATATTTACACTACTGTTCAAGAGTTTGAGATCAAGGACGAAAAGGGAATACAGCTGAAATGTATGGAGTATTTTTAATTTGTACAGTGATATGGATAAATTAACCGATATGCTAGAAATGACATTAAACAATTACCAGAAAACAAAAATACCCTAAAATTTCGATTCGTTGAAATAATAAAGAAAACAAATAATCGGCTGAGATTTGTTGCTATGCATCTTGCAAGAGCATCGAAAGGGTTTCCACACTTGGTTGTCTGGATTTTATCCGACGACCCAATTCATACCATAGGAAATAAGTTACTTTGCAATTCTATGACTAAAAAATATCATCAGTGGTAATTTGAAATAACGTCAAAAAAGATGCACCATAGTGTATGCTAGTGTTTCTTCTGTACTTAATCCCAGCCTGTTTTTAAAGTAGCCTCTCACTCCCTTTTCGACGATAAACAAGCGATTGAATGGCAAAGGATCGTTCTGTTAAGACGGAGTTTACTCTTTATTTGCGGGACACCGGATATCTGGTAGATAAGTGTGTCAGGGTTTCATGCCAGCATCCCCTATCCTGGTTTAGTCACCTTAAGGCGGGGGGTCAAATTCGTACTTTTGCCCGTACTCTTTGTACAAACTTGCCCCTAGAATTGTAGTATAATACATCCTCCCCAGCCCAGCATGCTATTGCAGTTCGTGCCCCTCCACTTCTTTATTTTAATTCATTTGTCCGTTCACTTTTCCCCTTCCCAGCCTGTTCACCCCCTTTTGTTATCCCCTTGGTCTCCCTTTAATTGGGGCCTCTGTCACCACTAAATCAAGTGTAATCTCTGCTCCATTTCTCATTCATGTCCCTCCAAATGCAGTGACCTCAGCGCCGCTTGCGCTCGATGTTAGCGCAGCTTCCTGTTTCCGTAGCAGCGTCCTCTGCCTGACCTTTTGTTCTAGCTCAGGAACATGAAGAAGGTTGTAGGTTATCTTCTTTCCTACATATACCCCCACCTCTACCTGACTTTGCCACTAAACGACAGTTCTCTCTCTTGCTATGAAGTGTTGGTTTATAATCTCAGGGAATTAGTAAATCCTTGTTCCCTGCAGGTGTACTTCTCTGCGGGTATTGGTGCTGTTATTGAAAATTGCGTTTTCCGACTCTCTCACATTTTCATTAAATACTTGTTTTTTTCACAATCCCTTAAAAATAATTCTGGCTGAGATGCCTCTGGTGCTTTTCACATATATATATATATATATATATATATATATATATATATATATATAATAATAATAATAAAGCATGTTTTTGTGAAAGCCACTGGTCGTGTTTTCAAATTTATTAAATAGTGACCCTGGGGTGGCTCTGGGGCGCCTCTCCCCCCTAGCGTTGGTGAAACAATAAAACTACAAGTTGGAACCATTCAACATGATTAAAACGTGTTTAAGCCGTCTGTGCTGGGCGACATACTCGCCGTATGCTATTTCTTTACTTCCTCTCCTCGCTCAAAGATCGATAGAATTGTCGATCGATTTTTGCCATTTTACGTATATTTCTTCCATATAAAATTATGCATATGTAATGGTAGCGTTTATTTTCTTTTTTTATGCTGGTTGCCTAATTTCCCCCCTTTTTTTATTTCAGCAACTCAAAGATGAAATGGCAGAAGTTGCGGCCGAGATGGAATCTCACGAGCAGACTGAAGACAGGTGCGCTTGTTTTCTCTTATGTTTCTTATGTTTATCCAGTCTACGGTCTACCCCTCCCCCCCAATATCTATACCCTCGAGTGTAGGGGAGCATTTGTACCATTCTATCTGGCTGGTTTATGGAACTCATTATTTTTCTTTTACCCTATTCATTCTTTTCTTCTTCCTTGTTCTCATCGCATATGCTCTCGTTAGCTGGTCCATGGGTCTCTCGCTAGCCTAGTGGAAACAGCGTTGCTATTCTAATGTCAAAGTTTCGAGTTCAATCCCAGCAAGAAAGGATACAAACGCCAGTGCACGTCTACCTACCCCCCGCGGGGGGTACCTTGCACAACCGTTACCTACCCCCACGGGGGTAGGTAGATCTCACACAAGTCATCACACACTCAGACAATCACAACACCGCTGCCCCCCCTCCCCTCGTCTGAATAGCGCACAACACCCACCCACACACTACTCTGTTCCAAGGAATCCTTCCGATGGGTATTTGTATTCACATAGTCTTGGCTGGAAACGAGTCATGTTGTTCGCTGGTTGGTGCCAGAACACACACGCTTCCCGACCACTTGAGCCCCCCCCCCCCTCATACATAAAAAGCAAGGACCAGCCCTGGTGCCCTCAGGCTCACCAGTGATTGTCATGCTGATCTTTATGTTGGTTTCATTATCTGACCAGGGGCGATTTCGTCTTCAGGACGATGGATCTCATTCACGAACAATAGTTAATTGGTTCATTATTTTTAACCTCATTACTGTCCCTTCTCCCCACAATCTAGTCTTCCTCTATTATGAGAATGTTTGCTATGTTAACAAGCCGTCACGTACGCGAGGTCTTCTTCAGATTATAAGAGGAATAATTATATGTGAGGCAGATTTAGGGATTTTGTTTTATAGCGCCTCTGGCGACTGTCATGCAGGGCATAGTCCCATAGTTGATTTTAGAAACCTATACTTAGTTTATAATTAATCCATATTAGGGATGACTTGTTATTTTTGGCCATTTATATTCTCACTTTACGAGAGTCTTTAGTTGAAGAGATGAAGAAAGTTGTTAATCGCAACCGAGGTTGTTGGTTATTGTTAATTGCTCCCCAGGAGCAGATGACCTCTACCTCCCAACGACCGTTTGGGAGATAAAGGCCTTTGAGCCTACAACCTGTGATGTAGGCCCCGTCAACGTTTCGTAACGGTTGTGTAAGGGACATTGAAAGATGATGGATACTTTGGAGTGGCATACTTTGGCCAAATACGGTGATGTTAGTAAAGTCATATCAAGTAACGAGTGAAGGGAATTAGGGTTGTTTTGTTTTTTGTCTACTCACTAATGATTGCACGCGCGCACATTTGCACTACAAACCACCTTTCACTCCATGCGCTTGTCGCTGCTTTGCCTCCCTTCCATCGTTATTTTCTGGAGGGTAAGAAGTCGCCAGATAAGCCCCATAATAAAAAAGGAGGGTCACTGTATCGCTTGACTGGATTTAAGTTTGGCAGGGTCTGAGCCATTGTATGGGCTAAGAAAGGATGCTACTCTATTTTTGATTGGGTCTTCCTCTGCGTCGTATCCGAGTTCATCTATTTGCACATGCCTGTTTTTCAAGAATTTTGGTCCAGAATCGGTCTTAAAAATTAGACAATCGAATATTCTTCGTCCTTTCATGGAGCATCTGTCTCTACCCAAACTAATTTCGTTTGTGGGCGGACGAATGCGAAACCAACGATCCAGTTACATCACCGTACCTTTGTAGAAAAAAACACCTTACCATCTGTTGCATAATTGTTTACTTGTTTGGTTTGATGTGTTGCTTTTGGTGGTTTGCCATTTCGGGGAAACCAGCTTGACGAGCTATGCGTTTAAACGCTTGGATTCCCTTGGATTATATCCCTTCCCTTGATTCTGCGAAACCCTGTTATGAGAATTTGTTGCCTGGAAGGCTTAAATTTGGTTCATCGTGACTAAAATCCTGATTTTCTTTTCGTAATGGTCTTTTAACTAGACAATCATGTTAATTGATATTATTTTTAAGTGTCTAACGCATTTCGCGAGTTATAGTAAAAGAAAATAGGATCCTCACCCAGGATCCTCCATCTTAATGGTGTACTCTCACCCCTTTTTCACGCAAGGGGTTCACGTTTGTCAATTTCAGTTTAAATATGGTTGCCCTTGCTTCAGTATTTCGGGTCGAAATTTGCTATTTTTATCTATATACCTTTTCTTCATCTGTTTTTCCTTCACCTCTCGTTGGAGAGATAATTTATGTATAAACTGTTATATGAAATCTCTTTCCTACCCTCCTATTCATGAGACGAGGAAATTGGCCTTCGCCATTCATCTGGTTCTTGTCTCTAATAAATAAAAAAAGGCCTTTGATTGGTTCATATTGCTTAAAGCTGGATAGTCATTTTCTCATGCTTTGCAGGAGTAACCCGAAGAGCAAACAGATGAGCATAGGTCGAAAGAAGTTCAACATGGATCCGAAGAAAGGCATCGAGTACCTGATCGAGAACGGACTCCTGCAGAATACTCCGGCGGACATTGCACAATTCCTCTATAAGGGCGAAGGCCTAAATAAGACCGCCATTGGAGACTATCTTGGAGAACGCAACGATTTCAACCAACAGGTTCTCGACGCCTTCGTTTGTCTCCACGACTTCACTGATCTCATACTCGTCCAGGCACTCAGGTGAGTTGATATAGGCTGGCGTCTCGGGTATTATCAGCAGGGTCGAGGAGAGCTGGTGGGCCAAAGGACCAAAGGAGCTCTTTATAGAGACACTTTGCCGCTGGGCGTCTAAGGGGGCTCTCTAGAGATGGACTTATCTAGTGGCCGTCCAAAGAAGATCTGTAGAGATTACCTTAGCTGGTAACCGTCCAAGGGAGCTCTGTAGAGATGGCCTTAGTTGATGGCCGTCCATGGAACCTCTGTAGAGTGTGACCTTAGTTGGTAGGCGTTCAAGAGAGATAGCATCAGCTGCTGAGTGTCCACGGGAGCTCTGTCGATATGGTCTTAGCTGGTGGGCGTCCAAAGGAGTTTTGTAGAGATCGCCTTAGCACGAACGCATGCGTAGGTTTATAGCATTTGCCAACGTTAGTTAAATTTAACCAAATATGTGAAAAATATTTTCGTTCAGTGTGGCATCATTGAGATGAAAAATTAGAAGGTTCATTTTCTCCCATTATTTTTATATTAAATGTAAAAATAAAGAGAAAATGAGAAGAAGTAGATCAAATCGCCTACTTAGAGCGTTATGGACAGGGGTATCGAAACTCTCATGAACACGTCCCTTTTCGATGAAAGTTGTGTCCTCTTAAAATGAAAAAAATACCCGTGATCTTTGAGAAGTGATGTGCAATTAGTAAAATTTATATTTACAATTAAAATAACATAAAGAATGAAAAAAGCTATCAAAGTTATCTAAATCAGAGCATCCAAAAACCATCAACCCACGACCATAATAAGCTTGCAAATCAGGCTGTTCGCAAATCCTCCTCCCCCATTTATTTGTCTAGCTTTGATATGTCGACCCGAATCCCGCTCCCATCTGTCGACTAACTATAGTATCAATGGCAGAAAGTTGATTAAATGTTAATATATTGGCTTGGTTTTGGTTGGTTGCACCATTGCGCCACCCAATCCCTTTTCAATCATGAACGAGGTCCCCTGATTGGATAATGAAAGAAAAGAACGACAATTTATGCATTAAATTTTACTGTATGTTTAACTTTTATTTACTCTTGATACTGCCTGATTAATTCAATTTTAGTACTGTGATCACTGCATGTTTTCCATCACCTCTAAAAGTGGGTGGTTTCAATTTGGTTCTTTTGAATTGCCGAAACATACTGTTCCAGGTATTTAAATATACCTAAACTTGTCAACGCTCCTTAGTCATTGTTGATCTTTCCCACTTATCTGTTTATCTACAGGGTGTCCGAAAAGTTCTCGCATGATACGAGAAACGTAGATTCTTTTGGGAATTGAGACTTCTTTTACCTTTTATATTTTTTGCGGTTGTTTCCACCTTCATTTTATGTTCATTTAATGAATACACTTCCGATGGATTATACAAGTTTTCTTTTCGTCCACAATACAAATCTACCCACCCCTTTGCGTTAGGGCCATAAAGCCATAAATTTATCTGTCGGGCTTTTATCCTTTTGGCCCTAATTCTGATAACATTCAATGATGAGAGAAATCTACTACGGCCGCACTTTGGTAGAGTTGGTCTTCTTGGTTTTGTCTCTCCCTTAGTCCTGTTCGTTACCTCGCATCTAATGTGAATGCCTTTTTATGTTGAGCGAAGAGGCATCTCTTCTGGCTACAATAACCTTTTTCGTGTATTTAATTCGAAGACAGTTGCAAGCACATCTTCGCATTCAAATGTTTTCCCCCTTCAATTACTCATCACGCTTGACGTCATTCGCGAAATGATGTTGGGTTCAAGCCTCACCTTTTGGCACCGCTTTTGCATAAAAAGTATTTAATTTTTTGCTCATTCAAGAGTGTCTTTTGGCGTGCTTGCACCGAACTCATACAGAAAATTAGTGTTTTCCTCATGCTAATATTGTGTCAAAAGCTAAAATTAGAATTCTTTCTTAATCTCTGTCATTTCGAAATGGGTAATAATTAGTTGTTTATTATACATCGGTGTCAATTTGAATATATATATATATATATATATATATATATATATATATATATATATATCTCATTTCGTTTCACGCTTCCTTGACGTCTCTGAACTTGGCCACCTCATTCGTTGCTTCTTTTCATGGTCAATAACTACAGCAGTTTGTTCCTACTCATGCAATTATCAAGATGTCGCTTATTGCTGAGAGACTTGATTAGGAATCCGATTTCATTTAGATCTCCGAGGAAAGCGATTTTAGAAGAGACCATTGTATTTAGTCCCTCCAGTCTTATAATTTCAGATTAAAAAGTATTTTCGTAATACTTCCGCTTCATTACCCCAGTATCTGACAGGTTAATTTCAATAAGTTTTTTGTTCTAGACACTTATTTTATTCTTCCTTTGACATTTGGCTTCCTTCACGCAGTGACACTTATTTTATTTTTAATTTCATATCTATGTTTGTCATCTCTCCACTGGGTACCTACATTCCCATTGGTACACGCCAATTTTATTTTCCTTTCTGAAGTTCACTCTGAAAATAATTTATCCCTCTTGCATTGCAGGCAGTTCCTGTGGAGCTTTCGGTTACCAGGCGAAGCCCAGAAAATTGACCGGATGATGGAACGGTTCGCCCATCGATACTGCGAACTAAATCCCTCCATTTTCAAGCACCCTGATACCTGTTTCGTCCTCTCGTTTGCCATCATCATGCTCAATACGTCACTCCACAACCCGGCTGTTAAAAAGAAGCAGACACTCGACCAATTTATTAACATGAACCGAGGCATCGACAATGGTGACGACCTGCCTCGAGAGTTGTTGGAGGTAATGTTTCGGCTCCTCCTCCTCATTGTTATCATACCACAAAGGGAGTTCGCCCGACATCAACTACACTATAAAACTACACCCTCACCCCTTTATGTCCCATGAAGCAGAAAACCACCTATCATTTTTAGAGATTGGGCGGCGTGACTGACTGGACGGGGTCCGCGGCAACCCCGCGGACCCTGCCAAAAAAAAACAAAAACCCAGGCTTCATACCCGGTCAGAAGGCCCCAGGGACGCAGCCTTACAAACCTTTTACATTCACACCTTTCATACGCAATATCATCCACTTTCACCTCTCTCAGCCCTTGCTATCTCAAACATTCATTCATTTTACCTGCCCACGCTCAGTCACAACCTTGTTCACACCCTATAAATACTTCTAACCAAGTCGCCCCTTACTCCATATCTACTGGACGCAAACCGGGCATCCCTCTCAAGTTGTCCATTTGCACTGCTCTCACTCCAGATCTTTCCTTCTTCGTCCATACCATAGTCTCACTCCCGTATTTACCCGCAGCACTATAATTCACTTCATCCAACACAAACTTTTCATTCCCTTTCTTGTATCAGACAAATATCTGCAATATCCCTATTTAAAAAATATTTATTACTTCCCTCATAACATATACCCCCCTCCCCCGCTCCTCCACCCAGATACAAGAAAAAAGCCCCAGCACACTACTTCACCCTATGACACACCAAACAACATTCTAAACCAGCCTCCCCCCCCACCTCAAATAAACCAATCAGAGAAATCCTTACATAGACCAACCACGCAGAGTAATCCTATCTCAACCCAGCTCAAGCCACTCCACTAGACTCCAACAATACAAACACAAAATAAGCCACGCCACCGACATGCACCAGATGCAACCAACACACTGACAACATAGAACACTTATTCATAGATTGCCACAACCTCACACAATATCTCCTCTTTGAGGGACCTGTGGACCCGCCCAGGGAGCGCGGTGGCCTTCCTAGCGGCCGTTCACCTCGTAGAAGAGGAGGGGGGGGGGCAGTATAATACCGTTAACATTCCTTACACCCACTCGGTTCGCATTGACAAGACTGGACCAGATCTGTGACAACCCCACCTAATACCCCCCCCCCTCCCCCATTGCGTCTTTCTATAACAGTCGCCCCCTATCTGGGCTTAGTATTCACTTACGACACGCCTGTGGGCAGTATGGGTACTCTTCCTACCTCACCTAGAGGTATCTTATTCATGTATTACACAGGTCATCACACATAGCCAATCCAAGCACCGCTATCTTTCCCCTCCTGTCTTCACAGCACAACGCACACACTTTGTTCCAAACATCCCTGCCACTGATAGTTACAACCGCATACCCCCGGTGTGGAATGACCCTTTCCTCACGGGGAGGTGAAGGTTCCTACCTGATCGCTGGTTCGTGTTAAAAACACAACCCCCTTCCCTAAATAAGCTCCTGATGTCCTCTGGCTCACCAGCGATTGGTCATACTGATATTTACATTGTTTACATTATCCGGTCGGGAACTCCATCCTATCCAGGAGACGGATGACATTCCCTACCTACTACAATTCCACTCAGACTTGGAATTTTAATGTAGTGCACTTCCCCATATAAAGAACCAAAGACTACCTGTCGTTGCTATTTCAATTCAACCCCTTAAAAGAATCATTTCGTTCCTTTGGTGGTGCGTAGTTAGTCGCCGGATGGACTTCCGATTCGGGTTGCCTGTCCTACACTGTAGATACTCGTGGATCGGATCCTACGTTAATCATTGGATGCCCACTGAGAAGTAAAATGCATCTTAAACGAGTGGTAAAATCCTTAACAATTTGTGTTTTCTTTCTTTCCCGCCAGAGTTTGTACGAAAGCATCAAGACGGAACCCTTCAAGATTCCAGAAGATGACGGCAATGACTTGATGCACACCTTCTTTAACCCGGACCGCGAAGGGTGGCTGTGGAAGCAAGGTGGCCGCTATAAGTCGTGGAAGAGACGCTGGTTCATCTTGAACGACAATTGTCTCTATTATTTCGAATATACAACCGACAAAGAACCTCGAGGGATTATCCCTCTCGAAAATATCGAGGTGAATTTACGCTTTAGTATTTAAAGGTTGATAAAAAAAAGGCGTTTGAGGTACCACTATTACCTGGCCCTAACATTAGGTTTAGTTTACGCACTTTGATTTCTCTCTCAATTCACCCCGAGGGATCTAAGGGGTGAGGAGTAGGATATGAAGCCGCCTAGTGCACTTTGGCTAGGACTCGGCTGAATGGGAATGTGGCTAGCCACATTCGGTATGGTTAGTCGCTGGATGGGAGCACCGAGCCATGCGTTGCCATATATTGTAGCGAGACCCGTGTTCGGGTCACACTGTAGGTCCGGTCCCCTTTAATCATAGGACGGTTTGAAGCATTAGAAAAAGCGGAAAAATAATATTTATCCACATTTCTTCATCTGCCTATCTCCTAGCACCCCCCCCCCCCCTCCTCCACCATCCAATGCTCTAAAGCACAAGGCCACCCATCATTTCACCACGCCAAACTGGCCCTTCATAGTGATGGGCTGTTACGTTGTAGCATCTCACCTCACGTTAGTTACTTTTTCTCATACAAAAGATTTCTTGGACCATCCTGTATTAATCTTTTTCAGCCCTATATTTCTTAATATTTTTTCCTGTCTCTTCATTTATTCAATATGCATATTGTGCTTACAAGTGGTAAGCACAACCCGCCCATTAACGCCATTCATTGCTAACAAAATATGATTGCATGCCGTTCACACACACACAAATATATTTTCGAATAAAATAAATTCCTTTTTTCAAACTTGGTTGGCCCATCCTCTGCCTTTGAAAATTTGAGGAAACAGTAAATGAACGGCAAAGAAGAGGCAGGCAACAATAGGAATTTGAACAGCCTTGTGATTATTTTCTGAGGGTGCACCGGGTACTACGCGATTACGGGAGGACTCAATGAGCGTTGAATTAGAGGCTTAATGAGTTACTGGAAGGCTCAATGGGTGTCGTAAAAGAAACTTGGGCCAAATAACTAACTAACTAACCAACCAACCACTCGGGTAGGCTACGACCAGATTTAAAATAAACCCAATCTATTACTGACGCGTTCCTATTTGATTTCTTATGAGAATCCTTGGTTTTAAGGTTCGGGAAGTGCATGATCGCAATAAGCCCAACTGCTTCGAGTTATACGCCACCGCCACGGACTTCATCAAAGCGTGTAAGACAGACAGTGAAGGGAAAGTCGTGGAAGGTAAACACACTGTGTATCGAATGTCCGCACACTCTACCGAAGAGAAAGACGAATGGATTAAGTGTATTAGGTAAGTTTGAGTATTGTTTGCTTTCGTTCGTTTGAGTGTTGTACCCTTTAACATGTCCGGGTATACTTTCTGGAGGTTGACCCGTGGTCTTTCTTTTCAGGCAAAGTATCAGTCATAATCCCTTCTACGACTTATTAGCGAGGCGGAAAAAGAATATCCAGAAGAGCAGTACCTGATAATCTGAATATTAACATTTTAGGCGTTTTCTCATTAAAGTTGTTAGATTTTTATTATTTAATGTAAGACGTGGTGCTAGAATTTTTCTCTGGCATTTTAAATTATATTTTGATATTTTTTTTATTTAATATTTTTCTATAAGGACAACTTAATTTGTATTTACAAATTGTTAAAATGCAATGGCAAGAATCATTTAATTTTCTTGAAACTTAGAGATGATTGTGCCTCTTAGTTTGTTCTGTCACATGGGCCAAATGATTCCATATTCCATGCAAATGGTTCACAGACTTCTTTTTTTTTTTTTACCAATCCCTGTGGATTCATGTTCCCTCATCACTTTTGACTGATGCGTTAGTGAACTAACTCATAAAAAAAAATAATTTTAATACCCATTTGATATATTTGGGCACATTCTTAGCTCAAATCCTACACAACTCCACATCCAACCCTCCAACCAACGAGAACTCATTACATAGTTTTTAAATTCGAATTTGTTAACTCTGAAACCCAGGTTGTTAGAATGTTGTACAAAGTCTTTCTGTATTGATTGGATATAATGTAGTTTATTCATCGTTCTTCGAACAACCTAAAAATTCTTCTTCTTTTTTTTTCAAAATACAAATAAAATAAAAGTCCTATTGAATGCAGCTTTTAAGGTATACGAGGGATCTGGTTTGTGTGTGTTCCTGCATGGATGAATGGTTGTTGGTAACAGGCTTTGCGCACATGCTTCCATAAGGACGTAAGTTGTACGCTTCTTTATTCCTTCGAACTCGCACGAACAATAAAAAACAATTTTCTAAATTAGCATTGTGCTCATCGGCAATCACTATTTGGCTCTAATGTAATACACCTAATAAAGTAAAGATGCATTTCGTAAATATGTAGCTCAAGTTATCAACTCGGTAATATTGGGTGTCAATGTACTCATTCGGTAACCATTATTTAATCTAAAAAGATCGTAATCTGTCAGATTTAGCTGACAAATTGTATCAGTACAAATAAATGACACGATTCAGTGCTTCTGTTTACAACTTAGCCATTTATGTTCTCTCTTGTACGCGCCGAACATTTTTTTTTATTATATTATAGGATAGTTTCCAGAACAGAGGCTCAAATTAGTTATTAACTTTTTTTTATTGTGTATATATTTTGTTGGATGTAAATATTATTTAATAGATGCACAACCAAAGACTACATGTGGTTATAAATTCATTTTATCATTTGTAATGTTATCATCTTTTTACATAAGTTGCTAAAAATTTCAATAACGAAAAACCAAAGTTGTTATCTTGTTTGATTAAAAGCTGGGTAGCTAAATATATTTTATAAACAAATATTTATAAATTATATATGTATATATTATGTATATTATATACAGATATGAAATGTACACATTATTTTTCTGCATATCTGCTGTACACAGTTAAATATTGAATTTATAATTTCTATTTTGAAAAGAAAAGTGTCAATAAAGATACAAATGTAAATAAAAATTGATATTTTTATTCTTTTTATCACCATGCTTTTCTACCTCAGTAAATACAAGAGTCGTCTCCATGGCATAAATAGAAATTTTGAAAGGGGAACATCATTCGGTTCTTTTGCAACTAGTTAATAGTCTGCTATTGTTGTGGAGCTAAAGAGCTCTAAATAGCTAGTTTAAGTACTGGGTATGTTCGTCTGAGTGAGACAGGCCGATTGAATAAAGGAGGTTCCACTCGGCGAAGCTGATTATTATAAAGGAAAATGAAGGTGGAAGAACACAAGGCTTTCAATCAGGACTAACATAAAAAAAAGGATGAAAAAAAGCCACTAGTTCCTATTAAGGTAACCAAAATCCCATATAACCACCACTGAGGAGGGGGGGCACGTTCTCCAGCCAAAACTACCTTGGTTCAGGAAGGACCTAGAGAGTAATGGGAAGTGTCTAGTGAGATACGTGGGTTGCCTTTTTATGGACGTTGCTTTGACAGGCGATGAGGCGTGTGTCCTACTCAGCGAGGCTTTTTACTGTCAAAGTATAGATAATGGAAGGAAAGTGGGAGTCACAAGGAATAGAGGTACCTCAAAAGACCTTTCGATCCATTTTTAGGAGGTACCAGTGTCGGATCTAGTCTATCTCGTGTAGTATTTTGTTGAACTGTTCAACAGCTGCGCAGATATTATACCAGGAAAGATTCCCACAAACGAATGCGCAATAATATCAAAGGGGAAGAGATTATTTACAGAGAACAAGGAACCAGGATTAAACGAATGGACCAAGTAATGGTAGTAAGGAAATAAGCGGCACCGTGGGTTGAGAACACGGGACACCCAACGAACACGTGGTGCACGGTCTGGCACTGCAAGTGGTATAGATGGGAGGAAATTCGCTGGGCATAAGGTATGCGTGAGTTGGCTTGGTGTGGCCTAGGTAATGGCGGGCTAGAACCATCTTTATGTGGGAGTGGTGGAAGGATGAAGCCCAGTAACCGAGGGAGTTTAATGTGGAGCTTAGTGAGAGGCGATGTTTGCCGGAAGAGCAAATGTGTTATAAAGATCGAGTTAAGTGCGTGGAAGGGGAGTTGGGCTGGATGCAGACAGGAACACACGAGCAATCCGATCTCACGAATCCAAGGATTGGGATGAGAGTAGTGGGACGTAAAGAGCACGAATCTGGTGAGGGGGAAGGAAGATAGTGTGGAGGGCCGCCGTGAACCATGACCACCCGGAGGAAGGTAAGCATCGTCTACCCAACAACGGCGGCAAGTGACCTATGGAGTCGCCGCGAACCATCAATGAAGATGGCTGTGCCCTAAATTGGTGGAGGCATGACTGAGGAACTCTGATAGGAGCACCCTAGCCAGGTTTCAATGGGAGCTTCTTAAAAAAGATGATAGGACAAATCTCTCGCGGAATGCTTCGCCGGTATTGAGTTCCCTGATATAAATGAAGTCGAAATTTCGGCTTGGGCCAAAGAGGACACAGGAAGACGTGGGGAGGGAATGAGAATACCTTAGAAGCAGTCTATTCAAGGGGCACACTGATAGTTGAACCTGTTTGATGACCGTAGGAAGAGACCTATCGCTGTAGAAGATCACTAGGTCGTCAGGGTAGTGTGCGTTGCTAATGTGACGATATGACGAGAAGAGAGGATGTGACCGTGTTCATCACAAAGCTCGAGAGGACGCTTAGGACCCAAACCAGATCAACACTTCTCCTAGGATAAGAGGAACAAACATGGACCTGGAAAGAACGGTGGCCCAGGAAATGGAAAATGAAAGTGAGGTAGGAAACCAAGAAGTCCAAGGGAGCACAAACTTTTCAAAATAGAGGAGCAGCAGCGAGTAGTGTCGTAAGCTTTGAGGGAAAACTGGAACTACGGCGCGAAAATGCCCACTGGAAGTAGTGGCTAAATCAGAGAAGGGGATCCAAAACAGATGCTGGGAAAGAGATCACAAACCTGCCCCCGGCAGCAGTGTACAAATTGTTATACGACAAACAGAGTAGGCTATAATAGAATAAAAAATAGAGAAAAATGGCACAATTAAAATAGATAAAATAGAAACATTTGTACAGTAGTTGTGATAAAAGAGCATATTTCAAAACCTCCATTTAGCACAAGAAGCACGACCTTTCGAAACTAGGAACGAAATCTAACTCAATATTGCACCAAAACTGAATTGAACATTAGTATAGATTGTAAAGCTGTAAAATTAATTGCAAATAATCATAGTCAAAAATTCTATACAAAATTATATATAATACACCTTCGTGCTTACAAAGTTCCCCCAAAAGTTAAAAAAAATACACCTAGTAAACTTCCTCCTGGTAATTCCAACAATCATAAAAGATGGTAGGATATTTTATGAAAAGCAAGGCAAAGGCCACTATGGAGGTTCAGGATCATTTGAACCAGAAAAGGTGAGCGAGACATTCCAAGAGTACTACACCCCAAACAACACGACCAAAGATTACCAAATGGTAACATGAATTTTCATACTTTTAGGAATTGGTGTAGTCAAGAATGATTAAAAGTCTGAACTTTACATATCACCTGGACTAAACTTTACTACTTACTTGTGCCCCCCCGCCCCCATACCATTTCTGTAAAGTGAACGACCATTGCATCAGGCTCGCATGGGGGACGATTCTCATGCACACCAAGCACATGAGTGCATTCCATAGATAAATCTAACAGTTCTTAAAACGGAGTGTTTTAATTGTGATAATAACATACACTTTCCCGTCCCCGGACACGGGATCGTTTTCACTCACCCCTTATATCATAAGGGTGCCCCTACGAGTGGGTTAAAAAAACGTCTCCTGTGATAGCAAGAGTGAATGTTAAAATAGACATGGTTCTTTTTAAGGTTGTAAGAATGGTTTATGGGATACAATCACTTGCCGGCGTAAATGAGGAGTGTAACCCAGGCGTGCCCGATATAGTATCAAGGGGCTTACCATTGCTAATCGCCTACCCTGGCTGCACTCACTACATAGGTAAACTAACCACAATTGCCTTCTGTCAAAGCGTTGAAATATTAAAAAAAAACACCGAAATGCATTATTGGTGTGACCAGGATAAAATGGCAAGTTTATCCATTGAACAAAGGATCAATCTAATTTTGTGAAAGTCAGAATCGTGAGCCATTTAACGAGTAAACAAACCACGGAAGGACGTTTCTTTACAATTTCTAGTTAACAAAGCATCCCCTGCTCTTTCCATAATGCATCACCTATAACCCTGATTTATAATTACTGATTCTATATACACGTCTTAACGGAGGCGAGGATGGGAGGCCTGAATCACCAAACATAAAAAGCAACCTTTAAAGGAAGAACAGGAAAAGCAGTTTCCTAAGGCAGAAACATTATTTTATACAGAATATATCCACAATATAAGCAGCATTAATGGTTAATATTACTTCTCTCGCAAAAAGCATTAGGCAGAAGCGTATGGGAACAGACAGACGAACTAGAGAAGGAACAGAGACAGAAGAACTAAAGAAGGAACAGAGGCAGAAGTAAAGAGGGTACAGAGGCAGAAGTAAAGAGGGAACAGGGACAGAATAACTAAAGGGGAAACAGAGATAAATGAAATAAAGAGGGAACAGACACAGAAGTAAAGAAAGAGGCGGAAGAAATAAAGAGGGAACAGAGATAAAAGAACAAACGATGGAACAGAGACAGAAGATAATATGGAAAAGACAGAACTAAAGAGGCAACAGAGATAGAAGCACTAAAGGGAACAGATACAGAATAGGTAAAGGAACAGAGAACTAAAGAGGAAATGAGGACGAGGCGAAAAACAGAAAAGAACCTTCCCTAGTCTCGGGTCGGGGAGAATATACGGTGTGTAGCCATCCAGTCAGAATCCACTGTATTTACCACACCAGGTTAAACTCTTACTAAATGTGAACCAATCAATTTGAAGGGGTGATAACCAGGCTAGAGGAACCATTCTTTGCGAGACATTAAATGCCAGACGAAACTTCAGCCTGGGGCAGAAGAGAAACAGGGAGGAGCTTAAATTGGACGGTAAATAAGTGTGGTGACGCACTTCTTGCGAAATCGATGAGAAGTGGACAGAACCATCATACCGTCTCGAATGCTCAGAGCATACATGTGGTTCAACATCACGTGGTTTGGTTCGGGAAGAAGAGTCGGCTCGCACTGTGAACAAAAAATTACATATTGAATAAAATAAAAGCTTCATAAGGCCATCTTCGCCAGATATTTAAGAAAAAAAGATTTTCATCAAGAAAATGGCGAAGAAGTGACAATAAAGGGCGACTTAATTTCAAACTTAATACTAGAGTAGATAAAATAAAAATGAGAAAAAACAAAAACAAAGCCAAAGAAAGAAACACATTCCGGCGTCAGGGAAAGGACACCCCCCCTTCCCCGGCGCATGACCATGCGACCAACACCAAATAGAGTAAAATAAAATGGAGCAAAACGTCTAGGTCCACGAACCCATCACAGATACAAGTGGAAAAGACCCCGCTCGTCCCGAGGTAATGCACCGAACAGTACGAAGTTCAGCGCAGTCATCGAAGTAAGGTGCTGGGGAGCGCTCTATCAAGTGGCAGTGCGTCCCGCGAGTGTGATCAATTCGAAGGCGATAAAAAGCGACCAGAAGCCGTCGCGGAATTAGGATTTTTTATTTTTTTTATTTTTTTTTTTTAAGAGCTCATCTGGCGACTGCCTACTTGGGCATTAGTCGCCGTATTAAAACTGGCCTAGTTCTAGGCTACTTTAAAATAAAATTAAAGAGATAAAAAAAAAACAACACCCCAAAAGGGGGAAAGGAAGCAAGCTGGTGCGTCGGGGAGAGGTCCCCCCGGCGCAGGAGCGTGCAACTAAAGGAAAAAAACAAACAAAAAACAAAACAAAAAAACAAATGCAAAAAAACAAAAAAACAAACAAACCTTGCTTAAATAATAGGGAGAAGGCCGGCCTCCCCCAAGAAGTCAACAAGTCCACAAGTCAATGTGCACGAATCTGTCCCGAGCACAAGGGACAGGCGGTAGCGACCCCGCCCATCCCGGTACTGGGACAGATATCATGCGCGAAGATCACCCAGACTGGGACATTCGACAAGAATGTGCCCAACAGTCTGGGGGACGACGCAGTCGTTGCAATAGGGCGCAGGCGAGCGCTCCATCAGATAGCGATGCGTCACACGAGTGTGTCCGATTCGGAGACGACAGAAAGCAACCTGAAGCCGCCGCGGCATTGGGGGATAGGTCCATGGGAACAGTCGCGGCGCAATGTCACGCAACTTTAAGTTCCCTTCGACCGTCTCCCATCTTCTTTGCCAAGCAGTCCGAAGAGTTGCCCGTATTCCTGCCATGTAGTCGGTGTGAGGAAGAGCGAAACGCTGGTCCGGTCGCAGAGTCCTCGCGGACTCTTTGGCGCCCTCATTCCCCGCAATTCCTACATGTCCAGGAACCCAGCAGGAGATAATCTCGACATCTGCCCGGCTCGCCAAAACCGTGGCGTCACGGATATCGCGAACCAGGGGATGCGGAGATTCCAATGCCCCGAGAGCACTCAGGGCGCTTTGTGAGTCGCTATAGATCACAATCCAGTCTCCGAACCGGGCACGTCGCGTAATCTCCCGTACCGAGTGGTGTATTGCCACCAGCTCGGCCGTGAAGACAGACGCAGCGCCTGGTAGAGCCCCGCTGACTTCAAACAGAGGGGATACGGCGTGGAAGCCGACCCCCTCTTGGGACTTGGAGCCATCCGTATACACTGGCACGGTACCAGCGTGACACGATGTGTGCTCCAAAAAGGTCGAACGCAATACTCCCGGCGCAGTACAAGCTTTGGGAGCAGAGGCGTGGCGACAAATAGCCAAATGTGGTACCCTCCAGGGTGGCGTCCTGGGCAGAACCAGGGGCGCCACCGGCCCGAGAGCTATATCTACCTCTCGAAGGAGTTTCCTGGCCCTAAACCCAAAGGGCTTAGGGTATGACTGGCGTCTCTCGGCGGCATAGGCACCATCGAGATCAGCTGCGGATGCAGTGAGTGCTGTTGGCGACTGAGGGAGGCGCCGGGCTCGCGCGTACAGGCGAGTGATGCACTGCACGCGGCGCAGAGCGAGTGGCATCTCCCCAGCATCGACCAACAGGCTCTCAATGGGGGAAGTGCGGAAGGCACCGGTCGCAAGGCGAAGGCCGGTGTGGTGGATTGAATCCACCTTCCGCAATAAACGCTCGGCTGCGGATGCATAAAACTCGCATCCGTAGTCGAGCCGCGGAATTAGGAGGATAGGTCAATGGCACGAAACGTTAAGTTCCCCTCACCCGTCTCCCATCTTTTTGCCAGGCTGCCCTGATTCTTGCCAAATAGTCGGTGTGAGGAAGAGTGAAAATCTGGTCAAATCGCCCAGTCCGAGCCGACTCTTTGGCACTCTCATTTCCCACATATCCAGGAACCCAGCAGAAGATAATCTCGACATCCTTCGGGTCGCGGCAACCATTACGTCACAGATACCGCGAACCAGGGGGTGTGGGGTTTTCAATGCCCCGAGAGCACTCAGGGTGCAAAAACTCAGAAATAAAGATTGGGAGGCGTTCCCTCGCCTCCCTCGTATGGCGAGTCTCAATGATAATACATCGCCATGCGGTATCATAGGCCTTCTCCAGATCGAAAAGAACGTGGCGTAGTGCTGTCTACGAAGGAAGGCCTTGTAGACGGCATTTTGCAGTCTGAGCAGAGTATCAGACGTGGAGTATAACTTGCGGAAGCCGCACTGTGCGGGACAGGTGGTCTCCGCTTTCCAGAAAAAAGGGTAATCTAACCTTTATCAATTTCTCCATCAACTTGCATCTCCTGCACGAGGTTAGCGAGATTGGGCGGAAACCGGCCGGGGTAGAGTGATATCTCCCCGGTTTGCGAAAAGCGAGCACAGTAGCCACTCGTCAGGAATCTGAGAGGATACCCTCTGTTCAGATCCTGTTGAACAAATCTAACAGAAAGGCCATGCCTCGCTCACCTAGGTGTCGAAGCATTGCATACGGAGAATCGTGCGCCCCAGGGGCGGTGTTCGCGCATGAAGCGAGACCGGAAAGCAACTCACTCAATGTAAAGCTGTCGTTGAAGGGTTCTCCGCCTCTGGCAATAAAGTCCAGTCGGCCGTCTTCAACGACATAACGACGTGCATTGAATGCTCGCGGAACATCATCCGGTTAGAGAAAGCGGTCGCGAATGACTCCGCCATGGACGCGGGGTCCGAGGTTGCTGTCCCATTCTCCTGGAGAACGGGAAGGGGGCCTGCGAGAATTTGCTCTGATTCCTTTTGACTCGATTCGACACCTCTACTAGAGGGATCTTCCCGTTCAGTGAAGACACGTATGACCACGAGGAAGAGCGGCGGGCGTACTTCGAAACATACCGGAACCTAGACCTAGCTCGAGACGAAATTCACCGGCAGCGAAATCGTTCGGGCGGCGCAAATAGAGCATGTAAGCAAAACTCTTCTGTTTGAGGGCCGTCTCACACTCAGCTGACTACATGTTCTAGGAATAGTGTTAGTCCCACGGAGATGAGGTTGCCAGAGAACTCAACAGTCTAATCCACCGACCTAAACTCCTCGAATGGGACAGAGAAATCACTTATTTCCTGAAATTCGGACCACCGCGCCCATTCCAAGCACTATCGGGGAGGTTTTACATGCGCCAAGGCCCAGAAAATGCTTGAATGGTTCCCCATTGGTCATTAGGAAAGTGACCTGGGTCGAAGTCGGCTGTGGTTGGAATATACGCAGGTATTAGAGTATACCTCCTATAAAGATGTATCTGCACTCCCACTCCCTGAAAGGAGGTATTTATAGCAAACAAAAGAACGAAAACAATGTAAATCACACATAATACCGGGTGTAAATCGCGCGTCCTCCTCCCCGCCCCCATTCCATGGCAGAGGGGTCGCAAAACCGTTGTACCCCGGGAGGGAGGGGAGGGGGCACGCGCCCAGCATTGACTTGAAGTCCACGGCAATTCCGTTAAAGGAATATGACCTTATCATAGCTCGGAAGATTTTTTTTTTTTTTTTAAGAGCTCATCTAGCGACTGCCTACTTGGGCATTAGTCACTGTATTAAAAACGGGCCTAGTACTAGGCTACTTTAAAATAAAATCCCAAAAGATAAAAAATACCCCCCCCCCCAAAAAAAAACGGGAAAAGGAAGCGAGCAGTAAGCAAGCTCCTGCGTGGGAGGCAGCTCACCCCGCCGAAGGAGCGTGCGACCTATAAGGAAAAAAACCCCCAAAAAACAAAACAAAACCTGCTTAAATAATAGGGAGAAGACCGGCCTCCCTCCAAAAGTCAACAAATCCACCAGTCAGTGTACACGCACTCGTCCCGAGTACAAGGGACAGGCGGTAGCGACTCCGCCCATTACGGTACCGAGACAGGTAACGTGCGCGAACATCACCCAGACTGGGACATTCGACAAGAATGTGCCGAACAGTCTGGGGGACGACGCAGTCGTTGCAATAGGGTGCAGGCGAGCGCTCCATCAAATAGCAATGCGTCACACGAGTGTGTCCGATTCGGAGAGGACAGAAAGCAACCTGAAGCCGCCGCGGCATTGGGGGATAGGTCCATGGAAACAGACGCGGCGCAATGGCACGCAACTTTAAGTTCCCTTCGACCATCTCCCATCTTCTTTGCCAAGCAGTCCGAAGAGCTGCCCGTATTCCTGCCATGTAGTCCGTGTGAGGAAGAGCGAAACGCTGGTCCCGTCACAGAGTCATCGCGGACTCTTTGGCGCCCTCATTCCCCGCAATTCCTACATGTCCAGGAACCCAGCAGAAGATAATCTCGACATCCGCCCGGCTCGCCAAAACCGTGGCGTCACGGATATCGCGAACCAGGGGATGTGGAGATTCCAATGCCCCGAGAGCACTCAGGGCGCTAGTCGCTATAGATCACAATCCAGTCTCCGAACCGGGCACGTCGCGTAATCTCCCGTACCGAGTGGTGTATTGCCACCAGCTCGGCCGTGAAGACAGACGCAGCGCCTGGTAGAGCCCCGCTGACTTCAAACAGAGGGGATACGGCGTGGAAGCCGACCCCCTCGTGGGATTTGGAGCCATCCATATACACTGGGACGGTTCCAGCGTGACACGATGTGTACTCCAAAAAGGTCGAACGCAATACTCCCGGCGCCGTACAAGCTTTGGGAGCAGAGGCGTGGCGACAAATAGCCAAATGTGGTACCCTCCAGGGTGGCGTCCTGGGCATAACCAGGGGCGCCACCTGCCCGAGAGCTATATCTACCTCTCGAAGGAGTTTCCTGGCCCTAAACCCAAAGGGCTTAGGGTATGACTGGCGTCTCTCGGCGGCATAAGAACCAACAAGATCAGTTGCGGAGGAAGTGAGAGCTGTTGGCGACTGAGGGAGACGCCGGGCTCGCTTGTACAGGCGAGTAATGTACTGCACGCGGCGCAGAGCGAGTGGCATCTCCCCAGCATCGCCCAACAGGCTCTCAATGGGCAAAGTGCGGAAGGCACCGGTCGCAAGGCGAAGGCCGGTGTGGTGGATCGAATCCACCTTCCGCAATAAACGCTCGGCTGCGGATGCATAAAACTCGCATCCGTAGTCGAGCTTCGAACGAACAAAGGATCGATAAAAAAGTAGGGCAGTAGCCCTATCAGCGCCCCAAGCGCTGAACGTCACGGAACGGAGAATGTCCATGGCGCGGGTACAACAGACCCTAAGGTATGAGCCTCCCAGGTGAGGCGTCGGTCGAATACAAGACCAAGGAAACGGTGCGACTCAACCACATCCAGGCGCACCCCATTAAGAAACAAATCTGGGTCGGGGTGAAGCCGTGGATGGTGGCAGAAGTGCACCACCTTAGTCTTGGCCAAAGAAAACCGAAACTTGTGCGCTTCGGCATAGCGAGAGACGCGGTTCAATGCCTGTTGGAGTCGACGCTCCAGAGTTGGCATCTGGGCCGCGCCAAAAGAGATCGAAAGGTCGTCAACGTAGAGCGTAGCGAGAACATCTTCCGGCAGCACCGAGGTGATGCCGTTGATGCACAGGGCAAAGAGTGTGACACTGAGGACACTTCCCTGCGGGACACCCTCTTCCTGCTCCTTTGGGCCGGAGAGGGCTCCCCCCACCCGTACGCGGAATCGACGATCTCGCAAAAATTCAGATATAAACATTGGGAGGCGTCCCCTCGCCCCCATCGTGTGGAGAGTCTCCATGATACCGTATCGCCATGCGGTATCATAGGTCTTCTTAAAATCGGAAAACACCTCGGCGTAGTGCTGTATACGAAGGAAAGCCTCGCAGACGGCATTTTCCAGTCGGAGCAGAGCATCCGACGTGGAGTGGAACTTGCGGAAGCCGCACTGTACGGAAGACAGATGGCCTCCGCTGTCCAGGAAAAACGCTAATCTAACATTTACCAATTTCTCCATCAACTTGCACAGCAAGAGGTTAGAGAGATTGGGCGGAAACCGGCCGGAGTAGAGTGATCTCTCCCCGGCTTGCGAAAGGCGAGCACAGTAGTGATTCGCCAGAAATCTGTGAGGAGACCCTCCACCCAGATCCTGTTGAACAAATCTAACAGAAAGGCCATGCCTCACTCACCCAGGTGTCGAAGCATGGCGTACGGGACATCGTCCGTCCATGGGTGGTGTCCGCGCACGAAGCAAGAGCGGAACGCAACTCACTGACAGTAAACCTGTCGTTGAAGGGTTCTCCGCCTCTGGAGGTAAAGTCCAGACGGCGGCCTTCCGCGACATCACGACGTGCATTGAATCCTGGCGGAGCAGCATCCCGGCTAGAGAATGCGGAAAAAGCAGTCGCTAAGGATTCCGCCACGGACGCGGGGTCTGAGATTGCGGTCCCATTCTCCTGGAGAACGGGAGGGGGGTCCTGCGAGAACTTGCCCCGAATCCTTTTGACTCGCTTCCACACCTCTGCTAAAGGGGTCTTCCGGTTAAGAGAAGACACGTATGCCCGCCAAGAAGAGCGGCGGGCATGCTTCGAAATATACCAGAACCTAGCCCTAGACCGACGAAATTCCGCGACAGTGAAATCGTTCGGGCGGCGCTTATAGCGCATGTAGGCATAACGCTTCTGTTTGAGGGCCGTCCACCATGGGAGTGGTCGGCGTGCAAAACGGACAGACGTTCTAGGAATAGTAGTCAGGCCCGCGGCGATGAGGTTGCCGGAGAAGAACTCAACGGCCTCATCTACCGACCTAAACTCCTCGACTGAGATAGAGAATTCAGTCATTTCCTGAAATGCTGGCCACCGCACCCGCGCCAAGCACCACCGAGGTGGACCCTCAGGCGGCAGTTGCCCTGAAAATGATATTTGAATGGGAAAGTGATCACTACCATGGAGGTCATCGACCACCCAACAATCAAAATCAGGCTGTGCACCCGAAGAGCACAAAGATAGGTCAATGCAAGAAAATGAAGCGGTTCTCGGACAGTGATGTGTAAACTCATCCACATTTAGGACACCTATCTCAAGCTCTTCGATCAGATCGGCAAGGACTTGTCCCCAGGGATTTATTGAGTAATCTCACCAGAGAGGATGCCTGCCGTTAAGATCTCCAAGCAAGAGAAAGGGCCTCGACAACCGTGCCACGACGAGACGGAAGTCTCCCGCGTCGAAGTCAGCTGACGGTGGAATGTACGCAGAAATGATAGTATACCTCCTATCCAGGTGCAGCTGTACAGCCATTGCCTGAAAGGAGGTATCTAGAGAAAGGAAGAACGGAGACATCATGCCGGGTGTAAACCGCGATCCCCCAGCCCGTCCATCTCGCGGTGGTGGGGTCGCAAGACCCTTATACCTCGGGAGGACGGACAGGGGGCACGCGCCTAGCATGGTCTCCTGAAGGAAAAGAGCTAACGGGGAACGGGGCGAGACGAGAATCCGCAGCTCCTCCCAGTTGGCCCGGAGCCCACGGCAAATCCATTGAAGGAATATGCCCTCCAGGCCTAGCTCGGTGGAGACGCGGGGGCTCTCTTCGAACAGAAAACCTTCACGGGAATGTCCGTGCACTTCCCGGAGGCATAACTCCAGGCGCTGTTGGCCGGACAAAGAGCTGAAGGGACTGTCGCCTTCGAGGACTTATTGGGCGAGGTTGGGCTCGCCCTTCGAGTGTTTTCCTCCCTCCGCCTCGAAACCTTAGGCGGGCGTTGCGGCTTCGGAGGCGGGAGGCCCTCTTTTGGAGGAACCACCGTCTCCAAGCCACTCAGCCCACCACTAGGCGTGGGCGAAGGAACCGCAGCTCCTTTATTGCTGTCCTCCTTTCGCGGGACAGCTTTATGAACCCCGGAAGATGGCCTGGCCACCAACTTCAGGGGTGTTGCCTCCTGTGAATTTAACGATTTGGTGGAGGCGCGTGGCCGTTTCGCCTTACAGGAAACGGTCACGATGGGGGAAGAGGGGGGGGGAGCCCTTGTTTTAGCCGGGGCTGGGTGTAAACCCTTTTTGCCGCTAGCTTTACCAGGGGAGCGCCCGAGGTGAGTAGAGCCCGCAGAAGGGCTCCGAATGGGCGCGGAAACAACCGTGCTCGTTCGCCTGGATGGGCCAGGAGCAGAGGGTGCCTTTCTAGCTATTGAGGCATATGACGTCCCAAGCAGAGCCGGGCGCGCCAGGACCAAGTCCTTAGCCTCGCGGAATGAGAGTCGATCCTGGGCCTGAACGGCCAGGATTTCTTTCTCAAGGAGATATGCACCACATTGCTTCGAAGAAGCGGGATGCGGCTCTCCACAATTGAAACACTTGGCCACACAGGATTTGGACTTATCGTGTGCGGCCTTGGAGCAATTTACACAGACTTCGGGTGACCCCGACTTTGCACGTCTACAAGAACGATTGGTATGGCTGAAGCGGTGACAGTAATAGCACCGCCGCGGCAGTGGCACGAATGCCTTCACGCGGTAGCGGTACCAACCGGCACGCACCGACTCGGGGAGCTTGTCACAGTCGAACGTGACGAAGAGTGTAGGGGTGGGTCTCGAGGCTCCTCCCTGTTTTCGCATCACACGTTCGACCTTGACCGCCCCATGGTCGGCCAGCTCTAAAGGGGTGTCCTCTATGGAGTAGTCAACGAGTTCCGTAGCATAAACTACTCCTTTCACAAAGTTCATGGTAGAGTGCAGCATCACACTCACCGGGGTGCCATGAAGTGTCCGAAGAGCACTTATCTTGGCTGCTTCAGAGGGATTCGACGCATTCGCCAGAAGGCTCCCGTCCGAGAAACGGGTCACCTTCGGCTCTCTACCAATTACACTAGCTAATGCTCTCCTCTGATGGATCATGTTGCCCTTGGCCAACATGCTGACCTCAGTGGAGCGAATAACTAGGAAGCGTTTAAACCCAGCGTGCTCGAAAACGCCAGGTAACCTCTGAATGGGGGGCCCCGATGTTATCGAGGCTCTGTCCTGCGCTCTTTTCGTCTTAGTCATAGTCGGGGGCTCCGCACCAGGGAGGGAAAAGGGGCCGGATGTGCCGATCTTGGCTTGGTCGCCTACCAAAGTGGCAGCAGACCCATCCGTCCCCGCAGCCCCCGCAGATGGAAAGGAGCCCCAACTTTTTTTAGTCTTTTTCTTATTATTTTCTTCTTTTTAGGAGAGGAGGGCGGGGAATGAATTCGCTTCTCCCCTCCGCCGGCAGAAGCCCCTAGGCTACATCCACCAGCCTCAACCAGGTCCTTCTCCGAGATGGAGAAGGGCCTGGTGGTCGCAGAAGCACTGGTTGGAGGAGATCCCTTCTCTCCTTGTACTGCATCGGAGACCCCAGCCGTTTGAGGAGGACCTTGCATACGGGTGGATTCGGTTTTGGTGCTTGGCGCCGAGCCCGGATTCCCCCCCATGGAAGGCACTACCGTCTGAGGCTGGGTTTCCTCAAGGACCATGTCTATCACAGGAGGGGCCTCCAGTTGGCCATCTCCTCCTAGGACATCGCAGGTCCCGTCGGCAGTGTCACCAGTCATGTGTAGGGAGGCACAAGCCTTGACAATGGCAAGGTTTAATATTCTGGCCAGCAGGTCTTTTGAGGGAAGCGACCGAAGGAGCCTGGCTTACCTCTCCCCCCTAATAGGGTTTGCCCTACCGAGTGGCTTCACTAGGGGTCGGTCGATTATGAGCTGCCTGCTGGCTTTCTTGGCAGTCCCCTTGGAAAGAAAAGAGGGGACTGGCGCTGGAAAAAGGGGGGTGCCCGAAAGCGCCTCCAGAGAACGGGGTGAGGGGGAGTCCCCTACACCCGTAGGTGAAGGAGAGGAGTAAGCCTCCTCTCCAGTTAGGAGAAATATGGAGGGTCCCCTGTGCAAGCAGAGGGGGAGGGGGGACCTCCATTTTTTGGGTGGAGCTGCCCGAGGGCGGCTCGGTTGATGAGCAAGAGGAATTGGGGAGAGATTTGGGTTTTTTAAAATTTTCATCTATGGGCATGGTGACCCTATTTGTTCCACGGGAAGCAATAGCTAATAACACCTCGCAGTTGCCCGCTCTGCAAAAGGTGCGTAAAGGCCTGGCAGAGCCAGGTGCCGCCATTTAAAGACACCCCTCCTGCCTGATAATTTTTTATTTATTTTTTAAGGGGCTATCTGGCAAAAGGGGGAAAGGAAGCAAGCTGGTGCGTCGGGGAGAGGTCCCCCCGGCGCAGGAGCGTGAAACCAAAGGGAAAAAAAACAAAAAACAAAAAAAAATGCAAAAAACAAAACGAACCTTGCTTAAATAATAGGGAGAAGGCCGGCCTCCCTCAAGAAGTCAACAAGTCCACAAGTCAATGTGCACGAATCTGTCCCGAGTAAAAGGGACAGGCGGTAGCGACCCCGCCAACCCGGTACCGGGACAGGTATCGTGCGCGAAGATCACCCAGACTGGGACATTCGACAAGAATGTGCCGACCAGGTCTGGGGGAAGACGCAGTCGTCACAATAGGGCGCAGGCGAGCGCTCCATCAAATAGCGATGCGTCACACGAGTGTGTCCGATTCGGAGACGACAGAAAGCAACCTCAAGCTGCCGCGGCATTGGGGGATAGGTCCATGGGAACAGTCGTGGCGCAATGTCACGCAACTTTAAGTTCCCTTCGACCGTCTCCCATCTTCTTTGCCAAGCAGTCCGAAGAACTGCCCGTATTCCTGCAATGTAGTCGGTGTGAGGAAGAACGAAACGCTGGTCCGGTCACTGAGTCCTCGCGGACTCTTTGGCGCCCTCATTCCCCGCAATTCCTACATGTCCAGGAACCCAGCAGAAGATAATCTCGACATTTGCCCGGCTCGCCAAAACCGTGGCGTCACAGATATCGCGAACCAGGGGATGCGGAGATTCCAATGCCCCAAGAGCACTCAGGGCGCTTTGTGAGTCGCTATAGATCACAATCCGGTCTCCGAACCGGGCACGTCACGTAATCTCCCGTACCGAGTGGTGTATTGCCACCAAGTCAGCCGTCAAGACAGACGCAGCGCCTGGCAGAGCCCCGCTGACTTCAAACAGAGGGAATACGGCGTGGAAGCCAACCCCCTCTTGGGACTTGGAGCCATCCGTATACACTGGCACGGTTCCAGCGTGACACAAGGTGTGCTCCAAAAAGGTCGAACGCAATACTCCCGGCGCCGTACAAGCTTTGGGAGCAGAGGCGTGCGACAAATAGACAAATTTGGTACCCTCCAGGGCGGCGTCCTGGGCAGAACCAGGGGCGACACCGGCCCGAGAGCTATATCTAGCTCTCGAAGTAGTTTCCTGGCCCTAAACCCAAAGGGCTTAGGGTATGACTGGCGTCTCTCGGCGGCATAAGTGTCGTCGAGATCAGCTGCGGATGCAGTGAAAGCTGTTGGCGACTGAGGGAGGCGCCGTGCTCGCGCGTACAGGCGAGTGATGCACTGTACGCGGCGCAGAGCGAGTGGCATCTCCCCAGCATCGACCAACAGGCTCTCAATGGTAAAAGTGCGGAAGGCACCGGTCGCAAGGCGAAGGCCGGTGTGGTGGATCGAATCCACCTTCCGCAATAAACGCTCGGCTTCGGATGCATAAAACTCGCATCCGTAGTCGAGCTTCGAACGAACAAAGGATCGATAAAAAAGTAGGGCAGTAGCCCTATCAGCGCCCCAAGCGCTGAACATCACGGAACGGAGAATATCCATGGCGCGGGTACAACAGACCCTAAGGCTGCGAATATGAGCCTCCCAGGTGAGGCGTCTTTCGAATACAAGACCAAGGAAACGGTGCGACTCAACCACATCCAGGCGCACCCCATTAAGAAACAAATCTGGGTCGGGACGGAGCCGTGGATGGTAGCAGAAGTGCACCACCTTCGTCTTGGCCAAAGAAAACCGAAACCTGTGCGCTTCGGCATAGCGAGAGACGCGGTTCAATGCCTGTTGGAGTCGACGCTCCAGAGTTGGCATCTGAAGGCGCCAAAAGAGATCGAAAGGTCGTCCACGTAGAGCGTAGCGAGAACATCTTCCGGCAGCACCGAGGTGATGCCGTTGATGCACAGGGCAAAGAGTGTGACACTGAGGACACTTCCCTGCGGGACACCCTCTTCCTGCTCCTTTGGGCCGGAGAGAGCTCTCCCCACCCGTACGCAGAATCGACGATCTCGCAAAAATTCAGATATAAAGACTGGGAGGCGTCCCCTCACCCCCATCGTGTGGAGAGTCTCCATGATACCGTATCGCCATGCGGTATCATAGGCCTTCTCCAGATCGAAAAACACCGTGGCGTAGTGCTGTCTACGAAGGAAAGCCTCGCAGACGGCATTTTCCAGTCGGAGCATCCAGTCGGTGTAGAGCATCCGACGTCGAGTGGAACTTGCGGAAGCCGCACTGTACAGAAGACAGATGGCCTCCACTGTCCAGGAAAAAGGCTAGTCTAACATTTACCAATTTCTCCATCAACTTGCACACGCAAGAGGTTAGAGAGATTGGGCGGAAACCGGCCGGAGTAGAGTGATCTCTCCCCGGTTTGCGAAAGGCGAGCACAGTAGCGATTCGCCAGGAATCTGGGAGAAGACCCTCCACCTAGATCCTGTTGAACAAATCTAACAGAAAGGCCATGCCTCGCTCACCCAGGTGTCGAAGCATGGCGTACGGGACATCGTCCGGACCATGGGCGGTGTCCGCGCACGAAGCGAGGGCGGTGTCCGCGCACGAAGCGAGAGCGGAGTGCAACTCACTCCCAGTAAACCTGTCGTTGAAGGGTTCTCCGCCTCTGGAGGTAAAGTCCAGCCGGCGGCCTTCCGCGACATCAGGACGTGCATTGAATCCTGGCGGAGCAGCATCCCGGCTAGAGAATGCGGAAAAAGGGGTCGCTAAGGATTCCGCCACGGACGCGGGGTCCGAGATTGCGGTCCCATTCTCCTGGAGAACGGGAGGGGGGGTCCTTCGAGAACTTGCCCCCCGAATCCTTTTGATTCGCTTCCACACCTCTGCTAAAGTGGTTTTCCGGTTAAGTGAAGACACGTATGCCCGCCAAGAAGAGCGACGGGCGTGCTTCGTAATATACCGGAACCTAGCCCTAGCCCGATGAAATTCAGCGACAGTGAAATCGTTCGGGCGGCGCTTATAGCGCATGTAGGCATAACGCTTCTGTTTCAGGGCCGTCTCAGACTCGGCCGACCACCATGGGAGTGGTCGGCGTGCAAAACGGCCAGACGTTCTAGGAATAGTAGTCAGGTCCGCGGCGATGAGGTTACCGGAGAACTCAACGGCTTCATCTAGCGACCTAAACTCTTCGACTGAGATAGAGAATTCAGTCATGAGGTGTCATAATATTATATTGAGATAAAGGAGTGCAAGGGCCAACCAACCCACTCAAAGCAGCTCTAAAGGTTTTGCGAATTTTTATGAGACATGATGACAATCGTTTATTCTCTTGTATTACCCCACAATTTTCAAAATACTTATCTAAATGATTTTTAAATATATTCAATGATTCACTTCCCACCACTTCAGCTGGCAATCTGTTCCACTTGTCTATGACTCTATATGTGAAGAAATTCTTTGCTATAAGTCTCGAACCTATGACCCTCGAGCTTGAAACCGTTATTTCCGTGGGTATTGTTCACTTCACTTAAAGTAAAGAGGTGCCCAAAATCTAGCTTATCGTAACCTTTCAGTATTTATAAAACTTTGATCAAATCTCCACTTAGTCTACGCTCTTTAAGAGATGGTAATTTCAGCTGTCTCAATCTTTCTTCATACTCTAAACCTCGGAGCTCTGAAACCAATTTAGTTGCTCTTCTCTGCACCCTCTGCATCCTATCAATATCCCTGATGTAAAAGGGTGACCAAAATTGAATGGCATATTCAAGATGGGGTCGAACCAAGGATTTATAAAGGGGGACTATAACCACGAGATTTATAATCAAAATTATGTGAGATGAAACCCAGAACCCTATTCGCTCTCTTTGATTCCTGCATACACATATCAGAGAACTTGAGATCCTTGGTAATAAGGACACCCAAGTCCCGCTCCTCCTCCACAGAATCAAGATTTCTACCGCTCATCTTATACTGAAATCTTTTATTAAAATAACCCATGTGCACAACTTTACACTTTTCAACATTAAAATCCATCTGCCATTTCTCTATCCATTGAATAAGCTTTTCTAAGTCTTCCTGTACGGATGCCCTATCCTCATCTGTAAGTGCACTTCCCATGAGCTTTGTATCATCCGCGAATTCAATCAACCTACTTTTTAACCCTTCATCAAGGTGATCAATGAAAATAAGAAACAAAACTGGACCCAGGACCGACCCCTGGGGGACACTACTCGTAACCAGTTTCCAATCTGACTGCTTGCCATTTATTACCACTCTTTGTTCTCTATTATTGAGCCAATCTTCTAACCAGCGCAATACATTGCCACGCAGGTCATGTGCATGACATTTCTTTATCAACCACGCATAGGGGACTTTGTTGAACACTTTCCTAAAGTCCAAATATACTACATCCACAACTCTATTATCATACATGTATACTACATCATGAAAAAATCTATAAGATTTTTAGGCAAGATCTTCCCTTTTGGAACCCGTGCTGAGTGTCCTTGATGAGGCCATTGTTCTTCAGATGTTCAATAATTCTTTCTCGCACAATTTTTTCTATCAGTTTACCAATTACCGATGTCAGACTAACCGGTCGATAATTCCTGGCCCTGATTCTATCACCTTTCTTGAAGATTGGTGTGATGTTTGCCAGTTTAAAGTCACGCAGGATGACCCCTCCTTGAAACAACATCTCAAATGCCAATGTCATAGGCTCCAATATTACATCTTTTAATTGTTTCAGTAGTCTCGTACTAATACCATCCAGACCTGGAGCTTTTCTAATTCTAAGTTTCTCTATGTAATTCCTTACTTCTTCAACTGAAAATTTTATATCACTAAGTATGGTATAACCAAGCCTCCCTAAAAGGTGGATTATCCAAATCCAGAATTGGACCATCCCTCTTGATTGTGAAAATGGTTGAAAAAATGTTATTTAAAATAGTCACCATCTCATTTGATTTGCCAATTAACTCCCCATTTTCATTTAAGAGTGGACCTACCATGCTTTTTACAGGATTTGAATTACTTACATACTGGAAAAAGGATTTGGGATCTTTCTTACCTTGATTTGCGATTTTAAATTCCAAATTTCTTTTTGAACTTCTAACTAGTCTCTTAACCTCTCTCCTGAGGTTGATGTATGCGTTATAATTAGCTTCTGTTCTATTACTTTTCCAGCGTTTATAGGCAGTGTTTCTATCCCCTAATTTAATGGCTATATTATTGTTAAACTACTGAGGTTTATAAAGAGGATGTGGCTGTGCCGTAGGTGCCAATTTCTGTTGACACCTATTGGAAAGTGAGGAAGTCTGACAAACAGGCAGAATTTGCCGCACTATACTAAAAGTGCTGAGGATGAGAGCTGAAGTGAAAGGAAATCTGAGAAACACACTTAAAACCCACATAGAAGAGATATGTATCAAAAGCCTACAGATCCGCAAAGAACCAATGCAATGTCCTAGGCTGCCTAATGGTAGCATTGTCTTCTCTTGCTGTGAATCAAATTGTAATGTTTAGGGATCCAAAACACTTACTGACACAGGTGTATCCTTGTTCAGTATTACTTGGAGCAAATGAGGTGGCAAAATTGGAGGACTCTTTTTCTTCTCATTTGGAGATGTTTCAGGTATTTCCTGACTGTACTCTTCTTTTTCAACCTGAACTGAACAAGAAATATACTTTTATCCTCACATCATTAAGTCTTACCCACTTCTCAACTAAGGATTCTAATTAAATTACGCACATTAAATGAATGCAAAATATACTTGTAGTTGGAAACAACAAAAGGAAAATGTCATGTTTGAGTCAATACTAAAGACCTGCATGGGCCCATATTTTGGGGCTCACACCCTGCTGTACCTGTAAGCTTTTTATATAACCACCACAATGATTTTTGTATTTGAGAAGCCACCTGTTAAATTTTTAGATTTGAGAATCCTCCCATATTTTTATTCATGGTTTGGGAATTGGGATTCCCCATACCTACAGCTGGTGATTTATTTTCTTTTGGAACCTAAACCTACCTGTGCATGACCGCTATTATTTTTATCTATAATTACTTATCTACTTCTTTCCAAAATATAACTATAAAAATTAAATAGATAGTAAAATTATTTATTTTTGTACTCAATGAATTGATGGAAGTTTTAAAATTTCCAATTGCAATGCAGAAACAAAAGATCCTCGACATTTTCTTCTTTTAAATTAGTTCTCCTCTGTGCAAGTGTAATAAATCCGGCAGTACTAAAGTTCCTTTCGCTGTATGCAGGAATATTAAAGTGTATAGTCAAGTGTAAAGTGTAGAGGAATAGTCAGTGTAGCAAGCAGTGTAAGATCGATCCATGAATTTTCCAACACTCAAGAACATCACTTTCCTCATCGATTTTGTAGCTCATGTACTGCTCAAGTTCTTTACAAGAAACAACTTTAAGACTCCGCATTATAGCATTACCCCTCTTCTCATTCATTAAATTCGGAAGTCTTAATTCTTTTTGAAGATGAACAATCTCTTTAAGGTTCATCAGTTACTTTCTCATTGTTTAAAAAGTTAACATGAATTTTCTCATGAATACTTGTTGCACTTATGCATGTTCCATGTCAGTTAGCATTCTAAGCTGATGGAATTTAGGCAATAGAAATAGAGAAATTTTATGAATAGGCAACATTTTATATTTAGCATGAAGAAATTCTTTTGCACATTCTTTGAAGGTTATTATATTTATTGCATAATTTTAAGAATGTTTAAATATTGAGGAAGTTTTAAGTGATAAAGCAATACTAGCTGTAGAACAGAGTTGTTAAAGAAGAACAATTACTTAAGTACTGTAATCAAGTAACTTTGTTATACTTCTTACTTCCTAAAAATAGTCAATAATTTGAGTAGTTTCACTTTTACTTGCATTTTTTTTATGTTACTTTTACTTCATTATATTTGAAAAGCATAGAAGTGTTCGCTACTTCTCAGTAAATTTTGGCTACTCACAGACATAGAAGCAAAAGTCAGACAATGACTAATCACATGCATCCTTTCATATCCAATACACAATTTGTTTATCTCTCCCACTTTCACACCTAAGAGAAGGCATTAGTTTATTAAATTATTCCTCATTGTCCTAGACTCCTAGCGTGCTGTCATGTCATTACTGGACCCTCATGAGTTCTACTCCTACCATTGAAAATAAAAATAGTGGCCATTCCCACCCATAGCCATATTTAGAATTATTTTTCAAGTACAAAAAGAATGTGGGAAACTCAGTGAAGGTGCAATGTTTGTTAGGTTTGGTGAAAATTGACGAGGTGACCGCATACAGCAATTTGCCTTAAAAATTAAAGAAACGCATTGAAGTGAGTATTCATGCTTTTAACTATGTAGTGTATATGCTATTTGGTAAAAATACCCACATGCTGGAGAGAAAAATGTATAAACTAAATATCAGGTAAGAGACACCATACACTGTAATCTATACATTAGCTTGCTATTTTTTTTTTTTTATATAGAGCCCATCTGGCAACTGCACACTTGGGCATAAGTCGCCGGAAACACGACAGCCTAGAACTAGGCTACTTTAAAATAAAAATATGAAAACATAACAATGATAAAAATGTGAAAAACTTAACAATTAGGAAGCAATCTCCGGCATCGAGGGGAGGTCCCCCTCACCCGGGTGCAGGAGTGTGCAACCTACAAAGAAAACAATAACAAAAAAAAAAAAGAACCTTCTTAAATAAAGGGGAGAAGCCCGGCCTCCCCCCCAAAAGTCAACAAGTACACAAGTCGATGTGCACGAACTCGTCTCAAGTAAAAGGGACAGGCGGTAGCAACCACGCCCATCCCGGTACCGAAACAGGTATCGTGCGCGAAGATAACCCAGACTGGGACATTCAACAAGAATGTGCCGAACAGTCTGGGGAACGACGCAGTCATCGCAATAGGGCGCTGGCGAGCACTCCATCAGATAGCGATGAGTCACACGAGTGTGCCCGATTCGGAGACGACAGAAAGCCACATGAAGCCGTCGTGGCATTGGGGGATAGGTCCATGGGAACAGTCGCGGCGCAATGGCACGCAACTTTAAGTTCCCATCGACCATCTCCCATCTTCTTTGCCAAGCAGACTGAAGAGCTGCCCGTATTCCTGCCATGTAGTCGGTGTGAGGAAGAGCGAAACGCTGGTCCGGTCGCAGAGTCCTCGCGAACTCTTTAGCACGCTCATTCCCCGCAATTCCTACATGTCCAGGAACCCAGCAGAAGATAATCTCGACATTTGCCCGGCTCGCCAAAACCATGGCGTCACGGATATCGCGAACCAGGGGATGCGGAGATTCTAATACCCCGAGAGCACTCAGGGCGCTTTGTGAGTCGATATAGATCACAATCCGGTCTCCGAACCGGGCACATCGCGTAATCTCCCGTACCGAGTGGTGTATTGCCACTAGCTCGGCCGTGAAGACAGACGCAGCGCCTGGTAGAGCCCTGCTGACTTCAAACAGAGGGGATACGGCGTGGAAGCCGACCCCCTCTTGGGACTTGGAGCCATCCGTATACACTGGCACGGTTCCAGCGTGACACGATGTGTGCTCCAAAAAGGTCGAACGAAATACTCCCGGCACAGTACAAGCTTTGGGAGCAGAGGTGTGGCGACAAATAGCCAAATGTGGTACCCTCCAGGGTAGCGCCCTATGCAGAACCAGGGGCGCCACCGGCCCGAGAGCTATATCTACCACTCGAAGGAGTTTCCTGGCCCTAAACCCAAAGGGCTTAGGGTACCGGCCCGAGAGCTATAATTGCTCTCGAAGGAGTTTCCTGGCCCTAAACCCAAAGGGCTTAGGGTATGACTGGCGTCTCTCAGCGGCATAGGCAGCGTCGAGGTCAGCTGCATGCAGTGAAAGCTGTTGGCGACTGAGGGAGGCGCCGGGCTCGCGCGTACAGGCGAGTGGCATCTCCCCAGCATCGACCAACAGGCTCTCAATGGGCGGAAGTGCGGAAGGTACCGGTCGCAAGGCGAAGGCCGGTGTGGTGGATCGAATCCACCTTCCGCAATAAACGCTCGGCTGGGAAAGCATCCGTAGTCGAGCTTCGAACGAACAAAGGATAGATAAAAAAGTAGGGCAGTAGCCCTATCAGCGCTGAACGTCACGGAACGGAGAATATCCATGGCGCGGGTACAACAGACCCTAAGGCTGCGAATGAGCCTCCCAGGTAAGGAGTCGGTCGAATACAAGAACAAGGAAACGGTGCGATTCAACAACATCCAGGCGCATCCGATTAAGAAAAAAATCTGGGTCGGGGTGGAGCCGTGGATGGCGGCAGAAGTGCACCACCTTAGTCTTGGCCAAAGAAAACCGAAACCTGTGCGCTTCGGCATAGAGAGAGACGCGGTTCAATGCCTGTTGGAGACGACGCTCCTGAGTTGGAATCTGAAGGCGCCAAAAGAGATCGAAAGGTCGTCCACGTAGAGCGTATCGAGAACATCTTCCGGCAGCACCGAGGTGATGCCGTTGATGCTCAGGGCAAAGAGTGTAACACTGAGGACACTTCCCTGTGGGACACCCTCTTCCTGCTCTTTTGGGCCGGAGAGGGCTCCCCCCACCCGTACGCGGAATCGACGATCTCGCAAAAATTCAGATATAAACATTGGGAGGCGTCCCCTCGCCCCCATCGTGTAGAGTCTACATGATATCGTATCGCCATGCGGTATCATAGGCCTTCTCCAGATCGAAAAACACCGTGGCGAAGTGCTGTCTACGAAGGAAGGCCTCGCAGACGGCATTTTCCAGTCGGAGCAGAGCATCCGACGTGGAGTCGAACTTGAGGAAGCCGGACTGTGCAGAAGACAGATGGCCTCCGCTGTCCAGGAAAAAGGCTAGTCTAACATTTACCAATTTCTCCATCAACTTGCACACGCAAGAGGTTAGAGAGATTGGGCGGAAACCGGTCGAGGAAGAGTGATCTCTCCCCGGTTTGCGAAAGGCGAGCACAGTAGCGATTCACCAGGAATCTGGGAGAAGACCCTCCACCCAGATCCTGTTGAACAAATCTAACAGAAAGCCATGCCTCGCTCACCCAGGTGTCGAAGCATGGCGTACGGGACATCGTCCGGACCATGGGCGATGTCCGCGCACGAATCAAGAGCGTAGCGCAACTCACTCACAGTAAACCTGTCGTTGAAGGGTTCTCCGCCTCTGGAGGTAAAGTCCAGTCGGCGGCCTTCCGCGAAATCACGACGTGCATTGAATGCAGGCGGAGCAGCATCCCGGCTAGAGAATGCGCAGAAAGCAGTCGCGAAGGATTCCGCCACTGACCTGGGGTTCGAGATTGCGGTACCATTCTCCTGGAGAACGGGAGGGGGGAGGGGGGTCCTGCTAGAACTTGCCCTGAATCCTTTTGACTCACTTCCACACCTCTGCTAAAGGACGTCTTCCCGTTAAGTAAAGACACGTATGCCCGCCAAGAGGAGCGGCGGGCGGGCGTGCTTCCAAATATACCGGAACCTAGCCATAGCCCGACGAAATTCCCCGACAGTGAAATGGTTCGGGCGGCGCTTATAGCGCATTTAGGCATAACGCTTCTGTTTCAGGGCCGTCTCACACTCGGCCGACCATCATGGGAGTGGTCGGCGTGCAAAACGGCCAGACGTTCTAGGAATAGTAGTCAGGCCCGAGGCGATGAGGTTGCCGGAGAAGAACTCAACGGCCTCATCTACCGACCTAAACTCCTCGACTGAGATAGAGAATTCAGTCATTTCCTAAAATGCAGGCCACCGCGCCAAGCACCACCGAGGGGGTCTCTCATGCTGCAGTTGCCCTGAAAATGATATTTGAATGGGAAAGTGATCACTACCATGGAGGTCATCGACCACCTCCCAATCAAAATCAGGCTGTGCATCCGAAGAGCACAAAGATAGGTCGAGGCAAGAAAATGAAGCGGTTCTCGGACAGTGATGCATAAACTCAGCCACGTCTAGGACACCTATCTCAAGCCTTCGATCAGATCGGCAAGGACTTGTCCCCTGGGATTTATTGAGTAATCTCCTCAGAGAGGATGCCTGCCGTTCAGATCTCCAAGCAAGAGAAAGGGCCTCGGCAACCGTGCCACGACGCGGCGGAAGTCCACCGCGTCGAAGTCAGCTGACAGTGGAATGTACGCAGAAATGATAGTATACCTCCTATTCAGGTGCAGCTGCACAGCCACTGCCTGAAAGGACGTATCTAAAGAGAAATGAAGAACGGAGACATCATGCCGGGTGTAAACCGCGCATCCCCCAGCCCGGTCATACCGTGGTGGTGGGGTCGCAAGACCCTTATACCCCAGGAGCGCGGGCAGGGGGCACGCGCCTAGCATGGTCTCCTGCAAAAAGATAGCTAACGGGGAACGGGATGAGACGAGCCTCCGCAGCTCCTCCCATTTGGCCCAGAATCCATGACAATTCCATTGAAGGAATATGCCCTAGAGGCCTAGCTCGGAGGAGACTCGGGGCCCTCTTCGAACAGAAGACCCTCACGGGAACGGCCGTACGCTTCCCGGAGGCGGAACCCCGCGCGCTGTTGGGCGGACAAAGCGCTGTCGCTTCGAGGACTTATTGGGGGAGGTTGGGCTCGCCATGCGAGAAGGGCTCCGAATGGGCGCGGAAACGACCGTGCTTGTTGGCCTGGATGGGCCAGGAGCAGAGGGTGCCTTTCTAACTATTGAGGCATATGATGTCCCTGGCAGAGCAGGGCGCGCCAGGACCAAGTCCTTAGCCTCGCGGAATGAGAGTCGATCCTGGGCCTGAACGGTCAGGATTTCTTTCTCAAAGAGATATGCACCACATTGCTTCGAAGAAGCGGGGTGCAGCTCTCCGCATTTGACACACTTGGCCACACACGATTTAGACTTATCGTGTGCGGCCTTGGAGCAATTTACACAGAATTCGGGTGACCCCGACTTTTCACGTCTACAAGAACAATTCGTATGGCCAAAGCGGTGATAGTAATAGCACCACCGCGGCAGTGGCACGAATGCCTTCACGCGGTAGCGGTGCCAACCGGCACGCACCGACTCAGGGAGCTTGTCACAGTCGAATGTGACGAAGAGTGTGGGGGTGGGTCTCGAGGCCCCTCCCTGTTTTCTCATCACGTTCGACCTTGACCGACCCATGGTCGGCCAGCTCTAAGGGGATGTCCTTAATGGAGTAGTCAACGAGTTCCCTCGCATAAACTACTCCTTTCACAAAGTTCATGGTAGAGTGCAGCGTCACACTCACCGGGGTGCCATGAAGTGTCCGAAGAGCACTTATCTTGGCCGCCTCGGCGGGATTCGCCGCATTCGCCAGAAGGCTCCCGTCCGAGAAACGGGTCACCTTCGGCTCTTTACCAATTACACTAGCTAATGCTCTCCTCTGATGAATCATGTTGCCCTTGGCCAACATGCTGCAATCAGTGGAGCGAAGGACGAGGAATCGTTTAAAGCCAGCGGGCTCGAAAACGCCAGGTAACCTCTGAATCAGGGGCCCCGATGTTATCGAGGCTCCACCCTGCGCATTGTTCGTCTTTGTCATAGTCGGGGGCTCCGCACCCGGGGGAGCAGGGGGGCCGGATGTGCCGATCTTGGCTTGGTCGCTTGCCAAATTGGCAGCAGACCCATCCATCCCCGCAGCCCCTGCAGAAGGAGAGGAGCCCCGAGTCTTCTTTGTCTTATTCTTTTTCGGAGAGGAGAGCGGGGAATGAACCTGCTTCTCACCTCCGCCGGAAGGAGCCCGCAGGCCAGATGGGCCGGCCTCAGCCATGTCCTTTTCCGAAATGGAGAAGGTCCTGGTAGTCGTAGGGGCACCTGTCAGAGGAGATCCCTCTCCTCCTTGTACTACCTCAGAAACCCTAGCCGTTTGCGGAGGACCTTGCATAGGGGCGGATTCGGGTTCAATGCTTGGCGCCGAGCCTGGATTTCCCCCCATGGAAGGCCCTACCGTCTGAGGCTGGGTTGCCTCAAGGACCATGTCTAACTCAGGGGGGGCCTCCAGTTGCCGCCCCCCCCAAGACATCGCAGGTCCCGTTGGCAGTATTGTCATTAGTCATCTGGTGTGGGGAGGCACTGGCCTTGTCCCCGGCAAGGTTAAGTATTCTTGCCAGCAGGTCTTTTGAGGCAAGCGAACGAAGGGGCCTGGCTTCCCTCTCCCCCCTAAGGGGGTTTGCCCTACCGAGCCGCTTACATGAGGGGCAGTCGGCAATGGGCTGCCTGCTGGCTTTCTTGGCAGTCTCCTTAGAAAGAAAAGGAGGGACTGCCACTGGAAATAGGGAGGGGCCCGAAAGAACCTTCAGAGAAGGGGGTGAAGGGAAGTCCCCTTCACCCGTAGGCGTAGGAGAGGAGTAAGCCTCCTCTCCGGTTAATGAAATATGGAGGTTCCCCCCACAATTTTTTTGGTGGAGCTGCCTGAGGGTGGCTCCGTCGATGAAACAGGGGAAGTTGAGGGTTTGGGTTTTGGGGGTTGTTCATCTATGGGCATGGTGACCCTATTTGTTTCACAGGATGCAATCGCTCATCACCTCTCGCAGTTGCCCACAGTGCAAGAGGTGCTTACAGGCCTGGCAGGGCCAGGCGCCGCCATTTGGGACCACCCCTCCCGCCTGGTGGCCTGGCAGTCCATCGGCATGGTGGCTCCACTTTAGATGCGGCGTAAAACTGATAGAGTGTGAAGAGGAAAGGAAAAGGGATGTGAGGAAGGTATGGCTGGGGATGAAGCAGGTTGTTAAAAATCAGCCACCCCAGACTGGATCTCAGGGGTTAGGGAACGTTGTCCCCTCCCCCCTCAGCCCCGATCCGGGACAGTTGGCTTGAGAAGAAGGTCAGCATCTACCCTGTGAAATTAGAGGCTGACCAGAGAAAGTTGTGGGAGAGGTTGTTTGAAAAGCAAAGAAACAAGTGTTTTGAAGGAAGGAGAAGAGGGTAAGCTGGAGTCAGACGGGGTGTTGAGTTCCGTCAGCACGGTGGCCAGGATGGCAAATCGCCACATCCCTTACGGGGCATTAGCTTGCTAAATCATCATTTACTTGTACTGGTAAATATTTGAATAGGTATATTTTATTGTGCATTGAAACGTTTATATAATCCATAATGGGTTCCCATTATTTGTTTCTAGGGTATTAATTTTGTAAGTAATTTTTCAGTTATGCCCAGTTGTTTCAATTGGGTGTTAGCTTAGATCACTTTTAACTTTTTAAGGCTTATGTCAGTTTCTCTTTACCATAATACAGCTTGATTGTTAAGTCCAGTTTAATTGAATTCAATACAGTGTGTATAAAAGGGGGTTTACTGTCCAGTCTACTGAATAGTGTCTGAGTTGCTGGGTACTTTACTATTTGCCGGTACTTTTTAACTTTCACTGGTACTTCATAAGATACTTTATTAGTTTTACTCAAGTACATTTAAGTTTGGGTACTTTTACTTTGAGTACAAATTTATCAGGATAATAATAAAGAGTTGGATTTTTTCACTTTCTAGCGCATCACTGGCTTCTTTAAATGGCTTCAAAAATTGTACTAACTCTTCAAGACTGCCCTTTGAAATGTTCTTCTACTAGTGGGGTTCCACAGGGTTCAGTCCTTGGTCTGATTTTGTTTCTCATTTATGCCAATTATATTACAAAGGATGTCAATTCAGATTGGAAGGCATTTGCGGATGACTTTAAGCTATGTGTTTGCTACCCAGTTGGATCATCTGTTAATGGTAATAATGCAGCACAAGCTCTTCAAAGAGACCTAGATTCTATATGTGAAGTCAGCAAATCATGGAATCTCAGATTGAATCCACTGAAGTGCTATGCAATGAGATTTGGCAAGAGGTGCAAGTCATAATGATCCACCAATTCAATATTTTATTGATCAGCAAGCGCTTCAGTATGTTGAATCCTACAAGGATTTGGGTGTAATTGTGGACTCTTCCCTCAAATTCCATCAACATATACGACTAGTAACTGCTAAAGCTGGAGGACTGATGGGTGAATTGTTGAGATCCACAGTCTGTAGATCAAAGGAATTCATGCTATCTCTTTTTATCTCACACATCCGACCATTAGTTGATTATTGCTCTTGTCTTTGGAATGTGGGATACCTTGGAGACATTAGAAAGCTAGAATCGTTACAACGAAGGTGGACTAGAGAGATAGCAGGTTTAGAAGCCCTCAACTATGTCGCTCGCTTAGAAAGTATTGGTCTCCATTCTATACAAGGACGTTTGTTACGTGCAGATATGATAAAGATCTGGAAGTCCATTAATGCAAATGTAGATGTTGGAATAACATATGTTTGAAATGGCGCGAAATGTTGGAACCCGTGGTCACTCGCTCAAGATGTCTATCCCAATCTGCAGAAGTGAAGTATTGAGAAGGTCATTTGCAGTGCGGCGAGTTACATTGTGGAATTCACTTCCACCTAATGTTGTTGGGACCACTTCCATCAGTAGATTCAAGAGACTTCTGGAACGGTTTCTGGGTGATAAATTGTTTGAGATTTCATGATGAGGTTGTGTAGTGGAAGTTAGTAATTAAGGGTATGTCCTAATTAATTAGTCAATTTTTAAAATTTTTAGTTGTTTCTTTTTGGCCTAGTTTTTTGCTTTTCATTGTTTTTTGTGGTTTTTCTGTGTTTTTTTTTGTTTTTACTTTGGATATGTTTTTATGTTCTGTTGTGTGTCTTTTGCTTGTTTCTTCTTCCTAATTAATTAGTCAATTTTTATTTTTTAGTTGTTTCTTTTGCCTTTGTTTTTGCTTTTTATTGGTTTTTGTGTTTTTTTCTATATACTTTGTATTTGCTTTTACTTTGGATAGGTTTTTATGTTCTGTTGTGTCTTTTGCTTGTTTCTTCTTCCTATTGTTAACAGTATGTTTTATTTAGAAGCAGTGTTCTTGGTTTTTGTATTTTGATTCCTTTTATTTTTAACGATAGTCTTAGTATTAAGAGGATGTCCTTATTTTGTTGTATGGGTGTTTTCTAGATGGGCTTAGTAGTTGTGTTATTTTCAGTTTGTTTATCTTGTTTAGATTGTATTATTATGATGTGTAATCTAGCTATTCCCTGCGCATCATTCCATTGTGTCATGTTTCTTTTTATTGTTGTTCTACCATGGCCAGTGGTCGAGTGGCACAGTGGCGCGCGGGAGTGTAGTGCCTCCGAGTCCCTGATGCATAATCCCTATGCCTAAAGGGGTGCAGCTCAGGAGGCTTCACAGGTGAGAATCAAGTTCTAGATGCTACTATATTGATCTAGAATCGACTCTAGCATATCAAGCTTTGAATTCCATCTTGTTTCTATTTTTTGACAGAAATTATATCTCAATTTGCTTACTAATCCACTTTGTTTCAAGAAAGTGACAAGAGCTTTCAACTTTTGAATTTCTGAGGCACATTTTCCAAATAATCTTCATTAAATGTATAATGAAGAATTGTATATATAATCTGAGATAAGCAACTAAGTCTGTTATAATTCTGCAACTCTTTTACTATATTTGCTCCTTGGTCTGTTATGAAAGTTAGTTTATGCACCAAGTCATCTTCAAAGCTGAGTTTTGCAAATCTTCTTGTTATTTCCCTTTTAATGTTTTCACCAGTTTACATTCCCCATGAAAACTGGCCATAAACATAAATTTATTTACTAGTGTCCAATCATTATCAATATAATGAACAGTCATTGAAAGATGCAAAATCATTTTATAATCATTTGTCCACAAGCCTGTTGTAGCTGCATAACATGAATTACCCATAACTTCTTTGATCTTTGGATAAATCTATAAATCTTTTGATGAACAGTTACTAGAGTTACTGCAGTTTCAGCTACATGCTTAGAAATAGTAGTAGGATAGGAAATAACCTCATTTATGTCAATATTAACATATGATACACCAACTGGAATAAGTTTTTGTGTAAGATTTACAAAGCCTGCACCTTTTAAAATTTCAAATGATCTTATATTGTTAGCACAAAAGTCGACACATACATCTTGCATTTCTTGTTTGTCCATCATTGTCACTTGTTACTTGATTTGGGAGAAATAAAGCTGTTTTTTATTGTTAAGTAATTGTACCACATTTGTAATGAGAGATGGAAATGGCCTGCTTTAGAACTAATATTAAAAAAAATAAAAAATTGCACTTTTTTTTACATTGAACAAATCCCGTGTTCCTTTTTACTGTCATTATCAAAATTACCCCATATTTTACTTCTGTTTGAAACTAGTAGTAGAATTAATTCACTCAAACAGTTTTGACTTAAACTGCTCCACTAATAGAATGATGCAATTTGGGGCAATTTTAATTTAATAAAATTTATAACATATGATAGAATAATAATAATAAGCAATTAAGGTAAATGACAAGTATTTCTCATACTGTATGCACTAATTGCAAGGAAATGGTCAGAACATCACAAACAAATTCAACTTGAAACATAATATAACAAAAAGGTAGGCTAGACTGTCAGAGGCAAGCAAGCCAATTATGATAGTAGCATAGCTAAAAAAATATTGGTTAGTTCCAGCAAATACTTGTATTCAAAAATATTCTTATCATTTAAACAAAATCTAAAACTTTAGAGCAGAAAATATTTATATATATTTTAAATACACATGATCAACATAGGTAAGGTTTAGCATTCAATGATATATTGTAGAAATCAAAGTTCTGCCACAATATCATTTTTTCAAAATAATTATTACTATCTTCTTCTTCTCAGATTTTTCCTAGCCAGGGTGGGCATTCTTGATGAGTCATTTTCATCTCATTTTTGGTCTTCCTCTTCTGCGGGTCCCCACTACCTCCATATCCATCACTTCTCTTGCTACATGGCACTCTTCATCTTCTCCTTTTGTAATGTGCCCAAATCATCTCAATCTTGCTTCTTGTACTTTACTTGATAGTTCAGTTACTTTCACCGATCCTCAGATGTGTTGTTTCTAACTTTGTCTCTCAAGGTCACTCTTGACATCCACCTCAACATCTTCATCTCCACCACATCAAGCCAACTTTCTTCCATTTTCTTCTGTGGCACTGTTTCCAGTGCATAAATCATTTTTGGTCTCACTACTGCCTTATGTAGTTTGTCTTTTTAGTTTTAGAGGGACTCTTCTGTCACAAATAACTTCTGAAACCATTGTCCAATCTGTAATTAATTGTTTTAGCTCTCTTCTTTGGCCGCACCCTTTCAGGTCCACAGAGTTAGGACGATGTGTCTGTGGGTCACTTACAGGCAACGTCTTAGCATTACTTTCATTCAGTAAGACTCATCCATTAAGGTTTTGGCAGATACTTTACAGACAGATGCACTTCCTGACTCCAACCCTCTCTATTTTTCTGGGTTTAGGACCAGCGCTGATTTGGACTGGCTTGGCTCCCCAGTGACTATGTTAAAATTATTATTACTATCAATTGTCCTTTTTTCCAAATTCATTGTTATTATAGTAATTATTGAAATCAAGTCAGTATTACTGGATCAAAAGATGGATAGGTTGCACGGCTCCAGTTCCTGCTTTGCAATGCTGCCATATGTAGCACTGGATAAAAAAAAAATAGATTAAGTGATTTTTTTCACAAAAAATTTTACATACAAAGTTTCAATATTTTTTGCCCATGATTTTTATAAGAATTATTTAGTCTATTCATACTTAAATTATATTTGGTAAAAAAAAATATTAGTTGGCAACTTCCAATCTTCTTTTCCTAACCTAGTCATTTCTTTTGATTTCAACACCAATTTTGCGTTGATAATACTGATATGAAATGAACTTGTAGTGGCTTGCCTCTCTGCCTCACTTGCTTGCATGACCTTTTGGATAGAACTGGGCAGATGGTAAATGGTGTTTGGTTGGTGCTTGTACCTCCGACCAATCAAGCAAGCTTGCACGAAGGCAAGGGTCATTTGATGGTGGCTCTCTTTTCTAAACATGATTAGGCACACCCATACCAACCTGCTAACTTTTATAAACCTAATGCAACCCGCCTGTACCTATCTTCAGGCCAGGCCAGACACAGGCTTACCCGTACCCATGCAGGTCTCTAGTTGACACAAAAGTATGTTAAGAAAAATGTTTAAAAGATAATATCTGACAAATGGGAATTCTAAAAGTACTCCCTTTTACAGAAAATATTCCAATTTTATAAATAACTGCTTTGGGCAAAAATATAGAATTAAAATTTAAAGTAAATCCACTTAAAGAAAAAAATTACATCTTTAAAATCAATGCAACATTTAACTGCTAAATACAAAACAAAAATTAATTACAAAGAAGCAAAAACATTAGGAAAATGAGAAATTACTCCAATCTTAGATATAGCAGAACAAACAGGAGAAAATGAAATCAGATAAGTGCGGAAAATGAACCAATATAATTATCAATAATAAAAGTGGGAACTTTGAGCCCACTTTCAACATAAATTGTTTTCACAAAGTGAGGGCCACAAACATCATCACTCTTTATGCCTTATTAAGCACAAGGCCAAACAATTTTTACACACTGAAATGGCCTTTCATAGCAATCAAAAGTTGTGACATCTTGTCTAGTAATGGTTCATCCCTGACCAAGACCCAAGCAAATCACCCATCAAGCACAATTTCCTCCACTATTCCCACCTACTTTGCACACACACAAACAATCCTTCTTTTATGTGAGCTTTCAACCTTTAACACAACAGGACACTCAACATAAATCATAAAAAGGGAAAACTTTAACATAAACACACCTTTCTAAAAAAGTGGAGCAGGAGCATATAAATGCAGCTCACTTGTACAAAGAACACAAACACACTATAAACTCTAAATCACACATATATCCACCCTCACATCAAAACAACATTCTTTTTAGCCCCTTTTACAAATATACCTTGCAAACACTTAGTTTCTGATAATAACATAGTCATTAACCTAAATGAACATAGCACCAATCTCTCACTCCCACACATAATTCTTTTAGCAGCCCATCCATAAATATATTAAACAGCAGTGGCAAAATCACACACCCTCACATATATTAAACCAATCCAAATAAAAATATATATCGCATACTCCATACATCTATAGTTCTTGCTTATTGACAGTTATACAATATATCCAAGCATAAGAACATAAGAAAAGAAGGAGACTGCAAAAGACCATTCATAGCCTACACTTGGCAGCTCCTGTTCCAGTCAATACACAAAAGATTTCTTACCAGAGAAAAGTCATCAACATTGTCACCCTTTAAGGAGTTTGTCAAATCTAATCTACAATATACATAAAATGCATCCAGAGGATTATGTCCATTCATGCAACCGCAAAATATAATCTCCCCACTCCTTAGAAAAATATATACATATGTACATAAAAAAAAAGTCAGTCCCATCTAGCAGCTTCATTCATATATTTATCTAATCTATTCTTAAAACTACCCAGAGAGGAGGCTTCTATCACATGTCTAGTGAGCCTATTGCATTTATCTACCACACGATTTGTGAACCAATTCCTCCCAATCTCCTTCCTAAACCTATACTTATCAAGCTTAAACCCATTGCTACGTGTCCTGTCATGTTCACTAAGTATAAGAACCTTACCCAGATCCCCTTTATTATATCCTTTTACCCATTTGAAGACTTCAATCAATTCCCCTCTGACTCTTCTCCTTTCCAATGTATGTAGATTTAGTTTTCTGAGCCTTTCACCATAAGGTAAGTTCCTTAGCCCACCAATCATCTTTGTCATCCTTCTCTGCACAGACTCAAGCAAATCAATATCCTTCCTATAATATGGTGACCAAAATTGTACTACATAGTCTAGATGAGTCCTAACTAGCGCCAGATACAGTTTTAGAATGACTTCAGCACTCTTATTGCTTACACTCCTCCTAATGAATCCCAATATCCTATTAGCTTTATTCTTAGCATTTAGGCATTGCTTTCTAGGATGAAGGTCTGAACTTACCAAAATACCCAAGTCCCTCTCACAATCGGCCCTCCCTAAAATTCTCCCATTTAATTTATAACTATTCAATGGATTATTTCTACCTATACTAAGTACACTACATTTGTCTATGTTAAACTTCATTTGCCATTTCTCGGCCCAATTGGACAGAATGGTCAATTCCTCCTGCATTACAACAGCATCAGAATCAGCCCTAATGGCCCTACCTAGCTTAGTATCATCAGCAAATTTACTCAGGTCACTACTTATACCTATGTCAAGATCATTAATATAAATTAAGAATAGCAAGGGACCCAAAACAGATCCTTGCGGAACTCCACTGCTAACACACCCCCACTCAGATTTAACTCCATCTATACTAACTCTTTGCTGTCTGTCACCAAGCCATGACTGAATCCACCTAAATATACTGCCATCGATCCTGTGTGCTTTAACTTTGCTCAGAAGCCGTAAGTGTGGCACTCGATCAAAAGCCTTACTAAAGTCCAAGTATAAAATATCATAGTTTTCATCATTATCTGCTGCTTCATACACCTTACTATAAAAAGACCTCTTCTTGCTTGCTTTCTCATCCCACTATATGAATGCAAACACATGAATTGTACCCCTCTTCGCCACTCTAAAATTTGATTCCTACACTCTTACACAATGTGATTATATATATACACCTTGCCTCAAAACCTTAATGGACATATCTCTTGTAGTATTTGCATTCACCTATCCACTTATAAGTGTTACCATGCAAACATTCTTTCATTCTTCGGAAATGTTCTACTTTTAAAGGTGTTACAACACAATCACGATTCATTTTACAACAATAATCACCATTATTAATATTTTGACTACTATATCAATCCATCACAATGTCAGGTCTTTTTTCAGACTTTTAAGCACTAACAACCTATTCTAGGCTTATTGGCACTATCCTTTGATACACCACCCAGTTGATACCATCTAGGCCAATAATTTTTGCATTTGCTTCCTCCTGCAAATCCACATTATACAGCTTATCAAGTACTCTTCCTGTCTAATTTTAGCATCCTTATTACACAACTATCCTCTCATTTTTATCTTTTTTAAACAAAGCTACTCTTCTTACTGTTAGTTAGTTAGTCAGCGCCAATCCTTCCATGATACTGGAAGGATCCCCGACTGGATAATGAAATTTATATAAGGTCAGTATGACAATCGCTGGTCGGCCCAAGGGGCCCAGGAGCTGGTCCTCTTTTGGGGAGAGGTGCCAGGAAGTATTATGTTTTGACACCAAACAGAGTTCAGGTGGAAGCCTTTGTCACCTCGGGGGAGAGGGACTTGTTCTGCATCAGAGGTAAGTGGATATAGATACCCATCAGCAGGATTCCTTGGAACAAAAAGTGTATGTGTTGTGCTGCGAAGGTGGGAGAGGAAAGAAAGCGATGTTGCGAGTGGCTATGTGCGAGGTGAAAGGTGTAAGATCCCCCCCCTCCAAAACGGGGTGAGCACAGCGTATCTACCAATCAGTAGCCAGATATATACATGCGCTGACATTTGTGTCCAATCATGCATGTATTCAGAATCGAACCCGGTACTGCGATGTTGGGAGGCCAACACAATATCCACTTGGCTAGCTTGAGCTCTGTCTTCTAACTGTTTTCAACTCCTTGTAAAATATCTCCAACTTGAACACACAGGTTAGAGAAATTAGGTGAGAACCAGCTGGACTAGAATGATCTCTCCCAGGTTTGTCATACTCACAACAGAGCCTACTACTAGACTAGATTAAAAAATAAAGATAAAAAGAAAAACAATGGATAAGTACAGGCCAAAAAACAACAACAAATAAAAGAGCAAAAGCAAAAAGGCAAGAAGAAGGAAGTGAGCTCCAGGATCAGAGGAAAGCTCACAAGAACATACAACCTACAAAAACCAGCCAAATAAAGTGGAGGAGGACAACCTCTTCCAAAATGTCCTATAGTACACAAGTCTCTGTGCATGAACCAGTCCTGAGTACAAGGGACAAGCGGTAGCGACCCTGCTCATCCTAGTAGCGGGACAGGTAGCGTGCGCGAAGATCAGCCAGACTGGAACATTCAACAAGAATGTGCCCAACAGTCTGGGGGACAACACAGTCATCACAATAAGGCACAGGCGAGCACTCCATCAAGTGGCGGTGCGTCCCGCGAGTGTGTCAAATTCGGAGAACACAGAAAGCAACCTGAAGGCATCATACTATTGAGGGGGGAGGGGTAGATCCATGGGATCAGTCACAGGGCAATGGCATGTAATTTAAGTTCCCTTTCTTCTTTTTTAGGGTGTGGGGCCTGTGAGTTGGGATGTCTTCACTATGGGTGGGGGGACTCAATAGATTTCTATTGTGCCCCCCCACCATTCATTCCTCTCTCTTCCTCAGGCATATGAATTTGGAGTGTTTAAGTTAAATTTATTAAGGAACTTTATACTAGTGGTTGATGCTCGGTAATTAAAGTGCCTGAGGTGGAAGGAGAATAGGTGAGTGTTACTCTGGCAGGAAAGTGTGTTTGAGAGAGTGTTAGGTGCAAGGATGCTTGAGTGTGGCAGTGAATCGGTGACTGAATGTGCCTTCTCTTTTCCAGCTCTGTTGGACTGATAAGGTGAGCGACATCTGGCTTTTTGGAAAGGGCTGAAGCCAGTCCTAACCTTTGCATGCACGCACTTACTTTAAAGTGTGGACCTTAGAAAGCGCCTCCCAGTCTGCCAAGCAGTAATTGGAGCTAGCGCCTCACCTACTCTAACACAGCAATTGGGACACTCTGAATCACACATAAAATGGGTCCACCTCCCATTTTCCTTGACTCGTCTCACTCCATTATTTAGTTAAGGGTGCACCCATTACTCCTGATATTTTGCATGACTTCTTTTTTCAGTGGCTGAGGTATTTTGTGAGGCCCTATATACATTCACCTTAGAAGTGTGGTCATTGGCCAATAGTGTTGTAAGGGCATCTTGATTGTACATTAGTGTATATGTATATAATTTTTTAATTTAGGATATAAGGTTATAGATTTTTTTTTGTTTGAGGGGGTTGTGATTGCTAAGGTTTCGATAGTTTTATTATTTATTAGATTATAAAATTAAGATTAAATTCTCTCCTCAATATCCTCTCCTTGAACCACCGAGTGGACCTTGTTGGGGCAACAGGAATTTTTGGCTTAGGACTCGCGATACCGCCGCCACATATCTTTGGTTCCCGAATAGGGACTGCCCGGTGGTTTGAGGAAGGAGAGGAGCGAGAGCCTGTGTTTTTTGTCCCTGATGGAAGAGGAACAGATTAGGGCCATGGAGTTGGAAGTGAGAAAATTAAGTGAGTTATTGTGACAGAAAGACGATAAAATGTGCAGTTGAGAGAAGAGAATGATAGTTTGAAGAGGAAAATGGGAGAGATGGAAGTGAGAATGGAAGAGAGGATTAAAGACAGTGAGGAGCAAATGGAGGAAAGATTGATGCGAATGCTGAATGAGAGAATCAGGTGCAATTGGTGGTGGTGTGGCCTCGACTCCACTTGGAATGGAAATGATGGACAAAAAGGGATTGACAGACAAACAAACCCCCGCAAGTAACTAAGCACCGAAAAAAGAAAACCTCAATGAGTAGACGCCCAGACTGACAGGAAAGGACCCGACTGGCCAGCATTCACTCTCTGTATTTCAGCTCGAATGAAGGCATGAGTGAAAGTGGGAAAGAAGTGAGTGAGAGTGAAAGTGATGCTGAGGTTCATTGGAGTATATTGATCAGAGAAGTGCCAAAAGTTAAGTAAGTTTAGAGTGGAAGGAACAAAAAATGTGAAAGTGTTTTTGAAAGAGTGTGAAAGTTATTGTAAGGAAAAATTTGGAGAGAATAATAGGTTTTGGGTGCAAGAGTTGTGCGAGTTTCTGGATGGGCGTATGAAAGATTTTTATGGGACGATTATGAGTGTGGGTGAACCTAAGTGGGATGCTATGAAAGAGAGAATGATAGAGCAATGCAAGAGAATGAAGACAAGTGTGAAATATAAGAAGACAAAAGGGTTTGAGGAAGCGAGAATGGAGAAAAATGAGGATGTGAATTGATATGCATATGCACATCGCTTAAGAGTCCTTGGCACGAATGAGATTTGGAGATGATGGAATAAATGGGAATAAGGAGCTGATAAAGTTTTGGAATACAGTTCTGATGAAGTAGGTGAGTATATGACATATAAGAGGAAAGAGAAGATGAGATGAGCTGGTAAGAGATTGCTATGGAAGGATGTACTGGAGATGTTAGAGGACCGTGATGACAATGTTTTTGGAGAATTATTACGGAGAGAATAAACGGCAGTGTGTGTATGTTGGCCACGAACTGAGAGGTAATAAAAGTAGGAGTGAGAGTCAGAATGGTTGGGGTAGGGTTCAGAATGGTCAGAGTAGTGGTTGTGCAAATGGTAGGGAATGGCAGTAGATCTAGAGAGAATGAGCCTAGATGTCTACAAAGCAAGAAAGTTGGGCACATGAGGGCTGACTGTCACTGGTCACAAGTAAGTTGCTTTGGCTGTGGGCAAATGGGGCATATGATAAAATATTGTAGTCATGCGAGGTAAAGAGCGTGTTATGGATGTGGAGGAATGGGCCACTTGGCACGAGATTGCAGGGAAGGTGGTTGAGTGAATATGAGTGGACCTGGAGTGTGTGGTAATTGTGGGCAGATAGGGCATTATGTCAGGATGTGTGCCAGTCCAAGAACTACCTGTGGTAAATGTGGAATGGTAGTTCATGCGACAAGGTTGTGTAGGACTGGTGATAGACATGTGAATGAAAGAATGGATGGGAACGATCAGAGTAATCAAGATGATATGACTCAGGGAAACTAAGGAATGAGAGGGTTCCTTCTGGGGAATTCTTGAGAGTTCAAGTGATGAATGTAAGAGAAGGATTGTCAAATCGTGGAGTAAATTGGGGTCAGAGAGTGAATAAGTGTGGAGAATGAGAGAAGTGCATTGATTGATGTAGGATGTAAGGTGAAGCATTTATAGGAATGAAAGTAAGTGAAGTTGAGGATCGTGGATATCATTTGACTGGATTAGGTGAGCAGGATGTGCTGATTGTTGCAAGGTTTAGAGAGTGTGTTTCGATTACAGGTGTCCGAATGAATGAGGATGAATTTTGTGTAGTAGAAGGTGCAAACAAGAAGTATGACATGCTATTAGGTTATAAGTTTTTGAGAGCGAATGTTATTGTGATTCACCCTGATGTAGAGATGATTGAATGTAAGAAGAATGGAAGTATGTGGATCCAGATGGAAGTATGTTAGTGAACATCATGAAAGGTCTGGAGGCATATGCAATTGAGAGTCTGCTTGTCAAGCAGAATGAAACATTGAGTGTAAGGATTGGATGGAATTCTGATGTTGAGATAAGTGAGAATGATGGGAATATTTATGTCTTGGATCGTAGTGCCATGAATTATAAATTGAGGCAAGTTGTGCATGTGTTTGATGGTGTAATTGATATAAAAGATCTGCGTGCCTGCATACAAGTTTGGCCTGATTTGCGAAGGAAGAGTCTTAGGAGTGTAGGTGGGAGATAAATTGGGTGTGTTAAATACAGTGGTGAATATGGAGAATGATACGCATGTGGTGGATGCAAGTGTGTTTTCCATGAGTGTAAAGTTGAATGTTTGGAAGTATGAAGATTTGATTGAGCAAGTAAAATTGGAAGAAAATTTGAGTGAATATGAGAAGCAAAAAGTTTACAGGATGTTGTGGAATAGGAGAGGTGCCTTGAGTCAAGGGAATGAGGACTTTGGTAATGCTCGCTTGCCTGAGTTTATGATAATTTTGAGCAACGATACGCCAATTTATCAAAGGCCTCATCATTTCCCTCCCCCCATGGCTAAAGAGATCGAGGAACAGTATGAGGAATTAGAGAGAATTGGTGTAATTGAGCCAAGTGTGAGTGCCTGGAATAGTCCAATTGTACCTGTACGAAAGCCAGATGGACATTTGCAACTGTGTATTGGCTATCAAAGAGTGAATGAACGAACTTTGAAAAACAAGTTTCCTATGAGTGTTGTGTCTGGATGTGTGTACAGTATGTATTGAATGAAAGTATTTTCTAAGATGGATCTGGTACGTGGTTACTACCAGATGCCTGTGGCTGAAGAGTGTAGACCAATTATGGCGTTCTCTACCTCAAAGTGCCATTATCAGTTTAGAAACCTGAGCTTTGGGTTGGCGAATGCCTGGCTGCTTTTTAGCATACTATGAATGTAGAGTTGAGTGGTTTTCCGTGTAAGAATATATGAGTGTTTTTGGATGATATTTTGATGATGAGTGGGAACATGGAAGAACATATGACCTTGGTGAATGATGTTTTAATAAAGTTGGAAGAGGTTGGGGTGAAAGTGAAGTTTTCTAAATGTGTGTGGTTTGCTAGTGAAGTTGAGTTTTGAGGACATAAGGTGAGTGCAGCTGGATTGCGTAAATCAGAGAAGTTTGTGGAAAAGGTTAAGAATTTCTCTAAACCTACCACAGTGAGAGCGCTGCATGGATTTCTTGGTTTAGTTGAGTTTGGAAGAAAGTTTATGAAAGATTGTTCGGGTGTGATGAAACTGTTGAGTGTATGACTAGGAAAAAGAAGAGTACTGTGATTAAGTGGAATGACTATGAATGCGGTGTTTGAAAAGTTAAAAGTGGAAGTTGCAAAAGATGTGGAACTTGTGTATCCAGCGTATGGAACAAATGCAAGAATGCTTGAAGTATATACGGATGCAAGTGGTCATTTGATGGGTGGATGTTTGATGCAAGATCAGGTTGTGAATGGGGTTGAGAGGAAGCGAGTAAGTGCGTGTGTTTCCAAGGCGTTTAGTGTGGCAGAGCGTGCATATTCAATGATTGAAAGAGAGTTGGCTATGTTAAGATTCTGTCTCAAGTCATTACGACCATTTCTGTATGGAGTACGATTTATAGTGAGAACAGATCATCAGCCACTAGTGTATTTTCAGCGTATGACGTTAGTTGATCGTAGGCTTGCAAGGATGATGGAAGATTTGAATGATTTTGATTTTGTGGTTGAGTATTTGCCAGGTGAAAGGAATGTGATTGCTGATTTGATGTCACGTTTGCCATGTAGTTTGAATGAGAGCGAGACTGTAAGCATAAATCCTGAGTATTTGCCAGTGGTTGTAGTTGTTGGAACAAAATGTAAAGGTGGAGGTGATTCTATGTTCGAAAGTGTATTGTATGGCTTACGATACTTGATGAAAGATGGATTGCTTGAGGTGCCAGAAAGTGTAAATGCATTACGAAAGGTGCTTATGGAATAAGTGTGTAAAAGACCAGAGCAATTAGGAATGAAAATTCAAGTAGGTTAAGAAAAAAGTAGAGAAGTATGTGTATGCCAGGAGTGATGATGTTTCAGGAAGTGTTAGCAATAGTGAGTAAGCTGTTTGGTGTGAGAGTATATGTGCATTATGGTGTGGAGAAGCCGGTGGTGTATTGTGGTAAAGGTGTAGACTGTGAGAATGGGTGTAAGTTGCATCTGCAATATTTGAGTGGTGTGCATTATAATTGGTTGATTGAGAAGAAGAATTATGTAAGAAGAGAGATCGATGACATTTGCAAAGAAATTGTTCCTGTTAGTGAAGATGAAGATGAAGATTTAGATGTTGCAGAAGTGTTTGTTGAATGGACAGAAGTGTTGAATGTAATGTGTGAGCATGGACTTGAAGAGAGGGTGCAAGTTACCTTGACTATGAATGGGAAGAGGTATTGTGTAATGATCGACACAGGTGCGCAAATTTCCTTGGTGAATGCAAAAGTAGTGCGTGGCAGCGTGATGCTGATAATATGAGTTAGAATATTTCTAGAAAAGGTGTGACAGTTTCAATAAGTGGACTCGGAAGTGGACATATTATGGCATGGGAGGAAGTGAGTTTGTCTTGTCTGTAAGCATGGGTAAGTTGAATGACATATTGCATGAATTTGTTGTGTTAAGCGAGAATGAGTAACCATATTGATTTCTGTTTGGGATTGATTTTCTGCATAAGAATAGGATTTCAGTGGACATATGCAATGAATGTTTAGTGAAAGATAGTGCAACAGTTTGGAATTTGTAGAGTGAGCTTGTAGGTTCAACTGGATTTGTAGGAGTGGCAGGTGTCGATTTGAGTGAAGAGCTGTTGACTGCTGAAGATATAGAGAGCATGCAAGAGTCATGTCCGATGGTGCGTGAATTAAAAGATAGCATGATGACCAGTGTTCCTGTGAATGAATGGAGTGGCATATTAAGAGAGTTTGGAAGGTTTGCTGGAAATTTTGTAGTATGCAAGTGTTTAGTGCATTTTGTGCAATGTATAGATGATGAGGATTTATATATTCCAGTGTTTTCCATGTGTAGCACGATTGCAATGGTGAATATTGTGCATGATAGGGGTGGACATATGGGTAAGAATAAATTGTGGGAATGTATGAAAGGAGGTATATTTAGTCCATTTTTGAGAAAGATTTGCATGAATGTAGCGACTATGTGTGAAGTGTGAAAGAAGGGAAAGTATCAGAGAGTGTATGGTGCCCCACCAGTATTAAAGTTAAGTGTGAATGAACCCTTTGAAATGGTAGATTGATTGTGTCTCTTTTCCAAAGACTGCGAGAGGGTATGTAGGGATTGGTTGTGATGGTGGATCATAGGAGTAAATTTGCGTATGCTGCACCTGTGACAAATAAATCATCATTGAATGTTGCCCATGTGCATGTGTAAGCATGTGCGAATGTTGAGTGACAATGGACCTGAGTTTGTGGGATGTGCTTTTGAGGAGGTGTTGAGTGAATGCGGGATAGATCATGTGCGAACGATGCCGTATATGCCTAGTACGAATGGTTTGGCTGAAAGAATGATAAGAACTTTGAGTGAGATGTTGCGATAGATGGTGAAAGATGGGAAAGAATGGGATGAATGTTTGGGAAGAGGGCTTTGGGTGTATAACAGGACAGAGGCAGAATGAAATAGTATGACTAGGTGATGCCGAAAGTGTTGTGAATAAATGAAATGTGTCTGTGAAGATAGGGATTGAGACATGGTGAGGTGAGGCGAATTTAGGTATGAGAGATGTAGTAGTGTGTTGTTGGTGTCCGCCTCCCCTCCCCCATCTCTAATCCCTTTCTTCTTTTTCAGGGTGTGGGGCCTGCGAGTTGGAATGCCTTCGCTCCGGGTGGGGGGGGGACTCAATAGATTTCTATTGTGCCCCCCCCCCCATTCATTCCTCTCACTTCCTCAGGCATATGAATTTAAAGTGTTTAAGTTAAAGTTATTAAGGAACTCTATACTAGTGATTGATGCTTGGTAATTAAAGTGCCTGAGGTGATCAGAGAATAGCGAAGAGCCAAGTGGAAGGAGAATATGTGTGTTACTCTGGCGTGGAAGTGTGTTTGAGTGTTAGGTGCAAGGATGTTTGAGTGTGGCAGTGAATCGGTGACTGAAGGTGCGTTCTCTTTTCCAGCTCTGTGGTACCGATAAGGTGAGTGACATCTGGCTTTTTGGAGAGGGCTGAAGCAAGTCCTAACCTTCGTGCGCACGCACTAACCTTAAATTGTGGATCTTAGAAAGTGCCCCCAGTCTCCAAAAACCCTGACATCACGGATACCGCGAACCAGGGGATGCGGAGATTCCGATGCCCCGAGAGCACTTTGTGAGTCGCTATAAATCACAATCTGGCCTCCAAACTGGGCACGTCGCGTTATCTCCCATACTGAGCACTGTATGGCAACCAGCACAGCCGTGAAGACAGATGCAGTGCTTGGCAGAGCCCTTGACTTCAAACAGAGGGGATACGGCGTGGAAACAAACCTCCTTTTGGGACTTGGAGCCATCCATATACACTGGCATGGTTCCAACGTGACACAGTGTGCTCTAAAAAGGCCGAACGCAATGCTCCCGGCGCTGTAGAAGCTCTGGGAGCAGAGGTGTGGCGACAAATAGTCAGAGGTGGTACCCTCCAGAGTGAGGTCCTGGACAGAACCAAGGGCACCACTGGCCCAAGAGTTATGCCGTCTCTCGGCGGCATAGGCACCGTCGAGATCAGCAGCGAATGCAGTGATAGCTGTTGGCGACTGAGGAAGGCACCGGGCTCGGGCGTACAGGCGAATTATGCACTGTGCACAGCGCAGAGCAAGTGGCATCTCCATAGCATCAACAAGTAGGCTCTTAATGGTGGACGTGCGGAAGGCACCGGTCACCAAGCGAAGGCCTGTGTGGTGGTTAGAGTCCACCTTCCGCAATACACACTCGGCTGCGGATGCATAAAACTCGCATTCGTAGTCGAGCTTCAAATCAACAAAGGATCGATAAAAAAGTGGAGAATGTATAAAAATCGGTCGCTAAGAATTCTGCCACGGACCAGGGGTCCGAGATTGTGGTCCCATTCTCTTGGAGAAGGGGAGTGGGGTCCTACAAGAACTTGCCACCTCTGCTAGAGGGGTCTTCATGTTAAATGAAGACACGTATGCCTGCCAAGAAGAGAGGCGTGCGTGCTTCAAAATATACCGAAACCTAGCCCTAGATCGACAAAATTCACCTACAATGAAGTCGTTGAGTCGCCGCTTATAGCGCATGTAGGCATAACGCTTCTATTTGAGGGCCGTCTCACACTTGGCTGACCACCACACGAGCGGTCGGCGTGCAAAACGGACAGACGTTCTAGGAATGGTGGTCAGGCCCGAGGCGATGAGGTTGCCGGAGAAGAACTCAACAGCCTCATCTACCGACTTAAACAGAGAAATCAGTCATTTCCTGAAATGCCAAGCACCACCTGGGCGGGCTCTCGGGCGGCAGCTACCCAGAAAATTTTATTTGAATGGTAATATGATCACCTTCATCGACCCCCCCCGACCCCACCCAAAATCAGGCTGTGAATCCGGAGAGCACAAAGATAGATCAAGACAAGAAAATGAAGCGGTTCTCGGGCAGTGATGCATAAACTCATCCACATTTAGGACACGTATCTCCAGTTCATCGATCAGGTCGGCAAGGACTTGACCCCTGGGATTAATCGAGGAGTCTGCCCAGAAGGGGTGTCTACCGTTCAGATCTCCGGGCAAGAGAAAGGGCCTCGGCAACTGTGCTACGATGCGGCGGAAGTCCCCGGCGTCGAAGTCAGCTGACGGTGGAATGTACGCGGAAATAACAGTATACGTCCTATCCAGGTGCAGCTGCACAGATACTGCCTGAAATGAGGTATCTAAAGCGAAGAGAAGAACGGAGACATCATACCGAGTGTAAATCACGCATCCTCCCGCCCGGCCCCCATCCCGTGGTGGTGGGGTGCCAAAACCCTTATATCCCGGGGTGTTGGGCAGGGAGCACGCCTCCCACATGGTCTCCTGCAAAATGATAGCTAACGGGGAACGGGAGAAGACGGGCCTCCGCAGCTCCTCCAAGCTGGCCCGAAGTCCGCAGCAATTCCATTGAAGGAATATTGCCTGCAGGCCTAGCTCGGAGTTCAGGGGCCCTCTTCGAAGAGACCCTCACAAGAATGGCAGTACGCATCCCGGAGGTAGAATTCCGGGCGCTATTAGCCGGACAATGTACTGAAGGCGCTGTCTCCTTCGAGGACTTATCAGGGAAGGTTGGGCTCGCCATGCTAGTCTTTTCGTCCTTCTGCCTCGAAACCTTAGGCGAGCAGGGAGGAGTCGGAGGCGGGGGTCCCTTCTTTGGAGGATCTACCGTCGCCGAGCCATCCAGCCGAAGCTCCTTTAGTGCTGTCCTCCTTTCGGGGGTAGCTTTAGTTACCTCAGAAAATGGCCTCACGACCATATTCAGGGGTGTTGCCTCTGTGAGTCTAATGACTCTGTGGAGGCGAGCGGCCGTTTCGCCTTACGGGAAACGGTCACGCTGGAGGAAGGGAGAGGAGCCTTGGCTTTAGCGGGAGCTGGGTGTAATCTCTTTGTGCCGAAAGCTTTACCAAGGGAGCGCCCGGGGTGGCTAGAATCCGCAGAAGGGTATCGAATGGGCGTGGAAACGACTGTGCTTGTAAGCCTGGAGGGGCCAGGAGCAGAGGGTGTCTTTCTTAACATTGAGGCATAGGACGTTCAGGCAGCGCCGGGCGTGCCAGAACCAAGTCCTTATCCTCACAAAATGAGAGACGATCCTGGGCCTGAACGGCCAGGTTTTCCTTCTCAAGGAGATACACACCACATTGCTTCGAAGAAGCGGGATGAAGCTTTCCGCAATTGACACACTTGGCCACACACAATTTGGACTTATCGCGTGCGGCTTTGGAGCAACTTACACAGACTTCGGTTAACCCCGAATTTGCTTGTCTACAGGAGCGATTAGTATGGCCGAAACGGTGAAAGTAGTAGTACCTCCGCGGCAGTGTACGAATGCCTTCACACGATAGCGATACCAACCGGCACGCACCGTCTCAGGGAGCTTGTCACAGTCGAATGTGACGAAGAGTGTAGGGGTGGGTCTCGAGGCACCTCCCTGTTTTCTCATTACACGTTCAACCTTGAGCACCCCATGGTTGGCCAGCTCTAAGGTGATGTCATCTATGGAGTCGTCCACGAGTTCCCTCACATAAACTACTTTCACGAAGTTCATGGTAGAGTGCAATGTCACACTCACAGGCATGCCATCTAGTGTCGGAAGGGCACTAATCATGGCCGCCTCGGAGGTATTGGACGCACTTGTCAAAAGGCTCCCGTCAGAGAAACGGGTCACCTTTGGCTCTCTACCATCCAACTAGCTACAGCTCTCCTCTGATGGATCATGTTGCCCTTAGCCAACATGCTGCCATCAGTGGAACGTATAACAAGGAAGCGTTTGAAGCTAGCGGGCTCAAAAACGCTAGGTAGCCTATGAATGAGGGGCCCCGACGTAATCGATGCTCCGCTCTGGGCAGTTCTGGTGTTCGTCTGAGACTCCCCAACCGGGGAGCAACAGGGCCAGAGGTACCGTTCTTGGCTTGGTCGCTTACCGAAACGGCAGCAGACCCGTCAGTCCCCGCGGCGGGAGAGGAGCCCCGATTCTTTTTCATCTTTTTCTTGTTCTTTTTAGGTGATGAGGGCGGGGAATGAACCTGCTTCTCTCCTCCACCGGCAGGAGCCCCTAGGCTAGATAGACCGCCTCAGCAAAATCCTTCTCCGAAATAGAGGTCTTGGCTGTCATAGGGGCACAAGCTAGAGGAGGAGATCCTTCCTCCCCTTGTAAGGCCTCAGGGCCCAGAGACTTCTGAGGAGGACCTAGCACAGGGGCGGACTTGGGTTCAGTGCTTGGCACCGAGCCTAGGGTCGACCCCATGGAAGGTCCTAGCATCTGAGGCTGGGTCATCTCAGTGACCAAGTCCATCTCAGGGGGAGGCCTCCATGTGACCTCCCCCACCTCAAGACATCACAGATCACATCCGAGGTTCTTTTTTTCTTTATCTCTAATGCCGGCGAACCGGCATCCGTCGGGGAAGAGAGGGAGGGTAGGTACACTGACCCCCTACAAACTAGTTGCACCCACCTGTAGGACACTAAGGGATACAGGGCGACAGGCCCTGCAGTCTTTTGCTCCTCTAATGGTGGAGTTGGCCCTATCGATCCGCCCCAACAGGGAGCGGTCAATTATGGGCCGCCTGCTTGCTTTCTTGGCAATCCCCTTGGAAAAAGTGACTGAGAAAGGGGTGAGTGGGAGTTCCCTGCACCTGTAGGCATAGGAGAGGAGTAAGTCTCCTCTCTGGTAGAATAAATTTGGAGGGTCCCCTGGGAGATCCCAGGGGGGAGGGGAGCTCCATTTTCTCAGTAGAGAGCTCCGCTGGGTGATGGTAGAGGGGAAGGTAAAGGGAGAGATTTTTTATGAACATTATGTAATTCACGGGATGCACACGCTAATCACCCCCATGCAGTATCCCGCTTGGCGAGGGGTGAATACGGGGCCGGCAGAACCAGCTACCATCATTTGAGGCCACTACTTCCGCCTAGTGACATGGCAGCCCATCAGCATGGTGGTTCCACCTTGGTCATGGCATAAAATTGATAGACATGCAAAGGAGGAAGAAAGGGTATGTGAGGAAGGTGTGGGTGGAGATGATGCTGGTGTTAAAAATCCGCCACCTCAGGTCAGAGTTCAAGGGTGAGGGAACATTGCCCTCTCCTCCCTCAGCCATGATCCAGGATAGTTGGCTGAGAGGAAGCTGGTCGGCCGACCACCGAAAGTTGTGGGAGAGGTTGTAGAGAAAGTGAGGAGGTAGGGTAAAAACACAAGCTGTCAGAAAGAAGGAGAAGAGGCTAAACTGGGGACGGACGGGGCGCTGAGTCCCGTCAGAACGGCGGCGAGGAAATTAAATCGCCGTGCCCCTTACAGGTCTAGGGACAAGCAGTAGCAACCCTGCTCATCCCAGTACCGGGACAGGTAAAGTGCGTGAAGAGAACCCAAACTGTGAATTTAACAAGAATGTGACAAACATTCTGAGGGACAACGCAATCATCGCAGTAAGGTGCAGGTGAACGCTCCACCAAATGGCAGTGCATCCTGTGATTGTGTCAATTTGGAGGTGACAGAAAGCAACATGAAGCTGTTGCGGCATTGGAGAGGTAGGTCCAAGAAAATAGTCATGTCATGATGGCACGCAACTTTAAATACCCCTCAAGCCATTCCACAACCTCAACAGGTAAATCAATACTCTCACCTACACTAAACAACAAGAATTAAAACTTCAAACAATCAACAATAAAACAAGCCACTCACATCTCTGGCAAACAATAAAAAAATATACATATCACACACCCAATCATCTCCACAAAAGAATCTATCATAACCAGAGAGATGACAAAATTCTTAGCCTAAACAAAAATGCAACCTGCTCATGATCAACTTCTCCAAAATTAACCAATTACCCACCAGCTGCAACAATAGGAAAACTATGAACTACCAAAATTCCATATAGGCCTTCACCCCCCCTCACCCATCCCCAAAGACACTGCTCTGACTATAAAATCACTAACACACCTCTAACAAACCTATCTCACTTCTTTAAAATATCTTAATAGTTAAAAAAAAAAATCCTCAACAGAAACAAACCCATCACACCTTTCTCACACATCAAACATGGCTTAAGAGAAAAACATTCTATAACTATACTACTGAGCACTCTAACAACACATTACAAGGCTACAACCTAAACCATCCACATAGACAGCAACAAACTTCGACACAGTCTCACACCACATCCTCAGAAAAAAATACTGACAAAAGCATCCACAACAATGACCCAATGATAAAAAATGGCTTGCAAACTTTCTTTCCAATAGACATGACTAAGTCCTTCAATAGCTTCCAGAAACCCAAACAGGTACCAATAAAGTCACCAAAATGGGTTTGCACTAAACAAAATATCCACCTCCCCAAATTTTTTCAGTCATCCTCATTATCCCCGACATGAAGCAAACTATCACTCCAAGGTCAACTTCTCCCACTTCTGGCTGTCACCCTAAAGCTACACATGACCTTCGTTCAACACACACAAAACCACCTCAAAAGCCATATCCAAACTCAACATCCTCAAAACTTTGGAAAACATTAAGAAACTGACAGTTCATCAACAGCCACACGCATCAATGCCACTAAATAAGTACACCCTCCTACCCATTTATACCCTGTAGCTGTTAGTGAGTGGGTGCTTTAAAAGCACTACTTGAACTGAGTCTTAAATATGAGGATGGCTGACTGGATAGAGTGGCTGCTTGCTTGTACTCAGTGCTTTGCATCTTGCCACTGTACCAATGACCATTATTTCCCTTGTTGGGTGATATGTGCTGTGGCAGCTTGCCCAGTGGGGTGGGAAGAATACCCATACTATCTTCCAACTGTATCATACAAGACAACTAAACCTAGATACGGATACTGGCTAAGAGAAGTCGCATCCCTGAATATCCTCTTTCTGCAAACACTATGTGAACTGGTAGTAATGGGAATGGCTCTTGCAGTCCAAGTCCACTCAGGTGGGTAATGTTGACAAAAAATTGTAAAATGAATTTCACATTAGTGTTTGTCCAAAAAGTGTCCTAAAAGAATGAGGAGGAGGCAAGTAAAGAGGAGCAAGGCTTGAGGGGAAACAGCCAAGATGAAACAATAAAAGAAGACCATACATAACACAACCTAAAGGATTTAAGGTTTAACTTCTAAACAGTAATTGAAGCATCAACTCAAAACATCATGCGGAATTTGTAACATTTTTCAAATTTGTAAAATACACCAATTTGAAACTTGCCATTATTTTGACTAAATTCAAGTGTAACATCAAAAAGTCAAAGGAAAGGAGAAAGCAATCCAGCCCGAAAGAAAAACAGCAAATAAAACAACTATTGGAATTCATGTCAAGCATAAATGGGAAAGATGGAGGATTATGGGTTCTTAATCTGTTCTGAATGAAAGAGCAATACACTCCATGCAGTAAAAGACGGAGGCAAGCGGACGCATCTCTTCTTTTGGGGAGAGGCTGTAGTTCACAAGCTTACCTTTCAAATGAAATTGTTCAAGTGAACAATCTTTTGCTGGGAAATTAAAGTAGAAAAAGGCCAGATGAGAATGATAACTAACCACCAAATTGCCAGATGCTTACGATTATAATTAGAAAATTTTGGAATGTTGAATGAAGAGCACTAATTCAAAATCATGAAGACTACAAAAAGGCATTGATTTTGGAATTTGCTTTGATACTGAAAATTTTTCCTAGCTGTAAATGGATCCAAAAGAACTATCAAAATCACCATGAGGCCAAGAGTGCTCCCACCACTTATTAATGCCAAAATGAAGCTTAATAAGAAGACAAGATCCGCCTGCCCGCACCGTCTGATTTGTGAAATCCTAAGCTGGAAACACTGTACGGACTTTCTCGCTTGTCGTTGGGATCCCGGAGCAAGGCATTTTCAAGCTCCTCGAAGTCGCTTTCCTTCACGCTCAGGACGTTGTTCTCTGTGCCAACAGGACTTGTAACTGCCTTGTCAATTGCATTCACCTTCCAATCACCATCCACAAGGAACTTGTACTGATGATCACCTTCTGGAAGATCCACAATCACCACAAAGTCTTTTTCACTGTAACAAAGAGGGGAAAATTTCATAGTCAACCCACCACAAAAATGATGCAACTGCATCTCATACTCAACACTCATAATCAATCGAGAGATTTAAATACTTATTAGATTAAGTTGCTCAATCAAATGCCTAATTCTAAAAAAATATTTGATTTTATAAAATTAGTAGAGGCCTCATCTCTTCTCTTTTGGGAGCTTTGAGGATAGTTCAATATGGGATCTGAACCAAGGGTATGACAGCAGCCATGAAAATGAGCAAAATAGAAATCTATCCAGTGACTAACCACACCCAATGAGACCTACATTCCTTTATTCCTCTTCCAAAGTTTAATAGTTCAATATTTTTGTTTCAAAGTTCATATACTAACAGTGAGACATGCACTATGCTAAATTAAATTATATGCCCAGAAGACACTACCTAGTCATACATTCCAATCAATCTCATCATTCATAACATCTCACAATTCATAAATATCATTCTTTCAACCAAATGATTCAATGAAGGTAAATACAGGGTCATTCTCAAATGTTCCCATCCATTCTCTCAACATTCTTTCAAACACTCCACCAACAAATGGACCATTATCATCAGACACTTCTTCATCTTACTCACAATGGGCAAAAAAACATTTGCTCTACTATCTGTGACACAGTCATAACTAACTTGTCTTTCAAAGGGATAGATTACTTAAACTCACTCTTATAATCTAACATCACAACCATTCCAACATTCCCAACTCCCATTCTTGGAAAAGATACAGTCAATCACAATCACTTCAAAAGGCTCTCACATCAAACTTTAAGTTTTACTTGTAGACCCAGAATCTTTCTACTTTAACCATTTCCCACATAGTAACATCATCATCCAGAAAGAGTTAACAGAAATGAATGAAACACTTTCATTCATGCATTCCCACAATTTAAACTTTTTCATATGTCCATAACTATGGTACATACCTTAGCAAATCCAACCATCCTAACAAGAACATCTTCACAATCGATGTAGGCATATAAACAAAATCTCTCTCACCTCTTAAATTCAGTCTACTCATTTAAATTAATTCTTCTTTCTATACACCACTAACTCTCAAATCATTTGACATATCACTTGCATTTTCAATATAGCATCACTCAAAACCTCATTTTCTTCATCCGTTTCTAGTTAAATCATAAAACTAAAATTAATCACATGCTTCAATCAAATATGTATCTTTACAATTTACTTCTATACTTGCATCACACAATGTTTAGCCATATCCACAAATAACCCATTCTCTTGCAGGAAATCAATCTTTAGAACAAATGCAAGAAGGCATTTTCTCATCATTCAGCAAAAACTCATGCTCAACATTCAACTCATTCCCTAGATTTATTGGGAACTGTACTTTCTCCCATACAATGTCTCTACCATTCCCCAATCCACTAATCCTCAACTCATTGGCATTTGGATACCATTTCTCAACTCTTCATACATACCCAATATGCTTGCATTGGCCAACAAAATTTGTGCCCTGTGTCATCAGTCCACAGAAGACACACTCACCCACTTTCAATCTTGCTGCCATCACTCAAAAAACACCATGCTCACAATACACCAAGAGATTCCTACAAATTTCATTTGCCAGACATGCATCCTCTTGAAAAGATTAACCCACCTTATCTTCAATGCAGTCCTCATCTTTTTCCATGCAATGATCTTCCCTTCTTTCATACAGCTTCTCAACAACCCAAAAGTAATGCATCCCAACATTGTATATGCAGCTCACAGACAAGTGACGCAATTATCTCTATATACAAATGGCCTTTTAAACCCATAATTGGCATACACAACTACTTACAACAATCAAAACTAATTGGAATGGTGGAACTCGATGCATACACATCACCCACAATTATTTCATCAAGTTCTGCACCTTTACTACACCACTCATTTCAAGCCTCTTGTATATCTCAGTCATAACCTCCCTTAAATCATCCACCATATCAGACACTTTAACCTTCAACCCAGTAGCTTTCAAATCTTGCAATCTATTCCACAAGGTTTCAAACAGCCATTCACCTCCACCCTTTCATTATACCCTGAGGGACCTAAGCATGGACACTCACCATACTTTCACTCTTGCCAGTCAAACCAGGGAAATGAGAGATCAAATCAGACAAATCATTCCTTTCACCAGGCACCTTAAAGTTACTCAAATTGCTCAACATCCTGGCACTGATACTATCTACCAATCTCATTTGTTGCAAACTTCACACCATACTACAAATAGGGCCTTAACACTCCAAACAATACCTTAAAGATTAGACACATACTCAATTAGCTTTCTCACATACTAGCCATTTACACTAGTCTTGGATTAAAACTTGCATCAGTAAAGAGCTCTAACATTTTTGCATTCTCTTTAATCCAGTTATGCTAATTCCACATCCTTAGTTGCAGCTTCTTTCAATCTTTCATATGCTTCATTCATATTATCCATCCAATTAATTAACACACTACATTTCTTTCCCATCCATACAGTCAAAATTTGACTAATTCCAGAGCAATTCTTAATCAATTTCCTCTGTAATTCTATCAACACCAGAAAAGTCTTCAACTGCCTTACTCTCATGAGTTTTGAAAACACTTGTACTTTTTCAACAAACCTTTCAGACTTTCACCACCAACTTTGAGCTCACCTTAAACCCAAAGAACTTGAATTCTTTCTAAAGCCATTTGTACTTAGCAACTTTCACCTTCACTCTTGAATACATCATTCACTAAATTCATCTGCTACCCAAAACTTTCTCTCAATCAAAATATCAACACAACATTCATAGCACACTGAAACAATCCAGGAGCATTTGTCAAATGAAAAGTGAGATTTCAGAACTTCTAATGTTTCATTGCATGAGAAAGCAGTACTACCCTACTTTTCTCAAAATTTTCATATGCTAGTAACACTGAACTAATTACAATTTACTAAACAGTTATTTCATACATACTTTACACATATTTGAAAATGATCTTTCATTGTTCTTTCACTTTCCTAAAATCAACACACAGTTAACTTTCCATTTGGCATTTGTATAGGCACTATCAGACTATTCCATGCACTCTCCCTCTCTTCAATCACTCCCAATCATTCTAACTTCATAATATTCTACTATCTACTCAGTTACATGGCAAGGGAAATCCCATGGTCTCAAAACATGTGATGAATTTTAGTGATAAGATTCAACTGGAAATGGATGATAAAAGTGAGAGGTTTTAAGTGATGATATATTAGTTTGAGAGTGGAAAAGGTATATAGAAAGAATTAGTTTGAATGATTGGCCAGAATGTTAGATTGAATTTGAGGTGTCTATCCACTGCACTGCTATCTAAAAAATCTCCAATCGCTCATCAAATCCTACTTTTACTACAGATGTAGAGCTCTTGCTAGCTGAATGAATACAGCATAGTCTTCTGACATTGTGGCACTGGGTTCGATCCCGGCTGTGCTTAACCCTGCACTGGGGTGGGTAGATCTTACACTTCTCATCATACACAGCCAATTACAACACTGCTTTCTTTCCTATCTCATCTTCACAGCACAATACACACACACTCTGTTCCAAGGAATCCTGCCGATGGGTATCTATATCCACATATCTCTGATGCAGAACAGGCGCCCCCTGCCACGATGCGACAAAGGTTCTACCCATACATTGTTCAGCATCAAAAACAATACTTCCTGACACCTCTCCCACAAAAGGACCATCCTCTGATGCCTTCAGACTCACCAGCAATTGTTATACTGACCTTTATGTCTTTCATTATCCAGTCAGGATCCGCCATGGCCAAGGCAAGATGGCGAACTACTACTACTACTACAGATATATTATCTTTAGCTTCACACTCTCACAATGAGTTTTATTACAGAAAAGACACCTCAAAGTTTAACCATCTATTCTTAACAATCTAACCTTCTTAGGGATCTAATAAATTTATTTTCTTTCATTAAATCATACCTAAAAATTACTCCATAGAGCTAACCTAATCTATCACACAAAATTTATATTCAGTCATCCACAAATTATTCATTCTTATCAATAAATGGACTGCTCCTGCAACAGGCATAGGAAAATTCACAATTATTATTCAACTATTGCTATATCTTCAACCGCCACACTTTGACTAATGCTTTCATTACTATCCATATAAATCAATCTCTTATATTCAGAGTCAGGCAGAGATAAACACTTCATTCATCACATTCAAACAAGGAAAAACTAAAGAAATTAGGTGGTGTTTTTACCACGGATCTGCACTCTCTTAAGATGCCTTTTAGCACTAGTGTACACTAATTTAAAGTGTTTTTACCATAAATATGAACTCATTTATGCCTTTTACTTGTACACATTTATTATATTCTTTACCACAAACTTGAATACATTTATGATGGCTTTTACCACCAATTGAAACTCAACAATTTATGATGCCTTTTACCACCAACTTGCAGTCATTTAAGGTGCACTTCACCACCAATCTGCACTCATAGATGCCTTTTACTTCTCAGTGGTGAACTACAGTTTAAATGCGATCCAACCATGGGTATGTAGTGTATGGCAGCAGCCATGAAGTTGATCCAAATGGGAACTTCACCCAATGACTAACGATACCTAATGTGGCTTAGCATTACTAAAATTGGAATCAGTATTTCTACTCTGCTAAGCTAAGGTTCAAACATGGAAGGGCCACCCAGGCTGCATCAAGTGGGAGGGGGGGAGGGGGGGGGAAGATTGGATTTAAAAAAAAAAAAAATTATATATCTCATCTGGCGATTGCCTTCTAGGGTATAAGTTGCCGTACTCAAGCTAGCCTAAATTAGGCTATATTAAAAGCCAAATTAAAGAAAACAAAAACAAACAAACAAACAAAAAGCAAAAGAAAAACAAACAAATTGGAAAAATATAGAGCGAGCTCCGTCGACAGGGAAAGGCCCACCCTCCCCAGGAAAAGAAGACAGCAATCCATAGTTGAATATTAAATAACAGGGAGAAGACCAGCCTCCTCCAAAAAAGTCTAAAAGTCTACAGGTCGGGGTTCACGAACCCGTCCTGAGTACAAGGAACAGGCGGGTGGTAGCGACCCCTCCGATCCCGGTACAGGGACAGGTAACGTGCGCGAAGATCACCACGACTGGGACATTCGACAAGAATGTGCCGAACAGTCTGGGGGACGACGCAGTCATCACAATAGGGCGCAGGCGAGCGCTCCATCAAATGGCGAACTGAAGCCGTCGCGGCAGTGGGAGATAGGTCCATGGGAACAGTCGCGGCGCAATGGCACGCAACTTTAAGTTCCATTCGACCGTCTCCCATCTTCTTTGCCAAGCAGTCCGAAGAGCTGCCCGTATTCCTGCCATGTAGTCGGTGTGAGGAAGAGCGAAACGCTGGTCAGGTCGCAGAGTCCTCGCGGACTCTCTGGCGCGCTCATTCCCCGCAATTGCTACAGAGGCGTGGCGACAAATAGCCAAATTTGGTACCCTCCAGGGTGGCGTCCTGGGCAGAACCAGGGGCGCCACCGGCCCGAGAGCTATATCTAGCTCTCGAAGGAGTTTCCTGGCCCTAAACCCAAAGGGCTTAGGGTATGACTGGCGTCTCTCAGCGGCATAGGCACCGTCGAAATCAGCTGAAGATGCAGTGAAAGCTGTTGGCGACTCAGGGAGGCGCCGTGCTCGCGCGTACAGGCGAGTGATGCACTGCACGCGGCGCAGAGCGAGTGGCATCTCCCCAGCATCGACCAACAGGCTCTCAATGGGGCAAGTGCGGAAGGCACCGGTCACAAGGCGGAGGCCGGTGTGGTGGATCGAATCCACCTTCCGCATAAACGCTCGGCTGCGGTTACATAAAACTCGCATCCGTAGTCGAGCTTCGAACGAACAAAGGATCGATAAAAAAGTAGGGCAGTAGCCCTATCAGCGCCCCAAGCGCTGAACGTCACGGAACGGAGAATATCCATGGCACGGGTACAAGAGACCCTAAGGCTGCGAATATGAGCCTCCCAGGTGAGGCGTCGGTCGAATACAAGACCAAGGAAAAGATGCGACTCAACTACACCCAGGCGCACCCCTTTAAGAAACAAATCTGGGTCGGGGTGGAGCCGTGGATGGCGGCAGAAGTGCACCACCTTAGTCTTGGTCAAAGAAAACCGAAACCTGTGCGTTTCGGCATAGCGAGAGACGCTCCAGAGATCGAAAGGTCGTCCACGTAGAGCGTAGCGAGAACATCTTCCGACAGCACCGAGGTGATGCTGTTGATGCTCAGGGCAAAGAGTGTGACACTGAGGACACTTTCCTGCGGGACACACTCTTCCTGCTCTTTTGGGCCGGAGAGAGCTTCCCCCCCCCCCCCCCCGTACGCGGAATCGCCGATCACGCAAAAATTCAGATATAAAGACTGGGAGGCGTCCCCTCGCCCCCATCGTGTGGAGAGTCTCTATGATACCGTATCGCCATGGGGTATCATAGGCCTTCTCCAGATCGAAAAACACCGTGGCGTAGTGCTGTCTACGAAGGAAAGCCTCGCAGACGGCATTTTCCAGTCGGAGCAGAGAATCCGACGTGGAGTGGAACTTGCGGAAGCCGCACTGTGCAGAAGACAGATGGCCTCCGCTGTCCAGGAAAAAGGCTAGTCTAACATTTACCAATTTCTCCATCAACTTGCACACGCAAGAGGTTAGAGAGATTGGGCGGAAACCGGTCGGAGTAGAGTGATCTCTCCCCGGCTTGCGAAATGCGAGCACAGTAGCGATTCGCCAGGAATCTGGGAGAAGACCTTCCACCCAGATCCTGTTGAACAAATCTAACAGAAAGGCCATGCCTCGCTCACCCAGGTGTCGAAGCATGGTGTACGGGACATCGTCCGGACCATGGGCGGTGTCCGCGCACGAAGCGAGAGCGGAACGCAACTCACTCACAGTAAACTTGTCGTTGAAGGGTTCTCCGCCTCCGGAGGTAAAGTCCAGCCGGCGGCCTTCCGCGACATCACGACGTGCATTGAATGCTGGCGGAGCAGCATCACGGCTAGAGAATGCGGAAAAAGCGGTCGCTAAGGATTCCGCCACGGACGCGGGGTCCGAGATTGCGGTCCCATTCTCTGGAGAACGGGAGGGGGGTAATGCGAGAACTTGCCCCGAATCCTTTTGACTCGCTTCCACACCTCAGCTAAAGGGGTCTTCCCGTTAAGTGAAGACACGTATGCCCGCCAAGAAGAGCGGCGGGCGTGCTTCGAAATATACCGGAACCTAGCCCTAGCCTGATGAAATTCAGCGACAGTGAAATGGTTCGGGCGGCGCTTATAGCGCATGTAGGCATAACGCTTCTGTTTGAGGGCCGTCTCACACTCGGCCGACCACCATGGGAGTGGTCGGCGTGCAAAACGGCCATACGTGCTAGGAATAGTAGTCAGGCACACGGCGATGAGGTTGCCGGAGAAGAACTCAACGGCCTCATCTACCGACCTAAACTCCTCGACTGAGATAGAGAATTCAGTCATTTCCTAAAATGCAGGCCACCGCGCCAAGCACCACCGAGGGGGTCTCTCATGCTGCAGTTGCCCTGAAAATGATATTTGAATGGGAAAGTGATCACTACCATGGAGGTCATCGACCACCTCCCAATCAAAATCAGGCTGTGCATCCGAAGAGCACAAAGATAGGTCGAGGCAAGAAAATGAAGCGGTTCTCGGACAGTGATGCATAAACTCATACACGTTTAGGAGACCCATCTCAAGCTCTTCGATCAGATCGGCAAGGACTTGTCCCCTGGGATTTATGGAGTAATCTCCCCAGAGAGGATGCCTGCCGTTCATATCTCCAAGCAAGAGATAGGGCCTCGGCAACCGTGTCACGACGCGGCGGAAGTCCTCCGCGTCGAAGTCAGCTGACGGTGGAATGTATGCAGAAATCAGAGTATACCTCCTATCCAGGTGCAGCTGTACAGCCACTGCCTGAAAGGAGGTATCTAAAAAGAAAGGAAGAACGGAGACATCATGCCGGGTGTAAACCACGCATCCCCCAGCCCGGCCATCCCGCGGTGGTGGGGTCGCAAGACCCTTATACCCCGAAAGGGCGGGCAGGGGGCACGCGCCTAGCATGGTCTCCTGAAGGAAAAGAGCTAACGGGGAACGGGATGAGACGAGCCTCCGCAGCTCCTCCCAGTTGGCCAGGAGTCCACGGCAATTCCATTGAAGGAATATGCCCTCCAGGCCTAGCTCGGAGGAGACGCGGGGGCCCTCCTCGAACTGAAGACCCTCACGGGAATGGCCGTACGCTACCCGGGGACAGAACCCCAGGCGCTGTTGGCTGGACAAAGCGCTGAAGGCGCTGTCGCCTTCGAGGACTTATTGGGGGAGGTTGGGCTCACCATGAGCGTCTTTTCCTCCCTCCGCCTCGAAACCTTGGGCGGGCGTTGCGGCTTCGGAGGCGGGGGGGCCCTCTTTTCGAGGAACCACCGTCTCCGAGCCACTCGCTCCACCTCGGGGCGTGGGCGAAGGGGCCGAAGCTCCTTTGTTGCTGTCCTCCTTTCGGGGAACAGCATTAGGAACCCCGGAAGATGGCCTATCGACCATCTTCAGGGGTATTGCCTCCTGTTAGTCTAACGACTCGGTGGAGGCGCGTGGCCGTTTCGCCTTACGGGAAACGGTCACGCTGGGGAAAGAGGGGGGAGCCCTGGTTTTAGCCGGGGCAGGGTATGAACCCTTTTTGCCGCCAGCTTTACCAGGGGAGCGCCTGGGTTGGGTAGAGCCTGCAGAAGGGCTCCAAATGGGCGCGGAAACAACCGTGCTCATTGGGCTGGATGAGCAAGGAGCAGAGGGTGCCTTTCTAACTATTGAGGCATATGACGTCCCAGACAGAGCCAGGCGCGCCAGGACCAAGTCCTTTGCCTTGCGGAATGAGAGTCAATCCTGGGCCTGAACAGCCAGGATTTCTTTCTCAAGGAGATATGCACCACATTGCTTCGAAGAAGCAGGGTGCGGCTCTCCACAATTGACACACTTGTCCACACACGATTTGGACTTATCGTGTGCGACCTTGGAGCAATTTACACAGACTTCGGGTGACCCCGGTTTTGCACGTCTACATGAGCGATTCGTATGGCCGAAGCGGTGACAGTAATAGCACCGCCGCGGCAGTGGCACGAATGCCTTCACGCGGTAGCGGTACCAACCGGCACGCACCGACTCAGGGAGCTTGTCACAGTCAAACATGACGAAGAGTGTAGGGGTGAGTTTCGAGGCCCCTCCCTGTTTTCTCATCACACGTTCGACCTTGACTGCCCCATGGTTGGCAAGCTCTAGGGTGATGTCCTCAATGGAGTAGTCAACGAGTTCCCTCGCATAAACTACTCCTTTCACAAAGTTCATGGTAGAGTGCGGCATCACACTCACCGGGGTGCCATGAAGTGTCCGAAGAGCACTTATCTTGGCCGCCTCGGCGGGATTCGCCGCATTCGCCAGAAGGCTCCCATCCGAGAAACGGGTTACCTTCGGCTCTCTACCAATTGCACTAGCTAATCCTCTCCTCTGATGGATCATGTTGCCCTTGGCCAACATGCTGCCATCAGTGGAGCGAATAACGAGGAAGCGCTTGAAGCCAGCGGGCTCAAAAACGCCAGGTAACCTCTGAATCAGGAGCCCCGATGTCATCGAGGCTCCGCCCTGTGCACTCTTGGTCTTAGTCTTAGTCAGGGGCTCCGTGCACGGGGGGGCAGAGGGGCCGGATGTGCCGATCTTGTCTTGGTCGCCTACCAAAGTGGCAGCAGACCCATCCATCCCCGCAGCCCCCGCAGAGGGAGAGGAGCCCCGAGTCCTCTTGTTCTTTTTAGTCTTTTCTTTTTCTTTTTTGGAGAGGAGGGCGGGGAATGAACCCGCTTCTCACCTCCGCCGGCAGAAGTCCCCAGGCCAGATGGACCGCCCTCAGCCAGGTCCTTCTCCGAAATGGAGTAGGTCCTGGTAGTCGTAGGGGCACATGTCGGAGGAGAACCCTCCTCTCCTTGTACTGCCTCAGAGACCCTAACCGTTTGAGGAGTACCTTGCATAGGGGCGGATTCGCGTTCGGTGTTTGGCGCCGAGCCCGGATTCCCCCCCATGGAAGGCCCTACCGTCTGAGGCTGGGTTTCCTCAAGGACCATGTGTGTCACAGAAGGGGCCTCCAGTTGGCCATCTCTTCCCAAGACATCGCAGGTCCCGTTGGCTGTATTGTCACTAGTCTTGTGTGGGGAGGCACAGGCCTTGACCACGGCAAGGTTCAATATTCTTGCCAGCAGGTCTTCTGAGGGAAGCGACCGAAGGGGCCTGGCTTCCCTCCCCCCACTAAGGGGGTTTGCCCTACCGAGCCGCTTACACGAGGGGCAGTCGGCAATGGGCTGCCTGCTGGCTTTCTTGGTAGTCCCCTTGGAAAGAAAAGAGGGGACTGCTGCTGGAAAAAGGGAGGTGCCCGAAAGCACCTCCAGAGCAGGGGGTGAGGGGGAGTCCCCTGCACCCGTAGGCAAAGGAGAGGAGTAAGCCTCCTCTCCAGTTAGAGAAATATGGAGGGTCCCCTGCGCAAGCACAGGACGGGGGACCTCCATTTTTTCGGTGGAGCTGCCCGAGGGCGGCTCCGTCGTCGTTATATGGGGAATTAAGGGGAGATGCTTTATCTTTGCATCATTGGGCATGGTGACCCTCTTTGTTTTACGTGACGCAATCACTCACCACCTCTCGCAGTAGCCCGCACTGCAAGAGGTGCTTACAGGCCCGGCAGAGCCAGGCGCCACCATTTGGGACCACCCCTCCCGCCTGGTGGCCTGGCAGTCCATCGGCATGGCGGCTCCACCTTGAACACAGTGTAAAAAAGATAGATTTTGAAGATAGAGGAAAAGGGATGTGAGGAAGGTATGGGTGGGGATAATGCAGGTTGTTAAAAACCAACCACCCCTGCCCGGAGCTCAGGGGTTTCATGAGGGCTAGGTGGTGCCAGCATCTCAGTCTGGCCAGCTGCACACTTTCCTCACAGTCACCTGGGTGATGCCACAGCTTTCCTTTCTGGTATAATGTTGTACTGTTGAAGTATGTAGAACTATGACACCTTTGCAGGAATTGCTTGTAAGTGATTTGATGAAGTCTTAGGATTGTTTCTGTCTTCATCATTGACTGAATATCTTTTGGGCTGTTCCTTTTGTTGACCTTCATGTCGACAATTTACTGTGATGTCATTTGATTTATACTTTACAATAATGCGCCTTACAGAATAAAGTGAAATGTTCACAATGGAAGAAACTTTTCTATATTTATGACTGTCCTTGTGCAGTTTAACAATGTGGTTTCTAGCAGATTCTGAATGCCTAGTAGTCTTCACCAATGCACTCTTTGGAAATGTTTCCTCAGCAAAGTTGTGATAATGAATGATAAATTTTGAAAGTAGATTAATAGCTAACTTATCCTTCTTGAAAGCTCTAGTTTACTTTAGAATCATTTTTAAGACATTTAAAAAATTTCCAGAGTGTCAATTTATAGGAAAAAATGCTCATCAAATCATTAAAACACACAAGATATTAATGTTGTCTATACTTTTTCAATAGCATTTATTTACTATAATCTCCTATTCTAAATTATTTAAATATACCATGCAACAGAATGTTCCTATTACAATATAACAAAAAAAACATTCAATCTTAACCAATATACAAATGGGGCCCTACATTAGACTTTGTGTCTGATGTTGCCGATAGTTAGGCATATAGTTGCGTGCATATCTATTGGCAATGCATCTCAAATTTTGTAATTTACAAATTTTTATACGTTACTAGTTTGAAATGTTTAATTATATTAGCTTAAAAGCAATATATTATAATATAAAAATGATAATAAAACAAATTATTAACATTGAACATGTTATATATGAGAAAAAAACAAGAAGCAAAAGTATTGGCAACATTCATAAATATTACATACATATATATTATTGGCAACTATAAATTAATACTTGGTATGACCTCCTCTAGCAGCAATCACAGCAATCAGACATTTATTGTAGGTACAAGGGGCAGTCAATAAGTTTTGCAATTCGGATATAAGGAAACGAGATATGAGGAAAAGTGCTTTATTATTTTTCAATATAACTACCTTCGACTTCAATGTAATTGTGCCCCTTGTCCCTGAGGCTTCGAATTCCCTACCACCAGAAATCTCCCGACTGCTGTTCAATCCACTCCTGGATGGCCAGCTGGTTATCTTCATCGTCCACAAACCGGTGTCCACGCAGTGCAGCCTTGAGCTGGCGCAATAAAAAGTAGTCGCTAGGGGCCAGAACTGGACTGTAGGGCGGATGATTGAGCTCCTCGAATCCGCACTCACGCAGGGCAGCTGGTGCAACACTGGCCTTGTGGACTTTGACAACGTTGAAATCGATCATGGGGTGTGAGGTTTCTAGGGACCCAACGGGCAGAGACCTTGGCCATGGCCAAATTGTTGTGGATGACGTAGATAACACTTCCATATGATATTCCAAGTTCTCGCTCGATTTCTTCGGCCTTCACCCGTCGATTTTCGAGGATCATCCTCTCCACACAGGCCACATTGTCCTCGTTGGTCACATCTGACGGGCATCCTGGATGGGGGTCATCTTCAAAGGACTCACGACCATGGCAGAACTCCCTATTCCAGTGAGGAATGGTTGCATAGGAAGGGGCAGTGTCAGTGTACACTGCAACCATGCATTCATGGATCTCTTTTGCATTCTTGCCTTCCTTGGTCAAAAATTTGATCACTGCGCGGTGCTCAACCTTCTCCATTGTTGAAAAATTTGTGACTGACGATCGGCGATCAGCTACTGCTTCTTAAATAGACGAGTCAGGAGCGTGTGGCTGCAGGTCCTGACTTGTCATAACTTGTCCTAACACCCCCACAAACAGCCATCCCCTTTCCTTCAGTTTTGCTTTACCGGTTCGCAAAACTTATTGACCGCCCCTCATATGAACAAAGTTTTTGCAAGTTTTAGTAGGAATTTTACTACACTTCCACTGCAAAAGCTTTCAACTCTGCGATGCTGCTTGGTGACCTCTTATGAACATATGACTTCACTTCTTTCCATATATTTTCAATTGGATTTAAATCTGGACTTTTAGAAGGCCATTTCATCACTCTTAAGTGTTGATTGGCAAAATATTTCTGCATTCCTGTTGGAAGATGCACCCTTTACCAAGACTAAGTTTTCTCACCAAATGTTTTACATGTTCATCCCAAATTCGCTGATATCCCTCGGAATTCATAGTTCCTTCTATCACACAAATTGAGTCAGTACCTGCAGCAGCAAAACACCCTCACAACATGATGGAACCACCTCCGTGTTTCATAGTAGGTATGATGTTCTTTTCCAGCAGAACTTCTCCAAATTTTCCCCAAACATAATGGAGGTCATTTATGCCAAACAGCTTGAGCTTAGTCTCATCTGACCATAATATTTTACTAAGTTTTGCTTTAGTGTCATCAAGATGTTCTCTGGCAAACTCTAAATGTCTCTTTATGTGAACTGTCTTCAACAGTGGTTTCCTCCTTGATACACGTCCATGGAGACCCTTATGGTTCAGGTAACATCGCACTGTTGACATGTCCACGATTGCTTCACTGCTAGCCAGATTTGCTTTTAATTCCTTGGAATTTATTAGGATATTCAAACTTGGCAAAAATTTTCAATAACCATTTACTTGGTTGTGCAGCTTAATTATACGCTTCATATATGCTTCTGAGTGTTCAGATCTCTTCATCATGTTTCTATTTCAAAATTATTGTACAGATGATTCTTCAGCCGTGTCTAATATCATAATGAACACCCAAAATATTAGCCATGCAAGTAACCTGCTGCCCTGGATTAGTCTAGAAATATTCCATCAATCATTCTCCAACATTCTTTAAAACTAATTTTTATAATTTGATTTGTTAAATCAGTATTATGTAAACATTGCCAATACTTTTGCTTCTTGTGTTTTTCTAATAAACACCATGTTTAATGAAAAGCTCACAAAGTGCATGTTTAATGTTAATAATTTATTTTATTATCATTTATACATTATAATTTATTGCTTTTAGGCTAATATAATTAAATATAATATAAATATGTACATTTCAAACTAGTAACGTATAAAAATTTGTAAATTACAAAATTTAAGATGCATTGCCAATAGATATTCGCACAACTGTAAATCTATATTTGGCCACAGCTGTCTGCAGATATATATATATCCCTCTTCTATCCTAGAACATGCTCAATGGGTTTACATATTCACAGTACCTAGATGCAGAATGGTTGGCTCTCCCTCAGGCCATGAAAGGTTCCTAACTTGATGGTTGGTGGCAAAAACAGAATATACTATCACTTTTCCTACAATACACTTAACAAGGACTGCCCCATCATGCCCTAGAGCTTGCCAAAGATTGTTATCCTTATCTTTATGTGACCTGCAAGGGAAGGCTGGTGTATGCGGTCCAATACCCCTGCTACACCTGTAACCTAGAGTACCTGCATGCCCTCCCAACCCAAATGCCCCAAGAGAAAGTGGTGCTGTTTCTCAGATACTCTTTTGCATCTCTTTATAGGCAATTACATAAAAAATATATAGAATTAATCCTCTATTCCTTGCAATCTTTTCACACTAACAATACACATTTCATAAATACCTCTTAATCATTGGTAATGCCTTCCAGTTATTGAAGCTTCCAGCTACGCCCACTTCTTTGCCTCCTCCTGTCCATTTGATGACACAAGGCAACATCTTCTTGTTTCCAGGATTAAGAATTGGCCGTGGACTTGACACAGAATCAACATTCTCTTTGTCAGGATGGGACTAAAACAAGAACCAGTAATAGAAAGAACTAACAATGATAAACTCCTTTTTCAAGAGTCTAAGCAGGTCAACAAGGGTGCAACCAAATGGAATAAAAAAAATAATTACATGCTTTACAATAGAAAAAATTGTGAAATACTTAGCACATCTCTTTCAACACAGATATTTTTTGCGAGCACACTTTGTGCTATTAAATTTGTCTAGCTTTTTGTACCAACAATCTAAGAAGCTGAAATTAATCCACCTGGCACCAGTATTGATAGTTATATTATAGCTGTCATCTTAGAAACTTTTTTTTTACTTTATTTTCTTTTATTTTTTTTACTCTGCCTTGGGACACCAAAAAAGATAGAAACTGTGCAAATTAGTACCTTCCTCCTCAACGCAAATGGTTGCACAAAAAAAAACACACCAATACACCCTCTCCACTACTACCTATAACCTCAGAAGCACCACCTGTTGCCTTTTACACCCTATTATGAGATATCTTACCAGCCCAACCCCACCAAACTAGAACACTATCAAACACAAACAAACACACTTTACCAGCATAGCAGTCCAAAACACCCTACTCCCCCCCCCCTTCCCACATCCACAAATCCACCTAAGCAACCCTAGATCAGACCGCCTCTCCCATATCAACAAAGCCAAAGCAACCTTAGATCACCAACCTCCCCTCCTTAAAGTTTCATTGGCTCACTTGCAATCTGGACACCACCCTGCCCTATATGAATACAGAAAAACTGATAAGAATGCAGCAACCCCTCCCCCTCAACTGTCACTGATAAAACCTGAAAACAATGTCCATCTCATCCCTTCTTGAGAAGAGTACATGTTGTCACAGCCTTAATGAGTGATGCTGTGCTTAATTGAAAAGAATATACTGGATACAAATAATATGGTTTATTGGACTTTGTACAAGGTTCCAGGTATCAGCCCACCATAGTGGCAGCTTAGGCCTGGATGTGGGCTAGCCTTGATACAGGTCCAGGGGTGGAAAAAATGTCAGCATTTGAACAATTTTTTGCCTAAAGCTCTATCTCGAGTATATATATAGGGTAGAAAACAAAAGAATTGACAAAACTTCATCCAACTACTTAAAACTAAGCAAAAACCAATGTAGTAAGTTCCACCCAATGAAAATGACATTCATAAGGCCACAAGATTCAGAGGTGCATTTGTGAAAACAGGATGCTACTCAACACCCATGATATGAAGGGAAGGCAATAAGTTTTGCAATTCGGATATAAGGAAACGAGATATGAGGAAAAGTGCTTTATTATTTTTCAATATAACTACCCTCGACTTCAATGCACTTGCGCCACTTGTCCCTGAGGCTTCGAATTACTGACAACCAGAAATCTCCCGACTGCTGTTCAATCCATTCCTGGATGGCGAGCTGGACATCTTCATCGTCCTCAAACCGGCGTCCACGCAGTGCAGCCTTGAGCTGATGGAATAAAAAGTAGTGGCTAGAGGCCAGATCTGCACTGTAGGGGGGGGAAGGGATGGGGTTGAGCTCCTCGAATCCGCACTCGAGCACGGCAGCTTGTGCAACTCTGGCCTTGTGGACTTTGACGACGCTGAAGTCGATCATGGGGCGTCAGGTTTCTAGGGACCCAATGGGCAGGGACCTTGGTCATGGCCAAATTGTTGTGGATGATGTTGATAACACTTCCATGTGATATTTCAAATTCTCGCTCGATTTCTTCGACCTTCAATTTTCGAGGATCATCCTCTCCACACAGGCCACATTGTCCTCGTTGGTAACGTCTGACGGGCATCCTGGACGGGGGTCATCTTCAAGGGACTCACGACCATGGCGGAACTCCCTATTCCAGCGAGGAATGGTTGCATAGGAAGGGGCAGTGTCAGTGTACACTGCAACCATGCATTCATGGATCTCTTTTGCATTCTTGCCTTCCTTGGTCAAAAATTTGATCACTGCGTGGTGCTCAACCTTCTCCATTGTTGAAAAATTTGTGACTGACGATCTGCGATCAGCTACTGCTTCTTAAATCGACGAGGCAGGAACATGCAGCTGCAGGTCCTGACTTGACATAACTTGTCCTAACACCCCCACAAACAGCCATCCCCCTTCCTCTGTTTTGCTCTACCGATTCGCAAAACTTATTGACCGCCCCTCATAAAAGCTTCATTTTCTTCCAATTTAGCCCAGTTCATGTATAATATTACAGAATGCAATACAAAGATCAAAAGTATCTATACTTCCCTTCTGAGGAATGGCCCCACTTTGCTTGAATGGGGATAGCATCTACCCTATCAGCGTTTACTGTATATTTTTTATTTTAGGAGCCTATCTGGCGACTGCCCACTAGGGCATAAGTCGCCGGAATCAAGATAGCCTAGCACTAGGCTACTTTAAAGGAAGCAGGCTCTGGCATCGGGGGGAGGTCCCCCTCCCCCTGGCGCAGGAGCGTTCGACCGACAATAAAAACAACAATAACAAAAAACAAAACCTAGTTAAAAAAAAGGGGGAGAAGGCCGGCCTCCCACCAAAAGTCTATAAGTCGACCAGACAATGTGCACGAACTCGTCCCGAGTACAAGGGAGAGGCGGTAGCGACCCCGCTCATCCCAGTATCGGGACAAGTAACGTGTGCGGAGATTGCCCAGACTGGAACATTCAACAAGAATGTGCCTAACCGTCTGGGGAAAATGCAGTCTTCACAGTAGGGCACTGGCGAGCACTCCATGAAATGGAGGTCCGTCCTGCGAGTGTGACCAATTAAGAGACAACAGAAAGCAACCTGAAGCCTTCGCGGCATTGGGGGGGTAGGTCCATGGGAACAGTCGCGGCGCATTGGCACGCAACATTAAGTTCCCTTCGACCATCTCCCATCTTCTTTGCCAAGCAGCCTGAAGAGCTGCCCGTATTCCTGCCATGTAGTCGGTGTGTGGAAGAGCGAAACGCTGGTCCGGTCGCAGAGTCCTCGCGGACTCTTTGGCGCCTACATCGGCGCGCTCATTCCCCACAATTCATACATGTCCAGGAACCCAGCAGAAGATAATATCGACATCCGCCCGACTCGCCAAAACCGTGGCGTCACGGATATCGCGAACCAGGGGATGCGGAGATTCCATTTCCCCGAGAGCACTCAGGGCGCTTAGTGAGTGGCTATAGATCACAATCCGGTCTCCGAACCGGGCATGTCGCATAATCTCCCGTACCGAGTGGTGTATTGCCACCAGCTCGGCCGTGAAGACAGATGCAGCGCCTGGCAGAGCCCAGCTGACTTCAAACAGCGGGGATATGGCAGGAAAGCCGACCCCCTCTTGGGACTTGGAGCCATCCATAAACACTGACACGGTCCCAGTGTGACACGAGGTGTGCTCCAAAAAGGTCGAACGCAATACTCCCGGAGCTGTACAAGCTTTGGGAGCAGAGGCTTGGCGACAAATAGCCAAATGTGGTACCTTCCAGGGTGGCATACTAGGCAGAACCAGGGTGCGCCACTGGCCCGAGAACTATACCTAGCTCTATGACTGACGTCTCTCGGCGGCATAGGCACCGTTAAAATCGGCTACAGATGCAGTGAGAGCTGTTGGAGACTGAGGGAAGCGCCGGGCTCGCGCGTACAGGCGAATAATGCACTGTACGCGGCGTAGAGCGAGTGGCATGTCCCCAGCATCGATTAGTAGGCTCTCAAGGGATAAGTGCGGAAGGCACAAGGCGAAAGCCGTTGTGGTGGATCGAGTCCACCATCCGCAATACACATTCAGCTGCAGATGCATAAAACTCATCCGTAGTCGAGCTTCGAATGAACAAAGGATCAATAAAAAAGTAAGGCAGTAGCTCTATCATCGTACAAGAGCTGAACGTCACGGAACAGAGAATATCCATGGCGCGGGTACAAGAGACCCTAAGGCTGCGAATTTTAGCCTCCCAGGTGAAGCGTCGGTCAAATACAAGACCAAGGAAACGGTGCGATTCAACCACATCCAGACACACCCCATTAAGAAACAAATCTGGATCGGGGTGGAGCCGTCGATAGCGGCAGAAGTGCACCACCTTAGACTTGGGAAAAGAAAACCGAAACCTCTGCGCTTCAGAATAGCGAGAGACGCGGGTCAATGCCTGTGGGAGTTGACATCTGGGCGGCGCCAAAAGAGATGGATAGGTCGTCCACGTAGAGCGTAGCGAGAACATCTTCCGGCAGCACCGAGATGATGCCGTTGATGCTCGGGGCAAAGAGTGCGACACTGAGGACACTTCCCTGCGGGACACCCTCTTCCTGCTCCATTGGGCAAGAGAGCCCCCCCCCCCACCCGTACGCGGAATCGACGATCTGGCAAAAATTCAGATATAAAGATTGGAAGGCATCCCCTCGCCCCCATCGTGTGGATAGTCTCCATGATGCCGTATGATAGGCCATCTCCAGATAAAAAAACACTGTGGCGTAGTGCTGTCTACGAAGGAAGGCCTCGCAGTAGCATTTTCCAGTCGGATCAGAGCATCGGATGTGTAGTGGAATTTGCGGAAGCCACACTGCGCAGAAGACAGATGGCCTCCATTGTCCAGAAAAAAGGCTAATCTAACTCGCTCACCCAGGTGTCGAAGCATGGCGTACGGGACATCGTCCGGACCATGGGCTGTGTCCGCGCACGAAGCAAGAGTGGAACGCAACTCACTCACAGTAAACCTGTCATTGAAGGGTTCTCCGCCTCTGGAGGTAAAAAAGTCCAGTCGGCGGCCTTCCGCGACATCACGACGTGCATTGAAAGCTGGCGAAGCAGCATCCTAGATAGAGAATGCGGAGAAAGCGGTCCGCGAAGAATTCCACCATGCAGTCCCATTCTCCTGGAGAACGGGAGGGGTCCTACGAGAACTTGCCCCGAATCCTTTTGACTCGCTTCCACACCTCTGCTAGAGGGGTATTCATGTTAAATGAAGACAAATATGCCCGCCAAGAGCGGCGGGCGTGCTTCGAAATATACCGGAACCTAGCCCTAGCCCGACAAAATTCCCCGACAGTGAAATCGCTCGGGCGGCGCTTATAGCGTATGTAGGCATAACGCTTCTGTTTGAGGGCCGTTTCACACTCGGGTAGGCATGCAAAACGGCGTGGGCAAAGGAGCCAAAGCTCCTTTGTTGCTGTCCTCCTTTCGGGGGAAAGCTTTAGGAACCCCGGAAGATGGCCTAGCGACCATCTTGAGGGGTGTTGCCTCCTGTGAGTCTAACGACTCGGTGGAGGCGCGTGGCCGTTTCGCCTTACGGGAAACGGTCACGCTGGGGGAAGATGGAGGAGCGCTGGTTTTAGCCGGGGCTGGGTGTGAACCCTTTTTGCCACCAGCTGTACCAGGGGAGCGCCCGGGTTGAGTAGAGCCCGCAGAAGGGCTCCGAATGGGCGCGGAAATAACCGTGCTCTTTGGCCTGGATGGGCCAGGAGCAGAGGGTGCCTTTCTAACTATTGAGGTATATTACGTCCCGGGAGAGCCGAGCGCGCCAGGACCAAGTCCTTAGCCTCGCAGAATGAGAGTCGATCCTGGGCCTGAATGGCCAGGATTTCTTTCTCAAGGAGATATGCACCACATTGCTTCGAAGAAGCGGGGTGCGGCTCTCCGCAATTGACACACTTGGCCACACACGATTTGGACTTATCGTGTGCGGCCTTGGAGCAATTTACACAAACTTCAGGTAACCCCGACTTTGCACGTCTACAAGAACGATTGGTATGGCTGAAGCGGTGACAGTAATAGCACCGCCGCGGCAGTGGCACGAATGCCTTCACACAGCGGTACCAATTGGCACGCACCGACTCAGGGAGCTTGTCACAGTCAAACGTGATGAAGAGTGTAGGGGTGGGTCTCGAGGCGCCTCCCTTTTTTCTAATCACACGTTTGACCTTGACCGCCCCATGGTCAGCCAGCTCTAGGGTCATGTCCTCAATGGAGTAGTCAACCAGTTCCCTCGCATAAAATACTCATTTCACAAAGTTCATGGTAGAGTGCGGCATCACACTCACCGGGGTGCCATGAAGTGTCCGAAGAGCACTTATCTTGGTCACCTCAGCGGGATTCGCCAGAAGGCTCCCGTCCGAGAAACGGGGCACCTTCGGCTCTCTAACAATTGCAATAGCTAATCCTCTCCTCTGATGGATCATGTTGCCCTTGGACAACATGGTGCCATCAGTGGAGCGAATAACGAGGAAGCGTTTGAAGCCAGCGGGCTCGAAAATGCCAGGTAACCTCTGAATCAGCGGCCCCGATGTCATCGAGGTTCCGCCCTGTGCACTTTTGGTCTTAGTCAGGGGCTCCGCAACCGGGGTGGCAGAGGGGCCTATGTGCCGATCTTGGCTTGTTCGCTTGCCAGAGTGGCAGCAGACCCATCCGTCCCCGCAGCCCCCGCGGATGAAGAGGAGCCCCGAGTCTTCTTTGTCTTTTTGGTCTTAGTCTTTTTCTTTTTTGGAGAGGAGGGCGGGGAATGAACCCGCTTCTCACCTCCGCTGGAAGGAGCCCCCAGGCCATATGGACCGGCCTCAGCCAGGTCCTTCTCCGAAATGGAGAAGGTCCTGGTAGTCGTGGGGGCACTGGTGGAGGAGATCCCTCCCCTCCTTGTACTGCTTTGGAAACCCTAGCCGTTTGAGGAGGACCTTGCATAGGGACGGATTCGGGTTCGGTGCTTGGAACCGAGCCCGGATTCCCCCCCATGGAAGGCCCTACCGTCTGAGGCTGGGTTTCCTCAAGGACCATGTCTATCTCAGGGGAGGCCTCCAGTTGGCAATCCACCCCCCAAGACATCGCAGGGCCTGTTACAGTATCGTCACTAGTCTTGTGTGGGGAGGCACAGACCTTGACCCCGGCAAGGTTCAATATTCTTGCCAGCAGGTCTTTTGAGGCAAGCGACCGAAGGGGCCTGGCTTCCCTCTCCCCCCTAAGGCTTTCTTGGCAGTCCCCTTGGCTAAGAACAGAGGGGACTACCGCTGGAAAAAGGGAGGTGCCCGAAAGCACCTACAGAGAAGGGGGTGAGGGGGAGTCCTCTACACCCATAAGCGAAGGAGAGGAGTAAGCCTCCTCTCCGGTTAGAGAGATATAAAGAGTTCCCTGCGCAAGCACAGGGAGGGGACCTCCATTTTTTTCGGTGCAGCTGCCCAAGGGCAACTCTGTTGGTGACACAGGGGGGATTAAGGGAAGATTTTTATGTTTCTCATCATTGGGCATGGTGACTATTTGTTTCACAGGATGCAATCGTTCATCACCTCTCTCAGTTGTCCGCACTGCAAGAGGTGCTTACAGGCCTGGCAGAGCCAGGTGCCACCATTTTGGACCACCCCTCCCGTCTGGTGGCTTGGCAGTACTTCGGCATGGCGACTCCACCTTAGACGCGGCGTAAAAAGATAGATTGTGAAGAGGAGAGGAAAAGGGATGTGAGGAAGGTATGGGTGGGGTTGAAGCAGGTTGTTAAAAAAACCCATCCCAAACCGGAGCTCAGGGGTTAGGGAACATTGTCCCTTTCCCCCTCAGCCCCAATCCGGGACAGTTGGCTTGAGAAGAAGGTCATCATCTACCCTGGGAAATTAGAGGCTGACAAGAGAAAGTTGTCGGAGAGGTTGTATGAATAGCGACAAAGTAAGGGAGAAATACAGGCTATCTGAAGGAAGGAAGAGAGGCTAAGCTGGGGCCGGACGGAGCGCTGGATCCCATCAGCACGGCTGCCAGGATAACAAATCGCCACGCCCCTTACGGGAGTGCATCTGGAGAGCACAAACATAGATCAAGACAAGAAAATCAAGCGGTTCTCGGGCAGTGATGCATAAATTCATCTAGATTTAGGACACCTATTTAAGGCTCTTCAATCAGATCGGCAAGGACTTGTCCCCTGGGATGTATTGAGTAGTCACCCCAGAGGAGATGTCTGCCATTCATATCTCCTAGCAAGAAAAAGGGGCCTCGGTAACCATGCCACAACGCGGCAGAAGTCCCCCACGTCAAAGTCAACTGACAGTGGAATGTACTGCAGAAATAACAGTATATAACAGTATACCTCCTATCCAGGTGAAGCTGCACAGCCACTGCCTCAAAGGAGGTATCTAAAATGAAAAGAAGAACGGAGACATCATGCCGGGTGTAAGCTGCGCATTGCCCATCTCATGGTGGTAGGGTGGCAAAACTCATGTACCCCGGGAGGGCGGGCAGGGGCACGCGCCTAGCATCGTCTCCTGCAGAATAATAGCTAACAGGGAATGGGACGAGACGAGCCTCCGCAGCTTCTCCCAGTTGGCCCGGAGACCACAGCAATTCCATTGAAAGAATATGCACTCCAGGCCTAGCTCGGATGAGACGCCGGGGCCCTCTTCGAAGACAAGACAAGACCCTCACGGAAATGGCCGTACGCTTCAAGGAGGCGGTCACGCTGGGGGAATGGGGGGGAGGCCCTGGTTTTAGCCGGGGCTGGGTGTGAACCCTTTGTGCCGCCAGGGTTGAGTAGAGCCGGCAGAAGGGCTCCGAATGGGAGCGGAAACAACAGTGTTCATTGGCCTGGAGCATTGGGACAAAGACATCCCAGGCAGAGGCAGGCACGCTAGGACCAAGTCCTTAGCCTCGCAGAATGAGAGTCGATCCTGGGCCTTAACAGCCAGTATTTCTTTCTCAAGGTCATATGCACCACAATGCTTCGAAGAAGCGGGGTGCGGCTCTCCGCAATTGACACATTTGGCCACACACAATTTGGACTTATCGTGTGTGGCTTTGGAGCAATTTACACAGACTTCGGGTGACCCGGACTTTGCACATCTACATGAGCGATTCGTATGGCCAAAGTGGTGACAGTAATAGCACCTCTGCAGCAGTGGCACAAATGCCTTCATGCAGTAACGATACCAACCAGCACGCACCAACTCAGGGAGCTTGTCACAGTCGAACGTGACAAAGAGTGTAGGAGTGGGTCTCGAGGCCCCTCCCTGTTTTCTCATCACTCGTTCAACCTTGACCGCCCCATGGTCGGCCAGCTCTAAGGTGATGTCCTCTATGGACTAGTCAACGAGTTCTCTGGCATAAACTACTCTTTTCACAAAGTTCATGGTACATGCGGCATCACACATACAGGCGTGTCATCAAGTGTTTGAAGGGCACTAATCATGGCTGCCTCGGGGGGATTTAACACATTTGCCAAAAGGCTCCTGTCCGAAAAACGGGTCATATTCAGCTCTCTACCAATCACACTAGCTAAATCTCTCCTCTGATGCATCATGTTGCCCTTAGCCAACATGGTGCCATCAGTGGAGTGAATAACCAGGAAGTGTTTGAAGCCGGCAGGCTCAAAAATGGCGGCTAATCTCTGAATGAGAGGCCCCGATGTTATCGTGGCTCTGCCCTGCACACTTTTGGTCATAGTCAAGGGCTCTGCACCCGGGGGGGGGGGGGGGGCAGATTGGCCAGATGTGCCGATCTTGGCTTGGTCACTTACCTAAATGGCAGCAGACCTATCCATCCCCGCAGCAAGGAATGAACCCTCTTCTCCCTTCCACCGGCAAGAGCCCCCAGGCCAAATAGACCGGCCTCAGCACGGTCCTGGCAGGCATAGGGGCACCGGTCAGAGGATGAGATCCCTCCCTTCTTTGTATTGCCTTGCATAGAGGTGGACTCGAGTTCAGTGCTTGGCGCAAGGCCCGGATTCTCTCCCATTGAAGGCCCAACTGTCTGAGGCTGGGTTGCCTTAAAGACCATGTGTATCTCAGGTGGGGCCTCCATTTAGCCATTCCCCCCCCCCCCCCGGACATCACAGGTCCTATTGGCAGCAGTCTTGGGAGGCACAGGCCTTGACCCCCACTAGGTTTAGTATTCTAGCCAGCAGGTCTTTTGAGGGAAGCAACCGAAGGGGCCTGGCTTCCCTCTCCCCTCTAAGGGAGTTTGCCCTACCGAGCAGCTTCAATGGGGAGCAGTCGGCTATGGGCTGCCTGCTGACTTTCTTGGCAGTCCCCTTGGAAAGTAAAGGTGGGACTGCCGCTGGAAAGAGGGAGGTTCCCGAAGGCTCCTCCAGACAAGGGGGGTGAGGGGGTCCCCTACACCCATAGGCGAAGGAGAGGAGTAAGCCTCCTCTCCGGTTAGAGAAATTTGGAGGGTCCCCTGCACAAGCACAGGGGGGAAACCTCCATTTTTCCTGTGGAGCTGCCCGTAGGTGGCTCTGTTGATTGTGAGGGGGAAAGGGGAAGGGTTTTTTTTTATATTTGTATCATTGGACATGGTGACCCTAAATTTTTCACGGGATGCACACGCTCATCGCCCCTCACAGTAGCCCACCCTGCAAGGGGTGCGTACAGGCCTGGCAGAGCCAGGTGCTGCCATTCAAAACCACCCCTCCCGCCTGGTGGCCTGGCAGTCCATCAGCATGGCGGCTCCACCTTGGATGCGGCATAAAATTGATAGAGTGTGAAGAGGAAAGGAAAAGGGATGTGAGGAAGGTATGGGTGGCGATAAAGCAGGTTGTTAAAAACTCACCATACCAAACCAGAGCTCAGGGGTTAGGGAACATTGCCCCCCCCCCCTCAGCCCCAATCCGGTATAGTTGGCTGTGAAGAAGGTCGTCATCTACCCTGTGAAAATACAGACCAACCAGAGAAAGTTGTGGGAGAGGTTGTAGGGGAACTGATAAAGTAGGGAAGAAATACAAGCTGTCTGAAAGGAGAAGAGGCTAAGCTGGGGCCGGATGGGGTGCTGAGTCCCATCAGCATGGCAGCCAGGAAGGCAAATCGCCGCACCCCTTACAAAAAGCCAGAGACAAAACCTGCTTAGTTCTCTTTTTCCACCCAATAATGTTCCATCACCTCTTTTCTGCTCTCATCCATTTGTTTGATGAGCCTGGTTTGTTGTTCTTTCCTCACTCACTCTCCACAACAAAGTTTTGACCACTCTTTTCTGATATCTGCCAACATGATTTCCCATTTTTCCTGACTGCCTCCACAGCAGAACCTTACTGTTTAATTACTGTTCCCAGACCAGAATCCCATGTTTAATTATCTGCCATTATAAACACTTTTATATGAAGCTGCCATCTCTTTCAATAACTTTTCCACAGAAGTCTCACCTCATTAATCTTCTGCCATCATCAATTTATACAAGTTTTTACTCTTTCATATTTGGTTTCACTCTTATTGGACAAAGGGAAGTAGTACCACCTTTACCACCAACAGTGATAGCACCACCTGTGATTCTTAAATCTTAATCCCATAGTCATTATTATGGATACCTAGTAATTTAGTACCATTTCTCAAGAAAATCCAATGCATGTTAAAATGTAATTCAATGCACTAAAAATATTTGTAGTCATTTGCTACTTTATAGATTCAGTATATGTACTAGATACCAATAACATGTTTTATTGTGGACTTAGTACAAGTTTCCCTGTATCAACACATATTGGCATACAGTAATACCTCACCCTAAATCATTAATTGGTTCATAAGGCCAGACATAACCTGAAATTTGACATAAATTGAACATCATGCATAAAAAATGCCTTAGAATGACAATAAATGATGGTAAACACTCTCAAACTAGCATAAGAGTAGCACACAGCATTTTTAAACATATGTAAAGTAAAAATTCTTTCTAATAATGAATTTAGTTAAAAAATAAAACAATTAATACTCTTTATTTGACTTACATTAACCCTTGTGTCTATTCTGCTTGCGTTTTATCAGCTATCGTAAGAACACTACGCTTAGGTACACTCACTTTCACTTTCTTTTAACCCATGATTATTTTATGCGCAGATCCCCAATAAATCACAGAAACCGAATACAGTATCACAGCCATGCCACCGATGCTATGAGGCCTCCCACTGAATCACAAATGTGGTGATACATATAAATTTAATTTACTTTACCAATATAAATTATTATTTTACAATATAAAATACTTTTATATGGTTTAAACAGTTTTTATGAGATAAATTATTTATTTGGTCCATGTAAGACGGGCCTACCCCAAATACGGAGCACACTTCCTTCTTGCCTTTTTGCTTTGTTTTCTTGTTATTTTTTTAGCCTTTGTCCTTTTTTATCATAATGTTATTTGTTTCTTAATATAGCCTAGTCGTAGGCTGTGTTGTGTGCAGCAACTTATGCCCTAAGTAGGCCGTTGCCAGATGGGGTCACAATTTTTTTTTCCTAAAATATTTGGTTTGTGACATAAAACTGAATTTATTGGTGTTAGGTGAACATAATTTTACTCTTGAAAAGTGGCGTAAGTGCAGATTTGATGTAAGCCGAAATGATGTAAGGTGGGGTATTACTGTATTTAAAACCAGCTGGACTCACTCTGTCACCTCTCTGGCAAATACACATTTCATCAGTGAACCTGTGGGTGCAGCCCACCATAGTGGCAGCTTTCATCCTGGATGTGGGTTAGCCTTGATACCAGTCCAGGGGTGGAGAAAATGTAAGTATTTGAACAAATTTTAGCCTAAAGACCAATCACAAGTATATATAGGGTAGAAAACAAAAGAATTGCCCTAAACTCACACGAGGAAGAAACATACACTTATTCATGAGAAATAGATGCCAAAAAGTATATATATTATAGCCAAATATCAATGGAGAAAAAAGATAATGTTAGCCCCAAAAAACTTATCCATTAAAAGATTAACAAGATACCTTTAGAGGTTTACAAAACATTGGAACAGAATCATCTTCTGAATGCTGTTGAGAATTGTGTTTTTGAACTCTATGCTTATCAATGCTGAAAGCTTGCCCTTCCATTCTTGTAGGGATGGGATAAGCATCACTTGATTTAAGACGACGTTCACCAGATGATGCATGATTACCCATGTTTAAAAGTTAAAAATTTTCCTTCAAATTTAAAATACAATTTTGTCGCTTCTGTAATAACCTGCAACTAGATTCAGAGAAATAAATTAAAAGATAATATTTAAAAGCTTACCATTATTCTCTGGCACGGGACTTTATCAGACACTGCCAGTTTTAGATATCCAACATTTACTACCTCTCCTTCATCCATACAATTGCTATTTTGGAAAACAAAAAAGAAAAAGGGCCACAAATGCCCCAGAGTTTCTCCCTTTCATGGCCCCTCACCAAAAATAGACAATATCACTTTATATAAATACATAACTAATTTAACTGCGGCTTTCATTATGGTGTTTGATTTCTGGCATCAAGGTACTGGATTCAAGTAGCCCAGGAATGGATGCAAATGGCCACCGAGTAGTGCAATGAGAGTCACTGGTCAATGACATGGATAGGTGGAACAGCAGGCCTAACCCAAGTCATGTGAATGCACCTAACACCAGTATAGAACCACTACCAGCATGCATGATACTTTGTAGCAAATTAAGGCAATGGCCTCATGGGATCTTGTGTCATACCTGTACCTTACCATCAGCTCCAAACAACTGAAACCATATCTCAGTGGACCACACCATATGTTGCCAGTCCTCTAGGGCCTAATTAGAGACATCTTTTTTTAACTGCAATATTGATGAAAAGTACCAATCAGGGTTCAAAGCAAAGCACTCTGCTGAAACTGATCTTCTTAATGTTTCAGATGGTTTACGTAGAACTGCCGATAGGGGTTATACATCCATTTTAGTCCTCCTAGACCTCTCCTCTGCTTTTAACACCATCAACCACACTGTCCTCCTTGATGGTCTTCAAACTTTCCTTGGTCTCTCGGGCACTGCACTTGCTTGGTTCCGTTCATAGCTCTTCTCCCGCACTCAGTCAGTCACGCTTGATAACCTCTCCTCTGAGCCCGCACCCATTCATTTGGGAGTGCTTCAGGGCTCAGTCCTTGGTTACTTCCTCTTGGCTCCCTTCTTCATGATTTGGGCCTGTCATTCCACCTCTATGCTGATGACACTCAGATATACCTTTCCTCATCCCCTGTGTCCTTCGCTCAATCAATTACTAAGCCTACACCTCCATAAATGAATGGCTGTCTGCCAACTTTCTCAAACTTGACCACGATAAAACTTTAGTCATTTTGTTGGTACCGCTTTGATGGTGAAGAAATCTAAAGCTCATGCTCTCTTTCCCTCCCTTAACCTTGGGGAAACCAATGTTACCTTCTCTGTTACCATCAGTAATCTTGGTGTTATTTTCGATGAGCAACTCTCGTTTAAACTACACATCCATCGTATCTGTAAGTCTTCCCTCAGTTTCCTCCGCAACTTTTCATGTGTTCGATCCCATTTGGTCGACGAAACCTTGAGACTGCTATTCATGCCTTCATCACCTCATGCTTAGACTACTGCAATTCTCTTCTAGTGAATCTCCCTTCTTCGTCACTTCACCCCCTACAACTAGTTCAAAACTATGCTGCCCAGCTCCACCTTCGCTGCCCCCAGTTTTCTCCTTTGATGTCTCTGTTACAGGAGCTACACGCCTTCTTTCAAATGAGAACATATTTAATACCCTCATTCTATCTTTATATTCAAGGTGCTTCAGGGATGGTATTATTTTTGTTGCCCTCCTTTATACTGACTCTAACAAGTTTATATCATATATAAAATATGGTGACCATGCTTGTATACAGTACTTTAAATGTGGCCTGACATAAGAGTTATATAGTTTAAGGATAACCTCCTTACTCTTGTAGCTAACATTCGTTTTAATGTAACCTAGCACCCTATTTGCTCTATTTTTTGCCTCAATACACTGCTTTGAAAACTTCAGTGACCTATCTACTACTACTCCTAAGTCCTTCTCATCTTCAACTGAATTAAGCCAATACCCATCCATCTCATAGCTAAATTCCCTATTATCTCTCCCCATGTTAATAACTTTGCATTTATTAAGGTTAAAAGTCATCTGCCACTTCTGAGCCCAAGCTAACAACTTATTTAAGTCAGCCTGCACTTTAAAGCTACCCTCAACCTCTTTGACTACAGCTGCCAATTTAGTGTCATCAGCAAAAATTGACACTTTGCTATTTACACCTTGCTATTTGACCTCACTCCATTCAGTACAACTCTCTGTTTCCTATCTTTCACCCATTCAGTTATCCAATTTAAAACTTTCCCACATATCTCATGGAGCTTTAATTTATAAACTAGTGGTAAAGTTTTAAATTGGATAACTGAATGGCTGAAAGATAGGAAACAGAGAGTCATACTGAATGGGGTGAGGTCACAGTGGAGGGACGTTATCAGTGGCATACCTCAGGCATCTGTTCTAGGCCCTTTATTATTCATACTTTATATAAAAGATCTTGAGGAAGCTGTAAATAGCAAAGTGTCAATTTTTGCTGATGACACTAAATTGGCAGCTGTAGCTCAGTAGTGGCAGATGACTTTTAACCTTAAAAAATGCAAAGTTCTTAAAATGGGAAAGGATAAGGAAAATAGCTATGAAATGGATGGGCATTGGCTGAATTCAGTTGAGGATGAGAAGGACTTAGGCATAGTAGTAGATAGGTCACTGAAGTTTTCAAAGCAGTGTATTGAGGCAAAAAATAGAGCAAATAGGGTGCTAGGATACATTAACAGGAATGTTAGCTACAAGAGTAAAGAGGTTATCCTTAAACTCTACAACTCAATGTTAGGCCACATTTAGAGTACTGTATACAAGCATGGTCACCACATTGTAGACATGACATCAACCTGCTAGAGTCAGTACAAAGGAGGACAACAAAAATAATACCTTCCCTGAAGCACCTTGAATATGAAGATAGACTGAGGGTACTAAATATGTTCTCATTTGAGAGAAGATGTGTGAGGGGAGATATGATTGTGAGCTTTTTAAAATCTGTTCTGGGATGGATAAGTTGGATTTTAGCAAGTTATTTGAGTTGGAAGGTAGTAATAGGACTAGGGGTCATCACTTAAAAATTAAAAAATAGAGGTGTAGGTTGGATGTTAGAAAATATTTGTTTACAAATTGAGTGGTTGATTACTGGAATAATTTGCCATCTGAGACGGTAGACAGTCCAAACTTGAATATTTTCAAATGCAGATTAGATGATTTTATGGGGAGAGAGGGTTAACTTTGCCGGGTATTCTGGACTCATTCCTGTGGATCCAGTTTTTTATTTTTGTATATTACAATTGATTTGGATTTTGATTAGTCTTGATGATGATGCTTTTTGTTTTTGACACATTCCTGTAGATGGTTTTAATTGTATATTGTAGATGCATGATCTGACAGAATCCTATGGATGCATTTTGTGAGTGGGTTTTGACAGATGTGGATGAGCTTTGATAGGCCTTTGTTGCTTTTGTCATCCGTGAAATTACGTTATGTTAACATATAGATAAATCAATATGGGAAAATTTAGGATAAGATTCTGAGGTATATGTTGGGGGAACCGTCATTTAGAATGGTTAAGTTTTGTTTGTTTACGAGATCTACTATGAGAGTGCCAAAGGGGTCAGATTTTGGGGAGCCCCAGAGGTGTTGATGGGCATTAAAATCTCCCAGAAGTAGGAAAGGTCTTTTGAGTTGTGAAATTATATTTTTTAGATCTCTATACAGTATGTTTGTAGGGTTGAGGAGGTAAGCAGAGCATCCACAACTTCTAGGTTATTTGAATTGCTAAAGGAGTGGAAGGGGCATTCATATTGAGTTGCTCTGCTCTTACAGGTACTCTCAGTTGGTTGTCTCAGGGTTGGCCTTCATATCGGCAGCTCCTGTAGATGGGGAAAAGAAAAACACAGGAGAAAAAAGAAAAAAAAACAGAAAAATAAAACTGAACAAAGTTAATCCACTTTGCTTCTTTCATGCCATACTTTTTCCAGGAATTCTTTAACAGCCTTAATCATCTCATCTGTTTGTCTTATTGCATAGTCCTAGTAGCAGGATCAACATAACATAATTACACGGATGACAAAAGCCACAAGGGCCTATCAAGGGTCATCCGCCTCCGTCAAAACCCACCCACAAAAAGCACCATCACCAGGGTAAGACAAAATCAAAGTCCCCCACAATATAATATAACAGAAGACAAAAGCCACAAGGGCTCATCATAGGTCATCCGAGTCAAATGGCCTCTTTTTTAAGGCACCCACACTCCCAGGAAAACTACATCCAGAGGATTGCATCCAAGAACAAGGGTATCACCAATAAAGGCTTGTCAAGAACTAAATCATGCAGCTATAGATATATACAAACAATATTAATATATACAAAACTTAGGAACCATCACAACCTTCCCTTCCCATAAACTCATCCAACCTACTCTTAAATACATTTAGATTTGGACTACCTACTACCCTCTGCGGCAATTTGTTCCAGAAGTCTACCACTCTATTGGTGAAAAAATATTTTCTTAAATCCAACCTACACCCTTGCAAATTAATTTTCAAGTGGTGACCTCTAGTCCGATTTCCATCATCTAACTCAAAAAACTTGCTAACATCCAATTTATCTATCCCTGAAAAAATTTTAAAGAGCTCAATCATATCCCCTCTCACACACCTCCTTTCGAATGAGAACATATTTAATACCCTCAGTCTATCTTCATATTCAAGGTGCCTCAGGGAAGGAATAATCTTTGTTGCCCTCCGTTGCACTGACTCAAGAAGGTTAATATCGTGTCTAAAATGTGGGGACCATGCCTGTATACAGTACTCTAGATGTGGCCTAACATAAGAGTTATAGAGTTTAAGAATAACCTCCTTACTTTTGTAACTGACATTTCTCTTAATGAAACCCAGCACTCTATTTGCCCTATTTCTTGTTTCAATACACTGCTTAGAAAACCTTAATGACTTATCTATTACTACTCCTAGATCTTTCTCATCCTCTACTGAGCTCAGCCAATGCCCATCCATTTCATAGTTAAATTCTCTATTATCTTTTCCCATGTTAATAACTTTGCACTTATCAAGGTTGAAAGTCATTTGCCACTTATGTGCCCAGGATAACAATTTATTTAAGTCCCCCTGCACTTTAAAATTATCATCAATATCTTTAACTACAGCTGCTAATTTGGTATCATCCGCAAAAATTGACACTTTATTATTAACTGCCTCCCCAAGATCGTTTATATAGATGACAAATAATAATGGACCGAGAACTGATCCCTGAGGAACCCCACTGATAAACATAAAAAACATAACAATTTCAAGGGATGACAAAAGCCACAAGGGCCTATCAAAGGTCATCCGTATCCATCAAATCCCACCCACATAATGCATCCATAGGATTTTGTCAGATCATGCATCTACAATATACAATTTAACAATCCATAGGAATGTCCAACCATGCATTTACATTATATAATTTAAAGCCTCCATAGGAGTCTGTCAAAAAACAAAATCAAAGTCCCCCCAAATATACAATAAAAAGAAACTGCATCCACAGGAATAAGTCAAGAAACATATCCACATACCAAAGAGTAAGAAATTAACCCTCCATCCCCATATAACATCCCTCCACTCTGACTTTACACCATTTAGCACTACCCTTTGCTTCCTGTCTTTCAGCCACTCAGCTATCCAATTTGAAACACCCCCACATATCCCAATCATTTTTAATTTATGAACTAGTCTCCTGTGTGGTACCTTATCAAATGCTTTACTAAAATCTAAGTAAATTATATCTACATTCTCTCCCTTATCTACTTGATCTGTTACAAACTACAGAAAGTCTAGTAAGTTAGTCAAACATGATCTACCTGATCTAAACCCATGCTGAGCATCGCTGATTAACCCCTCCCTCTCTAGATGTTGGCAAATCCCTTTTTTAACTATTTTCTCAAGAATTTTACAGACTACAGGAGTTAGGCTAACCGGTCTAAAGTTATTTGGATCCTCTTTACTACCCTTCTTGAAAATGGGGACTACATTCGCTCTCTTCCAAATTTTCATAAGGGAGATTATGTAAAACTTCGAAGCTTGCTAAATTTGGTAGACTGGGATGTAGAATTCAGAGGTAAAAATACTTTTGTGTGTTGACTGGAACAGGAGCTGCCAAGTGTAGGCCATGAATGGTCTTTTGCAGTCTCCTTCTTTTCTTATGTTCTTATGTTCTTATGGGATGTGGGATACTTTCAAGCATATAATAAATGTAGTCCAAGAGCAATGTATCCCAATGAAGGCCATTAGGAACAAAAGTAGGAAACCATTATGGTGGAATCAGGAGATAGCTAGAAAAATTTCGGAGAAGAAAAGGGCATATAAAAAATTACAGGTACAAAATAATATTCAAAATTTAAGTGATTATAGAATGGCTAGGAATGAGTTAAATAAGATTATAAAGAAGAACAAACGGGTATCAGAAATTAAATTAACTCAGGATAGCAACAAAGATCCTAGAAAGTTCTTTAGTTACTATAAAATTAATAACAAGTCTGGCAGAGTTAAAATAGGACCTATCAAGTCAGTGCAATGGAGGGCAACAAAGATTATTCCTTCCCTGAGGCACCTTGAATATATAAATAGACTGAGGGTATTAAATATGTTCTCGTTCAAAAGGAGGTGTGTGAGAGGGGATATGATTAGGCTCTTTAAAATTTTTTCTGGGATAGATAAATTGGATGTTAGCAAGTTTTTTGAGTTAGATGATGGAAATCGGACTAGAGGTCACCACTTGAAAATTAAAAAGCAAGGGTGTAGGTTGGATTTAAGAAAATATTTTTTCACCAATAGAGTGGTAGACTTCTGGAACAAATTGCCGCCGAGGGTAGTAGGTAGTCCAAATTTAAATGCATTTAAGAGTAGGTTGGATGAGTTTATGGGGAGGGAAGGTTGTGATGGTTCCTAAGTTTTGTATATATTAATACTGTTTGTATATATCTATAGCTGCATGCTTTAGTTTTTGACAAGCCTTGATTGGTGATACCCTTATTTGTGGACGCAATCCTCTGGATGTAGTTTTCTTGGGAGTTTGGGTGCCTTAAAAAAGAGGCCGTTTGACTTGGATGACCTATGATGGGCCCTTGTGGCTTTTGTCATCTGTTATATTATATTGTGGGGGACTTTGATTTTGTCTTCCCCTGGCAATGATGCTTTTTGTGGGTGGGTTTTGACGGATGTGGATGACCTTTGATAGGCCCTTGTGGCTTTTGTCATCCGTGAAATTATGTTATGTTATGTTATCTGTGGCCTCTGGTGGTTGAGTTGGTGGGCAAGACAAAAAGGTCTTCAGGCTTAATGGAGCACAGATCATGGAAGATTCAGTAGCAGTAGATCAAGGTTGTGCTTTAGTAGCCACCCCTTTATGGAGAATAGATAAAGTTGTTGGAGTCTTTCAGAGTAGGAATTGGCGGACTGCCCATGGACCTGTTTAGTCCACCTGCGTTGTACTTTCTTGAGGAGTCAGAGGTCAGATATATAGTTAGTATTCCAGACTGGGGAAGCAAAGTCAATAATGGGGCAGATGTCGCTTACTAATAGTGCTGCCATGAATTGGGTTATGCGACAGACTGTGGATTTCAAAAGGTTTGTCGCAATGCCTCCAGCCTTGGATACTGTCAGTCTGGTGTGATGGTGGAATTTTAGGTCTGTGTCAACTGTTACTACTAGGTCCTTGTGCGATGAAACCCGCTTGACAGGCCTTCCATCCAAGAAGTAGAGATGGTCTGCAGTTTGGTGGGAATGAGAGAACCTAAGGTGGACACACTTGTCTGGTGTAAACCTCAGGCCCCAAGACTGGGAGGTATTGGCGAAAATGTTGATGTTGTGTTGGAGGATTTCTGATGGAGCTTGGTTGTCAGAGGAGGTGAAGTGGAGATATAACTTGAGGTCATCAGCAAACATCTTGAACTTGTAGGTAAGCTGAGAGCCGATGTGGTTGATGAAGACAAGAAAGAAAAGGGGGCCAAGGATGCATGGTCTGACATAATCCTATGGAGTTTAAATTGTATATTGTAGATGCATGATCTGACAAAATCCCTTGGATGCATTATGTGGGTGGGAATATGTAGTTTAGCGACTCGGCCGAAAAAGTGTTTTTTGGGTCAATATTTTCGTTCACCTCTACCGGAATATTCATGCGCGTTTGAGTCGCCTGACGTCAGACCCCACCCCTACCCCCGTTATAATTCGCAAAACGATTAAAGGCGCTGACATGATTTGGTTAAATCATTCACCTCTGTAAACGTTAGCACATTAGTCTATAAACAATTAGGATTATATACTGCCCCCCAGCACCCCCCCCCTCCTATTTAATGAAACTCGTAGTGTGGTATCCCCCATCGTGTTTACCCCCATACGAGCCGTCCCCTTAAATGTACTCCAAAAACGTGAATCATTTTGGAACACGGACGAAATAGTACGTCCCATCGTTCGAGTCGCTAATCTACATATTTACCTTTGATGGATACGGGTGACCTTTGATAGGCCCTTGTGGCTTTTGTCATCCGTGAAATTATGTTATGTTAATCCAAATTGGAAAAAAAACACGGATAGCCACCCGCTCCACCATGGTTGTCTCTGTCTTTATGATAAATTACACAATTACAAAGACTATAGTTAAAGTTGTAATTGAGAAAAGTTTCTTGGAAAGCAGCTGGAAGGATTGATTTTTGAGAAAAAATATGTTGTACTGAAGTCAGCAGAGAGAAAAGACCTCTTATATTCCACTGTAAGATCGATATTATGGTTTATTAAGAAAGATTGAAAGTCCTTCCTTGCCAATGGTTCTTTTATTTACTAATTGAATTGTATTGGCATATTGAGCAATTTTGCTAGCTAATTGTTGTAGTGTTGGGTTAGAGCCCATGATTTTTTGCATTTCTCTGACAAATTCTGAAAAAAAACATTGTTGTCTAAACCCTTTAATGGTTGTTTATTTGGGGTTGTAAGACTAGTAGTAGGAGATGTGGTAGAGAGATGAGATGGGGTGGTGTGTTTTTTGTAGGGACATTGGATGGATTAGAGTTATCTAATCTCTTATTTATTCTTTGAATTTCATTCATTAAGAATTTATTTTGTTCTTGGATACCTTGGATAGCTTCAGTGAGTTTAGATATTAAAACTGGTGATTCAGATGTAGGAAGAGAGACATTTGGAGATGGGTAGTAATGTTGGCATAGAGTTGCAAAATCGCATTCGCACCAAATCCAGGGGCGAAGTCGCGCCCAGTTATGCAGTTTTATTCAGTTCTTGATATGAAGCCTATCATTTGCAGCATGGAAGATATGAAGCTTTTGTATAGTGAGTGAGATCTGCTCCTCTGCCACACTCACGCCTATGGTTTGTATTTTATTTATTTGCTAGTAAGGTACACTACGATTATTCAGAGATTTTTGAATATTCGGTAGAATGAGTAAGCCAAATTGGATGAACATTTCTTCAATAGGAAATTATGTAACATGTCAGGACCCATAGCTTTGTCAGGATTCAAGGAACTAAGCAATTTCTCAACACAAGCAACTGAGAAAAATACATTTGTGAGATTACCGGGTTCCTATTGGTGATGACCTGGGTTGTTAAGTTTCTCCTGAACAAACACAGAAGCAAAGGCCTCAATGAATGTGTTAGCCATTGAGTCATATCATCAGTGAGTGTTATCTCTAAAGGACCAACAGATGTTCTTGCCGACTTTTTATCTTTCGATTCCTCCCGCTGTCATAAGAACTGACTAGGTGCATTCCTCTAAGGACAAGTGATTATCTGGCTGAAATCATCAGCGTATTGAATGTTGAGGCAAGAGGGATTCGCAGGGGCCGGGATATCTCCGGTGTATACCGAGTAAAGAGTGGGTTGCAGCTTCCCCCCTGGGGGAGGCCCGTATTGAACAGACTTCGGTCCGTTCATGCACCCTAAACTGACATACGCCGCTCTCTCCATGGCACGAATTGATGCGGGTTGTAGAGTGAGTTCTCCTCCAGGTGCGACACCAGTCTTTGGTTAAGAATCTTTTCGAAGAACTTCCCGCCAAATTCTAGAAGTGAAATTGATAGGTAGCTCTCTCTCAGTGTTGGGTCGTTTCCACGCTTATGCAAAAAAAAAAATCTTATCATTCCTTCGATGACGTTGGCCAGTGGTGGGTGCGATAACGAAAAAATGTAGCACGATAACCAATAAATCGATAACAATAACTTTATCGGCGATAACCGATAATCAATAACTGGCGATAAATTTTGCGGCCGATAAGGTGATAATCGATAAATCCAAAATTATAATACAATATTTATTATGGACTATATATAGTGTTATTTTATAATACAATAGTAAGAATATGTGAATACTGTTTCTTAGTTTCTTACCTGGTGAGGCTCTCCTTCATCTCCTGATAGGTTTTGAGGATCCTCCTTCCTAGCTCGGACCTACTTATTTCTGCCTCCAAGGCCCGCGCAGCTCGCCCCTGTGCTAAACTGAAACAAAAAACTAAAATTATCGATTATCGCTAGTTTGGAACCAAAAGTATCGTCAATACCGATGAATCTATAACGCTGGAGAAAAATATAGGATAACCGATAACCCGATATCGTTATCGCGATAACGCTTACCTATGGCTAGTGCTTTTTCGAACGTTAGCTTCGTAAGCCCCGATTGTCCTGGCGCTTTCTGGTGGAATGAGCGGACTACGCTGAGTAGTTCCTCTTCGGTGATCTCGGCGTCTTTATCGCGCTGTATATCTACTTGGTAGTGAAGGTGCGTCCCATGTATTTGTGTTGGAAGCTAGTCTATAATATTGTTCTCTAACTCTATATCAAACCATTCATTTTCTTTCAGTTATTCCTATGATCTTTCCCAATAAAGTCGGAATATTTCTTCTATTTTTCTGTTTCGATGGTCCCGTCTTCTTCTTATAATATTTCCATTTTCTTCTTTATCCCGGTTGATCCTTTGAGACGGCTGAGTTTATTCTAAAACTCTTTGGGAGATGCATCATGATCGATGTTCTCGATCGCATCATCCCAACGTCTCGACTGTTGTTCAAGGATCAACTGGTTGAGCTCTTTGATCTATTTTATTCGCTCTCTTGAGTCAAATGATACATTTCTGATGTTAATCCCATACAGTAATTTTAGCTTACGGTATAATTCCTTCATGTATTCAGTCTGCATATAGGCTGAGATGGATTTATAATGGGATTTAAAGATACAAGCTCTATCCGCGTTGATGAGATGGTTATTAAGGTTGTCGAATGCCTCGTCGATCTCCTCAAGAATTACCTCATCCAAGTTTGGCGGGTGGTAGGCCTCGAGGAGAAGTGCATGCCGTGCCCAGTCTGCTTTTTTGTATTTTTTTTCTGACTACAACTGGGACTTGTATAGGGTTCCCGTTGATGGTGAGAAGGATACCTATATGATCACTACATGGTACCTGGACTGGTTCCATGTATTAATTGAACGACAGCTGACGATTGGCCAGACATATGTCTGGATTCGAAGCACTTCTTCCTCTGACAAAGGTGGGGGAAGTCCAGGTTTATCCGTAAAGAGCTCTTCTGACAAATTGACCAGCGAAATAATGATTGGTAAATAGCCTCATCTTGGCGGTTTGTACCTGGTGGCTATGACCAGCTTTCCAATGTTGCGTTCGACCTCAATCGCGAGATAGGATTCTTCGAGAATTCTGATCTGCTTATATTTGATCCATTTTTAATCGCAATAGCGGCACCGTCGTACCGCTCTTGTGAGTAATTTGTGATTAACGCATCGTAATTCCAGATCTTCATTTCAGAATTGCATGAGTCGATCCTATGTTCCAAAATTAAGATGATATCTGCATTAATTTCTCTTAATGCATTTCCGTAAAGAGTCCTTTTGTCGTCCAGCGGGTTTTTTTTCTTTTTTGCCACGGCCGCTTTAGTGTGCCTAGGCTTCTCACTCTTCAGAGGAAGACTTGGAGTCTTTGATTGACCCTTCGTACTCGTGTACGAGTGCATGCACTCTCGTCACTGTCCGAAGAGGTGGTTTCTTTTTATCTTCCTCTTTTTCGTCCTCCCCTTCGGATTCCTCCGATGAGGGAGCTTTGATTACAACTTCGAGTCGAGACTTAACCTAGTTGTTACCTCTAATTACTGTTTCTTTGAAGATTCTTGAACATTCTGGGTTAGCAGGCATTTTAACTGAAGGTAGGTTATTTTCATTCAGTAATGCGTTTAACACCTCGTTATAGCAGCCAGACTTGACTTCATTAGTGAAATTTGTGTGTGTTCTGCAAATAAGAAATTTTGCACTTAGGTCGCTCGTGATCTTGAACTCCGACAATGATGCCCTCGTTGGTTCGAATTCCTTGGCGTCGTTGGCGTAGGTTATTTCCTTTGCCTTCTTTTGTTTTTCTTCCTTCGTCTTAATGATCTTTTTACGTTTTGGGCAGTTCAGGGCTATGGTCCTGTCCTCCCCTTATAGCTGAGGCACCTCTTCGCACTTTCACATTTATCAAATTTGTGGCCTCCTTAGGCGCATTCACTGCACCATAGTTTTTCTTTAGGGGAGCAGGTCGCTGAGGTGTGAATTCCAAGCTTATAACATACAAAGCACATTTGTATGCTATTGAATCTCTCTTGCTGTATGTTCTTCCCTGGTATTCTCATGTTGAACATCAGAAGTCCGTTCGAAGTTGCTTTTCTTGCCATGTCCGTGGTTGCAAATGGTATTTTAAAGACGTGTGTATGTTCGCGAACTTTGGCACATTTGTTGTTCCTCTGGATTTCTTCTTTGAGCTCGTCGGATGAGTGCTCACCGACCTAGCTCTCCATTTTGCGGCAGATCACACTATGGTTTGCCGCCACTTGTGTGTGTTGGGGGGGGGGGCGCTTTGCTTCGAGGCGAATGGTCCTTAGGACTTCAGCAACTTCTTCCGATAGGAGCCGGTCCACGTCCTTGGTTTCCGCGCAAATTGCTAGGAGACTTCGATCAATTTGACGAGGGAAACTTTTTGGTTGACGAAGAGTGTTTCGCGCATAACTTGTTCTTTTCCGGTGCCTTTGATCCTTGAATGGTCCTGATGAGGACCCTCTTAGTGAGGTTCTCCATGGCCTTCCTAATCCTGTTACCATGTTCCCTTGGTTTATCATCTCTTCTGAAACCAAAGTGTAATTATTTTGTGGATGAATAGATGTGAAAAGGGAGGTAAAGGAGGTAGCGGTTTAGGTTGGTCTGTTCCTAAAAATTGATGTGAACGCTCCCGTTCATTTTCCAGTTGGTCTCCGGTCAGATGCTGCCAGTATGATAGGTGATAATGGATACATGGGATGAGTCCCAAATACGAACCTCGAAAGGGGTGACTAATGGTGGACTTTATGGAAGTAACGGCTGAATCAACTGACGCTCTCTTTTCGATAATTACGCCATAACAGCTTCCAATTTTGATTGATTGATTGTATAGGTTTATTGTGCAATAGCGTACATTTATACATAATCATAATACAAATAATAATAAAATAAAAACAAACAAAAAAACAAAAAGACAAATACAGTAATAATATGATACAATAGTATAAATACATGTATAAATGCACACATTGCACAAAACGGGCAGCCCGTCAGTGTTTGGCGTGCAGTAAGACGTGGTGGAGCGTCCCACGCGTTTCTTATCTGCTGCAAGTGGGTGGCGTCGGTCTTCATCACCTGTCGCCCGGCTGGGCGCGAGCGGCGATCAGCGCGGAGGGGGTGTTGTTCTCAGCACCTCCAGCAGCTCGTTAGTTGGGGTGTAGAGGACCACCTGGGCGGCTCTTGCCTCTCGCGCCCTGAGTAGGGCGCCTCTTACAGGGGGAGGGGCTGGCGCTCGCTCTGGCCTGAGGCGGGCGGTGGCTGGGCAGGAGAGGAGGTAGTGCACCAGTGGGCGCCGGGAGCGGCCGCCGCAGTGTTCACACCTCCCTGCCACAAAGTCGGCGTGTAGCTCTTCCCGCGTGGAGTAGCCCAGCCTCACACGCTGTAGCAGCACGCCGTTCGCTCTGGGCTGCTGGAAGGATGGGTTCAGTGGGCGATAGGCTGTGGCTGCAGCATACCACGCCGCTTGCCTCTTGATTGCTTCCCATTCTTGGTGCTGCTGGTGGGCGTTGTGGGCGGCCCTGCGTTTAACCTGCACCTTGAGCTGCTGCAGGCTGGGGCGCACGGTCCAGGTGATGATGGGGCCGTGGGCGGCTCGCTTGGCAGCCTCGTCGGCAGCATCGTTGCCGCGCACGCCAACGTGGCTGGGAATCCAGTGGAGCCGGACACGCCTGCCCTGAGCTGCCAGGTCCTGCAGGGTGCACAGGATGGTGGTGGTGAGGTGAATGTTGTCCCGGGTGTGGGCGTGGGCGTGCTGCAGCGCCTGTAGTCCCGACCGAGAGTCAGTGTGTATCACCACAGTGGCCTCCCGGCGGAGCAGAGCGTGCTGGAGGGCGTGCAGGATTGCTACCAGCTCCGTCTGGAGGGTGGAGCAGTGGTCTGATGTCCTCCACGCTTGCGTCAAGCCGCTCGTGACGAAGGCGGCGCCGGACCTCCCGCTTTCGGGGTCGACGGAGCCGTCGGTGAAGTACACTGCGCTGCCTGGCTCCGTGACCTCAGACATGGCCATGAGGGCGTGCTGGCGCAGCTCCTCGGTGAGGCAGTTCGCTTTGCTGTCGGGCAACTGTGTGGCGGTGAAGTGTGCGGCGGGGGGGTCCCATGGTGGTGGTGGAACGTAGGCGGGGTTGGGGGTGTCGGGGTCGCGCCACAGCCAGTTCCCTGCCCGGTTGAGGGAGCTGGTTGCTAGGCTGACGTTTACGAGCCACCTGTTGTTATGCAGGCACTCGATGCCCTGCACCACGGCCATTCTGAGTCTCCTCTGCGCAACACCTTCCACGTCGCGCTGGAGCACTCTGGCCACCCGACAGGCCACCATGCAATCCACCCTGGCTGTGAGGGGCACCAGGTTGGCCTCACTCTGCATGACACAGGCACTGCACCACCTGGGTGCCCCTAACATGGTCCTCATGGCGGTGTTTTGTATTACCTCCAGGCGCTGTTGCTGCTGCCGGGGCAGCGCTACAAGGACCGGTGCACTGTAGTCCACTAGGGAGCGCACTGCCTGGAGGTAGTAGAGGCGGAGGACGGGGAAGGTTGCACCAGCGCTCGGCCGCGTCATGGCCCTCATCACATTCAGCCGGGCCTGCGTCCGCTGCCTCAGGTGCGTGACATGCTGCGTGAAGGACAGCCGTCTGTCCACCCACACTCCGAGGTACTGGTAGGAGTCGGTCCAGGCCAGGCCGACTCCTTGGACGCGAAGCTGCTGGCCAGCAGGTGTGCAAGTCTTGATGGCCATGGCCTGGGACTTCTCTGCCGAGATCTTGAGCCCCAGCTCTTCGCACTTGGCAGTGATGAGGTGCAGCGCTTCTTGGGCCCGCGCGAGCTTGTCGCCGCGCCCGGTGACGACGAGTGCCAGGTCGTCGGCGTAACTGAGGAGGATGGTTCCTTCCCGATAGGGGAGGGCGACCAGTTGTTCCATCAGCACGTTGAAAAGGAACGGGCTGAGGATGCCGCCCTGGGGTGTCCCGTTCTCGAAAGTAAGGTAGGAAGACTTGTGGCCCTGGAACTTCACGCGGGCTCGGCGCTGGTGAAGGTAGTCCTGGAGCCAGCCCAGCAGTCTCCCTCTGATGCCCTTCCTCACAAGGGCGGCCAGTATGGCGCGGGGGCTAGCCAGCTCGAAAGCCTTCTCGAGGTCAAGGAAGACTACGATGGTGGGCTGGTTGTTGGCGTGAGCCAGGAGGGTGATGAGGCAGTCCGCAGTGCTCACCCCCCTGGTGTAGCCGAACACGTGGTGATGAAGGCTTCCCACGCTCCACTGTAGGCGAGTCAGCACCATCTTCTCCGCCGTTTTTCCGGTGCAGCTCAGGAGGGAGATTGGCCTGAAGGTGGTGTGATCCTTCGGCTTGGGGATGGGCTGGATGTCTGCGTCCTTCCAGGAGGGCGGCAGACGGCCTGCCAACCACGACGCGTTCAGAAGGGCTAGCAGCGCGGCGTCCCCGGCGGGCCCAGCGTGCGCCAGCATAGAGTACCGCACTCCGTCGGCTCCCGCCGCTGTGTCACGTCGACGTTTCGCCCTGGCCAGCTCCTCGAGCGTGAAAGGCTGGTCCGTCGCGTGCGGCTGGCCCCGCGCCTCCCTGACCTCTTCGTCGCGCTGTGGGCGTAGCTGCTGCTGGAGGTAGCTGGTGTGGGGAGGAAGCTGCTCGCTAGAACCCCTCGCTGTAAAGCAGTTCGCCAGCCGATCTGCCTCTTGCTGTGGGCGTGGGTGGGCAGCTGGGCGGGTCGGGGCGGCGCCTGAGGCCTTCCTGAAACTCCCCCACAGCTGGCCGAGGGAGGTGTGTTGGCTGAAAGAGGCGCACCACTCCAGCCACTTTGCCTCCCTGGCGCTAAGGGACACCTGTCTCGCGCGGGCTACCACGTCCTGCAGGAGCTGCAGGTTGATGGCCGTTGGGTGCTTCTCGTACAACCTCCTGTGGACGTTGACGCGGTGATTGTGCTCCCGGACTTCCTCGTTATAAAACCACCAGTCCGGGCGCCGGCGGCGATTTGAGGCTATCCTGGGCATGGCCGCGTAAGCTGCACTCTCTATGGCCGCCGTAAGGTCCCTCTCCTGCAGGTGCAGGTCCACCGGAGGCACATACGTGGACCACCATTCGGCCAGGGAGGCTTGGAACTTTGCCCAATCCGCCCTCCTGACGTTCCACTGGGGCGGCGGGAGAGGAGGAGCTGGTGGGGCCACAGTGAGGGTGGTGAGGGTCCCGTAATGGTCGCTGGTGAGGGTAGGGTGGACCTGCCAGGTGGCACCGGGCTGTAGGTCGCCCGACACCAGCGTGAGGTCGAGCCGCCCCCCATGGACGTGCGTGGCCTCCCCTGTGTTCAGTAGTCGAACGGCAGGAACTTCTTCGAGCAGGTCGGCCAGGTGGCGCCCGGTCACGTTAGTGGGTGACACAGACTGCAGCACGGGGTGGTGGGCGTTGAAGTCGCCCGCTACAAGGAGGCTGGAGTGGGATGCGAGGGAGAGCAGCTCCCCAACATCCAGCGGGTACCGCTGGCTCCTGTATATATTGTATACAGTCAGAGTGAGCGGCCCCAGCTGTAGCTCCAGTGCCAGGACCTCCACGCCGTCACCACAGTACACGGGTGCGGCGATCCTCTTGTGCGGGATGGTGTTTCGTATGAGGGCTGCACAGCCACGCCCATTTCCGTCACCAGCCGGTAGCGAGTGGAGGGTGTAGCCTGCGACTCGCCATTCAAAGCTGGCGGGCGTGAGAGTCTCCTGTAGGAGAACCAGGTCCAGGTCTTCTTGGAAGACGGCTTGCAGCAGCTCATGTTTCTTGGGGCGGAGCCCCTGAACATTCCACTGCAGCACCCTCAGCGTGGGCGCCGGTGCGTGGGCTGGGCTGTCAATCCGTGCCTCCATCTTGGTTGTGGGCGTGCGGTGGGTGCAGAGGGTGTTGGGTGGGACCTCTCGGCGTGGTAGATGATGGTGGGGGCTGGAGGGCACCCTCTGTGACGGCGGTTAACACCTCTTCGCGGAGGAGTGCGTCGAGGTCCTGCTCGGTGGGGGCTGCGGTGCCCTGCCGGCGATCGAGCAGCTTCTTCACCAGCTGTACGACACACGCGAGGATGACGTCCACGATGGCTCTGCCCTCCTCATTGAGTCCCTCGCAATAACCTGGGGGTCCACGTTGAGACCCTGTCGCTGGTTGGGCATTGGGTAGCACCGTGGACTGCTCCTCGTCTGGGCGGGCGCGGTGGGCCCGACGCCTGTGTCCCTTCCTCCTCTGTGGCTTGGGGACAGAGGGGGTGGGTTGCTGGGTGGAGGTGTGAGCGGAGTTGCTGGCTGTGCAGCTACTAGTACCCTCTCTTGCTCCCTGCCTGTCCTCTTCCCCTGTCTCGACCTGACTTGTGCCAGGCTGTTGAGGGGTAAGGGGTGGGTGGGAAGCCCACGCCGGCCTGTTTGGTGGTGGCGCTGGAACAAGGCGTCGGTTGCCTTGTTGCTGGGAAGGCCCACGTGGTTGCCCCTGCCTTTGCCGCTCCCCCTCCTGTGTACCCCCCAGTCGTGTGCCGGGCAGGCCGAGAGTCGCGGGTTGATGGCTATCCCACGCCGACCCGATTGGGGGTGGCGCGGCAATGAACCGACGCTCTCTTCTTTGGGTTGGGGGGGCACGTGGTTCCATCTGCTGCTGCTGCTGCCGCCGGTGACCCCGTGGCATCCTTTTCTGTCGCTCGGGGCACTTCGTGTTCCAAGCGTGGTGCCCCTTGGTGCAGTTGGGGCACCGTGCCGTGGTGGACTCGCTGGCCTTGAGGCGACCGATACACTCCTCCGTCGGGTGCGCTTGGCTGCACACGCCGCACTTGACGGAGTTTTGGCACATGGCCTGGAGATGCCCGAAGCGCTGGCACTTGTAGCATCGAACAGGCTCACCTTGGTAGGGGCGCAGGGCGTAGCGGCCCCAGCTGCCCAGGTCCAGCTTGGGTGGTGGCGGCCCCTCGTACACTACAAGGATCTGCCTGGTTGGGACCTTGTCTCTGTGTGCGAGGAGCCATGTTGCCGAGAGCACGTGGGGGTGAGCCTCGACGGCCTGGAGTGGCAGAGTGGTCGGATACCGTTGAAGTACCAACTTGTGCCTCTTCACTCTGGGGTCGAGCAGGATCACTCGATCCCCCTCCTCGGCAAGGCGGCGCAGCATGGCCTCCGACCCATCGTCCTTCGGGGTGAGGACGTATTCGCCGTTGAGAGTAGGGCGAATAACTATCCGCAGGCCAGGGTGTGTTCTCTCCAGCTCCGTCACAGCCTGGTAGGCACTGATAGTGTTGCTCTGGTGCACGAGTTTAAACTTGTGCCGAGGTCCTCGTCGGGAATGAGACACTGTTACCCAGCCTGCCTCATTCTCCTGCTGGGGCTCCTCGGTCTGGGGGCTCTCGTCGATGACGAGGCGACCGCTATCATCGCTGGGGGTTCCAATTTTGAATTCCAATTTCCCTTTTATATAAACAGCCCGCGCACACAGCGGTATTTAACAGATTACAAGAGGAAATTAATTTTTGTTTTCGATATGAATTCAAGTAATATTTCATTTATACGCTCTACTTAGTATAATTTATTTTACAACGTTTTACATATTTATTGAATCTTCCAATTATTGTATTATTAAACTTAAGCAATTTAACAAGATTCAATAAGCTTTCTTTAATGTATTTGTTCGATAAAACTGTGCTCAACATAGAGCGTTTAACATATTACATAGAAGGGATTTTTTACATTAATTTATAGTAAATTGTTTTGATTTTGGTGGCAGATATCTTAATCTAAACATAATCAAAGCAAAGCCATTATATTACTCTTAGTTGTTGTTCCATAAGGTTATAGTCATTTGATGACTGTTTTTATTATTTAATTAACGGACATGGCGGCATCTAGAGAATCCCTTTGATTGCCAAATGACACCATCCGTTGAATTATATTATGTTAAGTCTGGTCAAATTACTACTTCAAGTGGCGCACCCATTTTAGACTACTAAAGCCTGTAATACTTCTTTATATTATTCTAACAGTGCTCTAGGGGTAATATTCTGATGGCGGAAATAATCTATCATCTTTTATAAAGTCACAAAACGTGAATACTTAAACCTGATTCAGCCCCTCAAGACTTTTCCATGACGTCATCTTGACTTGTCACGAGACATCTAATTTACACTATCGCTTTTGTTTTTAATATTTTTTTTTATTTTCCACGCGTTTTAGGATACTAAAGTCTGTAATGCCCCTTAGCACGGTTATAATAATGTCCTAGGAGTAGTATTCTGATAGCGGAGAGGGTCTATAACACGTTATAAAGTCACAAATAAATAATATTCCCACCAAATGCTGAAATACACTAATTCTACGACGCCACCTTGAAAAGCGAACGCTCACCCGCGTGTTTCACCATTTTTTTGAGAGTCGGACTAAGTTACGCTCGCTCGAGCGTTTACGGTTAATTTCTAGAACTTCCCCACCACGCCATTTTGGCCATAACATTGATTTTATTGACGGTTTTAGGCTTACTATCGAGAGAGCTTCATATTTATGTGAGCACAGCGACCACAAAAATAAGCAATTTTCGCCAAGCGAGTTAGGTTAGGTTAGGTTTTGTTATCGATTCTGATCGTTGTTATCACCGCAAATCGCTTATTTTCGTCGAAAATTGCTTACTTTTCATGGTAACTTTGCTCACTTGAATGTCAACGGGGCCGCTCTTATGGTTGCTGGCGCCTTGGGCAAGCATACGTTCAGCGCCCCCTTTAGTATAATTAAAAATATTTCTCGAGAAAAAACTAAAAATATAGAATAATAGAAATCAGTTTATTACCTGTTTTTTTTTTTTTTAACAAACAACCTGAATTTTGGACAGATCAGCAAATCTTTTCATACCACTTTGTATATTTATATTCTTTGCAATATCATTTTCTATAGACAAAATTGTCAAAGAATTCATTCTGCATCGAGACATGGATGACCGTATTCAGTGGTGTAGCTAGGATTCCGTTAAATGAGGGGGGGGGGGAGCCTCCCCGAGACAAATTTTGGAAATTGGTGTCATTTTCCTTGCATCTGGGCATATCTCAGATCGTATCCGGACCATCAAAAGAAGCCAACATCCATCCTAAATTTTGACAAACTTCCAAGCAAAATTTTCACACATCAGAATGACAATCCTTATTTTTTAGGCTGCATAATGACATATCATTACATTCAAATCATTCAACGCATCAATTTCGTTTCTTTTTCAATGGGTGGCGTAGAAAGGGGGAAGGATATTGACCAAGCCACTGGACGGCGATCGCATGACTAGAGGAGGGTCCGGCGGGGGTGTTCTCCCTCCGGATTTTTTAAAAAACTAGATGCCCGATGAAGAGATCAGGAGGCATTTTCGAATCAAAATCATACTAATTTTTTTTAATAAATTTCACAGCAAAATCTTGGGTGCAATCGTTATTGAAGTTGGTACTAGGTAACGCAGACGTGGAGGGTGTTTACATCCGGGAAGAGGATGAGGATTCCTGTCTCTGTGCTTGAGTTGGACGTCTGAAAGTTCCGAAGGTGACTCTGGTGAAGCCTTTCGTTTAACTGTAGTCGTAGGCTCACGGCGCGTGAAGTAATCGATCATTCTTCTCTTCATATCGACTTCCTGGATCTGACCTGAGATTAAAGAAATTAAAAATCAGATAAATCAAAAACAGGCGATGACTGTAGAATATTAGAAAAAAAAACTTCGGAAAAGACAGATGTACCAGTGACATGATTTTGGGGGCAAGGCAACTAATGGAAAAGAGCATTGAGCAGAACCAAGATCTATTCATAGCCTTTGTAGACTTCGCAAAAGCTTTTCACACCATCAATAGGAAAATGTTATGTAGGGTGATGGACAAATGTAGCTGCCCCTGCCCCCTAAGTTCATGGCTATCATTAAGGCTTCCCACGATGGCATGACTGCTCGTGTCTGTATGGGCGGGAATGCCTCGGACCCGTTTGCTCTTATCGTTGGTGTCAAACAAGGGTGTGTTCTTGCACCCATCTTCTTTAACATATATTTAGCAGCATCACTTTACTTGAAAGGTATAAATTTGACGTAAACGACAGCATAGCCGTCAACTACCGTCTTGATGGTAGCCTATTCAACTTCCAGCGTCTCAAGACTAAGAGAAAAACCCGCACTGCCTATGTCTTTGATATGCAATATGCTTATGATGCCGCCTACCCTACACCTAACCCTCAATCACTTGAAAAAAATCTGGATGCGGTAAACAACATCTACTCAGCAGATGGTCTGGTTATCAATGACAGCAACACTGAGGGGCTCCTAATACAACACAACACCGCCGTTCCAATACCACCCTTTACCATAGGTGGTGAAGACTTGAAAACCGTTGTCTTTTTTAAGTATCTCGGCACCATTCTCTCGGCAACCTGCGACACAAAAAAAAATGAAATCCAGACCAGGATCAGACTGGCGTGCTTAAGCTTTGGAAAGTTATCCAAACGCATCTTCCTAAACCGTGATCTAACTGTGAAGACTAAAGTTAAGGTTTATCAGGCAGTCTGTCTATCCATTTTAAATTTGGCAGCGAAACTTGGACCTTATACAAGACCCAAATCAAAAAAACTTGAAGGGTTTCATATATGTGGAAGAATAAGGAGAGAGAAAAGGAATCCCCCCCTCCTCCCTTGACTTCTCCAGTTCGCCGTTGACCGCTCTAAATTCCTCTGCCCTATATACTGCGAAAAATATAAAAATAGAAAGACCATTAGGGGGGGAGGGAATCGCGACTTCTCGCTATGGGCCCTTATCGCGACCCAAGACAATTAAGGAAGTCTGTTGGCGATGAATCTCTCCCTGCCTAGATAATTTAGGGGTATATATTCGACACCTCAGAGTTCACGTACAGATGGTGTCTGAAGCCGCCGTCCAGTACGTTAGCCGTAAAGTCTTCGTTAGTCGAGAGGGAATCGACTACATACACGTCAAGAGAAGAATTGAGTGATTGTCGAAGAGCCAAGGCAGAGCTAGTCGCCACTCAGTGTTGTTAGTGGAGATAGGCGTGCTTCAGCCCTTATCACCACGTCTTCGGATTTTAAGGATCAGAAAAGCCATCCCGGAAGCACCCTCCGTTTGCCTCCTAGGGATAAGAAGCCCCCCCCCCCCAACTTCAATTTCCCGAAGTTGAATTGAGCGTTCCGTGAGACGCCCACAAGTTCAAGGTCGAACTTACCTACCTGGTCCTACTCGCCACACATCAAGGTTAAAAGGATTCAGCCCTCGCTTCGTCACGCTCCTCCCACCCTTACTGTGTCGACCTCCAAGGATCCCTTTTGCTCTAGAACCTGCATAATTGTAAAATCATTACTTAATTAATTATCCTTTGGTTCAAACTTAATTGATAATGTTAATCATCTTAGCCTTGAACCGCCAATATTTAATTGCATTTCCATTTTACTTGCCCTATATGTATATGTTATCTTTAGTCATATTAAAGTATATTTTTGTAGTCGTGTTTAAATATTCTTTGGCCTAGCAACTGTGTATTTAAAGCACTCTTAGAAACATCCCCAGGTTGAGCTATAGCGTGCGAGAAGTGCAGGCGAGCGGCTTAAAAGCTTCGTTTGAATGAGTCTTTTTTTTTAGACTCAGGATGGCTGAGTCGATTCGCCGCTGGCTAACAGTGGTCCGGCGACACGGGAATCTGTTCGCAACTCGCATAAGCTATTATTTTTTCTTTGCCCCTTTTTCTACTTCCCTCTATCTACAGAGCCTTAATTTCGGTGGGCCAGTGTGCGTATAACCGCGTACACCTGGCCATACCACGACATAAAACTGGCGTCAAGTCTTTGGGTTTGTAAAAGATTTCACCCTACCTGATCTTTTGCTATTTCCTTGAAGATCATTATTTTCACTCTATACAGTTGCAAGTGTCAAGAATATGCGAGCAAAAATAATAGGCAATTATTATTTCTTTAGTTGAGCGTATTTACGTGAGTCAAGACACCACTAATTAAACGGCAAGAATAGCCGCCAAATTTTGGTTTTGCTGTGGTAAAATTACCAGAAGACTTAGTCCTGAGTCAGGTTCCCTCGTTAGTTATTTTTTTCTGGTGTGCATAATTTATTGAAACCTTTAGTAAGTTGTTTTTTTGGTTAATTACAAGTAGGTTAGATTTGTTAGGAAGAGCCTCACTTGTTCTGGTAAGCTTTCTCGTGTGCCGAAAGACGAACGCAGCATATTCAGGATGTCTTCGTTCGATCGTTTTCATAAGCAGAGACAGATTCTAGGACTATCATGAAAGGATTTAATCGCTTACGTTCAAGAGGAAGAACGAAACAAACGGGCAGAAAGGAAAGAACAAGCACAGAGAGAAGAAGAAGAAAGACAGAGATTAGCAGAAGAGAAAAAAACAAATACGACAGCACGAGAGGGAATTAAGCCGTGATCCTGTCGAAATGACTTCTGTGGGATCACGTAAACATCAGCCACAAGCACCCCGTTAAACCTCCCTGCGTATAAAGACGCGGATTTAGAATCAGATGGAGTTGCCCGTCTTAAAAACTCGTCTGCGTGAAATCTTCATTTCTCTGCCCTGGGAAGCAACTCTAGATTATTCAACCCTAAAAGCAGAGCTCCTCTCTGTTATTAATATGAATCTGGAGTTCTATCGGGTTAGATTCCGCTCGGCTAGGATATAACCGGGACAAACGTTTAATCAATTTGGGTTCCCCCTTCGCCGCAATGTACAGTTTTGACTGGACTCCTCACAAGTGACTAACGACTATGAGTCATTAGTCGATTATATTTTAAGGGGTCAACTCATAGCTTATCCTTACCAGAGAATTGAAGGCCTTCGTAACAGATAGAAGAGCTTCTTTGTTTAAAGAGTGTGTGGAGGAAGTCGACCTTCACGCTTCCAGCCATGATCTATATACCAAGGAGAACAAGAAGAGTCAACCTCCGTTTCCCAAACATAAGTTTGGGCCTAAAATTTCCATGCTAAAAATTAATGGTGGCTTCGTGAAGATTCAGGCGCCCCATAAGCCCAAGCCTCATCCTCAGCGTGAACAAAAGGACCTAAAGCCTACAACATTCCCTTCTGCGCGGTCTCACTACCCGCGTAAACCCATCGTATGCTTTACGTGTGGCACCCCTGGTCACCTTAGTTATAACTGCGCCCAGAACTCCCAGCTAAAGACCACCCCTAATCAACAGGTCCCTCAGGTAACCGCTTCTCTTCCCCCCTAACTCTTCTGCCTCGTTATCGCAATCGCCACCTGCTCCCTCTCACTGGAAACAACAGGTAAATTTCCTGTTCAATAGGAGCTGCCCCAGCGGGCCCAAATTTGAGAACGGCACGATAAATGGGTGCCGAGTGTCAACTCTTGTAAGAGACACGGGTTGCACATGCATAGTAGTCTCGGACAAGCTGTTGCCCCCAGTAAGTCCTCAGAATAAGAGATTTGCGATCGTTCACGACTTTTAGGTCGTGTCACTAAGTTCCATGTGGTAAAGTGCTACATACAGTGTAGGTATTTCACAGGATGGACCGATGTAGTCGTCACCCCGATAAAGCTTTGCTCTGTTCTTATCGGACAGAGCGCGCAGCTCTCCCCAAAACCCATCGTGCAAACAGTGATCACCAGGCCCCAAGTTGCGAAAGATACCGTTACCTCGGTACCTTTAACGTCCTCGTCAACCCCGGGCGTCGAGTTATCCAGCAATGATCAGTTTGCTGAAGCTCAAAAGAATTGCCCTTCTTTGCAACCCCTGTGGGAGAAGGTCAGAAAAAAAGAGGCCGAAACCTCTCGAGGAAATAGAAGAATTGACTACATAGAAAAATATTCGTTGCTACATCGATCTTTTGTAGGACCAGATAACGCCCGGTCACTACCCTGTGTATACCCAGGATGTATGTACGTCAAGTTCTGCAGATGGCTCACGACGGATTAATGGCTGGGTATTTCAGTCATAATAAGACGTCTGAGCGCATCTTCAAATATTTCTTTTGGCCAGGCACTACCAAAGAAATATCTGACTTTTGCAAGTCCTGTGACATCTGTCAAAAGGTCACCGACAAAGGTCGTGTTGCCCCCGCTTCCCTTCAGAAGACCCCAATCGTGTCTGAACCCTTCTTCAGGTTCGCGATCGATTTGATAGGTCCTCTCCGTACCCTGTCTAGTGAGGGATATTCCTATATTTTGACCCTCGTAGATTATGCCACTCGTTTCCCGCATCCGGTCCCATTGAAGAACATTGATAATATTTCGTATTCAGAGGGGTTGATTTCTAATTTTTGCCGAGTAGAAATCACGAATGAGATCCTATCGGACAGAGGCCGTCAATTCACCTCAAAATTGATGGAGTATGTATTAGGTTGAGGAATAAGTTCTTGCGTTTTTTTTAAATGCTGTGTTGATTTAAGTTTTGTTGACATGATTTGTGCACATATTAAGAAATAATAATAAATAATGAGAGCAAAATTTGCAAAGGTTAGGATACCTCTCTTAACAGCGTAGACTATTAGGCTTTGCCTAGGCTACGTCTTGAAGTTGAGTAATAAGTCATTGCGGTTTATTTAAAAGTTGTGTTAATTTAATTTTTGTTCTGTACCCTCAAAATGGAATGTCAAGTCGAAAGAAAGGCGCATTTTCGACACCATATTTGTGATGTGTATTGATAAAATGGCTTATCAGAAAGGACGGCTCAATGGTGGTTTTCACGTTTCAAAAACGATCATTCCAATCTTAATGACGAAGAACGTTCTGGTCGCCCCATTAAGTTAGATGAAGATCGATTGAACGACCTTCTTCATGAAAATTCTCGTCAAACGAATAGAGAATTGGCTGTACAATTGGCGTGTGATCAGAAAACTGTAGTGAATCACTTTCATTCGATAGGGAAAGTTAAAAAACTCGGTGCATGGATTCCGCACGCTTTGAGCAAAGGAACAAACTTCAACGCTCCACGATTGCCGCAGGTTTGCTTACTCGTCACAAGGCTACTCGTGGATATAAGGACATATTTCTTCACCGCATCATCACTGTCGACGAAAAGTGGTGTGTTTATGTCAACATGAACAATCGAAAACAATTGCTTAGCCCCAATAAAAAGCCACTTCCGCGATTAAAGCAAGGACTTCATCCACGAAAGACGATGATGTGTGTGTGGTGGGATTGTGAAAGCATGATTCATTATGAGCTCCTTGCGAACAACGAGATTGTCAATGCAGAACTCTAAGTTCAACAAATGTATCGACTCTCCGCTATTCGTGAAAAGCGACCTCGTCATCGTTATGAAGTCCTTATGTAACACGACAATGTTCGTCCTCACATTGCCAATATGATAAGAGACGCCATTCAAACGTTTAATTGGGAAATCCTGCCGCATCCCACATATTCGTCAGACTTGGTTCCATCGGATTTCCATCTGTTCCAATCGCTCTCCAACAATTTGCGCGGCGTTTCGTTCAATACTGATGTGGAATTAAGAACCTGGTTAGACGAATTATTCGAGTCAAAATCCAGAGATTTTTATTGCAGAGGCATCGAAAAACTAGTTGAACGTTGGGAAGAAGTAAATAACAACGGAGAATACATTATTGATTAAATTGCATATTGTTATCAATTAAAATGGAAGTTTTTCTAAAATTGTTAATAATAATGAATAAATTGATAAGAGCGCAAGAACTTATTCCTCAACCCAATAGGAAAGCTCCTACTGATCAAACCCCTTTTCTTTACCCCTTATCACCCCTCCTCAAATGGGATGTGCGAGAAATTAAACGGGACTCTCAAATCAGTTCTCAAGAAATTGTGTCATGCCCAACCGTGATAATGGCATCGCTACCTCCATGTGGCTTTATTTGCGTGTCGAGAAATCCCACACCAAACGCTCGGATTTGCCCGGTGCGAGTTATTGTACGGACGGAACGTCCGCGGGCCGATGAGCATCATCCTTAAGGGATTATCCTCAAACCCCAATTCCTGAAGAGGAGGTTAAGTCCTCCTACGCTTATGTGTTGGACTTGCGTACTCACCTAGAAAATTGTGCAGACTTCGCCTTCAAGAATTCTGAGGTGAATTTGGAAAAATACAGAACGTATTTTGACATCAAATCCAAAGTACTGAAATTCGAAGCAGGCGACGAAGTACTACTTCTGTTGCCCTCTGAGTCTAATAAGCTCCTATCTCAGTGGAAAGGACCTTTTTCAATAGTAGGACCCCGAGGCCCGGTCGACTAATTAATTCAGACCCCTTCAGATAATATAGTGTACCACGTCAACCTGTTAAAAAGGTACCACCGACGCGCGCGAGGTAATAATGTGATCGCTTTAGACGAAGAACTCGACTTAGAGGCAACTTACCCGGTCGAACCGCTTTGCCTTTTTTAAACGGTCTGTGTGGAAGCAGACGACGAATACCTTTTGCAGTCTCTCCCTTCCCCCAATCGGACTCAGCACCCCCGAGCTCGATTTTAAGCCCGTCTCTGACCCATCTAGAAGGCTCAATTGACGAGCCTCCTAAGTGAATTCTCGGACGTAGTCTCCGAAACCCCAGGTTGTTCAACCCAATTCACTCATGAAATTGTTTTAAAAACCCAAGAACCAGTAGGAACTAAGCCTTATCCTTTTCCCGTTCATTTACGCCCCATGTTTGACGCCGAAGTAACCTTTTATTTTGACAACGTGTACGTTGCCACCCGTACATGGGACCAGCACGTACATTCCCTTCGCGCTTTGTTAATCCGTTTGCTCGCACACGGACTCACGATAGGCCCGTCGAAGTGTCATTTCGCATATGATACGATTGTCTCCCAAGAAGACAAAGTTAAAGCCATAGCTGAAATCCCATTTCCCCGGACGAAGAAGCAGCTACGGTCATTTCTGGGTTCTGCTCTATTTTACGTGATTCGTTCCCAATTTCGCCACTATAGCGTCACCCCTTAATGATATGTTAAAGAAAATGGGATCCGATCCTGTCAGTTGGACTCCCCCCGCGGTGTTTAGCTTTAACCAGCTGAAGGAGAAACTGATCTCTGCTCCTATTTTGAGACTCCCGAATCCGAACAATAAGTTTGGGATTCGTACTGATGCCTCTCGTGATGGCATAGGTTGTGCCCTCATGCAGTACGAAAACGATGGAAGCGGATATCCCGTTGCGTATGCGAGCAGGAAGCTGTCTGTCCACGAGAAGGCTTACGCCACCATTGAACTCGAAGCATTAGCTATACTATGGTCAATTCGACATTTTAGAATGTACCTTATAGGAACCGAATTCCTAATTGAGAGTGACCATAAGCCATTGTCGTACCTTCGTAATTTCAAGTCCAAATGGACGACTAATGCGTTAGAGCCTGTTGCTCATGGAATATAAATTCCGTATTGTGTATATCAAGGGTACTCAAAATTGTTTAGCGGATAGTTTAAGCAGAAATCCTCTAGAAGACCTTATTGCCATAAATTCTAGATACCATTAATATATGTTTGCTGTAAATATGTTTGCTGATTTGTTTTATATATATAGATTAATTGTTTGAAGCGTTGTATAATTATTCTTTGTTTGTAGTGTGTCTTTAGTAATGATTTTTTTTATTTATTTAGATACTCAATGTGTTGTATGGCTTAATTTTAATTTTGGTTGTTTTTTTTATTGTACCTGTGCGTATAGCCTGAAATAATAATTATTATTAGCTAACCACGCTCATGTACGAATTTTGTTTGTATCTCATTTCACTAATTCAATTTTTATAGCATCCTCCCCTTGAAGAAAAATTAGTTCGAGACATATTTTTTCGCACCCGACTTGTGGAAAAAAAAATGTTTCCATAACACATTTGAAGAATTAACGCAACACGATTTTGAAGAGCTCATCTTGCTCATTTTTCATTGCTTAGTTCACAACATCTGACAAATCGAAAAAAAGGAAAATAATTAGAATTAGGATAAAGTAAAGAATCCAGTGTAGTGGGCATACACACATACATAGTGACTAATATATAACATATAAACACTTATGACATATACATATGGACATTAACTCCCCCATATACTTATATACATATGGACATTGACTCACTCACAGACTTATTAACATATGGACTTTGACTCAACCCTAATATATGGATTATAAAAGGATGTTCAAAACTTAAAAACTAGACCTGATAGATCAAAATGAAGGTAATTTTTCGATTGAGGAGACCGATTTCTTACGGGAAGGATGTCCATTTCCTAAACACCAAAAACCTTGTACACAGTGTAATGAACTGAACCTTTTCAAAAGTACTTGGAATCCGTCTTTCATTTTCCTGTGGGATATCTTTTGCATCTATTACTCTACTCACGCACTACTTTGTGAGTTTCTCATATATATATATATATATATATATATATATATATATATATATATATATATATATATATATATATATATATATATATATATATATATACCAGGCAATGACAAGATTAAAATTTAAAATCTAAAAAAAAGCAGCCATGGTTAAATTTTTATAAATTTTCTGAACTTCACCATTTGTAATTCTTTGGTGCAGAATCATTAGAAATAACTTTGATAAAAAACATAAGTCATAACCAAACTAAGATGAAATTATTATTCAAATACTCAAAAAATTTCCCTTCTTAAATTATAGTTAGTGATTATATATATATATATATATATATATATATATATATATATATATATATATATATATATATATATATATATATATATATATATACAGTAGCGGCTCATAGCTAAAATTAATATGGGTGCTGCATTATAAACTTTTTAGCATTATTTTATTATTGTGTAAAAGGAAATAAATATACAAAAAGAAAATTAATAGATAAACTTAATAAAATCTCCTAAATAGAACAAAATCAAACATTTTTTACCTACTAATAGCCTAAATTATTACAGTTCAAGCTTGATCCATTCATTTAAAAACGAAATTCATTCTTCTTGTTTTAATTCGGGCCAGAAGATTAATTATTTTCTCTTTGATCTCTGTATGCCTACTAAGGATATTTTTCTCCCTTGGAAGCACTGCGAGTGCATTTTATCTTTCAGAATTCATACTGCTCCCTAGAAAAGTTTTTATTCTCATTAAATTACCTCGTTTACTTAGGCCTCTGAACATAAATGTTATTTTTAATTTGAGACTACAATTTATCGCATCCTTTAAAAAATTCACCCACCCGACCTGGCATTGTTTATTCGATAGGCTGCAACAACTGCCAAAAATGTTATTATGGACAAACCGGGAAAGAACTAGATGCCGGGTTAAGCCACATCAAGCTAATGTACGTAATTACAGTGAACAATCTGCGAATTTTTTACATATGAACAATCTTAACCATACCATTAACTGGAATAGTGCGAAACCAGTAATAAAATTCAGTAACTATATTTCGATAAATATATTAGAATGTATCTCCATTAACACGTTCCCAAATTTCAACCTTAGCCCTGGTGTGTTCATGCTAGATCCCATTATCACTGCATACATAAAATCTCAAATAAAGTTGTTTCGGGATTTTGTACCCCCTAATTAGCGTCCAGAAGTGGTTAGTCTAATCCCTCCCTCCCACTATTTAAGGCAATTTATGTCCTGCCCCTGTTCATTCATTGAAAAAGTTTTTAAGAATAAAGACGAAAGGGCTCGAAATCGTTTTTCACTTTATATATCAGTGGCGACTCCAGCACTCGGGCTGTTCGGGCTTAGCCAGAGTATAAATCTAGTAAAGCGGAACGTGTATAGGCAAGCTGATTTAATTTCTGCCAACACTGACTTCAAGTAAGTAATTGCAGCCAATAACTCGGGCTCCTTTTATTGAGCCTGGTCGCAGTTCATATATTTTCGTTCAGAGTCTGGCGGTCGTCTTAAAGGTCCCCTGTGTCAACAAATATTATTCGTAGCAGACGTTCTATCGACCTCGTTCACACGCGCTTGACTCTGACTCAGAAGTTACAGCCCAAGTTGTTATCTAAAACCGTAAAAAAATAAAGGTAATTAAAATTCAATGTTTTCTTGAGCCAATAGATTTCTATAGTGATTAAGATTTAATTTCCAATCTATGAAAGGTTTCCGTTCTAAAATATTTTTAAAGGAACGAAAAATTATCCAGCAATTCCGGCTAATACGAACGAGCCTGGTAGGCGTAAAAGACAAACTAGCACCTCTTGTCAAGAGTAAAGTACAGGCGAGAGACAGATCGGTCTGTGGTTAATGTTTTTTTGTGCACACCACTGTCGTTATTTGATTTCTGTTATTCTGTCCATCTATGTGTAAAGATTAGTTGTGTTTTGCAAGCTTGCTGTATTTTTACCATTAACTTAGAAATGAAGAAAGACCTAGTGCTAGATATAAAATATTGCGGAAAACGTTAAATTTTTCGACTTGGACAAGAAGAAAGAACTGCACGACAGAATATTATACGAGTTCGACACCAGACCAAGATGTCTGGGGTTCATGTATAAATGAAGCGAGTAATTTTTATATTAAAACTATATTTTTGTCTTATTGTTAAATTATGAGTGCACATATAAGTCTACGGTGTGCAATATGTCTCTTACCTTATTTTATACATGTCTTATGCGAAATCTGTGATGAGCCCGAGTGACGCCGACGACCTGGAGTCGCATCTGATATATATATATATATATATATATATATATATATATATATATATATATATATATATATATATATATATATATACGTGGGCGTTATCGCGATAACAATATCCGGTTATCGGTTATCCGATATTTTTTTCCGCGTTATGATTGATCGGTATCGCTGATACTTTTGGTTCTAAACCAGCGATAATTGATAATTTCAGTTTTTGGTTCCAGTTTAGCACAGGGGCGAGCAGCGCGTGCCTTGGAGGCAGAAATGGGTAGGTCCAAGCTGGGAACCGAACGTATACTGAACGGAGTGCGGGGCGGCCGGTCTTGACGTTTTCTCAAAAAGTTCGCTCAGCTTTAGTTTCTCACCAGCTATTTTGACCAGAAACAAAAACTTTATCTCCTTTGATACGAGTGAAAGAGGCTCCACCCAAAACGTGAAAAAGGCTCCACCCAAGCAAACCAGAGGATAATAATAGGCCACACCGAGTGCATCCCGACATAAATATATACTACAAAACTCACAGTCAGGGAATTAGAAGAGCGTAACAAAATAAGAAGACAGACAGACAGAAGCGAGTAAGAGAGTCAGTCAGTCCGCCAGTCAGAGAGACGCCATGTAGTAATAAGCCGTACTTAAACACACCATACGCCAGTCTCAAATCCTTCTTACGTCCAAGGCTACCCGAGTTCTATTCCCAAATAAAGAGTCTGAAATCCCTCCGTTTGTGATTCCCTTGCTACAGGTAGTCGCATTGATCCTTTAAAACCCAGCCTAACTAATATCAAGCCTCGGTCAAACAAATTCTCGACCCTTATAATTAGTGCGCATTAAATTACATCGAAAACCTGCTATAGCCCGACTTATAGCATAAAAATTGCGTCTATTTGTAACTATGTATATAACGTGTGATAGACCTTCTCCGCCATCGAAATATTACTCCTGTGATACTATTACAATTATACATGCATTGATAGCCTAAAACGCAAGCGCGACTCTTATTAAAAATTTTCATTAAGCAGATTATGGATTAAATTTAATACATGCTTAGAAGTATTCAATATCCCGTACGCATTCCTTGTGTTGAATTCTATAGCACAATGTTTCTTTTTTTTTTTTGCAAGTTTCGAAATTTGACAAATCCTACTAGTGAAAAATGAGAGTTTTTGTAGGAATCTCAGATATTCACATGTTAAAATTATCTATCTGATTGAATACTAAGTTCCTAATGCTTCCCTAACAGCCAATTTATGAACCAAATGATTATTGTTTTAAAGTGCTATAATGTAGGATAACATCTAATTATATAAAAATTTTAAATGGAAATAAGAGGAATTTAGTACTTACTCGATTTGTCGTCTTTAGCCTAAGGTAGCTTGTTTCACTATAACACAATTAAAGAGAAATAGAAAGTACTAAGGCTTAAAGGAATTAATTATCATTATTATACCATTCCTACGCAATTTCACACAAGGTCGATAGTAATTAAATATATAAGTAGAAATATGGTAAGGAATAAGAGAGTGGGAGCTTTTGGTCACATGTTGATCGGTTCGGGTACAGCGTGGAGACGCCTTGCGCATCTCTCTTCTTCCTCTACGAATTCGGGTAATTTGAAATATAGGGGAAAAGGTATGTGTAGGAATATATATATATATATATATATATATATATATATATATATATATATATATATATATATATATATATATATATATATATATATATATATATATATAAGGGTCTTTCAACAAGGACGTTCGAGCTTTGTCAGGCGATAGTGGCCATGTTGTTAAAGCGACATCTGGCAACCTCACTGTGAATTGTTCAGTAGTACTTGGCAAGTCATGATAGAAGGTTATAGCGTTGAACAGCGTTTGCAAATCATCAAATGTTATTATCAAAATCAGTTATCCGTTCGACAAACGTTCCGCGCATTACGTGATTTCTATCCTCACTACAATCGTCTTACCGAGTCCAATGTTCGACGCTTGGTGGCCAAATTCTAGGCAAAAGGGTCGATCAACAATCAGCCAACACCCGTACGTCGCCGAAACACAAGGTCTGCTGAAAACATCGCTGCCGCAAATGAGAGTGTACGGGAAAATCTGAGGCAGTCAATTTCTCGTCGTTCACAAGAACTTGGCATTTCTGCGACTTCAATTTGGCGAATTATGTGTAGGGGCTATAGACAACGCCGTGTGTTCGCTGATTGGGCTCTAGAGTAGTTATAAGTTGCCCCAAATTTCCCCAAAATAATCATTTTCAGCGACGAGGCCTATTTTTGGATGAATGGATTTGTGAACAAGCAAAATTGTCGGATTTCGGACGAAAAAAACCCACATGAGATACACCAGCACCAATTGAATCCCAACAAAGTCACTGTTTGATGCGGATTTTCGTCTAACGGAATCATCGGTCTGTATTATTTTGATAACGAAGATGGGATTGCCATACCCGTGAAAGGCGAGACCTACAGATCGATGATAAGCAACTTCTTGTGTCCTCAACTGGATTATATGCCTGATATGGATACTGACGACATGCGGTTCCAACAGGACGGCGCTACGTGCCACACTGCGCACCAACGATAGACATTTTACACCAGCGATTTCAGGGCAGGGTCATCTCGCGTGGCGGTGACGTCAACTGGCCACCTAGATGATTCGAGTTAACGCCATTATACTAATTTCTTTGGGGCTACCTTAAATCGCAGGTCTATGCGAATAATCTACAAACAGTTGATGTCCTCAAAGTCAACATAACGAACACCATTCAGCAAATTCAACCAGATTTATGCAACAAAGTCATCGAAGCCGCGGCGGACATTTGAACGACGTCATATTCCACACTTAATGCCATAAAATGTACTTTCAAATTTAAAATATATCACACACAACTTGTTTTATTTATATTTAAAAATCAAGCGACCTTGTTGAAAGACCCTATATAAATATATATATATATATATATATATATATATATATATATATATATATATATATATATATATTTATATATATATTTATATATATATATAAATTTATATATATATATATATTTATATATATATATATTTATATATATATATATTTATATATATATATATATATATATTTATATATATATATATTTATATATATATATATATTTATATATATATATATATATATATATATATATATATATATATATATATATATATATATATATATATATATATATATATATATATATACAGTGCCGAATCCTATACAAGTAAAAAACCATGTATAGGCAATATATTACAAGTACTTAATCTAATATATTAGAACCCATAGTTGGCTTATTTACCAAGGGTGATTTGTCACGAAGTTTTGGTACCACTCTTGGGGCAGCTAAATATGTTTCTTGGTCCGCCTTGTTGGCTACCGTTTTGATTTCTCTGGGAGTGTTTTGTACGTGAGGTACTTGACTCCAATAGGGCAGAGAGTTCTCTTCTTTCTTGAATGTAGGCTGGGTAAAGGTTATAAGAAATTTCGTCAAAGGTAAAGAAATCTTGTTCAATATTCTTTATTCGGGGGGATCTTAGAAGGTATTCAGATAAGTCTCCTTTTAATTTGAGTTTTCATCCTCTAGCACCATCCACCTCTCGTTTTACATAAACGGCCCACATAGTGTGGTATTTAACAGTTTACAATAGGAATTCTTGTACATATAATGAGTTCCAACAATATTAAATTTGATCATTATACTTACACAGTAGCGTAGCTAAAGGGGGGCGAGGGGGCACAAATTTAAAAGTTATCCCGGGCCCCCTGAATGAAAAAAAATAGTTAATAAAACGATTAAATATAGAAGTCCATAAAATATAGACAAATATTAGCTCAAGCATACGTCAAGCCAAGTATAAGAAGTTACTTAAAGGTGATATTTTTGTGATGGGGTGTGACACCCAAATTGCAAAGTAAAGTAGGCCCAGCGAGGAACCTCACAAATGAGCAGCCTGTTGTACCTATGAAATCCTTAAATTGGTCACACGCATTAATTACTAAAATAATATGGCATGTAATAATGAACCCATCTAGAATAGAACGAAACAAACACTTGTAGTACAAATAGACATGTGTTAAGAAAACACTAATGTAAATAATATATGTATTTTGCTCGAGGCGAGAAGAATGAATTCGAGACATTAACACGGCAGCAAACATATGTACACACACATATAAAAGTGGTTCCCATAGCTGCGATGGAAGGTCAGCTGTTTGGGCAAGCTTGGGATGCAGGTGTAGAACTGAAAGTACGATAGCAGCGGCAGATGTTTGCTAGCAAAGAACTACGAAACACAAGGTGGCGTTTTGGGGATTTTGACCAGAAACAAATCTCTATCTTTCCATGGACACGGAATAACAGGGAGTGGAATAGGCTCCACCCAAACAACATCATTGGATAATAATAGGCCACGCCCATTGTTTTCGACACAAATATATACTGGCAAATTCCACACTTAGGGAATTTAATCAGTCAGACACAGAGTAAGTCAGTCAGAAAGAGGCCCATTCAATCAGAAGTCAGAGAGACGCCATGGAATAATAGGCCCGTTTGAACACACTACACGCCCGTCTCGAATCCTTTTTACGCAAAGCTACCCTAGTTCTACGCCCAAAATAAAGAGTCCGAGATTATACTGTTTGTAATTATTTTGCTACAGGTAGTCCATATTGATCCTTAAAACCCAGCCTACCTAATCTCAAGACTCGGTCAAACGAATTCCTCTCTACACCGAAACCTACCACAAGAAGGTTCGGTGCCCCTATTAACTCTCGAGCCCTAATAACTGGCCACCCATTTATTAACCTCAAGACCAACTATAACTTTCGAGGAAATTCTATAGCTTCGGACCTTTTATAACTGATGACTACAATCAACCTACTATAGGCGACGTCAAGACACCACCGCTATATTGGTTGCTTAAGGCTTTATTTTATAATCAGTCTAAATCAGGAGTTTCCAATACAAATCCATATAAATTTTGATTCGTATATCTGATAAATGTAATATCTTGGTTTCACATTTTGTCGTTTATTTCTTGTCATCATACATAAGTATTCTGTATTAAAGTGTCTTAATAATTACTCTTATTGTTGCTCTATCAGACTGAAGGAATGTATTAATATGATTTTGTACTAGTATATTTTTCAATATGTAATATCTCGGTTTCACATTTTGTAGTTTATTTTTTTTTAATCATACATAAGTATTCCCTATTAAAGTGTCTTACTTATTTTTATTGTTTTATTTTGACACTCTATCAGACATACCAGAGTGCACAAAAATATTGCAAGACTAGCTGTTTTCATGTCATTCATGATATTAAACATTCGTATGTTGGGTACCCCTAAAGGAGATAATGACCCCGGGCTCCCAAATCCTTGGCTACGTCACTGTGCTTACATTAATTTATTTTACAATATTTTACCTTTTATTGAATCCCACAATTTTTAAATTATTACACAAAAGTTTTCTTTCAACAAGTTTTCTTAATGTAATTTTGTCGACTTAATGGCTCAATTCAGGGCGTTTAATATATTAAAATAGAAGCTTTCTGGAGATTAATTCATAGTAAATGTTGTTTTGTTTACACATATCTCAATCTTAATAGAAACAAAACAAATTCATTATATTAATTGCCTTTTTATGAGGTTAAAGTCATTCGATGGGTTTTAAATAAATAATTAGAGTAGATGGTGGCGTCTCGAACTATAATTGCCAAATACCGCCATATCTCTCATTTCAGAGTTCTATATATTAAATATATAGAAGAGAAGGGATTGAAATTGTACATAAAGACTTTTACATAGATTTTCTAATTACTGAGACAAATTTTCTTATATTCTATATTTCCTTTCTTTTTAAGATGGTTCTAAGTTTCTTCAAATAACAAAATGCAAAAAAAAAGAAAAAAGATTGTTACTCATACAAATGAAAATTGATTAAGGAAAATGCGAGTCATTTAGAATAATCTAACTAAGCTATTTATTATGCTTTTAACGTTAGGAGATATTTAAATTTTACGTTAGAGGTATTTACACTTTTCATAAAACTTCGAAGTACTCATTTTTAAGTTTCCATGATTATCTCATTTAATCTTGTAATGTGAGTACTACATATTAACAAACTGATTAAAAATTATACTAAAAATATTCTGTACTTTCTTATTATCAACATGCATTTTTTTTTTTTACTTCCTATTATCCACTGCAATTTTTTTTCCTTTACTAAAGGATTAGGTTAAATTACACTGGCCTGGGTTTCAAAACATTTTTTTAAAGGTAATAGGTTTTCCAACTGATTTACAATTATTTTTCGTGATGAGTTTAAGAATATAATTAGTTTTCTTTGGTCAGCTCTGGTTTCTAAGATATGCTTGATTTATATTAGAACGAATGTTCCAAAATACCGCTAGTTTAGTGGTTAGTGCGCTTGCCTGGCAATCGCCGTGTCAGCAGTTCGAATCTCTATCCAGATTCCTTATAAGCTGACATTATTTATTAGGGAGGTTTCCCCCCTGGTTGACGTCCGTTGGAGAAGCAACATAACTTGATAGGAGGACTGAAACCAGCAAACTTTAACATCTACATAGTGATGACTAACCATACATAACCTAGATTTGCATTACAATGGATCGAAAGTGTAAAAACCATCCGAATAGGTTTTGTTACATCTCACTCTTCTAGACTGTGAAACTAGGGGACCAGGATAAGCCATTTATCCCCATATTTGTTGTAAAACATGTGTGGAAATTTTACGGGATTGGAGTAATAAAAAAGGAAGAGTATGCCATTTGGTGTCTCAATGGTTACAAGGGAAGACAAAGATCACCTCACCAATTGCTACTTCTGCATGACAAATTTAAAAGGCATCAACCGCAAGAACAAGCAGCATGTTCAATACCACTGTTGTAGAACACCACTCTATACCATACACTACTCCTATATTATGTTCGGGAGTGACTTAATCACCTACTGCAACGCGAACCGTTGAAGGACTGTTCGCAGGGATTAACGACCGACTAGGAGGTCTAACTTGAAGCGTGGGTTTCAAATCCTTAATAATGCGACAGAGTTCATAATTGGTTGGCGAGATTTACTTAAATAGGCCGAGAGTATCATTTAAGGTTAGTTAAAGATGAAACAACAAAAATACAATTTTATTTACAAAGATCAAAATAAGAATAATAATAGGCAAAAGGGAATTATTTAAATTAAAATAGTCTCTTGATAATTATTATGAGGAGGGATTCTCAAATAGAATTAATTGATTAATGTTACTAGGCTCAGATCAAAAGGGGGAACTTGACAATACTAATAATGGAGGGGGGTTTTATTCTTACGGGTCAGTGACTTACAGGAAGGTCCTTCTTGCGATGAGGCGAGTGGGGAACGATCCGATGAGGCAAGTGGGGCAGGGTCCGAATGAGGCAGGTGGGGCACGATCCGAACCAACCTTCCGATGAAGATTGCCAAACTTCAAAGATGACGTTCGACGGGAAATGTGGGATTACTTGTAATTCCACTGCAAGGGGAAACTTCTTTTCCTGAAAGGTAATCGATGGATATTTTCTTCGGTTCGATTAAACGAAGGGAGACTGTTGCACAAATTCAAAGCCTTGCCGTTCACAGAAGCTACCAATTGACTGGGGTAGAATCACGGTGGAGAAAGTCTTGCTGTCTGACGAACGCTCACGGGTCTTAATTAGACTTGAGACGATGAGGACGGCCTTGAGGTGCGGGCTGGACTCAACGAACCACAGTGAAGCCCGAGTATTTGTATGCCCGATTCGAAGAGGGAAGGGGAGTTTGGAGAAAGGAGTTACAAGCTCCAGACATCTTAATCCGGAGGCGGAGTCGATTCATCATTTAGCAGCAATGTGCGAGAAACAGCGGCTCTTCCTCGCATCGTCACCGGGGGGGGGGGGGAGGGGCTTGGGACGAGTTCGCAGGATTGGGGAATATTTCCCCAATGTGCTCAGGGATCGAAAATTCGTGAATGTTCGAACAGCCAGTGACGTTGTCAATGGCGAGATACCAACGCATGTGGTCTCCGATAAAGTGTGTGAGTATGTGGAGGGAAGGGGGAGTCAGAGATTGTTCTTTTACAACCACAATGTTCCTTCTGCTATAAAGACAGTCCCACATGGCCCCGGTCTTCCTGTTCTTGATCCTGATTTTACGATGGGTTCTATCTCTGATTCAGAGTCTAGTCTCACTACCGATACACCTGACATTGATGCATACAGGCCAGAAGAGGGCAACCAACTGGTGCCATTTACACAAGCCCAACTCAAGACCTGAACCTTTCCAAAGAATTTGATCAACTTTTGGGTTCACGTTTTCGAGATAAATGTATTCTGGCACCAGGGATAACATTCTATTGGTATCGGGACCGCGAGAAAGAATTAGGGAAACTTTTTACGTTTGATAAAGCCTATTTACTAATCTATGTACTGTAACAACATTGCGGACCTGCTCAACTTAATGGGCCTGAAGTATAATGCTATGGAATGGAGACTTTTCATTGATTCATCTAACAGAAGTCTCAAGGTAGTTCTTCTTAATAGCAGCAATAAGGTTTCATCGATCACTGTTGGACACTAAGCTGCAATGAAAGAAAACTGCATCAACATGGACAGTCTGTTGCCAGCTCTCAACTACCAGGAACACAAATGGCTAATCTGAGGAGATCTTAAAGTTGTTGGACTCATCCTAGGCTTTCAAGGTGGTTACACAAAGTATCCATGCATTATGTGCTTGTGGGACAGTCGGACTGACGACCAGCATTATGTCAGACAAAATTGGCCGTCAAGACAAGGATTAAAAGTTTATTCACCCAACGGTCTGCTCCCACTCCCTGGTTGAAGCGAACAAGATATTGCTTTTACCCTGACCATCAAACTTGGTTTGATGAAGAACTTTGTCAAGGCAATGGGCAGGGAAGGTATAGGATTTGCTTTCCTCCGTCAGAAGTTTCCACGAGTCAGCATAAAAAAACTGAAGGCAGGTGTATTTGATGGTCCTCAAATCCGGGAGCTCATCAAGGACACCAGTTTTTATGAAGCACTGAATCCTGTTGAACTCTGCATGATTGTCCCTTAAGTCAGTCATTGCAAACTTCCTTGGCAACCACAGAAGTCCTACGTATGAGAAGGCTGTTGATAAGTTAATGTAGAATTTATGCAAACTTGGTGCGCGCATGTCAGTGAAAATGTATTTCTTTCGGCCCCATCTGCACTATTTTCTCGAGAATCGTGGAGACTTCAGTGAACAATGGGTGAGCGCTTTCACCAAGATATCCATGTGATGGAAGAACGCTACCACGGGCGTTGGGATGTCAATTTTCTGGCTGACTACTGCTGAAGCCTGAAGAGGGATTTGGTGTCTGCTAGGCACAATCGAAAGTCCTTGTAAAGACCATTCATCCATGAGTAGCTTTTTTGTATGTTGTACTATTCTTGGTATCAATTAGAACATTCTGTAAACCTTATGTGTGTAAATCAGTTAAAAATTTACTTTTGTGTGTACATTCGCCTACAAATCGATCGGAATATAGGAATTTATGGCATGTGCTTATATCGCAAAAACTTGATCTGATTAGATAAAATGAGCATGGTTTATCGAATTGAGCGAGAAAAACTGGCCTATGTGTTATGTGTTAGACTTTGAAAATAGCGCAGACCATTGTTATTGGTGTTTGCTGAAATATTTAGTTTTAATAACCCAATCATTTAAAAATTAAATTTTAAATCCTTGAGTAAAAAAATAATGGCCTTCGATAATATAAAAATAGAAAAAAATGTCTGTTGACAAAAGGAAATAACTTTTTATTCTATAAACTTACAAGTCTCTCCATGCGTGAGATATGTGGGAAAGATTTGAATTGAATAGCTGAATGGCTGAAAGACAGGAAACAGAGTGGTACTGAATGGGGTAAGGTCAAAATGGAGGGACGTTAGCAGTGGCGTACATAAGGGATCAGTTCTATGCTCATTATTATTCCTAGTTTATATAAATGAACTTACTGAGGGTGTATGTAGTAGAGAGTAAATTTTCGTTAGTGACACAAAATTGCCAACTATAGTAAATGAAGTGTAAGCTAACTTTAAAGTGTAGAGTGACCTGAGTAAGTTATTAGTTAGGTTCGGCACAAATATGGCAGATGAGTTTTAACCTTAAAAAAGTAAAGTTATTTACATGGGAAGAGATAATGGAGAATTTGGCTATGGAATGGATGGGCATTAGCTGAATGGAGTAGAGGATGAGATGGACTTAGGAGTGGTAGTGAATAGGTCACTGAGTTTTTCTAAGCAGTGTAATTAAGCAAAAAATAGAGCAAATAAAAGTAAAAGTAAGTAGGTTATCCTAAAACTATATAAGTCATTGTCAGGCCACATTTAGAATACTGTATACAAGCCTGGCCCCCACAATTTAGCCATTATTTAGAAATTAGACAGGATATCCGCCTGTTAGAGTCAGTGGAAAGCAGGGCAACAAAGGTGATACCTTCCCTGAAGCACCTTGAATATCTAGAGTGGTTGAAAGTGCTAAATATGTTCCCATTTGAATGAAGGCGTGTGAGGGAGATATGATTGAGGTTTTTAAAATTTGTTATGTGGTAGATAAGTTAGATTTCAGCAAATTCTTCCAGTTAGAATATAGCAATAGGACTAGGGGCTAACAGTTGAAAATTAAAACCAGAAGACAATAAACAGCCCAAATTTAAAAGTTTTCAATCTCAGGTTTGATAAGAATATGAGGAGGGTAGGTTATCATAGTTTTTAAGTTGTATTGTGGCAAATTACAAATTGTAATATCGAAATGTGTATATATTATATTATTGATATGTGAATTACATGATTTAGTTTTTTCGCCAACCCATAGTGGTGATGAGTTTTTAAGCATTAGCTGCATGATTTAGTTTCTGACAAGCCATGATGGTTATTCCTTTTTAAGTAGTATCTGCATGATTTAGTTTTTGACAAACCATGATGGTGGTGTTGTGGGGGGAATTCACGTGGAATTTCTTTACCAGCACGAAACTGACGTCCATGCGCTGGAGAAGGTTCTAGAATTTGGTTAGGCTTAAATTGCTAAGCCTTCCCCCCCCCTCCCCTTCACAAGTGGTGGCCTCGAAACGCTTCCACCACGGACCACTTTTTCGCGGGTTAGAATCGCCTCGACGTGAAGATTCGAGGCCATTCGAGAGTAGTGCAGTTTCCCCCACCCCTGCGGGGGGGGGGAGCGCCTCGGATATATAGCGGACTCGTCTTCCATGTGGGAGACACAGAGTTGAGTGGTCTTGCCCGGACCCAAGGAGATTCCCCTAGTTCCAAGTCAGGTGCTAACAACAAAGCAAAGTGACGGCTGAACTTTTTGTGTGTTGGAATTAGCCCAGCCAGTGAGGTAATTCTATTTGACGATCGCCACCGAGCGATTTTTCCGCCTTCACTCATCAACTCCTGTCGAAGGTCTCCTCGTTCCCTCCTCGTTTTCAGGTGGCCGAAATACTCTCCCCTGGACCGGACGTTACCGCCTCCCCCTCCATTTGGAGAACCGTCATCACGTCAACTTCCCGCTCAAAAGCTCCGAGCACCCTCGCCCTCGCGTTTATTGCCTGCAGAAGACATCCGTGAAACCATACCCTGACGTCTCACCCGGAATCCTCCGTAAGCCAACCTTCCTCCCCCTTCAGCAACCCAAAGAGCAATGCATCTGGGCATTCCTATAATAAAAACCTAACCTAACCTAACCTAATCGTAGCTTGGTTCCTGCTCATTACCTTTTTCCTTTTTTTCTCATTTGTAGTGTTGATTTTTAATATTATTTTAAAATAGCCCAGTACTAGGCAATTTTTAATACAGTGACTAATACCTAAGTAGGCAATCGCCAGATGAGCTCTTAAATTTTTTTTAAAAATGATGACATCTCTATGTTTGCTAATTAGCATAATAAACACCTGTTCCAAACAACATCTCTTAAAATTTCACACACAAACAAACAAACACACGCTTCCAGCTCGACAAAATAGCACACTATTCCTTCTTAGTCGACTCGCAGCTTTCTTCGATAAAGGTCGGTAATCATTCCTTCTTCAATTAGTCATTTACCTCCAAATAAATCATACTTAGTTAATTCCACTTTCACACTCCTTGCAAACGACCATACGAGAGTAGATCCTAATTATATTTACTTCTCATTGCAGCCCCTAATTCACAGTCTAGCATAGTCACTCTATTATTCACTCTAATAATTACTATATTATTCACCATATTATTCCACCATTTTAATTTCACATACTTCAATTCTCTTCGCATCTTTTTACTGTAAATCATATTTTACAGTATCTTACATTGTATACCTAATCTACTTATCTCATTGTACATTTGTTAATTCTATGAATATATTTATATTTGTTTAATTGTTTTTCTTAAAACCCAGTTCATTATTTCAAAATTTATTTCACTGTCGCCTTAGGCCTAAAACTATCGGCAGACAACTTCGATCAAACAAATTTATAGTTATGGTTTTTGAAACGCTATTTAGGCTGATTTATTAACAAGAAAATAAATCACATGAATAACCATATACTATACCCATTTGAGTTAATCCTCCCCATTTGAATAGTCTCCTTCTCTAACGCATTAATTTCTAACTTCAGATTCTGATGCATAACTCTGCAATTCCCCCCTCGTTTACCAATTTAATTTTGCCCATTTATTCTCTTATTTTATGTAAATAAAATTATATTTTTGTACATGCCTCTTTAAATAACCTTGAGCTTTGCGATTGCCCAAATTTTACCTGACCTTGTTGCACTCTTTTCTCGCTGTTCCGCGCGTCGAAACTCATGGCATTTCGTCCCTTGTCAGTTCGCCTTTAAGTTATTGGTCCCTCCCCCATAAATATAATATGGTATTGATATAATGTAATGTCATACCACGACAGGTGTCTTTTTAAGCAGTTTAGACAACACAATCATGTAGATGCCCTTTATGGGATGTGGTTGACTCGGATGACCTCTGATAGGCCCTTATGGTTTTTCTCATCAGTTTAATTATGTTATGTTCTGTTATGTTATATTTTCTAAGTCAACAGAGTTTAAATTACAGTCACTGCATCTCCTTCACATACTCTACTAATTTCTCCTAGCAGTAATTCATCAGAATCCAGTCTATTAAGATGGTCTGTAGAAGATTCCCAAATGTAATATCACATTTTTACTGACCTTAATAACTATCTATAGTAATGTAACCTAATCATGTTTATCAAGTTCTTTACATTTTAAACAATACTTTATATATAAATAATTATCTCCACTCTTCTTTTGACTAATATATGTACATGTTATAGGTGAATTAATCAAAGTCATTTATATTGCCCCTAAATTTTATTTCATTAACCCAGGATCCTGTTGCACATTATTTTTATATCTCTCTTCAATAAAAAAACTAAACAACTCATCCTTCTTATTTCTAAGACTATGAGTATTTCACTTTAATACCTTCACATCTATCACCTCTGCCCCTATCTCCCTTTACTGCCTTACCGAGTCAACCTTCAGAGCATTGTCTTCGAACCACTGATGCTGCCTAGTTTCCCACCCACAATTTAAACAAAATTACTATGCATTATGGATTTTGTTACCGAGTTTATTGCCATATCTTAGTGCAAAATTCAACAAAAATGAAGAAATGAGGTAGACAAGAGGTTAGTTTTGGGAGTTCGATTATTGGGATAACCCAGAATGTGTGAAGGTTCTGTTGAGGAAAAATTAATTTTCTTTGAGTATACAGCTGAGTGGCACAACTTGCAGCTGATGGGATAACTAGAGGGCGTTTTATTGCAGCATGAGAAGCAGAGGTATGGGTCTGTTTTCAAATGAGGTGGCACTGCATATAAGTGAGATACTTGTTAGCTTAGATTCTTCTTTTTTATGCTTCACCTGGTGACTGCATACAAGTGCATAATTTTCTGTAATTATCTCATAGCCTAATGCTAGGCTACATTAACAAAAACAATCCCGAAACCATGGAGAAAAAATAATAACAAACAAAAACCAAAAAGGAGACAAAAAAAGACGAAAAAGGAAGTACGTTCTAGCATCAGGATGAAGTGGGTCTCCCCTCACTGTAGCAGCATACAACCAACTCCAACGAGTAAAATAAAATGGAGGAGGCCAGTCTCCTTCAAGAAGTCCATCAACAAGTCTGTGTGTACGAACTTTTTCCGATGATATGGGACAAGCGATAACGTCCCCGATCATCCTGGTAACAACACAGGTAAAATATGCGAAGATCACCTAGAGGGGGACATTTAAAAATAATGTGCCAAACAGTCCAGGTGGGAATGCAGTCATCGCTTAACGTGTAAGGGAACACTCCATCAAATAGCGGTGCGTACCGCGAGTGTGCCCAAATCGAAGATGACAAATAGCAACTCTAAACCTTCGCGCATTTGAGGGTAGGTCAAATGGAGTAGTTGTTGAGCAATGACATACAACTTTAAATTCCACTCAGATATCTCCCATCTTATTTGCCAGACAGTGTGTGGAAGATCAAAATACTGGTCTAGTTGTCCAGGCCTCACGAACATTTTCCGCCCCCTCCCCCCATCAACACGCTCATTCCCACAATTCCCACATGTCTAGGAACCCAGCAAAAGATAATCTCGACATCCACCCGGCTTGCGGAAAGCGTGTCGTCACGTATCGCGAATCAGGATATGTGGATATTCCAATGATCCGAGAGCACATAGGGCACTTTGTGAGTCACTAAAGATTACATTTCGATCAACGAACCGAACACGGCGCATTATCTCACGTAACGAACACTGTATTGCAACCAGCTCTACCGTGAAGACAATAAACGCCTGAATGAGCGCCGCAGACTTCAAAAAGAGGGGATACAGCGTTGATGCCTACCCACTCCTGTGATTTAGAGCCACTCATGTACACTTGCATTGATCCAACGTGACAAGAAGTGTGCTAAAAAAAAGGTGGAACGCAATATGCTAGGCGCAGAATGCACACTCCAAGGTGCACAGCGAGTGGCATCCCCCCGTCATCAACAAGTAGGCTCTCACTGGTGGGATGTGCGGAAGGCACCGGTTGCCAACGGATACCGGTGTGGTCGATCGATTCCACCTTCCCAAATATACGTTTGGGTGCGGATGCGTAAAAATTTCATCAAGAGTCAAGATTAGAATTTAAGGTAGAAACGTACGGCAGTACTCCTCACAACACCCAAAATTGATGAAAGTTACGGAATGAAAATCTCCATGGCGAGGGTACAAGCGATACTAAAGCTTCGAATATAACCCTCCCATGTGAGACATCGGCAAAATAAAGACTAAGAAAACAATGCGAATCAACCCCTTTCAGGCGAACTCAGTTTAAGAACAATTCCGGGTCGGGGTGGAACCATGGATGGCGGAAGAAATGCACATTAGTCTTTGCCACAGAAAACCAAAACCTGTGCACTTTGGCATAACGAGAGATGCGATTCAATGCCCGTTGTAGTCGACGCTCCAGAGTTGGCATCTGGGAAACACCAAAAGAGATCGAAAGGTTCGATGTAAAGCGTATTAAGAACATCTTCCGGTAGCACCGAATTGATACCGTTGATTCTCAGGCAAAAAGATGTGGCACTGGAGACACTTCTCTGCGAGATCACTGTTCCTGTCCCGTTGGACTGGAGAGGGCTCCTTACTAACCTCTATCCGCACTGTGAGGAAGACAGGTGGCCTCCGTTGTCGAGGAAAAAGGCTAATCTAACATTTACAATTTCTCCATTAACTTACAAACAGAGGAGGTTAAATAAATTGTGTATGGAAAAGTATGCACAGTAGCCATTCATCGGGAATTTTGGATAAGAGTACCGTCTGTCCAGCTCCTGTCAAACATATCTAACAGAAGTGCCATACCTCACTCTCCTAGTTGTCGAAGTAGTGTATATTAGACATCGTCTGGACCAGGGCCGATGTCCGCGCATCAAGTGAGTGCAGAACTCAGTTTATTCAACGTAAACCTGTCGTTGAAGAGTTTTCCGCATCTGGAGGGATATTCCATTCGGCGCCCCTCAACGACATCACAACGTGCATTGAATATTGGCAGAGCAGCATCCTTTCTAGAGAATATGGAGAAATTGGTCGTGAAAGAATCTTTCTGAGGCCTGTCTCACACTTGGCCAGCCACCACGGCAGAAGGCACCTTGCAAAAAGACCAGAGATTCTAGGAATAGTAGTTAGGCCCACGAGAAAGGAGGTTGCGAGAGAAGAACTCACGGCCTCATCCACTAACCTAAACACCTTGACTGGGACAGAGAAATTAGTTTTTTCTTGATATGGTAACCACCGCACCAAATACAAGCACGACCAGGGCGGTTTTTCAGGCCGCATTGGCTCAGAAAAGGATAGTTTAATAGGGAATTTGTCACTACCATGAAGAGCATCGACCACCTCCCAACCAAAATCGGGTTGCGCACCGAGAGAACAAATGGACAGATCAATCCAGGAAATTGAAGCAATTTTCGGGCAATGATGTGTAAACAGATTCACATTTAAACATCTATTTCCAATTCCTCAATCAGGTCATCACGGACGTGAGCCGTGGAATTGAATGTGTAGTCCTCTAGAGGGGCTATCTACTGTTCAAATCACCGAGCAGGAGAAAGGGACCCAGCGACCATACCATAGTGCAGCAGAAATGCACCGCGTCGAAGTCGACTGACTGTGGAATGTACACAGAAATTACATTATACCTACTATACAGGTGTAGCCGCAGTTTCACTATCTGAAAGTAGGTATTTATATCAAATGGAAGGACAGAAACATCATGATGGGTGTAAATCACGCATCCCCCTACCCGGCCTCCATCCAGTGGTGTTCGTGGGGTGGCAAAACCATTATACCCAGGATGGATGGGTAGGAGCCATGCGCCCAGCATGGTCTCTTGTGGAATAATAGCTAATGGAGATTGGGGAGGAGACAAGCATCCGCAGATCTTCCCATTTGGCCCAAAGTCCAGGTAATTCATTTGAAGGATTATGTGCTCAGGCGTAGGTCGGGGGAAATGCAGGGACCCTCTTCGAAGAGAAGACCCTCACAGGAAGACCCTCACACTTCCCGGAGGCAGAACCTCGAAACGCTGTTGCTTTCGATTTCAGATCGGAGAATGTTGGGGTCGCTATATGAGTGTCTTTCTCACTCTGCCTCGAAGCCTTTGGTCGGTGAGGCGGCTTCGGAAGCAGAGGGGCTCCCATCTCCAAGTCGCTCGGTCCAGCCTTGGGTACTCGGAAGAGTCCAACACTTCGGTGGAGTCGCAGGACTGTTTTGCCTTGTGGGAAACGGTCATAATGGGAAAGGAGGGGTGGGAGATATGGTTTTAGCCGAGGCTGGATGTGAACCCTTTATGCTCCCAGCTATACCAGCGAAGCGCCTGGGGGGGGGGGGATAACCCGAATGAGCGCAGAAACAACCGTGCTCGTAGGTCTGGATGGACAAGGAGCAGTGTCTTTTTTAAAGATTGAGGGGTAAAAATTCCCAGGCAGCGCCGGGGGCGTCAAGACCTAGTCTTTAGCCTCATGGAAGGAGAGACGATCTGCCGCCACCATCTTGATGCCCCCCCATCCTCCCAATAGATATAGTGGCTTTCATCCCTTAGATGCTGTGTGCGGGCGTTGGAAAATCTCTCCACCCGGATGTCGAATTTGTACTCAATAATTCTGGTTTGTGCCCGTGTGTGTCTCACCGTAGGAGGTTGTTTTGCATGCCATCTTTTCAACATTAAAGACAAAATACCAACGCTGCTTCGATCCTCCATCATATATGAATTCAACTGCTCGAGATGTAATTCCGAGGTGTATTTAGGATCGACACCGCGCACATTTAGGCATCAGCAATAGAACTTGAGCCCCACTCACTACTCCCGAGTTCTCCCCTATCCGAATACACTACGAAAACAGACATCCACACCATAAACCAAACTTAAAGACACAGCAAACAACGAAAACCAACTACGAACACTGGAATCTCTTTATATTAGATTTAGAAACCCCACTTTAAACTCTGACGCAAGCTCATTTCCACTTTTACTACAACTATAATCACCCACGAATTACACACGCCAAATCCAATCCCCCTAAAACAACCCCTATCTCTCAAATATTTCTATTATCTCCCTTTTTTAGAACGAAGACACCCAAAACTAATTAATCTGTTTTATTTTAAAAACAAAAACATATTTCACATTCCCTAATAGTTAAAAGCCCTGCATTTTTATAATTTGAATATTACCACCTCTGCTGCTTCCCATTTCCCATATAATTAATTTATATATATTTGATAACTTATCTAAAAAATTCTTATGTTTATATATATTTATAATCTCATATCCTTGAGAATGGGTTCCTACCCGAAACGTCGGTACCAAGAAGTTATAAAATATTAATGAACTTCCTAAATTTAGCCTGTTTATTTATCCTAATATATATATATATATATATATATATATATATATATATATATATATATATATATATATATATATATATATTTCGATAGGCCTCATTTCTTAATTTTCTGCAAGGATTGAATGAAACATTGGTGATATAGTTTATTGCGTTTAAAAACATTATATTAAAACATGAGAGTCTTTGGACTTTTCTTTATTCTAGAGCACGTGTTCGAGATGACCTCCAATTAGCTCTGTGCATTTCTTGAGGTGCAGCACAAAGTTGTCCATGACGTCCTTACAAACCAACCAACTAATCGCTCTGATCTTCTCCTTGATGGCTTCCTTGAGCTCCGTGATGGTCCTGGGTCTCCCTGCGTACACTCTGTCTTTAAGGTAGCCCCAGAGAAAGAAATCTGGGATGTGAGGTTCCGACCCAAAATCAGTCTTTAGACTGATCACACGACTACCAAAGTTCTATTTCAGCCAATCTCGGGACAGGTTTTAGGTGTTGGAGTTTGCTCTATCTTTCTGGAACCAGAACTTCCCCATAAGCGACGAGAACAGGGTCTGGAGCTTCCTCTTGAAGGTTTTGAGGACCTTAACATACCGCTCCTTGGTGACTTTCACTGTCGCGCCAGATTCCTCGAAAAAGAATGGTCCGATGATGCCTCTGGCTGAGATTGCAGTCCATACCGTGCACTTAGGGGAGTGTAGGGGCTTGGTGGCTACCTTATTTGGTCTGGAGGTCCCCCAGAAGACTTGTATTCGAGTTTACTTTCCTTCAAGATGGAAGTGAGCTTCATCTGAGATCCAAAGGAGGATAAGGAAAGTTAGGGGCTCCTGAATCTTCTCCAGTATCTTGACAGCCATAGCCTTTCTCTGCTTCTTGCCCGAGGCTGTAAGGGTCTGCCTCGTTTGTATTCTGTATTGGTAGGTCTTTACATCCATTACTAGCACTCTCCTGCAAGTCTCACGGGATATACCGAGAGACTTACTTCGCTTCCGCACAGAGCGTTTTGGACTCGGTTGAACTGATTCTCTCACGCTTTCGAATAGCTCAGTTGTACGCTTCCTGGGGCGTCTTGAATGGCTTGGACGGTTCTAATTGGCTGCATTGAGGTTCTTTATTGTCCCATAGTTCTCGATGTGGTCCACCCAGTCCTTAATTCTCCTCGTGATGGGGCTTTTTCACATTTGAACTGATGCACGAAAGTGCCCTGCACTTTCTTGAACGAGCCTGTGTTGTAGTAATGTTTGACGCAGTATATTATTTGCTGAAGCTCCCATTGATATCATGAATGAAGGATATAACACAAAAAGTGTGTCCAGGCCCATTTTTGGGGGGGTATGGAATTGGTTATAGTGGGATTGATTTTAGTTAATCAATCAGCCTAGATAGTTATTTAAAAACCATTACCATAAATTTGTTGAATTGGAGTGAACTGAACTGAATTTGGAAAAACTTCGGGCGCTAGGGTCATAAGAGAACGGGTGATAAACAATATATATATATATATATATATATATATATATATATATATATATATATATATATATATATATAAAAAAAATCAACGAATGCAGAATGAGAGAATTGAATTAGGAAATAACTAGTGAGCGGCAATTACAATTGTACGAATGAATGAGATAATTAAATTGAGAATCGTTAAGGAATCCAACGTAAATATAATTGAAATATGGATTACAGGATGAGATTATAAGATGGTATTAAAAGTATAATTGACTTGTAAAAAGGATGGGAAGTGTAGGATAGTATAGTTGATTTGTGGGAAAGGCAGTGAAATATAACGTAACGTAATGAAATGTATGGAGTGAAATGTAAGGTGAAGTGATGGACTGTGAATTGGGATCTGCAATGAGAGAAGAAACCAGAATTAGGACCTACTCTCGTATGGCAGTTTACAGAGAATACGTGTGAGAAGATTTATAACTGACCTTGATTCGAAGTAAAATGGAGCACGGATGGATGGGTGACTGCTTGAAAGCGGGCAGCTAAAGGCGTGCGTTCGTTTTGTGTGTCGGTATAAGGGAAAATCTTTTACTAAAGGGATTTTGGGGAATACATTTTGAAAGTAAAATTAGTTTCCCGTTCATGTTGAGATGGGTTAGAATATATATATATATATATATATATATATATATATATATATATATATATATATATATATATATATATATATATTTATATATACAGATTTTGTTAAATACCATATTATATTTCGCCTTTATTAATTTTCTTTGGAAACGTTCTATTTTTCTTATTATTTTTTTTAGTTCATCTTGTAGATGGTAACCAACTTCTACGTTCAACTCCTTTTTAAATGAAATGTGTTTGGTAAAACCAAACTTGACTTTAATTGCTGAGCTTTCGATCTATGCGATCATCTTCAGAGTGTCTTTCCTCCTTTATCGTTGAAGAATTGTGGAGTCAGAATGAATAGAAAACGGATTTTAGAAGATATTTATTCCTCCTCGCTTAAACGTTACGCCAAGGCAACGGGCCACTCCTGTGTAAGCAGAATTTTAAATTCCGTAGTCTGGATTTTGATGGCTGGACTTTCTTCGTTAATTAAAATATCTTCTAATGTGTATATTCTAGCTTTAGTTCCCTCCTTTTTTATCGTTGTGTTATTAACCAATATGTCCCTGGTTAAGCTGATGTTAAGCACGGACTCCATATGATTTGGGGGAGGGGGCTCCATGTTGCAGATGCATTGTCAAAAACAACATTTGCCAAAACTCCTCGATCCTGAAGTCTACGAACATAGTTTACGAGTTTACCTGCCCGAATGAAGACTGTAAGCTTCAAAACAACTAAAATATGTTGGTATGACTACCACTACACTTTCAATGCGTTTGACAATGCATCTGCAACATGGAGCCCCCAAATCATATGCTGACCCTGCATAACATCAGCTTAACCAGGCACGATCGAAAGAAAGGAAGGAAATAAAGCTAGACTAAACACCTTAGAAGCCATCTTAATTAACGAAGAAAGGCCAGCCATCAACATCCAGACTACGGGCTTGAATCGAACTTTAAAGTCTTTTTAAAATTCCACTTACACAGGAGTGGCCTGTTTCCTTGACATGACGTTGAGGCGAGGATGAATAAATATCCCCTAAAATCCGTTTCTTTTCATGACGGAACGTTCTTCGCTGTTTACACTTGACGTGCGTACGTAAAGTTTTTTCGCTGAATAATATTCATGCTTTTGTACATTCTTACGTTCGAAGTAAGGACACCCGAGCCGAACCAGCCTATCTTAAAAACAGCCATACGGTTATCTTTGGAAAGAGAAAATACCACCTTTTTCATCGGTCACGTAAAACTGACATGAGCGCTTGAGCTCCCTACATCGTTCCCCGTCGGCGGGCACCGTGCAATCATGGACCTGGACTGCTCATAACCCTCGTTTCAATTATGCCAGTCGACTGTGATATGGCATAATTGGGGAAAGTGACAGAAGCTGGTTTGAGGAGTAGCCCACAACAGAAATCAATTTCAGAGGCTCCCCGAGAAAAGGGACAGACTGCGAACTCCGTTGATTTAGCTTTTAGCTTTATCGATGGGGGTTTACTGCCCAGGGTCATAGATGGACAAGCAACCGTCTCTATGCTATGGAGGATGCAGTCGCGATTTAAAAAACAAAAACAAAGGGGCGGCATCCCCGGGTGAATGAAGTTGATTTAGCCTTCACCCATCATCAAGTCCGCCATAATTCACCCCTTGGGAGGATCCCTTCCCGGGTCCATCCCTTCATCATCCATCACCCCATAAATTGTAGTACTGGTTCGTGGAAACACGTGACCGCACTACGGCGGGGGACATCCCTTTTCTGAATTTTCATCTCGCTCACCTAAGTACATAACATCACTCACATTAAACTCTCATTCACAAAACACAATTCAAGAAAGAAGACTAGAAAAAAGAAGAGGACCAACTTGAGAAAAGACCCCCCCACCCTTTAGGGGAGATGGATATGACGAAGAGAGTCCCCCTCAGGGGACTCCCCGGCCATGTAGTTCCGGCCAAAGCTCAGGTGTGCCTAGTTCTGTTTGAAGAACTTAAGGTTGCACTGATCCGAATGATTGACGTGAGCAACGGGTACATAGCCCTCTTCTAAGAAACCAAAGACGGATGAAATATTGTCCACCTGAGAAACTGAAGCCCTAAAGAAGATCGGGCTTGAGGCAAGAATCCTCCATCCCCCAGGTGGCAGCCAATAGGAGCGTCATCTGCCGTGAGATCGAAAAATGGATTGGCGAAAGAACAACAAAGGAAATCAAGAGAGAGAGAGAGAGAGAGAGAGAGTTACATAGAGTTACATAGATACACAGATCACACGGGCCTTACGGCCCAGACTAAGGTGATATGGCCTTAAATCTACTGCCACTTACACATAGAATAGTAGAAGTAAAGGATAAAAAAGTTTTAGGCTCTCCCCCACCCTCCACTCCCTCCGGCAAAAGCCGTACATGAAATAATTTTGGAAAAGTACCTTGCAGGTGTAAGAAGACAGTACCTGAAGGAAATTTGCATTGAATAGTAATTAAATGAAATGAATATGAAAACCACTTACATAAACCTGAAAGAGTTATATTTTTGTAATATTATTTTATTTTGTAGCTTATGCTAAACAATTCCAATATTTGTTAAGTGTTTGTCTAATGTCATTTTAAATGAATCTATAGTTCTGCTGTCCACTACTGCGTTTGGCAAATTATTCCAATCATTAATAATCGAGTAAGTGAAGAAGTTTTTTATTACATCCATAGTGGCTCTTTTACCCTGAAGTTTTGAATCATGTCCACGGGTGGGACACTCCCCTGTCAGTGTGAACAAGTTATTGGCATTAACGTTGTCAAATCCTTTAAGTATTTTGAAGCACTCTATAAGCTGCCCCCTTAGTCTTCGTTTTCTGACGGAAAATAGATTGAGTTTTTTTAGTCTCTCGTGGTAAGGTTTGTTACGTACTGACGGGATAAGTTTTGTCGCTCTGTGTTGTACAGCTTCTAATTTATCTATGTCTTTTATTAAGTAAGGGGCCCAGAACTGTACAGTGTATTCGAGATGGGGCCTGACAATACTTTTATATAGTGGCATAATTATCTCCTCGCTTTTATAAGTAAAGTTTCTTTTTATAAATCCTAGTGCTGTGTTAGCTTTGTTTGCAGCAGCTGCGCATTGGTTTGATGTTTTTAAGTTTTCTGTAATTATTACTCCTAAATCTTTAACCTGCGGGGTTGTGTTTATTAAGCCACCTTGCATTGTATAGGTGTATTTTTTGTTTTTTGTTCCGCACTGAAGGATTTGGCATTTGTCGATATTAAATGGCATTTGCCATTTCTCAGACCATTCGGTAATTTTATTTATATCAGCTTGCAGGCTAACCCTGTCATCTTCGCATAATACTGAGTTACCTATTTTCGTGTCATCTGCAAATTTAGATATGATATTATTTATTTCAACGTCTATGTCATTGATGTATATAGTAAATAAAATAGGCCCCAGGACTGATCCCTGGGGAACACCGCTGGTAACAGATACCCAGTCCGATTCCACGCCATTTATTATCACTCTCTGCTTCCTGTTTTTTAACCAGCTACTAATCCATCCGTATATATGACCGTTAATTCCTAGCGTACGCACTTTGTTCATGAGTTTCTGATGGGGAATTTTGTCAAATGCCTTTTTGAAATCTAGGTAAATTATATCTAATGATTTAGTATCGTTATATAGGTTGAAAAGGTTATGGTAAAAGTCGATTAGGTTTGTTAAGCACGATCTCTTAGACCTAAAACCATGCTGGCTATCACGTATAAGGTTATTGTTTTCGAGGAACTCTACTAGCTTGTCTCTAATGATCGTTTCGAGCAACTTTCCAACTATTGAGGTTAAGCTAATGGGTCTGTAATTACTGGCCTGGTTTTTACATCCCTTCTTAAAGATAGGTGTGACGTTAGCTTCCCTCCAATCATCAGGGACGACCCCATGCTCGAGAGATTTGTTAAAAATGAGAGCAAGTGACTCTGCTAACTCCTTATGGACATGTTTTAAGATTCTCGGGTAAAATTTATCAGGACCAGGAGTCTTGTACGAGTTCATTTTCTTTAATTTATCAATTACTAGTTGCGGATTTACTTCCAGGCTCCTTAGTGATGGGTGTCTGACCTGTATAGACTCGTTGTTATCGTTATTAGTATATCCTAAGGTGAAGACTGAACTAAAAAACTCGTTTAAGATATTAGCCATACCCATATCATCTGAAATAATTTCACCCAACTGGTTTTTCAAGGGGCCAATCCCGCTTCTCATTTGCCTATGTCTATTGATATAAGTATAGAAGTGTTTGGGATTAGTGGTGCTTGCTTTCGCTATCTCGATTTCGTATTGACGTTTCGTTGATCTTATGAGTGTTTTAACCTTTCTTCTGCTAGTGTTATATTGTTGGTTAACTTGATAGCTTCTATTGTGTTTTAATAATGTGTGGAGACGGTTCCTATCTCTAATTGCTCGTTTGATGTCATTATTAAACCACGGCGGATTGCCTCTATTCGCGTTACTATTCCTTGCCTTAAGAGGAACATGGTTTTCTTGGGCTATAAAAAATAGTTCTTTAAATTTATTCCAAAGTTGATTTACATCTTCTATTTCTATCAGCTGCTCGTGAATATTTCCCAGGGCTTCTCTGAGGCCCTCTAAGTTAGCTTTACTGTAGTCTGGTACTTTTGAATAGTTATTGGTAGTTGAATACCAGGCATTTAGATCAAAGCGGATTAGTTTATGGTCACATGTACCTATATGTTCCGCTACGGCCAGAGTTGATATTAAATTTTCCTGGGATGAGAGAGAGAGAGATTGAAGATTAAAACCCATGGGCGAAGATTAAAGAATTAATAAAATTTAATTACCACACCCATGTGTTTAAAACCACGTACCAGACCACCGAAATTGCATAGAAAACCAAAAGAGATGGGTTCCTAGCTTTCACCATGAGGACCCCTTTCGAGAACATCGAACAGGAAAAATTCCAAAATATACATATGTGTTTTTCCTGTTACAAACTGGAAAATCATACGAGCCACTTCTGCCTCAACAAGGACAAAAAGCTATGTTCTGAATGCGGCCGGGAGGGTCATAGGTTTAAAGACTGTGCCTCAACGACCAAAAAGCGCTTAAATTGCAACAGTGACTAACGAACTTTGGCACTAAATTTCCCCAGAAGAAAAGAGGTAATAAAGAAGAAAGAAGAAGAAGCTTCCTGGGAAACCCAGGAAGTTATGAGAGTGAACTCAATTCACTACTACAAGCAAACAATCTACCTACAATTTAAGTACCCAAATCTCCGGACTCATTAAAAATACTCAATATGAGTACAGCCTCATCCAAACCACATCAAAAAGAAGAAGTAAAGCAGGTAACATCTGAGGAAGATTCGGATGATACCCAAGAAGAATCTTCAAGCGACTCGCAATCCAAAGAAGAAGAAAAATAAAAAGAGACAAAACTAAGAACAAGATCCCAGAGGGCCTCCAGGAGTAAATCGAAGACTCCCAGCCCCCCCTCCCCTCCTCCCCAGAAAACAATTATCAAAGAGGAACAAGGGCACAGAAGTTATCCATGAAAAAACTGCTGAAAATCCATCCCTGCTTCCCCAAAAGGCCAACAACAGGGATTCCAGACTGAAGAAACGGTAGATTAGTGCACATAATGCAAAGAGACAGCTTACGAATCTTTAGTATCAACACCGACGGATGTACCACGAAAAGAGTGCCTTACGGTAACATTTTCCGAAAAATAGATGCCGACATAATACTAATTTCGGAATACGGAGTTAACAAGAATAGTGACATAATCAAGATATGGAAATATAACGTGCTGACAGTCAACCATTCTCAAGAACGATTCGACGGAGCAGCCATTGTGATTAAGAAGGGAATAAAATTCAAGCAACTCAGGAACTTGGAAGAATCCTACCTCACCATAGAGGTAGAAATGAGCTTGGGGGAGATGGTCGTTGCCACGGAATATCAACCCCCGAGACGCGACTATTTGCCTAACCAGACCATCACGAGTATACTCAGGTAAGAGGGTCCCTACGATATTCATGGGAGACCTGAACTCACGATTTGCCGAGTCCAGGTATATTCGAACCAACGGTATAGGAAGATGGTTAAATACTCTCCTGGATAGGAACATCGTCCAGAGACTGGGCCCCAACTTTCCGACCTTCATCACGGAAAGGAGCGCCACCAAGCCGGACATCTGCTTGGCCAACTTCCTCTTACCCTTTAATTATCACATGACCACTGAAGTGGTACCTTGTAGCGACCATATAGGGATTAACCTTAATATCAACGTTAACCCTATATTGGTACCATCACACACAAGGAAAAATTACAGAAGGGCGAATTGGGATAATTACGAGCGATTGCTGAGAAATAATATCCCAGCGAACGTCGACGAAGCAACGCTCGAGGAAATAGACGAAGTAATGGAGTCGCTGGAGGCCCAGATGATCGAGGCTGACAGAGAGTCAATTCCCAAAACTGCATACAGAATGATCTCTGCATACAAATGGACCGATCGTATGAAAGGTTTACACCGTGAGCTGAAAGGATTGTATTAAATGAGCATCACCACGGGTACATCCCGTGAGACAATGTATCGTATGAGAGAAATAAAGGAAGAACTAAAAATTCTAATTTACGAACAACAACAAGAGAAATGGAATGGAGCTATCGAAGAACTAGATAGCGAAGCATCACCGAAGGAATTCTGGGCAAGGATCAAGAGGATGAGAATAAATACACAGAAGAAAAAGATGGAATTGGAAGACGACCAAGGTAAAATTAAATCAGAGGAGGATGAAATGGAGGAAATTCTCAGGCAACACTGGGAACAGATTTCCGGAATTAATGAAGAAGAAAATGAAGACTTCGACATTGATTTTGAAAATGAGACTATAGACGAACTGAACGAAATCATTGAAAGGACGCACCCTAACCACTACGTGAACAGGGAGAAAGGAGAAGAAGAAAGAGTGACGCTAGAAGAACTAGAACTCCTTTAAGCAAGAAGCTCCAGGACAGTCAGGTTTGACAAAGTTAAACTTCGTCAAAGCACCGAGATGCGTGCGGCGAGGTTTACTCAAAATCTTTAATGCCTGCATAAATGTAGGCTACTTCTCCGACGCATACAAAACGGCAAAAATGATCTTTATTGCCAAACCTGGAAAGCCCCCGGCAAGGAAGGAGAGTTATCGCCCAATATCCCTTGTGGAAATTGGGGGGGGGGGAACTCTTCGAGAAAATTCTGAATAGATGACTCGTCGAGCACTTGCAGGAAAATTCGCTCTACAATGAACAGCAATACGGCTTCAGAAAGAAGAAAAGCACCGAAATGGCAATAAATGTCATCACGGAAAAATTGCTCGAGCGAAGAAAAACAAGAGCTATATCGACATAGTATGCAGGGGTGTGTCAAAGGCATTCGATAAAGTATGGCTAGGGGAAAATGCAATACAAGTTCCTCCAGCTGGGTTTGAGCGCAAAGCTCGAAAAAATCCTGTGATTATGTAATGGAGAGGTTGACCTACATCAGTATAGGGCGCACGGACGGTCCCACCTTTAATCTACAGGCAGGATTGCCTCAAGGCGGGTGCCTCAGTCCAACCTTATACTCGATATATACAGAGCTACCCCACTAACCTAAACATCCAGTTCGCCGATGACATAGGTCAACTCATAGTTAGTGAATATAGAAACGCGCCTTTGCAAGCTCAAATGAATGCCGAGGAAATAAAAAAAGTCAACGAATATGAATCAAAATGGAAAATCCGAACTAATGGCGACAAATTCAAGATCGTCCCATTTGGAAAAAGAAAAAAACAGCAGATGTGAGAGGGGGGGGAGGAGGGAAGCGTTATCCCTACACGAACGAGTGCAATGTACTCGGGATGAAGGTCACTTCTAACGGGTACAGGAAACACGTCACAAAACGGATCGAGAAATCAAAATTGGCAGTCAGAACCCCTTATAGCTTCAGAAACCTCAGCCAAAGGAATAAAAGGAAACTGTATCTGGCGCTAGTCAGATCCACCCTCATCTATCCATAGCATCTGTGTTTAGCGTCTCAAAACCAGCAAAAGAAGAGATGCAGAAGATACAAAACAAGTGTATGTATATCATCGCCAATACACGAAGGAGGGATAGGAGGAAGCAAGTGGATCTGCACAGAGCGGTGGACATCAAACCGCTCGATACAATCTTAAAAGAAAGAGCGTCAGCTATGAAAGAGAAAATTACAACGAATAGCACCGAGGAAATTAGAGCACTCATCGCAGAAAACCAGCCTGGTTCAAGTCACGCAAGATTCCCAAGCAGCGTTAGCAAGCTTGGAAATAAAATTGTCCCATTTTTTGGCATAGGAAATAACTAGCGACCAAAACCGACGATGAAAAGCAACCGATAACGACGAACCAAATCGAATTTACCTCAAAACAGAAGAAGACCACAACTACCTACTGATGACAAGGAAGAATCAAAATGAAGAAAATAAGCAAGTATGAAACAGAACACACAAAACACAAACACGAATACAAACAACCAACGCTGAAAATAAAAAACATTTACAAAAATCAAATAGGAACAAGTAAGAATCGATGCAGAAACAAAACACACATAAAAAGAACCTAAACAACCAAACTACACGCCAAGTTAACATTAAAAGATAAATTAGTACACGAATCCAAAGGTTTCAACGCATTTTAGTAATATATATATATATATATATATATATATATATATATATATATATATATATATATATATATGCATACATACTAACTCTCTAATTTAAGAAGGGGATTTTTTAGAGCATTTTAATGATAATTTCATCTTAGCTTGGTTATGACTTATGTTTTTTTGTTTTTTATCAAAGTTATTTCTAATAATTCTTTTATAATATCAAAAAACAAAATGATGAAGTTCAGAAAATTTAGTTTAGAGTTCATTTTTAAAATGATTATAATTGACGAAGTTCAGAACATTTCTAAAAATTTAACCATGGCTGCTTTTTTTCAGATTTAAAATTTTAATCTTAGTAGCGAAGCGCAGGGGGAGTGGCGAAGCCATTACCTGCTGTGTATATATATATATATATATATATATATATATATATATATATCCATTAAACCACATTGAAAGAGAAAACGGAATCATTTTTCCTTGCAGTAATATTTTTATTACCTTTTTTCGAAAAAATCCGTGCAGGGAAGCGATTCGAACCAGGCAAACTGAGGCAGCGAGCACCGCTTTGATCACAGTTAAAAGTATGCCGTTAGTACACTACGCTACGGATTTTTTCGATAAAAGGTAATAAAAATATTACTGCAACGAAAAATTATTCCGTTTTCTGTTTCAATGTGGTTTAATGGATTCATTTTCATCATTCTCTCGTGCTACTTTGAGATATATATATATATATATATATATATATATATATATATATATATATATATATATATATATATATATATATATATATATATATATATATATATTATTTTAATTGATATTATTTTAAACCTAATTTTTAACAAAACAGACACCTTTCACAATTTCTCTCGTCAAAATTTCAAGATATATATATATATATATATATATATATATATATATATATATATATATATGTGTGTGTGTGTGTGTGTGTGTAAATGGGTAGCAGACCTTCTTGTATGCAGATTTTGTTAAAGACCAGAGTATATTTCGCCTTTTTTAATTTTCTTTGAAAACTTTCCATTTTTCTTATCTTTTTTTAGTTCATCTTGTAGATGGTAAACAACTTCTGCTACGTTCATCTCTTTTTTAAGTGAAATGTTTTTGGTAAAAAACAAACACTTGACTTTAATTGCTGAGCTTTCGATCAATGCGATTATATATATATATATATATATATATATATATATATATATATATATATATATATATATATATATATATATATATATATATATATATATATAACAAAATTAATAAAAAAATCAAAATAAACAAAGAAAGAGATTAACCTGATCTCCAGGCACTTTTGCAAATCTTGCAACCCTAAGGCTTCCTTTTTCACCCTTATTCCTAAACTCACTATTTTTGTACACCACTATCTCTCACACTCACATACTCACCACTTCCCCACAATACAATTCTTTTCATTCTGACTCAACCATTCTTTGATGATTTAGGAGGAAAGACACTCTGAAGATGATCGCATTGATCGAAAGCTCAGCAATTAAAGTCAAGTGTTTGTTTTTTACCAAAAACATTTCACTTAAAAAAGAGATGAACGTAGCAGAAGTTGTTTACCATCTACAAGATGAACTAAAAAAGATAAGAAAAATGGAAAGTTTTCAAAGAAAATTAAAAAAGGCGAAATATACTCTGGTCTTTAACAAAATCTGCATACAAGAAGGTCTGCTACCCATTTACACACACACACACACATATATATATATATATATATATATATATATATATATATATATATATATATATATATATATATATATATATATCTTGAAATTTTGACGAGAGAAATTGTGGAAGGTGTCTGTTTTGTTAAAAATTATGTTTAAAATAATGTCAATTGTTATATTAACAGGAACATTTGTAAATAGTGAGGATACATCGTAACTTACTAGGACTTTTGCGGGGGCAAAATCGTGTGACAATAATTCATTAACAAAAGAATAGCTGTTTTTATGGTGTATTGACCTATGTCTAACCCAAAGAGCAAATTAGCAACATATTTAGAAAGGTTAAAAGTTGCAAGAGAATAGGAAGCCAAAATTGGTTGGAGAGGAACATCAGCTTTGTGTAGCTTGGGGAGGCCGTATAATAAGCCTAGCCCAGAACCACTAGAATGGAGAACATCATACGTTTGCTGGTCTATAACCTTAGTGGATTTTAGATTTAACAGAACTCTGTTAACTTTATCTTCTAGTTTTAAAAATATTTTTGTAGGCGTTTCAGAGAGCAGTTTAAATTTTGTAGTGTCTGTAAGTATGGATTCCATTTTTAGTACATAGTCAGTTCGATTTAGTAGAACAACTCCATTGCCTTTATCAGGTTTGGTAATGACAATATATGTATTATTAGATAGGGATCTTAGCATTTTAATATCACTGTTTCTGAACATGAGAGAAAATCTTTTTAATTTCCTCAGTTTGTGATAAAATTCGTGTGACACTTCTGAGAAGTCAGATTTGAATCTACTGAAGTCATAGTTTATGGGTAATTTGCGAATATCTTGTAAAACATTTTCAAAGTATAAATAGTAGGGAGGGCATTTGATTTTTAAGATAGACAGCTTAAATTGGAAACCCAAAGATAATAGAAACTTCTTCTCGTGGAGACAGGCGATAGCTAGATAGATTTTTTACATTATTACCATTTGAGAAAAGATCCGGTTGTCCAAAGCCTAATTTGTGGAGGGTTTTTTATGAATCTTAGTTACTTGCTGAGAATATCTTCAAATATCATGATAATTTAGGATAAGAAAGCATATAAAATTAAAAAATGAGTGTGTAAATTAAATTTAGAGAGTTCAAAATCAACCAATATGCGCTCGTATGACCGAACCTTAAATTCACTCTCATGGTTTAACAAATAATCCAGAGAAGATTTGTAAAATTCGGAATGATAAAGGGATTTCCGATAAAGCTTGAAATAGACAAAACTGGGATACACATTATCATTGCGACAAATTTCAAGGAAAGTAGGGTCAAGAAAAGATTTCCTAACTTTTCTAGATAACTTGGAAAAAGTTTGGTACTACTTTAATCCTTCAGGTCCATATTTCTTGTAAATATATTCAAATGAGTTGCTGCTAACCTGTCTGATCTTCAATTTCACGGCGAAGGTAAGGACACACAGGAGGCTCAGGTACATGCGATTTATTTGGTATTAAGGAACAACGTTTCGGGCGTATCACCCATCTTCAAGTTCTAAAATCATAAAACAATAAAGTACACTTAGATAGGATTAAATTGTTATTGTCAGAAAACTTATTAAGAAGTCAGAAATTCTGTTAAAACTAGAAGTTGAAATATTTTCATAGGGAAGGGGCGCTAAAAGAAGATTTTTTTAAAGGCTAAAGTAATGGAATTTCATTAAACTAGAAAAATTAAGACGAGTAAAGATATAAAACTCCCAAATTCTGAACAAAACTAACATTATAAAAAGACAATTAAGATCTTATTAAGAATATAATATGCTAAAGTAGAAGATCCATATGGTAAAAAATGATATAAAATATAAAAAGTTAAGAAAACTAAAAAGGACTAGAGAAAATTTAAACTTGCAATATTAAAAATCATAAAGTTAAGACCATGTAGATAAAAAAAACTAAAAAAAAACTCAGGGATTTAAAAGATAAGAGTATCAAAGTATCAATCTAATGTAACCACTAATGAAACGAAAAGAACAACACAAAAAAACAACAAAAGTAAATAATTAAAGTATAATATTGCTTACCGACGAAGTTCAGGAGAAATCACAAAGTGAAGAAATTATAATGGAAGTGGCTTGAATAAGGATAGGATTTTGATTGGTTGGTTGTTGAATAAGAGAAAGTTGGTTGGTTGTTGAGTGAGGTAATTATAATTAAGAAATAAGAAGGGGAACAGCAGTATTATCTATGCTGAGTGTAGGAGATTTTCTCTGTTTCAGAAGGGATTCCAAAATTCTTAGACTATATTCATTGTTATTGCGACCAATTATTTTAAAAATTATCGATGGAACATTCTGTCTTGCATTGTATAATATGATTTGTAATGACAGAAGCTTCCTTCTTAGACCGGGTTATACTTCCTGGCATTCAGTCGTTGGACGTACCTTCAGTTAAGGCAGGGGGACCACGAGCAGGTAGTACGCCAACAGGTGAGAGGCCGAGTTTAAGTAACCTTATCTTCTATGACTTAAGGCTAGGACTTAAGGTTATATATTGCGCATGCACTCCCAAGCCCCCCATATATATATATATATATATATATATATATATATATATATATATATATATATATGGGTAAAAATCATATAATTTATCAGGGACACAGAATGATAAGGAATCTTCCGTTGTGCCGGAGGAAAAAGCAATGCAAACATGCGTTTATCAGCGAGTCGAGAAGTGCAAGGCGACAAAGGGCTGCCAGATGTATTATTTTATATATGCATAAGTCGAAATATTTAAAGGAATAAAGATAAATTTATATAATACAAATATCGAGTGGCAATCTGCTACACTATCAGTATTCAAAAGCGTATTGCCATCATCGCCATAAATTACCTTTACGATTGTAATTATATTTATAGTGTATTCAATACTTTTGCAAATGTCTATTCAATGACAACACTACACGGATCGGGTTATCACTTAGCACACCTTCCCAATCCTCCAGGAGACCGATAAAATCTTTGATGCCTTTACGATTTTAAACAATATTCATTATTTAATATCCCTTAGAGAGAACGAGAAGAGAGGACTGGTGGATGAAAAAAAAAATGTGAAGGGTGAGGAGAATCGAACCACTGAGTCTGACGTCGCTGAATTCAAGTGGAGGAGGTGCCTTACCGACTAGGCCACACCGTAACTTAAAACAACAAATATATTCAAATCGAGCCCACAAAACGCCCGCGTTTTACGCCTCGCATTAGCCATACCCTATTTATCCAGTAGGAGCTAAGTTTATAACGGCTAATGCGAATTTGATTATTCGGTGGGGGGATCCCGTCGATGATTGAAAGAGGACGGGTGGGGGGAATTAACTGACAGACCAGCGGTTCGGATCCCACCATTAACTGTAGGTCTCCAGCGAGAAATAAAAGAGCCTTAAAGAGCGGAGAGTGGTTGTAAAAGACTTCAAAAGAGTGATGGGCGGGAAGACCCCAAAGAGTAGAAAACGGCGATAAGACCCTAAAGAGGTGATTTCAGCGGTAAAAGACCAAAATGAGTGCAGATCGATGCTAAAAGGCTAAACGAGGGTAGATCGGCGGTAAAGAGCCCCCCCAAAGTAGAGATCGGCGTTAATCTCCCAAATAGTGAATATAGCTGTCAAAAAACCATCAACATACGAGTGCAGATCAGTGGAAAAAATTCCTCACAAAGAGTAAAATTCAGTGGGAAAATATCACAAATAATGGTGATTCGTGATAATATCTTGGAAGAATGCATATCGATGGTATTTTTTTTCAAAAAGGGCAGCTCGACGGTAAGAATCGAATCCTGAAAAAAAAATGCATGTTGGTGGTAAAAGACCCCCATTGTGCAGATCGGTGGTAAGCCACCCTGAAAACTGCATAGCGGTGAGAAAAGACTCAATGAGTGGAGATCGGTGGTAAGACCTCAAAGAATGTAGATCGGTGCCAAGGACTCACACAGAGGGCCGACTGGTGGTAAATTCACCATTGAGTTATTGCCATTGAGCCATGCATATTTATGAGAATATTTTTGCGTGTGGATGCAATTTATTTTGTGAAAAAAGTGGGAACATTATTCAATATGTGTATGGGTGCGTAAATGAATATGATCGTATGTTCTTTATAAGTGTGCGTATCTATCTGCATTGAAGTGAATACATGTATTTTTTGTGGGGATTTGGTAGCTGTTATTGATTATATTTCATTGCAAACGAACATGTGACAAAGAAATGCATCATGTAAGTTTTTGTGTGTGGAGGAATGAGAAAATGGATGAGAAGAATGTATTTTAACAAACTCTAATTTATGATCGTCTACCATATACCGTTTGGCCATGGTCGTCTCCTCCCCTCCACTAAGAAGGTCAAGTAGTGAACCTGCATTTGCGACACCCCGGGCTCTGTTGGTTGCCACTAGAGAAGTTTCGTTCGGGGGAAATTCCCCGCATTGTTCTGGTTGCTTCCTGGCCTCTGGGCTAGTTTTTACTTGCACAACATCCACCTCTTCCCCTATCTTCCCCACAAGCTGTACCGGTAGAAGGTTGGTTACTTTGTCGACCGACCAAATATTTCGAACGCTTTTTTTTATGGCGAAGGTTATGATATTGAACGCTTGAAGAAATTTGAGAGATAAATCTTTAGTTTTTCCTCTGAGGAGGGGTAAATATAGGGGTTAGGTAGAAATTCTCAAGGTAAAACTTCAAGGAAAAAATGCAGTACTAAAGCGGGTAACATTTTTATTAGTAAAAATAGCAGCTATCTTACAATCTCAATGAGATCTTTCTGTAAAGGGGAGGGTAACGGGTAGGGGGTTTATGGAAAAAAAACCCGGTGAAATTAGAAAGTGAAAATGAGTGGGACCTACATGGGGTCAGGGGGAAGCGAGATACCAGAACGGTATACAGCTCTCCTGATTCCTCTTACAATCCGTAGCGAGAGCCAATACTTGAAATATGTGAGAGGGATGGAGAAGCTTCGAAGAAATTAAATAGGAACTCGTCTATTCAGTAAATACCTGGAAATTATAAACCGATATCGCTATTAAAAATTTTAAACCCTAAATGATGTTATTTATTACCACGTTCTTGTATTTTCTTGGCTAATTTTAAATATCAACATAAGCCTCCCTTGATCTTGTGCAACCGAAGGGGATTTCTAGGCATAAACTCAATTCATCAAGTTTTACTTGGAATGGGCAGAGTTGGATGAAAAATAAAAGAAAAAAGAGCAAACATAAGGACAACAATTAGTCAAAATTCTTCTCCCCCGCTGTTGAGAGAAGACCTTTCTCATCTTTCTGAATTTTTGTCGGTCTTGTGAAATTTGTTTCCAATTTTTATCATATTTTTGAAGATCATCTCTCCATCTTGTTTTTGATCTTCTGTTCGGTCGTCTTTTATCAAGTGGAGTCCAATCGGTAATTTTTATGGTCGATCTATCGTCTTGGAATCTCGCCACATGGCCTACCAAGCTCCAATTCGGCGTTTGGTAATATGTAGCTTCCACAATATCCTGAAGTTTGGTTTGTTCCAAATAGCGATTTTCTGTCGCGCTAAGTTTTCTCCATCATGTGTTTATGGGATCTTTGTATTGTTTTAAGTTTTAATGTAACTTTTTGGGGGTCAGGTTCCAATCTTCTGTTCCATAAGTCATAGTTTGAATTATGTATTATTTGTATACTTTTCTGTAAAGTTAAAGATAAGCTCCTCGGCTGCTAATTTATATTTATAGATAATTATTCGTATATGCTTTCGGTTATTCGTATATGTGTTTGGTTACTGGCAGCCGGTTTCAAGCCGGGCTATGAGTTACTATATGGGGGGCTCCGCTCCCCCATATCCTCCCGCTCGCCCTCAGGAACAAGTAGTACGACGAAATATTTGGGAACAAAGGACTAAAGCACAATTGCGGCCGAGAAGCTTATCTTCAATTTTACCTACCTTTTTTAGCAGCCCGTACAAAAAAAAAAGAAATAATAATAATAAATACCTACTTTTCTTTTCAGGCACATGATCATTTTGCTTTTGGAGATGATGCTTGCATTTCCCAATGCCTCCCATCCTCGAGTGAGTCTGCGTCGGATTTCTTGATCTTTTCCCAGTAATCTGTCGAGATATATTTGTCTACTATTTCAATTCGCTCTTTGTCAAGTGCGATGTCTATCATGTCGCCTCTGGTTGGTTTGTCATGACTTTTGTTTTTCCACGATTTATTTTTAGGTTGACTTTTTTTCTTTCATGGTTATTATTGAAGCATTGTTTGAATGTCTCCTATTTTATCAGCTATGAGTACAATATCATCCTCGAATCTCAGGTGATTGAGGTAATCCGCATCGATCTTAATGCCTTTGTTTTGCCAGTTTATCCTCCTGAAGATTTCTTCCAGGCAGGACGTGAATAATTTCGGAGATATAGTATCTCCTTTTCTTACAACTTTCTGTAATTGAAAGATATCCGAATCTTTATGCAATCTAATGTAAGATCTGCAATTTTGTTATATATGTGCTTTATCATATTTATGTAGATCGGATCTATACCTTGATTCTTCAAGGCTGTTATGACCACTGGTGTTTCTATTGGATCAAATGCCTTCTGGTAGTCTATATATGCCAAGTATAAAGGTATATTGTACTCTGAAGTTTTCTCAATGAACTGGTTGAGAGTACTTATGTGATCAATCATTGATAAACCATTTCTGATGCCAGTTTGTTCTCTCGGTTGTTCTTCTTCTAGCTGTTTTCGCAGTCTTAGTAATGACTCTTGTGAAGAATTCATAGATACACGAGAGAAGGCTAATTGGTCTATAGTTTGTAAGCTTTGCTTCATCAGCTTTTTGTGTAGAAAGGTTATTTGGCATTGTGTCAATAATCCGGAATCTTGCCTTGTTTTAGACATTCAGTGAAGAGGCAAGCTAGTTTGTCCACAATGACACATTCACAATCTTTCAGAAACTTCCAAAGTGATGTTTTCCTGACCTGGCGCTTTGTGGCTCTTCATTTGATTGATTGCAATTTTTATTTCTGATTTGGGAACGGTTTAGAGATTAATGGGTGTTAAGGTTGGTTGTGATTCTGGATGGTGTTGTTACTTGAGTACACCTTTTAATAGTACTCCTTAGTTCTTTGAACTATTCCTTCTTGATCCTAAATGATTCGACCATATTTTTTTATAGCTAGTATGTGAGATTTTCGTTTTTAGAATCTACTTTTAGCCATTATATATCCCCTTTCGTTCTTTGATGGTGTCTTCAACAATAGTTGTCTTATATTTTCTGATGTCAGTGCTCTGTTTCTTTGTAATGAGCTTATATATTTCTGCTAATTAAATTTTTTGTTTAGTGTTTGTTGCTTTTAGGTGTTTGCGTTTCTTCATTAGGTTTCTTCTGAGTTTGTTGTTCTTATTTTGTGCTTCCGTGTATTTTACAGCAGTGTATGTTATGTGTTTAGGTAGGTTGGTATCTTTAGTTCTTTTTCTATGCTAGGTTGATTTTGTGGGTTCTTTTTTTTTAGGAAGTTGTTAGGTTTTGTGTACTTTTCCCTGCCAGAAAGGAACTAAACAAGAAGCCTATTGTAGCGACCTATCATGGCATACTTTTCCACTTTTGGTAATTCGACAAATTAAGACTAAACGTGTTTAAATAACCTATTACCCCTAACCTACATCATAGCTAAATTAGCATCATCGGCGATATTATGTATTTCTTGAATCGGTGCAATGAAATCCCCTTTTTCTGCTGAGGCTTATGACTTCATAGCAGCGCCAAATAATAGCTCTATGCCTTGGAAAATACTACTTTCAAGTAGTAATAATTCTGAAAAATAGTGCTTTGCGCGCCAAATAAATAATGGGATTGTTGCTAGGGTTTCAAGTAGGCTTTGCATAGGGGATCGTTTTATACCATGTGTAAAAGGAAAAGCTTGGATTAAGGGGAAAATAGCCGGTAAAGATTTAAAACTGGCTGAGAAACCAGATCTCAAGGGTATAAATCGACCAGCTTAATTTCTGATTAGTGATAGGAGTAATAAAAATAATGGGAAGGGAATAACTTCCAAACTTATCGAGTAAATAAATAGACTTCCGAACAACTTAAAATTACAAACTTGTACTTTACGGAGGGGCCTTTAACGAGGGCACGCGAATACGAAAATGACAGGAAAGAGACAAAGAGAATATGAAAGGAAAGATATAGAAGACAGCAATAATTGATCAGATGCTTCTGGTGACTACGAATAAACATCGCCTGAAAACACCATCAAGAACAAACCAAACACACAAGCTGAATTAAATGTTTTCAAGAGAACTAATTTTGCCCCTCTGTTTCGCTTCATTCCAAACCTTGAAGACTTCCATTTATCTTATTCCACTGCTATATTATTCCTTAGTTTCAATAAGATTGGTGTCTGGGACCTAGTTCTACTATTCACTGTTTTTCATATCTGCCAACTTTCAAAGACCCCATTTTACACACAAGAAGTTACCCCCTGTTGATAAGCACCCCATAATAATCGTCTCTTTTACTTCTTTCCCCGAACAGAAGGGGGTAAATATGTAGATTATCGGCGAGAACGATGGGACGTACTATTTCGTCCGTGTTCCAAAATGTTTCACGTTTTTTGAGTACATTTAAGTTGACAGCTCGTGTGGGGGTAAACACAATGGGGGGACTACACTACGATGATCCTGAGTTTCATTAAATGGGGGGGTCTGGGGGGCACAGCCCCCAGTATATAATCCTAATTGTTTATAGAATAATAATTCGAAAAGGACTCAAACGCGCATGAATATTCCGACACGAGTGAACGATAATATTTACACACAAATCTTTTTTTCGGCCGGGCCGCTAATCTACATATTTAACCAGAAGGGAAGAAGAGGAACATCCATGGAGTTAAACCACCTATTTTAACATTCTTCTTAATATTAAAATTATGTGACTGATACTACTTGCCGTAAGGGCCAACCTTTCCAAATAATAATGAAATCTTATTCAGGTTTCCTTAGGCCCCGCAAGGGCCTGGTAAGTATTTAATAGGGATCAAATACAATTCACTGGTGCGACAAAGTCACAAATTTAATGGATTTTTTTTTCATGAAGTTCGCTCTTGTGTCGGCTGATCTTTACAATCCCAAATTTGCATAAAAATATGCTAAACACAAAAATGGATAAATTAATAACCTCGATGATATTAATGGTATTTTATTACCCTGTTTCAAAAACCATTACGTTCCCATTTTGAATGTATTGATCAAGGACTCTTTAGGTCAAAATAACTTTTGTCTATCAGTGATAAGAATCAACAAAATTCCGCTCTCATTATTTGAATTCCAAATATCAGTATCGTTCAGTATCGTCAAAAGAAACTAATTAAAGTTCGGATGCGAAACTTTTGTTACCCTCATTCTTCATTATCTCCAAAAATGAGAAATTAAGCTGAAGTTTATTGGCAATGATTTCGTTAAATTCATTCTCCTAATTTAGAATTTTAAGATAGTTAATAATAGAAGAATCCCAGGATTCATTTTGATTATCCCGTTTGAGATGTGAATAAGTGAGTATCATTAGGGTTCTCTGGATTCCGTTCAAGGATGTGAAAATCCCCTCCTCAAGAGCAGGTATTAGATGTCCGTTCTTGTAAACGTATTTCTTTGTACAATCGTTCGAGCTCATCAATAAAACTATAAGTTGTAGATAATAAATATCTTTGTTATTATGGAATAAGCCTATGAATCGATCAATTATGCTGATAGGCTGGTTATCAACCAAGATATTATACTTAGATGTATTAACAGACATTCCGGACTAGCATATGCAGCCTACCCAGTCTGTTAAAATTTGAAGTCGTGCTCCAGTTACCCCCTCAGCCAACCGGCATATCATAATTTGCCAGTACTGGTACGAAAAATGAGAAAGAGATAATTGGAATATTGTTGAAACTATAACAGATCGCTTAATCATATAGTGCCCCAAATCTAAATTTTCATTCAAAACAAACCAAACGATCCTCTGTGGAAAATATGATAGTTAGAGAACTTTAAAACAGAGATGGGTAGAGCTTATTAGCTGACAGATTGTGGTGGTTGCAGTGAGGGTTATTTCCGAGAGGGTTTTGGTAGTTCGTTTGTTCTCTATTCGTAGTTCACCAGATTCATCATAAAGTTGTAATAAATACTTCAAGAACTCTTCTCTTTGCACATCGTCCAATTCATTGGATAAAGCGAAGTAACTTATTTGTTCGAAAATTTTGTGCATTACTGCATTCACTTCTATTCCGTCGCCTTCAAATTTATATTCATTACAAAGATATTCAAGATTTTCCATAAGTTTGCGAATCCATTCCGTATTATCAAATTTTGATGGGTCTTCGAAATAAATATCCTATAAAAGCTAGAAAACTGAAGTGATAATATTAAACGGTAATGGAGGTTAGGCTTGCAAAACGATTATTCTAAAAACGTCTTCCCCAAATTTCGTTCGTATGTGCGGCATCCAGGAACTGAGTAGACGTAAGCAGGTGCTAATGTTTTCTCCGAGAATTGATCGTTATTTGCGATCAGACTATTCAAAGAGTTCTGAGAGTTATCTAAATGAGTTAATAATAGATATAACAAGATCGTCCGAAGGCATAAACTCGCTACCGCACGTCTCGATCAGAAATAAATTACTCCGAAATATTTAGGACGTCATGTAATCGTCGACAGGGTTAGACTGAATTAAGTATTTGGCAGCATTTTCGATTAAGAATATCTTATTCACTTCTGGGATGTCTTCTAAATGTTAGATATTTTTTGCTAGAGACAGAGTGAAGACGGAAGCTAGGTAAGTCCACGTATCTTTTCCCTCCAGCTGTAGAAGCCTAATCAGGAGATTTAAATCGATATGACAAGCAAGTTGAGAATCGTCCAGTAGCAGATGCTCTATTTTTTAGTATTTAGTTAAGGGAGGCTGTTGAAGAGTAGACGACATTGCGTGGTGTCGAATTTCATTGACCAAAGCAACGATTTGAAGTTCTTTAGGGTAGCCTCCGATTTGATCAAAAATGCGATTCATTTTAGAGCTGGTAGAAGGATACGACTTCTGAAGAAGATGATAGAAGACTGAATTCTCAGACCCGTTTTTTTTTTTTTGGAACGAGATAAAATAATAAAGAGAAAAAGTGTCTTTGTTTCGATTCCCCCCAAAAGGCAATGACGGGAGAATAAAGTGGCTTCACTGCTTTCAAACTGCGTCTATTTTAATACAAACTTTAATTACTTTTATTTTATTTTTTAGCGTTCAACGTCCTATTTCACTCTTTGTTGGGCCTATACAGGCGTCGTAAGGAGAGAGGTTTAATTTAAAATGGAAACCAACGAGGGCACTCCACTCAGGAAGTTTGTATAAAGGGATCTGAATAGAAACTGGCGATGATAGAAGTGCAGATGTATGGAAGGCATATAGCCGCAGATCTTCTTGCAGGTATTGGGGCATGCAGGGCACAAAAGACTTTGGATGTCACCTGACATTTCCTTGCGTAAAAAAAAAAATAATGGAAAGAAAGAGAGGGAGGGGGGTAGAGGAAGGAGAAAGGGGTGGGAAGATTGAAGGCATGTTAAAAAACCCACCACTACGACCGGAGCGCCAAGAGAGAGGGATAAGCGCCCCCTCCCCCCCCCCCACACCGCCAGGGATGAATGGACGAAAGCTGGTAGGCGACTATCCTTCAAAATTAGAAGTTTGTAAAGAAGGTGGAGGAAAAAAGGTAAAATAGAAGGGTCAATAAGGAATAAAGCTCAGGTAGACGCAATCTAGCTTGAGACTGGCGGAAGCACTGGGGTCGGGAGGGCGTTTCACTTATCCATGTACCGGTCTACACGAAGCCCCCCCCCCTATTATAAAGGGGAGTATTGGGAGAGAATGGGTGTGAGAAAGAGTGATAAATGAGAGAGGGAGTGAATGAGAAAGAAGTGTGTGCGTGAGAGAGAGAGAGAAATAGAGAGAGAGAAAGAAAGAGAGAGAGAGAGAGAGAGAGAGAGAGAGAGAGAGAGAGAGAGAGAAGAGAAAAAGGGATAAATGGGGTGGGTGGGGGGATATCTCCGCCACTAATTAGCTGAATTGCCACTCAGCTGCCACACAGAGCGCCACCTCTCGCCATGAATTCGCATTGGCTAGAGGCCCCACCTTGAGCATGGAAGGGTGGGGAGGGGAAGTGGACGGAGAAAATGGAGGGTGGATTAGGGTTAAAGTGAGGGAGGACTGGGAAGAGAAGTTGGGGAGTATGATCGAGTGGGGTTAAATTGAGTGTGGGGTGATTTATTACTTCACCTTTTGTATAAATGTTGATATATTTAGCCGGTGTAACATGTAAGTGTGTGTAGTTGCGGGTGAGTGATTACAGGTTTTAGTGTAAGTATATGCTGAATTATGAGTGCATGTGCGTGTGCGTATTTTACTGTACGCGGGAGTGGATGATTGTATATTAGGAAATTTTAAGAAAAATGAATCCATTTAACAATGGTGATGATTCAAACCCACTCGGATGACATTCACACGAATTGTAGGTTAGTCGTTATACTATTGGCTCAAAGAACTAGGCGAGTTTGTTGCACAGGTTCGAATTCCCACCAAGTTCAAACTACAACGCCACTAAAAATACCCAATATATTATGCCCTAGTAAGCCCAAGGGCACCCATTATTTTATCCATATGACCCTTCATAACGATGGGGATGTCCTGTAGCATCTCTCGCCACTAACCAACCACGCAACCTCCCTCAGGAAGTCTGTAAGGGCCCTAAGGAGATATTTAGGAACATAAGAAAAGAAGGAGTCTGCAAAAGGGTAATCAATAGCCGATACGAGGCAGTTCCCACCACCAAGTTCAGTCCTATTCTCTAGGTAAGGTGTTGAATATAAGGCGGTTCGGTACCTTATTACACCTCTTGATAAAATCCACTCCACCACCTAATATAATTCTTCCGCCATCTGGATTACCACGTTGTCGTCGTGCGGAGGCTTTTGTGCTTCAAAGACTCTAGAGGCAATGTCAGATAAGTCATACCACACTGAATAGGCCGAGGTAGATAAGCCAAACTAAGAGTAATCCAACCTCCTTTTAAAATTTGAAAACCACAAAAAAAGAAAAGTCCTACTGGTTCGATCGACGCCCAGGCTAAACAGGACCGCGAATCTGTCGAAAAGAGACCAACAGACTTGAAAAATCAGCAAGGCTCAAATCAAACAATCAAACTTAACAAGGAACTCAAAATTCTGTCACTTAACATAGAAAGTATATCAATGCAAAAATGTGACTACTTAACCCGATTCTTGATTGACAACAAAAAAGATATTGTAACAATCCAAGAAACCCATACAAAGAACACCTCTCCCCTCCTCAAGATTCCAGATTCCTGAGTACGACTTAATATCAAAAATCCATCATGAACAGTATGGTATCATGGCCTTTGTTAAACAAGGATTAAAACAGTAGAAACTGGAAGTGTACTTACACCAGAGATAGTCCACAGATCAGAAGTACGAGTAAGTGACACTACAATCGCGAACATCTACAAACCACCAAACTCCACTAGGCCAACCCCACCACTCCCTACATATTGACACCAAACAATAGTCATGGGTGATTTCAACAGTCACCATAACGACTGAGAATACAGGGAGAATGATCAAGCAGGAGAAACAATCAAAGAATGGGCAAACAACAACAATTTTCACCTTATCTTTGATTCAAGAGCCCCAGGAACTTTCCGTTCAGCAAGATGGAGACAGGAATACAATCCAGACTTGGTTTCCTTATCCAAAAACGAAAACAAGAACCATTACCAGCAAAATGAGAAGTTCTAACATATTTTCCACACAGCCAACACCTACCAATATTGATCTCAACTGGCATAAAGATCCCCAAAATCAACTCTATCCCAAAACCAAGATGGAACTTCAAAAAGGCATATTGGGAGAAATTCACCACGGAAATTGAGAAAACTTGCCTCAGAATACCAGCCACGTCAGACAACATACCACGTTTCAGCAAACTAATATTTAAAAGTGCCAAACTGCATATCGCAAAAGGCTTCTGTTCCCAATACATCCCATGCTGAACAAGTGAAAGCGAAGAACTATACAAAGAATTTGAACACACACAGAGCCATGACACCGCCAATCAACTACTAAACTCCCTGTGCAATGAGAGGAAAATTAGGTGGATCGAAACAGTAGAAAGCCTAGATTTCAAACACTCCAGCAGAAAAGCCTGGCAGCTAATCAAGAAACTTTACCTCCAAGCCTCAAAACCAACACAACACAGTGCACATATCAATGTAGACGCTGCTGCCAAACATATCAAATAAAGAAGCCACCACATCCCCAATACACCCTTTGAGACAACAATCAGAAAAGAGTACCAAAAGCTGTACAATGAATCACCTGAAACTTTGATAACCCCACTGCACATATAAATATAGACGCTGCTGCCAAACATATCAAATAAAGAGGCCACCACATTCTCAATACACTCTTTGAGACAACAATCAGAAAATAATACCAAAAGCTCTACAAGGAATCACCTGAATACAATGAAAATTTGATTGCCCAAGTCTCCCTAGAAGATTTAAACAAAGCTCTCAAATGCACTAAACCAGGTAAATCTGCAGGCAACGTTGGCATCTATCCAGAAAGGCTACTCCACCTTGGAGAGAAAGGCCAGAGATGGCTTTCTCAGGCTCTAACTTATGTCATGAATACAGGAAAATACCTTAAAAACCTGGAAAACAGCAAAGGTCATTGCAATACTCAAACCAGGTAAACCTTCAGAGAACACAGCCAAATACAGACCAATCTCTCCGTTGAGCTGCTTTCACAACCTCTTGGAAAGAATCCTACTCAACCGCTAACGCCACTGATAGAACCGCACATCCTGCCATAACAGGCAGGTTTCAGGAAACAAAGAAACACCACTGAACAAGTCCTAGCTCTAACATCCTATATTGAAGCAGGATATGAACACAGAAAGAAAACAGGTGCTATGTTCATAGATCTAAATGCTACATATTATACAGTTTGGAGAGATGGACTCATGTTCAAATTAGCCAAACTCATCAAATGCATAAAGATCCTTCGGCTACTCTCCCAGGAGAGAATAAAAGTAAAACCTATAAAATAAAAAACGCTGTACCACAAGGCTCGGTCTTGGCACCCACTCTATTGAATATATATCTCAGCGACATACCAACTACAACTTCCAGCAAATTTGGATATGCCGATGACTGGGGAATTGAATATCAATCAAACTCAACTGAAGAAATTGAGGACACTTTGTCTGAAGACATAAAAGCCCTGTACAACTTCTTCAAGAAATGGTACCTGGAAATCAACACCACAAAAACAGTGACCTCCTTCTTCCACCTAGACAACCAAAAAGCTAACCCAAACCTTAGGATACAAATAGAGAATAAAACCCTACCACCAGACCCTCACCCAAAGTATTTACGCATCACACCGGACAGAACCTTAACCTAACGGAAAAATATCGAAAACACTGGACAAAAGGTGAAAATAGAAACTCCTTCATTAGAAAACTGGAGAACACACGAGGAGGTCCTACGGACCTCTGCCCTAGCACTGTGCTACAGTACAGCAGAGCACTACTCACCAGTATGGGATAGTAGTGTCCACACACAAAAAATAGACGTCCATCTCAATGACACCATGAGTATCAACTCAGGCACCCTAAAACCTATACCGATCCCTTGGCTTTCTACAATGAGCTCTGTAGCCCCACCTAACTTCCGTAGAAAAAAAATAAATCCAAAAACTCAAGCAGCACATTAGCAATCTGCCAGACAACATACCCCTGAAGAGGGTAATTGAACAAGCCCCCACCGCATCAAGACTCAAATCACGCATACCCTTTTACAAACCTAGCAATAGCTTTGACTTGATGTCATCCTGGAAAACGCAATGTGAATCTAACATCCTTGATGGTCGAAACTAGTATCAAACCCCATACAACCACTCCCATGTTTCCAAACAGCGACCATAAAACAATGGACAGCAGCAAACCGCTTGAGATCAAAGACTGCAAGAACAGCAGTAAACCTACATCGATGGGGAATGCAGGATTCGCCCATCTGTCCAGCATGCCACACCACCCCGCAAAACACCGACCACCTGGTGCTAGAATGTCATCAAACTAGACTACAGGGAGGCTCTAATTCCATCCACCAATGTAGTGAGACCTTTAACAACTGGCTAGAATTAAACAGAGTGGATGTGTGAAATACACACAACACGAATGAATCACCTAATATCCTCCTCCATAATCCATCCAATATATTCTTAAAACTCCGCATGGAAGACGCTTCTACCACATGACTACTAAGCCTATACTATTTATCTACCATTCGATTTGTAAACCATTTTCTATCAATCTCTTTCCTAAACCTAAACTTGTCAACCTTAAACCCATTGCTACGTGTCATTTCGTTTCCACTGAAAATGAGAACCTTATATATGTTTCACCTATTAAGACCTTTTAACATCCCCTGATGTAGGCATTTTACATCTCCTGATGTAGGCATTTTAACATTTTCTGATGTAGGCATTTTAGCATCTTCTGATGTAGGCATTTTAACATATCCTGATGTAGGCATTTTAACATCTTCTGATGTAGGATTTTAACATATTTTGATGTAGGCATTTTAACATCTTCTGATGTAAACATTTTAACATCTCCTGATGTAGAAATTTTAACATCTTCTGATGTAGGCATTTTAACGTCTCCTGATGTAGTCATTTTAACATCTTCTGATGTAGGCATTTTAACATCTTCTGATGTAGGCATTTAACATCCCTCCACAAAGTTTTTTTAACCAAGATAATGAAAATATTGCATTATAATTTAATAATAAAATCAAAGAATAATGATCATGAAATGGTTAGGTTAGATTTTCCCAATTAAACGTCATAACCTTACTAAACTAGGCATTTCCAACATCGTCCCCCGTAAGTTTCGTAATTTAACATCCCCCCTCACCCCTAGGTTTTCGTAATTAAATAACCCCTCCTCTGGAGGGGAGGATGTTGAATTGAATCCTTTATTATTTGTGAAAATCGCTTTTAGATAACTGCGAACACGCTTATCTCTCTTATAATAATTTCACTCCTACCCATACACAAAAATGCCATCTTCATTTTAATATCCACTAAAGAGCCTCGCAAAATTAAGCCTATCCTAACTCACCAACCTTAAACCTGGCTACAACCTACGTTGATACTTCCTTCCTTCCTTCCTTGCCCAGCCGCCAAGCAGGCAAGGCTGTTTGTTTATTTAACTCTAGACACCCCGGATGGCAAGACAAATAGAGCTGTAGAGTGGATACGTCATTTCCAAGTGGAAATCACACGATCACCCCACTTGGAGGCCATCATGGTGAGGTTAAGCTGCAATTGAACTTTCACGTCATTTCCAAGTGGAAATCACATGATTACCCCACTTGGAGGCAATCATGGTGGGGTTAAGCTGCAAATTGAACTCCCACCCAGAAGGGAAGAGGGTGCTAGAAAAGTCCCATGGCATGCAACAGCCTCCCTCCAAGCTAACCTGGTCCCTCACGACAATCTTACAGAAAGTACGGCCTCACTTAATTGTGGGAAGGGTTGACGGGGGCCTAGAGCCCAGGTTGTAGGATCAAAGGTTTTCTCCCTTAATCTCCGAAGAGGACAGGAATGCTATCTGCTCCTGGGCAGCAATGAAACAGCAATAATAACATTCGCTTCACAGCTTGAATATGGAATTCTTGACCTCCTACTGTTTTTCCTGTTTTAGGAAAATAGCCTAATCATGGAATTCGATAGATGGGACTTTATTAAATTAAAAACAATAGTTATTTCTGAATCTTCTACTCTCTTTTTTTTTTTTTTATTTGTTCTTTTTTTTACAGAATCTGAGCTTGATTTGTGCACCTCTTGAACGTTTCAGTCTCTCCAGTATTAAAAAAAACTTCGTCACTTCGACCTTCCTCTCTTCCTTATCCCATGCACCTCCCTTTCCATGACTCTCTTACCCCCATATTATCCATCTATTCTCATCACATTCCTATACCATTGCAGTCTTCTTTCCTGCGCTTTTTTCGAGATTTCTCCAACTTTCGTTTTTCCTCTTATCGTTGTCACTCTACATATCCATCTCAGCATCCTCATCTTTGTTACATCAGTTTCTCTTCCTGAGTTTATAAATCTTCCCCTTAACTTTCTGATCATTCGTCGGTCACATAGCACACCTGATACCATCTTTCAGTTTTTCCAGCCAGACTGCACCCTGTGAGTAATTTTAGCATCTAAATCACCATTCTCTGCCACAATTGATCCTAGGTATTTAAACTTGCTCACTCTCTCCAGTTCATCCCATTACATCCAAATTACCGAGTCTTGATCTTCGTTGAACCTTAGGTACTCTGTCTTCTTCCTGTTGATATTGTGCCCTCTATCTTCCAAATCCATTCTCCATTGTTCTAGTCTTCTCTTCATAACTTCCCTACTTGTACTACAAAGAACGATATCATCCACAAAACGCATTAGCAGGGACGGTGATCCTTAATTCCTCGAGCCAACACGTCCATGGTAAGATCAAAGAGATATGGGATTAAAGAGGATCCATGGTGTAAACATACTCTAGGTGGAATCCAATCCGTTAATCCTATGTTGCTTCTAACCTGAGTTTTCGCTCCTGCATACATATTATGTATAGTTCTTGCATACTTTTCTGGCAATCCCTTCTACCTCATGTTCTTTACATCTCCTTCCCTTGGACTCGATCATGCACCTTCTCCAGGTATATGAACACAGCATGCAGTCCATTTATTTTTTTCGATTTTTTCCTATAACCTGCCTCAATGCAAATATTGCATCAGTGTCCCTCTTCCTGGCATAAAGCCAAACTGCTCCTCCCCTATAGATGTTTATTCCCCAAGACTTCTCTCAATGATTCTCTCAGAGATCTTTATGTAATGCGACAATAACTTTATCTATCGGTAGTTCCCACAGTCTCGGACGTCCCCTTTCTCTCTCTTTATAGGCACAATAACACTATCCCTCTACTTCTCTTGCATTTCTTCCTGGTCATGGATCTTTCTCATTAGATCTCACAACAGGTCTATTCCTTACTCTCCTGAGCACTTCATCTTTCGGAGCACAAGCCCTACCCCTCTCTGCTTATTCCTCGTGTTAACTTTTCATTTGGTGCACTATCTCCAAAGACTACCCTCTGATTCTCCTCATTCCATAGGTTTTTGAAATACTCCTTCCACCTGTCCTTGATCTTATATTGTTCGTTCACTACCACACCGTGTTTATCCTTATAGTATATGGTTATTCATGGGATTTATTTTCCGTTAATAAATCAGCCTAAATAGCGTTTCGAAAACCATAACCATAAATTTGTTTGATCGAAGTTGTCGCCTGCTATTTTTTAGGCCTAAGACGAAAGCGAAATAAATTTTGAAATAATAAACTGGGCTTTAAAGAAAGACAATTAAACAAATATAAATATATTCGTGAATCAACGAATGTACAATGATATAAGTTGGATTAGGTATACAATGTAAGATATGGTAAAATATGATTTACAGTAACAAGATGCGAAGAGAATTGAAGTATGTGAAATAAATATGAAATACTATGGTGAAATAATATGGTGGCTATGATGGACTGTGAATTAGGGGCTGTAATATGAGAAGTAAATATAATTAGGACCTACCCGTATGGTCGTTTGCAAAGAATTGTGAGAGAAAGTGGAATTAAACTAAGTATGATTTGTTTGGAGGTAAATGACTAATTGTAGAAGGAATGATTACCGACATTTATAGAGAGAATGGTTAGAGTCGAATGGGAAAGAATATTGTTCCAGAAGGTCGAGCTGAAAGCGTGTGTTTGTTTGTTTGTGTGTGAAATTTTAAGAGATGTTGTTTGAAACAGTAGTACGTTAAATGAATTGACAAGTAAAATAAATGAATTAATTAATTATTAAGTTGTACATAAAATATGATTTAATTTACAAAAGTATAGGAATTGCATTATATGAATTTTACATAATAATTGATGTATATATATATATATATATATATATATATATATATATATATATATATATTTAAGTTTCCCAGGAGGTTTTTATTATAGGAATGCACAGAGGCATTGCTATATACTTCATCTGCTTTGTCTGAGTATATTCCTTGGTTGACCTGTCTCTGGCCTTTGCTATTCTATAAATCTTTCTCTGATGTTCCCAACGCATCGTAGACTTCGCCCAGTGCACATGCTTTTGCTGTTGCTATGATTTTGTTTGCTTCTTTTTTCCTAAGCCGGTAACTATCTGAGCCTTCTTGCTTCCCGATGTATCTCAATTCCTCTTCGCCATCTTATTTGCTTTGATTGCTTCCATGCACCTCGTTATTCTACCACCACGTATCCTTTTCTCTGGAGGCATTCCTTCCTGTTGTCTTTCCCAATACTTCTCGCCCAACTTTCAGAATCATCACTCTCTTGCACACCCATTGTTAGTTTTACTGTGTGTAGGACCTTCTCCTTGAATTAATATTTCAAACGTGGCTCATTCAACTTCCACCGCTTGATTTTCCATGTAACCTGTTTTTAGCTTCTTTTCCTACTGCTCTTTACCCTCCAATCTACCACCATAATTATATGCTTTCCTCATTTATGACTTTACAGTTCTAAACTTCTTTCAGATGATATCGTCTACACATCAGAAAGTCTATTTGACTTTTTCTTTCTCCGCTCCTATAGGTCACAAATCGGGTTTCCTTTTTTTTAAATAAAGTGTTAACTATTGCAACATGAAAAACACTGCGAAGTCATAAATCTTCTCCTCTTCCTCATTCCTCTCTCCCATTCCCCAGCCACCTTGCACCCTTCCAATAACTTCTTTTTTGCTTCCTACATGTCCATTTAGGTCTCCACCTACAATAAGTTTTTCCTTTCTGGTGTTGTACTAACTTCCTGATCTGTATGTCCACAAAAGATATCCTTTTCTTCTTCATCACGGTCAACTTGAGGAACATATGCACATATGATGTTTAGCACTATCACCTCGTGGTTTAACTTCTCACTCATTACTCTATCACTTCTCTTATTCACGCTCACTATGCTATCTTTGAGGTCTTTGGCTGCACAATCATCCCAACGCCGTTTTTGCTTTGCTTGTTTGCTCCACTGTATAACAACTTGAAACTACCCCCAGTTCTTTCGCCTTGTTCCCTTTCCAATTAGTCTCTTGAACGCACAGCACTGCAACCTTCCCCTTCTCAATCAGGTCCACCAACACTCTTAATTTTCTACTCATGGTCCCTACATTCAGTCTTCCCACTCTCACATATATTCCGGATAAAAAAGGTCAGATAGACCCATCAGTAGTCATTCACCAAACCCTTCTCCCAATAGTTCAACCCATACCCAGCCAGTAATTACACAACCCTACCCTGCATCCAATTCCATGTCATTGTTCAATAAAACTTACGAAATTATCCACTTCGTCCACCAACAAATAAAAAACCTTGCATATTGTCTTTGTTCATATAACGTTTCTAGGCAAAGCACTATCAAAGCCTATGTTAATATGAAAATGGTATAAGCTGAACAGTATAGGACTAGAAAATATGCAGCCATAAATATCAAAACTATATTAAACACCAATAGGACACTCCATGGACTTACAGCCAATTTCCAGCACCATACAGCCATGTTCACATCAAGTCCAAGTAGTAGTGTTCACATGCTATGTACAGAGTGTTCCGATTATATTGTTACCTCATGAAGAACAAGTGTAATATTGTAATAATTTATATATCTCTTCTATAATTTTATAAACAGTATGTTTATGAATAATTATTTTACATAGATATGGAAATAGATATTTCTTCCGTTACCTTTAATTATTCCTTCCGTTATAGTGTATCGGTCTCAGTTCTTCTTCAGGGCCTAACAAGATATACGGTATACCCTGTTGTATCTTAATGTGCTTGAAACATAACTCTATGGCTCCCCAATTCATTTAGATTTCCTCATTTATATATTTTCCTATCTTAAAAGCATACAAACTAGCGCTATGATTGTCACTCCCCGTAAATTATCTTCAAACTCTACAACTAAAGAAATACTTGTGCTCGTCCAAACCTACAGCTATTTTTTTAATTTTCAACCTTTGACCTTTGGTCCTATTTCTTTCTTTCTACCAAACTAATCTCAGGTCAAACAAAATCTAAATAAACTAGTCTAAGTTTGTCCTAACCTAGACACTTGGAAATAACCAAGAAAAAAGAAAAGTGGCGAAAATTGGTTAACTTTTCCTTACAGAGAGAAGAGAACTGGTGAAAACTGGTTTCCTTTTCTTTAAAGAAATAATAAAATTGATGAAACTCGCTTTCCTTTTCTTTAAAGAATGAAGAAAACTAGTAAAACCCGGGTTTCTCTCCGTAAAGAAAGAAGAAAACGGGTGAAAACCGATTTTCTTTTCCTTAAAGAAAGAAGTAAACTGGTTAAAATATATTTCCTTTTTCTTAAAGAAAGAAGAAAATAAATGAAAACCGGTGAAGCTAACCTGGAAGAAATATATGAAGAAATTAAGCGTATGAAATCAGCTCTAATTGAGGCAGAAAACAAATATGTACAAATAACATTACACAACACACTCTCACATCCAACATGGACAAAAGATATGAGAAAAACGGACACCAAAGCACTATTTATGAGCAAATAGCGATATTTGGATCAACCAGAGCAAAGCAAACTGGATTAAGAAGAATAAAATAAGAAATGAGGCATTCATAGAAGACCTACAAGGAATTATATGGGAAAACCTCATCCAAGGAATCAACATGGAAAAGACCTAAAAAAAAAACTGGAGGCTAATCAATAGAATTAAAGGAAGACTTGCAAGAAGCAAAATATCACTACAAAATGAATAAGGAGAAGTAAGAGATGATAGAACCATCAACCAAAAATTCAGACGCTACTGGCAGTCTGTGCTTTCAATAACACCAGAAGAAAATGCAGAGTTGGTTCACAAAAATTTCTGCAACAACCAGGAAAAATATCCTCAGTGCCTCTTGTAGCACAACAAAGGGAAGAAAATCTGAGACCCAGGGCCACAATTACCAACGAAGAAATAAAGAGTGGTATACATTCATTCGAACAGAAAGCGTCAGACGCCTATGAAATTATCATATTCACACATACCAAGGCGCCGGACAACATCATTCAATCAATTTAGAACATAATCAATGCATGCTCAACACCGGATACTTCCCAAACGACTTTAAACTAGGCAAAATGATATTCCCTCCAAAAGGAGGGAAACCACCTGATCTCCTCAAGATCTACATACTTCTATCACTTCTGAATTTCATCGAGAAAGTCTTAGAGAAAATCTTTATCAAAAGAATTATAGAATATGTCACCGAAAACAATCTAAACAACGAATACCAGTTCGGATTCCGCAAAGTTAGATACATCACAGTGGCACTTGGCATCATCCCAGAAAAGATTGCTAAGACCAAAACAAAGGAAAAAAATACAACGATTTGATATTCGGAAATGTAGAAAACGTCTTTAAAAAAGTCTGGGTCAGAAGTATGACGATGAACAATAATCTGGAGAGAATTCTTTGCAACTATCTGATAGATAGAACATACACGGTAGTCATGACTACGAAAGACCCGAGTTTGAATTGGAAGCTAGATTCCTGTAGGGGACTGTCTCAGTTCCACGCTGTATTCGATTTAAAGAGCGGACCTGCCAACACCTATAATGCCCGAATGCTTCGATATCCAATTTGCAGAAGATATCAATCAACTTGTCGTCTGTCAATACAGAAATGTGAGAAGAGATCAGGCACGGACAAGAGCTATAGAAATTGAAAACATCACACTCAATTGGAGAAGGACTGGAAGATAAGAACAAACAAGAAAAAATTCACCGTAGTCCCATCTCGAGACGAAAGGTAGCGGATATCGAAGTACAAGGAGAGCTCTACCGATCTCATCATGAAGGCAAAGTACTAGGAATAAAAACCACCTCAAGAGGTGCGATAAGATCGAAAGAACACTTCCCGAAATAAGTCTCATATATTCAAGAAGAGGCCTAATTACCAGGAACAAAATAAAAATTTATCTAGTTCTAGGAATGGAGGCGCTAATCTACCTTTCACATCCCCATAAACACACCTATCAAAACCAAGAGAAATGGATCTTCAGAGGGTTCAAATCAAAGCCCTATATCTAATCACCCAAACTAAAGAAAAAAGAAAAAGATGGAAGGACCCAGAGACCCTACATAGAGAGACTAAGATTGAACCGCTCGACGTCGTAATCAGAAACAGAGCGGAAAAAAACTGGAGGGAAATCGATATACTTCCTCCAATTTTTGCAGAAGACACCACCACCAGAGTAAACGCCCCTTTCAACACAAGATTCTCTAGTGGAAGAAGTGAATAGGGAATAGAGGTAACACCATTGTACACATCAAAGATACAACAAATCAAAAACAATAACCAGCTATCCAAGAGTTCTACCAAATGTGATAACTTTAGCCAAACATAACAAAAAAAATCACCTAAAAGTCTCTCAAGATAAGTGACACACATAAAACTAACCGAATAAGCCATTCAAAGTGACTAGAATCCCAAAGGAGAATACACCCAAAGTGAAAACAGTGAGGTTTAATAAAACAGTGCTAAAGTGGAAGGCTTGAGAACCCTTTAATACACACACAACTGAGCAGTAACAAAAACAAAACATAAACATAACGGCATGAATGTTACAAAACACAAACCTGAAAGAAAGAATAAATTATTACAGAGATTGACCGGTTTCCCGAAAACTTTGCAGAAGTTGTGATTACATGCCAGTAGAAAAACAAGTAAACAATGGAATAGTAAAGGATTAATACAGGCTGTGGTTTGGATTCCACGTTAATCAGTAGGTCCAAAGAAAATAGAGCTATTCCATTCTATCCTTCTATCATCGGCTAAAATAAGAGGGTCACCTGAGATCAACCTATTCTCTCCTACTACACTTTCCTTTTCATCCTCTTCCATCTTCTCCTCCTCCTTTCTCTCCTTCCTCCTTACCTCGCCCCAAATGCTCCTTCTCCCTCCATCTCAGCCCAAAACAAACATGGTAGGACCTGGGCGAGGAGGGCGATGGGGGACATGGAAGGGGCGCCCTAGGGTTTCTCCCTTCTCCTGCCCCTATGGAGCATGAAGGGGGCGGGGGATACTTGTGGAAGATTAATCTATATCTTTCATACTGCTGTAAGGAGAACTCTCGCTAGTTATGTATGTATAAACCGGTTTGATTCCCATTGTGAGCGGACACATACACACACACACACACAAAATCGGCACTATTAGGAACTTTGGCGCCAAATATCACAACGCCGCCGTCTCTTTCTCATTCTTCGCACTCAAACTACACAACTCTTCCATCTAAGTAACACACCGAATAGGTAAGCTCTCCCTTAGGCCATGAATGGTTCTCATGCTCGAAGGATGGTGATAAAACTATATTACTACTCTTCATATACTTCTTGCACTTCCTGCACTTCCTCTACCCTTCTTAACGAGAATCGAGTTCTGATTCCCTCGAGCGTATTGGTTATTGTCATCCTTATCTTTATGTGGATTTTTTTATCCAGTAGGGGGACTTCGTCCATAATGGAAGGGCTCAATTAAAGTATATATTGTCGGCAAGGGATGCGAATACGCGTTATTTACTTTTCGGTACCGAAAAATATTCTGGGCACTTATATAAGTGCACTCAAATAAGTATTTTGTGGCTTCTAAGCGATTCTGATCTCCGTGAACCGACTAGATAAAGGCGGGAGATCAAGTCTCCACAAATTGGATTCATACGAATAACATAATTGGCTCAAAGCGTCATGTAGGCTCTCATGTAAGCTTAAAACATGTCTACCCCTTCCCCCTCCCTAAAGAAAGAAGAAACTAGTTTTCTGACGTCATTAAAGATTAACCGAGATTCGAATATCACACAGGTGTTCCTACATTTTTATCCTCAAATGGCTGCAACTCATTATTTTATATATGTATATTTTCCCATTGATTCAAATTCGGTTGTGTGCATTCTTTCTACCTACATGTGGATATATTTCGGTCTCCTTTTGTTTGTGTAAATTTCTTGAAAATGAATTTGAAATAGGGTTTAAAGGTGCTCGAAATATTCTTGTCCTTTTCCTTGTGGTTTTTACCTGCGGTGAAGCGCCAGGTCAAGGAGTATTTTTTTATCAAAAGGAGTAAAGTTCAATTGTACCCATTTAGAGCCATGAAATGACCCATATGGTAAGGGACATGTGGATGTGGTTATTCAACTTGGAGATTTCAAATCCGCCATCGGATTTGGCGATGTGTGGCGCCATTTAAGGCAGAAGCCTCATTTAGCCATTCAACGGCACTTGTAAGTGATTTGAACCATGATAAACCATCAATGCAATAACCATTTATCATCTTATCACAAATGGCCACTGGTCATTGGAAGGACTTTCCCTCTTGTTTTGTTTTTTTTTGCATATAGAGCGAACTTCTGAGAACAGAGTTTGCGGAGTCATAAACATGCCTCACACCTCGGCGGTAAACGCTCCATTCTTTTCATAACTCCCTCACGGCAAAATACATTCCACTATAAATCTCAGATACAGGAAGGAGTCTACTAACAAATTGACGCCTGTTTCAGGATATAGCCTAAGAACTCCAAAGACCTTGATCTCATGACTTATTTACAGAAGATATCATACCTTGATATCTTCCCGTTGTCACAGAAAATCGGAGGCATAGCCATGCCAGCCAATAAGAAGTGTGAGAGCGTATTATGCATGCTTCCATAAGTAGGCAGCTCGGCCCACACTGGTGAACTAGGGTACCTCTCTTTCCAGTAGTCAAATATAACGTTGCCAATTATTGGCATTGCATCCACTATTTAAAACAATGTCCACCCGTGCTGCCTGAGAAAGATGAACCTACACGGCCAGACATCCCCCTAAGGGAGGATCGGGACTTCGCGCGGTCGGCTGACCCGGGTTGGGTTCTCTGTATCTTCCCATCTCATCGTCTGACTGACGCCAGACTTACTGCGCCAATGAGCTTTGCGCAAAGCTGTGATGCCACCGAGACTATCCCCTGACGCGCCAAGTTGAATGAAATCCCCGCCCTCCTTTGGGGGCCCCCGGTGACCCGCTTCCGCCAAGGCAGTATAAATACTTCGAGAAAAGCTTTGAGGAACCAGTCGAGGAATTTAGGTCGGTAGATGAGGCCGTTGAGTTCTTCTTCGGCAACCTCATCGCCGCGGGCCTGACTATTATTCCTAGGATGTCTGGCCGTTTTGCACGCCGACCACTCCCATGGTGGTCGGCCGAGTGTGAGATGGCCCTCAAACAGAAGCGTTATGCCTACATGGGCTATAAGCGCTGCCCGAACGATTTCACTGTCGCTGAATTTCGTCAGGCTAGGGCTAGGTTCCGGTATATTTCGAAGCACGCCCGCCACTCTTCTTGGCGGGCATACATGTCTTTACTTAACGGGAAGACCCCTTTAGCTGACGTGTGGAAGCGAGTCAAAAGGATTCGGGGCAAGTTCTCGCAGGACCCCCCTCCCGTTTTTCAGGAGAATGGGACCGCAATCTCAGACCCCGCGTCCGTGGCGGAATCCTTAGCGACCGCTTTTTTCGCATTCTCTAGCCGAAATGCTGCTCCGCCAGCATTCAATGCACGTCGTGATGTCGCGGAAGCCGCCGGCTGGACTTTACCTCCAGAGGCGGAAAACCCTTCAACGACAAGTTAACTGTGAGCGAGTTGCGCTCCGCTCTCGCTTCGTGCGCGGACACCGCCCATGGTCCGGACGATGTCCCGTACGCCATGCTTCGACACCTGGGTGAGCGAGGCATGGCCTTTCTGTTAGATTTATTCAACAGGATCTGGGTGGAGGGTCTTCTCCCAGACTCCTGGAGAATTGCTACTGTGCTCGCCTTTCGCAAACTGGGGGGGATATCACTCTACTCCGACCGGTTTTCGCCCAATCTCTCTAACCTCTTGCGTGTGCAAGTTGATAGAGAAATTGGTATATATTAGATTAGCCTTTTTCCTGGACAGCGGAGGCCATCTGTCTTCTGCACAGTGCGGCTTCCGCAAGTTCCAATCCACGTCGGATGCTCTGCTCCGACTGGAAAATGCCGTCTGTGAGGCTTTTCTCCGTAGACAGCACTACGCCACGGTGTTTTTCGATCTGGAGAAGGCCTATGATACCGCATGGCGATGCGGTATCATGGAGACTCTCTACACGATGGGGACGAGGGGACGCCTCCCAATGTTTATATCTGAATTTTTGCGAGATCGTCGATTCCGCGTGCGGGTGGGGGGAGCCCTCTCCGGCTTAAAAGAGCAGGAAGAGGGTGCCCCGCAGGGAAGTGTCTTCAGTGTCACACTTTTGGCCCTGAGCATCAAAGGCATCACCTCGGTGCTGCCGAAAGATGTTCTCGCTACGCTCTACGTGGGCGACCTTTCCATCTCTTTTGGCGCGGCCCAGATGCCAACTCTGGAGCGTCGTCTCCAACAGGCATTGAACCGCGTCTCTCGCTATGCCGAAGCGCACAGGTTCCGCTTTTCTTTGGCCAAGACTAAGGTGGTGAACTTCTGCCGCCATCCACGGCTTCACCCCGACATAGATTTGTTTCTTAATGGGGTGCTCCTGGATGTGGTGGAATCGCACCGTTTCCTCGTCTTGCATTCGACTGACTCCTCACCTGGGAGGCTCATATTCGCAGCTTTAGGGTCTCTTGTACCTGCGCCATGGACATTCTCCGTTCCGTGACGTTCAGCGCTTGGGGCGCTGATAGGGCTACTGCCCTACTTTTTTATTGATCCTTTGTTCGTTCGAAGCTCGACTACGGATGCGAGTTTTATGCATCCGCAGCCGAGCGATAATTGCGGAAGGAGGATTCGATTCACCCCCCTAGCCTTCGCCTTGCGACCGGTGCCTTCCGCACTTCCCCCATTGAGATCCTGTTGGTCGATGCCTGGGGAGATGCCACTCGCACTGCGCCGCGTGCAGTGCATCACTCACCTGTACCCGCGAGCCCAGTGCCTCCCTCAGTCGCCAACAGCTCTCACTGCATCCGCAGCTGATCTTGATGGTGCCTATGCCGCCGAGAGACGCCATTCATACATAAAGCCCTTTGGGTTTAGGGCTAGGAAACTCCTTTGAGAGCTAGATATAGCTCTCGGGCCGGTGGCGCCCCTGGTTTGCCCAGGACGCCACCCTGGAGGGTACCACATTTGGCTATTTGTCGCTACGCCTCTGCTCTCAAAGCTTTTACAGCGCCGGCAGTATTGCGTTCAACCTTTTTTGAGCACACATCGTGTCACGCTGGAGCCGTGTCAGTGTATACAGATGGCTCAAAGTCCCAAGAGGGGGTCGATCCACGCTGTATCCCCTCTGTTTGAAGTCAGCGGGGCTCTGCCAGACGCTGCGTCTGTCTTCACGGCCGAGCTGGTGGCAATACACCACTCGGTACGGGAGATTACGCGACGTGCCCGGTTCGGATACCGGATGGTGATCTATAGAGACTCACAAAGCGCCCTGAGTGCTCTCGGGGCATTGGAATCTCCGCATCCCCTGGTTCGCGGTATTCGTGACGGCATGGTTATGGCGAGCCGGGCAGATGTCGAGATTATCTTCTGCTGGGTTCCTGGACATGTAGGAATTGCAGGGAATGAGCGCGCCGATGATTTCACCAAAGAGTCCGCGAGGACTCTGCGACCGGACCATCGTTTCGCTCTTCCTCACACTGACTACATGGCAGGAATACGGGCAGCTCTTCGGACTGCTTTGCGCAAAGAAGATGGGAGACGGTCGAAGGGAACTTTAAGTTGCGTGCCATTGCGCCGCGACTGTTCCCATGGACATATCCCCTAATGCCGCGATGGCTTCAGCTCGCTATCTGTCGTCTCCGAATCGGACACACTCGTGTGACGCATCGCTATTTGATGGAGCGCTCGCCTGCGCCCTATTGCGACGACTGCGTCGTCCCCCAGACTGTTCGGCACATTCTTGTCGAATGTCCTAGTCTGGGTGATCTTCGCGCATGTTACCTGTCCCGGTACCGGGATGGGCGGGGTTGCTACTGCCTGTTCCTTGTACTCGGGACGAGTGCGTGCACATTGACTGGTGGACGTGTTGACTTTTGGGCGGAGGCCGTCCTTCTCCCTATTATTTAAGCAGGGTTTGTTTTTTTGTTTTGTTTTGTTTTTTGCTTTTGTTTTTTTACCCTTTAGGTTGCACGCTCCTGCGCCGGGGAAACCTTTCCCCGCTTTTTGGGGTGTTTTCGTCTCTTTAATTTTATTTTAGAGTAGCCTAGAACTAGGCCAGTTTTAATACGGTGACTAATGCCCAAGTGGGCAGTCGCCAGTTGAGCTCTTACAAAAAAGAAAAGGGAAACCATTACAATACAACCCCGTCTCAGTTTGCAGTTACATACAGTCTCGTACACCCTGCTTCGCCTCCCAATGGCTTCCAGCTCCGAACGCGACATGTCATCTCTACCAGGCCTTGCTCGTATCTAAGGCCAAAGTTCCCGCCGACAGGCGATAGATACGGACAGGCATCTATCACTCGGTTATCGACTTCGTTCAACGACTGGAGTACTCTCTCGCTCATTTTTCAGCGACGTAAAAGAAGAAGGAATCTTGCAAGTTCAACTTTGCAGCGCCCTGTTTACTCGCCGTATTCAAGCCTCCAGTCAATTAGGCTTTACATGAGACTCCCCGAAAATAGCATTCTCCCATTTTCTCTGGAAGCAATCACCGTGCATCCTCTTTCGGAGTCTCGTACCTGTCGAGTCATTTGTATCCCCCCCCCCCCCTTTGGTACCCTGGGTCTTATTTTATTTATTGTCATTTATTTACTTGTGCTATTAATATTTTCTTTGTATATAGTAAAGTTATATATTTTTCTACCATTAGTTTCTCTAATCTCAGAACCTCTAAGAATTTATTATTTAGGCTAACCGCACTCAATTTTGTTTATTTAACCCTCGCACTGGGATCTGTATCCCTATCTTCTGGCGTGCCCTCATCACGGTCGCCCTATGGCATCTATATTATATTCTGGTGTCTGGTTTTTAGGGTCATCGGCAGTATCTGATCTCATTTCTTTTAGACTTGTGACAGATTCGATTGGTTGTTATTCTTGTATATTAAAGGTTCTGGTTTTAGAAACTGTAGAAAAGACTACCCATTTCCTATTTTCCCTTTTGTGTGCATATTTTGGATTCTGTGACCGTGTGAAACTTTAACCCTTTACAGGCTTCATAAAACGTTTGCGGTATTGTAAAGGAGTAATCTTATTTCTTCTTTTGGATTGTGTAGTTTTCTTGGTGCGTATTGGGCGGCCTTACCTAAACGCACGTATATATATATATATATATATATATATATATATATATATATATATATATATATATATATATATATATATATATATATATATTATATATATATATATATATATAGATATATATATATATATATATATATATATATATATATATATATATATATATATATATATATATATATATATATATATATCGATGAAGATTGCTTCTAGAGAGCCTAAATTTAATGTTAAAAAGAAATCCCAAGGCGAGGAAAATAGCTGGTATCATCCTTTTTATTTACCGGCGACGTTTCAACCACAATACGGTCATCTTCTTAGGCCTAAAATACAAATAAACAAACAAAATATTTTTCACTGTTAAGAGAGCACACTGCTAAATGTACATCTAGAACTTTACTAGCTAGTATTAGCTTTGAATTGCAAATTTAGAGTTAAAGGGAATATTTAGAAATGGGGCTCAAATTTACAATAAAGAGACTAGGGAAGGATTTTAAATATTTAAATTAGTTAGCAAGTGTATAATTGCTAAAATCTATTAATATAGGGGTGCTTTGATTTATGAATCTAATGATTATATGAAACTGTTTTAAATGAATTTTAAACGAATAATTGAAGCAAAAATTGGCAAAAATCTAATATACAAAATCACAAACCTTGCCAAAAAAGGGTTACGTGCTTCAGGCCGGCCCAAAAGCACCAAACTGTGCCCCGCAACCCACATCCAAATGAATTCAGGTAATAAGGAGGGAAACCGAGGAGAGATCATTATTTAAATTCGGGGAGAGATGTTTTATATAAAGTGTTTCTAGGATTTGAAGGGTAATGGGACATTTGTGCGAATTTAGAATTTCAAAGTTTTCTAAGGAGAAATCACTTTTACACTTTATTACGTGATCTCTTATCGCTGAATTTTCTTTGGCTTCAAGTATCTTGCAGAGTTCTATTACTTATACCCATATGGGAAGAGAATCTTGCCTTCAGAGTTCTCACGCCTTCAGAGTTCTCTCTTCATCGTCCCCAAACCGGCGTCCACGCAGTGCAGCCTTGAGCTAGTGGAATAAAAAGTAGTCGCTAGGGGCCAGATCTGGACTGTAGGGGGGGAGGGTGGTTGAGCTCCTCGAATCCGCAGTCACGCAGGGCAGCTTGTGCAACTCTGGCCTTGTGGACAGGGGCATTGTCGTGGAGGGGCAGGACACCGCGTGTCAACTTGCCGAGCCGCTTCTGACGGATGCACTTCTTCAACCCAGTCAGTTCCTCGGCCTAATATTGACCTGTGATGGTCCTTCCACGAGGCACATAGTCCACCATCAACACTCCCTCAAAATCCCAGAAGATAGCGGCATGATCTTCCCTGCTGAGGGTTGGGTCCGGAACTTTATGGGGGTCGGAGAGCCCCTGTGCTTCCAGGCCATGCTTTCGAGCTTGGTCTCGGGATCCCAGTGATGAACCCACGTTTCATAACCTGTCACTATGCGTGACTCGAATCCCGCCGGGTCTTGGTTTTACAGGAGCAGAAGCTCCTCCGAACTTTGACGACGTTGAAGTCGATCATGGGGCGTGAGGTTTCTAGGGACCCAACGGGCAGAGACCTTGGTCATGGCCAAATTGTAGTGGATGATGTTGATAACACTTTCATGTGATATTCCAAGTTTTCGCTCGATTTCTTCGACCTTCACCCGTCGATTTTCGAGGATCATCCTCTCCACACGGGCCTCATTGTCCTCGTTGGTCACGTCTGACGGGCGTCCTGGACGGGGGTCATCTTCAAGGGACTCACGACCATGGCGGAACTCCCTATTCTAGCGAGCAATGGTTGCATAGGAAGGGGCGGTGTCGGTGTACACTGCAACCATGCGTTCATGGATCTCTTTTGCATTCTTGCCTTCCTTGGTCAAAAATTTGATTACTGTGCGGTGCTCAACTTTCTCCATTGTTGAAAAATTTGTGACTGACAATCTGCGATCAGCTACTGCTTCATTAATAGACGAGGCAGGAACGTGTGGCTGCAGGCCCTGACTTGTCATAAGTTTTCCTAACACGCCCACAAACAGCCATCCCCCTTCCTTTGTTTTGTCCTACCGATTCTCAAAACTTATTGACCGCCCCTCGTAACTATCTTATCTATCCCTTATTCCCAAATTTCAACACTAAACCTTTCACTAACTAACTAACTATTTCTCTATCTATCTAATTTCTCCACTTTTTATGTCCAATGTCCAATTCCTTCACTCTGTCAGATCCTCACCCCACTCATTACATTGGTAAAGGAGGCAAGAGCATATCAAAACGCTCCAAAGATGATCAAAGAAGATCGAAAGCTTAGCAATTTAGTTTGGTTTTTACCAAACACATTCATTTAAAAAAGAAATGAATACTGGACAAGTGATCCACCGTCTACAAGATGGAATAAAAAAGATAGTTAGAAGAAGAGAAAGTTGCCAAAGGAAATTAATTAAGGCAAAATACACAATGGTCTTCAACAAAATTTGCATATATATATATATATATATATATATATATATATATATATATATATATATATATATATCGAGAGAAAGAAAGAGAAAGTGATAACACCATATATGAAGATATACTTAAACGCGTTTACCCAAGGATCGTAAAACAATTTTTTGGCAGGACTATTCAAGAGGTGGCTGCTGAGATATGCTACCGCGAATCGTAGTTTGGAACAAGCGTTAGATTTAGGGTTACTACTGAGATATGTATTAGATGGAGCGACTCTAGCGACATGAAATGAAAGGTTGCTCTCCACAAAAAATACCAAATTTAGTCCCACAATGATCACTAACTAGACTGGGCCCATAATTTCTAGATTCGTTTTTAAAGGACTGGGAGTTCAGTATTGGTTTTCACAACGGTTCTTGGAGATACGAACGGGAGCCTCACCTGAGGGTGCTTTTTGAAGCGTGATTTAGTTGTGGTCACGGCATGCAGTCAAGTAGTAGGAACTCTGCAGTCGCTAAAGAGGTTACGACCAATGAGTAAGGACTAAACAGGAGGGGTTTTTTCCTCAAGTTTTACAGCTTTCGAAAGGTCCGATAACAAATTAATAGGTGGCCAGTCTTTGCCCCTCGGAGAATTCGGCGCTAAGTGGATTTGCGAAGCTTATCTGATGAATTGAGCAGATCTTTGTTGGCTGAAGTTCTTCATCAAGAAACACAACTCTCAGAAACAAAATCTCTACAAAAGAAAGAATCAAGAGGAACCTAGTTTTTCAAAAGAATGGTGTTCATATTAGCCGGCGGGCTAAACCACGTGAGGGGGATGGTGTTTATAGGGCACCATCAAGCTAGGCGAAGGAGCTGCCTCTAGCACTCAACGGTTATCCCCCAAGCGGAGGAGATCCTCAACTGATCAAACGGCCAAGTAAACTTTCCAAATATGGCGTGGAGCCCCGAAGGCAGACTCGTGCGCTGTGCTCACTGACTCCGGCAGCTCTTTCAGCCAACCTGGTGCCAAAAGTACTGCTCTTTATTCCTTTGGATGACACTGGCGAGGCCAAGAAGTCGATCTTGACGACTGGGCAACCCAGGATCTCCATACACCTCGCCCAGGTATGCGCCCTGGAGAGGTCACTCCAGTACCCCTGTCCCAACGACAGAAACAATACGGGTTTCTGACTTCCATGACACAATCTCCATTGCCTTCCAAGGCAAAAGGATGCCAATTTACTCACCCTTTACAACATTGTCCTAGGTATAAATATGACAAATCCCTAAGTAGGTGGAGCCAAAATATTTTTTACAATTTTCATTACAAACGAGTGTCCTTTCCCACTTTAATTTTACTGTGCTACGCTAGGGGGACTTCAAGATGGAAAATCCAATTAAGCATACTAGGGTGGCGCATGGGCGTTTTTCTAAGATCTGAGCCAATTGCCCCTTGGGCGGAAATTGAGGTCGGGCTGGAACCGTTGGTATTATTCTTAGAACGGAGGAGAACATAAGTTGGAGGGTGTAGAAGAATAAGGTCGAAGAGCGACCACGTTCCCTTCTGTACCCACGTGGTCTCGAGATCACCGCATAGAGCTTTAAAAGCGCGGCTGATATACGGCGAGAGGCGGGCCACGTCGTTTTATTGCACCCCAGCTGTATTTGATTAGCGACTCATTTTTGTCGTCTCTCGTGAACTTCCAGACAGCCTTCCTGCCCCCCGGCATAGATCAAGGTTCTTCGAACATTCTACGCAAACTTTATCTCGGTTCCCCTGAAGGAGTCGCTGCCTTTCCCCAAGATCGCGCGAGTTTTGGAAGCTCTCACCAAGCCATTAAAGCCCCCCCCCCCCCGCAGACCGTCTATATAATCTCCCGACTCTGTTTAGCGTGTAGCACTTCAAGACTTTCCGCCTAATGCCGCGTACGAGCTAAGGAAACGCTCGTCCGTCGCGATCGAAGCAACGACGATTTCGATTCTACAACGAAGGCTAAATCAACATCTGTGAACTCTGCCATAGTCAATCAGCGAGTAACTGACGAAGATTTCCATCTCCGAAAGCCAAACTACGCGTGCTCCCTCATCCGCCCCATGAGGTAACCCAACTTGCCCATTGCAATCATCGTATCCCGACTGGCCCTTCCTTTCAACGAACACGCAAGCAGTCACAACCGTTGAGACCTACATATTATTCCATAATCTGACCTAACTGAATCGTCCCATCCTTTGTGTGTGAGCCCCGGTTTAAAATCTCCTTTTAATCACAAACCTGAACCTGACCACTAATCCTATAATTATCCTTCCTGTGTCTCCTGTCGACATTTAATTTCGCTTGTGCGATCATTCAAATTCTATTTCTTTTGTGCTTCTCAAAAGTATATTTTCGTTATTGTCTTTTCTTTGAAACCTTAAACGTGTACCAGCTCCCTGTTAATCTTTGGCCAACTTTTACTCTGAATTATTTGTTTTAAAAGGAACCCCGAAAATTTAAAAGTAAACCATCCCCACTGAATTCATAACTATTTGCCGTCACGAACCGGCCAGATCGAACCTTAAGCCAACTTCGACCCAAAAACTACAAAAGAACATATATATATATATATATATATATATATATATATATATATATATATATATATATATATATATATATATACATATATATAGTCTGGCCATTCCACGACAGAGGGGATCTTTTCGCGAGCTAGAGGGGCCAGAAGAAGGGGTTGATTACACCATTACAAAGGAGAGTGCCTTCAGAAGAGGATGGCTTTCAATCGAAGGTGGCTTCTTATTCACCAAGGGGGCAGGACATGGCTTTGTGAGAAATGAAAAGACGAGTAGTCACAAGGGAGCGTCAACTCGTACGACTTTCTCCTAAATAGTGCTGAATTCAGATTTAATTAATGTGTTTAGTAGACTGAAATTCTATCGCTTCTTAGTAAGAGTGAAGTATGTATATATACTTATACACGCATACATAATTATGTATATTTTATATTCACCTAAGGACGGCCATTTTAAGTATACATATATAAGTAGAACTTAAAAGGTCGTGATACAATGCTGGAAGCATGTACATACTAGTATGTCATGAAATAAGAAAGCTACCTTTTATTTGATTTAACTTACTCTGTTTCTTCACTTGCTTTATTTCATTAATAATAATTTCTCCCATTTTTTTATGCTTTTTAGAAAAATGGAGCACATTTACATATGAAGAGAAAACGAACGAAGTCATCACCGCCAGGAAAGACTTGTAAAGAAAGTCGAGATAGGAGATGTATAAATGTGTGGAAGATATAATATAACCACATATCCACCTGCGAGAGTTTGGGACAATGGGGAGGGGGCACGCTAACATACAGATGTCACCAGGAGCATGGTTGACCAAGTTACATATGGCACCCACTGGCGGGGATCGGAAGACGGGAAAGTGCTATCATCAACGGTCAAATCTGGCGGGTTTTTTATTAAAAAGGCGAAAACCATCAGTGGAATTGCCTCTCAATGTTTTAAACAATAAATTACGAAAGTAAAAATGTGCGAAAGCTACATAGCTCGATTAACCCTAAACGGGGATTAGTTGGGGTGCTAGGGACTTTTAACTTTTAAGATCTCATTGATATTTGGGACTAAGAGGGTGCGCAGCTCTCCTACACGTGCTAATCTTCAAGTTAGATTAAGCATCAACTTAGTAAGGCGAACATAACAAAAGGCGAGGAAAAAAAATGATACCATATCTAAAACTCATTCCAGGATTGTCTAAATAATCTCCATAAATCCATTGAAAGTGTTACATAAATCAGCCGAATTTTCGAACGCAAGTAAATCACAGACGCTACGTTTGGTGTTATATAAATAAACTCAATTTCCCGAGCCAAAGAGATCACTTAACTTAAGGATAAAATTTTATTAATCAACCTAATTTCAGTAGGCATAGAGACCATAATATACCTTTAGAATTTCCGGAGCAATAAAGGACACATACCCTATAGATATGGTTATATAATTTAACTGAATTTCCGTAACCATAGATACAAAATACCTTCGGAGAGCTTCATATAAATCAAATGAATTTCCGTGGGCATACAGATGGGGATAGTTTTATATAAATCAACCAGATTTCTGTAGTTATACCGGGTATTGAAAAAGTCCTGTTGCACTTGTTACGACGCTCTCATTAAAGGACACAATGATAATTATGATGTAGTTAGACACTTTGCCTTGTGGACAAAGAGCTTCCTCATGCTAGCCCACACACGGTTGACAGAGGACTTTACCTCGTCGACTTTGCTGTGGTGGATCTTGCAGGCCTTGCCTTCGGCATACGCCCACATGCTGCAGTCGAGCGGAATGTGGTCGGGCGACTGCGGCGGCCAAAAGTCCTTCGACCAAAATTTCATGTTCGACCTCAACCAATCTCGCAAGGTCTTGGTCGTTTGGGCCGAGGCAAAGTCCTGCTGAAAAACATACTCCACCTTCTTCGTAATCTTCCTCGCCCAGGGTAGGAATTTCATGGCATAGATGTCCCTGTAATCAGCCACGGACCACACTGGCGGCATATGCTCGCCATTTTGAAGCCACGACTCCAAGCATCATCACGAAGGACCGGTGCTTGGTGGGGGACACGTAGCGGACCTCGGAGACGTCCTGACCGAAGCTTACCACGCGCTCGTTCTGTTCTGCCTGTTGATAACTGGATCCACCGTGAAGGTTTTTCATCAGAAAAAAATAAGAATTCGATTGCCATGACTCTTTAAGTAGTTGAGAAGGCGACGGCAGACCTTCTTCGCAAGCGCAGTTATTCTGAGCTTCGGAGCAATTTCGAAAGTCTTCCTCACATCCAAACGGTTGTCAACTTGAGTTCTGCCTAAACGAGGTCAATCTTTAAGGTTTTTTTCCGTTCATGAAGCTCTGCTACTCTGTAGCCTATCATCCGGCTGACGTTGAGCCGCTTGACGATTTCGTACATGTTGTGTCCCGCGCGTAGGAGAGTAGAAAGCTCGATTCTTTTCTCTTCCATCTTGTCATACCTTCATACAATAGAAAAGACATTTTAATGACATACTCGTATGTCGGAAAAGTAGAACTTTAAGTTTCATTTAGGGTACTTTTTCTATCACGTACGTAACCCCTTCGAAAGATACCCCCCCCCCCCCGAGTGTAACATAACTTTTGCAAAACCCTGTATGGCCGACATACCCTACGGATAACGTTAGAAAAATTAACAGAATCTGGGTAGCCATAAAGACGACATACTTTACGTTTAGCGTTATATAAATCAATTGAATTTCCATACCCTTAGGATAGCGTTATGCATATCATTCGACGAATAGCGTAAAAAATCAACCGAATTTCCGTTATCATAGAAACCACATCCCTATGAATAGCGTTATATAAATTAACAAAATTTTCATAACCGTAGAGAGCACATACCCTACGGATAGCGTTTTATAATCTTCCGAATTTCCGTATCCATAGAAATCAGATACCCTTAGTATAGCCTTATACATATCAATCAACGGAAATTCTGTAATTATATATATATATCATCATCATCATCATTACTAAGTCTAAAATTTAAAAAGGGTTTTTTGAGTATTTGAATAATAATTTCATCTTAGTTTGGTTATGACTTATGTTTTATCAAAGTTATTTCTAATAATTCTTTTATAATATCAAAAACAAAATGAAGTTCAGAAATAAATATAAGTATCGAAATTTTGTGAAATTTTAAAATCCAATGGTGAAGCTCAGAAAATTTATTTTTATCTATCTTCTTCTTCTATATCTTCTCTATAACTCTATATTTTAGCAACGTGATATTTTGAAAGGGGGGAAATTTAGTTTAGAGTTCCTTTTTAAAATTATTATAATTGGCGAAGTTCAGAAAATTTATAAAAATTTAACCATGTCTGCTTTCGTTTAGTTCTTAATCTTTGTAGCGAAGCACAAGCTACCCCCGTAGGGGGGAGTGGCGAAGCCATTGCCTGGTACATATGTACATATCGAATTTCCGGAGCCATAGAGACTACATACTCTATGGATAGAGTTAGTTATACATATAAATAAACAGAATTTCCTTAGCTCTCTGCACAATAATTACAAGAATATATTCGTTTATTTCACGTGACTAACTTGGTATACAATCCTCTTAGGTTATAATATAAACGCCTGTCAGTCCATTTCAAATGCTTTATGTAACCTAAATATGTTGTTTCTTAGACCAAAATGGTCTTCCTTAGCATCATATTTATTTAATCTCATAATTCTAAGCCCCAACTTTAAAATAACCAGGCAAGGTAATCTGCTCTCAATAAAGAACTCAATCGTCTATTAATTCACCGTATTACAAGATGGAAATTGCTTTGTTTTAATATGTGCAAAGAAGGATGACTAAGATGATTCATGGGTTGAGGAGCTTGCCTTGAAAGGCCTAGGAGAATAAATCTACATCAGTTAGAAAGGAGAAGAGTTTGAGGGGACTTGACTGAGGTCCTCAGGGATCTTATTTGTAGTGAACAAGATAGGACACGTAGCAATTGTTTTAAGCTGGACACATTTAGGTTTATGGAAGAGATAAGTAAAAATTGGTTTATAAATAATAATAATTGAGGTTTTATATGGCACCCTTCAAGCCCTTGAAGCTTTCGCAGGGTGCGCGCCCATCGACTAGGAAAAGGCTTGACAGAAGAGATGAGTTTTCAGAGCTCGCTTGAAAGCGCTAGGCGAGGAAGAGAAGGGTATGCCAGGAGGCAGGGAGTGGAATCGTCCGCCCTGGGAAGTTTTAGAATAAATTGGATAGATATATGGATGATGATGTTAGGTGGGACTGAACTGGGTGATTGGAATAGGGGCTGCCTCGTATAGGCTATTAATTAGCCTTTTGCTGACTCCTTTTCACGGTGAGAATGGGTGAAGGAAGTAAAAGTCTGTAAACACTCTGGAGCTCTTTATTAACGTTTCGCCTTCTTCAGAACTCCTCTTCATGTTTTATGTTCTTTTCAACAACCAGCATAGCTTACGGACACACCAAAAGAGACTGACAGAGAATAAAATATTACAAGTGAGCCACAAAATACTTCAATAAGTATTGTCTATTAATCAATACTCATACCTATTAATGAGTACTCATACATTATTTAGATTAAACATGAATGAAAATTCAAAGGCGCAATGATGCAATTCTCTTCTGAGCTACAAAACAGAACATTTATGCAAAAATACCAACACCATCATTTTTCTAGAAGATCACTCAATACCAAGGCATAACTTTCTAAATTGTTAGAATTGCATACATGTACAAGAATTCCCTTGTTCCAAAAGTCCACATGTTTGATGTGTACACATTTAATACATGCACAGCACGCTTTCACTACATACCTGTCCATTTATGTACGTCTGCTTCTTTACTTCCTAAAACGAAATTATAAATTATGAAGTAGATATTTTTTGCGAGTGCAAATAAGAATCCGGAAGTCATGCAACATTCATACATAATATTTATAGCCAACCTTTCATTTTATGTAACAAGGATGTGGCGATACACTACCTACTCCTCCTTTTCTCAGAAGTAGGGGATGAAAGTTGTGGAAGGGGGTAAGTTTATAAAGTCAATAAATCGGTCGAATGGGTCAACGCGGTATTTCCTGGCTTAATGCCTGCGAGCAGGTAATCTCAAGAGGAATCTTGCGAAGGTTTGAAAGAATAATGGAAATAGCGTCTAATTTCACTCGTTTCTCTAAACATTATTATATAAAATTTTGAATTAACGGAAAACAATCTTGAATGTAGATACGTATTACTTAGTTTTTTTATATTTTAAGCTTCATGTCGGTTTTTCAGAATTTAATGATGTCAGACTTTCAAGAGGGCAGAGATTGGAATGGATGGTGCATCGATAACAAAAACCACCACCCGTTTACGTTTCCAGAGGAACTGTTTCTAAGATCAGGACTGCTTATGGTAATCGGAAGAAGACAAACTCCTTCGAATCATATAGCGGAAAAAATAACTAACTCAGCGATAGAGACCGAAGAATCATTCTTAAAACTCATACAAAGAATTCTTAGAACCACATCTTCAAAGGTGACTACAGAGCTTCATCATCATCTACCATGTTCTGTTTCGACCAAAAGTGTTTGTTGGGAGCTATACAAAACCAATTATTATGAGAGAGCTGAAGTTGTCAAACCTTTGCTAAGGCAAAGCTATATTAATTCGTAAAAAAAAGTATATAAGACACTAAGAATTGGATAATGTAGGAATGTGATACATGTATTTAGATAAATCGTCCTTTACATTACTTCCACGTTCTGCCAAGTTTACGTCTCGAGGATTCCTAAAGAAGCTTATAATTGTGATTGACTGATTCTAACAGTTAAGAATGGAGTTGGAATAGTAATGATTTGGTTGGCAATATCATGGAACTCCCTTGACCCAGCAATACTGTATATTAGGGTGAACTCCCAAAACTATCTGTCAATTTTGCCACCCAGATGCATCCCATGGTGTAGACGCTATTTTATCCTGACAGCGTCATCTTTCAGGATGATACTGCACATATTTACATCGCTAAATATGTTAAAAACTGGTTTGAAGTGCATGAAAGTGGCGTTGATGACTTGGATTACCCTTGTAAAAGCTAGATCTTAATAAAATCGAGCATTTGTTGCGTCATTGGGAGCAGCAACTAAGGGGAAAAGTCCCTCCCCCAGCGTACTTATAGAAACTATTAATAATGCTAAAGTACGGCCAACCTAATATGAAAAGTAAAAATTAGTAGTTAAAGTACTCTTTTCATTATACTGTCCAACCATTATATATAGCACTACTAAGTGCAAATAAACAAGGAAACCATTACTTCAAGTTGGTTTTGTCGAAGTTTAATGCAAATAATGTAAGAAAAAGATAATAGTTGAAGAGGGAAATGGAAGTGGAAAAAGAAAAGAATTTACAAGGGGAGCAAACCTTTACATTCGTCTAAAAGATACAATTCAGAAAATGGATCATAGGTGGCTTCAAAATGATTTTAAAAAATGAAATTGATGACAAAACCTGTAAAAAGTAAAAAATAATGATTAAGTTTAAAATTATCAGTTTCAATACAAGTAGCGATAAAAAAAAATTCGCCATGATCAATATACAGACATTCAAAGCAAAAGAGACCTAAACTCGCACAGAGTGAACGAACTCAGTGAGAACTGGACACAAAATAGATGTCTTCCAAATTACAATAATAAAATTTCTAACGAAATTAACGATCAAGTGGCAGAATTCGGATAGTAAAATTGCTACAATAATATAACGGAAACTATTTTGCATTACACAACTTTTGTACACATCAGTAACGCAAAAATGAGTGAGTTTACTAAAATACCTTTAGATAAGAGCCATAAAATGAGACAGGATGAAACACTTAGAAAAATAGGTGAATATTCCGAACTAATCAAGCTTAATACGAACCTATTATGGAGAGAAAATAGAAGATATAATCAAATCTAGTAAAATGCCATCAAAAAAACTCACAGAAACATACGAAACAAAACCCAATAAAAGGCAAACAGCAAATTGCAACACTAAAGGTTAAATCCATATAGGAAAAAAATCATGACCTAAAAAAAAATTCGAATAAATTGACGAATTGTGTCTGGAAGTGTATGATTACAATGTACAATACATGAAGAGGAAATCCACCAGTAAAAAAAGTTAGAAGTTTTGCACGCCCTTGAGAGCATGTAGATGCCAAAGCATAGAGAGAAAATGGCATAAGAATCGACTTTATAAAAAATAGAGCATATTGTCGAATTTCAATCTATTTTATTTATAAAATGTTTGAAGGAGAAGGTGACACCAATTACATTCTCCAGATGTCAGCTTTATTCTGCTAAAAAAAAGGTGCTAGGGAAGAATTACAAAACTACAGGCTAACCAGTTTTTTATTAGCAACATATAAAATACCAAAAAAACGTCTGACTGCAGATTTCATAAGTATAAAAACTATAATACATATGATCATCTGTAGCACCTTAACATTTATTGCCACACACTAATTATGTCAAAATACCTCTCTTTAAGTAACCCGTAAACTATCAAACGCCATTGATTCAGTAAGTACCAATTTAATTCTAAAAGCATAACAGAAACACAAAGTTAGTAGGGCATGTGTGCATTTAAAATCTCCTATGTATGCAATTACGAGACAATGCCATTTCGGCTACACATAATGGAAAAATACAAAGTCAAAATGACTGAGAGAAAATTTTAGATTGGGAACAAAAGGGAATTAGAATCAATCGGGCAGGTTCGGGGGACGCTTTTTATTGTCCCATCCATGGGGGGCACGCAAGGTAAACTTACTTTCCCGAGATGGAGTTAATAAATAATAGCTTTGCTGAAGATTGGGCCATCAGAATCGATGATCAAATCTCAAGGCGATTGGAAAAATACCCTTACTTGCCACAGCTTGTGTTTCGTGATGATAGCATGGCAAAGGAAATGAGCACCAGGAATTTAGTTTAGGGGCCGATACAGAGACTATGCCTACATTTTCAGAAGTAACAGGCCTCTATGTTTAAAACCTTAAGTATTTAACAATAAATCTTGGTAGTTTTAGCATACGGAAGTAAAACTTGGATAGTTAATACAAAGAATATTAAAACATAGAAAGTTCACGTTAAAAATAGCCCACTGGCACAATAGATTAAATGGATAAGAACACAAATATGGTTGACGAATATAGTAACAGATTAAAAAAATCAAGAAATATAGAAAATCGCCTAAAGAAATCTGAACTGTGCCCTATTATTAATAAAGAACTACAGAACACGACATAGATGGGAAGATGAAAACCGTTCAATAGCAGAAGCCTTGCAAACTCGAGCGATGGACCGAAATCAGTAGCAACCCTTGGAGGATGCTTTAGCCCAGCAGTGGGATATAAAAAGAATATAAGAATAGCCATCAAGTTGTCACAATGTTATAACAGCAGATGGCAGAGGAAAACCTCGTCTGAGACTAATGTAAAGGAGATGGCCTTAATGTCTCATAAGGATAAAAATTTGCATACCAGTACCGCAAGTGAAACCTTTGGGGGGGGGGCACTCTTCCACGGCACTCTTGTCTCTCAATTATGGAGGAAATAAAGAAAACAAAAAATAAATATCCATTTAAATACCACTGCCGGTCGAGAGAAAAAAAATCGGTGCCTCCCATTCCATTACGACACCGTCTGGCACTTGCGTCGAGATTGGCTAGAGAAGTATCCTCGTTTTTTTTAGCCAATAAAGGAAAACTGGTGGTCCCTTGGGGGTGGGGGGATGCGGTTTTAATGACAAGCTGTGACGTCACATCGTTGAAGGACTATGTGGAACAGTAGGAGCGGGTTCTAATCTGGGGGGAAGAGGAAAGGGGGGGGGAGCATGTTAATTATTTAACCTAGCCTTGCATCGCCTTATTCTCTCATAATCCTCTTCTCCTTTTATGTCAAAAAGAGGAAATGAGGAATACTGCCGAGTATTCCGATTGTTAGCCTTTCATCCACTGTAATACTCCTGCCTCTTCCCTTGTAACCACACTCCTGATATAAGTACCACTGTCGTGGTAGTAAGAATTCCGAAAGACAACTATTGTCTTTCTCCCAGTATAACATTCAAATATCCACACTTTATACACATTTCTTCCTCCCAGCCCTCTTCCTACCCCCGAATCGGGAGAGGGAAGATAGGGGAGGGGGGAGACGTCGGAACAAGCCCAGCAATTGCATCTGGTGAGATACGGAAGACTTTATAAAGCCATTTATTCGTCTCTCGGCACGTTAGTCTTCCTCTCGCACCGAACAGTTCCAGGTAAGGACTCGGAGGCCATTCCTAAACTCCACCTCACGTTCGAGCAGTGAGTTTTGGTTGCGTGCGAGGAGTGGTTTGATCGCAAAGGCGAGACTCAACACGTGAGCTGTGTATGTGAGAGTATGCAGGTGAGCTAATGTAACGTTGCGATTTGGTAACTCATGACGAAGATGTACTTAGGTACCCTTGACTTATCGCGATATTTGTTTGGGTTGATATCTGATCCCTTGTGGCCATATGGGTTAAAGATGCAGTAAGCTCGGCGTAATTGTGATGCGTTTGATTTTACGAAACAAATTGACGCGTAACTTCAAAATAGGGACGTCCATTCTTGAAAACCTTTATGAAGTTTGACATATTTGTTCACACGCCAATTTTTATTGAAATTAATCAGATCAGTTATAGGTTAAAAATTGGCTCGCTACCAAAATGCGCCACATTAAACATTTTCAATTTTTTTTTATCAAATGCTCGTGAAAAACCTTAGTGTGAAATACACTTGGAAAATAACAAATAAGACCTTTATCGTTGCGACATTACATGCAACTGGACGCCGGGCATGGTATGATTATTGGATTTGAACCCCAGTTTTAAAATCATTATTGCCTTTCCTTACGCCTCGTCCCTCCCCCCCTCTCTCTCTCTCTCTCTCTCTCTCTCTCGTACAAATACTCAAACTCTTTAACCCAAGTCCGAAGTTCATTGCACGTTGGGCATTGATGCCTCACTATTTTTCCCCCAGACCTTACTAAAGGGTCACTAACCTTCCACATTCCCCTTGCCCCAAATTTCCGATTTTAGGAGTACAAGAAGGGCATAATCACACGTAAAAAAAATGAGCACAAAACAAATACTACAACTCTAATTTTACATGGGAGCCATCCATGGGTAGTCTTTGTTTATCCACTGCCTGTCCTCTCCCTCCTCACTGACTGAGCTGTGGGAGCGGGGGCTCTTTACTTCCTGGGATACGATAAGAGCTTGAACTTCGAAGCTCAGTTTAAGACTGACCACCGGACGTAGACACAAAGGCCTTCTTTAACACTAATGGAGTGGAGCCATCTCTCATTTTGACACGGATGTTATTAGCAAACCTGTTGCACCACTTTGGCTGCCACTCTTTCTCGTGCACCAAAACAATCACTTTTGAGAGGGGGACAGTGGTCAACCCCTTAACCTCATCGTCGCGTTTTACGACACACGTGTGACTCCACCAAAGGATCGAATTAAAACTTCTTCCTCGAAGTCCTACGGAGGTTGACCAGGTTCGGAAGAGTTGCGCGCCCGGCCACTACCGAGTGACCCGAGTAGTCTGATCTTTAAACTACTCGGGCTCTATACCTTCCACAATTTTTAATCACCAAAAAATGAAAAGTAGCTGATGTGAATTATAGGGGCATTTTCATTCAACGCAGAAGATCAATTACCTGAGGGAGAGAAAATAGGAGAAAATGAATGCGGAAAAAGAATGAATTCAAATAATGGAGAAAAAGAATGTGAAAAAGAGTGGATAAAATAATCGAGAAAAAGAATGTTGAAAAAGATTAGATGAATAATGTTGAAAAAGAGTAGATAAAATAATAGAGGAAAAGAGTGGATATAATAATAGAGGAAAAGAGTGTGGAAAAAGAAAGGAGAAAAAGAGTGTGGAAAAAGAGTGGATAAAATAATGGAGAAAAAGAATGTGGAAAAGAATGGAGAAAATAATGGAGAAAAAGAATGTGGAAAATAATGGCTAAAATAATTGAGAAAAAGAAAGGAGTAAAATAATGTGAAAAAAAGTGGGTCAAAGGATGGAGAAAAAATAAGAGAAAGAATGTGGTAAAAATGTCGATAAGAATGAAGGAAAAAAATGGATAAAGAGAATGATGGAAAATATAAAGATTATGTTGATCCATAGTAAATTCGTCGTCTTTGAAACTTCACTGACATCTGGAAGATTGCTTGCCTTCCAGGCCCCAACGTCAGCAGATGCGTTTCCTCCAAGCGTCAATACCCACAGGAAGCGCTGCGGCTATGTGCTTTCGAGTACGGCCCAACAATGCACTGTTTTTTTTTAAACTCTACCCCACCCCCTCCCCTCCCCCTGTAGAGCAAGAACAAATGGAGTTGTAGGGATGGTCATCTCATCTCCAAGTGCGTAAGGCCCTCTCCCCCCCTCTAGATACAATCCTGTTATAGGACTACCCCACTTGGGTGCAATCCTAGTGAGGGCTAAGCTGCAATTGAACTCCCACGTCCTCCCAATTTCTATATGCAGAAATGCTTCAGCACACATGGATGTGAAAAGAGGGGTCCCCATCCCACACCAAACGGAGTATTTACCTTCGAACCCTTTGGAAGGGGTGTACCCTGCGTAAATTATTGCACTTTTATTACACTTGGTACCTAGGTGAGTAGAGGTGTCATCTGCTCCTGGGGAGCAATGTAACAACAAAACAACAACAATTAACCGCTCAATTTTACTTATTCTAACTTCCACACTTTCTCAACCTTCTTCTGGAGATGCTCCCGTTCGTATTCCGTTTTAAATATTGAAGATAAAAAAAATCGAAAGTTCGTAACTTAATATCTCCCCCCCCCCCCCCGCTCCCCGCCCTCATACAAACCCCGGAAATTTCAACGGGTCAGAGAAAGCGATCTGATGTTGCGCCAATTCACCCTCGCCGGAACGATGTTTAATGGCAACACATGCACATGAAACATATTTGTACAACTATTAAATCTAGATATCATATATATGTGCAACTTTTACATGTATATATAACATATTTGTGCAACTCTTACATGTATAGTTGGCACAATTATTCATGTCACATTTAACGCTGAATTTAGCTAAGTGACAATTTTATATATTATTATATGATGAGAGATGGTGTGTTTGGGGTATATTTAGTTATAAATAAACGAGTTCGGAGATTTATCAATGAAATAAATTAAATTTAATGGGATATTTTACGTTGTAGCGGTGTCTAAACATTTTGGCGTTATTTTTAAAACATAAATGCCAGATTTACGAAATGTGGCTTTTCCCTCGTTTATTTAGCTCCATATATTTATTTGTATATTTATTAAATTTTTATTCATATATATCAAAATAAATATTTGCATTAACAAGTGACTATTTTCTTATCACTAGGTAATTTTCCAATCTAACTTATGATGAAAAATATCCTTACTTAGCGTCACATACAAACCTATACGATGATTTAGAATACATATATAAATAATTATATTGTATAAAATAATATATAATTATATAATTCTTTACATAGAAGAAAGGTTTTGGAAGCGAATGGCTTCTATCATCAGTCCAAGAATAAATGGGGCTATTGGGTTTGACCTAATATACCAACCGTTATTTTTTTAAAGAGATAATAAATAAGTATAAAGGAGATGAATGATTTGTAGTAAGCCAAATTCAAATTAAAAATAAAATTATTGATAAAACCATCATTGAAGGGGTTGGGCAATACTAATTAGGTGGGTCACAGAATTCAAATTTGGGATTTATCTGATGAATAAAAGGGTTTGTAGGAAGGAACTAGGGCGGAAATTTCCTTCAGAATAGTTACAATTAAGGATTTCTCGGATGAGTTTTGCTTCAACAATTTTTCTTTTGATTGTTGAATCGCATTTAAAGATAAGTTTTGATTTATCGAAGTTGATGGGGTAGTTTAAGATTATAAAGTGGTTTACAACGCTCGATAGTTCATGCTCCAAGTGAAGGTCACCACGGTATTTAGAAACTATACATTCTGGCTCTGCTTCCCTATTAAGTATTCCTCGTATTCGTCGATACCGAACGAGTGATCCTGTTTTATCTATATTTGCTCCGAGAATGTGGAATGATTTGTCTGTTGTCAGACGCTCACTAGCCCTTCCTTGGTGCCTTCAATTTTCGTTAATTGATAGAAATGCAGTATGTGAAAGCCCATGAAGTTCAAAAGTGCAACACAAACATACCTATTATTATGCAAATGTAACATTTATTTGTACAGCTCGAACATCTACTTTATTATAAAAATGCCTATTTTCACGATATCAAGTAAATAAACAAGAAAATATCTGTTTTATTTAAGCGCTGGAATAAAAAAAATCCCGTTGTTTTAAGCGTGGGAAAGATTATCCCGCTATTTTAAATCGTAAAGTCAGCGACTGACAAATGGTGAAATTTGCACTGATTTAGTGATTTAAGAGATAGAATGACGGCGAATAACGGGGCAATTGCGTTGTCTCGGGAAAGAAAAGGGAAGAATGTTGTGGTTGAGGACAGTTTTAAATACCATTTCTTATATATATATATATATATATATATATATATATATATATATATTTGGAATCGGGATTCATTTTGCGAGTAATCATGCTCGGAGTCGCTTTAAATTGCTCATATAAAGGTGAGTGTTCTTAACTAGAGAGAGAGAGAGAAAGAGATAGCAAATAAGCTATAAAGCACTTGTGCCAAAAGAAGATAGAAAGTGGAAAGGGAGCTACTGTCACAAAAGCTACATAAAATCAGCTCTTAACTCAAAAACAATATATATATATATATATATATATATATATATATATATATATATATATATATATATATATATATATATTGTTAATGTAGTGGCATTAGGCATTATTAGACAACTGATCTACTTCAAGAGCAGCGAGACATCCTTTCCTCCTCGAACTGGAAGACTACATTTATAGGATAGCTAATCACTAGTGGATTAGCTATCCTATAAACGTAGTCTTCTAGTTCGAGGAGGAAAGAATGTCTCGCTGTACCTGAAGTAGAGCAGTTGTCTAATAATGCCTAATGCCACTACATTAACAATATATATATATATATATATAATCGGGGTTGAGGATGGTGGCTCAGTCGATGAGCGTCTTGGTCATAATAGCGATAAGCGCTTGAGGACACAGGTTCGAATCCTACTCTTTATTCATTTTTCATATAACGTTTAAAATTAGTTTTCACGATTTTCTCAGTCTTTATATCTCAAATTTTCTTTCTTAAGCTTCCAATGATCACCTTCCTTAGTGTCGCGATGCCAATTTTCATTTCTTTGGGACTATAAATGCATCTATTATATCACGTGTCATGTGAGTTCAGTTATATATATATATATATATATATATATATATATATATATATATATATATATATATATATATATATAAAGAGAGAGGGAGTGAGAGATAAAGAAAGAAAGATAGTGAAAGAAGAAAGATTAAGAAAGATAAAATTATTGAGAGAGTGATGAGAGAGAGAGAGAGAGAGAGAGAGAGAGAGAGAGAGAGAGAGAAAGAGTGAGATGGTCAATAAATTCACTCTTTCTTTTCCCACAGGTAGTATTCACTAATTGCCTGGTGTGTGCTCCGGCGAAACAGCTTTTCGAAACAGGTATGTAATTCCTTTACCCCCCCCCCCTCCATTTGCCCCCACATCACAGGCGCGCAAAACCACCTGGCAAGGTTGCTTCCTTGGACTCTTGAGGGAACAAGGATCCTGGGCTCGTTTCTCCCTCCCTGGTACTATCCAAGGGGTAAAATGGACCCCAAGGCATATAACATTAATGGGAAAGAAATAGAATTAGTGTAATCCAATGGGGCTCTCAGCGATGAAGCGATTGGTAACGAGGGAACAGAGTCCTCTCTCTCATTCCTTCTCAACCTTGGGAGGTGTCACCTGGAACGAGAATTACAGGTGTGGCTCAAAGCTAAGGACAAAAAAAAACAACCTGGCAGAGGGTTTAGAACTATTTTGCACTCTTTGGTTGGGGTTTTGCCAATGGTATACACTTTTGGTGGGGTTTTACCACTGATCTGCACTCTTCGTGGGGTTTCACGATCAATCTGCATTCTTGGTGTGTTTTTTTTTTTATACCACCACTGGTCTGGTCTCTTGGTAGGGGTTTACCACCGATATTCACACATGTCACATATCTTCACTCGTGGTAAGTTTTTTATCATTAATCTGCACCCGTTTAAGATGCCTGTTATTTCTGGATGGGGACCTACTGATTAACGTAGAATCCGAACCACGGTTATCTACAATATTGGTAGCTACCGCGAACGCGGATCCGAAACATGACTCCATCCGGCGACTAATCACACCCAATTTTGCTTAACTTTGTTGTACTCGTAAGCAGGGGTTCCACACCACAAAGTCAAAGGAGTGCATATCGTCCAGGATAATTCAGGAATTGGAAATGTTGGGGAAAAGCCAACATATGTGAACAGTACATAGCCCTAAGAGATCACTTGATGCATTAGGAAGAGGGATGGCAAGGTACTGCCCTGAACGCTTTTGATATCAGGAGGCAAGATAGAGTTTTCATTTTAAGTAGCCCGAGATTAATAATAACGTTTTCCCTTGTCAGAATATGGACTCCAGAAAGAATTCACTCGGTTTGTTCCTGCTGGAGAGAAACACGAGTTTAGGTGGCCTATTTGTGTTAGGCATTTTGATTATGGCCCTCTGCCTACATCCAACACAAGGCAAACCATCAGGGCTCTACAAATGTCTACGCAGCTGTGCCCATTGCAAGGAAATGTACGCAGACCATTTCAAGAGCAAAATGTGTGGGCAATTCTGTCTCGAAGTCTCCGGTAAATATATTCCAGACTGTGGAAATAAGGACTCGATCGCCATGTTGTTCTTCAATCGTCTGGAATAGACGGGCATCATTGCCTAACCAGCCTTTTATTACCTTGTGTTTTTCCCTTTATCCGAAAATGGCAAATTTGGAAAGGGAATTTGGTAGGCTTTTGGCAGCTCCGTTTTCAAAGGTTAGCGTTCTGAAATGAGAATCAGAACGCACGCATTGAAAGGTTTGCTTTCCGTGTCCCATTCCCCGGAAAATCTTTCGGCGGCCATGATGAAAGCAGGAGACTCGTAATTCCGGGATGATATTAGGTCGATATAAATCCCAGGAAGAAGACCACTAGTTCCCTAATGAATTATGAGGAGATTATTTCAAATTATTTAAAAGATTTGGAAATTCGTATGCTTATCTTTGATTAAGTATTAGAAATATACCAACAGATCACCATGTATACTTTGTAATTTGCGCAATAGATATACAAGTCGCATACATGTGCATTTCATACCAGAATTCTCTGACTCAAAATAAATAACTTGAACTACGGCAATATGTACAAACAATGTGTAATTTTGTACAATATTGTAAACAATAATAAAGCATTACATTGTTTTATTTTTTGTTTAACCATTTCCCGGGACAGGCAAAGAAGTTAAATTTTTTTACTTTGGAGTACATGTACTTTTTGTACAATTAATTGTTGCTTGTGTACTTTGAATGTATCCTCCTTGCGATGGTATTTTGAAGTGGTATTGATATAACAGCCATTTTCATTCCTTTCTCTAGTCCTTTTCTGCAAATTTCATTATTATTATTGTTTTTTTGTCTTTTCTTTTTTCTATTCTTTGAAATGTCTGACTAGTCCCAATCACGATAAAAAAATGGGCAAGGATAAAGATGGATTTTTTTGTGTGTGTATTCGAGTGAAGTAATTTAACAGAGTTTGACCTTGATGACTGTCATTTAACGTTAGCTCGAGATGGTGTATACTCTGATATTTCTGTGTTTTCAAATTCCAGTTATGGCAACAAAGAAGTTTATTTAGAAGATGAGGTTAACTTGGTACATAAAAAGAGAGCAGGACTTTCAACTCAACCAAAGTTTTAAAAACCATCCCTCGTAGAAATTGGTGTAATGTAATCAGATTTCAGAGCTACACACAGAATATAATGCGTTGTCACTTGTTAAAATTAACTATATAATCTGCTCACGTTTCTTCTAAGTACAGGTTTTTTTTACATAATCTTGTCCGATAATACGGATATATTTATGACAAATAAAAATAATATACAATAATATACAATCGTGTTAGAATAAACTTAGAGAGAGTGGTGCAAAAGAAAATAGAATGCGAGGGATTTTTAAATATTAAATTAGGGGGGGGGGACGCCCACTTTCACCTTTTGTTTGGTCTATACAAGCGTGGAAAAGATGATGGGATAATTAAAAGAGATGCAAGTGATGAACCGAGAGAGAACACCAGTTTCTCTTGGATAAGGGGGTAGGGAAAGAGTGGTGCTCCCCAAGGTACTAAGTTTCAGTTGTAACAGGGACATTACCCCTTTTACCCTGTTACACCCTCCACCCTCTTAGAGGTTTAAATATTGAGTGGCTCCAAGGAAATTGATGCATTTGATCATTTAGAAGGCGAAAGGATAAACAGAAAAGATGGAATATAGTGGAGGGGAAATAAATTGAATGTGAGCAGTAGCGAAAAAAATAAAGGATTGGTACAGGAAACCTCCAACTAAATAATATTTTTAAAATTGTAAACCAACGATGGCATTTTGTCAAAAAGTTTTTGAAGTTCGTTTTGGAAAGGAGTAACGCAGAGGAAGTGAATATTTGTGGAAGATACAGAAATTTTTGAGACGACAGTTACTGGGAGGAAGAGCGCAACTCTCCTAAACCGGTTCCTATTCCACAAGTAAAGCAGATTCCTGTTGCAGGTTGGTTAGCAGTAAAACCACAAGGAGTCATCGATATAGCCTTAAATTGTCACAATCTAGTTTTATTTAACTAGAAGAGAGACATCTCCCATATAAATATATTTGCTGGACAAATAATGCCTGATGAACGTAAGAGCTTCATGAAGATATATAAAGAAGCAGTCTCAAAACCTTAGGGCTACTTGCTCTGCGACTTCAGTCCGAGAAACACTGTACGATTTACCTTACGGACCGGTATATTTCCAAACGAAATTGAAACCGTATATCTTTTAGAATGAAACATAAAATGAAAAGATACGCGTATCTCTTCCATGCGTTCCCTACACTTTCTAAAAAGATGAAAAAATCAATCATAGGAAGCATGGATAATGATTTTGTCAAATGTATATGTGAAATGTGTCTTTATCTATTAAAAGGTAATGTTCCGATGACAGCATTACAGAAACAAAAGATATCACTATTCAAATGGTTGATATGTATGTTAGCTCGGAAACCAGGTCATATACATCTCCCCCCCCCAAAAAAAAAATAATAAATCAGCGTGAAGGATCGTTTCTACCAATCTTATTCTCTATTCTAACGCCTCTTCTCTCCAACCTTCTAAGATGAAAAAATATTGTTTATCCCGAAAGAGAGAGAAAGAGAGCTACCCTCAAAATTAATACCATCTCAAGAAAGACTTTTATCTTTGGAGAGAGAATTGACTACTATACTCAATAATTCACACATACTAGATAAACGTATTATACTTTATCAGAACACGTTGGAACATTATTTAAAACAGTATGATAAGATTCTAAACTCACCTCCCGTTATTTTTAACCAGAATGATAGGGATCAAATAAACGAATATGCGGATAAAGTACTAAGAACACTGGAGCCTAATGTTCGTGAAATGAGTAGATTTATTTATCAGACATTAAAAAATACAGAAGGATTCAGTTGGGAAAATAATGGGGTGATTACAATCGACGGTAAAAGGCTCCCACAATCTAACATTATCGACCTCCTTAATGATTTAACTAGAACGTGGAAAAGACCACCACCTCTCTTCTGGGAATAAGTAAAAGCGAAGTTAATATCTTCCAATTTCCCGAAATCTATTATAAAAAATTCGCAACGCTGGAAAGAATTAGAAAATATTACTCATGCATTAACTTCTTCCACTTCAACCTCAAGGGTTTCCTCAAACACACGTCGTATTTCTCACTATCGCCAACAACCCAAAATAGGGAACTGGTTGAATTATTAATCAATTTCACTGATGGAAATGGCAACTAGACGGTCCAATCAAATAATTGTAAAAGGCTAAGCGGCAACTCCGCTGTTATTTTAATACAAAAAAACCCCTGAAAAAATCAAATCGCGTCAGAGAAACCCTATCATAATGGCTTTTGTCTCACTGTCTGTCCAAATTCACACGAATACTCACGCGTAAGAAGCTATGGCTCGATTCGAGGTGAAGCAAATTATACAACAAGAATATAAAATTAATATATTCAGCCTTTTGAAGATTACTAGAACAAAATTCGGTTGTGTTAGAGTGATCTTTGAAAATACCTATGGAAGAACCCGCTATAACAATAAACTATTCCTTAGTGAGGATGAGTTTTGGCTAGTGTTTGCTGCAATACACAGGTTAAGACAGGAAAATTTTCCCTATGTTTATCGTTTGGTGAAGGACTACGGTGCAAAGCAGTTAAAGTGTGTAGTGGAGGCCAACCCTAATAGTCTATTTCCAAGTATCCATTTCGGTATTTACTGGAAAAGGGATGAAGAGTTCATTCCTATGTGATTTAAAAATGCGTTGTACAATGAGTATGAAGTCAACACTTTTCTAAAACTTGAAGACAAGTTTCATCAAAGTTTTCATTAAATGAAATGCTTACAGAATGCGGTTGATGTCCGCTATCTTACATTCAACGATGGACTTGATGAATGGCGAAAACTTAAACTCACCATAACAGAAGTTGAGTATATACAAAATATCTCGTTTGATGAGTTCCACTGTTTTCTCAACAAGAGGGGGAACATTATTGAACTTGTGAAAGAATTTGTCTTCAGGCATCTTTACGACTACGTCACCATTACGTGTAAAGAAAATTTAATACAATATCGATTTATCAACCAGTCTCACCATGAAAGTCCAGAGGGTGGAGTGTCACCAGCCTGCGTCATCAAGACTTGAAAGAAGAAAGTTTAAGTTTACCCAAGATAGAAATAATATTTTATCAGAGCACAATTTTTTAACAAATATGTTTATTCAAATACTGGATCATATAAAATAAACTTCTGATATTAATTTAAAAAAATATAAAGTTGGATTAAAAATAAACATTAATCATTTTTACCCGTTACATATCGAATACCGATTTCCCGATTCGATTAATCAGGCTCTTTTGATTCGGAGAATCAGTTAATGTGTACAAAGTAATAACGTTGCAAAAATCCATGAAATTCTAATTGAAATTATATATTTTGATCTAGATGTAAAATAAAGTTGGATTTTAAGATAAGATGTCTTTTCATTGAATAGTTATATAAGAGTGTAAGCTAGTCAGAGATTCAGTTAGAAATGAACCGTCGATTGTTATGCTTATATACATCCCCGAGTCTACCAACATCTTTAAGTGGGGTAAATCGACTATACCAATCTGTAAAAAAGATCGCCAAAAGATCTGATGTGAGAAGCTTTCTCTCAGGTTTGGATAGCTATACATTACATACACTCGTTCAAAAAAGATTCAAGACCAAACACGTAAAAGCGCAAGGCTCTAACGAGATCTGGCAACTAGATTTAACTGTGATGTCCAAATATGAAAGTTTTAATTATGGTGTACGATACATACTCTTTGTAATTGACGTATATTCTAGGTATCTCTGGTTAATTCCTTTAAAGCATAAGACGGAGCAGGTAGTGTCAAATGCTGTAAGAAATCTCAACGAAGAATCCGGATGGATTCCAGGTTATATATGTTCTGATGATGGAGGAGAGTTTAAAGGAAATAAGATGAAACGTTTATTAAGCGAATTTAATATCGGCATTTATCATGTTCACTCTCTAAACAAAGCTAGTCTTGTAGAGCGTGTACAAAGAACAATAAAAAAGACCTTTAAGATACTTTACTTTTAATAATACCTGGAAATACATCGACGTACTAGATAATTTTGCAAAGGCTTATAATAATTCTAGACATAGAATGATTGGGAACCCACCGTTCAAAGTTATACACGATGTTGCTATACCGAAACAGAGAGCTGAAGGTAAAAAAAAGAGGTTTCTATATAAGATCCAGTAAATATAAAAAAGGTACGAAATAGGGTGGAGTGAGGAAATCTACAAGATATATATAATTTTAAATGTATTAGCCCTGTATTATATTGAAGATTTAAATGGAGAATATATTGAAGGTGGGGTTTATGAAGAAGAACTATAGAATGTAAAGTTTGACTCCCGTAAGAAATATGTAGTGGATAGGATAGTTAAAGCGAAAGGGCATGGAAAAAAACAAGTTATATTTAGTAAAATGGCGAGGGTACTCAAAATCGTTTAACTCATATATCAAGGCATGTGATATCACCCTAAAATCTTGAGCAAATGCATTTCATAAAATTATATAAAGGTGGGAGATGTGGAAGGTTTTATATCAGTTGTGAAGATGGAGCCAGAGAGTTTTCATGTCACCCTTCCTTCCTCGTCCTCCCTGGATGTTTACCCTTACTATAGAATCGAGTTGCACAAATCCATAATAATAAACCGCAGGCAGTATGAAGTAGGTCTTTGTGAGTTTCAATTTACAGGGAATATCTATAATTTTACTAAGTCTACAAACGCGTTCACAGTCTATCGTAAAATCGCGGAAGTAAACGACTATGCATCAAATACTATATTGGGAAGAGGAAAGATAACAAAAATGACCATGCTTATGATGAGATATGGAGAGATGCTGGATATTACAAAAATGAAAAAGCCCTCATAGAGAAAATGAATCTGAAGATGAAACAGAAATTATCATCTCAAGATTTAATGTTTCAATCTGAGAGAAAGTAACGGAAAATGCCTACTGATTATATATTAATGCTCACTTCAGGTTCATTGCTCAATGTGAAAAGGAAGGAAAATCTATTAATTCATCTGCCAAAAGAATTTTCCACTATAATGAAAAGATCAGAGATGATATCCTCAAATTAAATCATTGTTTAGCCTTCAATATATATTCTAAAGCTCTTATATCTCACCCGAGATCATGTTACATTTACTCTAACCTTGTAGACTATCAGTTAGTAGGCGGGATATAGTCGATGATGATGAGAATTATTTATCTTCCTTTCAATGATGGTTCATTCAGTATAACTTTTGATAATCTACACTATCTGAATCTAAGCTCTGAGGACTTGAGATCAATTTATATTTATATAAGAATGGTTGAAGGGGAAAATTTTCCATTCTTTGTTGGTCATTTGATGATAAAACTACACATTAGGAGTAAATATTAAACGATAATTAAAAATGTTGAATGGACCACGCGTGTTTAAAGGGTTAAGAGCCCAGAGGGGACATGGTCTTGGATCCTTCTTCTCTTCACTATTCAGAAATGCAGCACCATATCTAAAGAGTGGTGTTTGTTTCCAAGAAAGAAGGCTATTTCAGCCGGTTTCGATACTGTTCAGGATATTATGCATGCAAAGAGTGCGAAGCAAGCTCTGAGAGACCAGCTGGGAAGGGTAAAAAATAATATCACTAAAGATACTAGACAGTATATTAGAAGAAAGCTAAAATCCGAGAGGGATAATGAGAGGATATCAGAAAAAAAGGGGGAATAAATAAGCGAAAATGGATGAATAAGAAGTTGAAGTATAGAAGAAAGTTGAAAATAGATGATGATGAGGCTGTGGATGTTTTTTTCTCATAAAATAAACATCAGACATTTCATAGATGTTCTCATAAATATATCAACAGCTGTAAATCTTATACGTGTAAAATGAATGTTCTTCATCCAACAAGTGATATCTGTTCGATGACAGAACTCGATTTGTTTACTGTTCCACCAACCCAAACTTCCATCGTTGGAAGCAATTATCAGTCTTACTCTCCCCTCAGCAATATCTCTTCCAACCTCACTTTGGTTGAATATTATGTATCTTGTAACGGATACTATTATGTAGACCCTAGTGAGGTTTATCTTTATATTAAAGCAAGAATTGTGAAGTCAAACGGAAGCCAACTTCTATATGGGGAGAATGTTTTTCCTGAAAATAATATTCTTTACACTTTGTTCAGCAATGTTGATATTCATTTCAATGAAACATCTGTAAATTAAATTGGAAATAATTCCCCCTATCGTGCATATTTAGAGACCCTGTTGAACTATACTGAAGAAGTAAAATCTACTTTTCTTTCCACTGCAGGATATTACTCTAGTAAAGAAAGTATAGAAAAGAAATATAGCAGATCTTAGAAAAAACTAATTGATGTATATGGAAAATTACACGCTGATTTCCTCTCATAACATAAACTGTTAATTAATGGAGTCTCAATAAGGATAAAGTTATCCAGAGCACCACATTCATTTACACTATTTAGAAGCCAGACCGGTTTAGAAGCTAAAATATAATTATTAGAGTTTTCTTTACATTAGTCAAGTCTGTCTTTCAGCATCAGCTTATCTAGAGATCGAAAATAGGTTGCTTAAATCAAATGCTAAGTACCCTATCACACAAGTTCGCATGTGAAATTTTACAATTGTGAGTGGAATATCAATGAGGAGTATGGATAATATCTTCATGGGGCGAATACCTACACGCATGGTTATGGGAATGGTTGATCATTCTGCATTTTCTGGTAGTTTTGATGTATCACCGTTTGAATTTAAACCTTATAATATGAATTGCATCACTATCTATATAAACGGGAATGAAGTTGAAAGACCATTTGAATTAGACTATTCGGACGATATAGATCCAGTTGCGTCAAAGGCATTTTACTCGTTATATAACGGGATAGGGTGTATTAAGGGTGGGCAGAGTATTGGACTTACGTATGAACAATTTATAAAAAGTAAAAATATTTATTGTATTAACCTAAATCAGGACAAGAGTACTACTTGTTTAGAGAATGTTCCAATCCTATACAACAGGGAACATTATCAGTACAGATACAGTTTAAATCTCCATTAATAGAACCGGTCTTCCTTGTTATATATGCAGAGTTTCAGTCTGTTATTGAGATAGATAAGTCTAGGAACGTATTAGTTTATTCTTAATAAAATGAATGCAGTAGAAATAGAAGAACTATTGTATCGAGATAAAACTATAAAACAAGTTTTTCATGGATGTTTTGCTAGAGACACTGATAAGAACATAAGAACATAAGAAAAGAAGGAGACTGCAAAAGACCATTCATGGCCTACACTTGGCAGCTCCTGTTTACCTTTAAAACTGCCAGCAGCTTATATAATTAATCTGGACAGCAGCCATAGACCTGGTTCGCATTAGATCGCTTTGTTTGTTAACAAAAAAAGTTTGCATTTTTTCGATAGCCTATGTCTAGGGTTTCAGAATGATGTTTATATTCGTAAAAACTTAGTAAAAATGAATAAAATTAGTATCGTAAATCCATTCAGAGTTCAAAGTTACTTTTCAAACTCATGTGGCTTGTTTTGTATCTATCTCATTCATCAGATGACAGTCGGTAAATCATATCTATCTTTTATTGAGCAATTTGATTTATATAATGATAAAAGAAACGAAGAAATCGTTGTAAAGAATACTTTGAATAGAATTTAAAGAAAAACAAATTGATCCTGTACACTCAATAAAATTAATTGAAATCTGTATATTTGAGTTTAAAATAAAAAATCATTATATCAAGCTAGACTTTAAAAAAAAACATTTTAAAAAAAGAGAAGAAAATCACTTACTCTGTGAAAAGAGCTGTCAACTGACAAACGCTGAAATGTTCAAGAAAATCACAAATCTTCCCACAAGATTTCCACTCATCTTCTGTCAAGTCTTTCATTTTTTTACACTTAGTTAAAAAAATTAAAATACCGTACGAGGAAAAAGCTTCTTCCCAACAATCTGTGATCTATAATAATTAAATGAAGAAGGTTTAGAATGCCCTTTTTATATCTTTACAAATGTGTGTGTGGGAGGCGGGGAGGGGGGGGGGGTAAAGGGTTGGAAAAGTAAGATTTGTCGATGATTCAGTTTAAACAAAAGATAGCTATCTCTTTACTTCATTGTGACCTCTTAGAGAAAAAGAAACAATATTTGTCTCCCTATTTATCGATGGAAAACATTTGAGCCAATCAAAGATAACTACATATCTCTTTCCTTCATTATATCTCGTGCCCTAAAAATAAAAAAAAAACAGAGGAGGGATAAACATCCAAATAAACAATATCGAAAGGAATCGTGGAAAGCGTTTTAGAGCGAAAGGCCAATCAAAGATAACTCTCTCTTTGCTTCATTAAATCCTGTGCCTTCAAAATCAAAACAGAGGATGGATAAACATCCAAGTAAACAATATCGAAAAGGAATCGTGGAAAGCGTTTTAGAGAGAAAAGTTATGTATGTGATAACATCTAAAATGCAAGTCCATGCCTTAGAAAGCTCCAGTGTATGTGTGTGTGTGCGTGTGTGTGTGTGTGCAGACTCTGAATCCTTCGAAAAAAGATGACTGACCAAAGTATTTTTTTTTGGGGGGGGGGGAAGGAGGCCGAGTTTGTGTGCACTCGACCCTTCAGCAGGATGGTAGTGACCAATACTAGGGGTGGGATGGAGATGGAGGGGGTGGGGATGGGGTATGGAGACTTGAGTGCGAGTCCATGTGCGTGTGTACGTATCCGGATACGCTCATAGGAGGCCGAGTTTGTGTGCACTCGACCCTTCACCTACAATACTACTACTACTTAGTAGCCCTGCAAATTAATGAATATATTTGGTTTTCGTAAATAAATATTATTTACTGAACAAAACTTTTTGTACAATGATAGAATCCTGTAGTAAGATAGCATAATTAAAAAAAATGGTAAAACTTATCCCAAAATTTTAGCCACAAGTTAAAGTCTCACAGTAAAACCTAGGTTGGATCCTTCTTTAGCCTGAAGGACCAAATTCCTGACTGTCTCTGTTCTCGATCGTTTATCTTTACTTCTGTGGTGACTGTTTCATCCTTGTGGGTCAAACTAAGCGCCAACTAAAAACTAGGATCGATTAGCATAGGGGTGTTAGTGTTCAAACGGGTCGCACCTTTGTAAGGTTTTCATTTCCTCTAAACGGGATCACGTTTAATGCTGCTAATCATCCAATAAATCCGGAAAAAATCGAAATTTTGGCTAACTCTCGAGAACCCGTATGATTTGCCCCTTCTCCAAACTCTCTATACATGTATTAAAAAATAAACCGTTTGTAAATACTTATGTAAACCTTTATCTTTTACACATATGTAGGTCACTGATTTTTTCTCCATAATTATTCCTGATTGTCTCTTCCTTTCTTACGGTGACCCCGTTTTCAATCTTCTCCCAATTGTAGTTAGACTAGGTAAATATTTGTTTAGTTGTGTATGTGATCGTAATTTGTGTTAATGAATTATTTCTGGTCCTTCGTGTTACATATTTAATGTAACTCTTCAAATTATTAATATTTGATGGTTGTATGTCTCTTAATTATAGTACTGAAGATGGTAAAAGGATTTGCCGAAAGCTCTGCCATATATATATATATATATATATATATATATATATATATATATATATATATATATATATATATATATATATACATATAGGGTCATCCCCCAAAACGGGCCCCAACTTTCGAAAGACCACATTTATTAATTTTCTGCAAGGATTGAATGAAACTTTGGTGGTAACTAGATTATTGTGTTTAAATACATCATGTCAAAACATCAGAATCTTTGGACTTTTCTTCTTTATTATAGAGCACGTGTTCGAGATGACCTCCATTTAGCTCTATGCATTTCTTTAGGTGCAGCACAAAGTTGTCCATGACGTCCTTACAAACCAACCGACTAATCACTCTGATCTTCTCCCTGATGGCTTCATTGAGCTCCGTGATAGTCCTGGGTCTCCCTGCGTACACAGGAAGAAATCTGGGGGGCTAAGGTCTGGGCTGTGAGGTGCTCACTCAAAATCAGTCTTGAGACTGATCACAAGGCCACCAAAGTTCCCTTTCAGCTAATCTCGGGACAAGTTTGAGGTGTGAGAGCTTGCTCCATCTTGCTGGAACCAGGACTTCCACATAAGCGACAAGAACAGAGTCTGCAGCTCTCTTTTGAAGGTTTTGAGGACCTCAACATACCGCTCCTTGGTGACTGTTACTGTCACGCCAGATTCTTCGAAGAAGAATGGTCCGATGATGACTCTGGCTGAGCTTGCAATCCTACCGTGCATTTAGGGGAGTGTAGGGGTTTGGTGGCTACCTCATTTGGTCTGGATGTCCCCCGAGAAGACATTTCTCTTCGAGTTTACCTTTCTTCCAAGATGAAAGTGAGCTTCATCTGAGATCCAAAGGAGGTTAAGGAAAATTGGGGTCTCCTGAATCTTCTCCAGTATCTTGACTGCCATAGCCTTTCTCTGCAACTTTTCTGAGGCTGTGTCTGCTTCGTCTGTATTCTGTATGGGTAGGCCTTTACATCCATTGCTAAAACTCTCCCTTAAATCTCAATGGATATACCGAGGGACTGACTTCGTCTGCTGAACTGACTCTCTCACGCTCTCGACCAGCTCAGCTTTACGCTTCCTGGGGCGTCTTGAATGGTTTGGACGGTTGTCATTGGCTGCATTGAGGTTCTTCATTGTCCCATAGTTCTCGAAGTGGTCCACCAAGACCTGAATTCTTCTCTTGGAGGGAGCTTTTTCATATTAGAACTGATGCACGAAAGTGTCCTGCACTTTCCTGGACGAGCCTGTCTTGTAGTAATGTTTGACGGAGTATATTCTTTGCTGGAGATCCCATTGAGATCTACTTGTGTTCACAGGCGTTGCTTCTGTCATGTCCTGCAACGTAAAGGTGATTATTGAATGAATAAATGAAGGATATATCACAAAAAGTGTGTGCAGGCCGGTTTTTTTGCGGGGGGTGACCATACATATATGTATATTCATTTCACGCATTTGCCTCCCACTGTTGAGAGAAACCCATTCTCATCTTACTGACTACACTGTACAACAAATTTCAGTGTCAAGAAAAAAACATAGATCTCATGTGCATTTTATAATTAAGTTGAGTATGTTGGATTCGAATTTGATAACAAAAATTTTCATCACGAAATATTTTCTTGTAAATTGCCGATTTAATAATTATGCAATTGATACCGATTTGCACGATACCATAAATGTATTTCGCTCCCAAAGTCAGATTAAATGTGTCCATTGTAATTAATTCATGAATATATAATTATTAAGCATGTTTGTTAGCATTATATAATGTATTAACCTACATTTTAATATTTACTTCTTCGTTTGTATGACCTCTCAGGTGAGTCACACTTTAGGTTCCAGCAGAAGTCAGCCAGCATAGCAGGGCTCCATTTACCCTTATATCTGTTTTCCATTGACGCTATATTTTGATGGAACCTCCCTCCATGTCCATCACTCAAATTTCCTGCATTCTTTAGGAAGAAGGACATATCAGAATGAAGAAAGTGTTGTATCCGCGATCTTTATAGCACTTGATTAGACTCTCCACTATACGCCCTCGCTGGGCCCCTTGGTGCTTTCCCAGAAGTCCTTTGCATACATCTTTGAATACATGCTAGGCCACTAGCTCAGTTTCATTTATTGTCGCCTCGAAGTGCTCATCAACTATAAGTTGACGAATCCGAAGGCATACGAACGGATATGCTTTCTTTAATCTTGGCATCACTTATTTTAGGGAAAATCGCTTTGAAGTACTGGAAACATGAATTGTTATGTTGCAGTGTTTTGGTAAATTGCTCCATTCGGCCTAGTATTATATGCAGTGGTGGTAAAATGATTTTTTTGCTTCTTAACTAGTGGCTCATGAATTACATTATGGCATCCAGGCGTTATATTTCCCCCGAAGTGACCATTCTGAGTGTAACTAATGTTCTTTTCTGGCCCTACTGTCCCACTTGCAAATGCAGCAGATAAACTTGATGTATCCTGTTTGTATCCCAGTAAGTAGGAATACGACTTTCAAGTCCACACAAATTAACCATTCATGCTCCTTGTAACTTATGCGGTCTAGAATAATAGCATGGTTCTCATATGTCTCTCTTAAAATGACTGAGTGAGCAAATGGAAAAGAAGGCATGGTGTTCCCAATGTGCACAGAACCGCTTTTATGCTGTAAAGGGATGCATCTATGAATAACCTCCACTCATTTGGTTCATAGGTCAGCTTAAGGGCATTGAATAGGCCTCTGATACAATAAGTCAAGTTGTTTTCAAAAGTGAAGAAATGCTGTAGATCTACAGAACGCTTCATAAATACTGTAATTCGAGCATGTTCATTCAACAGGTTCCATTGTTGCAGACGTGAGGCCAGGAGTTCACTCTGTTGCTTAGTAAGTGTGAGATTACGAACTAGATCATTGAGTTCCGGTTGAACGATGAGGTGTGGTTTTTTGTTAGATTCAAGCTATGCCACATATGGTGTATCTTGAGATTCTGAATTGTATAGTATATGGTTATTCATGTGATTTATTTTCTGTTAATAAATCAGCCTAAAGAGCGTTTCGAAAACCATAACCATAAATTTGTTTGATCGAAGTTGTCGCCTGATAGTTTTTAGGCCTAAGACAAAAGTGAAATAAATTTTGAAACAATGAACTGGGTTTTAAGAAAAACTATTAAACAAATATAAATATATTCATAGAATCAACGAATGTACAATGAGATAAGTTGGATTAGGTATACAATGTAAGATATGGTAAAATATGATTTACAGTAACGAGATATGAAGAGAAATGAAGTACGTGAAATAAATATGAAATAATATGGTGAAATAATATGGTGGACTGAATTGGGGGCTGCAAATACGAGAAGTAAATAGAATTAGGACCTACTCTCGTATGGTCGTTTGCAGAGAATTGAGAGAATGTGAAATTAAACTAAGTATGATTTGTTTGGAGGTAAATGACAAATTGTAGAAGGAATGATTACCGACCTTCATGCGGAGAATGGCGAGAATCGAATGGGAGAGAATAGTGTTCCAGAAGGTCGAGCTGAAAGTGTGTGTTTGTTTGTTTGTGTTTCGAAATTTAAGAGATGTTGTTTGAAACAGTAGTACGTTAAATGAATTGACAAGTAAGATAAATGAATTAATTAATTATTAAGTTGTAAATAAAATATGATTTAATTTACAAAAGTTAAGTAAAATAATTAAACGAATTAATTGACAAAAGTAAAAGAATTGTATGATATGAATTTTACATAATAATTGATGTATATATACATATTTAAGTTTCCCAGGAGGCTTTTATTATAGGAATGCCCAGAGGGCATTGCTATAATCGTCTGAGTTGCTCGTGTCATCGATTGGTAGTTCAGGGGGCGGCTGCGTTTACACGAATAACACTTGAATGTAGAACTGGGCGAATAGCAGACTGAAGATCTGGATACATGATAGATTTCTTGCCTTTTCTGTTGCAACCTGCAGTGAAATTAAAATAAGACACAAAAATGGATATTACTGGCTGTGATCACTTGCAGAAATAGTGGAAGTACAACATATTATGTATTTTGATATTTTTAATTGATACATCTCTTGAAAATATATTAAAGACCAGGAAAAAAAACATATTGAATACTCACCTTTAATATCTGTTAAGCAGATGTAGCAATCCGTTGAATGGTCCTTTGGCTCCCTTTAGAGTCTAGACCAGTGGTCGGGGAACAGGGGTAAATTACCCCAAATGGGGTAATTTAGAAAAATTGGGGGGTAAGGGATGTGCTAAGTGAGGAAAACGAATATGAAAGTTGGAGAAAAAGAATGCACCGAGGAGCCTTTCTTCTATTTTTCGGTAAAATCTGACAACATATCTCCTAATTAAGTGGCATTTTACCATGTTTTGAACATGCCTCTCAGAGTAATTGATGAATTAGTAGAGCTGATCAAGTGATATAATAATTATTTACATAAGGTGAGTTATGATATAATCTATAATATTTACGTTTCTGTATAGACTTTTGTGATTAAAATTCAAAAAAAGTTAAATATATAAATATAAGATTAGTGTGAGGGAATCCCCAAGTGAAAGATCTTTAGCATAAGGTGAGTTATGATATAATCTATAATATTTACGTTTCTGTATAGACTTTTGTGATTAAAATTCAAAAAAAGTTAAATATATAAATATAAGATTAGTGTGAGGGAATCCCCAAGTGAAAGATCTTTAGCATAAAGGAACTCCCATGTGCAGCAGAAGGCCCGGCTAGGCCTAAAGTGGTAAGCCTACCCCCCCCCTTCCCCCCTCCTTCCACAAGCGGTAGCCTCGAATCAAGTCCTCCACGATTCACCTTTATGCGGGCTAAAATAGCTATGCGAGAAGATTCGAGGCCCTTCGAGAGTAGAGCTGTTTCCCGCTAACCCCCAACTCCGGGAAAAGCCTCGGACATAAATAACGCTCGACTCCCCGGAAGAGACACAGAGTTGAGAAGTCTCGCCAGAACCCAGAAGATTTCCCCATGGTTCCAAGTCAAGTGCTAGCAACAAAGCAAAGTGACAGCTGGACTATTTTGTGTATTTGGAATTAGCCCCAGCCAGGAGGTAATTCCACTGAGCGATCGCCCAAAGTGATTTTCCCGACTTCTTTCATCAACTCCTGTCGAAGCCCTCCTTATTTCGGGTAGCCGAAATACTCTTCTCTGGACCGGAAGTTACAGCCCCCCCCCCCTTCCCTTGCTTTTTGAGAACCGTCATCACTCTAACCTCCCGCTCTGAAGTCCGAGCGGTCTCACCCCACGTACAGAAGACATCTGTAAGCCAACCCCCCTCCCCCCTTCAGTAACCCCCCTTCGTTTATTGATGTGATTTTGCCCGTTAATTCTCTGAGGTAATTTTACCCTTCAATTCTCTTATTAATTTTTTGGTGTAAATAAAATTCTATTTTTGTACATGTCTCTTTAAATAACCTTGAACTTTGCCATTGTCCATAATTTACCTGACCTCGTTGCACTCTCTCGTTACTCAGCCCGTCTGAACGCGTGGTTTTCCGCCCCTTTTGTCGGTTCGCTTTCAAGTTATTGGTCCTCTCCCATGGATATAATATGGTATTGATATAATGTAATGTCATACCACGACAATTAGTTTAGACTTTAGGATATTTTAGTTTATTTGTAAGGGGACTAATTGTCTCATCAACTGTTTAGTTAACAGTTTCTCACTTTTGTAGGGGTAACTATTATATTTTTCATTTATTTCTTTATTATTTTATTTTAATGAATTATTTTATATTAAAAGTAAGTTTTTTTACCGAGTTTAACTCTACTTAAGAAGATTTCATGTAGTTTGATTTTATGTTATGTTATTTTAAAGTTTTAATTTAAACTCTTAAATTCGTCACTAAATATTTTTTTATTTTTCAAAAATAGAAGTCAAAAGACCTTAAAAAAGTGATAGATTTGTCTTTTATTTTCAGATGGCATTAGCAAGGAAAAGGACATATCAGGCAGAGTTCCTTAATTATGGCTTCACAGAAATAGATTACAAAGGACAAATGAAACCTCAATGTGTCGTATGTATGAAAGTACTGACTGCCGAGTCTTTCAAACAGAATCAACTGAAGAAGCACTTGGACAAGGTTCATTCACATCTGTCTCGCAAACCCCGGGAATACTTTGAGAATCTGGAAAAAACAGTCAAAAGACAGAAATTGGAAAATAACAAGAGTGCAACATTTGACCAACGTTCAGCAGCAATAGCTAGTTTTGAAGTGGCATGGTTGGTTGCTCGAAGCAACAAACCACATACTATTGGTGAAGACTTAATCAAACCGGCTGCCTTGAAATTAGCAGAAATAATGTGTGGGCAGAAAGTAGCTAAACAACTGAATACAGTGCCTTTGTCTGCAAGAGTTATTAAAGAAAGAATTTCCATCTCGGCAGAAAATGGGAGAAAACAAGTGATTTCTTCAGTGAAAAAGAGCAAAGAGTTTGCCATTCAACTTGATGAGACTACAGATGTCAGTAGCAATTCGCAGCTGATGGTACACGTTCGATACAGGGGTTCAGATGAAATTGAAGAAGAAATATTGCTATGTTCTCTTCTTGAGTTGAAAACTCGTGCTATTGATGTGTTCAATAAGGTTGATGCATACTTCAAAAAACAAAGTGTTGATTTAAAATGGGAAGATTGTATTGCAGTATCAGTTGATGGAGCTCCTGCCATGCTAGGTCACGTCACTGGCTTTGAGGCTTTGGCCAAACAACAGAATGATGTAATTAAGATTGTTAATGTTGTAAAAGGGCATGCACTAAACACGAGGATGTTTCGTGATTTATGTGAGGATGGAGAGGCTGAATATTCAACCCATCTTTTCCATACGGAAGTGAGGTGGCTTTCACGTTGAAATGTCCTGAATAGAGTGTGGGCTCTTAAAACCGAACTTCAAATATTTCTGACTGATCAAAAACACACTTGCAGAGAAGTTCAGAAAATCAACCTGGCTAGCACTTCTTGCATACTTAGCTGACATTTTGGGGCATGTAAATGCGCTGAACATAGATTTGCAAGGAAGGAAAATCAATCTCATCTTAGCAAGGGAAAAAATTTCAGCATTTATATCAAAGCTTCAGTATTGGAACCAAAAAATAAATGCCTATAAGATTGCTGTCTTTCCAAACCTGGCAGAGTTTTTGAAAGAATGTCAAGACTGCAGTCTTAGTGACATGAAGGAATCAGTCACAAGGCACCTGGCCAAACTTAGGAATAGGTTCTGTGACTACTTTCTAGAGCTTGATTAACATACTGTCAGCTGGGTTGTAAATCTCTTCAAATGTGAACTGGCTGATTTGCCTGAAGAGCTTGAATGACTGGCAGAAGAGCTTATTGAACTGCGTTCCAACAGTGAAGCAAGCATATAATTTGAGACCAAGGATGACCTCTTAGGTTTTTGGATGTCAAAACCTGCAAAGGCTTATAAAATTGCACATTTGGAAGCAACTAAAATGCTGCTACCTTTTGCAACAACCTACCTTTTCGAACAAGGTTTTACTACCCTTGTAAATCTAAAAAACAAAATACAGGAGCCGGTTGGATCCTGAAGACAGCATCAAAGTAGCAGTGACATCAAAAATCCCTGATATTAAAATTGTTGTATCAAAGATGAAACAGTATCATTTTTCCAAAGCCTGAGAGAGCTGATATATTCAAGTTTTCAATCATTTTTTCACTAGTTTTATTTGTGTACCATTCTCATGCCAGAAATGATAAACAACTTTTCCCCATAATAGTGGATTCAATAACATTTTCCTATTTTGTTTTGTACGAATTTTAAATACAAGATAGTGACATAGTCAATAATTTTTCTTGTGTGTCATGTAATGCTAAAAAGTGTTTATAAATATATAATTTCCTACAATCTTTTCTTGTGTTATTTCCATACCAAAAAGAAGGACTTTATTTCCTAATGATAGATGAAATAAAAAATTAAACATTATCCCGAAATAAAAATTTTTGTGTCTTTATTATCCATGATTTTTATAAGTAAATTGGTTTGTCCCCCAGAGTACTTCAAAGTCAGGGGTAAATTCATTTTACTACAACTTCATTTTACTACAACCCGACCCCTGGTTTAGACCATTTGTACGCCAAACATAAGGCCAGGCGTTTTGCCTTTCACCCAGGCCAGAAAAGGAACTTGTACACCTGACATAGCATATGTGAGGTGCCCAGCATTTGTCCTGGTAACTCACTTTGCATCCAATGTACAGCTCATAAAGTTTCTTCACATGTTTAGTAAACTATCTCTTGTATTGTCTTAATGTAACTGATCCACATAAATAACAGAAACTGTCTGGGGAACTTTGGCATTCTCTAGGAATTTTAGCTCTGTCTCCTGTAAAGAAAAAACATTATAGGAGTTTAAAATAATATAAATAGTAACAGCAACAAATATTAACTAAGAATGTAAAAGTAGGAAGCATTTATAGTAAGTTACAACAAATATCAAGCGTTACGTATGAGTTACCACAGATTTGGATCCATATAACTAAACAAATATTGAGTATACTTTCATAAATTTCATAGCTTAGGTTTACAAATATCTTAGGAACACCCCCATTGAAATTATATCAAAATCCGTTAATAACTTTTAGAGTTGTCAGTTTCGGTCCAATCCTGTTTGCATTCAATCCCTACGCAACAGGTTATCAGTGAATTTAACGTAAGTAAGATGGTAATTTACGAGAAACTGGAGGGTTGCAGAAAGAGGCAGATGTTACGAGTATATTCGTGATTTATGAAAAATATACCCCTAGGAAAGTTAATTTTCATTTCCATTTCTTTCTTCATTGTTGTAGTGTTATTTGTCGATCATGTGCGATATTAAAGATCATCTCTCCATCTTGTATTTGATCTTCTTTTTGGTTGTCTTTTATTAAGTGGAGCTCAATCGAAAAGATTTATGGTCCATCTATTATCGTGGAATTTTGTCACATGACCTGCAAAACTCAACTTAAGGTTCCTTGTAGCTTTCATCACTATATTCTGGAGTTTGGTTTGTTCGCGTTTTCAAGTGTCCGATTTTCTGTCACGGCTAGTTTTCTCCCCCAGAAAAAAGCATTAATGAAGATTTAGCTTTTGAGGATAAAGCTTATTTTTCCAAAATGTCTTCCAACCCTGATTTCTTTTGCATTGGATTTCTTAATCTTTTCCCGGTGACATTGTAATTTATTGTCCCAGATTTTTATACACATTTGTTTACCATTTTAATTTGTTCGTTATCAATTATAATGTCCATCATATCGACCTCTAGTCGATTTGTCATGACTTGTTTTTCCCAATATTTATTGTATCGTCTTCTTCTTTTATAGCAACTCTGACTTTTACCTTTTTTCCATTTTGAAGGTAATAGTGGATTACACTTCTCTATATACCTTCATGTAAACCTTACAAAACGGATCACACATCTTGGTGATCAAATTCCAAAAATATCATATTAAAAAATTGTATAAAATACAGGGTAACCACAAAAACACTCCTTAATTTCAAATATATATTATAGCAAAAGTTGAATAAATATTCTTACAATTTTGGTGCCTAAGATTGCATAAACTAATAAAGTTGCATGTGGTATTGGTTGATATCATAGACACTTGATGTGTGCTCCTCATGTTGCTCGGTAAACATCAACATTGTGTAATCAAGCTCGGTCCAAGCTCGGTCCAGACTCTTTGCAGCATATCCTGCAGTTCATCTATGGTCGCGGGTAATGGAGGTACATAAACTTTTCTTTTGACATGTCCTCAAAGGAAAAAAGTAATAAACAGTTAGGTCTGGTGATCTCGGGGGGGGGGGGGGGCATTTGCAAAACACCTGGTCATGTTGTCCAGCACGGCCAATCCATCTGTTTGGAAGGTTCGCGCTGAGAAATGTGCGGACAGCGAGAGACCAGTGCGGCGGTGAGCTGTCCTGCTGAAAAATGTAGTCATCACCTTTAGCAGCTAGTCTTGGAATCAACCAGTTGGTTAATATTTTCAGGTAGGTTTGCCCAGTAATGGATGGTCCTTCAAAGAAAATAGTCCGCATACAGACCGCTCTGTTACTGCACAAAACACATTAACTTTTGGGGAGTTACGTTCAACCTCCAGGGTGGCATGCGGAATCTGAGACCCCCATATTCTCACATTGTGCCTAATGACCTTTCCACTTAAGTGGAAGGTTGCTTCATCACTGAAAATGATCTTTGACAGCAGATCTGGATAATTTTTTTTTAACGCCTGGAGATTGCTGCAAAATTCAAAGCGCATTTCATTGTCTTGCAGGTATAACTTTTGGACCAGTTGTAGCTTGTAAGGGGTAAACCTCAAGCGTTTGCGTAATATCTTGCTTGCTGTGCTTTATGGGACACGTAATTCTCGGCTACATCTGCCCGTCGACTTCTTGGGGCTGCGAAGAAAGGTTTCTCTGACTCTATTGACAACTTCCCCCGACACCGATGGACGGCCTGAATGTCCCTTTCTCTTGTCACAAATGCATTCTTTCTCACTGAAATCACTGTACCATTTCAAAATGGACTTGTTAGTAGGAGGATTCCCATGATGAATGCATCTGGAAGCACGCTGCACATTTGTAACACTGTTTGTTTTGGCAAATTCCAACACACACTAGCTACGTTGTTGTGTAATGAACGCCAGCTTAGATTTTAGTGCCATCTAACGCATCAAGTAGAATCAGCAAATAAGGAAGTCAACTTTATTAGTTTAAGCAACTCTAGGCACCAAAATTATAAAAATATTCATTTAACTTTTGTTATAATATATATTTGAAATTAAGGAGTTTTTGTGGTCACTCTACACTGTATTTTTCCTCAACTTTAATCTGGCAACATTATTCATCACTAGCTTCCTTTGTAAAACTCATTGCCACTTTTGTCCTATCACCTCTTTAACAACAGACCACTTTAGCTGTTTGCACATACCGTATTAGTTCCAATACTACATTATTCAATCAATGCATTACCTACATTACCTCATTACTGTTAACTTCAATTTTCCACCAAATTTCCTTGCTGTTTCTAAATCTTCCATATCTAACTCTTATTTAATTTTATCAAGTTCGAATTATTTATACACTCCAGTTTTATCCAAATCAATTATTAAAATCACTTCAAAGCAATCGCAAATATTATACCATCGTCCTAACCCTCTAAATTCGATGTTCGTATATAATCCCATTAGAAAATTCGTACGTTAAAATATTAATATCTCATTCTTGAATTAACTATATCCTCTAAGTTTTCAATAATTTATCAATAAAATTTACAATAAATTTACCGTCCAAGATTAATTAGCACAATTCTCTATTCATTCATTAAATTACATTTTCCAATTCTTTCACTCCGAGTTGCCTAACCCCACCAACTTAAAATCCCTTTTCAATCATAATAATAATTGTTTTCTAACTTAGTTACTTAATATATACATTTCAAATTATAATTATTATATTTCTATTAATTTCACTTAATCAATTTCTATATACAGTATATCAATTATCAAATTCTTGTTATTTTGCCATTCTTTATATTTTTTCGTCTGCTACTAGGTAAATACATAATTTTTATCGTGAAAATAAATACTTATCTTCATTTCTAATAGTTGTTTTATATTTTCTGATGTCAACTCTCTGTTTCTTTTTAATGAGCTTGTTGATTTCTGCTAATTCAATTTGTTAGTTGGTGTTTGTTGTTTTAAGGACTTTTCGCTTCTTCATTATGCTTAGGGTCTCTTATGAGAGTTTGCTGTTGTTTTTATTGTGTTTTCATGTATTCTTCAGAGGTATATGTCATGTTTTTAATCAAGTTATTGTTTATAGCTTGTATGATATATGGTTGGTCTTGCCGAGGTCAAGGAGATATTCTTAGTGTGATCTTTGAAGATGACGCTGGAATTCTGGAGCGATATTTGTTTGGATTGTAATCATCATCACATCATCACTAACTCTATAATTTAAGAAGGGGATTTTTTTCAGTATTTGAATAATAATTTCATCTTAGTTTGGTTATGACTTATGTTTTTTATCAAAGTTATTTTAATAATTCTTTTATAATATCATAAAACAGAATGGTGAAGTTCAGAAATAAATATAAGTATCGAAATTTTGTTAATTTTTTAAAACCCAAAGAATTACAAATGGTGAAGTTCAGAAAATTTATTTCTATATATCTTCTATAACTCTATTTTAGCAACGTGATATTTTGAAAGGGGTGAAATTTAATTTAGAGTTCCTTTTTAAAATTATTATAATTGGCGAAGTTCAGAAAATTTATACAAATTTAACCACGGGTGCTATTTTTTTTTAGATTTTAAGTTTTAATCTTAGTAGCGAAGCGCAAGCTCCCCTCGTAGGGGGAAGTGGCGAAGCCATTGCCTGGTGGGCCTACTTTTTAAATTGCTTTTTTCTCTTTTTCTGGATGCTAATTTTTACCCTACATTGGATCATTCTGTGATCACTGATTTTGGATTTTATTGATGACTTGGAAATTATTGAGTGGGGTTTTTTTGTCGACCAGAATGTAATCAATTTTATTGTATATCTCATAGATTGGGCATCCATCTTTGCTGCTGTTTGTTTTTTTACCTGCGGCGAAGCGCCTAGGTCTAAGCGTCGCTTTTTTTTTCAAAAGGAGTAAAGTTCAATTGTACCCAATTAGAGCCATGAAGTGACCCGTATGACCATGGCACATATGATTATTCACCCTGGAGATTTCAAATCTGCCATCGGATTTGGCGCTGGGTGGCGCCATCTAGCGGCAGAAGCCTCATTTAGCCACTCAAAGGCACTTGTAAGTGATTTGAGCCATGGGTAACCATCAATTCAATAACCATTTATCATCTTATCACAAAACGCCGCAGGTGATTGGAGGGAATTTCCCTCTTGTTGAATATTGTGTTACTAATTTTGAGGTCTTAGGCTATTATAAAGTCAACTTGATCTTGTACTCTTTCATTTCGTTTCCACAGTGAAAACTTTGCCATGCGTAACTCATTACTTTACCCAACTTTTACATTGAAGTCTCCCATGACGATGTTGAAATATGCTTTGTTTTTGTTTATGCTTGTCCTGATTTCATCATGAAATCTATCTAATTCTTCCTGCATACTGGTAGATGTCGGTGAGTATAACTGGACAATTTTAAGGTTATATTTCTTAGAGACTCTTAAGTTTATGTAAGCTACTCTTTCTGATAGGCTGTAAAACTCTCCTAACATTTCTTCGAGCTTTATATGATGTATCAGCCATCTATCCCATGCTGCTTATGGTCTACCTCTCATTTTTGGTAGAGTAAGTGATGGTCACTTGCTTCAGTAATAGCTTCCACGTATCGTCGGGTTTCAAACATGTCAATTATATCGCATTTAATAGCATTGACTTTACTGAGGAGTTCTGTGAGATGAACCTCCTCATATAGTGTTCTGCATTTGTAGGTTACAATGTACAAGTCTTTATTTGGGTTTTTGATGTCATCGTTGTGCTTATAATTGCAGAAGTCGTATTTTGACTTACAGCACCCCTGCCTACACAATAACTTTAATTGTACTAGGCAGTCGCTATCTGGCTTACAGCAACACTGTCTATACAACCAATGCGGTTGGATCTTCGTTTAAATCCGCTGATCCAACATTAACGGTCGAAATTTCTTACGTCATGTTTTATGACGAAAGGTCTTGGGCATAAGCTACTAGGTAAGAATAGAGTATGTTTAGACTAAAGTAAAGTAGGAGGCAAATAAATTACCTTGGGAGTCAGTGGACCTACAACTGAACGTGGGATCCGAACCATGGTGTGTATCTTATCGTATCTACTTTTTATTCAGCTTTTTCTGTCCCTGTCACTCGTGTTATTTGTGGACCCTATAGTATATGGTTATTCATGTGATTTATTTTCTGTTAATAAATCAGCCTAAATAGCGTTTCGATAACCATAACCATAAATTTGTTTGATCGATGTTATCTGCTGATAGTTTTTAGGCCTAAGATGACAGCGAACTAAATTTTGGAATAATGAACTGGACTTTAAGAAAGACAATTACACAAATATAAATATATTCATAAAATCAACGAATGTACAATGAGATAAGTAGATTTGGTATACAATGTAAGATATTTTAACTTATGATTTACAGTAACAAGATGCGAAGAGAATTGAAGTACTTGATATAAATATGAAATAATATGGTGGAATAATATGGTGAAATAATAATATAGTAACTATGATGGACTGTTAATTAGGGGCTGCAATATGAGAAGTAATATAATTAGGACCTACTCTCGTATGGTCGTTTGCCAAGAATGTGAAAGTGGAATTAACTTAGTATGATTTGTTTGTAGGTAAATGATATTGTAGAAGGAATGATTACCGACCTTTATACGAAGAAAGCTGCGAGTCGACTGGGGCGGAATAGTGTGCTATTCGGTCGAGCTTGAAGCGTGTGTTTGTTTGTTTGTATGTGAAATTTTAAGAGATGTTGTTTGGAACAGTATTACGTTAAATGAATTGACAAGTAAAATAAATGAATTAATTTATTATTAAGTAGTACATAAAATTATTTAATTTACAAAAGATGAAGTAAAATAATTGAAAGATTAAATTGACAAAGTTAAAGTAAAATAATTGAATGATTAAATTGACAAAGTTAAAGGAATGCAAATTATGAATTTTACATATTAATTGATGTATATATATATATATTTAAGTTTTCAGGAGGTTTTTATTATAGGAATGCCCAGAGGCATTGCTATAGCCCTATGAATGTGAATTGAAGGAAGTAAAAGGTTTGCAAAGGGTTGATAGGTTGCCTGGAACTCAAGCTAATTTCTGTCAATTTGATTAAGTATTTGAGTTAATAAGTATGAGAATAAGCTTAAAGTGGTTTTATTTATATGCTTTTTATATTTTTGTACTTTAGTTTAGTGGGTATTTGACCCGATGTTAAAATCGTTTTAGTATTTGTAACGTGTTACTGCTTGGTATGTTCTATTGTGTACTTACTTTTCTTTCGTAAATGCTTGTATTTACGTTAGGAAATCGTATTTGCATGTTTCTGTCTTTTGGGAGGTACATTGAGCTCTCAAAAGTACTTACGGTATGAGTTGCGACTCTTGGCGGCATAGTCGCCATCGAGATCAACCGACGATGCAGTGAGAGACGCTGGTGAGTGTGGAAGATGCCAACATACGGCGGAGAGCAAGTGGCATTTCCTCACCATCAAGAAATAGAAAATCAATGGGGGACCAGTGGATGGCACCAATCGCCAGAAGGAACCTCATGTGCTGAATAGCTTCCAAATTTCACAATACACGCTCGGTTGTGGAAGCGTAAAACTCGCATCCGAAGTCAAGCTTCGAACGAGCAAAGGATTGGTAGAAAAGTAGAGCTGTAATGCTATCAGCACCCACCAAGTTCTCAACGTTACGAAGCAAAGAAGGTTCATGACGCGAGTACAAAAGAGACCCTAAGGCTGCGAATATGAGCCTCTCAGGCGAGGCATCGGTCGAAAAAAAGACCAAGGAAACGGTGCGAATCCATCACTGCTAAGCAAACCCCGATTAAGAATTAGTCCGGATCGGGGTGAAGAAGTGGGTGACAGAAAAAGTGTACTACCCTAGTTTTGGCTAAGAAATACCGAAAACTGTGCGCTTCTGCATATCAACAGATGCGGTTCAATGACTTTTGGGGTCAATGTTCCAGATTTGGCATCTGGGCCGCACCAAAATAGATCGAATTATCTACCTTGTAGAGCGTAGCGAGAAGACCTTCCAGCAGCACCGAAGAAATATCGTTGATGCTCTGAGCAAAGAGCTTGAAACTGAAGACACTTCACTGTGGATCGATCTTTTCCTAACCTACTGGCCCAGGAGGGGGGGGGGGCAGTAGGCGTCCCCTCGTCTCCATCGTGTGAAGAGTGTGGATGATCTCCATATAAAAAACACACCGTCACGTAGTACTTTTGACGAAAGAAGGCCTCACATAAAACATTTTATATTCGGAGCAGAGCATCCGACGTAGAATGGACCTTGCGCTAGACGTCGGGGTAGAGAGATATCACCTTGGTTTGTGAAAAGCGAGCACAGTATCCATTCGTCAAGAGTCTGAGAGGATTCCTTCGTTCCAAATCCTTTTGAACAAATCTAGCAGAAATGCCATGCATAACTTACTTAGCTGTTGAAACATAGCATACGGGACATCGTCCGAACCATGGGCGGTGTCCGCGCATGAAGCGAGAGCGGAACGCAACTGACTCAAAAATGATCCTATCATTGAGAGTTCTCCGCTTCTGAAAGTAAAGTCCATTTGGTGGCCTCCAGTGACATCAAGACGTGCTTTGAATGATAGCGGAGCAATATTGCGACAAGAAAATGTTAAGAAAGCGCTCGCGAAAGACTCCGCCACTGATACGGGGTCGGAACCTTCAGTCCCGATTTCCGGGAGAATGGGAGGGAACTTCTGCGAGAACTTGCTTCGAATCCTTTTGACTCGCTTCCACCCATCTGCAATAGGGGTCTTCCTGTTAAGTGCAGGCACGCATGCCATCGAGAAAGATCGGCGTGCGTACTCTGCGACATACCGCAAACTAGCCCTCGCTCGACGAAATTCAGCGACGGTGAAATCGTTCGGTTAGTGCTTACAGCGCATGTCGGCATAGCGCTTCTATGTGCGGGCTGTCTCACGTTCGGCCGACCACCAAGGAAAGGGAAGGCTTGCAAAAACGATCAGACGTTCTAGGAATAGTATTTCAGCCTGCAGGGAAGAGGTTGCCCGAGAAGAACTCAATGCCTTTATCCACCGACGTAAACTCCTCGAGTGAGACAGAGAAATCAACCATTTCCTGAAATGCTGTTCACCACGCCCGTCTCAAGCAACACCCGGTGGGGTTTCAGGCGGCGGTTCAGAAAATGATAGTTGAATGAGAGAGTGGTCACTAACTTGAAAGTCATCAATCACGCCCCACTCGGAATCAGGCTGTGCATCCGGAAAGCATATTGACAAATATAGGCAGGAAAATTAAGAGGGTCTCAGACTGCGATGCGTAAACCAAGCCATATTTAGGACACCTATCTCCAGCTCGTCGAACAGGTTGGCAAGGACGGGACACCTGGGATTGATCGTGTAGTTCTCCCAGAGGATGTCTATACCGTTTAAATCCTTGAGAACGAGAAAGGATATCAGCAACCGTGTCACCATGATGCGGAGATCCCACCTGTCGAAGTCGATTGACCGTGGAATGTACGCTAACATAGCAGCTTACTTCCTATCCAGGTGTAGAAGCACTGGCACTGCCTGAAAGGAGGTATTTATAGCAAATAGAAGAACGGAGACAAGATGTCTGATGTAAATTACGCAACATACTCCTCCCCAGTCCCCTTTCCCTGCTGGTTGTATCACAAAACCCGTATTTCCTGGGAAGGTTGGCAGGGACCACGCACCCGCATGATCTCCTACAAATGAATAATTAATGGGGATCTTGAAGAGAAGATGCTCCGCAGCACCCCCAGTTGGTCCGGGGGACGCGGCAATTCCTTTAAAGCAGGGGCGTGCAACCTCCGGCCCGCGAATGCCTAACGTCTGGCCAGCCACCTTGCTCGGTATTAATATTTCAATCCGGCTCGTGACTCCCCCCATCAAAAAAAAAAAGAAAAATTCTACAGCATCTGTCTCAGTAGACTCGTAGAGGAAGAGGGGAATGAGTCTTACGTCTGGCAGTGAAAATGAGTAAAAAATGAGACAAAAATGCATTTCCCTCACAGATACGAAAGATTTCACAGAGACCAAAGTTGTAGAGGCGTCAATTCTAAACAAAAAGTGCTTATGACTTTTTCCGCTACGATGAATCCTTACTGAGATATGGGTGCGAGCATACCATTCTATGCGGTTACACCGGCAGATACTGTTTGACAACTCGGCGCATCACTCTGCGATCTTGCCAGACGCCAGCGGCCTGGCCCCCTGTAGATGGAGTTGGTGGAGCTTCAATGCAATGATGAACTAAAGGCGAAGTTCCGCACTTCTTCTCGGCTGTCCTTCTATCGCGACCTCGTCCTCCCTTCTAGCAATTTTCCAAAATACATTGCGCATGTTCAAAGCATCGTGGCCATGTTTTGCAGCACCTACTATTGCAAACAGCTCATCTCCAAAATGAGTACATGAAGTCTCACTTTCGCTCCCAACTCTCAGACTTCCACCTCAATGACATTCTTCTGCTGTCTACCTCATCCATCGAACTGGACATTGAAACACTTCTTCATGGCAAGCAGCACGAGCCGTCTCACTAATTTGTATGTTTTTCAATAAATTTCTTGTATAATGTATATATATATATATATATATATATATATATATATATATATATATATATATATATATATATATATATATATATATATATATATATATATATATATATATGTGTGAATCTAGCAAATCGCAAGAAACGAAAAACATGATAATTTTTCTTCGAAAAAAGTTATTTCCTAATTCAAAATCCGAATCTAACCCCTGTAGGGAATTTTTCGAATTAGGAAATAACTTTCTCCGAAGACAAATTATCTTGTTTTTCTGTTTCTTGTGGTTTGCTGGATTCATTTCATCATTCTTTCACGCTCATGAAATATATATATATATATATATATATATATATATATATATATATATATATATATATATATATATATATATATATATATATATATATATATATATATATATATTAAAGGCCCCAAAAAATTAAAACTGGCAACACAACCCGGAAAATCGCTAAGGAAATTATTATTTCGTGTACCATTAAAGCTTAAGAAAGAAAATGAGAGATATAGTAACAGAAAAATAAGGGAAATTATTTTAACCGTTATAAGAAAATTAATATAGGAATTGGATTTGAACCTGTGTCATTAAGCGCTCTTCGCTAAAATGACCACGGCGCCCATCGCCAGAGCTACCATATGTAACCCTCCAAAAAGGTTGATTTAAGAAGCCTTTTGAATAACGAAGTGAGAGATAAGACAAGCGTTTTTCTAGTAGGCCGTGATATTTTGGGGGGGCTATTTCTATATTAGGGGGTCTAATTTTTAAAAAATATTTTTTTACAAATACCATCTTGATATTTCGTTTTCGGTTTGCCGTAATTACATATATCTAACGTTAGGAATGGAGTGATAAGAAAAAGCCACTTACCAACCAGTTCGTTATTAACTACGGCGACTACCAAGCCAACAAAACTTGAAAAGTTCATATTCCATAAGTAGCATTATTGTTGTGGTTTTTTGAGATGAGATTATAAGATTTTGTTATGATAACACATTATAAATCTATTTTTATCATAAAATAGATTTATAAAATAATATTTAATATAATCAGTTTGAGAAATAGAATTGCAAATGGGTTACTGTGATTTGAGGATTGCCCCTTGTGAAAATGGTGTTTGCTACCAAATTATTGGAATGGACTTCCAGAATTGGCGATGAATTGTTAGAAAGTTTGAGTGTATTTTAACTTATGAAATGGCTAGAGGCAAAATACAATTACAGAGCTTTAATATGCAGTCAGTCCTTCCAACTAGCAAGCCAACCAGGCAGTTCACAAAACCGAAGTGGTAATATGAAGCTGGCGCCACAGACAAAAGAACCTCTTCCAGAAGATATCTGTGAGTAAATGTACATGCTTGCTGTGTAATATTTCACACAAGGGAGAACTTCTCCAATGTGTGTAACTGAAATTCTATTATTATTTTAAGCTAAAAAAATGGGGTGATTCTGGTGTACCAATAAAGCTTAAGAAAGAAAATGGGAGATATAGTAACAGAAAAATAGGGGCAAATTATTTTGAACCTGTGTCATTAAGCGCCCTTCGCTAAAATGACCACGACGCTCATCGCCAGAGCTACCATCTTCAAACCCCCCAAAAGGTTGATTCAAGAAGCCTTTTGAATAATGAAGTAGTGTAGGTTTTTATCCAGTTGGAGACAAGACATAGGTTTTTCTAATAGGAGGGGGCACGGGCTTTTTTTGTTTGTAATAATTAAAAATTACATGACACGTGTCATGAGATTTTCATTTCTAGTGGAAATAATATTCTCTAGTTTACCTCGGAACGAGAGTGCAATTGAAATTCACCCTTGATCTCGCGATGTTGATAATAATATTTCGTCAATATGTAAAAGAAGAAGAGGCCAAAGAAGGAGAGTGATTGACGCTGCGAAAATTTGCATTCCCGTAAGTGTTCTGTCGAAATGACATAATTTTAGTGATGATTTTGCGTTCCCATTAATTTTCTACAAATTAAAATATTTTATAAGGAATTTTTTTCCTTTCTTTTAGGCATTAAAATAGATTAAACTGTAATGCATATAAATTATGTATTAGATATATCATTGCTATATAATCTGAGAAGTGGGGCAGTAATACCTGAAATTGCAGAACAAAATAAGAGTGAGTGTATACTGGTCTTTATTAAGTTGTTAATTGTCATGTTGAAAGTTGTAACAAGTTGTTAATGCCGTCTCATTTTCTGAGGAACAGATTGCTAAGTGCTTTTATGTTTAGATTAACATAGAGGAGCAGTAAATCAGCGAACTGAAGATGATCAAAGAACATAAGTGGCACCTGCTGGTACGGTATTAAGAAAAGAGACAAATAATGTTGCGCTTCCTGTTGCAAGTAAAATGACAGGCTGCATGCCAGATGTGGGTGTTGATATTGGTGTTCATGAGAAATTAACCGCGGAGAGAGTTGAAGAATGTGTCAGAAAGTGGAATCTCAATTTCACAAATCCATTTCTACGTGACAATAATCAACAAGCATTCCCTGAGAGTATACTCTCAGTAGGAAATCGAAATGGTAAAATTTCAAGACGAGATTGACTGGTACGGAGTCCATCGCAACAGACCCTCTATTTTTTTCCGTGCCGCCTCTTTCAAAGAGAAACCAAAAAAATTAAAATCGCAGTCGCGTATAGCAACTGTCCTTACAGAGTGTTATTTGGCCTGGCGTGATTTTGAAAGACGATTGAAATCAGAAAACTGCATTGAAAATCTATTGGAAACTTCCATTGAATCTGAAGCAGCAAGATGGCACAATCTTTTGAGGGAGATCATAGACATTGTTCTTTTTCTGTGTGAGAGAGGCATAGCATTTAGAAGATCTTCGCAAAAAAATTCAGATGAAAGAAATGGAAACTTTTGGACCTTAGTAGAACTGTTCTCTCAGTGGGATCCTGTTCTGAAAGAATATGTGCTAAAAGTGAAAGAATTGCAGCAGAAAGGAGGGAGACTACAGGTACACTATCTCCCAACAGAGACTAAAAACGAATTCATTTTTATTTGCCTAGAACTTGAAGCACAACAAATTCTCTTTGAAAGAAGCTTTTCGAAATATTTTTTAATTGTGGTGGAGGCAACACCAGACCAGTGTCGGCTCGTGTATAGGCACTGCGGAACTGCAGCACCCCCTATTTCCACTCGATTTTATTGATAACATAAAATATAATGAGTCTTTTTTTCTTTAATTATTTCTTTATACTAGTAGATTATATAATTGTTAAGCCTAATGTCAGTAGCCATCCCCTAGTATATAAATAAAATACAAAAATCCTTGTATAGAACAATGAGCTTCACAGTTCCAGCGACGCGGTGTTTGGCTGCAGTGCGCATGCTCACATGTCCAATATAGGAAACTGCACACTAGGAAGAGAGAGCACTGTGGTTCACGCAGTGCCACCCCTGGTGTGCTGGTGGAAGGTAGCGTTTCTTTTAACTCCACGTGTTTATAGTCTTGAATGTGATAAAGTATAGAATTTAATTCATATTTTTCTCAGTTCTTTTATTTTATGAATTCTGAAAGACTAAATGCACTTGCAGTGCTTTCAATGGAGAAAAAAAATCCTCAGTAGTCATCCAAAGATCAAGGAGAAAATAATTCATCTTTTCGTGCAAATTAAAACAATAAGAATGGATTTCGTTTTTAAATGAAAGGATAAAGCTTGAACTGTAACAATTTAGGCTAATAATAAGTAAAAAATGTTTGATTGTGTTCTTTTTAGGATTTTATCAAGTTTATCTATAAATTTTCTTTTTATATGTTTATTTCCTTTTAGACAATATTAAAACAACGCTAAAAAAATTATGATGAAACACGCCCACTAATTTTAGCTTGAGTCTGGGGACCAAACTCCTCTCATACTACGATATCTTGCGAAAGACGATTTTGCATATGTTATAGAGGAACGATTTTTGAAGTTTATTGATTCCAGTAACAAACACTGGAAACGATATTGCGAAAATGGTATTGGGAACGTTGAAATAGAAGAACATCCCTTTATCAGATTGAATGTGAGTAGAGCTACGACAATGGATCAAATATGGCGAGAAAATACACAGGAGTACAAGCACGTCTTCTGTTTGAAAATGCTTTGACACTCTTTTCACCCTGTGGATGCCATACTTTAAATTTATGTGAAACAGACTCTGCTGAATGTTGCCCTGAAGCCATCACCCTTTTCGGAGCAATTCCGACAACATACAATCTCTTTAGCACTCCAGTCCACGACGTTGGAAGATTCTTCTGGACAAGAAAGTAAATCAGTCGCTTCACAACAAGTCCGATACAAGATGGTCTTCCAGAATAGACTGTGTAAAACCATTTGCAGCAAACCTTACCAGCATTCGGGCTGCACTTGAAGAATTGTTAACATTGAATCTGACACTAAAACAAGGACTGAAATACATGGCGCTATTAAGTATGTCTCATCGTTTACTTGTGTGATTATGACAGCAATTTGGTTCAAGATTCGGCAAGCAAAACATGTTGATCCTGAAGTCACAGATGTCGTCGAGTTAATAGTAAGTTTGAAAGATCTTCGTGGGAACTGGAAGAAAATCTGGAATGAAGCAAAGCATGTTCCATTAAGCATAGGGAATGAGCTGAATCTGAATGTGAAGAGACTTAGCACGAAAAATTGCTATACAAAATTTTGCTGCCATGAAAGTTCAAAAAGCATCAATCAGTATATGATTATTTATTAATATATTTTATTGTCCATTGTACTTAGATGGCCAAGAAGTTGCTCTACTATTAAAATAATTGCTACTAAAGATACTTTTCGTTTTGCATTTTATATGATTTTTTTAAGTAAAGAAATTGGTTACTAATATACAGTACGAACACCTGAAAAAAGAAATAAAATATTGTCCACGCTGTAAAATAAAGTATATATGCGCCCCCCTTTTTTTAAACCTGAGGAGGGGTCCAAATTTTGCCTTGTACCGAGTACTATTTATCCTCTTGGTGGCCCTGTCTCCACTCACCAAGTTGCCCATCCACAACTACACGTTGTCTACAGTAAGTCAAGAACTCAGTTAGGAGCTCTGCAGCTTTTATAAGGCTGCGTTGCACGGAACCTTTTTTGAAAACGCTAGAATATAGCCAGTTAAAGTAACTCACTTTTTATAGTGGTTCGTATTTAAAGGTAGTCACCCATCAGGAGATTGAGAAACAGGTGGATTTATCACATCAGAAAGTTTTCAAGTGGTGTAGCTTTGCTCGGAAGATCGCCATTCATTATTAAGAAAAGAATACAGAAAAAGTAAATTGGATAGGTATAATTGTTGGATGCAATAACAATGCTAATTTAACTCTTAAACTGTCATACAATTTGTGGCACAAATCTAATCTAACCTAACGTACCTTATCATGAAAAGGTTAGGTTATGCTAACCAAAGGGGAAAGGGCTGAAGCCCCCTCCAAAATTTCAGACTCGTTTGTTTATATTTCTTTTTTAAACCATACTTGTATTCTGCTATTCAGAAAGAGTTATGTAATAATATAGAATATGTAAATATAAAACATTTTTTTAACCGTTGCGATCGAATGTGCCGTATATGATATAGGTATAAAATACAAGTAAATCTCAAAAAATAATTATTAAATTCAGTATTTATACCTTAGCTAACCTCCAAAAACTACAATTTATAATTTTCTAATGTGCGTAAAAAATCCGATCTGATAGAAATTAGTGCCCACTCCCGTATGATATACTGTCATTTATTATCAATGTTGTGTAAGACAACCATTATTAGTGTTTACTTCCTCTTAGACTCATCAGAGGGAGGAATTAAGGTTAGTCCCCCACCCCTATTTTTATCCTGGAGCAGTAAAATGTGGAAATCGCTTATTTTCGCCTAAAATTGGTTACTTTTCGTGGTAGCTGCGCTCACATAAATGTGAAGCTAATTCGAAAGTAAGCCATTTGCGGCGGAATATTCGTTTCCTGACACCAAAATGTGCAATAAAAATATATTTTATCCAAAAATTCGTGATGGGGGTATTCTTAAAATTTACCTAATATAATGAAATAAAACAGTAATTTTGAAGAAGAGTGGCGCACCTGTTTTAGAATAGTAAAGCCTGTAATACTTCGTATCATTGCAATAGTACTCTAGGAGTAATATTCCGATGACGGAGAAGATTTCAATCCGATACTGCAACTCAACAATTTTCCCATGACGCCATATTGAATTGTCATTATGCGGCTTATCCACGCTCGCGCGGTGAATTAAGAAAATTTTATGACTCCATTGGGCGGAGTGCTGCATTGAAAAAAAACAAACATTGGAGCGCCAAACAACATCTGGCAACCACATTGAATTCGAACCCTAAGGTGATTTCGAAATCGAGGAGCTTCACCTCCCATACCCACCCACGCTATTTTTAATAACCTAGTAGTATTCACAATTCGAAAGTCTAGTATTAGGTTTAAATTCAAAGTCGATTGTCAAACGTCATTAGGCGCTCTATTGATCATTGTATTTATCCCGTTTCTTGCATCAGACATATAAGCCCCACCCCCGAATGCTATTTAAATCACTCATATTTTCTTAAATATTGAGTAATATAAAATGTCCATATCATATTTGAATTCATAAAAAAGCCCTTCAAAATCATATATAATATAATATATGTAGATGCGATTCCAATAAAAAATGTGGGTATGTACTAAATATTAACCGAGCAGGGATGGGCGATAATTTTAAGCAGCGGCCCATATTGAAGCGTATGTAAGGCTTTGTGGGCCACCCTTAAACAATTAGATGCAAATTTTGAATACATATCCCTTGGTTGGGTTAATTTGGGGATTATATTCGCCCTCGAAATTTTTGATTATATATATATATATATATATATATATATATATATATATATATATATATATATATATATATATATATATATATATATATATATATATATATATAACGTGCAACTTCAGCCAGAAACCATACTCCCGACATCTCGGCGTCTCCGAGTTGACCGCTGTTAAAGAAGCATGTTTTCAAACTTCCTTTTCTTTTGCCTCCTTTGCCAGAGAACTAGATCAGAGCGACAAATAGTCATGCACTGAATGAATGAATGATGTGTATGGAAAGGACAGAGAGGGATCACTGTGTAACACAGGCGAACAGGCAGTCGAAGAGGAAAAAGGTGCGGAAATAACTTGAGAGGAGATAGGAAGAGTTGATAGGTCGGTGGCTAGACACCGATGTGTGGTGTGGTTGGGTGGGTCTCGAGGTATTCGTGACTGGACGACGGTTGGAGGGTGGTCAGGAGGGAGAGCGTGTCTGCCTAATCGGAAACACGTTATTCATGATGCTTTTAACTTATGCGAAGAACGGTATGGGTTGCGGGTAGTCATGGGCCGGGGGGTATCGCGGTGCCATCGTATACCGTCTTGCATGTAGTGCGGTGTATAAGGGGTCTCTAACGAGTTTCCCGAGTTGTTTTGTGAGTCTGGTGTCAGCGTATGTGTTGAGGGGTACTAATTTGTTGTCGTCTAGTGTGGACATCCTCGTGTACAAGGGAGAGCGGCAAGCGCGCTTCAGAGCAGAGTTCTGAATGTGCTGAGCCTTCTGCTGCCACGTGTCACTCGCAGCTACGAGTGACAGTGGGACGTACGCGAGAAGAGGTCGCACTTGTGTTTTGTATAAGTTCAACTGAAGTTTTTTGCCCGCAGGGCAGCGTTGTGTTTCTACGTGCGGCTCTTGCTTGTGTTATGTTCTGGTGTATATTGAACCTAAGGGTCTTGTTGAAAGTTACCCCAAGGATTTTTGTATGTTGTGTGTAGTATAGCTTTGCTGGGTTTAGATGGTTCATGTCTGGTGTGTGCGAGAAGATTTGTAGGTTATGTATGAAGTGATCTCTTGCGTTGAAGAGTGTCATCTGTGCCTTTTGAGGATTCGTGGCAATCAGCAATTTATCCTCGTATTCTGTCTTAGCGTCTAGTATTATTTGTGCGTGGAGCGCGATATCGTCTGGTCCACGGCCGCTGACGAGAATGGTCTCGTCATCGACGTAGGACACTGTGTATGTGTAGCAGAAGTTTTCGGGTGGGCGTGGGATGTCGTTTGTGTACATAATGTAAAGTGTGGGCGCCAGTACGCTTCTTTGGGGAACACTTGAGCGTGGTATGAAGGGTTGTAAGAAGGTATTGTTGTATTTAATCAACAATACCCTCAAAGGCCTTCTCCACGTCCTTGCTGATGGAGAGTGTCTTTTGATGTACCTGGCATTTTTTTCTGTATTCTGTCATGAACGATGGTCACAGCCGCCTGGGTCGACCGGCCAATCCTGAACCCATATTGGTGCGGGGAGAACCATTCCCTCTCTTCCAGGTAGTCCCGTAGGCGACAGTTGATCATACATTCGAGTATTTTGCCTAGGTGCTCTAATAGAGCAATAGGACTGTAATTGTTTAGGTGTTTGGGATATTTGTTCGTTTTGTGTAGAAGTATGTTGTGAGAGACTTTGAATATTTTGGAGAAGTGGCCTGAGGCTAGTGAGGAGTTGAATAGGTGTGTAAGTGTGGGGTATATGTTTGTGGGGAGGTTGTGTATTAGTGTGGCTGGTAGCCCGGATGGTCCGGGTGCACGTTTTGGTGTTATTTTATGTAGTGTTTTGTTTCCTCGACGGTTATGGGAGTAGTCAGTGTGGATGTGTAGTCGAGCAGCTCCATTCGTATCAGGGAAGTGGGCCTTAGCTCGTAAGCGTAGGCTCGATACCACTCCTGGACTTCCTGGAAGTGCTCTCACCACTGCCGATTCCTATCTAGCTACACGCACTGTAGGATGCGGGCACATAGGTGGTTGATGTTTTGTTGTCATGGGCCTCTAGTGTAGTGATTGTTATACTGTGTGATGAGTGTCTGCGTGTGTATGGAATATGTGAAGTGTTTTATGCATGTGTAGGTTTCGTCTGGTGTGTGTAGGCCGCGTGCTGTGGTTATAGTGTTTAAGATTGAACACCAGTGGTCGTCTAACATGTCTGGATTGGTGTGTCCCAGGTGGAGGTTTTGTGACGTGTTATCTGTTATGTGTCTCTTGAACTCTTCCCAGTTCGTGTTTTTGTAGTCGAAGAGAGGTGGTGTGGGTATGAGTATGGGAGATGTGGATTTGATAAGACATATCAGTATGTGGTCAGAGAGTACGTGGGTACCCGGTGAGATGTGAGTGTAGAAGCGTGTAGCGTGGTCGTTGCAGAAGACCACATTCGGAGACGTGGTTCCTCCGCGAAGACCGAAGAATGTGGGAAAAGCCGGGCCGATGTGCTTGCAGCGATAGCGCGGCAAGGCACCGGCCAGGTACCTTCCTGCACCATTCGTGGTATTGGAAATGAGTGTTGGGTGGAAATCGTTGAGGTCCCGCGCAAAGAAGATAGGAAGGTTGTGGTTTGATAGAACCCGGATTAAGACTTCTATGTTTAATTTTAGGCGTGGTGGTCTGTAGTGCGTGGCCACTAGGATGAGGCCGGAGCTTGTCTGTATCTTGCAGGCTAGAAAAGAGTCATCGTGTGTTTGGATGAGGGAGTGGTGTATAGAGCGCTTTATTAGGATCTCTGATCCTAGGTGTGGCACTTGTGAAGTTAGATATGTGTGGTAGCCTGCAATGTGGAGTCTGTTGTTAGGAGGGTGTAGGCTGGTCGAGTTCAAGAGTATTATGTCATGTCTTTGTGTGTTTAGGAACAAGTTGGCAACAGTATGGCGAATACCGTGCCAACTGCGTACATTTAATTGTATTATGTTGAGGCGACCTATTGACGTGGGCGGAGTGCGCGTGAGGGTGGTATAGCCGGGACCGTTCCCCTCTCCTTGGTTATTTCCCAGGAGGCGTAGGGAGCGAGTAACTTTACGCGCGTCGCCTGTGGTTTCAAGGGAGTGGAGAGGTTGTCTGTGGTGTTATTGGGTGGGCAGGCCATGGTAGAGGGTAGAGTGCGTTCTGCGGAGGGAGGGTTAGAGAAAGTGGGAGAGTGGGAGGTGGTCGTGGAGGGAGGGTTGGAGAGAGTAGAGTCTGGGAGGAAAGTTAGGAGCAGAGGAGGAGGCAATAGAACTAGTAGATGAGGAGGCTAGATATGGTAGGGGAGGTACAGATTATGAGAAGGGGGTGTCGAGAGAGGGAGGAGGTTAGGACGGCGGAGGTGGGGTGGAAGGAGGAGAGGAGGGAATAGCAGGGAGGGGTTTGGTCGGCTTTACATGTGGCTGTGTGTGTGGAAGGAGGGGTTCGTGGTGGAGTTTTTTGGTTTAATGCGGGGTGTTGTGGTGGGTGTGGTGGTCTTGGGGGAGATTACGGTGGCGGTTGTGGTATCATTGGGAGAGGGGTTGAAGGCTGTGAGAGGGGTGGTAGGGGTGGTAGGAGGGCGGTTGGTGGCAATAGGGGATGAGTTGATGCCGAAGGAGTGCTGGTAGTAGGGGGAAGTTTGGGTATAAAAGAAGAAGGAGTAGTAGCAGTGGAGGGAGAAGAGGAGGTGGTTATAAAAAGAGGTGGGAGCAGTGGGAAAAGGGGCAGGTAAGGCAAGTACAGTGGTGAGAGGGCCAGGGACAGAAGGGTAGGAGTAGGCGGGAGCGTAGTGAGGGACGGGGGCGGGGTGTGAGGGGACGTTGGGTCCAAGGGAGAAGGTGTTCGTGCCCACTGGGGTGGGGAGGAGTGCAGGTCTTTTCTGTGTGTTTTCGTCGATTAGAGAGAACACCTTCTCGGGGAAGGTGATCTGCTCTAGACCGTGCGAGGCGAATACTGTAATTAGTATCCTTGAGTATAATCGGGGGTTACCTCTCGACATGTCCTTTGACACCGTTGAGAGCAAGGCGGCCAGGTGAAGCTTTAGGTGTGTGGTCTCTTTGGGTGTGTGGTCTCGTTGGGTGTGTGGTGTGGGATAGGGGTGGGTGTGTGGTGTGGGGTAGGGATGGGTGTCGGAAGTAGTGGGGGTCTCTGGGTGTAAGTTGCTTGGGTGGGGGCGGGTGTCGGAATATGTGGGTGAGTCTGGGTTGCTGCTGGGGTCGGGTGTGTCTGGAATAGGACAGGAAGAGGTGTGGACACTGTTGCGCCGGCAGCAGCAGCGAATGTTCCTGTGAGGGGAGGAGGGGTGGGGCGGAGTGTGTGGTTGTGTCGGTGGGCTGAAGACGCCGTATTGCCGCTACGGCGTCAGAGCGGGCCTTACTTAGGTAAGGGCATTTTGGATTGACGGCGACATGGTCGCCACCGCAGTTTGTGCAGAGGGATGTGTTGGCTGTGCAGGTGGTGTGGTGGTGGTCCACTACACTGTACTTGGAGCAGACCAGGTCTGCTTGGCAGTCGCGTGTGGAGTGTCTGTTTTTTTAACACCGGTGGCACAGTGTAGGTCTTATGTTTAGCTGTGGCTCGATGTGCTGTGGGTGCGTTAGGGTGCCGCAGACCTTGATACCTTGGTCTAGCAGCAGTGACTTGTTGTGTTCGTCGGGCAGTGTGATTACTGCCCATTGTTTTGTGCGGTTGTAGTAGAGATCTGTGATTGATGACCTCCTCCTCATACTTCTGTCTGAGGTTAGTGCGAAGGTCATCAGTGGAGAAAGCCAACCATAGGTGGTTGATTTTAGTGATGCGTATTTGGTGTTTTTTTTCCGTACCCAGTTGGCTAATTTTGTCTAGAGGTCTAGTGCGGCGAGTGTGTCCGATGCAGCTTAGTGAAATTTGATTGCGTCCTTCTGTGAGCGGAAGACGAGTTTGCGGCCTGTGTGTATGTCTTTATTATGTTCGTGATAGGGGGGGGGGGGGCGTGTGTACCGGCTAAGTTGAGAAGTGCGTATTCATTGTTGGTGGTAATTTGTCGGTAGTGGGTGTTTTATCTGTTATGTGTGTGAGCGTGAGTGAGGATGAGTTGTATGCCGTTGATTCGTTTTTTAACTTTCTTTTTCTTTATATATGGGATCCACCACCCCGCCGATAACGACCCCTTTAAAATGATTCGGATGTGGTGATTATTGATGAGTGAGTATGGACTTGGTTGGGCTCCTCAGAGGGTGTAAAAACATGGCGGACTTAATGATGACTGAAGCCCGAATCAACTGACTCCAGTCGGTGTGCCGCCCCCTCTATTGGGTTTTGGGTATTTCTCATAGAGACGGTAGTGTCTCCCTCTATGGTCTTGGACGGTGCCGTAGGGTAGGGTATTAATCCTCCCGACGTTGGTAACTGAGTCCCAATCCAGGTTTGCTCCTTCCTTTGGGTTCCGCAGCGGGCTAAGCCTCAGACCTCCTTTCCCCAAAGTTTGCAATTATGCCCTTTCTAAGAAGAACGGCATAATTGCAACGGAGCTCTATGTGTAGAGTCACATTCACAGAGCCAAGTCACGGCGGGACAGGGATAGGGAGGGTTTAGCACGCCATACCACTATGACGTGCCAGAGAAATAAAGGTATTTTTATTCAGGGTAGTGGAGCTTGCTGAATCTCGTAGTTGTCTCTTGAGATTATACCGTCCACGGTATATCTTGTAGAAAAAAATCACTGTTCTCAGTGAGAGGCGTCGATGAAATTTGGGAGGGAAAGGGTTGCCTCCTGTATCTGGAACATAGCAGGGAATCGAAGAGAAATCGTCGGAAGAGCAGAGTCCTGTGTGAGTCAGACTTTTTTATGGGGAGAAAAGGTACGGCTCGCGGTTACTCCTCTCCTCTGTACCCCTCCCACGATCGGTGGGGGGGGGGGGCAGAAGAGGATGGGGCCCGCGGCCAACTTTCTCCTGGAGAAACTCCCCGTACTTCTGACTCTCGGTTCAAGTGAACCGATAGTGAAGTGCTTATTGGGAAGTCCGGAACAAGCTTTAGAAGAGGGTTTATAGCTGTGGGAGACGGAAAGTTTTGATTTAAAAGAGCACAGATTGGTGAGGAGGAAGATTGAGCAACCTCGGTAGTCACAGGTGGAAAGAGTGGAATACCCTTGCCCGAGGGACAAGGAGGACCTACTGATTAACGTGGATCTGAACCACCGTCATGCATTTACAGACAATCTGAGCCTTCCAATTTTATGTTTCTTGTAGCCCTTAGTTTCCCCTTAAAAATTTCCCGCGCCATGATTGGCCAATTTTTGTAATACATATGTTCGCGTAGAAATACTATATATGATGTAGCAATTGACAACGAATAAGAGTCAGAACTCATCAAGGACAGAGATGAACGGCAGAAATACCAGGAAAAGATACAAATAAATTTACGTAATACCACCACTTTCCCAAAAAGAAGAACCGCTTAAGAACATATAAACAAGATGGATAATAGTAAATTAAGAATTCTACAGATAAATACGAATGGTTGGAAGGATAAAGAAAACATACGGAAATAACTTTAGAGAAATAGATCCTGACATCATTCTAATTTCAGGTCACGAGATGAACCTTGAGACTCGCAAACTAAAAATATGATATTATGACGTAATAGAGACTAATCACTCAAACGAAGGACACGACGGAGCAGCAATAGCAATAAAGAAAGGAATAGAGTACAAAACAAAACAAGGACTAACCGTATCTTACCTCGCAATTGAGGTCAAAATGGAATTAACCAATATAATAATCGCTACAGGATACCAACCACCGCGACTCCCAATAAATAACTTTGTGAGAATATTTAACAATAGACTTCCAACTTTGTTTTGGGGAAACCTGAACGCCAAATGCACGTACACAGGGTATAGGAACAGAAACCAAACAGGAAAAGACCTACAAGCTCTAATAGGCAGACGGATAATAAGAAGACTAGGGCCAGAGTACCCAACGCTAATTAAAAACAGAACAGCGACAACTCCAGACATTTGCCTAGCAAACAATAATATTCCTTTTAATTACCACATTGAACCTGTAGATGTTATCTGCAGTGACCACACAGCAACAGTACTCATCGTGAATCAGCAACCAATACAAATACCCGCTAAAAAATGGAAGGTATACCATAGAGCAGACTGGGAAAAATACCAACAAGAATTGAATGACTACGCACCAAAGAGACTAAATGGAGCTACTTTAGAAGAAATCGACGGCGAGCTGGAAAAAATAAGCAGGCGAATACAAACAGCTGATGCGATTGCAATACTCAGAAAAACATACAAAACAGTTAAATACTTTATATGGGCAGACTAAATGAAAACTAAGAATGCAGAAATAAAAGCGATAAACGAGGAAATAATAATAAACGGAACGTCAAGGGAAAAATATCGCAATCTGAGAACGAAGAAGAGAGAACTACTAGGTGCAATAACGTACAAACAAAGAGAATACTGGGGCATAGAAGTTCAAAATATTGACAACGAGCTATTGCCCCGAGAATTTTGGAAAAAGATTAAAATAATGGGAAATGTTAAAGCTAAAGATTAAGGACAGAAACGGGAAATTAATCGAAGACGAACATGAGATTGAAAAATTGTTCAGGGAACACTGTAAAGGAGTTTTCAACATCACTGAAGAGGAAAACGAAAACTACGATATAGACTTCAAAAACCAAATAATTGAAGAACTAAATGAACGGATTAAAAGGAATTTCCTATATCACTACTTAGAAGAGGAACGTATGCGAATGAAGGATTTAACGCCAAAATCACAATAGAGGAATTAAAGAATACCATTTCAAATTTTAAACAAAAGGCCCCTGGGAAATCGGACTTCACCAGAAAAGAACTATATAGAAGAAGTGGATAATATACTCGAAGGGATAAGGAACGTGTTTAACGCCTGTATAAACACGGGATAATTCCCCGATGAGTTAAAGATAGCCAAAATGATATTCATACCGAAGCCGGGAAAACCACTTTCCGAGGTAGAAAACTTCCGACCTATATCCCTTCTCGATTTCATTGGGAAAGTGTTTGAGAAAATCCTGAACACAAGATTAAATGAATATCTCATAGAAAACAATCTCTGGAACAATCAACAATCCGGCTTCAGAAAGAACCGGAATACGGAGATGGCCCTCAGCATGATTACAGAAAAAATAAGCAAAGTGAAAGGAGAGAAATGCAGTATGGACATTGTATGCCGGGACGTATCGAAAGTATTCGATAAAGCCTGGCAAAGAGGCATACAACATAAAATTCTAAATCTGGAAATGAACAACTATTTGGAAACAATTTTATGCGACTACGTCATAGAAAGATATGCAAGATTCAAGCTTAATCCAGGCCTCGCTCAGGGAGGGTGTTTAAGTTCTTCGCTATGCTCAGTGTATACCTCAGACATTCCCCCACCCAGGAACGAGGGCAGATGATTTCACTCAATTAATTCCCTGTTTTTATCGGAACCCTCAGATGCAGGCTAGAGTAACGGCAACAGGAATAGAAAATCTAAACGAGTATGAACGTAAATGAAAAATTAAAACGAATAAAGATAAATTTAAAATGATACCTATGTATCGCAAAAAAAACTCTCTGACGTTTATGTAGATGGAGAGCGATACACGTATAATGGTGAAGGCAAGAATTTAGGCCTAATTATTACCAAAAATGGTTACAAGAAACACGTGACCCAAGGCATAAACAAAGTACGAGGCATGCTAACTTTACTCTACAGATTAAGTAATCTAAACATGAAAAATAAGAAAAGATCTACCAGACCATGGTACAGCCTACCTTGATATATCCAACAATTGCTATGTATACGGTTTCAAAAGCAATCTAATAAGAATGCAACGTATACAGAATAAGGCAGTATACATAATTACGAACACGCAATGATTAAAGAGGAAAAAACAAAGAGACTTACACATGGAAGCGAAAATAAAACTATTAAACAAAATAATTGAAGAAAGAGCCAAAAAAAAATCATAGAAAAAACACAAGAAGAAATAGGAGAGGAACTAAATAATCAAATAGCACGAGGGTCAGGATGGAGACAACATATGCTGTTTCCTAGTGCTAAAAACAAAGCGAACCAAAGGGAAGAGGAGGAGATTTAAAGATACAGATACGAGAATTATGCTACAAAAATCACAGAAACTCGAGTTATTAACATAGCAGGAATACAAATAACGCTAATAACGGTTTGAACGCCTATCTCACACACACACATAACATAATAACAAAACAACCACATAAATAAACAAACAGACACACTTTCACTCTAACTTATGTCGAACTTAACTCTAAAATTAGTTTATAGTACAGAGATTAACGTGACCTCCACGCAACTTGCACCCCTCTGCAAACCTCCAACTTCCTTCCACTTCAATCAGCTTCCTCCTTTACCACTATCCAAAGATGGGCCAAACACTAACACCAGGGACAGGTACAGCAAATAGTAACAATTAAAAGCGAGGGAAACATAAAAACACCGTGGTCTGGGTCCCACGTTAAGCAGGTCCACAGGCCAACTTGGTCAACTTTCAAGCCTTTGACTTTATTTCAGTCTGTCCTATCATTACTTCTTTCTTCTTCCACTCCCTCTCTCCCCCTCTCCGGAGCTCTTTTCCCTCGGTGCCTTCAGGCCCAGAGGGAGGAAGGCGCCGGGCAAACTCGGGGAAACCGGGCCTCGCCCCCCCCCTCCCGACGAGGTCCCTCCTCCGGGAGGGACTGGTCGGAGGGTGAGGGAGGGGCATAGGGATCTACTAAAACTTTTTCTCACACTTTCCCTTTCATTTCACTCGAATAATTCCATTTCTGTTCAGTCCCTGAAGATGACCTAACAAGGTCGAACGACGTTGGAGGAAGAAAGCATGTCATTCGCGGATGTTTTTTTCTTGCCTCGAAGACCCCGTTAAAAAACTTGTAAGAAGTATTAAGAAAATACAAGTTAAAATTAATAAGCACGGTGATCATGCACCCTTATTTCTCAATTATATTAACCAACAACATCTTAACATAAGGTTTTCTATGGCAACAGAAAAGGACAACAAAATCACATTCCCTGGATGTCAACGCTGTCAGAGCAGGTTCGTCTTATAATACATCCTGTCGAGGAATAGGCTGAAGGGTGGTTGGAGTTTCCCCCCACTCTTATATATATATATATATATATATATATATATATATATATATATATATATATATATATATATATATATATATATATATATATATATATATATATATCCTATTATCCCGAATGCGGAGGAGTCGTCGTACTACTCCATATACTTCGTTCAGCCCGTGCCCTGAATGGGTTTATTGACTCAGAGTGCTTAGAGGTTGGTTACGGAGGGATTGGAATGAACTTTGCCAGCAAGCCACCCAAAGGAAGTTAGATTCACAATAATATTAAAATAAAGTTTTAATGAACACTAAACAAGAATATATATATATATATATATATATATATATATATATATATATATATATATATATATATATATATATATATATATATATATATATATATATATATATATATATATATATATACATATATATATATATATATATATATATATATATATATATATATTTATATATATATATAAGGTGTTTTGAGAGATAAATTAATAAGTGAATCTCGTATATCTCATTTGGCTTTTAAATAACTGTTCACTATGTAAGTCCATATACACTTGTAATGTTGGTAAGCTTCACGGTGAAGTTGAGGAATGTGAAAGGGAAGGGTTACCTTGGAACCTGTTGTTCGGGTGGCGCTGGTGAGTGAAGGTGGTGAGATAAGGGGTGGAGACGATGAGGTAGGTTCTCCAGGGACCTACCTGATCCCACAATTCCGTCATGATTCTGCTGGATGAAAGCGTTGACGGGAGCTTCTTGTTCCCGTTCGTGAACTCCTAGGAATCTTGGGTGCCTCTTTGAGAGGGGGGGGGGAGGCGAAGTGACCTATCGACGCGTAGGGTCACGGAGAAAATCCGAGATCTAGTTTTCTTGCTTAGGGAACCAGAGAGAGGCTGTTTGTAGCTTCGGCTCGGAAACATAAGTACGAGCTTGGGTCCGCAATGACTTGCAGACCAACGGGATAAGGAGCCTCCCTAACTGGGACCGATCTCCTCCTCTCTGAAGACTTGGTGCTTCGAAGATTTACCACTACACCGAGATAGATGGCAGTTCCTGCCCCGCCAGACGCTGTGCAAGCTCTACTACTGAGGGTTAAAAGCATTCATCTTTTATACTCGAAACTTGGGAGATGTTCACATGGTTCTGGAAGTAGATTTGATATCAAGCTCCTCCATTTTGTCCTTTGTAAATTTCAGGAAACCACTGGAAACCAAGATCGGCTCCCATCTATCGACAACCAGTCGAGGAAGGAACTCGGTGGTTAGCTGAAATGGCCGACGGTTTCTTCTGGCGGGAGACCATCAGATATCGGGCCGGAAGAAGAAGGTTTGATAACCGGCCCGCCCGAAGATAGGTGGGGGAAACGTGGGTGCATTATGCTATTTTCCTACACATCCATTTACAGAAAACCTACCACCACTAGATTAGGTACACATTTTTTTGTAGCTCTTCCAGTCAGTTTAAATTATCCAGCATTAAAAGCCGAATTTTTAGAGCCTACCATATATGCTCTAACTGGTTATCTTTTCATGAAGAACTGACTTATTTCTCTCCAAAATATATTATCCTCAACCCTTTCTTACTAGTGTTTCTAAGCAGAAGGTTTTCCTTAGACTATCGTATCTCGAGCATTTGACATCCGAGTTTAAGAAACTGCTTTTATCTACCATCAACAATCATTTCCCTCAATGCCAATTCATTTGTATAAATTCCAACCCTGTATCGTTGAATTCCTTTTTTCTCCATAAGGAGACAATCTCTTTAGGCTTGCGATCCTGTATAGTTTACAATTATACATGTACGACCTGCCACAGTCGTTATGTAAGCCAAACTGGCTTACAACTCAAATGCAGGATCGTAAAGCACTTAGGTTTGTCTCATAGGACTGGTATTCCCTTTTCTAAACCTGAAGCCTCTTCCATCAGGGAACATCTGAGTATCACCATCATCCTCTTAATTCTGATTCATTTACCATCTTATCTTCAGCCTTAACTTCTCTCGATTTGAAAATGTTAGAGTCACTGTCTATCAATAAAATAAATTCAAACTTAAATAATTACTCCTCCTCAATTAAACTATTCACTATATAACCAACCAACACTTCAATACATTAACTAGCTAACCGACCGACCGAAAAAATCTCGTTAGTAGTTTTTTATATCTTTAGTTTGTTGATTTCATAACTCCTAGGATCTGTTTAATTCATTCACATTTGTTTTTTGTTTTTTTTTGTTTTTCATCATCATAATCATCATCACTAACTCTATAATTTAAGAACGGGATGTTTTCGAGTATTTGAATAATAATTTCTTAGTTTGGTTATGACTTAAGTATATTTTAAATTTTTATCAAGGTAATTTCTTTAGAGTTTGAAAAAACAAATAGTTAATTCAGAGAAAATAAATATGATTATCCAATGTTTTATAATGATTTAAAAGGAAATGAATTACAATTGGTGAAGTTCAGAAAATTTATTAAAACATAAGTAAGGCTGCTTTTTTAATTTTATCTATAACTATATTTTACCAACGTGATTTTTTTAAAGGGGGGAAATAGTTCATTTTTAAAATTATTGTATCTGAACTTCGCCAATTATAATAATTTATAAAAATTTAACCATGGCTGCTTTTTTATCAATTTTAGATTTTAATCTTAGTAGTGAAGCGCAAGCTCATCCCGTAGGGAGGAGTGGCGAAGCCATTGCCTGGTTATGTTTAGAATTTAATATAATAGGTTATTTTATTGTTTACTCCAGTCACCTTTAATTTTTGAAATTTAAGTCACTTTATGTTAAAACTTCACTTCTTTTTATTATTTTTCAGAATTACACTAGATAGTATCAATTAATTCTATAGATTGTTATTTGTGTTTTACTTTAAACCTCAATAATTGTCAATTTTATTATTTTAACTTTTAGCCATTATATAATGCATGCTTCTAACTGTTTAACTGTTATTGTTAATATTCCTTCCCAGTCTCATTAGTCGATACAGTCGCTGAAGATGGTCCTAGCGAAGGTCCGAAACGTCCGGCCAATAAATGATTAGTCTAATCTCCTGGGTCTTCATATTCCTACTATATATAAAATCGCCAAATTAACCCAATTAACGTATATGTATTCAAAATTTGCATCTAACTGTTTAAATGTGGCCCACAAAGCTTTACATAAGCTTTAATGTGGGCCGCTGCTTAAAATTATCGTCCATCCCTGCTCGGTTAATATTTAGTAAACACCAACATTGTTTATTGGAATCGCATCTACATACATTGTATTATATATGATTTTGAAGGGATTTTTTTATGATATGACATTTTATATTACTCAATGAAAACAAAATCACAGTCTAGAGTTATACAAGAAATTGACAAGTACTTGTCATGCCCTGGGAGTGATATAGAAATCCTGAGGTGCTTTCCTGCGTTGTGGGATATTTCACTTGAGTTAAATACCTCACTACTTGCAACAGCTGCTGGTGAGTGCCTGTTTAGCTCTGTAGAACTAATTTTCGCTCCAAAACATTCGCGATTAGATAGCCAGAACTTTGAAAATCAGTTGCATGTGAAGCTGAATCATAAATATGTCAGTAATTAATTCCTTTGTATATTTTTGCCTAATAATTTAGTTAACCAGACTCTTATATTCTGGAATTCTGTTAAACTGGATAATTTCGTAGAGATAATTTAACTTTTCATATAAACTAGACTTTCGGATCAATAGAGTGATATTTACAGCTTGATTGTTAAGATAAGTTTAATTGAATTCCAATAGATAAGGGTCAGTACAGCGGGGATAAAAGTATTTACTATACAGTATACTGAATAGTGTCTGAGGTGATGGGTACTTTACTATTTGTCGCTACTTTTTACTTTATTTACTTGAGTACTTCTTGAATAAGATACGTTATTACTTTTACTTAATATATTTAGGTTTGGGTACTTTTACTTGTAATTTGAGTACAATTTTGTCAGTGTAACAATACTTTTATTTAAGTATCAGAGCAGAGTACTTTTTCCAACACTGCTCAATATTAAATAAAATATGGTTGATTTAATGGTAATCTTTAACATTAGCATATTCTCTGCAATTGTTGTGTTTGTTCGAGCCAAAATGAATGGAAACTCACTTTTTACCTGTGGCGAAGCACCAGGTCTAGGCGTTGCTTTTTAAAAAAGAGGAGTAAAGTTCAAATTTCAAAAAGAGTAAAGTTGAATTATACACATTTAGAGCCATGAAATGACCCATATGGCCATGAGACATAGGGTTATTCACCCTGGAGATTTCAAATCTGCCATCAGATTTGGCGCGGGGTGGCACGATCTAGTGGCAGAAGCCTCATTTTTTTTTCAAACAGAGTAAAATTCAATTGTCCCGATTTAGAGCCATGAAATGACCCATATGACCATGGGTCATAAGGTTATTCACCTGGGGATTTAAAATATGCCATCGGATTTGGCGCTGGATGGTGCCATCTAGTCGCAGAAGCCTCATTTAGTCATTTAAAGGCACTTAACAAGGAGTAACAAGGAAATAAAGTACCCTAGGAGACCTTACGGTCCATTCAAAGAGGGTACCTTTGGACTAGCAATCGAGCGGGCACATGGCTGCTCAATTGTTTTGCGTCCCTAAACGGCCACTTTTCAAGACTTTGTCTAGTCTTGACTTGAACTGGTCAACAGATTCACTGTTGACAACTTCCACTGGAAGTGCGTTCCACTTACCGCAGATACTGTACGTGAAAAAGTTTCCACCCAGATTGCGGTTGTAACGCTTCAGTTCAAGTTTGAAGCCGTGATTGCGCGTTCTGTTCTCACTCAGTGTGAAAATATCCCGGTAGTCAACATTGTCGAACCCTCGTAGTATTTTGAAGACTTCGATGAGCTGACCACGCAGTCTACGGGTTTCCAGCGGGAACAGATATAACTCCCTTAGTCTATCCTCATAACCTTTATGTTGGACAGAGGGAATCAATTTGGTTGCCCTAGCTTGTACGCGTTCCAATCTCGCGATGTCCTTTCGCAAGGAAGGACTCCAAAATTGTACGGCATACTCCAGGTGCGGTTGGACAAGTGAGTTGTACAGGCAGAGTACAATCTCCTGATTCCGATAACCAAACTGGCGCTTAATATAGCCTAGCATCCTTTGGGCCTTTTTCTCCGCCTCAATGCACTGTTTCGAGAACTTGAGGTCACTAGTGATTGTTACACCCAAGTCCTTCTCAGTGTCGGTGGATTCCA